>JAUMJJ010000067.1:5285000-7685000 GCA_033556795.1 Tapera naevia
CTCCTCTCATACCCTGTTAAAACAGTGTTTCTGCATTAGAATTAATAGCAGGGTGCTTTTAGACATGTCTACACCATCACTTTTGTCAGAAGAGATTCATTGTGCTCCTAGGGAGGTGGGAATCTTTTAGTAGAAATCCTCTTTCTGAAGCTGCTAAAAGGTCCACTGCTGAGCAGAAGCCAAGTGCAATCTGCTTTGCAAACCAGGATGCTTAGGGTTTTCATATGGCTGCAAAAAAAATACTTTAAAAAAAACCAAACCATGTCATTGTGGCAGGGATGAATGCACAATGGGGGCATTCAGAGTAATTAGACAAAATTTTCTGCACCAGGCATAACTTATCTCAGAAACTGCATTTGAAATCATTCATAAGCATCTGTCCAACACACAACAGAATGTGTGCTGCAGCACAGTCTGAAGAAGAGGTAAACACTGTATTGTGTTCTTTGTCCCTCTGGATGTAAGTTCTGTTCCCAGGTGATATATTAGTACTTATTCTGATTCTTACAGCTGCCCTTAAAAGCTCTGATTGATTGAGAATGCACTCTAATAAGGATTTCTGATCTGGATTTGAAATATTTAATGCTAACTCTCAACAGTTTCATAAAATTTCTATACTAGCTAATCATAATAAATGTTTAAAAACATGTAAACTAATTTCAGTTTGATTTTGTTTCTAAACTGCATCCAGCCACTGGGTTTACTTACACTTTTATCTGCTAGTTTAAGAAGCCTTTTAGCATTAAAAATCATTTACCCTTTAAGATACTAAAATTATTTCAATAAAATTGCTTCTTAACATTTTGTTTAGTAAGCTAAATAGATTGAGCTCTCTCTGTCTTTCAAGCATCTGTCAGAATTAGGGTTCCTATAAAGAACATTATCCTGCTTATGAATTACTTCAGACTTACACCAGTTTTACTTTATCAAAGTAAATATAGATGTGCAAGCATTGGAATCATGATGAGTCAGATTTTGCAGTTTCTTCCTTTTAAAGCTATGCATCCATTTCCTCTTACAGGGTGCTTAGTGAGGATGTTAAGCACTGCCACATTTCTTTACCTTTCTCTTGAAAGACTATTGTTTTTTCTAAAAGAGATTGTGGTCTTTTGAATAAGATCTAGGTTTCATTTCATCATCAATTTCCTCTATTTTTTCTGTCATTATCAGTTTGTTAAAGAAATTGTTTTTTTAAAAAAGTGGTTTACGATTAAATTACAAACTGATATGAGTTATTTTTCTGCTTACTTCTATCTGTGCATTGGGAAGCGGACAACATATACAACTCTGCATAATTACACATATTTCCTCTCTAGAAAAAGCATGATATAAGCTGAAATAACACTGATGTAGTTCTTGGAGAAGGTTGGGGACATGAGGGTAAAGCAGTGGATTTGCAGTTATTTCATTCCAGTGGTGCATTTGCATCTAATTTATCACTTTCTTACTGTCCAGATAACCAATGCAATTTGCGGTACATTGTAACTCTCTAGAAATTCAGGATGTTTGCTTTATTAATTCAACCAAAACATGGAATAGTCTCATATACAAATATATATAAGCATATATAGATTAAATAAAAACTCTCATATGCACTGCATGTATATGAACACTTCTCACTTTTTTCTTAAAAACCTTTGCATCTGAAGGTGGCAGAAGCATACAGATGATCAGGAACTAAATAAGATTCAGTATACTGCAATAAGTATACTGCAATAAACTCAGTGTTTTGTAATTACAGATGAGTTCTAACCATGATCCTCAGATTCAAAGTAAATTATTTATAAAGTTCATTCATATTCGGGTCTTTCTTTTTTTCTTTCTTACACATTTTAGGTCAGAGTGAAATATTCAATTGCCTTCAGATACTTTATTCACCTCATAGCACTAAGTAATTGCTGACTTACTGTTTCTCACACCTGATGAAACTTTTTCTTTGCAAGAAAAACAAAGAAGCAAACAAATAAACAAAAAATGCTTTGATCAGGAGGAAGCGTGAGTTGTTAGAAAAAAACAAGCTACGGGAAAATTCTACAAAGGAAAGTTTATGAGAGAAGAAATAGACATACATATAAGCCAACAGAGAATCAGAGATACTAACAGATAAGAATGGGATTGTTTGCATAAACAAGATTAGATAGAAACATATTAAGATGACAGAGTAAAATAAATATAATGCTAACCATATTGTAATATCAGCATGTTAGTGAATACATGCCTACCATGAGTTCAGTTCTTGTAATTCTCTTTTAGAAAAGGAGTACAAGCACTGATAAAATAACTCCTGTTGAAAAATGTTATTGTAAGAAAGGACTTAAAAGTGGAAGCAGAAATCATCTAATTTAACCTAATTTTAGTCTTCTGAAGACTGAAGGCAAGCTAAGGAAATTTCAGATGCATCCATAATAGTTATATATAGACGGCTATCATGCCGATGGGAAGCTTTCTTGGTTTATTTTTATCATGGATAACAATATCTACTAGCTATCTAGCTACCCTTTGTGCCACTGCATGGAAGAATTTGAACTACAAATATAATGTCCTAGAAGCCATGACAAGGATTAGAATTAGACTGAAGACAAAAAAAAGTATTTTAAATATAAGGAGACTAAAAATGCTATTAATATTTTCATCACAGTATTCTTGATTCAGTCCCTGTAAGATGGTCAATATTACATTTTCCTCTGCAACAAGTATACTAGGGAATAGTCTGGTTCAAGACTAATGGAGGCTTATTTGCACAGGTGGAACAGTTTATCTCGAGAGGCAAGATACCATCTGTGTGTCCAAAAGCAAGTCCTGCTGGCTGATCCATCAAATGGAATTCACTTGCTTTTCTCTTTTTTGCTATAATTGAAGTCATGTGAAAGCAGTCAGAAAAAAATTGGAAGAGAAACAGAATAATCCATTTGGTTTATTTCCATTAATATGAGAAACATAAAATCAAATTTGAATTCTGAGGGACTTTTGCACAGAAATTTAGTAGAAAATCTTGAAACATGGGTATGTTCCAAATTTGTAAGATAATTCAAAGATATTTCAATACTTTTAGAGTAGCTTGACTATTAAATACAGACATTTTGTGATTTTCAGTCAACAGAAATTTGCACGGATATATTTTGTAATGCTCTTAAATTTTACTGTCAACAATTTTCGGCATCTGAAAAAAGCTCTTAAAATACATTATCATGTATTAAAATTATCCAGAGGCATGACAGGCTTGAGAGGTGCGCCTGTGCTAACTTCATGAAGTTCAACAAGGCCAAGTGCAAATTTCTGCACCTGGGTTGAGAGAATCTCGAGCACAAATACAGAGAATGGCTTGAGAGTAGACCTGAAGAGAAGTACTTGGGAGTGTTGGTGAGTGAGTAGCTCGACATAAGCTGGCGATATATGTTTGCAGTCCAGAAGGCCAACAATATCCTGGGCTGCATCAAAAGAAGTGTGACAAGAAGGTTGAGGGAGACTCCCTCTCTGCTCTGCTTTTGTGAGACCTCACCTGAAGTACTGTGTTCAGTTTTGGAGTCCTCAGCTCAGGAAGGACATGGCTCTGTTAGAGTGAGTCCGGAGGAGACCCGTGAAGATCAAAGAGTTGGAGCACCTCTCACATGAGGACAGGCTGAGAGATATTGTGTGGATCATCCAAGAGAAGAGGAGGCTCCAGGGTGACTTAACAGAAGCCTTCCAGTATTTAAAGGGGCCTATAGGAATGATGGTGAGGGACTCTTTATCAGGGAGGGTAGTGATAGGATGAGGGGTAACGGTTTTAAGCAGGTTTAAAGTGGGTATATTTAGATTAGATATTAGGAAGAAATTTTTTCTGTGAAGGAGGTGAGGCCCTGGAACTGGTTGCCCAGAGAAGTGATGGAAGCCCCATCCCTGGTGGTTTTCAAGGCAAGGTTGGATGAGGGTTTGAACAACCTGTTGTAGTGGAAGGTGTCCCTACCCATTGCATGGGAGTTGAAAGTAGGTGATCTTTAATGTCCCTCCTAACAAAAATCATTCTACGATTCTATGATTCTTATCAACGTTTTAGCCATTCTCACGCATACCTATGATAGGACTTGAGGGAACGGCAGGAAAACGTGCCAGCGGAGGTTTAGATTGGATATTAGGAAAAGGTTCTCCACCGAGCTGGTGGTGGAGCACTGGAACAGCTCCCCAGGGCAGTAGCCATGGCACCAAGTCTGTCAGCATTCAAGAAGTGTTTGAACAATGCCCTCAGTCACATTGTGTGAATGTTGGGAGTGTCTTGTGTAGGAATAGGAGTTGGACTCAATGATCCTTTTGGGTCCCTTCCAGCTTGGGTGATCCTATGATTCTATGATACCGCCGTTATTCTCTTACAGTTTACATTAACTCATTTTATTCTGTTTTTCTTTTCATGCTTTTTCAAAAAGCAAGGAAATTTTTAAATCAGATACTTATCTTTGGGAGAGAAAGTATAATATGGTATTATAAAATTTTCTCTGCTTATATTGGGAAAAGACAATGTTTTTGGTGTGTTGCAGGTGTATAGGTTTTCTATGCATTTGATTGTGTTGCATAATAGGACAGGCCAAGTTTTAAATCAAAAGGAAGAATTTACAGTTGACATCTGTCTGATCTTTGAAATATGTTGACCTATGACTCCATTAGTTCCTTTGGACAAATAGTTTTAATACAGCTACTTATGTTACAGACATCAGCCCAACATACCACATGGCTCACAGAAGGTGCTATCACAACAAAGACAGGAAGTTACCTCTTTTTCCTTAATGCTTAAGCAATATGCTACAAGTAGTTTGACTCATTCATGACTTCTAGGTATTGCAGGATTTGTTTTGAAAGAGTGGATAGCTAATACAAATGTCAGACTGCTATACATGTAAATAGTCCTTGGGTGTTCCCAAAAGCTAGCCTTTGTAATAAGCAGGTGTAAGAGACAATCATTAAAGTTACCACAAAATTTATTTTCCCTGCGAATAAAGATTTCTTGTATTAAAGCCATAGATCGATCTTAATATAAATGTATATTAAATATAAAAGTAAAATAAATCTGAAATATGTAATAAGAAATTTTGAAGGTTTGAAATACCCTCATGCATCGCAGCTGTAGGGCCAGAACTTGAAAAACATACTGTTCTTTCACAAACCCTCAGCATTTCCTGCACTTTTTTTTATAATCAGCTATGTCTAGTAATGATGGATTGGGATCCTTGTTCCCTTTCCAGATAGTCTAGGATCTAGGCAAGCCCAGGAACTTACAGTACTGACAGTCTCTATTACTCTCTATTTTATACTGTAGCATGCTGTGATGGAATTACAATACACTGAAGTGGAACTACCTTCCCTTTTTCCTTAGAGAAAACACTCCCCAAAACAGCAAAAATCTTCCATTCTAGTTTTTAGAGCACAGAATAATAAACTAGGGAAACTATTCTTTAACAACTCAGGTTTTCTGAGAGAGACAGTAAAATAAAATTATATGTATTAGACATCAACTATTCCGCATTTATTGTGAGCTACTTTTCTCATCTTACTTTCTAATCCAGAAGATTTGGGTGTTTTCCTCAGTTGAAAAATTCCATTTAGTCCCATATTTGTTTCTAAGACAGAAGCTTCCTTCCCACGGTCTCTGAGACTCGGCTCAGGTTTAGATTTGCTCCCTGCTGCATGCAGACAACTCTGCTTTCCAAGAGATATTGCAAATTTGCAGTCTTGCTGTGTCTTTCATCTTCCTCTCCCTCCATGCAGAAGCTTTCCCAGCCTGAATGCTCTCACTTCTCCATGGGATGAGGAATCTGAAGGGGGTCTCAGTTGTTGCCATGTGGAGCAGGCAGAACAGCAAAACTAAAATATTTTTATAAGCACTCAACAACATTGTCTTTAGCAGAACATGATACAACACACATGTAATAAGCTGGGATCCAGTAATCAAAGGTTTCTGTCTGATATACACACCTCTGCTTATACCAGTCAAAATTTTACCATTACAAGTGAAAAAAGGAGCAAATTAAAAACTTTTTTTAGTTTTCCAACATAAAACTTGGAACTCTAAAAATCTATTGAAACAGAAATTTGTGAAAATGTATGTTAATAACAGATTTACAGAGAAGAAATGATGAAAGAGATTTTTTTGGTAAATAAATTCTACAAATATAAGGTCTACCTGATTGTAGAGTACCGGGAGTTTTTATACAACAAAACAACTAAAACACTAATGAAGATGCAAGAGGTAACAGGAAAACATAAAACAAGGAAGAGAACACTTTACCCAAAAGTTTTGAAGAAGAAAATTAATACTAATGGCTGTTTGTCTTTGGGGTTTTGGTTGGTTGGTTGTTTTTTCAAAACAGTTTTTTTAATTTAAAGAATTGCTTACTGATACATTGCCGCTGACTGCTTAATATTGACAATGTAATTAAATATTGCCTGTTATGAATGCCTGTTAAACAGGTTGCTATGCAAACAAGCCTATTAAGTTATCCGCAATATGTTACATAAAATTTTATATGTCTGTTCTTGGAAGCATTAATATGAGTTTTTTTTATAATGGAATGTGAAAGGTTATCAGCTTGATTTTATTAGTATAGAGGTTTTAACTGGGCAAAATTTATTGATGTAACTAGAGCTACAGAGATGGATTTAGCTTTTTTTTCCACAGCAAAACCTAACTAATTACTTATAAAAACTCGACTTCTTTATTTTATTTATATTAATCTTAATCTCTTAACTTACAAAGCATATTCTGTCCACTGCATGCAATTTATCATATAAAATTATAACATGAGATGACTCCTAGTGCATTAAACAGACTCTTCACAAACTGCTTAAATTTTATTTATTTAAAAAATATGGACATTAATATTTATATAAAGACTATATTATTTCTTATCATCTTGCTGAGTAAATTCTGAACATCAGCATTGACAGCAGTGGTATCATGTTATTTATATGACCACTTACACTGGATGAATAATGAATGACAACAGTGATAACAAGCAATCTGCTGACAGTCCTTAGGCTGAAAATAACTAATTAAAATTATTTTGGAAATACTGATGTGTAAGAAGGATAGTCAGAGTAATCAGGATGAATCTGTGATTGATTCAGGAATGAAACATATCTACCATTCATAAAACTATCAAGGGTTTTCTGAGAGCTTGATCATTTGCCTTTTAAGATGTTTCAAACTGATTTGTGACAATCAGAATTTGGATTTCCCAATGCCTTGCTTGATTTCTGATTGGTTTTAACAAGCTTCCCCAAATTATCTGTAAAAAAAACCAAACCAAACAACCACCACAAACAACGTCAAAATGAAGGAATATAAAACCTGGACTTCAGCCCATCATTTGGCAGTTAAAATACATATTTTGTCCAGATACTGCAGCAATAATTTTTGGACAGCATTACACAAAACTATACTTGTTTACTTTTACACGAAGAGATGACAGTACTACAGGGAGCGCTGCCAGGTAAGAGGGTACAGGAAAAGGAGGAGGTGGGAAATATTATTGGTTGCTGTGGAAACCAGTATGATCAGCATGATGCTCTGAATAAAAACACTGAAGGACAGAGCTTTCTGTATATTCAAACTTATTTTTAGACGTCCATTGTTGCAGTGATACAACTATGAGAAGATTCATGCAGAATGTTGATAATCCCAAAGAAATGGAAGAGGATGTTTCCACAGCAACATCAACTTCACACACCCATCCCACCCTCCCACAATATTTTGAAAACTGAGTTTTTTTCTTGTGATTTTGAGATTTTAATTTTTTTAATTTATATGGAAATAAAAATAGTCTTTCAAACAAGAAAGGCTGAGAAAATGAATACCGAGTGTAGGAAAATGATAAGCTGTCAATAAGAGATGGAAGTTTCTCGTATCCAGAATCTACAGGTTTGTTTTCTTAATACATTCAGTATAGTCTAGATTCAATACTGCATTTTTTAATAAGACTAGTCCAGTAAAAGGGCTTTATATGAACCAAATCATTTGCAGCTCAAAACCTTAATATAATCAATAATCATTACTCTGTCAACTTCTTTAAGATTTAGAGTATTAAGGAAGAACTGAAATAACAAACAACTATCACATAGAATTAAATCCCTTAACAACTTGGACATACTCAATTATGGATGGTAGCTTGATGTAATAAGAGATTCAATTCTGATTTAATTCTGATGAAGGCAAATGAATAGTCTGGATTATGAAAAATTAATAACTGACCCACAAATATTAATTCAATCAAAGCAGTTTGACATATTTACATATGGATATATAGTCTGCATTTATTTTTTTCTTTTTTTACATTGCACCCTATGAAATACATAAAAGTATACTAAAAATTTAATAAGTAATATTCCTTCAGACAAACAACTATTTGTAAAGAAGATATTGGGAGCACACCTGAATTTTGCAATCTCTGTAAAGTATTTTTTCCTCAAAGAAACGAAGATCCCTTAAAACTTGTCATAGATTTGAAAAAAAACCCATATATACTTTGTATTTTATAAGAGACTTTATTTCCTTTATTTTAATGTCTGCTCATTTTTTCTTTATTTCTAGGTTGTCCAGTAAACACCCATGGATTATCATCTGAGATAAACACCAATTACAGTGTGGTGTAGTTAGTTTTCCATTCTTTCATACATATTATGGAATTTGCATTGAAATATCAAAGGTTCTGGATGCATTTTACATTTTCTTTGAGGCAGGCCTCACAACAGAATGTGGCTTGCAGTGATAAGCTAACTCTGCTGGAACACATCAATCTCATACAGTACAACCAATGAAAGGTTAAAACATGTAAGTCAGAGAGATTAAATGCAAGCCGTCTCGTACTAAGCATGCTAAATAATTTCCAAGAACACTACCCCTTGTTCTACTTGAGTAGGTTGTGAAAGCATGTTTTCCCTTCCTACTACAGAATATTGATCTAAACACTTTGACATAGTGCTTTGTGTTGTGTAGGATGGAATATTTTTTTCTCATGGATGTAAGAACATAAATATAATTTTACAGTCAAAATTCAAAATACAATCATTCATTCTTATATCTGGAATATAATTTTAAAAGAATGAAGCATGAAGATTGAAGCAAGATTTGGGCTAAAGTAAAAGTGTTGCCATCCTCACTCTGGTGTTACATTTTTGCTTGTTCTCTTTCACTTGTACACAGATGGCTGGAGGAAGATGCTGTTATCATGGACCTCCAACCTCTACCTATTTTTTACAGTAGAGGAATCATCTAGCTATGTAACTGTGTTATCTTCAACATAATAATTCTGTAGTTCAGAATGCATTAAGATAACAGGAAGTAAAGTCAAGAACTCTATCTCTGTGCCTTTTAAGGTGAGAGCAAAGAGATTACTCTTAATCTTCATTTTACTTGATTTCTCTCTCTTGTAATGTTTTTTCGTATTGCTGGCTACACAATTGTTTAGACTGAAATCTTATCCTAGGATGATATCTAAGGATAAAAATAGAAATGAACACAGAACATTATAAATAATGAGTATCTGAGGCAGGTGGTGCTTATCTTCTATCAAAAAAAAAAATAATACAATACTTATGTATCTCTTTACTGATGCAGCTCAAACGTTTTATCCTGCTTCTACTATTATTTTATTGCTTTAGTACCAGTTTTCACTCTCTTTGGAAAGCATTATTTTCATAGTGTGACCACTGTATTACTTCAATTTCATGGAAATATTTTTATTTTCAGTATAGCATTCTGTATCAAAGAACAAACCAGAAAACTTTGAATTATTTAAAATAAAAGACAAAATGATAGAGAACAGACAATGAGAATGTGACTTGGAGGACAAGTACAAGAAAATTTTAGTGGAATAAAAGCCAACTTACTAAAAAATTTGAATTTTGATTATTTTGCACAGTATTTCCAAATATGTGGAGTAATAAAAATCAGGAAAGAGACTATATGTTAATCCACAGAGTTCTGTACAAGGAAAAAAAGTAACTATATTCAGTGATAGGTGGATTTTTAAGGTATGAATCTGATCTAGATTTCAATAAACCCAAAAATTCTTATCCATTTTATTTGTACATGCCAATGCCAAATCTGTCCTTTTAGTATCAAGCATGTGAATTATCCTCCAATATGCATTTTCACCCTTTAATTTCATCTCACTGAAGAGTTATTTTCTGGGAAGAAGCAACAAATAGTTTCCTTTTTTCCTCCTGAGTTTTATAATCAATCATACAATCATAGAATACCAGGTTGGAAGGGACCTCAATGATCATCTGGTCATTGCAACACCATCAGCAGGGTATACACATTAATCTGGAACTACTCTGTGGCTTAGTCCCTCCTCAGAGAAAAGTGGCTACTCTGGAACAGCATCTTAAACATGAACATGAACTCTAGATTGAAAAAACCTTCATTATTTTATTTTTAAAAACCTAGACCTAATTTTCTTCAAGATAAATCTTTAAATAGCACTTGAGATCTAAATACCTCCAAAACTCATTATATGGCTTAGATAATGTCTAGTTTGTGTTTCTAAATGCCAAGGTTTTTAGTTCGCTTTTTTTTTAAAAAAAAAGAAATTAAGAAAAAAACATGCACAATTAGGCTTACATTATACATTAAAAGCAAGAACCTTTATGTAATTGACATCTAGTCCAAAAGGGTAAAAATTTACAATGTCATGTGAAATTAAATAGCCTGTTTTCTTTCCAAACAAGATTGTTCGGAATAATATCTAAGGATATATTTGTATCTGCTGTCCCCAAAGGTGTTTAGTAAGACTCTCATTTTGAGGACAAGAGCCTGTAGGAAATTTTTCTACCATTGACTGCTCAAATTTGTTTGAATATCCATTTAACTGAGACATGAGAAATAAATGTGATTTTGATAAGAGGTATACTTAAGTCTTCTTTGCAAGTTTTCTTCGGAGAATTGAAGTCTATAGCCACTTGACAGTTCTTCTCAAAGTACGTGTCACACATTGCATAATGAGCTGGGGTTTATTTTGTTTTACCCTTTACTCTGAAAAGGTCAATAAACACTTTTTTGAGTCTTCTATCTTTAATGTGAAAGAAAAACAGAAAGCAGTCAAGAAAAATTTCATATTGTCAGGGAAAACTGAGAAGGATGGAAGTAGTGGATAATTTTTCAGTTAGTCCTTGATGCACAAAGAAAACCATTGTCACCTACAAAATGAAAAAAAACCAGAAACTAGAAGTATATATTTTTTCTGATAGCCTTCTGTTTAATTTGCTTATTTTGCATATTGCACCACTGAGTTTGAATCTCTTTTTATAAATTAGCTACAACAATTCTTGACGTAGAATAAAACGTATACTTTTGAGTATCATAACCCAGGAGAAAGAAGTATATAAACATTTATTGGAAAAAAATCCCGCAAGCATCCTGTTTAGAAACTGTTGCTTTTTATTTTTAATCAAGTGAAAGCTTATATGTGCTCTTTTCCCTTCTCTTCTGAATAATTTTTGGGTTGGGGGATTAATTTTATTTTGTTTTTTTACAAAATAACTTCAAGAGGGGAGAACAAAAGTTCCTCCAGGGCAACACTGTCATTTAAAAGATACTGAACTACAGCATTTGCTAATACTCGAAAGAGAGAAATCTGGAATCAAATATCGTATTCAAATGAAGCCCCCATGATTTGAAATTGGTCAAGTACCTTAAGTGGAGCCTTACAAAAATGATTTCTAGAAACAGCACTCATTTAACACTTTATTTTAAATAGCCTAACAACTTGTTCTTTGTGCAGTGAAAATTCAGGAGGAACAGGGAGAGGACAGAAGAAGGATAGTTCATTTAAACACTTCTTGCATTATTATTTTCTCAGGTTTTGTATTATTACTTTCCCGGTTGACTAGTAACTGAAAAAAACAATTATTCACACAAACTTATTCAGTGACCCTGTCTTAGTTTAAAGAAAAAAACCTAAGATATCTGTTGGGGGTTATACCTCCCACAAGAAAATCACCAAAGCCCTTTGCAATTAACAGACTTTAATCAAGAGGAGAAGATTAAATTAAATAGGCAAAGACAACAGTTCTCAACTACAAGGTTGTAACCCAACTGTTCAAAATCCAACACCTTGAACCAGTTCAGTAAGTCCTCTGCGCTCCAGCTGGGCTCCCAGGCGAAACAAAACTCACGTGGGGGAAGGGCGGTCGCAAGGCGGGTTGGAAATCCACTCCTAGGAGACGCCAGGGCCGGGGGGGGGGGGAGGGGGGGGGAACGGGAAGGAAGTCCAGAAAGCCGGCAGAGAAATCCAGCTGGTGCTGTCGGCACTCCTCGCCCCGCTCCGCCCCCACCAGTCCGCTAGTTGGCAAGGGAAGGAAAAATCAAAAACCTGAAAGTACAACAGACCCCAAAGCAGAAAGCAGTGTCTGGGCAGGAAAGAATTCTCTTTCTAGAAAAGAAGTTCCCTTTACTAGTTAAACTTCAGAACTGCCAGAGAAGAGTTTAGTTGAATAAGTTATGGTTGAATTAAGGAATAATTAATGAAATAAAGAGCATACAGAGTATTAAGCAGATAACATATCTGTCTGTTTTTCTGCTGTGGTGCTAATATTGTGGTACTAATAAAACCAGAGTCAACTGTATGAGGCAAAAAAAGTGAAAAGCCTGAATACATAAAGGCAAACTCAAGCCTGCAGAACATAGATGCTAAGTGTTTGTTGTCATTCCAAATATCAAGATGAAAATAATAGTTTTTTTTCCTTTCTGCCTTGATTTTGTGGAAATAAAAATTTTAAAGAGAAAAAAAATCCCAATACTTTCTCGATGCAGACACTGAAACGTAATTTTTAAACTCTATATGATTTAAGGAATTTTAAACAGGAACTTATGCATCCACAGGGTTTCCACTCCAAATATTTCATGACAGATTGTACACATGACAGATTGTAACCTGATAACAACTGTGGACTTACGTGTGTTTGAAATTAACAATAGCTACACTTCATTCAAGCAAATCAAGCAACTACAGTCTCCTGAAACTCAGATGTTAATACTTCCATTTACTATGAAAGTTTCATGAATATAATTTGTTTAAACAAATTAAGAGTTAGTACCAGTTCTTTCCTTTGCGATTGTGCTAAATGTTTATGTATTGCCTCTATACCTGCTCTGTTAAGCAGGGACGACATATATTCTGTTTGCTAGTAATAATTTCCCAGTATAATAAAGCTGTTCAAAACCACATTTCTTTAGTAAGTACATATCATCTCAAATTACATTCCTAGCACATTTAATTAAATTGTTTTCCGTCTCATTCCATTTGGAGTCTCAAAGGGTTATAGCAGCTCAAGAATATTTGAAAGAATTCAGTCAAGCAGGTACCTGATTTTGATACATTAACCTTGTCACCAAGAGTAGTTTGACTCACTCTGCACATTGAGGTGTTGTCTTCACGCAATGACAGAAGATTACTGTACTTCTAACTTCAGCGAAGAGATGATGAATCAGTAACTGTCATACCAACTCAGTATATGCAGAGATAACACATATTTGTATGTCTTATGAACGAAGTAGCACTAAGAGAAAGAAATGACAGAATCACAGTGTTCTATTGCGCTTATTGGTTGTAAATCGTTATTGGTTTAAAATTCATTGGTTCTGATTATAAGGACACAGAAGAGTGAAATTTATTAGGACATAATAAGGAGAGACAGTAGTGATATTAACCTTTGAGGACATTGTTCACACCATTTGAGTACACTTATAGAATTTTCCATCCAACTTGTCAAGACTAAAATGAAATCTCAAACTTTTAATTCCCTATGAGCAAAATCAATTAACTCTCCAATTCATATGTGTGTTTTCTTTCCCCATACTTAGTCTGTGTGGATTCTCATAATCTTGTAGTGTTTGCTAAAGTAGGTTTAAAACGATTTAGTGAGAAATAAATCTAAGTTTCTCATTTAATTTCACTCTCTGAACTAAGGAAGAAAAATGTGGAAAGCCTGAATTTGATTCTTCTCACTGTAGTGTTTGAAGTCCTTATTGTCACATACCATTGCACTCTGTTCTACTTACAAGGTTTTAAATATGATAATATTGAATTTTATTAGATAAGTTATACTTAAGATTAATCTCTGTTTCTTTCACAGCTAAATATTTTTGCCTAGATCAATTCTGAAAGTTCAGGCCATTCAGGAAAACAAATGAAATCAAGTTCAACTTTTTTTTGTACAAGACAGGTAAAACTTCAGAGATGATGTCCAACAGAGAAATAGAGTATTTCAACTATTTCTGTCTTTGAAAAGCTTCTTCAGTCCAGTGAGATTGAAGAATCTAATGATGGCATATTTCACAAGTTTGTAAATTCTTTCTCGGCACTCAATACGAAACAAATAACAACAATAATAGAAGGCATTGCTGCTACAGAGAGGCTATATCCCTGCAGATTCTTTTCTAGGGCATAAGAACTTCATAAACTTGATCAGCAATACTGCCCTAAACTAAGGAGAGGTGGAATAGCAGCACAACAGCCTGAGCTGAGAGAATTTTCTGTTTCTACTACACATTTTCCCTTCCCCTTCCCTTCCCTTCCCTTCCCTTCCCTTCCCTTCCCTTCCCTTCCCTTCCCTTCCCTTCCCTTCCCTTCCCTTCCCTTCCCTTCCCTTCCCTTCCCTTCCCTTCCCTTCCCTTCCCTTCCCTTCCCTTCCCTTCCCTTCCCTTCCCTTCCCTTCCCTTCCCTTAGTAATGTATGAAGCAAAATTCTATTAATAATTAAAGGAACACAGCAAAAGATATTCTATTTTCTGCCAGCTCCACTGGTTGATTTTTACAGGTGTCTAAATATCATTAAGACTTATGCATTTACTTGCAGTAGAAATTGCCTCCTACCCTCATTTACATTTTATTATATGCTGGGAAATTAAATAGATTTTCTTAAAAGACAAATTCAAGTTGCAAGAATTATATAAATACAACCTATCAATGTCATAAGACATGATGCCATTAGGCTTTAAAATTTGTTTCAATTACTTGTGTATCACTTGAATGGTACTTTTTCAAAGAAAAATCTATTCTGAAATGGATTTTCTGAATGCCTTATATGATATTCCTTTTAGAGCTAGTCCAATATTTTTCACTGGAAGAGTTTTTCATGAGAAGTACTGACTACATTGTCAAAGGTTTTTATGGGATGCACAAAAAAGTATTTCACTTCCCTAAGATCAAAAGTTTTCAGTGTCTTCATTGACCATCAATCTATATTTTATATCATGCAAGATAAAAACATTTCAAACAGCATAGTAATTTTTTTAAGTAAGTGTCTCAATATGAAAACAAATTATACAACTGTTATTTGCTCACATTTACTTCATCCAATTTTCAAGGTCCTAGAATATCTACCAGAAAATATTTTCAATTTTCTACTAAATAAAATTCTCCTTGACTTATAATCTTGCAATATCGACCTGAAGCAAAAATTTTGACTGGATCGGAATGTTTGATTGTAATACTTAGTTAAAAAAATGAATAACCTGAGTGTGTTAGATTAAGCTAGTGTAAGACTATACGACCACAGAAGCAGCACTCATGATCTAGTACTGTACCTAGTGCCTTCCCTATGTTGGTACTAGCACATTGACTGACAGAATTTTGGTCCTTCGTTTGTGGGGGAGATTATTTTCAGACATGTCAGGCTGATAACAGGAGGAAAGGTAAAATGATGTTGAAGACAGGATGAGAGTAATTTTAATGGTCTGAAACCAGCTTTAATTGTGAAACTTTGTCTTCAGAACCACTGTTCTGCCAAGCAGATTCGTTAATGTGGCATTTAATGCTTATTTTTCTGTATCTGTGCTTCCTCTTTTTTTTTTTCAAATTAAGTTTATTGATATTCATTCTGCGTTCATTTCAGTACATCTGATAATCTCTCTGTTGTGTTATTTTGTGAAAAACAAATTTCTCAGAAATGTCAGTATTTTTTATTTACATATTAAAGCAACACATTCAAAGAGATCGTTTAAGATCCCGTATGTTCCTTCTCCTGTATCTTTATAAAATCATTAGATTTTTATTATTAAAATTTTCCATGGACAATAAATGGAACTGTGTTAAAAAGACACTGAAAGTGGAATAATTGCCCCTGCGCTGCCAGATAAATATTGATTTGCCATTGAAAGAACTGTATTTGCAATTTTTTTCATTATGGAAGTTGAGAATACAGAAATGAAGCTTCCAACAATTGTAATGAGATGTGCAGTTGTGTAGGAAATAATGACCTTTACATGCAAATGAAACTGGTGAAAATACCACTTAATAATGGTGTCTATAATTTTGAGGAGAATCCTGCTCAAATAAACTTAATAATATCAGTGTGATCGCCTTTCTGTTAAAGTAGTGCATCTGCAAGGAAAACTGCTAAAACGGTATTGTAAGTCCATGTTTACATGCCAGTGTACAGCACAGAACACTTGGGATTCCCATCTCATTGTTGACCAGATAGGGCATCTGATTTAGTGCACCACATCTCTCTCATCTGGGATGTGCATCTGCAGTTTTTATCTACAGAAAGCAACTCACACCCGAGTCTCTCTCCTGAGACAGCTTTGGATTTCAGCAGTGGCATGCACTCAGACCTTTAGCATTTACAGGTTTCTTAGTGGAAATATTGCCTAAGTTGACACAATTAATAAAGAAAAATGAAAACTTTGTTCCACGCTCCTAAATGACAGACAAACAAAACCCAAAATCCGTTATAGATTTCTAGAATAAACAGTAATAAGCTCCACTGCAAGAGGGTTTTGGTTTTTTCAGGAGACATGAGTAAATGAATAAATTCTGATTGGAATGGTGAGAAAAGCAAACTTTGGGCTATTTTTCTGAGGTAAGTTTGCAAAGAAGAAAACCACAGATGCTATCAAGCTGGAAAGAATATTATGTAGGGAAGTCCTTCAATTTTCTTTTTCTGGTACTACATTTTTTTTGAGCAATTTAGAAGTAACATCGAGCATTGAGGTGCCTACAGTGCCGAAGAAAGCTTTCCATAGATGTGTCAGACTAGAAGAAGTTGATCAGATAACACATCAATCCCCATTCATCTCCTTTTTCATTTTTCTGAAAGGTTCAAATGCCAATATGAAGATATTTCCTATGTCAGCTATTTGCAGATAGTCCTTCATTTTTTAAGGAAGGTGGTTTCTAATGCCTATATTATGATAATACACTGGATGCATGCCCATTCAATTCCTCATGCATATTTCCACATGATGAATTTTTATTGCAGATTAGAAGTGACAAGAACAGGCTCTCTGCCTTAAAAGTACTTTATATTCATTTACATATATATAACCCAAAGCCTTTCTTTTGTGAAATGCACCAGTAAGCTACCACTTGAGTCTGTGCTATATATACTTATCTCAAAACAATATTAAGCAGTTAATTTTTATTTTTGTGTCCTTAAAAAAGTGCTTTGTAAAGATCCTAGGAAACAGGCAGAGAGTAACAGTCTTTTCCTGGGCACCTAATCCAAAGTGTTTTTTATATTACACAGCTTATTTATGCAACCTGGATTCATCCATGCTCCGTGGAGTGCAGTGTGGTTCAGTACTATGCTACAGACTGACCTCACTCCATACCCACATGGCTGTAGTACCTTGGTCCCACAACACATACCTTTACTCTGCTCTGTGAATTTGGTTATATGTGCAAGACATTATACGGTGGAAAAGTGATTACGTTTAAAAGAAAAACTGAAACAAAAATTGCTTAACTCATTCACTCATCACACAAGCATTAGAATGTATGTGAAGCTCAAGAGGTCCACTGAGGGGTCATGGACCAGGGTAAGAGTGTTCAGGCAGTCTGGCCAGCAGCTGGTCATCACAGTGATCATATTCAGATTTTAGGATACATCCTTTACAGGAGAAGCCAATTATCAAGTCTTCTTCATGTCTTCTGGCTTAGTGACCACATGCAGATTTCAGATATGTCTTTTTTTCCGCTTTTGGACCTGGCAATGTATCTATCCTGATACACTGGCCTGTGAGCCAGCACTGTCTTTGTCTCCAAATCCAAGTGTTTATGAAATTGCACATGGATGTGCTAGGGTGCTAATCTGAATGCCATTAACACAAATATTGAGAGCCCGTTCGCTACTGCGTGCTCCTGCTAGTGTCTCCACACCAACGCATTCCCATTCATTCTCCATTCACACCAATTTAGCCTTTCTGATGCAATTCTTCACGTTTATTGTACCACGTTGATTTTTAATTTCAAGAAGTAGTGCTGAGAGTTATTTAAACCCTTCTGTATCAAACAACTTTATCAGATCACTGTGTGATTGGGGAACATTTTGCAATTGAAAGATGGACAAATAATATGTTGGAAGGCTCCAAACCAGTTGAAATTTACTTATCTTGTGCCTCCCAAATCAGCTCTTTCATGGTTGTAACACTGAAAAGACTTGATTTTTCCTAGAACGGGTCCTGCAAGCAACCTAGAAAACATGCTGCTTGATGAGAAATAGGAAGTGTAAAAGTCAAGTTCATTATCTATTTGCCTGTATGTCTTAAACATCCGTCTTGGTGCAAAATTGTGTGTGTGCTTGGGGCTTTATGCAGTTTGGCTTGAGAGCAGGCACTGCCCCTCATTCCCCATGCCTGCAACTGGGCTGCAAGTGTTCACTGAGCTGTCTGTGCCACTGTGGCTGAAGGATTTGCACAATTTGAAAAGGCAGGAGTGCCCCTGACTGCACATGCATGTCTTAAGGATTCAAGTTACAGTTTTTCTGGCAAGGGTTCTCTGAACTGCCAGTGATCCCTGAAACCCTCAGCCCCAATTTGAAAACTTTTCATGCAGAGATACTGCATAAATCTGGCAAGGCCCCTCCTCTTCTGCTAATTGCTTCTCTATAAATAATCTGTGCCAAGAAGCACATGTGCGCACCCTCTGCTTCATGGACCACATTTCCTGCCCAAACCTCTCGTAGATTCATTGGGATGGTGATTATTTTCATATTATATTTCCCTTCCTTATTGTACTTTTCTTCTTTTTCTCCCTCTGTCTTTATTCTCTCCTGAAATCTACCTCACTTTTTTTTCCCCTCAGCACTTGTAGGTGAATTTGGTTGTGTCCAAATTCTTGTGGTAAATTTGTTTCTTTGACTGAGCTCAAAGTAAAGAATTGTAACTTTGATTCACTCAAAGTACAGATTGGAATTTTGAGTGTGACTTTGACTGAGCTCAAAGTAAAAGATTGTTGCTGTAAATCATTATTATTTTGACTGTGTTCAAAGTAAATACTGGAAATTTGAGTAGACCCCTGGAGAGACTGTCTAGATTTCCATGGCTGCCCAGAAAACATTCACAAGCAACGCACCCCGTCTGACCCATCCTGCAAAGTAGGTCTGTTGGAGCTGTACTGTAACAGAAGGGAAATCAGAAGTGATTCAGGATGACAGTGTAGTTGCACTCATGGCCTATATCCAGATTTATCTGCTGATCTGTGTTGCAGTACAGTTTGGACCTCTGGATCTTGAAGTCAAAAACCTCTTGGAGTGTGTTCTAGTTCTCGGGGAGGGGCAGAAAACGCAAAAGCAAGCCAAAAAAAAAGGAAAGATGTTTATGGAAAGAGAAGATGTATGAAAGGGGGGGGATTCAGTGCCAGCAACGATATCATCTGATTATGAAGTTATGGCCAGGACTGACATATATATCAGAAACTGGCGAAACAGAGAAAGCATGAAATTTCATGGTTGAGCTGGTTTGAGCTAGCTTTCCCAAGCTCTCGAACCACTCATTCTGCCTCTCTCCCAAACCTTACCCCCTTTCAAAGGAAAAAAAAAAAACTATGGAAGAAACCAAAATCACACACTATATATATGTATTTCTATATTTTTCTAAATACAAAGAACTACACCGCAAGGATATGCAAAGGAGCAAGGGAAGAAGGGAAGGGAAATGGGAAAAAGTACAAACAGGATCTATATAACACCTGTTATACAACTATAACACCCAGTAACTAACAAAGTAAGGAATTAATGAAATCTTACCACGCCACCTCCCCCGTGGAGAGCCAGATGGCCAAATACGACCTGTTAAAATTTTTTCTGCAGGCTCGGCAGCAGACAGGACCAGCGCAGGGACCTTCTGCTCCTCCGCCTTGCTGGAAGAAAAGAGAGCGTACTCTCTTATATATCCCCCTATTTATATGTTGGGTTACGTTAAAGGAAGGTATGGAATATTTCCGTGGGTCAAAAGTTAATCCATTACAATGGTCATATGCATTAAAAAGATAGATATATGAATAGATAGATAGAGAAATATATATATAGAGAGGGAGAGGTAACATAAATGTTAACCCATACAATACATAGCTATCTTCAGCAAGGGAAAAAAAAAACAGATAAAACCCCACCCAAACCCAAACAAATGAAACAAAATAAGAAAGCACATCACCCCATCCCCTTTATTTAATATTTAATATATATGATTCCCTACACATTTGGATTAATCAATATTTATTACAATACTAGTTCAAATCCTCCATTAGATCGAACTTAACAAAAAGTGACCACATCAGAGTAAGCTTAGTTTCAAACTTCATTGTTAAACAAAGGGTAAAGATTTACATTCAATCTGCTCGCCATATTTATGTCTTTCCTCAGCTCATTGTTTTTCATCAATGCCATAATCACAAAATTCTCTAGAGAACTACTTTTTATTTTATAAATTGAAAACTAATTTTTAGCTACTTTGAAACAGAAAAGTATAACTTCAAGGATTATGAGAGAGGATCAGTACATAAGAAATACGAAGCTAAAAAATTAGGAAAGTGTTTGCCTTTTGATTTATTACTCCAAGTAAATCAGGAAGCAGACGTAAAATCTAGAAGAACTTCTCACTTTATAAACAAAAAACATCTTTGGCTTTTGGTCACATTCATGCTTAATAACTTTAGGAAATGTGCTATGTGAAAGATTGAGTTGAATAAACAAGGAGAACTGCAATGCTGACACCTGCATTTGAAACAGTGTTTATAAATAACAGAAACACAATCAATTCTTGATTGAAATTAATCTTTGTTTCATTTAAGTCATATGGATTCCAGCCTACTTCCCATCATAAACCCCAATGTCAGTCCGAGGTAGGTAGTTCAGTTGTAAAATTAAACTTGTATTTAGGTATGACAAAGGCCATTTTTTCCAGTGTCATGAATTTAATTAAACAAAAAACCAAGATCATCCAAAATCATCCAATTTACAAGAAATTTCCCCCCCTCTTTAAATATTAATATTGAGGTAGAAAAAAATCTAGTGATTTTGTACTACAAAAAGAAGAAAAAACGTGGATATACAGTTGCAGCCAGGCATTTACAACATGAGCTTGATTAAGAAATGATTGTGATTTTTTTCAGTTTTAATGACATTTCAGATTTTAAAGAAGCTAAATAGATTGTGTTACGGTGGAGTTAATATGAACAAATTTCAGCTGTTAAAATAAAGTAACTAGCAAAAAGTGAAATGTAAAATTCTCATTTTCCCTGCTTAGATTAGTTCATCAGCACATGTAACAGTTGGTAAGTAGCATGCGATGAGTACACCTATTACTAAAAAAAAAAAAAAAGTCACTTATTTTACTACTCATTCTTGCCTTTTATCACTTGCGTATTTTTCATTCAATACTGAATATCTTGTTGGTCATGGAATCATTTTTGTTGTTATGTACTTACTCAGCACCTTAACCTCCTTAACCTCTATTCTAAGCAGTCCTGATAATGCATTACAAATGCACTACAAATAAATACTAAGAAGTATACTTAGTCCTTTGCACACTGAAATCAGGAATTGAAGTTTCATTAAGTACAGCCTTGTCTTAATATTCTCATTGTGCAAAACACAGTATCACAATATCATAAGGTTGGAAAGGACCTCCGAGATCATCGAGTCCAACCTATAACCCAACACTAACACCAACACTAACACCAACCCATCATCTAAACCATGGCACTCAGTGCCTCATCCAGTCTCCCCTTAAACACCTCCAGGGTCGGCGACCTCACCACCTCCCTGGGAAGCGCATTCCAATGGCCAATCACCCTTTCAGTGAAGAATTTTTTCCTAACATCAAGTCTAAACTTTCCCTGACGAAGCCAGAGAAACATCTTCTATTAAATCTAAAGAATTCCCTGTCACTGATCAACAATGTTGCATGACCCAGAGTTGAGGTTGATATAGAAATGGGAATATTGTACTGCTTGAGAAATTGACATTTGAAGTTGTTTACTTTTACTTATTTGTAATTTAGGTGCAGGGCAGAGATATTTTTTTTCTAACACCTTAAATTACACCTCAGATACCACTATCCTCAAGGTAGGAAGTATAAATATTAACTGAACCACACACGAAAAGTAAGAGGCTTGATATATATTCCTTATTTCTCATTTCTTGGGATACTTGTGTTTCTTTAGGTCACTGCTTACAGAGAACATACTACATGCTTTAAAGTATGTTTGTGATTGACTTTGCATTTTGAAAATTTAATAGGGATGAAGGAGATATTGGCTTTTCCTGACACCAAAAAACTTTACAAACAGAAAACCCTAACAAAAAAAGTATAGGATTGAGTTGTTTCCAACCCTTCCTTTTGCACCTCTATGATTGTGCCAAAAGAAAAGAATGGCTCATGGGGCCAACAAGAGAGAAATCAATCAAGAAAAGCACTGACCCTGAGGCTGAAACTTAAGTAACCCTTGAATGCATGGGAAGGGAAAAAAGTATCTCAGAACACAGCTTTTTTTATTGGGGTAAAAATTCCATATTTTTAATTAAAAGCTGTCAAATAAAATGTGAGAATAATACTAAAAGCAACCAGAAAACAATTCAGAAGGAAGAATGAAGAACACCTAAAAATAGTTCATTTTCTGGTTGATTGCTTTAACCCCCTACACCATTATAGAAAAGATTCAAGATATTAGAGCTTTATTTTGCCTGTATAATTTAATAGAACAAATCATGACTATTCTGCTTTATAGTAAGTTCAATTATTACTACATACATTAAGAATCCTCATAGAATGCCTTTATCTAAAACTTCTGAGAAGATTCAGATGCAAAAATAGTCAGGCTGTGAATTCCAGAAGGATTAAAGAAAATAAACCTTGACTAGTGTGGTCATAGTGGTGACATCTCTGAATTTTTTTGTTATTACTTATGTTTCCTCCACAAGAATATAGACACCTATGGAGTAAAAACTACGTAGACTTCTGGTGAATTTTGATATTAGAATGATGTCCATGTCTGTAAAATTAAGTGAAATTCTGTGCAATTTTGAGGAAATTTATTCTGCAAAATAATTCACTAGGTACAGAATTATACAATTATGTAAGTATAAAGCCATCAAGCTTTGCAATGTAACTAATCAATTCATTAATTTCTGGTTGGTACATTACAGTCCATTTGAATATCATAACCAACAAACTTTCAGCTTTTGATTCTTACCATTAATTTGATTTACTGTAAAGCAAAATCAAAACAATCATTCCTCTACCCATTTCTCTTACTGTTCCTTTGAGTTCATTTTGCAAAGGACTGCGGAACGTTAAGTCTTTTATTTATAGTACTGTTTTCATTACTGGATAACACCATGATCAGCAGTGGCATACATTGTAGTACATGAAAATATTTCTTTTTGTTTTTTTTTCAAGTATGCAGGAAATGCAAGGGGAAAATCCAGAGGAAATAAGCATAGCTTTTGGCTTCTCTGTCACACAGAAAACCATCTAGAACAACTGAGTCGAAATATAATTCTTGGTCTGCTTTAGATTAAGGCTAAACACGCTATCATATTTACATTAATTCAAAATGTTTATGTCAAAGTGATGCTTGTATATTGACTTCAAGTTAACTATGGGAAAACAGTGCAAACCCTGCTTAAAATGTACTGAGTGAAGTTTTTGTCATAATTTTTTACAGATATAAAAACTGGTGAATTAATTTATAACAGACTCATTTTGTATTATACCAAAAATAGGTAAGTATGAGCTTAGCTTGGCCTGAAGTAGAAGTTAGCAATAGGACAGAAGAAATGCAATAAGTACCTACTGATTTCTCCATATTAACTACAAATACAAGACACACTCAAATGTATCACAGTATCACAGTATCACAGTATCACAAGGTTGGAAAGGACCTCTGAGATCATCAAGTCCAACCTATAACCTAACACTAACACCAACCATCATCTAGACCATGGCACTCAGTGCCTCATCCAGTCTCCCTTTAAACACCTCCAGGGTCGGTGACTCCACCACCTCCCTGGGCAGCCCATTCCAATGGCCAATCACCCTTTCAGTGAAGAACTTTTTCCTAACATCAAGCCTAAACTTTCCCTGACGAAGCTTAAGTCCATGCCCTCTAGTTCTGTCACTGGTCACCTGAGAGAAGAGACCAATCCCTGCCCGACTACAACCTCCTTTTAGGTAGTTGTAGAGAGCAATGAGGTCTCCCCTGAGCCTCCTCTTCTCTAGACTAAACAGCCCCAACTCCCTCAGTCGCTCCTCATAGGGCTTGTGCTCCAGCCTCTTCACCAACTTCGTTGCCCTCCTCTGAACACATTCCAGTATCCTAACGTCCTTCCCAAACTGGGGGGCCCAGAACTGTACACAGTATTCAAGGTGAGGCCTGACCAGTGCCGAGTACAGGAGGACGATAACTTCTCTGGTCCTGCTCACTACACTATTCCTGATGCAGGCCAGAATGCCATTGGCCTTCTTGGCCACCTGGGCACACTGCTGGCTCATGTTGAGCTTCCTGTCAACCAGCACTCCCAGGTCCTTTTCTGCCTGACTACTCTCCAGCCACTCTGTCCCCAGTCTGTAGCTCTGCATGGGATGAAGTACCCGACATTTGGACTTATTAAACATCATCCCATTAGAATCAGCCCAGCTCTCCAATCTGTCCAGGTCCCTCTGTAGGGCCATCCTACCCTCTAGCAGATCAGCCCTTCCTCCCAGCTTGGTATCATCTGCAAACTTGCTGATGATGGACTCAATCCCCTCATCCAGATCATCAATAAAAATATTAAACAGGACGGGACCCAACACCGATCCCTGGGGGACACCACTGGTGACCGGCCGCCAACTGGATGAAACACCATTCACCATCACTCTTTGGGCTCGTCCATCCAGCCAATTCCTAACCCAGCACAGAGTGCTCCCATCTAAGCCATGGGCTGCTAACTTCCCTAGGATTCTACTGTGGGAGACAGTGTCAAAGGCCTTGCTGAAGTCCAGGTATACCACATCCACAGCCTTCCTCTCGTCCACCAGGCGAGTCACATGATCGTAAAAGGAGATCAGGTTGGTCAGGCAGGACCTACCCCTCCTAAATCCATGCTGGCTGGGCCTGATTTCTTGACCGTTCTGCAGGTGGTGCATGATTTCACCCAGGATTATCTTCTCCATGATTTTACCTGGGACCGAGGTCAGGCTGACAGGTCTGTAATTACCTGATCATCCTTACGGCCCTTCTTATGGATGGGTGTCACATTGGCCAACTTCCAATCTTCCGGGACCTCTCCAGTGAGCCAGGACTGCTGAAAGATGGTGGAGAGCAGCTTAGCAAGCTCATCTGCCAGCTCTCTCAGCACCCTAGGATGGATCCCTTCCAGCCCCATAGACTTATGACTGTCCAAGTGGCTCAGCAGGTCTCTAACTTCCTCCTCATGGATTGCAGGAGGGCCATATTTTACCCTGTCCCCATCAACCACTTCAGAGGGCCAACTGTCAAGCGCGCTGACATCCTTACTGTTAAAAACTGAGGCAAAGAAGGCATTAAGTACCTCAGCCTTCTCTGCATCTTTGGTTACTATATTTCCCTCCACATCCAACAAGGAGTGGAGGTCGCTGCCGCCCTTCTTTCTGCCATTGATGTATTTATAAAAACTCTTTTTTTTGTCCTTAACAGAAGTGGCCAATTTGAGCTCCAGCTGGGCTTTTGCTTCCCTGATTTTCCTCCTACACGACTTAACAACATCCTTGAACATGACCTGACTTACATCCCCTTCTTTCCAACAATGATACATCCTCTTTTTCTTACTTAGTTCCTCCAGAAGTTCCCTACTCATCCAGGCCGGCCGTCTGCCCCTACGACTCTTCTTACAACACACAGGGACAGCCCGCTCCTGCACCTGCAAAATTTCATTCTTGAAGTGTATCCAAGCTTCCTGGACCCTCTTGCCACTAAGAGCTATTTCCCAGGGTACTTTCCTGACCAGTTCCTTAAATAATCCTAAATCTGCCCGCCAAAAGTCCAGCATTGATGTTCTGTTCCTGGCTTTTCTTATTACATTGTTCAGAGAGAACTCAATTATCTCATCATCACTACACCCCAGACAGCCTCCGACAACAACATCACTCACCAGCCCTTCTTTGTTTGTAAACAGCAGGTCAAGCAGAGCCTCACCCTTGGTGGGCTCACTCACCAGCTGTGACAGAAAGTAGTCCTCAATACACTCTAAGAACCTCCTGGACTGCCTCCTCTCAGCAGTGTTAAGTTTCCAGCAGATATCTGGAAGGTTAAAGTCTCCTAAAAGAACAAGGGCAGCCGATCTAGAGGCAGCCTCCAGCTGTTTCAACAACAGAAGATCCAAATCCTCCTCCTGGTCGGGCAGTCTGTAACACACTCCAACCAGGAGGTCAGACCTGACTGCCCCTCTGACTCTTACCCATAGACACTCAACCTGGTCATCACCGATCTCGACTTCAACAGCATCCAGGGTTTCTCTAGTGTAGTTTCTTACACTGTAGTCATTGCTGCTAGATGAGATCAATCCAGTCCTAGGAGTGCTGAATCTAATTTAGGCATAAGGAAGGAGAACTTCTGCTCCTTTATGGGTGTGTGGTCAATGGAGCCATAGAGACATAACACACATAGTAACGGAGGTTGTGATAAGAATAAACCTTGTCAGTGGCACAAATTGGTACATGAAAAAGTTTAGGAGAATAAGAAAAGGAAGACAAAGACACAGAGATATAAAATCTGACCTATTAGCGTTAACAAACAATAACCGGAAACAAACCTGTTCAGTTACACTAATTGATGCGCCGTCAAGAAACTGCAGGCAAATCAGTCCTTGTCAACTGATGAGGATGAAATCCTGTGAGTCCTGGATGTTGGAGGGATCAGCAGGCTGTGCCAACTGATAAGAAAATGTTCAGGAGAAGGGGGAGCAGGAGAAAACAGAGAGCAGGGGAGGCAGGAAGGAGGCTAAAAGGGACTAGTCATGTCTGAGAATGGTGGTCTGGCTGAGACCTGTGCCTGATCACCACAGCGTGTTCTGTCCTCTTACGACTTCTTGTTAAATCTTAATTCTCTCTCACCATAATCTCACTCTGTATCCCTTGTGTGCTTGTGTGCTGGAAAGACTTAGTGCCAGCTGCTGGCGAGACCTGAGTGTGAGTGAAATTTAAAACCAGCTACTGGAGTCAGATGAAGGGTGTAGGCACCTCTGATCCATGTCATCAGCTACCAGAGCCAGTGGGGTCTTAACATCAGCTGCTGGTGTCAGTGGGGATTTCATCCTCCATCCAACTAGGGCAGGAAAAGGGTGTGTCCCTAAACCCAGCTACTAGTGTGAGTGAGGTGAGTGAGGGGCTCAGTGCCAGCAGCTGGAGCAGGACTATGGGTCGCAGCCTGTGTGACTGGTCCCGGCTTCTAGAGTACAAAGAGTTGCATGTCAGAAAAACCTATCACAGATTTCAAATAGTATGCTGAAGCCAATGTGTTTTACAAAATAATTTCCTGAATCTCTACTTAAATTCATGACTAGCTTATAAACATTTTCTTATTTTCCATTATTGCTTTTAGATTGAATAGCTCTTTTCTTTACCAGCTTTTTGTATTCCTGTTATAGAGAAATAGAATAGAGAGAACATAGAGAGTTCTCTATTTGTACTATATAATTTGCTAGGTCAGGTTGGTTAGTCTTTAAGTATAAAAAGTTAAATAGCTCATCAGAAGTGGAATTTCTCTATACTTTCCAGTTTTGAAGATATCTTGCCTGAATAGTGGTGATGAGACCAGAAGACAATATTTCTAATGGAACAAAAATATAAATATTTTCTTGCATCTGTAAGAAATTTATAGGACAAAAGATTACTTCATTCTGTGATCTACTAATATTCAGGTTTCCTCCTCCTTCCTTATTTCTGTCTGAGAAGCTCCCACCTTGCTATAGAATTTTTTTACTCTTAGTTCCCAAGTATCTTATTTTGTACCGCATTATATTTCTTTTGATTCAGTTGTATTATTTTGGTCCTCTAGCTGACTCTGTTCATATTTATTTTTTATGGGTGCATCCCAGTCTTCTGCCATCAGCATAATTTCCCGTTCTTTCATGCAAAGGTTACTAAATAAAGGGTGAGTGAAATATTAAGGTGTTGCATAAGTAGGTAAGGCTCTGATAGGTGGCTGAGGGATGACACAGAAAGTTCAGGACATACCCCTTTGCTTTCTAAGCTTCTCCTCAGAGGGGAAGCCTAGATGTGGCCTGATCTGTCCTTAGTCTCAGACTTGGTCAATGATTTATGAAATAAAGGATTATACGATATATGGTAGCCACCAGTCAGAGTTAGAGTTACCTATGAGAGTCCTGTCACCCACAAGATTAATAGTTGCTACCAGAGAGCCAAATGGACTGTCACCAGAGTAGTTTAGACAGTTTTGCAATGCCTGTCAGTCCTCCCAGGGACTCTCACTGAGATAATTTTGCAGTGCTGGAACAATAGGTAATTTCTCTGAAGCAGCATATAAACAAATTTACAATTGATTTTGATAAATTGACTTGCTGCATTAATTCTTGATGATTACAATTGGTTAACAATGATCATATGTATTTATATAAACTCGAGTTAGTAGTTATTTTCCCAGGTAACGTCTGACAAAGTCAGAAGTTCGTGATTCTTACCAAAAAGTTGTCCTTCTTTGCAGGGGGGGGGAGAGAGATATAGGTCCACCAACCCATCCATCATATAAGGTGGTCCTCTGCCAAGGAAGGGGTTTTCAGGTGCTGTTTTTATAGTTTTGAAAACTTTTTGGCACTTCTTGGCTACGTGAGACTAAGTCAATTATTATGTGTTGATTGACTCTTGCCAAAGCCCACTGTGTGGTAAGAAACAGGACTTGATGGCTTAGGCAGAGAGCTCAGTACATGCTTTCAGGGAGTCTTTCTATTCTTAACTAAGGCAACATCAGGATGTAAGGCCTCTGCCTCACCCCAGCTGATTTGCATGGTAGCCCGCCACCCTGTACAACTCTCTTACTAGATAAAGTCGTCCAAGTCGAACCACACACCCTTTTGCAAAGTTACAGTCACTTCAGTGTCTACCCCCCCTTGCAAGACTGGCCTTTACAAGTCTGGGCAAGTCTGTCGTACCTTATAAGCAAAATTAAATCCATGGCAAGTCCTGTGAAACCCTACTAGTAACATCCTTGCTTACCAGTTGTTTCCTCTTCAGTACTGACAGTCTGGTCCAGATATTCTTCGTAATCTCAATCTCCTTCATCTCAATCTCCTTCCTCTTCATTAATAACATCTCCCCTGGCAATATATCATCTGCTGTACTGAAGTCCAGATAAAACATATAAAACATTGTCTTTGTCTGAAAGAAAAAAAATAGTTTTCTTAATAAAGATACATATGAGGTTAGTCTGTTACATTGATATAACCCTTCTACTTCTTATCTGCTTGCTATTTAATTCAGTCTTCAATGTCATTAGGTAATATTTCTTTCCAAAATTAGCTGTTATACTCTCACCTTCCTTCATATTTTAATCTATATATTAAACAGATACTACATTATATGTTTCTCTATACAAATGAACCATGTTTAATTTTATTGCATTACTGGATGTACTGATCCCATGAATTCATGTAGCAATTATCTCTGAACACAATAATGAAGAAATATCTGGTGTTTCTGACATAAGAACTTGAGATGATTGAGGTTAACTTCCTCATCTGATGTTTCATTTTCCACTACTCATCACCACATTTGTATGAGCTATCCTGCATATCACCAGTGTTACAGTATTATTTTTTTTAACCGAATTCCATAGTTTTCTCACACTTAAAGTAGATTACATTCAAATCCTCCCCGCATACTAAAGGACTAATTTTTAATGAGTATTTTCTAGTTTGTACCTTTTGGTAGCTTTTTTTTTCTGTTTGCTATTTCCTCAATAGCTTTTCTGAAAATTTTCCTGAACAAGGTAGACAGGAGTCTCTCGTAAGCACCTTGGACTGTCATTACTTTCTAGCTCAGTGTGCTCGAGCAACTTTTATGTGTCTGAAGGGAGTCCAGAAGACACAATTTTAGACCAAAAATGCATTATTTGGCTACAATCAATGAACTACTAGGTTAAATGATATTGGGATATTAGATCAAAGAGTCTCTGCTGGCTGGGCAACTATCAGGAACTGGTGGAAGGTTCAGTCTTTGTTGCTCCTGCATCAGCCTGATTCTCAGTGTTACTCAGTTGCCATCTTCAAGATTCCCGTTTATCTCTTAATGTCCATGTTGAGATTTGGGGTTTGTTTGTTTGTTTGATTGTTCTTTGGTTGCTAGTTTTGGGGTTTTTTTTGAGAGGAAGAAAGGGGAATTTCTTTTTTTTCTTTCTTTTTTTGTATAAGTATTGAGCTGCAGATTGTCCCTATACCTGCAATCTTAGTTCTGTCAGTAATTTTATATTTCTTATCTTGGCCCTACTCAGCAGACTGTCTCTATCAAACTAGGCATTGGATCACTGACAACTCCTGGGAGGAGGGGAACGTAGTTTTTATAGTATAATTCACTTTATCAGGAAGTAGAAACAGACATAAAGTGATATGAATCATACTTTCAGTATGATTAACAACTTTTTCCTTCAACTATACACACTGACAAGCTCAGAAGCAGATGTCTGCATTAAGGACACCTAAGTCAGCTGAGATGAGGTCTCTTCAAGGTCTTTGCCTTTAACCCTTCAAAGGAAATGACCACTGTACATTTACAAATGAACAGCTTGTTATTCATGTGTTCTTGACAATTCAAAAAAAGCCATTTGTGAGCGTTCCCTGTGAACAGGTTATATCATCAGTATTCAGTTATGGCTGCACCGTGTTTTAACAGATATTCTCTGCCAAATTTCAGGATTGAGACTAGGTAGGCAGTAACTCAAGGGATCCTCAAAGGTCCTAACCACATCCCACTAATCTCTTTCCACTAGTGCAAGTTAGAGGCGCTGCTATAGTAAGCAAAAAAAACCCCGTAGGTGCAAATTTGAATTATGTGTTAGGTCGAACCCACCCAACACTTATTTCTTCATATGACAGAAGTCTTCCCGTGTTCTAGGGCATCTCTCTCATACTGTGATTTATCTATAGGCTTTAAATCATAGGACAGTATTTTTCAGATTACTTTTCCAGAAATAAAAGACAAAGCAGTAATTCTGTAAGCAAGTCCATTTTCCATTTGAAAATTAGAAGACCACAATACTAATTTTTGAGCTTTAAATACTATTACATTCTGCAGTCTGCAGAATAAGTGTAACATTTAGAAAATGATGGGCTAGAATCAATATAAAAATCACAGTAATACAGTAATATCTTATTAATACAAAAGACAATTGAAAAGATAATTTGAGAAAGTTCAAAGGTTTGTCACTGCAAGTATTTTTTACTCCTCTGAGTTTCTGATCTTTAATCATTATCAACTGGCTATAATATTCCTGATTTCCAGCCAAGATTATACTTCTTCTCTAGATACATGTATCTCCAGATTGTGGATGGTTTTGTGAGATCAGGTTAGAAAATGGAAAAAGACAGAATTTTTATGGAATTGCAAAAGGTCTTCCTGTGATGGGAAATTAAAGGACATAAGCTTAAAACTGAAAGCTCTATTGAAACACCATTAAAGTGATTGAGACCTTCAATACTGATTTCAGAGGCTCTGAGATATTGCTAAAAGAAAACTGCAAACTAATACAATTAGGTTTATAATCGATCAAAATTTCAGGAGGAAGGTTGATTTCATAAGCGTAAGAAGAAACTGAAATTACTAAAATCAAAAGTATCCAGTGACTTCTCAATTAAGGAAAATCTGAACTTTTTTGTTGTTGTTTTCTTTTCTTTGAAGTATGAAACCTGGTAGTAATAAAAAATAACTATAAATACAACATTGATCTTACCTACCTAAAATGTGTCAAAGGTTACAGATGTGGGCTAGTCAAAACATTTATAAAAATATTCAACAAAAAATATTGAGTATTAAGTAAAAAATATTAATACCAGTACCAGGTTTTTAATGAAGTTTTCGAAAGTGTTTGTTGTTTTGTAAGCTTGAATGGGGACTGGCATTTATCTGAAAGCTTGAAAATTATGTTACTGTAGGAAGGAAAGAAGATGAAAATGATGATTATCTATGGAATGTGGTCAGTATGCTATGATCACTCAAGTTGAGTGAAAAAACTGCTGCTGTAGAAAAGTGCGCTACCAGGTTTGCATACTACACGATATTCTCAGCAATCTGCATTATATTGCTTTGTGACTGTTTAAACTGGCACACATTTATACACCCATATTAATGGGCGTGCACTGTCATCTAAGACACAAGGATAACAGCCTCAGGATATGTGAAGCACCCTAAAATATTACATATTCATATCTTCTGAAGAAGCTGTTTAGACCTACAATTCTAAACAGGAAACACAACATTGATTTGCTGAATGTCTAAATAGTCTATGGTGTCATAAATTATTAGATTTACTTCATGGCATTTTTCATTTGAAAACCATATTATCCCTTGTACCACACATGATTATCCATCATGTTGGATTTGATTGTTGTTTTTTCCCTGAATCCTTGGAGTTCTGGATTTCCACACATATGTGTATGTCTATACAAAAATACATATATATAGCTGTTTCTCCCTCTGGAAATATCAGTGAAAGAAAAAGTTAGCCCGTAATAAATGGTTAAATAAACTCTGCCGGGTTTCAATAAATATAGTAAAAAAAAAAAGTTAATATCTTGACCAGTTTATCCCCCTATAGGCTTGTTCTCTATAGACTACTTTGTAGTTACTTAAAAACAACTCAAAAGGAATCTCTCATACTAAGTTAATGGATCTAAAAGTCATTTTAATAGTACTCAAACTGAAAGTATTACACACAATCCGTTTCATACTGTGGGCCAGAGAAATACAACAACGCAGGGGTAAAATACAGCTGTAATCTGCATTTACAACAAATATGTAGTACCATTCATGTTTTCAGCCAAAAAAATACTAAGAGAAATATTCTACACTGAATGTTCTTTAATGGAAAACAATATTTGCATTTTGATGATAAAATGTAAGTACTCAACACTATTTTCTGCATTAACATAAATGCTAACAGTTTCTTGGAGTTTTTCTTCATTCTTTCATGTATTTTAATAATTTGTTATGTCTCTGTGGTTGTAAATATTCAAACCCTGGCTGTAAGTTATATCAGCTCGGGTTCTTAAAATTATGGTTGAAATATAGTATTAGACAAAGAAATTCTTCAAACTTAATTACTTTATGTTTCCATAAAGAAACCATCTGCAAGCCCTTGAACCTTTAACCCAAATTCTAAGAGGTTGATTCCATTCTTCAGTCCCTATAATAAAAGTACCCAATAGACAGGATGTCAGATCGTGTCTTATTTAAGGCAACTCTGATTTCACTGTCTGCTGATGAAATATATAAAAATCAATTTTTTAATCAGTATTTGAATTGTAGTATGACAGGTGTAAAAATAACAGAACATCTATTGCCTAAAGTACTGTGACAAAGTACAAGGAATAAATTCACTAAAGTGTCATTTCTATATTTTCAATTTTTAGACTGAAAATACGCATTAAATAGACATGTTAGAAGAAAGCTAAGGAAAATAAAACCAAAAGCAGCACTAAACGACTGTTTTGAATGAGTGATATTTTCTTTTTCTTTTTTTTTTTTTTTAAAGCAGCTTACAAAGTACTGTATATCAATGTATTCCAAAATCCAGGTTTGGGTATTTCAGGTCCGTTGTGCAAATAATATTTTTAATATGTTTGTGCCGGGTTCCACACCTGGGAAACGGCAACCCTGGATACATTTACAGACTGGAGTGTAGAGATGCTGGAGAGCAGCCCTGTGAGAAGGACCTGGGGGTTCTTGTCGACAGCAAGTTGAACACGAGCCATCAGTGTGCCCTGGCAGCCAAGAAGGCTATAATATTTTACCTGGTATTTCTTTCACCTGTGAAGATTTTAGTATATAATTTATCTATCCAGATGTCCTATTTTTCATTTATTTTCTTTCGTCACTGCCATTTTTTCAGGACATGAGAATGGAAATAAATATTTGGATATGGTTACTTGAAGACCAGATGACATTTCAGCTTTACACTTATAAGCAGGTAATGAACTAGGAAGTTTTGAAAAATTTGCAAGTAAAAATCAAATTATGTCTCCTTGAAAGACAAGTAGTGTTAAAAATGGTTGACATCCGCCTGTGGAATTTGTAATTAAACATCCTTCAAGCTGAATTAGTAGGGCCGACTCAGAAATATTATTGCGTTTCAGAACTAATTTACCAGACTAATAAAGACATATAACAGAGCATGAACAGACCATTTCAGTTTTTAAAACATCATATGATTTACTAGAACTTACAGTATTACAAATAATATGGTCACTCACCAGTATAATTCTTAAAAATAACCCAAACCCATTTTTCAGAAACTCTTAATATGAAATTTTCATTATCCTGCTCAGAACAACTATTTTCTATTCAGATTCCATGAAAGTTTTAGCATCATTATTGTAGCTCTAGGTGATAGGAGTGGACGTAAAGAAAGCAAACAAACAAAAAAAAAACCAACAAAAAAGCCCCACAATTTTTTTTGTGAAAAAAAATTTCCAAAATAAAAAAAAAGTAAATAATAAATGTCATTAAAGCTATTGACAGAAAAATACTGTTTGTTTATTTTATTTTAACAGTGCAACTTAGAAAGTTTTCCTCTGACTATGATAGGTCTGCAAATTAAGAATGATACTTTTTTTTTAACTGTAGTCAGTCTTTATTTGATTATTTTTAGTATTTAAAATTTAACATTATTATATTCGATTATTATATTTCAGTCCAAAACATCAATGTGATTATGGAACAGAATACAAAAGAGACAGGAAGACTAATATTTTTATATGACTAATCGTAACAAGCGAAAGATGTGACTGCTGACAGTCATAGCAGGGCTATATTTACATTTATAGATAATATGATTCATATAGTCTAGAAACTATTATACAACTAATTTTGAAGAAAAAACATCCTCAAGACCAATTAATTTTCAGATTTTGATTATCCTTTTTCTAATCTCAAAGTGACTGCTCCAAAATTAGATATAAGCCCAAACCTAGGTAATCTACACTTTGACTGATACCGGACACCTAGATAGCCAAAAATACAAAATGTTCAAGGTCAGGGAAGTAGCCAGACCCTTTCAGTATAGGGAAGACTTGCAAAGCAGCTACAAGCTCTGATATTTCATGTGTAAGAATGTGAAGTACAGACATTCATTTTAGCAGTAGATAAATTTACATAAGCTAAGTCACACCTTAGGTGCATAATTTTCAGATGTCCATTCTCTGGCAATGAAATAAATGTATCTTTCTGGAAGAGAAAACTGCTATTTACTTAGAGAAAATTAAAAAAAAAAGAGGTGAACATAGAAAGATCTAAGGATTGAAAGAAGGAAACAGCATGGGCTTGTATTTGAATTCAAATAGCGTAACAACATGAGGGAGAGGAGAAATTAAGAGTAATTACGATAATTTTGCTGTGTAAATGCGCTTAGAAGTACTGTAGCCAGTGGCATTGATTAAAAAACACCAAACGTTATAAAATAGTATGTTTAAAAAATATTTTCTGCCAAAAAATATAGAATTCAGCAAGAATAACCACTATAACCTCAGATAAGAAGGTATTCACCCATAATAGCCTTTATATGGACCTATACATCTGCCACGGATACAAAAAAAAAAATTTGGCTTGTTATCAATTTATAATTTATTAAGGTAAGATTGTAAAATTCCTATTAACACTTAATAATTAATAGATTGACAAAATAATTAAAATAATGTATGTGTTATAATCAAGTTAATCAGCAACTTTGATTTGAAAATAATGAGATTCTATCCTATTTACTCCATGGTGCAATAAGTATATATGCAAGCACGAATATACGGAGATTTGTATGTGCACACAAACGTACATCAATTTTAAGCATTAGAGAAGTACAGGGCATCACATATGAAGAGAGGCTAGCCTGAAAATTACGCTCTTGGTATAAATGAGAGTACTCACATATTATGTAATGTTCCAGCATCCTAAAACAAGCAATGAAAGATTCCTTGAGATGTATAATACTCATATTTAACGCACAAGCATTCTTAACAGGCGACAGTCAGCTCTCAAGACAGTGTGACTTTGCCAAAGGCTTTTTCATTTGCTATGTTAGTAAGACTTTGCCTAAGGCTTTTTCATTTGCAATGACGTGTCTCAGCTCAGGGGGAGATTACTGATCTCAGCCTCCTACAGTCCAGAAGAGCTCAAAAGGCCTTCTGTGTGATTGCATACTTAGAGGATATGGAGATAATTCACTTTTGTGAGGTGTTTGAATATTTAAATTTTGATACTTCATTTTGTTTGCACTTGAAAGCTGCCGTATTAAGGGAAATTTCCATTAGTTGCATCAGACCACCTGATCTGGGCCATGATTCAGGTCTCAGGTAGTCAAGGGTGGGGTGACCAATGGTCAATCTCTTTATTAGGCAATAATGGGGCCTTTTCCCAGGACTACAGAACCCCAAGAACACTGGGGTTGTTGCCCAGGTGTTCTGGATCACTGTGATGTGACAACGGATGTTATTCCCCAAGATGTCTGGTCAAGTTGACCAGCTATCAGTCCCCTTCCTCAGGCAATAACAGAATTTCTTTCGCTGTTATAGCAGTTTCAGATAGGCTAAGGGGCTGCCTTAGTGCCCTGGATGGCTGCCTCCATACAGTGTGACTTCTTCTCCCTACAAAGCTTGTGTTCCACTGGATCAGATTATAGTTCACATAAGGGAGAAAAGATGTTTTTCCAAGTGCATCAAAAAAAGTTATGCAAAGCAGCACAGTGTAGACGGGATGGGAAGAAATACCACCACGACAGCATCTTACTTCTCACTCAGTTTCATGATATGTACCTTGTTCAAAAGAGAGATCATAGTTGGTGTTTGAATTACTAGGGTGGTGGAACTTCAATGTGAACAGGATCTATTAAGCCAATATTCAAGAAAACATTTATAACATGCTATTAGTAACAGGAGAAAACACAGAATTTCTAAATTAATAATATTCTGAGATGGTGCTTCAGTTTGTAAATATATGAAAGCAATCTGCAATATTTAGGGAGTGTTTTTGTGTTTGTGTTTCATATGACTTAAGTTTTGGTTATACAATCTTTATTTTCCATGATGTTAAAAAAAGCTGATAAAACTAATCAATATGAATATATTTGTGTTTTCAAGCTTTTTTTCAGAGCTAAAAAGCGAAGTTAGTTGTCATCTGTCTTTTTGCCCCTGATCCCGAATCCATTTATCCCTGAATCCATTTCCAGCATCCAAAGTCTTCCTGCTGCTGAGTCCAACCCGGGACCTTTTCAAAAGAGCTTGACGCTCATGCTATAGCAGGATGGGATGTTCTCATGCTAATGATAGGTACAAACAATTGCATGAGTTACTAAAGACTGTAAACTAGGAAGAAAAAGCCATGTATTTTCCCTGTGTATCTTCACAAAAAATATAACTGTTTTCCTAACTTGGTTATCTTACATTTAATATATCCTACTTATTTTCCCACTGTTCCTAATGTTTTCAAACCCATCAATCATCTTACTCTCATCAATCTCTTACCTTCATATGTACCTCGGTAGAATTAACAACTGTTTGTTGTCTCTTTATAGTGCCATTGCACTTTCTTCACCTAATTAAAAAAAGATGTAAGGTTATTCTCCTGATGTTCTACTCTTCCTAGCCCAACCCTAGACAACATACTTCCCAAGTTCCTTCAGTCCTAATGGGGGGCTGGAGGAGAGAAACACCTGCAATATATTACTAACAATCATGAATATTCTGCAAAGATGAACAAATGAGAATTTGAGTTTTCAGCCACTGATTTACATTGAAGGGAGAAGTCACTCAATATCAACTGTGTGAACATCTTAACTACACAGAAACAATCATTACCTGAGTTATCATCACTGTCAGTGGCTACAGTTAGGTATCTACACACATGAACAGCTATTTAAAGATTTGGAAGATGAAATTATGTAATAATTATTATTTAAGTGAGAAAAATGTGGCAGGTCAAACAAGATCAAATGCAAAAGATAGAAGAAACTATTCTGTGGCTTATGAAGTCTGACACACAAAAAAATGAACCTGTGCCTGTAATAATAATTTGATTTAACAAATTAAGAAAATTAACTAAAATCGCCTTCAAAATAGCTCCCTTCTGAGTTGACACACAGCTGTATAAGATGCTGCCAATGCTCAAAACAATTCTGCAGATAATTTTCTGAAAGGCTGTTGATTATCTCTTGTTTTTGTTTTTACATCTTCTAAGAAAAAAAATGGGTTCCTTTGAGCACTGACTTAGTCTTTGGGAAGAGGTAGTCATTAGCTAAGATTGCTTCACAGACAAAGTGTATGGACTGAATTCTTGTCTTGATCCTAACTCACTCTTCACTGTTGCACACTGATATTTTCCTGCTGAGGGTAAGAAAATATCTGTATCTGAACATGTGTCCGCTCACACTGAGTGAAGTGATCGAGTTGAGCCTTGTCTCACTATGACACGTTGGAACATGTTCTATAACTATCTTTGTCTCTCCCCAGAGGTACAGGGCTAGTTCTGAGTTTTGTTTTGTGTCGGACCTCGTATAAACCTCTCATTGCTTGTTTGAAAACTTGCATAACAATAGTGAAGGTCATACTCAGATCCTCAGCATCTCTTGAATTAACTGATCAAATTCCCTTTTAGCACACAGTCCCTTGATTTTCAAATATTCACAGCATTACTAGGTGTTTAAGAACTATGTTCATCTAAAGTATAACATAAATAACACTATTTCCTATTCACAGTTTTAAAATCCTTTTTTTTCTGTAGAGTAACTTATTTTAAAAATAAAGTTGTTCCTAATTACTAATATACCACAGTTTTGTGATTTATGAAAACTTTCAGGTGACAGGTACTATTTTCAGAGGAAAACAACACTGTCCTTTTCTATGCTTCTTGGACTGTGACAGAGAAAGGAGGAATCTAAGCCCTGTTTGCTTTTACTAGTAATATGCATTATATCTTTTTTCCTTTCTCTCTCAGTAACTATTACAGTTCCATCGGTATTGTGTGAATGGAAATTCCATTTTGCTGATTGTTGTCAAAAATCCTCTTTTTTCTAACATTAACCACTGGAAATTTTTCATATTGTCTTTGGAAGAGAGGGTGGAGAGTCAGAAATTGTAGAGGGACTGCCTTGGTGAAAAGATATTTAAGAAAGAGCAAAAAATGCTGGACAGAGAGAAGAGTAAGGAACAAAAAAATTGAGAGGTGAGAGAGGGAATAGAAAGATCAGATAAGGAGGAGGAAAAGATCTTTCATAGTGCTGGAGTAGTTATTTTCCTGCAGCTCATGGAGAACCTACCCTTGAGCAGTTTTCCTTACAATAACATTAGCCTGTGCAGGAGCCCAAGCTGGAAAACACATAGAAGAGCAGGGGAAAAGCATGAGAAGCAAAGAGTGACGGAGAAAAACTAGTGTATACTGACCATAAATCTCCATTCCTCCTCTGCTGTTCAGGGAGGAAATGAGTTGGGAATGGAGGAAAGAGGTAGGACATGGGAAAAGGGAGAGAAAAGGTGTTGATTTAATATTTGTCTTTTTGTTTCTCACTATTCAGAACTATTTTATTGGCAATAAATTAAATTTATTTTCACCAAGTTGAGTCTGTTTTGCCCAAGACAGTAACTAGTAAGCAATTTCATTGTCTTTATCTTGATCATGAGCTTTCTCATTCTATTTTCTCCCCTAATGCAACTGAGGAGGGTAGATGAGTAAGTAGCTCAGTGCGCATTTGGCTGTTAGCCACCACAAATTCTTGACCTGAAACTGTAAGAAACTGTTAAATGTCTTCCATATTATAAAAAAGGGAATTATTTTGTTCTTGATCCACCACAGTTAATACTCTTTTAAACAGTATAATCTCAACGCCACTGCTTAGTACTTTCAGTGTGAAATCACGTTGTTGTTTTATTATACTATCCAATGATTACATTGAATTCCACAGTCACTAACATGTATTTGTTAGTATTGTGCGGATTGCTGTATAATGTTAGTTACCAAGCTTAAGAAAAAAGGATATTTTTCTAATATGGAGTTATCTTTTTTTTCCCTAAATTTAAATTGTAAATTGCTTGATACACAAGTCCATGAGACATACATAAATCTGTGGGGACTGAGGAGATGCATCCCAGAGACCTGAGGGAACTGGCCAGTGTAGTCACCAAGACCCTTTCCATCGTATTTGAACAGTCATGGCAGTCAAGTGAAATCCCTGGTGACTGGTAAAGGGGAAATATTGTACCCATTTATAAAGAGGATAGAAAGAAGGTCCTTGAGAACTACCAGTCAGTCAGCCTCACCTCAGTAGCTGGTCATGGAACAGATACTCCTGGAAGGTATGATGTCAAGACATATAGATGGCAAAGAGGTAGTTAGATTCATGCTTTGATCAAAGGCAAATTATACCTGCCTAATGTAGTGGCCTTCTGCAATGGAGTGACTGCATTGGTGAGTAAGGGGAGAGATACTGGTCCAATCTAGCTTAACTCTGGTAAGGCATTTGACACAGTCCCACTCATCTTTGTCACTAAATTGAAGAGATATGGCTTTAATATATGGACGATTCTGTGGATAAGGAATTGGTTGGATGACCCCACTGAAAGACTTGCAGTCAATGGCTCAATGTCCAAATGGAGATCAATAACAAGTGGTGTCTCAGAAGGGTATGTACTGGAGCCAACACTGTTCAATATCTTTATTAGTGACTTTGATGGTGGGTCTGAGTGTACTAACAGGAAGTTTGCAGATGACATCAAGCTGAGTGATGCAACTAATTCGTCAGAGGGAATTAATGCATTCCAGAGGGACTTCAACAGGTTTGAGGAGTGGGCCCATGAAAATGAGCAGGAGGCTGGAACATCTCTCCTACAAATACAGACTGAAAGGCTTAGGGTCAGCCTTTCAATATTTAAAGAGGGCTTATAAAAAAGATGGAGAAAAACTTTTTAGAAGGGCCTGAAGTGACAGGACAAGGGGTAACAGTGTTAAATTAAAGGAGGGTAGATTTCGACTGAATATAAAGAACAAATTGTTTATGATTAGGGTGATGAGATACTGGAAAAAGTTGGCCAGAGAGGGTGTAGATGCCCCATCTGTGGAAGCGTTCAGTGCCAGGCTGGACGAGGCTTTTAGCAACCTGATCCAGTGAATGATATCCCTGTCTATTACAGAGAGGCTGGAAACACATGATCTTTAAATGTCATCTCTAACTAAACTATTTTATGATTATTTGAAAAAATTAAAACAAAATAAAATAGGTTCTTAACTTATATTGTGTCGAATCCCTTTAAAATAATTTTGCAGAGTTGGTAATGCTGATAGTTAATAGTATTCACATGTTTTCTCATGTTAAGACAATTTTTACAGTCATATGATTTTAAAACTTTTCATCAGATCTGAAATCCTTCAAGACAAAAGTGGGGTTTTGTTTGTTTCTGTGCTTGCATTTGTAGGATAGGAAATGAAAGGAGGAAAATTTAATAAGAAATGGTACTGAGAAAAAGCCCTGAGGGAAGGCAAATGTTCTCAGCAAAAAGGAAATTAATAATAAAGAAAGCAAACAGAAGACCATACCGACAGTCTTGGTAGAGACCTAACATCCTTCTAATTTGAAGTGTCTTTAAGAGAGTGGCTTTTTTTACGAAGTCCGTGTTCTCTAAACTCTGTGAAATATTCCATATTTGTCCAAAAGTTAAAGTCTTTAAATCTGTGTTTCATATATGTTTAGAAACCGATTATTTTGAGTATCCCAGGCAGGATTCCCTCAAGACCCATATTCAGTACTGGGCTACCAACATCATCAGATGATTTCTATTTAATTAAAAATAAAATTTAAATAAAAATAAAAAAGTAAATTGGATTTATGAGGCTTCAAGACAAAAGCAGATGAGACAGTGGTCAAGGTAAAATAAACAAAGGTAAAGCTAGGTGATTTCTCGGTGAACTGGATTAGCAGAAATAAGATTAACAGGAAGAAACTGTAGAAAAAAGTAAATCTGTACATTGTGGAGAGAAGTTCTGCCCAGTGACAGAAGAGGACATGGTCTCAGGCTTTGTCAGGGGAGGTTTAGGCTAGATATTAGGAAAAAAATTTTCACTGAAAGGGTGATTCGCGAATGGAATCCGCTGCCTAGGGAGGTGGTGGAGTCATCGTCCCTGGAGGTGTTTAAATACAGATTGGATGAGGCGCTTAGTGCCATGGTTTAGATGATGAGTGGGTGCTACTCTTGGGTCATAGGTTGGACTGGATCATCTCAGAGGTCTTTTCCAGTCTTGTGATAATGTTATACTCTGATACTGTGAAATGCCCAAAACAGAAGAAATTCTATGTCTTATCAAGAACTTACCTATGGATATCTCTACTTTCAGGAAAGAGAGATAATTTGTAAAAACTGCGAAAAGGTAGAGGCTCTATTCAAAAGAAGAATTTGTACAGGAAAAAATATTTCAGTATTACTCACTCTATAGAGCAGCATCATAAGTGAATTAATATTGTTCAGATTTTCTCAAAACACAAATGTATCAACTGGATGAAATCTTCATTCCACACATGGGGACATTACTACTTCTGAGCTGCACACAAAGTATATGTCTTAATGTACTACCTTAAGTAAATGGTTTGAAGAAGAAAAAATATTTTGAAAACAGGCAACAAGCAATCTAATTACACGATAAAAAGATTTTCCTACAGTGGGTATAGGTGACAGAGAATAAAAAAATGAAATTAAATATTTTTCTAATTCTTTTGAGAAATGGATAACATTATTGGTTGCTGGAAATATTCCAAATTGATCTAATTGAGAGAAGTCAGTTCCTAGAAAGACAATAACCCTTCATAGTTATATTTATAATATAAAAAAGTGCATTGTTAGATAGATACATAGGCAGAAAGACAAATCATCAAACAAAAGCATCAGAATACTACATAAAATATTTGTATAATATTTCTATTCTGTCAATGTTTCATGTTATTGTTATTAAGACAAGAAAGTCATCAGGAACCGTCAGTATGGATTCACCAAGGGGATGCAATCTTGAAACTTCTACAATTAAATGCCTCACATGGTAGGTGAGGAGAAAGAACAGTGAGTATTGTCTACTTATACTTCACTAAGGTTTTTAACAGTCTCTTATAAGATCCTTATAGACAAGATGGACTGGACATTGAGTTGGATTGAAAACTGAATGGACAGGACCAGACATCTATCTGGAGACTAGCAGTGTACTCCAGAAGTCAATACCGGGTCCAGTTCTGTTTAACTTTTTCATTAATGAACTAGATGATGAGGCAGAATGCATGCTCAGAAGTTTACAGATGATACGAAACTTGAATGAGTGGCTGTTAAGCCAGAGGATGGTGTTGCCAGCCAGAGAGACCTTTGAGGGGTTGGAGAGAAGTGCTGAAAGGAATCCTAAGCAGTTCAGCAAGGGGAAGAGCAAAGTCCTGCACCTGGAGAGGAATGATTCCAGGCACCTGTATCTGCTAGAAAATTGTTGTGCAGAAAAGAACCTGCAGGTGGACACAAAGTTGAATACAAGCCAGCAATGTGCCCTTGCCACAAAGAAGACTAATGCTATCCTGTGCTACATTAGAGGGAGTGTTGTCAGCAGACTGAGAGAAGTGATTCATCCTCTCTACTTAGCTCTGTTGTGGCCACGGCTGGAGTATTGTGTCCAGTTCTGGGCTCCCAAGTACAAGTGAGACACAGATATAATGGAGGGTCTCAGAAACGATTAAGAGTCAGGAGCATGTCACATATAAGGAAAGGCTGAGAAATCCGAGACTGTTTACCCTGGAGAAAAAAAAGGCTAAGGAGGATCTCACCGATGTATAAAAATATCTGAAGAAAGTGTGCAAAGAGGTCACAGTCAGGCTTCTTTCAGTGCTGTCTAGTAACAGGCATGATGGTGCCTAGTAACCAGAGGAAATGGGCACAAATTGGAACACAGGAGGTTCCATCTGAACACAAAGAATCACTTTTTTTCACTGTGAAAGTGATCAAGTACTGCCATAGGTTGTCCAGGGAGGAGCAGGGAAGGAGTCTTCTTCCTTCAAGGTATTCAAAAGCTGTCTTGGTATGTCCCTGGCCAACCTACTCTGGGTGACCATGCTTGAACAGACAGATTGGACAAGATGACCTCCAGAGGACCCACTCAATCTCAACAATTTTTTGATTCTGTTCTTCTGTGGTTTCTTATCTTTATTTCTCATTGTTTTTCTTTATAAAGGTTAAGTTTCTGAAACTTGGAGAACATTTTAATTTCAAATAGCAGTTCAAGTCAAATCAGTCTAGGAAAAAAATAGAATAACTCTATTTCCTTCTCTCACACATTCTTTCTTAAATCTCTTATTATTTACCTATTATTTCATTTATTCTCATTGTAAAGTCAGATGTAATTTTAGAGTCTTGCTTAATTAATATAGTAGAATATGATACAATAGCTCAGGAGTAAAATACTGATTATACCTTCAACAGTACCTGTGTTATGTGCAGTCAAGGGCATACAGATTTAACAGTAAATACAGGAAAATACTAGTGTATAATGACTCAACCATCTATAGTCTATAAAATAAGGGGCATTTCAGGAAAGAAAAATGGTCAGTCTGAACATTTAATTTAGGTCATTTCTGTAACAAATATACAAAAGATACAAACCACACCATCTTATATTTTACAGTTTTATTTCAATCTTGTTGCAACAAGTTTGTATGTATAGCATAAAAACTTCTATGTTGTCAGAGAATAAAACTGAAGCTAATAGTTCGAGTTACATTTTGACAGTAAATCATAACTGGTTTTGCTGATACTATGGGTAAAAGATTTCAGAGTTCAAAAGCTTTTGTTACCCATGTAAGTTTTCTGTGATATAGCAAAGTATTTTACTAATTTTCTGAGTGAAATGAGGTAAGGAGACTTCAATTTAATTCAAATACTAGTAGCAAAAATGAGTTTACCAATTTCATCCACAAAAGCAAACATGACCCTTTGTAAACCTAAGTCTACATCATATTATCTTTTTTTATTACTCTTCTTATGTTTGCATGCTATTATTACTGACACCCTTTATTAATTCATAGAATCATAAAATCATAGATTGGTCTGAGTTGGAAGGGACCATAAAGATCATCTCATTCCTGCCACCCTGCCATACCCAGTGACAATTTCCACCAGATCTGGTTGCTCACAGCCTCATTCAGCCTGGCCTTGAATACTTCCAGAGATGGGGCTTCCATGACTTCTCTGGGCAACCTGTTCCAGTGCCTCACCACCAGCATAGTAAAAAACTTCTTCCTAATATCTAATCTAAAACTCCCCTCTTTCAGCTTAAAACCATTACCCCTTGTCGTTTCTATACACTACCTGATAAAAAGTTGCTCCTTATCTTTCCTGTTGTCTCTCTTCAAGTACTCAAAGGTTGCTTTAAGGTTGCTTCCCGGAACCTTCTCTTCTCTAGGCTAAAGAAGTCCACCTCACTCAGCCTGTCCTCATATGGGAGGTAGTCAAGCCCTCTGAATGTCTTCATGGTGCTTCTCTGAACCCACTGTAACAGATCAATCTCCTTCATGTGCTGAGAACTCCAAAAGTGAATGCAGTACTCTAGGTGAGATCTCACAAGAGCAGAGTAGAGGGGGAAGAATCATCTGCCTCAATCTGCTTATCACACTTCTTTTGATGAAACCCAGGATTTGGTTGACTTTCTGGACTGCTGGCACCCATAGCTGGGTCATGCTGAGCTTTTTATCCACCAGCACCCCCAAGTCCTTCTCTTCAGGGCTACTCTCAATCTATTTTCTTCTTAGCCTGTCTTGTGATTCGAATTGCCCTGACCCAGGTGCAGGACTTGCATTTGCTCTTGGTTAACCTCATGATGTTTACACAGACCCACCTCTCAATCCTGTCCACCTCCCTCTGTATGGCACCCCTTCCCTCCAGTGTGTCGAACACGTCACATAGCTTGGTGGGGCTGATAAGCTTGATGAAGATGTCCACTTTACATGTCTCCGACAAAGATGTTAATCAACTCTGGTCCCAATACCAAGCCCTGAGGAATGCCACTCATCACCAGTCTCCACTCAGACAATGAGTGTGACCATCCAGCCAATGCCTAATCCTTTCCTATATAGGCAATTCTTTGAAATTCCGGTCCCTGCCCTTGCCTTCTGTGATTTGGGTGGTGTGTCTTCAGCCCTTTTTGGTGAAGAGAGGCAAAAAATTACCTCAGCCTTCTCTATATCCTGGGTACCCAGTCTCTCATTTCTTTCCAGAGAAGGCCCACATTCTCCCTAACCTTCCTTTTATCACCAACGTACCTACAGAAGCTTTTATGATTGTCCTTGACATCCTTGGCCAGATGAGTCACGGTTAATAAACTTTTCCTCTTTTCTTTCTTTACTCAATGTTATAAACTCTTCAGAACACTTCTATAAATTGCAGAAAGCTAAATATCATCTAATAAAATAATATAATAACTATTCAATTATGCTGTGTCTGCACTCCATCTTAATACTTTTCACACTACTGTTTAGAGTTAGACATTTTATGAATAGGTCGTTAAAGAGGTTTAGGAGCTGAAGGCAACACAAAGAGCTAATAAATGTATTGAAAAGAATGTAAAAAACATTATTGTTATAGCATTGTTTAGAAAACTCATTACAACTTTGGAACAATATTGGCTTTGGAAAGATATCAAGTCATCAAATTTATCCAAGTTACTAAAGGTACCATCAGCCTAATTTCATGAAAAACATCATTGTAGGCATTTTACAAACATGAACAACTTTTACTCTAATAACACTGGAAATAAGTGCAGCCAAACTCTTCTAGGATAAAAAATAAAAGAGAGTCTACTGTTACCAATCCATTATTTTATGCTAATATATCTATACAGATTAAATAAAATAAAACACTGACTATCAATTCATTTCTATTGATATTTTGGGTAATCTAGGAACTGAAGTCTTTTATTCTCCTAAGAGCACTAATTTTCTCCAGTTAGCCCTTCTAATTTATCTTCACATTAAAACTGAGTGACTGCAGCCAGGATTTAAAATGTAATTCACACTCTGTGCTCAATTTGGTCTGGTCACTTTCCTGAGGCTTCCAGCAGGCAGACAATCAGTGACAAATAAGTTGGTCTTTTTAGGGAGTCAAACATCAGTTCATTAACAATAGGGAAGAAAATCAACTTCAGGTCTCTTCATGTAGCAATCTCATCTTTGCTCTGTTTTTTTTTTCTTTTTTTTTTTTAATTGTAATTATTAAGATCTTTCACAAAAAAAAAAAAAAAGAAAGTTTTTACTGCACAGATTTTAGAAGTATAACTTAGTAAGACTGAACAAAATATTTTGGGCAAGCGTTTTCACATTTCAATATTATTTACAAACCAAAATGCACTGGAAATTCTCTGTTTTAATCTCTTTGTTCCTCTCCCCCTCTGATTCCACCTTTTCTGGCTTTCCAGTCTTCTTGACAGAGACATAAGAAAGTTCTATGTTACTACTGGATTACGATTAAATTTTGACAGATTGTGAACAACAACAGAGAGTCAACAATACACAAGTGAAATTCCAGATCCTACTCCTTAGGCTGGCAAGGGAAATGAGAACTCTTTTTCAGGGGATTCATCTATATATGGCAAGTAGATTTTTAGATAGCACACTATTCATTCTTGCCATGTCAAACTGAAAATTACAGTTACTGCTTTGCACTATGTAGCATTTTAGACATCTGTTTGTCTGTTTTTTCTCAAAACATTGTCAATGGGGGGTGGATTTGCTACATTAATCATTACTTCAGTTCTCAGCACCAATGTAAACTGCCTTTTTCATTAGCATCTTTTTGTACTCATTTTCTCCAAAAGCGAAAAGTAGTCAGATATTTGTCTTTAGTAGAATGTGAGAGCTTTGAGGGGGGACATGGCTTACCTACTTATTTGTTTTTTAACATATGTTCTGGTTTGAGAAGTAGAATCAGTTTTCTAACTAGCTGTCTCATCTAAGTAATGTCATTTTCTAAAAGTTAACTACATGTTTTTTTCAGAGAGTGCTTCTCTCTACAAATGATAACACAGAGCATTGGTAAGCAGAAGGGCCGTTGCTTACACTTACTCCTGTTGTAGCCAAGGCCACCTTCAAGCTAGCAAACACTGTAAGTCGGAAAGATGCAAAAAAGTTACACCTGCAGGGAGAGGAGGATGAGACAGGCGACCCCCAACTGACCAACAGAGTGGTCCATCTCATATACCTCATACTTGGTATAAAACTGAGAGATCATGAGTGTCTCTTCCTCTTTGATGGCCAATGTCCAGTGAGAACCTCTCTTGTCTCTATGTCCCAGATCTATGCATTCCTGAACCCAGTTCCTGAGCCCAGCTTCCTCCTGCCACTCAATTTGCCTGCTCTGCAGGATTTATGGTGATGTATAATCATTGAGGGATGGGGACAAAATTTCATATAATTGTATATATTTTATTAATTTTCTTATTAATAGTATTTTTTCATCATTCTTTCATTGTTTCATTAAAGCTGTTTCAGTTTCCAACCCACAAGTCTTTCCCTCTCATTTCCATTTTTCCTGGAGGTTGTGGGGGTGGGGAAAGGAATTGGGAGCCCAACTGCTTGATTTTAGCTGCTGAAATTGTCTGGGCCCAGGCCATGACAAACATGGTATAGAGATTACACAGTCAAGATACTGGAAAAAGTCAGATTTCGCCATTTGATTAAAAGCAGCATGTAGTATTAGCAAAATTAAAATAAATTAAAAAAAGAAGATACAGAAGAAGAGCAAAGTGCACATATACTTGTCATACACTTGCTCTTATACATAAAGTATTTTTTTGTCAGAATTAGAAAAAATGACTTAAATATTCAGTAGTTGTAACAATAGCACAGATCTCAAATTTAGAATGGTCATCACTGAAATGTTAGCTTTTACCTTTAGTTACAAAACAGAAAAATATCACTATTATTTCCTGTTCTATCATGTTACTCTTTATTATTTCTTCAGTTTGATTTTATGAAAACAGTATTATTAATGTATTTCAAGACATTTGGTATTCTCAGGATTATTATCTTCTAGGAAAAAATAAGGGTTCTCATGGGACACAAATTATGTACAGCAGGAAGGAAATCTTTAATTCCAGACTGAAAACCTACAAATTACTGAGCCACTTGAAATACACTTCTTGATTCATACAAATGAGTCTCTTCATTTAAAGTAGTTCATTACAATGAATAAGACAGCTGTACCACTTTAGCCATCATGCCAACATTTTTTTCTTTGGAAAAGATCATTATTGCATATAAAGAAGTAGGGTAGAGGTAATCACTAGTTACAGATCCTTGAAAACTCTTGATATGTCTACTTATACACAATTTTAACATTAGATAGTATGTTTGAAAAAGCTGTATTAAGGGTTAAATTTGTAGTAAGAGTATTGCAGGGAAAGCAGAGAACTCCAGCACAAGACTGCATCAGGTTTCTGTTTTTTAAAGCTACAGCCCATGTTTACAGTCATGACCTGCAGAGCTTGCTCTCCATCTTTAGTTACAAATCAGGCATGCAGTGTTAGTGGACATCTTCCAGCAGTAGCTCCAGCCTACGACCAGGAGCCCGACTCAGTGCCTGAGCTTCCAGGGTCTCAGCCCATGGTAAGGGATGCAGACCCTACTTCCCTGTTTGCTGAGTGTGTAGCTCAGAGACACACACAGGCACACACATGCGCACACACACACACACACTCATCTCACCTCACACTTGTGGAACTCCCCAAATAGAAGCATACAACCTCAGTCTACCTGACACCCTATCCCAGACTGAAGGACCCCTACTTGACAAGTGATATGGTATTGTGTTTCCTGGTGGATACACCTTACCTCCTGCCCCCTGCCCCCCCCCCCCCCCCCCCCCCCCCCAATATGGAGAAGGTAAAAAAAACCACTGCCAGCAGCTGGCACTAGGCATATAGTATGTGACCCCCAGTCTTGCTCCAGCTGTAGGTGCTGATGTCCTCACTCACCCCAGTCATCCCAGTCCCCTTGAGTAGCGAGTTGTGGGGACACAGACGGTTTCTGCCCCAGTAGCTGGAGAATAAATTCTGCACTGGCTCCAGCAGCTGATGCTGAGGTCCCATGGGCTCCTGTAGCTGAGACCAGACATCAGGGATGCCCACACACCCAGTACCAATCCTTGCAGAAATAATACACACAAAACAGAAAGTAACATTACACAGAGGGATAGTTTAGAAAGGATTTAATAAAATGATATAAGAAGACATGACAGATTGCGGTGATCAGGTGCTGGGCTCAGCCAGATAAACGTGCTGATCAGACCTGTTCTACACATGACTGATCTTTTTTATAGCCCTTTCTGTGTACCTCCTTCTCTGTTCTTCCCTCCTCCACCTTGCCCCGAACATTACCTCGTAAGATGTCACAGTTGTGTCAACCCCTTCCAGCATCCTGGACCTTCAGGTTTGTATAGCTACCAGTTGTGCCCAAAATTCATGAGTACTCTAAATATCACCAGATAACTCATGCTCAGGCCGTACATGATAGAGGTTTCTTAATACTACTGACTACGATTGACAGCAATAAAGTTAAGACTGAGGGCCGTTAAGCAGCTGGTCATCACAAGTCCGATGACCCATAGGTAAGCCATTAGGTTTTCCATCATTGCTGTGAATATTATCATTGTAATCAACAGTCAAAGGAATTTTTCAAGGATAAAACATAATAGTTTACTCAAAAACCACATACACTAGTTGCCCATCTTAATTTCCAACCCTCAGCCAGCTCTCAACGGAAAAACAAACAAACAAAACTGTAGTACTTTCTGATTTTACTTTGCAAATCTTGCCCTGATAAGATTTGAACCTCAGGATTGCAGTGCCTGCACTCTACCAACTGAACTATGTCATCAGAGCTGCCCTACATTGCTATTTGAGCCTCTGCTATCCTGCATTGTGACTCACAGCAAAGAGTTAATTTAAAAGTCTGATGCAGTCCCAGCTGAATTATCTGAGCAAGCTATGTGGTCAGAGAGATCTGGAGGTGTTTGATTCGTTTTGGTTAGGCCCAATGAGATCGCCCTGCATTAGGCACCGCAAAGCTGTCACAATTTAACCCCAGCCTAGCTTGATTGGCAGCTGTGTCCCAATTCCTCCATGTCTCCCAGGAAAATGGGAAATGAAAGAAACTTGTGGGTTGCAAACTAAAAGTGAAACAGCTTTTATGAAACAATTATAATAATAAGGAAAATACTATTAATAAGAAAATCATGAAGTATATACAAAAACACATAATCAAGATCCTCAATGACTATGTTACTGATGCAACAGAGCAGGCACAGGTAAAACCTCCCAGGTGGGATTTAGTGGCAGGAGGGACCTGTACTCAGGAACTGGATTAAAGAACACATGGATACAGGATCAGGGGCAAAAAGATAGATGAGGTCCTCAGTGGATGCCATTGAAGAAGAGAGCTTGACGCTTGTGATCCCTCACTTTTGGACAGAAAAATGTCATATATGGTATAGAATATTCTATTGGTTAGTTCTGAGTTACTTGCTCTTTCCACTGCTCCCTGCAGGTGCACCCCTTTTTTTCCCCCTTTCACTTACAGCACTCCACCAACTCGAGAATGGCCTTGGTTTCTATAGGAATTAGTATAGGCAAGACCTTTCTACATACCAATGTCCTGTGTTACCAGTTATGGAGAGAAACACTGCCTGAAAAACATGTACTTAACTTTCAGAAAGTTAGTTAGGCAAGGTTTAGCTGAAAATTTGCTTTACTACTTTATCTCAAACCATAACATCTGGGAAGAAGAGAGAGTTGGGGGAAAGGGGCTTTTAAGATTTGGTTTTATTTCTCATTATCCTGTTCTTATTTAATCGTTAATATATGGCAACAATTTTTCCCTATATCAAGTCTGTTTTGCCCAAGATGGTAATTGACAAGTGATCTCCCTGTCCTTATCTCAACCCACAAACCTTTCATTATATTTTCTCTCTCCTGTCCATCTGGCCACACTATTTCCTGATGCAACCCAGGATGCAATTGGCCTTGTTGCCCACCTAGGCACACTGCTGGCTTATATTCAGCTGGCTGTCATCCAGCATTCACGGGTCGTTTTCTGTCAGTCAGCTTTCAGCCATTCGCCTCCAAACCTGTAGCATTACATGGGATTATTGTGACCCAGGCGCAGGACCCGACACTTATCCTCAGTCCATTGGCCTCAGTCCATTGATTCAGCCTGATCACCTGGTTGTCCTGTAGCTGATGCATGGTGGCACTCAAGATGATCAGCTCCATAACCTTCCCCGGCACCAAGGTCAGACCAACAAACCTTTTGTTTCCAGGATCCTCCTTCTGGCTCTTCTTGTAGATGGTCCTCACATTTGCTAACCTCTGGTCAACTTGGGTTGCCAGGACTGCTGATAGCAGAGGGAAAGTCACTTAGTGAGCACCTCAGTACCCTTGGGTGAATATCATAGACTTCTGTGTGTCTAAGTAGTGTAGCAGATCATTAACCATTTTCTCTTGGATTATGTAGGCTTTGTTCTGCTCCCTGCCCCTTGTTTTCCAGCTTGGGGGTAAAAGGGCGCGGGGGGGAGTGTACCTGCAGAAAAATAGGTATCATTATTGAAGACTAAGGCAAAGAGGGTCTTAAATGCCTCAATATTTTCCTCATCCTTTGTCATTGTGTTTCTCCCACATATAGTAAAAGATGGAGATTCTCCTTAGCCCTCCTTTGGTTGCTAATGTATTTATGGAAACATTTTTTAACTATCTTTTTTGACAGTAGCAATAATAAGTTATAGCTGGCCTTTGGCTCTTCTAATTTTCTCCCTGCATAACCTGACATCATTTCTCTAATCCTCCTGAATTGCCTACCGCCCCTTCAAAGACATAAACTCTCAGTTTTTTCCTGAGTTCTAGCCAAAGCACGCTGTATATCCAGGACAGTCTTCTTCCCTGGCAGTTCATCTTTTGGCACATAGAAAGGCCTGATCCTGTGTCTTTAAGATTCTCTTCTTGAAGAAAGTTCAGCCTTCTTGGATTCCTTCAAAACTGCCTCGCAGGGGACTTCCTCAACCAGGCTTCTAAACAGGCCAAAGTCGACTCTCAGTAAGTCCAATGTGGAAAGTAGGCTGACTGCCCTCCTCACTTCTCTGAGAATCAAAAGCTCTATAAATTTCTGATTGCTATGCCAAAAAAAGGCCTCCAACCATCACAGCACCTACAAGTCCTCCTCTTTTCACAAAGAACAGGTCCAGTGGAGCATCTTTCCTAGTTGACTCACTCACCAGCTGTGTCAGGAAGTTGTCTTCCACACACTCCAGAAACCTCCTATACTGTTTTATCTCTGCTGTATTATACTTTCAGTAGGCATCTGATAAGTTGAAGTCACCAAGAGAACAAGGGCTAGCAATTGTGCGACTTCTCCTAGCTACTTATAGCATATTTCTTCTGCCTCTTCATCCTGGTTGGATAGTCTGTAACAGACTGCTGCCATGATACCTGCCTCGTTGGCCTTCCTCCTCATTCTTACCCATAAACACCCAATTCTATCATCACAATAATTAAGCTCTAGACAGTCAAAGCTCTCTCTTACATACAAGGCTACCCCACCATCTCTCTTTCCTTGCCTATCCCTTCTAAAGAGTTTATAACCACCCATTGAAGCTCTCCAGTTGTGTGTGTCATCTCACCATGTTTTCATGATGGCAGCTGTATCATAGCTTTCATCTTACACAAAGGCTTTCAGCTCCTCCTGTTTGTTTTCTGTGTTGTATGCATTGGTGTCAATGCCTTTCAATTGGACTACTGATCCTGAAATCTTTTTGTGGATGGAAGATTTAATCCCTATGAGACTGTTCTCAGACTCATCTGTTGTTTCTAAAACATCAACATTTCTTGTGTATTTGCTAGCACATGGATCTCCATCCCCTACATCCACTGAGATGAAAGACTGAAGCACCTCACTAGCACAACATACTCCAAATACTGGCATAAATGCCCAGGCTTATCTCTAGAGAACGTGTTTTTATCCCCTTCCCTCTTCAAATCTAGTTTAAAGCTCTTTCAGTGAACCTGCTAACTCCTTTACAAAGATCCTTTTCATCCTTTGAGACAGAAGTAGGATCTAAGATCTTTAGGGAAGTGGAGAAAACAAGTAGTAAAGTAACCCTTGACCTTCAGTATAGTAGATTTCAGCTTGTTTAGGGACATGTTAGGCAGAACTTTGTCGAATACTATTTTGAAGGCCAAAGTTGTTCAACAGTGCTATTTCATCTTCAGGATCAGCATCCTTACTGCACAAAAACTGTTGATACTGATACGCAATGAAACAGGCAATAATTGCAGAAAGTGAGCTAATCAAACAAGGACCAAGCATAAATGTATAAAGGAAGTGAATGGGAGTTGGAAACTATCAAAGAGGAGCAATGTACCATCTCTGGAAATCCAAACGTGGCAGTAGAACAGTAGTTGAAATACATAAGGGATGTCATAGGCTAGAAGAAAGTTTTTGGGAACACTGATAGTAAAAAAGTGAAGTTTTTCATCCACTATTGGATGCAGTAGGTGACCTAAGGGAACAAAAACTGGCTGTCTTTTGCCAAAAGAGATGTCTTTTATTGAGTCTTTGCTGGCAAGGTCAATTCTAATACCTCCTAGGTCTTTGGAGAACATTGAATTTCATTTGAGTTCATTCCAGAAAAGGGTCCATATTCTCACTGGTCTTCCTTTTATCACTGACGTACCTATAGAAGCTTTTCTTATTGTCCTTGACATTGAGGCTTTAGATGTGGTCTCCTGTAGGACGTTGAGGGGATATAGACTGAATGAATGTCCCACTACACTATTGGTGTGAAAATGAATTAGTCTAACTGGAAATTATTTACCAGAATTTTTCTCAGAATTTAATAATGGGGGAAAGCTGTTTGATGTCCTCATCAATAAGTTCATCAATGGATGAACTGCATCCTTAGCAAGTTTGTAGGCAAGATTAAGTTGAGGCAGAGGGAGTGTTGTTGATATTCTGGAGGATAGGGCTGCCATTCATAGGGATCTCAGCGAGTGAGAGTGCTAGACCTCCAGAAACCTGCTCAAGTTCAACAAAGACAAATTATGAAGTCCTATAAGTGCATTTAAAACCTCAGGTATGAACAATGGGAGGACTAATGTGCTAGAAAATAGCTGTGTGAACATAGGACCTGGGAGTCCTCTGGTCATCATACAAGCTGACCGTGAGCCAGCATTCTTCCTGGAAATAAAGGTTAACTGCTTAGTGAGCTAGATAAACAGAAAAGTATCCAGTGGACCAGGAAGAGTAGTAATTCTTCTCTACTCAGCACTTATGAGGCTGTGTCTGAGTATTTAACTACACAAAACACTGAGCAACCTAATGTAACTTTCATACCGGCCTTGCTTTGAACAGCGTATTAGAACAAATTGCGTGCAAAAGGTTCTTTTCAAAGTAATTATTGATGTAATTTTATGAACAAAGCATTCCAAAGACCTTAAGATTTGTAGTGACGGTAGTAAATACGAACTGGATTCATAATGGCTAGAAATATTTCTTTCTTGCCGATTTCACTATAGTCATCTTACTTGTACCTGACATTTTGGAACGTGTTAAATACATCAGGATTTGGATGAGGACATGACCTTTATTTTTTTGTTCTGACCCTTTTTTGGCTCTGACATATTGTTGAGGGGTTAGTACTGGTGCACAGGAGGAAGAAAAGCATAGAGTTGGAAACAACTGGAATCTGAATTAAATAGAAGAATTTTATGTGCCATTTAAAAAATAATGTCAGCCACAAGGCTCTCCTTCATTTTCCACTCATGATATTTGGGAGTAAGTAGTTTCATAGAATCATAGAATCGGTTGAGCGACTTTAAAGATCATCTTATTCCAACTCTGCTTCTATGGGCAGGGACACCTCCCACAAGACCAGGCTGCCTGAGGCCCCTTCCAGCCTGGCCTTGAACACTTTCAGGGAAGGGGAATCCACAATTTCCCTGGGCAACCTGTGCCTGTGTTGCACCACTCTCATTATGTAAAAAATTTCTTTGAAGAAAAGTGTTATTTTTATCAGTGTAATATTCTAAACGAAAAAATCATGATTCAGAGTGAAAGCTGAATATTGTTTAAAAATTTTCACAGTTGTTATCATAAAGTAAGGAAAAAACTCAAATCAAGTAAGCTGATGTCTTTTTTTCCCTGTCAATAATTTCCTTGAACAAATTCAAAGTTATAGATATGATATATGGCATTAACAGCAAGTTTTCATCAAAAAAATGAGTCTGACGTGAAAAGACAGAATCATATTTTTAATCCAAAATAAGAACAGGAAAAAACAAGAAATAATGTAGCATTTGAAAAAAAAAAATTGATGAAGATAGCCCATGAAATATCTGCACTTCTGCAATTAAAGAATTAGGTGTGCTATATGTAAGCAGGAATGCAAAAAAGTCTTAATAAATTGTAAGATTATAATGTAATAATTTTGTGTATCAAGCATCAGAGAAAAAAAAATTTAAAAAGTTTATAATCCAGAAAGGTTAAAAGTGAAACTATGCCCTAATGTGCCTTACAAATCCCAGCATTCCTTGGATATTTTATGTGTGTCAGATATAACACCATGGAAATAATATGTCCTACTTTTAACCATCTGATTCTCGACTCAGTAAATCGCTTAGACTCATTGTATGTGAAATGAAAGAGGTCACTTCATTGCATCTGTTTCAAGAAGGCAAAAATCAACTTTACAAAGAATGAATTGTATTGAAAAGAATCTTAAATGGTTACATCAGACCAAATATGATATTCAGCTTCAGACTGTTGACATTTAGATTTGGATGTCTAAGTATTTGGGTTTACGTTTCAAATACGCAAGAGCAACTATTACTTGGGGGATAACAAAGTCTTTCCTTACCATGGCTGTAAAACCTATCATTTATGTATGTATACAATGTAACTGTATTTTTTTTTGCATTTTTCTCATAAATCTGCATTCCATACGTTCATACCCTCATAAACATACAGAAACTCAAATACCCAAATATGCCTTTTCTTTTTTGTGTTAAAATACCCATCAAGTCAAAAGCATTAGAGCTGCCTCTGAAACAAGAGCTCCCATCATAAGAAATGGAAACTAAATAACTACACTCAGCAGACTCTTGAAATCTTGTCAGTTTACAGTATGTCTAAAATGATCCAAATGATTCATTGACTATATTGATCCACTCTAGTGATCCATTGGCTGGAATTCTAATTCATATCTAACTCACACGTAGACACTTGAAATATCTAAATCTCACCACACAGCATATGTATCCTGATTATAGATCTCTGTTGTGTTTCTAGGTGCTGTATACCACTGGAGATCTTTGGAGATCTGCATGAAAATCTAACAGATATGACACTCATGATCCTCATGATTGCAGTGATTGGGGAATTGTGTCAGGTTATGCAATAAAAGCTCATCTGCACTCTTACAAAGGAGCAAAGAGAGTAAATGATGCTAGTGGTCCTTGAGAGGAGTCCTAATAATGCCCTGCCTTATCCTCTCCCAGACCCAGGGTAGTCACTGCCAAGGAACATTGTACACTTGTATGGTACGCATTTCAGGATCACACAAGTCTTAGTAAGGGTGATTAGGAGAGGAACCAAAAAGGAATGGGTTTAGGTAGTATGAGCAGGAACAGATATGGAAAGTGGAGGAGTAAGAGGATGAAAAGGGTTGATTATTTGCGAATAATTTACTGGTTGATATTCTTGTCAGGCTATAACCTGTGCCTGAACACATGTGTATGTATTGGAGTCTGGGTACCAGCCACTGGAGTCAGACTAGGGGTACCAGAGCCCATGTGCCTGTGGTGTCAGGAGCTGTAGAGACCAGAGCAAGTGGTCTTAAATGGAAGCAATTGGAGTGGTAACTGGGGTGAAAGAGAACCATGGTGCAGGACCTGGAATGAGTGAGGACCTGGGTGCCTGCTGCTGGATGGAGTCAGTAGGCTGGAAGGAAGGAATTGAGTGAAACCAAGTGCCAGTCATTGCACTGGGACCAGGGTCACAGAGGTATGAGTGTCTATGATGCCAGCAACTAGCAATGATCTAGAAGATGGGAATATGTGTGTTTCCCTGAGAGCTAGAGCATGGGAAGAGCTGACTGTTGGAGACACCAGGGAGTCCCAACAAACTGACAGAGGGACCATGGTGCCTAGTGGTCTCTAGGGACAAGACCCACCAATACGTGTGTCTCTAACGGTGAGGACACAGGGGAACTAGCCACCGGACACCTAAGGAGACCCAGCAAACTTGATGTATGTGTGTGTTTGAGCACAAGTTAGATGTAGTATGTAAGCAACTGGAATCATGGCCTCAGACACTCACATATTCAGCTCCCAGCAACTGAGGAGACTTGGGCAGACTTAGTGTCCAAGCCCAGCTGTTGGAGGGACCCACCTTGTATGTAATTATATACATATCCTTCCTAGTGGATCTCTTACTTGATCAGCCAGAGAAGGGAGCAGGATGAGGCCATTGGTATTGCCTGTGTTTGCTTTGAGTATTTGTCTGTGATCTTTATGAATAGACGTATAAATGTGCATATATGAGCTGTATACTTGTGCTCCATATGCATGCACCTGCTAAGAATATATGATCAGCCTAGCTACAGGTTGGACCTGAGGGAATGAAGCTATAGCAGCCTTGCTTTGTCAGGGTGTCATATTAGGAACAACCATTTCCTCTAAACAAATTTAATCCATTATAACCTTTAGGTCACAGTGAAATTTCATTCAAAATTTAAATTCTGATTTAACAGTGACAAATATTTTTACCTATTGGCAACTGATCTCATGTATTGGTATATGGACATAATATTGAAGCCTGATGAATTTATTTGATTGTACAAAATAATTGAATACTTACCAAGTGAATATCGAATCACCTTTAAGTCTTTCAGAATAGGTACTAACATTTCAGCTAACTGATAAACTTCACTCATATTCAAAATTCTTTAAAATATTCTGTTTAGGAAAAAAAAAAGGATTGTTGCTTGTAATAAAGAAATCATATGTGAATGAATTATGTAAAACTTACCTTGTTCCTCCCGCTTGCAAAAACTAATACTCAAAATTGACTACAGGTAACAAATTACGCAAGTTATCAGTATCTTATTTACTTGACCACCCAATCAGCCAGATCTCATTAAGCTTCTTAGCATATAGAAAAGGTAAAATTCACAATACAATACATTTTTTTTTAATTAATTTTCTGGGTAATTACTGGGAAGCTTGCTGTAAAATAAAAGGGTTTTTTAAATTATTTGTGGGGAGAGTTATTCATAGCCACCTGTATTTTTTACCTAATCTTGTGCTGCATGTACCAAAATAGAGTTTGCTAGGATTTTTTCCACAAGTCTGTTCTGTAACTGGAATATCTTATCAACATTGGTTGCTCTCAACTTGTTTTCATTATTAAGAACTCAAAATAGCTATAATTATGTTGATATGAGTAAAGTTAATAGAAATTTTAATAGACGTATAACTTCACTAAGACTAAAATTCAATATTCTAAATTATAAGATACACATTTTGTCTGCTGGGCTCTATAATCTTTAGATGCTGTTACCCACAGGAACACCAATGTATTATTCAGCTACATTAGGGCTCAGAGATTTTTCTGCTAATATAATAGAAGCATAGTGAAAAAAATAATAACAGAATACTAGTTCAAAACAAGTTCAAAGTGAAAATATTCCTCGGCTTCTATTGAGTTACCTGTATGAAAAACAGATTTCATTTGCCTTGGGCTGTTTGTTAGTAAGGAACAAGAACTTCTTTAACCATATTTGTAGACTTCATGTTTTTTTTCCATAATCATAGGGGTAAAATTCCTCTTCAGGTCAAGAAGTAGTCTTGTTTCAAACACCTGCGCCCCTATGTGTTTTAGGATATGATTTTGTCTTGTCATTGGACATAATGCATTGAAATTTTCCTGTAGAAGTTATTTAATTATTGACTCATAAATGGATTTGAAAGAATTTATTTTTATTCCATAGTTGAAGAAATACATATTTTTACTTAATAGAGATAGTTAAGTAAAATTACGACCCTAACATGAATCTGGAGTCAGACTAAGGGTGCAAATTTTCAGTCTTTACTCAGATCAGGTGACCTTTCAAATAAAGCATGAGTTTTGCCTACAGCTTGAGTTCACAGTGAATGGTGCTTGATTGGTTAATGAAGTCAAAGTAACAATTAGGAGACTAGCAAGAAATCTTTCTAGGTGACAATATATTGAAGGCACTATGTCTATGCCTCCTGCCAATAGAAAACTTCACCCAGAAGAAACAGTGCAGTTATGTTTTCTGCTGTAATTTAATGTAACTGCCTACCATTTAAAACATATTTGCTAGATAGATAGACCTACAATAGCATTACTAAAGCCTTTGAATGGTTAGTTTCATATCAGCAAATTCTTTCACTTTTACCTATGGTCTGAGACAGAAGTTCTTCAAATACTATTGAGTCATTATTAACAGTGACTGTGGGTAAATTCAGCTTTTAGCCTTTTTTATGTGGGTCAGGTACTACTAGTCACTCTATCAGTACATGGGTCTTCATTCCATTCCCCTGTCATTTTTCTACTACATTACTCAACTATGGGCTGAAGGAAGGACTATATTTAAAATCTGTTCCGGTAGATCTGAATGTATTAAGTGATGTTAGACATAACATTCAAGCAAACTTTTATTAAACTGAGAGTTTCAGCACGGCTGAATTTCAGTATATGCTGTGAACTGTATGTATTTTGCCGCTGATATTGGAAACATTAAAGTGGTTTCTTCCATTGCCTTTTTATCATTGACAATTTGAATCCTACAACTCTTTCCACAAAATGGATGAAAAGTTCAGAATTCTTCTCGCATACTTCCAAATAGTGTACAATAATGTTTCAAATAAAGGAGAAATCAAACGAGAAAGATCTTTGTTCCTCAGAGACTCAAGCATTTTCACTCTGTATTTCAGTTGAAAATGCTCTTGGTCTGGCCATTTTATTTTGTTCAGGAAAATTATTTTCTTTTCGCCCCTGAAATTTTTTTCTGTGATTTGCTCCTTTTTGCTTATAGTTAAACTCAGTACAGATGCAATTTTGTGTTCCCCTCTCTCTGTTAAAACGAATGCTTAACATAATTCTTCAACTAGGACAGTAATTTTGGGTAGTAATATGTATTTGTGTTTTGGGTAAAGGCGGTTTTATAGTGTTCCCATCAAAGGTGTGACATTAGGTAGAAGAGAACTTAAATGAAGAGCAGTAGATACACCTACTAATTTAAGTTGTTTCTTCTGAACCGAAATAGTTTAGGCAAATATTCTGTTTAGAGCTAAAGTAGAACCTTTTTCTAACTTTTCAGCTATGCCTCATGTAAATAACTTCATTTCCCGAAAATTTACTTCGTGTTTTCAGACCCTGTCTCTGGAAGTGATAACACGGTGTTTTGATATGCAAAAAGGTCATTGTTTATACTTACTGCTACAAAAAAAAGTTGGATGAATGCTGTGAAAGGGGAAAAAGAGGGCCACACCTGCAGGGAGCAGCAGGTTCAAAACCGGCCAACACAGTATTCCATTCCATATACATCATACTCACTATAAAAGTAGGGAATCACAAGGGCCAAACTCTCTTCTTCAATAGCTGGCATCCATTAGGGATCTTGTCTGTCATTTTGCCCCTGATCCCTCAACCATGCACTCCTGAGCCCATTTCCTGAGTTCAGCTTCCTCCTGCTGCTGAGTCAAACCCAGAAATTTTTCCCCATGCCTGCTCTGCAGCATCAGTGGTGACGTAGTCAGCAGGGTGCTGGATTACATATATTTGTATACATTTTATTATTTTCTTATTAATAGCACTTCCCCTATTATTATTGTTTCATTAACGTTGTTTTGGTTTCCAACCCATAAGTCTGTTTCTCTCATTTCCCTTTCCTCTTTTCCTGAGGCAGGATGGAGGGAATTGGGACCACCACAACTCCTCGTGTTTGTCTGCGTATTAATGAGGTCCGGCCAGGGCTAAACCATACCAACAACTTAGATCCTGACCATTAGACAAACCAACTTACTTTTGGTATTTTATTTCTACAGGTAAGAATAACATGATTGTATGATTTAGTCTGCAAGAAAATGGTTAGACTGCTGGTAAGGTTCTGACCTGAGTTGAAGCTAACTGAAAAGTATGTAGATAACTGCCAGATATGGCAGAGGAAAATGCAAGAAGTGACAAATAACAGACCAGGAAACTGAAAGAAGCTAGAACCCCATGACAGATGATTGGATCACACAAATGACCCAAGAGGATATTTGTGAGAGACAGTTGAGCTTTAGGGAAGCACTGTGGACTTTTTGGGAAGAGGAATCTCCCAAAGCCAGCAGCACCACCAGTAATCCCACCAGTGATACCATAAAAAACTAAGACAACCATGATAGTGGTAACAGAATTTCTGATTATGGACAAAACTGAGCCCAAAGGAGAAACTGTATTTACAGGTAGCTAGTTTATTTAGGAGAAAGCTTACAGGGATGGAGAAAAAATAATCAAGAAAGGAGAATAGAGAAAGCAAAAGATGCAAATCACATAGTCAGTACTGTCAGGAGTACTTGTTAGGCAGCTTTGCTCTTGGTAACCTCACCTGAGTTGGGGGACATGTAAAGGTGCTTTCCCTGGCCAACAGAAGAACACCTCAACAGTCAGATCTACCATTCATTCTGACACTATCACTATCTCAGTGCCTGCTTGATGACGTTGACCTCTTCCTAACCACTTCCTAAAGGAGTACTCTTTTGGTTGATGAGTTAAAAAAATCCTACAAGAAATTGCCTATGGTACATAGTTAGTATTTTTAATTATTTACTCACATTTTCTCAATAGAAAAAATAGTTGCATAACTGACTATTAGAGAGAACTACAGAAAAATCTTTCTTCACTCTCATGGAGATAAGTTAGTATAATTGTAAATGACAGTATATCTTTTCTACTTAAAGATTTTGCCTGTCATGAAAAAGTGAGTATATGGTACTAAGTCTCAGCTCTTATAAATATATAATGAATTTCAAGAATATAGTGGTTGGCTAGACCTTTTTTTAACATTAGAATTTCTTGGGAATTTTTGAATGACTTTTTATTGCATAGTCTTATTCTGGTTTACTAAAGCAGAAGTTATGAGCGAAAAATATATATTATATAAAACTTTTATTGAAGATTATTTTCTTCATCAAATTAATTCCCTGGTGATAGAGGGATGGGGACAGGCTGTTAGCTGATAACCTCTTTCAGCAGGGAAGGAAGACACCTTGAAACTACCCTAACCGCTTAGCTAAGGAAGCAATTTTTTTTTCCATTTCACATCCAGGTAATCATTTATTTAAGTTGAAGAGCATCAGAATCTCTACAAAGTCTCTACGTAACAACAGAAGTCTTTGTATTTTCGACTCTTAATTGTTGCCTGATTTTGAGGGAGTTTCCTTATCTATATCCATAAAAACATTTACTATTCTTTCTTTTTTTTTTTATGGAAAAATATAAACTACAAAAACTGCTGCAAATTGAACTAGTTGTTTTCACCCACCTCTCTCTTGCCTTCTTGTGTATTAGTATTAGAGCAAACTTGAGTAAGTAGACCTACTTTGTGTGTGCACAGATATCTATGTGGGCTCACTTATTTGGATATGTTTATGTAAACTGAAGAACTCTTGTATGTCTAATAAAACACTGACTACAGTATGTGCTGCAGTCTTTTGTGTCTTTGATGGATTTTTAATGGAGGGAAAAATACTTTCTTCTTATGTTAGTTGATTATTATTTATCTTCATTAATTTTTCTCCATGATTATGTAGAAGAGGAGAATGACTACTAGCTCATAACAGTGACTTAAATCAGAACACATAAATAATAACTACTAAACTATTTGTTTGTAAAAAACAAGCATCATACTATGTCTAGCAAATAACTAGCATTTTTCATAATTTGATCTCCACTCCTATTGTTTATCTCTTTCGACATATAACAGATAGATACCATCTTTATTAACTTAGTCATTTAGCTTTTCTGTAAGCATGCTAATCAGTATTTGAAACTGGATGTAAAAAAATAAGAAGAGGTTCAAGAGAGGGAGGTGTCTTGATTTTCCTCTAGTTATGCTCACAGCTTCAGAACTAGCTATTCTTCCTTTAGGAAATAATCTGTATGTCTTATATTTAGCTCATATGGTTATGCATTGTCCACCACGTTAAATAAAATAATAATTGAATAAGGAGATTCTGTTATAACATAGCCATCTAGAAGTTCTGTTTCTAAGTCTGAGCAAATTGTTTTGTCAAAGAAGTATCCCTACGGTGAGATTCTTTTTATTTTGAGAAAGGTGTCCAAATTTGAACACAAGTTATGCTATGAGAATACCTCTTTTTCTCCATCAATAATAAAAGAAATGCAGGATGACTAATTAAGACACAGAAGTTTAGCTTTTCAGAATTTAAATTAGGTGAGATAAATCTCAACTATACTTTCACAAGGAACAGTAAAGTTTTTACCAATCTAAAAAGCTTAACTATCATCATATTTACACTTTGCAAATACACCACGCTGTTACATGGAAAAGTAATGAAAAGGTAGTCTTTAATATTGTCATCTGGCTGTGCTTAGTCTTAACAACAAATCAAAAATCCAAAATAGATCGTTTTTATGGTATTAAAAGTCCTGTTAATTTTCTACTAATTTTTCTAAATGTACATTAAAATTACTCACACTTTTAAAATTGACGGCACACTAGGAGCAAAGATGAGGTCATGAGTCCTATAGTTCCATCAACAGGAGTATAACATAAATGATATTTTTGAGGACTTTTTAGTAATCAGTAACAGATTTCTAACCATCAGAAAGGAACATGACTGAATGTAATTGTAGAATTTTAAATGTAAAGCTTAATCATTCAAATATCTGGGATTTAGGTCACAATTCTGAAACTTGTTCAATGCAGTAAACTGATGCTACTTTATGGTCAAACTGCTATGATCAGGCCATATTATCAGCTGTTCAAACGAACTTAACAGAACTGACATCAAAATGAGTGGTCCTGAGTGTGTATTAAACCACTATAAAATGCATTTGAAGATCATGACTCCCAATATAACTAAATATTTTTTAATAACAGTAGTATTAAAATATTTATTAGTATCTAACCATCTGACTTCATATACGAGGCATTTCATTTGGATTCAAATATTTGATGATGACAAATATTTCTGCATGGCCTACTAAGCTATTTATAGGGTTATATGTCAAACCATATAATCAGGCAGAATATACTTAATATTTCTGTGCCAACAATCTTGGCTTAAAGAAGATATATATAAATTATAAATTAAAAATAGAAACAAGATCAGCAAGCCAAATGCAAAACAAACAAACAAACAAATAGCCTTTCCTTTAGAAACTTTTTAAACCTCTATTTTAGAAATTGTGCCTAATTTCTCTACTTACTCTTGAAGCAAAATAACTGTTAGGTTAAACCTCCCAATTTTGTCAACAAATGACAAGAAACTGAAAACTTTTAAATTAGAATAGTTAAACAAACTAATGAAAATATGTATAGACTTCTCAGTTTATTTCAATTCAAAATATTTCTCTACTATGCTTAATTATTAATGCTGTAATAAGTAGTTTGTGCAATTAATGATTATTGCAGCTAAAAGTTTAACTTAAATTTTGAGGAAAAATTTAATATATAAACTGATTCAGTAATTTATTTAACATTTGAAAAAACTGTGACCACGGATATCTAGAAAAAAAAGAACAAAATAATTCAATTTCAAAAATATTCACAAATAGTTGTGTAAGTAAATGACACACGCAAATTATCATGTACCAGATCCAACATTCATTTAAGTTCATAATAAGGAATCCTCAAAACTAACTGAACTACTAGTTATATCTAATTAGTTATATCTTACGCAGGTGAATAAGTGAAGATGAGCTGGAAGATTTGCACTGCTACGGAAAACGGTAAGCAGTTGTGATGGTCTTTCACCTTTCTCTGACATACCTGATACTTTATAAGAACTTGACCGTCTTTTTCTGAAGCACATCATTTTAAAATAAAGCAGCATAAATACAAGTGATAAATACCTGGCAAAGTATGGAAAATAGAAACCTCCATTAAGGCATTCGTCTAATATGACATATTAGAAAAAATGACTATGTTTATACTATTACTGTGATCACTTAGAAGCAGCAATTTATGTTCTTTAGCACTACTAGTATGGGCTAAGTACCTCAAATGAACATGTTTTTTATTGAATTCTTTCTAGTACATGCTGATCACATCCACAATCGGAGATGTTAATTAGCCAAATGTTTTTTGCACATAATTCCTTCTATATTACCTGGGCACACTATTCATAATACTTGTTGGAAAGACCTCTGCAGTATGGCAGTAAGGATTCATGCTGTATCAGTGTACAGCTGGGACAGAAGTGGCTGTCAGAGAATGCAAAACTTTACAGGACACAGTTGGAAGTCTCAGCCAAACAGAGGAACTTATTTTTATCTGTATTGCTTCTTGCAGTCGTCACCAGATGCATCAGGAGTTTGAGTGTTTTGTCTGGGGAGTGATTAATTCACTTCATGTAATTTGACTGACTTTGTTAAGGATTTTTCACATTATTGCAAACTTCAATACACCAAAAATAAGTTCTGCATGTTTTTTACTTGACTCACAGTATGAGGACAGAGCATTTGGCCTTTTGTAGAGCGAAAAAAATCAAGACTATATTTATTGATTTCTCTCTAGATAGGAAGACTTGCACATTTTGTATTGCTAGTTTCAGTATGTATCCAAGGAACCTGGGATGTTTTGAGCACACAGAGATATACACACACAAATACCTCCTAAATCAAACCAACCAAATATGAAACAAGGCAGAACTGAAAACCACTTTTCTGTTTATTCTCAAATATTAATTGCCAGACAGTAGCTCATCATTAACAAATTAAGTTCATTTGTAAGAAAAGTCTTTTTGTAAGTGCAATGTAATTATTATTTTCAAAACATTTAAAGTTCATTTTCTACATTGGTATTACCAATAACAGTGTACTGTAATTCAACCAACACAGTTTTTGTCGTAGAAATAATCCTTATTGTCTTAATTTTTTAATTACTGTCTCTCACTATATCCTAGAACTGTAAAATGACAATCATATAATTAGAATTTTATCTGCATTAGAAACAGATATTTATGATTTAAACCAGTCATTTACAAAACTAGAGTGCCATTTTGAATCTAAATGGTGACAATAAAGGAAAAAGATAAAGTGATAGATCATTTTAGAGCAACACATTTTATAAAACAGTTTTAATAAAGAAAAAAACATTTCAAACATTCATGAGAATATCAATATGACATTTTACTTATTATCTTAGAAAGCAGACCGATGCCATGTAAGATGAAAAAGTCTAACTTTTAGCAACAACTCTGAAAAGCTGAATTAAAAAATATTTCAAAGTCCTAAAAATGTAAGTTTTTTTCATTTACATTCTGAAAAATATTGCATTCTTCCTACCCGTTTCAACTGGATGTCAAAAAGCACACGACAATGAATTTCAAGCTGTGGCTGTTATAGGAGAAACATCAGCACTTCTGTCAGTGCTTTTACTTAAATTTAACTTGGTACATATGTATAATTCCGTTATATAAAGCATATATTGTAATGTTCACAGGTCCAAGTACATTATAGCTCTAGTTAACAGAAGGAATTAACCCTGAGCACTCTGTAGGAAAAAAAAGTATCCTTTTTTTACTGAAGTTGCATCATTTTGCATTTGCATCGGAGAGTTTCTTAAGGTCATAAAAAAACCCAGGAACATGATTTTAAAAAATAAATACTTATGGAAAATACTGAAAACTCTTCAAGAATGAAAGAATAATACATTTTTTTCCTTTAATGTTTGGTATGTAAAAGGAATACATAACTAACATACTACAGAAATCTGGAAGAACTATAAATCTAATGCTGAACAGTCTCTCAGCAGTAGCAATTAATTGCTGTACTGCAAAATCATTAAAATGTCTCTATCACATTTTCCCTTGTGCCAGCTGATATTCATATGATTCTTAATCATGAGGCAGGAATTAGCAATAATCAGAGACCTTTAGCAATAAATATTTCAAATATAATCCCTATATTCTGATGCTTTAAGTATTAATTAGCACAGATATGTATGGGATATTCTGGGTTTGCTGGCTTTAGTGCCAGCTAAAGCATACTGGCCAGAAGAATCTGGAAAAACTTTAATTAGTAGCATATATGTACATAACATGATAATATCCGTACTATTTCCTTTGTTTTCCTTTGTTTATTGTTTTTTTCGGTTGGTTTCTGGTCCTCATGTTTCATTTATGCAGCGATAGTAATTCTGTGGAAAATGAAGTTGTATGAAATGAATGCAATAGTCCACATTTTCCCACTTTTTCCACAAAAGTTAAAAATAACAAATTTAGGGTTTTTTTATTTTTTAGTTTATATGGGTTTTTTATCAGTATAAATTGAATCACATTTAAATTAAGAACAAGATAAATTATTGTAAAATTTAAATGAGTTTTAGGACACATTTATGAAAAGTAAGTTAGAAAAGTCAAAGGCAGGCACAACACATTGTACTAGGTGTGGGTTTTAAGGACTTGGGAATGGTGGCAGGTTTCTGAAGATGTAGCCTCTGTTGGAAGAGGTCAAGGGCTGACCTGTGCTGGGCACAGGTTCTTCCATTAGGCTCCACAATTAATCCATTGTAGGGCACAGATGAGTCCATTAGTCAAGTGTGTGGAACTTCTATGAAAATATATTTTAAGGAAGACTAGAATATATCAAACAGAGAGGGAGGAGGAGGCAACAGAAAAGAGAAACATCAGAGAGAACATCAAGGAGGAGAGGTTCCATGATGCCATAGCAAATTTACAAACTGTGGAAGATACACTGCAGAACAGACGCATATTTCCTGAAAAAAATGCAGTCTGTAGAGAATGTACTCTCGAGCACAGGAAAAGTGTAAAAAGGAAGAAGCAGCAGAGATAAACAACTATGTAAAGAATGCAATCCTCTTCAATCCCCTGTGGTGTTCAGGAAGAGTTAGAGAAATACAGAGTGAACGAGATATCATCTACCTGGACTTCTGTAAGGCCTTCAATACAGTCCCACACATTATTTTTTCTGTTGAATTGGAGAGATAAGGCTTTTATGGATGGACTGTTTGATTGGTAAGCAAATAAATGGTTGTCTGATTCCAAAAATTTGCTCAATGTCCAGATGAAGATCATGATGCCCCTTAGGGGTTCATACCCATATGTCTCTATTGATAGCAGAGATAGTGGGGTTGAGGGCAAGTTTGCAGACAACACCAAGCTGACTTGTACAGTTGTTCACTAGGGAAGGGGTGATATCCAGAAGGACTTTGACACGTTTGGGAAATGAGCTTGTGTGAATCGCGTGAAGTTGAACCATTGCATTGAGAGTAGTCTGTGGAGAAAGGCTTGGGCATACTGGTGGATGAAAAATTGGACATGAGCCAGTAAAATGTTCTGGCAGCCCAGAGGGCCAGCTATGTTCAGGGCTGCATAAAAAGAAGCATAGCCAGCAGGTCAAGGGAGGTGATTCTCCCTTTCTGTTCTTGTGAGATCTCTCCTGGAGTACTGCATCCAGCTCCAGGCCCACCAGCATAAGAAAAGTATGCATCTATTAGAATGGATCCAGATGAGGGACACAAAAAAAGATCAGAGGGCTGGAACACCTCTCCTAACGAAGACAGGCTGAGAGAGTTGATGTTGTTCAGCCTGGGAAAGAGAAGGCTCTAGGGACACTTATAGCAGCCTTCCAGTAACTAAAGGGGGCTTATAGGAAAGATCGGGACAGGTATTCTATGAGAGCTTGTAGAGACAAGACAAGGGACAATGATTTTAACCTGAAAGAGAGTAGGCTTCGATTAGGTATAAGGAAGAAAGAGTGGTGAGACGTTACAAGCGGTTTTCCAGAGAAGTTTTGGATGCCCCATCATTGAAAGTGCTCAAAGTCAGGTTCAACAGGACTCTGAGTGATTCGATCTAGTGAAAGATGTGTTTAACCATGGTGAGGGGGGGTGGACTAGATGATTTTTAAAGGTCCCTTACAACTCTAAACCTTTCTATAATCTGGACACCAAGGTTAGGCATTACAGAGTAAGAGACTACATGTCATCCAGGCACCTAAGCTCTTTAACCCTTTAGCACTATAGCTAATAGAGATGTAGTCAGTAAGGTAATGATCTACACTGATAATAATCAAATGTGGGTATACATGGTTTAAATGCAAATACAAGTTCCAAAACAAAAAAGAACCAAGACTGCACCTGTAACACTTTGTATTAAACAAATTAACTATGATCACTTTCAAGTAGTTCCCTTCTGAGATGACACACAGCTGCCTGTGATGCTGCCAAGGATTCCATGGATCATTTTCCACAGGTTATTTTTTGAAAAACTGTTGAAGATCTCCATGGTTTTTGCTTTCATGTTTTCTACCAATAAAAAATGAGTTCCTTTGAGCACTGACTTGGTCTTTGGGATCTCTTCACAAGTCTTAGTCAATAACTGAAAATTTCCCTTACGGATTTCTTTAACTTCACAAGAATCTTGATGTTAACTTCCTATTCATTTTTGCACCTCAAATTTTTCCAACTCAGGGTAGAAAACTAGCTGAATTGGTGAGAATTGGAGACAGAAATGGTAAGTTCTGCAGCTGAATGCTAGACCATATAAGTTGGTGGTCCCCTGAGAAAGGGAAAGCCCAGGAGAGAGCCAGGGACGACTGACTCCTGAATTCCAGAAGCAGCAGCTCACACGTGGGTGACTGACATGGAAGGAACGTTCCTGGCAGCATCGGGCCATGGATTTAAACAGCCCCTAAGGAGCACCAGCAACTGGAGTGCTGTGAACAGGTGCGTGGCTCGTCAAAAGGGCGTTGCAAGGCAAGGTAGTTTGGTAAGGCAGTTCTCAAAGGCAAGGTGAGCAGGCAAGGGGCTGGATTTAAACTCTGCCTGAAGTACCAGAGAATTATGATGGCCACTCACCAGAAAATTAAGACGTCTCCTAGCCTCACTCCAGCCAGAGTGAGAGGATTTGAAGAGGGGACACACACATACAAAACAATACCAAGCCAAGAGGAAGGGTTGATCTGTTAGAGGGTAGGATGGCCCTACACAGGGACCTGGACAGACTGGAGAGATGGGCTGATTCTAATGGGATGATGTTTAATAAGTCCAAATGTCGGGTACTTCATTTTGGACACAACAATCCCATGCAGAGCTTTAGACTGGGGACAGAGTGGTTGGAGAATAGTCAGGCAGAAAGGGACCTGGGAGTGCTAGTTGACAGGAAGCTCAACATGAGCCAGCAGTGTGCCCAGGTGGCCAAGAAGGCCAATGGCATTCTGGCCTGCATCAGGAATAGTGTAGTAAGCAGGACCAGAGAAGTTATCGTCCCCCTGTACTCGGCACTGGTCAGGCGTCATCTTGAATATTGTGTACAGTTCTGGGCCCCCCAGTTTGGGAAAGATGTCAGGATGCTGGAGTGTGTCCAGAGGAGGACAACGAAGATGGTGAAGGGGCTGGAGCACAAGCCCTACCAGGAGCTACTGAGGGAGGTAGGGTTGTTTAGGCTGAAGAAGAAGAGGCTCAGGGGAGACCTCATTGCTCTCTACAACTACCTAAAAGGAGGTTTTAGTTGGGCAGGGGTTCGTCTCTTCTCTCAGGTGACCAGTGACAGAACTAGAGGGCATGTACTCAAGCTTCGTCAGGGAAAGTTTAGACTTGATGTTAGGAAAAAGTTCTTCACTGAAAGGGTGATTGGCCATTGGAATGCGTTGCCCAGGGACATGGTGGAGTCACCGACCCTGGAGGTGTTTAAGGGGAGACTGGATGAGGCACTGAGTGCCATGGGTTACATGATGAGTTGGTGTTAGTGTTGGTGTTAGTGTTGGGTTATAGGTTGGACTTGATGATCTCGGAGGTCCTTTCCAACCCTATGATACTGTGAAACTGTGAAACTGTGAAACAATACCAAACCTAATGGAGTAAAGCTTGGGAACAGCACTCCACTATCAGAGGGAAGGTGTAGTAGTGAGGCCCGCTTAGTGGAAGTGGGGGATAGTGCTCCGAGTAACAGTAAAAATGCTCATTGTTGGGTTAGAAACTACAACTAGAAGTAGGGGCTTTAAACTAGATTTGAAGGGGGAGGGAGGCAATAGCAGGCTAGTCTGGGACAAGCAATGGGTAGGCACACCAAAGTCTGAGGAGCTGCATCTTTGTGAGGTTCAAACTGCTCCACAATGGGATTGGCACAATGATGCAGCCGAAATGGTTTTATACAAATGCACGCAGCAGAGGAATAAGCAGGAGGAGCTGGAAGCCTTGGCCTGATCCCAAAGATATGATATTACTAGCAGATATTACTACAGAAACCTGGTGTGATGAATCCTACGACTGGTGTGCCATGATGGTTACAAGCTATTCAGGAGGGATAGACAGGGCAGGCGAGGCAGAGGGCTATAAATAGCAAAAGGACTGGAATGCATGGGGCTTGCATTTGACAATGGCAGAGTTGAGAGCCTGTGAGTAAGGATCAAAAGCCAGACAATTAAAATGGATGTCATCACGGCGGTCTGCTTGAAGTCACCCAACCAGGATGATGCCACTGATGAGTTACTTTTTAAGGAATTAAGGGATGCCCCTAAGTCTTCTGCCCTTGTCCGCATGGGGAACTTTGATTTGCCAGATATCAGCTGGGAGTACCATATAGCTGGGACAAACAGGTCCAGATGATTCCTAGCGTTTCTGGATAACAACTTCATGGCACAGATGCTGAGGCAACCGACCAGGAAAGGTGCCCTTCTTGACTTGTTGCTAGCAAACAGAGAAGGTCTTGTGGGTGAAGTGGCAACTGGAGGCTGCCTTGGTCACTGCAACCATGAATCAGTCAAGTTTAAAATCTATGGCAACAGGAGAAAAACTGTCAACAGAACAGTTATGAGGAAAATAGACTTCAGGCTGCTCAGGGAGCTGCTTAGTAAGGTTGCCTGGGAAAAAGCTTCTGAAGATGCTGGGGTCAGTCAGTGCTGGCCACTTTTTAAATGCCACCTCCTAAGACCACAGGACCAGTCAATTCCAAAGTGCTGGAAGTCGAGCAGGAGAGACAGAAGATGAGCCTGGCTGAGTAGGGATCTTCTACTCAAACTGAGGCATAGAAGGATGGTGTATGACCAGTGGAAACATGGACAAGTGACATGGGAGGACTACAGGGATGATATTCACCACTGCAGAGTGGAAATTTATGTGAGCAAGGCTCAATTAGAGTTGAAGCTGACCAGCAAAGTAAAGGAGAATAGAAAGGGCTTTTTGAAATATATTAATAATAAAAGGCAGGCCAGAAATAGCATTGGCCAGTTACTTGATAAGCATAGGCACCTCATAAGAAGAATTATAGACAAGGTAGAGACATTTAATGCTTTTTTTGCTTCTGTCTTCAATACAAGAGGGAACTGGACAGATTGGAGAGCTGCGCAATTGCTAAATGTATGAAGTTTAACAAGAGCAAGTTCAGGGTTTTGCACCTGGCAAGCGGCAACCCAGGATATATATACAGTCTGGGGAGTGAGAGGCTGGAAAGCAGCCCTGTGGAAAGGGACCTTGGGGTTCTAGCCAACAGCAAGTTGAACATGAGCCAATAGTGTGCCCTGGCAGCCAAGAGGGTCAAACGTGTCCTGGGGTGCATCAAGCAGGACATTGTCAGCCGGGAGAGGGAGGTGATTGTCCTGATCTACTCTGCACTGGTGAGGTCTCACCTCAATAATATGTTCAGTTTGGGGTACCATAGTATAAAAAAGATGTCAAGATTCCAGAGAGTGTCCAGAGGAGGGGCACGAAGCTGGTGAAGGGTCTAGAGGAGAAATCATATGAGGAGAGGCTGAAGTCACTTCATCTGTTCAGCCCAGAGAAGAGGTGGCTGAGGGAGGACGTCATAGCCATCTACTGTTTTGTCACAAGCAAAGGAGAAGCAGTGGGCACTGATCCCTTCTCACTAGTGACCAGTGATAAGACTCGAGGGAATGGTAGGAAGGTGCGTCAGGGCAGGTTTTGGTTAGATATTAGGAAGAGGTTCTTCACCCATAGGGTTGTGGAGCAGTGGAACAGGCTCCCCAGGGAAGCAGTAACAGTGCCAAGCCTGACAATATTTAAGAAGCATTTGGACAATGCCCTCAGACTCATGGTGTAGACATTGGGATTGTCCTATGCAGGGACAGGAGTTGGACTCGGTGATCCTTGTGGGTCCCTGATAACTCAGGTCATTCTATGATTTGAGCAAATCTCCACTCGTATGGATTGAAGTGATTGAATTGAGCCTTGTCCCACTGTGACAGATTAGAACATGTTTTATATGTCTCCCCTCGCACTCTTGGTTCCCAAGCTATAGGTTTAGTCTTGGGTTTTTTTGTATTGAACCTCGTGTATAAAGCTGGTGAGGTAAACCTCGGTTCCCCAAACCTCAGGCTCCTGTTGCCTAGTGTGTTTACCACTGCAGATTGTCTTGAAATGTGCATTTCTCTAAGACCTGAGTGAGTTCCTGTATACAAATCTGAGAAATGGCGTTTCAAATGTTTTCGCTTCCTTGTAATTTTTTCAATTTTTTTGATCAAAAAAAGGTAAATATTCTATTCCCACATTTATTTCTTATTTTAATTCTTTATGTATAAAGAGTTTGAAAAGTAATATCACCCTCTAAAGTTCAAAATGGGTCATATCATCGGTTCTCAACAAAATCATGTTAAAAATTTTTATCTTGTTGGCAAAAGAGATTTTAAAATGAAACAGATGTAACATGAAAAGATATCTGCCACGCCTACAGCAATATTTTTCCATTGAAACAAGATCTGTGTTAGAAGGCTACACAAAAAAAAAAAAAGAAAAAGTAGGAAAAGAGAGTTGAAATTTTCTAATAAAAATAAAAAATTGTAGTCTGCATATTACCCAAAGGTCAAGAACTGCCAAATCAGTATTAGCAGATGAATTGAAGTACAGGCATGCATGAATCCTCCCAGCAACCACCAGTGCCAAAAGGCATCTCAGAAAGAAATCCACACTAGCACTATGGCAGTTACTTTTTCCACCGACCTTGACAAAACATACTGTGCTGTCTAAGCAGTTTGCACTGTCTGCCACTAAAGTATCATATCAGAAAGACAGAAAGGATTACTTGCGACTCTTAGCATTGCAAATCTGGCAGCAGGAATACTATTGAAAAGTTTCACATATTCGGAGACTGTAGTAAAAATAGTCAATAGTTTTAATATGTTGTTCAGTACATTGTGCCTTTAATTTTACCCTATGTCTCATGAGCACGGGGGGAAGGAGGAGGGGGAGTAAATTCCAAATCCACTACTGCAGAAAAAAAAATTATTTTCTGAGGAAAATATAATTAATCCAGTAAAAAATTCTGAAAGTTGAAAAAAATTAGAATTCTCCCAAATGAATTAGACCAGACTTTCTATATAAGCCACTGTGTTAGTATTTATTTTATGGTTCAGCCTTCAAACAACAATGATCAAAAACATCACATGAGATGTCCCATACTAATCTTTTCTGCTGTATTAGCTACTAATGCATGAAATAGAGATATTTTCAGATCCCGGAGAGCATTGAAGTATAGGACGTTTACACATGTTACTAAATAAAGAAATGCAGCTACCCATGCTATCATGTAAATTATCTATGTAAACTGATCGTATTTTTTCCCTATGCATCTCTTGTAAATCAAAACAAAAGAACAACTGCAGTTAAAAATTCCTGTTTGATAATTCATAGACTACATAGTCTTCTAAAGAAGCTCTGTCCAGATTTTATCAATGCAAATATTGCACATTTTAGTCTTTAATATGTCATATAATATCCTTGGCATTCCCAAATTACAGCCAGAAAAGTAAATCTTAAACTGGATTTCTTGTAAGTTAGATAAAAATATGACTAAGATTTCATTTCAGCTTCAGAAGTGTTTTGCATGCTGGTAATTAAATCAGATTTCTATATATTTAACCGTCATATGTTTTCAATCCCTGGATCTTCGATAATTTCTGTGTAGACATATCCCCATAACTTTTACTGGCTTTAAAAACTTTACTGGGATGTTTTTTAAGAAGTTCATAATATATAATAGCTTTGGACAGAAGACACCGTTCATTAACATCTCTTTTCCCAAGATTAGAGCTTTGAAGACATCAGCAGTGCAAGTTGGCTGGTATTTTTAAAATATAGAAGGTATTTTTAAAATCTAAAATAGACAACATCTAATAGGATATGATGAATCATCGCATGTACTCTGAGGAATAATTCAGTCTCCACACAATTTTGCCCACATATTAGTCATACTAACATTGACATAATCCAAATATCTGTTACCCCTCAGAATCATAGAATGGTTTGGGTTGGAAATGGCCTTGAAGATCTCCTAGATCTAAGCCCCTTGCCATCGTCAGGGAAACTTTCCACTAGATCAGGTTGCTCAAAGCTTCATCCAGCCTGGCCTTGAACACCTCCAGGGATGGAGCATCCACAGCTTCTCTGGGCAACCTGTGGCAGTGCCTCACTAATGCTTTTAGTCAAATAACACTTTGTTGTTTTAAAAAAGTCTCTGTGGTCATTTATATATATGTAATTTTTTGATTGATCTATCTATTGTAGAAGGAATTATCTTGAAGCAGAGGAAAGAACATGCTTGTGTTTATGATGAATTAAAGGAAGAGGCACTAAAACTCAGTATTGTGATTCATGGGAGAATTAAAGTATCTCAGCTCAGGGGCTCAAATCCAAGCTTTGGAAAAATACTTAAAATTAATCTGCATTTACAAGAAAAATGTGGAATTGTATATGTTAAAAAAAAGAAAGAAATACACACAAAGAACATCAACAAGCTTCAATATCAGCTATTAGTCATGACTCACAACAATCTTAGGTACTGGTAAAAAAATGAGATATGTTGTCAATATGTTCTTACGCATTGTCTTATGCTGCTTGAGAATAATAGATATTGCTAGGGGTACCAATTTTTAAGCATATTTATATGCTCTAGAAATATAATTTGGATGTCCTGTTTACTATAAATCTGTATTTTCATCCAAGGATTTTATTCATATTTGTTGCTCCTTGAAGGGAGACATCCTTTCTGATACACGTAATCGTACATTGCCTAAACCACCATTTTTCACAGTATCTACTGTTTTGGTTTTGGTTGTTTGTTTGTTTGTTTTTGTCAACCCTTAGACATTAAACAGAACTAAAAGATTTTAATTCGGGCAGATTTTCCAGACCCTCAATAGTTCCCTCCTATAGTGGCATTCCAGGGGCAGATTTTTCCCATTCCCTCAAAACTGTACTTACCATCAGTCTTTCCTTTTACAATGTCTTAACAATAAAGCAAAGCAAAACAAAACAAAAATTCTCAGTAGCATTTCACCTATTATGGGAATACGGAACTCATATGCTTCCACAACATCCTTTCATATTTTCTCACTAATTCCTTTTTCCCTAACAATTTTCCTTTTTTTCTTATTGATGTGCAGGAAATAAAACCTAAGTTAAACAGAGAGTAATAAGACTTATCAAACTTGCTGTACCCATGTTCTTCATCCATGTATTCTTCAAATTAATAGAAAAAGAGGAAACTACACCAAAACAGTATAAACTACAATATTTACCAATAACCTTCAGAAGTTCATTGCAATTTATGTCAGGTTAAATATGTTCAGTCACAAATGAAAGCCACAATACTTCTTTGCTAGTCTAGTCTTTCAGCTATGGAAGTGACATCTAATTCTATAATATTGTAAGAAATTTGGCTCTCTAACCATCAGTTCTAGTCCACTTACATTATGTTTTCAAAATTGAGAGCTCAGATTTTGTCTTAATGCAGAGCTGAAAAAAAATTATGAATGGTACTAGTCTCTATCCATTCACTAATTCAAAGGAGAGAAGTTTCAAATAAAGGCTCTTCAAAAATTAATTTCCTCATTTCATTCAGACATTTGTATTTTCACAGAAGGTTTACTAAGTACTTATCTGTTTTGTTCCTGAAAAAAATTATGATGTCCCTTTATAGTCAGATGTTGATTTAAGATTGTCTCAGGGGAAAGAAAAAAATATCCATTTTTGCAAGGAGAATGTTTTAGCTTTTTAGTATTGATTTTTCACTGTATCATAGAAAAATCTTGCACTTCTGTGAAAAGGTCAGAGTATCCTAACCATTAAAACAATGAGCTAAAGAGGCTCAGAATTTGACTTTAGTAATGATCTAATTTTATCTCTTTATTTTTAATCTATCTCTGAGCATGACTGGGTCCCTCTGAGAACTTAGTGGGTATCTACGTAAGTATGTCTTGCAGTTTAGGAGGGACACATATGTCACCATCCTCTCAAAATGTATACTTTCGAGCATGATTACCATTAAATGTTTAAGGAACCATAAGCCTCAGTAGAAAGACACAGTTCTAAATGCCTTAAGGTTAGGTAGTGTTGGGAAAGGGACAGCCTGGTCGACTCTCTTAACACAGACACTGAGAATTCTGACTCAAATAAAGTTTAAGCAAATTCTGGTTTTTGCAATACCCTTATCTTAAGAATTTGCTTCAATTATTTTAGTAGAAATACTTGTATATCAGTACCATAAACAAGTATCCAGGCAGTGTTTATACCAAAGAAGTTACTTCCATAACAATTAGTTTTCTGCAGCAGTCTGCTCTTTGTCCTTCTTTGCTGATTCGTGCTTCATATTTTGTTCTGCACTTCAGCTCTGGGAGACTGAGACACAGGTTCTTCATATACTGCATAAACATTAAAATGCAGCTTAGGCTCATGCATGAATAATACAAGAAAATTACAAAAGAAGCCTCTGGACATAGCTCAACAGATGAGGTAATAAATTGAGTTCTGCGGGAAAAAAAAAAGAAACTGTAACTCAAGGGAAAGCTAACAACTGTTTTTGCTAACAAAAGAAATCACTACAAATGAACAAAGTTTTACAAATCTCTCTGTAAGCAAAAGCAGGTTTCTGCATATTTTTTTGCAAAGTTTGCCAAAAGGAAGAAAGGTAGAAAGGCAGTTGTGGGAGAGACCATTACTTGTTTCAAAGGGAACTCATTACATAGTGTAAATGCATTCACATTATTTTATAATTTTTTCTTTTAAATACATACTTTTTTATTTCTGATACTGATGGTAGGGAGACGCAAGGGAGATGACTCAGAATAAGGAGGCAATGAGCTGTTAAAAATCACGTTAAATCACTTCTGAAGCATGGTTATCTTTTGCTCTGTGTTAAAAAGAAAGAACATTTTCTCACTCCTTTTACCTCTAAAACAGAAGAGTAGTTTAAAAGCTACTTTCCAAAATAGCATTGTGGGACCAGCTGAGATTTTTTTTGACTGCTTAAAAGAAAATACCTTTTGATACTTTTCACTACTTTTCAGCATGTTGCTGAAAATAAAGTAGGATTGACAAACCCTCACTTCTCCTTTAGTTCATGTAGTATTAAATTTTATCCTGCATGTAATTTTTATTTTATAAGCTTATTTGTTTAAGTTTGCTATGACCTAAAGAAAAGACTCTTACAATGTAGAGCAAAAACGGGAGATCCTTGAGATGATAAGGGAACGTACTTGCAGCAGGGAGCACATTTATAGACAGTCCTAAGAAAGAGTAGATAGAAAAGTGCTTTCCTAAGGACTTGGAAGAGACTATGCAGAAATGATAAATTGCTGGAATAGGAAACAAAACTAGAGTTCCAACAAGAAAATATATAGAAAGAAAATGTAAGGGAGAAATATATTTTTAAACTTTTACTATATAATCTCTCTGACATAGAAATTCTGAGTTTTCTCTGAGTAAAAGTTTATATCTTTTTATTAATTTGCATTCAAAAACTCTTTAACCCAGAAAATGTCTTCAGTATTTTTCACCATCCCATCTAAGAGGGAGAAGATTTTGTAAAAATTATTATTAATAATAATAATAATCCCTATGAAATTTTTAAAAAATTATTTCTCTTGTTCAATATAATACTGTAATCAAAGGGCTATCAGTTTGCACTAAAACCTGTAAGGTAAGCATTCAGCTCTTTTTACAATCAATATAGCATGGGTAACTATAATAAAATAAAAGTTTCCCAGTATTACATTAATATTAATTTTTAAATCTGTGTAAAATAGGTCTGTTTCAAACAATAAAAATAAGTAGTCTGGCTTAGAAAGGGAACTTTTGAGGCAGTATAGATGGCTGCAGTGCACACACTTTTTTCCTCTGAGTATGGGTTCTATGTGAGCAAGAAATAAACAACTCACTAATGACTTCATGCGATGTTACACAAGAGTATAACTTCACCGTTTCAATCTTAATATTTTTTTGATCTTATAAAGTTTTAAGCCATTATCTTTACTGTATTACCAGTTGCCAAGTCCCAGCGTTCCTCCTCAGCCCCTTAAGTGAAAGGAGGATGTGGGTTATTAAAAGAGAACTCTGGGAAGTGAATTGAAGCAAAAATGACACTATATGGTTAATTTGAACTAATTTATTAATTCTAAAGCAGTTTTCAAGTATTCAATGGCCTATTAGAGTAAAATAACTATCAATTCATAATGAAGGCAAAGATACTTGCATATATATACTTCTTCACTGAAAGGGTGGTCGGCCATTGGAATGTGCTGCCCAGGGAGGTGGTGGAGTCGCCAACCCTGGAGGTGTTTAAGGGGAGACTGGATGAGGCACTGAGTGCCATGGTTTAGATGATGTGTTGGTGTTAGTGTTAGTGTTAGTGTTGGGTTATAGGTTGGACTTGATGATCTCAGAGGTCCTTTCCAACCTTGTGATACTGTGATACTGTGATATAAACCATATAAAGCAATACAGTGCCTCTCCAGAAATGGAAACACAGAGCGAGAGAAGAATTGAGGAAAAGAGAAGAGAAGCAGATTTAAAAGAGGAAATAGGGAACTGGTGGGAAAAATAGTTTCACCTTTTGAAGGTATCCCATGGTGAAATATGCCAAAATTCTCAAGAATATTCAAAATAGAGAGATTTCTCCCTTTATGTAGTTGATGCCAGCCGATCATGCCCATTGGCACCCTCTGGACATTCCTTTAGGAGGAGCTCTGTGTTACATAAGCTGTCGTGCACTGTTTTCCAGATAGTCACACACACAATTCATTTCAGGAGTGCTGGGACCCCTAGTCCCTCCTGCAGTTGCAGTGATCAATATATAACCTCTTTTTGCACATTTGCACAAAGAATGATTTAGCAAGTGCAAAAATCAGTGACTTTGTTTTGGTCCTTTTGAGGTAGTTTCAACCACTTTTTCTCCCAAACACAGCTAAAACCTAGTGTTTAAGACCCAATAGAAGGAACAGTTTATCGGCAGTTTGGAGCACTGTCCTTGACATTAGTAGCCACTGTTTCTTTCAAGAACTTTTCTCCTTCTTAGAAAGTTGAACACTGAAAATTTACATCTGACAGTGTTTTGCCACCCCACCCCTTACCCCCATACCAAACTAAAGAGAGAAAGAGAATCTGATAAACTAACAACCTTTAAGTAACAGAAAAATATTGCAAAAATATGAAAAGAAACTTTTAAAGAATAATATTTCATCTAAAACTCTTGCTTGTGTGCTAAGTGTCATCACAATTTAGAATAGATCTACAATATTTGTCTGGCTCCTATTTCAATGTGTCTTTAGTAGGTTATTTTACACAAAGTGTAAATCCACCCATACAGTCTGTAAAAAAGTAATATGCTGTCTGTTGTTTATAGTCAGAGCATATTGCTTGTAAGGTTGGGTCTCTGCCATATTTCTCAAGAGTTCTTAAAGTTGTCAGTGACAGCTTAAAAAAAGTGAAAGTATAACCAAACACAATCAAAAGTAAAATATATTTCAAACTCATTCAAAAACCCAAGCAGGCTGATCATTCAAAGCTCATCCCTGCCATAGATTGAAACTGAACTGAAAATGTGTAATGCTGAACATCCCACAATCCCTTTTTCACCAGAGGATATAGTTTTAAAAGCCCTTTTTATTAGTACAAAAAATGTGTTTTCCTCCTGTTACGGTGATATCATACTATTGATTTGTTTCTACTTATTTCCAGAAAATGTGAATTCTTGAATTTCTCTGGAGACATTAAAAATAGAAGTACAAAAGATAGAAGCCTGTGGGTTCAAGCCTCTTCATACAGATGGCTGTGTTCCATTCAAAAATTCTATCTAGATATTACATAATTTTCAGCCATTTATTAACTGTCCTTTAAACTGTCTCTGGAACATTACTCCCTTTATATATGGAGATGCGGTGTATAGGTTTTTTATTTCTTCATGATCTAACCTACTAGTTCTTATATTTAAATTTCACCTGTAGATAATTTTCTTAATAGGGACTATAGCAGAGAATAAGTTATTTTTCTCTCAGACTGGAAGGCAAGGTTTTCAGCTCTCATTTCAAGTTTGCAATAAAGCTACCCAAACCGGTATTAGTTGCTACCCTGCACATGTTATTCAGTAGAGAGGTTAGTTTTAATAGTTGGAAGAAATGCATTACCCACCAGACTTACTTAATTTTGCGCACTGTGCAGAGTCTAAAGGGCTCCCTCAGGTGTGGCACATATTGTGGCGTATGTTCTGTAGTAAGAACATGATTTCTGCTTCCTATTAAATTATGCTTATCTGTATTTGTCAACTATATCAAATATGCTCAACTTTAACTAGCTTATTAATCAAACGTGTTGGGCACATCAGAAGTCATGTCACACGATACTTATGACATTTATTAGTCTCACTTCATATGAGAATTTTAGGTCAACTTTGACTCAAAATTTTAAATACTAGTCCTAAGACTGAGGTATAACCATGAAGTGCTTACTTACCTGGGGATTGAGGACCTCATTTCAGAAAAAAACCTCATTCTTATATAAATGTCACACCTAATTTATATTTCTCATCTAATATTGATATTAACTCCTGATAAAATCACAATCATAGTAGTATTCTTGCAAGCATAATTATGACAACAAAAACTTGTTGTCAAGTATTTGAAAATATATGTATTTTAGAGGTACAAATCATTGGAGAGATATATTTCATTAGAAGCAATGACAAAAAAAAGGAAGTCCTGTGTTTCAGGTATGAAATGTAGCTGACATGAAAGGTAAATTAATATTATCATATTATCATTTTTTAATTCGCATTTAATATTGGAAATGCGGCCCCATGAAATGCCCAGCAGATTCTCAGATCCTGTTTCAGAAATCCCTGAAAGAATTCCTGTCTATATTACCTGAAATGCAGCAACCTGTATTTCTTAGAAAGTAAATAGTTCTTATTCAGGAAAAATGAATGATAAATAATACATGTTACATGTCCATCATATATAGATCTATCTTTATCTGACATTATTTAATCTGTTTTATACAGATCAACACTTGCTTCAGCTGAATAATGTGTTACTTTCAATATCGTCAGTTAGCCAATAAATCCACGATGGATATTTCTTTGATTAGGTTTAAGTTTGTTGGAGGACTTAATTGCATAAAAGACAAGTTAGCAGAATTTGCTGCCAAACTACAGCTTTCTACAGAGCTTTTGCCCAAGCTGAAGCACTAAATCATGTAAGCATCTTCATTTTGAAGTTGGTCTAGTAGGTGAATTTTCTAAGCATGTCTCTTCCTTATCTCAAGAATTGTGGTTTAGAAAAACTACTTAAGTGTCACTTGATGTCTAGAATGGTTTACGGTTCAGAAATTACTTTCTTCCTACAATACTATTATGATCATGATATGCTTAATTATGCTGTGTTAACATTTCCTTAAGAGTTACTGAATTTTGAAAACTAGTTAAAAGTTTGCCAGATGAGGACAGGTTTCATAGTAGTTTATCATTAAAAGGATTTTTGAGAAAAGAAATCATACTTAAAAGTTAAAACATAAATTAAAATGGAATGTAAAAGTTAGTATCACTTGAAATATATAACAAAGGTGTTAAAAAATGACAAATCTATCTTGCATGTGTATTTATTTTTGACGCTGAAACTTCAAACTGAAATAAGAGATATAACAGTATTAAGTTTTAATTATTATGTTCTTAATTTCTGTGGTTTTTTCTTCCATCTTTTCCACAGTTGAAATTGAACTATAAAAGCAGATAATGAAGGGAAACTGAGGATAAAAAAGCATAATGCAGGGAACTGAGGGAACAAACCCAAACCTTTTAACAAAACATAATATTAGCATTTTTTTAGAGACAATGGATAATGTGTAGAATAGCTGTTTATTTACTCAGAAAATGAATGTGTGAAAAATTTGCCCATTTTAATGTGCTTTTTATAAATAATAAACCTTCAAAGAAGATATTTCAAGTAAGTTTGAAATGTCAATTGATTTCATTCATAAAAATGCTTCAAGGTAAACTCTTTGAACCACTAAGTAAGGAGTCTATAGTGATTTCTTTAGAATACTTGTGGCAGCAAAGAAACAAGCAAAATCAATGACTTTGTAGTCAATGACCATATCCAAGAAAAACACAAAGATAGGTAAATAAGTAAGAAAGGATTGCATAGGGAAGAATTAGAGAATGAGAATTAGATCTAGTGAGATGTACGGAATGGTTCACTAAATATAAGGATTTGATGGCAAAAGATAGAAAATTGCCGAGGATACTGGAAGAAACAAGTTATGTCAGTATTTTGGTGTAACAGTCTCTGTACCAGATAATTGTAGAATGGATGACTCCTTGTTGCAATAGTTGTGAAAAAAAACAGTTTTTATTATTAAAATGAACAAAACTGTATAACTTGGCTGCTTTTAAATGGGTTCTCAGATACACAGACCTGCAGAGAACAAAAGCAAAAAACTGCTAATATGAGAAAAGAACTTTTGATTGCTAATAATTTTATGAATGTGCACTCTTCTAAAAACTACAAGATTTTATTTATTCATGTATTTATTTTTTTTTAATTTTTTTTTACAATTAAATTTAGAAATGCTTAAGGGCAAATTACTAAGAAATTAATACAAATTAATCAAACGTGATCAACCTGCTTTATATCAAGTTTTTGTTCAAGTAAACCTTACTATTCTTTGGTTACTTTTCAAAACCAACAGCAATCAGTTCAAAGATATAATGCCATATTATGTTCTGGAGTAACAGAAATGGCTTTCACTGATGTAAATGCAAAGATTTCCTAGATTAAGAAATTTAAATTTGTGCAGAGAACTAGTGAACCAAGGACCACATTAACGCATGCATATTTTCACAAAGTACCCTTGCATTGCATAACTACAGAAAAAACCCCAAAGTATTACAATAGGAAATACTTCTCAAATTCTGTATTGAAATTCTCTGATTATAGAGTCAAGCATCGAAGATCATTAGATTAGAAAGAATATAGAAGCATGAATCTAATGTCTTTGTTAGGTCACCTCTACAATGGTATGGAGGAACTCTCAGTCATAAGCTTGGAGGCGCTCACCAAGTGTTTTTCATGTTTTTAATCCAAGAAGAGGAAAATGATTTTTTGTTCGCTTTCAACTGTAGTTGAATTTTAACACCATTTTAATAAAGGGAATTACTCCATATTTGACCTAGAGTCGCAAGATTTAGCCCATAGCTTATAAGCTTGATGCGTTCATGAGAAAAATTGTAAGAAGCATTCATAGAGTAATTAATGAATTAGCATATAATACAACAAATTTATGTAATAGGATTTGTTATTTAAAAATCAACAACATCATTCAAAGAGAATGACAGCAACATAGAAGAAACACTAGCTTCTTTCCATTATCGTGTTTGATATTATATGTTGTAATCACAAAATTACTATGTTTCTTGCTGTATTTATATCATATAACTGGATTTCTAGGGGAGGAGACCTGAAGTCTGTTTCTTTCACTCAGTAGTATATTACTTTTCTCTAATTATGAAAAAAAACTTGTAAGAAAATTAATATACATTACCTCTGTGTTGAGGAAAGGTTGTATGAGTAAGATTAAAATGTACAGTATGATATCTCGGAAAATATTGGGGGAAAAAAAAGAACAAAATCCAAACTAAAGCCAAAAAAAAAACCCCACTCCAAAACACAACTTAGAAACCTGAGAAAAAAAAGCAAGAAACTTGCACCTCCATCCCAGTCCTTCCAACCAGAGGGAGATTTGAGTCATATTGTATGGTCAAAATAACTGTGCAATATAAAGTTCTGCTCCACGTATGTTGATCAAGCACAACACTACCTAGCAGGTAGCCCAATTCAACCCTGGTTGGTTCATTACCCATCTTTCCATTTCCTGATGATCTGTTTTGCTCCCCTCATATCCCCTTTGTCTACCCTAATATCATATATCATCCCCAATAAATAGAATACCTCTAATGACTTTTTCCTCATTTGTACTGATTTTGCTATGGCCACATCCCAGTTTGCTGATTCTAATGTTGTTGCCTGGGAAATCACATCCTGAAAAGGTTTTCCTGGTGGCTTACCCAGGCACTGCTAGCCTTGCAAGACTGCTGCTCTTGTGCTCCCTTCCAATACTTTGCCATTAACCAATTGTGATATCTAGCAGTTGTACATGGAACCACTCGTAAGTTTGTTCTTGTTATCTGTCACATTCCATGCCCTTTTCAGAAATCACTCATGTCCTTATTCTGCAGTTTTATATGTTCTCTTAATATGCACCACTGCAGGCCCGAATCTTGTCAGCAGCCAAGACCTTTGCCTGTTACTGTAGTACAGGTGTGAACTACAAAGTCCAAAAGAATGGCAGGAACTCATTCCTGAACACTAACCACATCACAGAGCCAACAGTTTCTGACTTCATTAAAGATTTTAGTGATCGAAAGACCTCTGATCATAGCAGCAATAGTATTTTATAGTGAATCACCCCTGATGCTCAAAACAAGCAATGATACATAAATCGACTCCTCAAATAGACTCCTCAAATAGAGTTAAAGTAAGATGAATGTTTGTACTTAAAATTTTGAACCAAGGTCTTGTTTAAATGTTAATGGACAAATTCATTAACTAATAATTTATGCCGCTGCATAAATTGGGATGGGACATCTCTACTCTGAATTCCTCATTTTGAGGATGAAACTTACTAACACCAGGAAGATATACCTATTGATAATGTTCGACACAACTGTCCAGGAGTGTATCTAGTGTGCACACAATAGGGCAGGATCTATAAAGAAAACCTTTAAAAGCTTGACTACCATTTCTTATTTAACTGAAACTTATCTTTAATTCTCTGGTACTGTTCTACAGGACCGAAAGGTATCTGTATTACAAAATTGACATCCTTCTATGAGATCCAACTTTGAAATGTCAGAATACAGTACAAAGTGCTGTAAGAAAATTGTTCTGAGCAACGAGTAAGAAGATGTTTCTCCATTACTTCTTGGTATTTTGGAATAAGAGTACAGTTTAGAACAGAAATAAAGTGTTTTTACATAAGATATTTTCATTTTATGATAATTGTGTGAAAGTTACTGCTTCTAGTACACTATATTTTAAATTTAAATGATCTCTTATTTTTTCATCAGAATGATTCTCTGTCCTTTTCATGTTAACAAAATGAAACTGATTACTCAAATCTGATAAGACCTAATCAAAAGGGATGCTTCTGCCACAACATACAGGTTTCAGCATTCAACCACACATCAATAAATATTTTCATTACAAACAGGAAGCCCAAAATCCGTTTGCTTCTGTATGAGGAACTGGAAGTCATATCATATTATATATTCTATAATGATATGATGAAAAATTTTATAATGAAAACTCAAGAATAGCAAAAGAGATCCAGTAGTCCTGAAGTTTATACAACTGGAACATGCAAGTCAAATAAATCCTTCCAATATTAACTAGGATCTATTGTCAAGAAATATATGTGTGAACCTACATGTTATTTCTGCATTTAATTTCTTTCTAAATGTGGCAGCAGACATTACTACGTTTTCTATTACAAAACATTTTAAGATATAATTATTACTAATTCAACCTGTTCAATCCAATCCTACTGTTTAAGAGTTAGGTATTAAGGTACTTCAACTTTAAATAATGAATAAATAGAGCTGCATTAAAAAAGTGACACCACTGTTTTAAACCCTGCTAGTTTTGCATTCATGATAGATCTGCTTTAAATTACTGAAGGCTTATAGCCTAACCATGTTAATAATTTTGAATCTTTCTTGAAGGTCTGGTGCTTGATAGAACTTGAGAAGTTATTTAACATTTCTACCTCTTTGCTAAAGATCAGCTCATTGTAAACACTGATCTCACATAGAACTGTGAGTTGAAATTATACCATTGCTACAATGTAATTTTGAAGGTACTATAATTTAAGGCACTGTAATATATATACACCCTAAGTAAGTTTGTAAATGATACAAAATTGGGCAGGAGTGTTGATCTACATGAGGGAAGGAAGGCTTTACAGAAGGATCTGGAAATGATGCATAAATGGGCCAAGGCCAAGTACATGGGAGTTCAACAAGTGTGTCAAGACCTACACTTGGGACACAACAACCCCTTGCAACACTAAAGGTTTGGGGATGAATGACTGGAAAACTGCCTGAAGAAAAAGGACCTGGGACTGCTGGTTGGCAGCTGTCTGAATAAGAGCCATCAATGTGCCGAGGTGGTCAAGAAGGCCAATAGTGTTCCGGCTTCTATTAGAAATGATGTGGTCAGTAGGACATAGAAGTGATTGTCCCTGCACTCAACAGTGGTGAAGTCACACCTCAAATACTGTGTTCAGTTTTGGGCCTCTCTCTACAAGAAAAACATTGAGCTAATGGTGTGTGTCTAAGGAAGGACAATGAAGCTGGTAAAGGGTCTGGAGCACAAGCCTTATGAAGAGTGGCTCAGGGAAATGGAGTTGTTTAGTCTAGAGAAAAGGAGTTTGTGGAGAGACCTTATTGCTCTTTATGACTACCTGGAAGGAGTTTGTAGCGAGGTGAGAGTTGGTCTCTTCTCCCAAGAGAGGTGATAGGACAAGAGAAAAAGGCCTCAAGTTGTACAAGGATGTTTAGGTCAGATATTAAAAAAAATTTACTTTGCAAAAAGGGTTTGTCAAGAATTGGAACAGTTTGCCCAGGAAAGGAATTGAGTCACCATCCTGGTGTTTAAAAGACATGTGAATATATTGCTTAGAGACATGGTGAATTTGGTAGTGTTATGATTGGACCTGGTGACTTTAGAGGACTTTTCCCACCTAAACTATTCTATGATTCTGTGATTCTATAACTGTAAAATAGAACATAACTGCAGTCACTCAATAAAATGACAATATCAGGTGGAACTGAACAAATCACTAATGCTACAGTCACAATTTCATACCTTTACAATGCTATCAGTACATAGCGGTTAGTAAAAGAAGCATAGCATGAAAATTTTACCACCTGGTAGTGGATCCAATCTGTAATCAATAGCACTCACACCACTTAATATAATACAAGATTCCCAACACAATACCTGACTCTGTCTTTTTCAAAGGTTCTTATTTTCTTATTTATTTAGGTCTTCAACTGTCACTCACCTAGAAATAATAATTTGTCTAATTTTACTTTGTGATTCTGATATTTTGAATTTTCTATAATATTATTCATGTAAGTATACTTGCTCAATGTGACATAATGTTCTGTTGCAGGAATTTTAGTTTTTCTCCAAATTACACTGGATTGATATTTGTATTGAAATAAGTGGAGTTGCAAATTGTGAAAAGATTCAGATGAGAATTAGTATCATAAATCTATCATTGTGTACACATGATAATATTACGATTTGGACTTCTAAAACAATTCAGGTCACCAAATTGCAAGTGATTTGGGATTCTATTTCCTGATACTGAAAATAGTGTTTTTATAATCCTTAATCTTAACCATGATCCATAGAAGGAAATAGGGGCCAAATATATAATGACACAGGTATAAATTGTTGAAACGCATTGTGTGGATTCTGAATTTCATCCCTGGAAGTGTTTGCACCATCCTTGGATGCAGCAGGTTGGATGAGGTTTTGAGCACCTGGTTGAGCGGAACATGACCTTGTCCCATCCTTAAGGTCCCTTCCAAGCCAAAACATTCTATGATCATGTAATTCTGTGAATGGGGAGGTAAGTGGTGAAGAATTCTCATGTTATCTTCTGTCACTGTTTTCTACAAGAAATAATGATTGAGTACTCATGCAGAATATTGGGAAAAGGATTCCTACAGAACTAAGTAGGAGAGCCCATCACTTCACACCATTAAGCTGCAGCTCATTTGCATCCTATTGTCAACGATAGCTTTTCGATCTAGCTCTAATGAAACTGTTTAACTTTGTTTGTCTTTGCTTTCCTTCCTGTAGACGAAAGGTTATTTTTTCTGTTCTCTGAATTAGTTTATAATCCCATTTATTTGTTGATTATTGTCTCCCCTGTAAAATAAATATTATAATATATATGCTGTGGAAAAATATTCACACTTTCATAAAAGTATCTGCCATGATTTCCTGTCCTATGTCAGGGATCCACACCATCTTTTTCCAGTTTTGTTTTGAAAGAACCTTTAAACCCTCCTCTATAAGTTTTCCTTGATAAGAAAATTAGAGTAAGATGAAAATCAAAAACTGATTGTAAGTAATGATCACATTTCCTACAGTGGTCAGCAGCAAGTAACTTCCAGTTTTCTCAGAATAAGATCAGAATATTGAGCATTTCTGAAAGTATCTGTATTCCCTTAGTGTCTTTTATGTTATAAAAACCCAAAAGCATTCCTGTCTCTAAGATCTATGTACGTATTTCAACTTCATTTTTTCTCTGGAATTGAAATCCATTTCTCTTTTTAGTATTCTGCCATATTTTGTAGATTCTTGCCCTAATTACCGTCTTCAGTATTTGTAATTTTATCAGAGGAAAATATTGTTCAAGAATTCAAGATCCATTGTACGGTAGAAATGTACTGATCAGCCTTACAAAATGTGGATTTGTACTTCACTCTAATTCAGAAATGCAGCAAGCCTCATGTATAAGTCAAATATTGTTCATATAGCAAGCACCGTTCATGTAGTAGGTTTTTTTAGATCTTAACTGAGCATACCTGAATGAGCATGTTACTCCTTTTGTATTCATATATTCATCAATTTCCCACATTACATAAAAGAGAGCATCTTGTCTGGATACACCTTGTCAGCTCACAGAAAAAGGGAACATAGTTCCCTGCAGAGATGATTTTGTGAGCATTTTTGAGATTCTGCGGGAAAATAAGTGGCGTTGTTGTACTTGAAGTACAGTTCATGCTGTGTTGATTTGGCAGATTAGTACTTAAATCTTGCCTTGCAAGGGAGTTCCCATTTTCATTGAATATTATAGATTGAAGCATTTATTTTAAAAATGAATCTTACTTGTGAGGGTATAAATCTTTACTTCTTCTGTGACTTCTCAGAGCATCACAGAACATCAATTTCATTAGTGTCTTTGAGGCCATTTGTCTTAGATGAAAGAGGAGGGACAGTAGGCTTTCTATATATCCCATTATATAATTCACATCTTTTTCTTTTTAACCTTGCTTTTTTCATCCACATATCTAGTAATAGGATAAGCAGGATACTGCACATCCACATCTACACGCTTTTACACATCTAATTCATACATGGTTGTCCTTGAATCCTTCCTAGACAAAAGAAAAAAGGACACTTTTAGTCTATAAATATTCATCTGACATATTTTATGTCTGCTCTACAGTGAGATTGATTGTAGTTACTTCTCTACACTTATAAAGAAAAATATTAACCTGATCTAATCAAGGAAAAATAGTACAAAGTAAAGCTTTTTCACTTTGAGTAAGCAAATATTTAAAAATAATTTTAAGACCTAGACATTTACTTTTCAAGTGAATTAATTCTCAACAGACAATAATATGAACCTATGCCGAATTTAGTGACATAGATGCAACTGTGTGTAGAAAATGGAACAGTCAAGGAATATAGGGAAATTAAGTTAACAAATTTTACCACCTACAAAGCAGATTGCTCTTGCAAAATTTTGGAAAAAGTTATGCATTTAGGTTTCTGCATAGCAAGCTTTTCCACATGATGAAAGGCAATTGCATTTGTCACATTGTTCATGATTTAATGAAGCATATATATAAACATCTGCCATGTGATAGAGCAGCACTGAACGTTAATGTGGTAAATAACTTCTTGTCTTTAATAAAAATTCCAGAAGACAAACTGTGATAAATTTGTACAGCTACAGCAAAGTCTATTCTCATCTGTGCTTTATTTGTAGAAGAAAGTCTCCATGGATATGGAGACCTGGTTTAGTAGTTTAGAGTTTTTACTGGTTTTTAGCAAAGAAAGTTTACAATAACTTAAGCAGTACCCTACTAAGTACAAAAAGTGTGACACTTTCTTTTCCCTCCCACACTTTTCTCTGTCCCTGTCCTCAGTGGAGCTAACTTTTAATTAGAAAAATGTGCATTCTGAAATCAATATAATAAGTGTCTGGATCCATTTTTAACTGTGTTCATCATGATAACTGAAAGACAAAACCTGTCCAAAATTCCTCACTCTTCTTAAAATATATTTTTTTTTTTATTTTAAACATTTTGTTTTGAAAAAAGCAAGAGAGGAAAACATGAAGGATTTAATTAATAGCTCATGGAAGACTTTAGGGGAAACTTTTAAAAGTAATTTAAAAAAAAATTCCTAATGGAATCCAGGTGGGCATTTTGAACTATGAAATATCAGAAATTGTTGCATAATAAAAATAAGATGTGCACATACATAGTCAGAGAATCAGATCTGAATTCACACAAGTTGAACGTAGTTAAGGTAGGATGCCATCCCTCTCTAGACATCTACGGTGATTTTATATCTAAGTTAAACACCTTCAACTTTCTCTGCACCAAATGCACAATTTTTTTCATTGCGTTTTTGTTTGAGTTGTTGTTGTACAAATATTTTTTTGCTGTGAAAATTTCAGACATGACCTTTCCATTGGCAACAAAGAGAACATATAGTGACACACACGCTTTGATATTAAAGATGTCCACTCGTAACCAGACTAATCGTATCTTTGGAACTAATTTGTCTGGGTTTTCTATAATATCAACGGATTTAAGGAAAGCTGGTAAAACTGTGATTTCATTATATGAAAGGGATGACCATATTCATTAACTTTAAGAAACACCCTATAGTAGCTAGTATCCTAGATATGGTAGATGTCAATGAGTAGGTGTTCCATTCCTTCATTACTTCACCATTCACCTTCATTCTTTCTATGCCTTCATCTTCACCATTTTAATACCATGAAATTAAGAAGGCTACACTGGCATAACAAAGACAAAGCCTTGAATTAGAAGTTACTAATTAGTGACATTATATGTTGCGAATTCCAGATTGCTTGTCTTTTGCATTTCTTGTTTTGTCAGGACAAATGAAAGGACGAAAATATTTTGCAAGGATTAAACTCTTCGTTTCATAAGTCATACTTATTTTTTAATTAAAAACTAGTAGTTTAAAACTTAGTCAATTTTTTTATTTGTCCTGGATGTTTTATATTTGGAAGTCATTCAGTAAATCACCAAATGATATAAAAACTGTGAAATCTTTTGACATTAACCATTAACTACCTTCTGAATATTTACCCTATTTCTTCAGACTGCTTCTTAACTAGAGGAATTGAGGATAACATTAGAGATAATTTCAAAATTATAAAAGCAAGAAATGGATCTACAGTTATTTTGTGATTCCTAAGCCAATAGACACAAGATGTATATCTCAACTATGGTATCCTAGAAATATTCACATGACATTTTTTGAGTATTAGCTAATTGTTACACTGCGATAGTAGGTTGTGGTTTCAAAGAAAGTGTGAAAATAGCCTGAAAATGCTATTTATACAACAACTTTCTGTCATGAACACTGAAATGATCAGATGACTTGCACATACTTTATTCCTACAGAAATATTTGGACTAAAATCATCAATGAAAGCAACATCAAAAGATACTTTATATAATAGCAGACTACTGCTCATTTGCAACAATTATTTTCTGTCATACACATTAGATGAATGAAGGATCAGGATCAAATTACGTTGGCTATCTAGACATCCATGAAATACTAATTTGCCATTTTCTTTAAAACAAAAACAACATCAGTATTACTATATTTGAGGTTGGTTTTTTTTTTCATTTAGTTTGTTAATATTTTGGTAGTACTGTCATTTTTTTTTCAATAGGTTCCTGTCTGTATTGCCTACTGCCTTTTTTTCCCCACGTATTTTTATTCCTAACTTGCCTTATATTTTGCAGATCAGTTCTGTCTCTTCTCCCTTCCTCACCTTTATATATATTTATACTGAATTTTTCAGGACCTCCCTTTTGGTTTGTCCAGATGAAGTAAGTTTAAATGAAATCATGATCTAATTAGCCCTATTCAAATTTAAATAGATTTATGTCATATATGATTACAATTTTCAATTAGAATAATCTGTATTTCATGAGGAAGTGTGTAATTTTGAAAATTAATGTTTGGGCCACAGTCATAATGCCTAAGTCTAGTCAGTAGCACTGACAAGTGATAGTAGAGCTAGTGAAAGTTCATTACGTAGCTAGCTGTCTAGCTCCTTGCTTTATCGATAATTATAATGTTACATATCTATTCAAACTGGAGCTTCTCTTGTTATTATTTATCTGAAGTGTCCTCAATAAGAAGATATAGATTATTGGTTTTATATATAACAAAGCATAAGGGGCATCTTCCTAGTCGCTTGTTGTTAAGAGCATCAGCCCTATGGATGGACAGACTTGATAAAGTTATTGAGTTCGATAGGATTACTTCTGTAGTCAAGACATACAGATACTCATGCTGATTATGTATCAAATATTTCTGCCTTAGATTTTCCCTTTGCATATCATAAAGTTGACTTAATTGGATCCATGGAGATTCTTGAAATGCAGGGTAGTGTCCAGGTGATATAATGTCTACATAAAATGCATGTTTGATGCAAGCCTACCTTGACATATCCATTCAAAACCCATCATAATGGATGTATCAGTGACATATTGCAGCAAATATTTGACTATTGCAAAGATCCAAATGGGGACTGGTTTCAGCAGATGATGTACACGTGCTGTGCATAATTGTTGTACAAGTTTTAGGTATGAACTGAAACAAACTTGACAAAGAAAACCAGAAACCTCATCTATTGCCTGAAAGAAAAAAAAAAATGAAGATGCTGTACTGAATGAATCTCATGGAACAAATTTGATTTAAAACATCACTTTGGGTTTGGCATGAATTAAAGAACTCAATGTAAAGCAATAGCTGTAATCTTGTAAAATATATTATATATTATATTATATTATATTATATTATATTATATTATATTATATTATATTATATTATATTATATTATATTATATTATATTATATTATATTATATTATATTATATTATATTATATTATATTATATTATATTATATTATATTATATTATATTATATTATATTATATTATAATATATTCAGTTTTAGAGGATGCTTGCAACAAAAGATTGACATTTTATATTTTGATGTATACAACCTTTCCAAAATTCAACTACTAGTGTCTCCTCCTAGACACTACTTGAGGAAATATTCCATTTCTACTTCACAATTGCCTAAATATGAGAAAGTCCTCAGCATTCTCTGTGAGGTCAGAGAGTGATAAGGTATTGGACTTTGTGAAACGTGCCCCAGTCCAGACTTTTTGCCAGGAAAAGGTGCTTCTCTACTGATTTGAGTTCATAGTCCTAAATTTCTGTAAATATAGTGAAAAAGTAGCTGTATAGCATAAACACAGAGAGAAAGTTTTTAAGTGCAGCCACTACCTTATCAGCAAAATTCCTACAGCAGCAAATATGAAATTCAATTTTGCACAAAGGGACAACCACACAGGCAGTAGTTTTATAATATGAAAGAAGAAAGCATTTTGAGAATGTATTTAGTTTGCTAAAATAAGAAGTCTCACATAAACTCTAGGAGGAACTACTATTTCACAAAAATTTCAAGTGTGCTTTTCTACTTAAAAAGGAAGAAAGTTAAACAATTTATTCTAGCATTGCTCAGTGAGGCACTGGAAGATTTATGTAGATATTAAACTGTACATGAGTAATTAAGAAAGAAAATGTGCAGATGTGACAGGATTTTGAATTTTTCTCTCATAGCTTTTCAAATTGGTCAACAGATTGTCTTTTTCTGGCAGTAGGTGCAGTATGCTATTCTGCAGCTGCAATTGATTATTAAAGGTTTGGGTGGTTTCTATTTTTTAACCAAGTTCAGAATCACAGTCAGTTCATTACAAGATGTGTGTCCATTCAGTGACATGGAAAACTATGCTACCAAGGGTCAGATACTGGACAAAATATAAAAGGAACTGGGCAGTGAATTATCAGTGAGAAGAGAGACTTGTTGTGGTCTTGAGAAGTGGTAAAAAGAAGCACTCAAATTAGTATGTTTCATCCTCTGGTCTGGCCATAGCTGATGGCAGTGGCAGTACCTCCAGAGAAGTAAGTCTCAAAAATAGTAATTTTCAAGTAGGAAGTTGCTTAAAAATTACTACGAAACCATTCTATCTGTAATAAAGTACAATTTAATTGCTTGACACTATTATGGATAGATTCTGTTTTGTACATTTCAAAAATGCTGAGATCTCCATCTAGCTGGGAAGTGTTAGGGATGGTACCAAGAATATGAAAACATTAATTTGCTGAAGTGTTTCGTCAGTTTGCCTCTATTGAGGCATTTTTGCAACATATCACAATATACTGGAAGTATACATTAGAACAAGATTTTCAGTTAACTAAAAGGAATATTCACCTGGACATCAGCATTGCATACATTTCATCAAAATAATATAGTGATTCTGTTCTGTCTTCACATATAGCATTTTTGTGCATCCACTGTTCATTTTGTTCAGAAAGAAAGGCATGAGGAGTCATATTTACTAAAATAAAGCTATAGGTGGTGAAAATGTGATATTTGGTGATGTGTCAGAACTTTGACGCAGAGTTGAAAGAAGCATGTCTGAGATTTTTCAGGTTTTTGTCTACTTTTACACAGGCAAATGCATTGTTTCTCACATAAACCTCAAATTCCATTCAGAGATTCACATAGTGCTATCTTTCTGATGCCTCTCAGAGTTTTCCACTTTGTCTTTCTACCAGAAAAAATATTTCAGCAACAAACTAACTCATCTTACCTCAATAAGAACACCAGGTTTCTCTTGTTGTGATGTTGTGCAGACACAGTAGTTATCTGCTGTTGGGTAAATAACATTTTCTTCTAACAGCTACAGTCTGCCAAATCTTATAAAAATTAGTGACGAGTCTGTCCGTGGTAGGCAGAGATGTTTGACTCCTGTGACTACACAGACTAGAAAGAAAGGGCTGTCCTTAAGGGGAATAAGAGTAGAAAGTTATTAATATGAGGAACATTAAGTGCAGCTTGAGTGATACATAACTTAAATCTCATCTTCAAGGTTTCTCAAATAAAATGCATAGTGTTCTAAACACAAATGAGTCTGTACAAAGACAAAGATCCAGGAGTTTTGTTACGGATAATCTGAATTATTAGACTATAAACACAATATCCTGATATATGCTGCTGCTGCAAGGTAGCAATCAAAATTTTGGGCTGAATTCTGTTTATGCAAAAAGAAAGCAAGCTATTTGCAAAAATAGACAAGTATTTTCTAGCTCTAAGTGAAGATTTTACAAACATTCTTTTACATGGTTAATTTATCCTTGTTAAAAATACACCCATTGGATGATTTTAAATCTTTGAACTATTAAAATGAGGTCCACATAAAGCCTATGACTTGTTTTCTTTGACATTGAATCCCACATGACATACGGAGACAGAAATTCTTCCTCTAGTTTGTCCACATTCTTTTTCATATAAACTGTTGGATAATGTAAAATAGAAATGAATTTTTCTTTTTAATGAAAAAATATTCACAATTTCTTTTTTTGCTATTCTTTTCGTTTTTTATTCAGCACTTGTTACATCTGAATCACATCGCATAAAAAAACTAAAGTTCCCATAGTAATATTAACATATCCTCAAGAAACAATAAATCCTTCACAGTACCTCATAGTACTGTTTGTTTCATTTATGCCTTAGTTTTGTTCCTCATTTTAATCTGTTTTTAGGATTCTTACGGCATTTGCCCTCTGAGTTACATTTGTTGCCATGAAACTGATGTTGCAGAGAAGGATAAAACAGACTGGTACACACAAGTATAGTATAAAATCAGTTTACTTGAAAACTGAAATGTGTCCTTTGGAATGTGAACTCTCTTTGAAAAACAAACTTTATAAAATGTAATAGCCAAAAAAAATAACTATTTAACACTGTAAACTCTAGACTGGAACAACGGTTTTAGAGAAAAATAAAATAGAAAGAGCAATGCATATCTTAGTAAAGTTCAAGCATGATAGGCTGCTCAGTGAGCATAACAAAATTTTTTTGGCTAGAAACTGGCCTACAGAGGATCCAAGCTTCTAGAGGCAATAATTTGAAGATGCTGCTACATTTTAAGTAAAGAAATTTTAGTAAAAATAATCATGCACTCAATAGTAGATGCTCTAGGTTTCATTCTTGCTGGTGATGTATAATGTCAACCACAATGAGGGACATTTACAATGTGAAATGTAATATATATTTGATAAAATTCTGTTAAGAGGAAGAACTTGAGACTTTTACAGGCTAAAAATGAACTTTACCTTAAAATTTAAAGATTTCTGGAGTTGATGTTTTATAGGATAATGGGGAAAACAAAACATCTTGGTGTTAGATTGATGATGCATGATGCAGAATATTTTTTGGGTGCTGTTAATGCCAGATTTAAAGATTCGAGAAGGAAAAGCTGGATGTCTTATCTCACTATCCATCATTCAGATTGTTGCTTCAACAGAAGCACAGAAATCACAGAATCACACAAAAGTCAGATTTGAAAGGGACCTCTGCAGACCATCTGATCTAGCCTTCTGTTCAAAACAGGCCCTATGGTGAGGATATCCACAACTCCATCAAGCCAAGTCTTAAATATTTCCAGTGAGGCTATTCCACTACTTCTCCAGGCATTCTATCCCAACATTTAATTGTCTGTTAGTTTTTGGGGTTTGTTTGGTTTAATTTATGTAGAACCAGTCACTTCAGGCATATACATACATATATATAAACATATGTGTGTATACTAAAACACACACACACGTATACACAAACACAGACACATATATATATATATATACACACATATATGTATTTTTCAGTCACTTCAGGCATTTGTCCTGAAGCGCCTTCTTGTCTTTCGCTCCTTGTCCCATCACTGTACACCTTATAAAGAGTGTAGATCCACCTTCTCTGTAACTGTATTTTAGGTTCTGCAATACTATGATTAGAACTGTCATGAGCTTTCTCCTTTCTATATTAAACAAATCCAGTTCCTTCAAACAATCTTTATATTTTAAATAAATTTCAGTAGTTCTCCTTGGAACATGCTCAGATTTTTCAGTGTCGCTCATGAAGAGTAGCAAAACTGGAAATAGAGTTAAAGCAGCAACTAGAGTTCAAGCAGCAACAATTCTCGACGTAGCATCTAAGGTGTGGCACAAGCAGGATGGAAAAGTCACCCTATGCCTTGAAGTGCTGATGCAGCCCAGGACATGGGTTGTTTCACTGCTATGCTTTTCAACCTTGCTACACCAAATCAGATCTACCACAACACATACTGCTGATGGCAATTAGTCTGTCCCAGATGCAGGACTTGGCATTTCCTTTTGTTGAACTTCACGGATCTTTTGTTGATCCAGTCTTTCATTTCTTCCTTCTACCCTGTCTACCTCTCCCCTCAGGTTACTGCTACTTGTAAATGACATGACAGTATAGTCATTGCTGCCATCCAGATAATTTATAAAGTTATTGAGTAGTATTGAACCCAGTATCAAATCTGGAGGAAAACCGCTCTTGATTACTGCCATTAACCGCCATCCTCTGAACTTGTCTGTTTAATCAGTTGTACATACAACTTATTATCCATCTATTCAATTCATCTGACAATAAAGATTTCATTGGGAGATTGTATCAAAAGCTTTTCATCATTCCCTCCATCTGCTTAACAATTTGCATTATTGTACAAAACAGTCGGGCTGGTCAAAGCACAATTTCCTCTTGGAAAATCCTTATTGCTTTTTCCCAGACTCCTTCCTGTGCCTGGCAATAGCTGCTGGGAGGACCTCTTCCAGCCACTGAAGGAAGACTGAGTGTGCTGCAGTTTCCTGGATTTTCTTTTTTGATCTTTATGTAGATGTGTATTTGTCCTGTGGTTCCAGTTGCCTCATACCTAGCGTGGGGAAATCCTGCAAAGGATGGTATCTGATCCAAACTTATAACTCATCGGTAGCTGATCCACAGACTTCACAGTCTCTCCAGTGTTTGTCCAGTAGTGGTACTTGTGGTTCGTCCAGTAGTCCGTGCTCAAACAGCTCTGATCTCTCCAGTATCCAGAACCGACTCAAGGTTCAATACTTGGTGCCCAAGTTGCTTATGCCACTCTCTAGCTAGTCCATCTTGCTGTCAACTAGGGTTTACACACTGACATATGTCAGTACACAATATACAGGTCTTTCCGCTGCTGGCACCCCAGACACACAGGTCTCTATAACCTATGATCCCCACTCAAGCTGCTAGAACTTAGACCTCTGTTTATGCACAAAAAGCAGAGAATCCTTCTGCTCAGGAAAATATTTGTAAATGGAGGTAGGCAGATTCTCGTGAACAGGTACAGAGCACAATCAGACAAGCAGAGTAATTAACAGTCGGTTTACATGTCACTGGCACCTTAATTCCCCTCTTTCTCTGTTTTCCTATGTTTGTTACGTCACAAAGCACCTGTATCTCTCCCTTTCCCCATCTTTGATTTCTCCCTAAAACATCAAAAAATGCACAAATTGCTCAAGATGCTCTTCCCCTGTGTCCCGTGTCTCAACAACACTTTTAGTCATATGTTTTAGTTTTAGACAGTCCTGTGAGAAGTGAGGATTTGAAATTGATGATTCTTATGGGCCCCTTCCAACTCGAGAGATTCTAACATTATACAAACCCATAATAAGCCCTGTATCTCTGGAGTCAGTAATATTCTTTAGTCTGTACAGTGATCTAGAGATCTTTCGCCTTTAGTCAGGCAGAAAAGGACCTGGGAGTGCTGGTTGACAGGAAGCTCAACATGAGCCAGCAGTGTGCCCAGGTGGCCAAGAAGGCCAATGGCATTCTGGCCTGCATCAGGAATAGTGTAGTGAGCAGGACCAGAGACGCTATTGTCCCCCTGTACTCGGCACTGGTCAGGCGTCATCTTGAATATTGTGTACAGTTCTGGGCCCTCCAGTTTGGGAAAGATGTCAGGATGCTGGAGTGTGTCCAGAGGAGGACAACGAAGATGGTGAAGGGGCTGGAGCACAAGCCCTATGAGGAGCGACTGAGGGAGCTGGGGCTGTTTAGACTGAAGAAGAAGAGGCTCAGGGGAGACCTCATTGCTCTCTACAACTACCTAAAAGGATGTTTTAGTTAGGCAGGGGTTGGTCTCTTCTCTCAGGTGACCAGTGACAGAACTAGAGGGCGTGGACTCAAGCTTCATCAGGGAAAGTTTAGGCTTGATGTGAGGAAAAAGTTCTTCACTGAAAGGACGATTGGCCATTGGAATGCGCTGCCCAGGGAGGTGGTGGAGTCACCGACCCTGGAGGTGTTTAAGGGGAGACTGGATGAGACACTGAGTGCCATGGTTTAGATGATGTTTGGTGTTAGTGTTGGTGTTGGTGTTAGTGTTGAGTTATCAGTTGGACTTGATGATCTCAGAGGTCCTTTCCAACCTTATGATACTGTGATACTGTGATACTGGAGAAGATGTCGACCCTGACCCACATGACTGATTAGTCTGTGACAGTACTGGGAGGCCCTGGGAGGAGCCATGACAGTTGTCTTCATTTTCTTCTATCACATTATTTGAGTTCCTCCGTCATTGTTCCTCTATGCCTGTTTGTATTGCCGAGATATGCCTTTGATTCTATAACTTAATAGTTGCATGAGGCCAATATTTCTATCTTCTGATTTTGAAGTATGTCCTCTTTATTATCTCTCATATGCTGCTCCTCTTCTATTTGAGCTCACTTCTTAACCAGGTTGGTTTCTTGTTTTTCTGCTTTCTTGCTTAGGGTGATGGACTACTACTCTGTTTTGAGAAGAAGCTTTTTTAATATCTCCAGCACCACAAGCTCCTTTGCCCTCCAAGGCAGATTCCCATGAAATGTCTCCTAGCAGATCCCTGAGAAAGTTAAAATCTTCTCTTCTGAAGGCCTGGGATTTAATTTTGCTCTTTGTCTTTCTCTCATGCCTTAGGATATTCAATTCTATGACCTCATGATCTATGACCACTACAGCTTAGGCTACCATCTAGGTTGACATCTGCCAAGACTTATCTGTAGGCAGTAGATCCAGAGGAGCATCAACCGTGACAACTGATATGCCCAGCACATGATGAAGCTTTCCCTGACACACTACAGAAATATTCTAGATTTGCCTGTACGTTATTGGTTTCCCAGGAAAGCTGAAGTCTCCTATGACAACCAGGACCTGCAGACCTAAGGCTTCTTTGAGTTGATCAACTATTTCCCTGATCTGTAGCAGACACATACTATAAATATGTGTCTAAGTAATGCCTCTAGTTTTGACCCAAAAGCATTCTACATATCTGCTCATTTCTCCATAGGTAACCTCCATACACTCTTAACTACTCTTTTTTATAGAGCACAAACCCTGCTGTGCTTCTGCCCTTTTTGTTGTTCCTGTATAGCTTGTAATCATCCACTGCCTTCCTCCAGTCATATGAGAGAGCCTGCCAGCAGTACTAGGAATCTAAAAAACAGACAGTAAGAAATGGATGCACGGGCCTCACCAATGCTGAGTAGAGGGGAAGGATTACCACCCTGAAACTACTGGCAACACTTCTCATAATGCAGTCCAGTACACCACGACCCTTTTTTTGCCACAAGGTCACATTGCTGGCTCATCTTCAACTTGGTGTCTACCAGGATCCCTAGTTTTTTTCTGCCAAGATTCTTTCCAGCTAGGCAGTCCCAAATACATAATAGTACATAGGATGATTCTTACCAGATGTAGGACTTCGCATTTCCTCTTGTTTATCTGTGTGGGGTCCCTTTCATCCCATTTCTCCAACCTCTTTAACATGTAGTTTTTCATTGTCGTCCAGGTCTTTGCTTTGGAACCAGTTCCCTAAGAAGCCTAGGTTAAAAGTCACTTCATTAAGTTACCCAGCCTTTTGGCAGAGATGTCTTTTGCCACTTTTTGATTAGTAGATCTCCTCTCTCCCCAGTAGCCCACAGTCTTCATGTGGTATCTCATGGACTTTCCAGCTGAAACTTGACTGTGACACCAATCATGCCAAGCCAAAGGCTGAACTGCCTGATAGATTTGTTTCTCTCTGCAGTCTTCCGTTTGACTGACAGGATGAGGCAGAAAACCTAAGCACCTCATCATTTTATTTTAGTCCCCAGGACTCTCTTGTCTTGCTTGAGTGTTTTTCCAGGTCACACTTTGTAGTACCATTTATGCCCATGGAGAAAAGAAGGTAAAATACTGTGATGTTGATGAGTCTAGACAGTACTTCCATGACATCCTGGGCATCATCTCTGGGCAATTAACAAAGTTCCTGAGACTCAGGGCCAGGCCAGCAGATGAGTGCCTTTGTTACTTATGGAGGGGAGTCTCCTCTACTGACTGTCACTGCTTCTTCCTGGCAGTTTCAACTTGCTGAGCAGTAGCTGTTGGGCAGGTCCGTGTCTGTTCTTTATCTGAACTTTCCAGCTGTGAGCACAACTGCTATGTTGTTATATGGCAGGAGCTTCGTGAGTGACTGGTTCTCTGAATGACTGTCCTTCCCCTCTTCAAGCCTCGCTTTTGATAATCCTGTTTTGTCTGTGCTTCAGGGCGTGGGCTCTTGCACTTTGAGAGCTTCTGGCAGTATCTCACCGATTTCATATTCACTTTCTCACACACAACACATCCCATTGTTCTCTTTCGGCAGCTCTCTCTTTCACCTTGTAGCTAATATATAACATCCTCTCACACATTTTATGTTTACAAGACAAGGGAACTATTTCATAATTTTATGTCCTGCATTATTTCCTAACATGTGTATAAATAAAAAGTGGTTTATAAAATAAAATGGTTTTATAAGGCTACAAGGAATTAAAATGTAATGGTCTCTGCACATGAATAATTCAAATTTACAGTCTAAACACACTAATCTGTTGCCACATATCACTTCAGTCACATCATAGCGTAGATAAGCTTCTTACATAAAGTTCAGCAAACAGGGAAATGTTTGTGTCTAGGCACAGGAGCTAACAGATCACAGCAATTACTCATAAGATTTTGTTGGCATATTTAAATGTGATGTATTTCACTTTCAATGTCCAATTTGGTAGGTACTGTGAGTTCTGTTAAGACCAGGAAGGGAAATTTTAGATTACAAATTCTTTAAATCATCTTCACAGAATTGACAAATATCATAGAGGGCCTAAAAGTTCTGCACCCTTCTGGAAAAGCATCCTAAGGCCAGGTATGATATCTGGAGTTCTCAGGTGTCTCTTGTTATTCCATACAACTGAATGAAGACAACAGTGAAAGAAGATGTAGTCAACATAGTCAATGAAGTCTATCCGTCTCATTGTAAAATGCTGCATACAGTAACCCAGACTGTAGAGATTTAAAGTTAAAATGAGCTCAGTCTCATCTAGCCTGTTTTTCTGCTCTGGTCTTATTATTCTGGACATTGGCAAAAAAAGATCTTAAAAACAGGTGCCCTAAAAGCAAGTGCTTATTTTTTAAAGACAGACAACAAATCTGTCAGGCTTAAAATTTGTATCCTGTTCTGTTGATCAGAGTCTAATTCTTCAATCCCAACCCTTTATTTCTGGTGTTACTTTCCTGCACAATATTACTTTTGGACAAGCAAAATATTATCATTCTTTGCTACAATATTATCACCACACCAATATTTTTTATTTTATGTATTTTTTATCATTTAAATTTACTGGCATACAAAATTAATTATATTTACGTGTATATAAAACACTTGACCCAATCTGTTGAGTCATCCCTTTAATTACGAACAATCTATCACATAATTTAGGCTATTATGTACTAGAAATTGAGGCCTTATTTCTGTATTTGCAATATACTTTTCATCAGTCTGCTGCCTATAAAGAAACAAAACAAATAATAACTACATATTTGTGTATTTCAAGCAGCTCAAAAAATTTCCCAACTAAATCAGTCAGCTTCTATCTGACTTATTGCAGGTAGCAATAAGAACCATTTATATTTCTTGTTCTACTATGATGTTAAAAACCTGAACAACGGTACTGTATTTTCTACTAACTGCATGAAACACCATGTTCATTCTTCATTTTGCCAATATCCTATGTGTAAAGACATCAGGTACCTTGATTTTGGCCAGATGGTAAAAATGCACATTTGGCTATTTTCCTATTTTTCGTGCTGACCGTATTGCTTTGCGTTTTGTTTCCTGTATACTTATTTATTCCTGAATGTTTTCCCTTGTGCCCTTGCTTTGCCATACAATTGCCTTTATTCAAAGCAACAGCAAGCTGTGTGTTCATCTTGTATAGGTTTGACACTTTGTTTTCTCTCAGTAGGCTTCCAAGCACCTGCTGTAATGTCCATAATCTAAGCCTCCTTTTCCCCCTTTTAAAATGTGTCAACAGATGTGATGGAAGATAATAGTAAGACATGGTACCACTGTGAAATTACATGCGGAGGGGTTGGGGGAGAGGAGAGGATGAAGTCATGTAGAATAGCTGGACCACACAGTTGTATACTGGTTGTCCACTTGTAATCGGGATGTTTTTCAGTGTAGTGTCTGGGTTAGAGGACTAGATCAATCAAATCTCAAAAGTTAACAAAAGACACTCGGATATACGCCATAAATAGAGACATTAGATGGAGAACTTTATAATTTACTTAAACTATAAGAAACACATTACATGACCTTATCCTCACCTGACACAATATGCCTTTACTAAACTAAATAAGTTCAGCAGCTGAAGAAAGCTTTGCTGTTTTTTTAACCAACACTCAAATTCTCCCCATCAAAGTGGTGTCTAAACCAGAATTATAGTTGTTTCCTGCTGTAGTTCAGGAAAGTGAACTCTATAAAGGAGCTTTGTATCTCCACGATCTGAATTTGAAGACATCTGAAAAGGAAGAGGGCAAAGGCTATGCAGAGATTCCCAGGAAGTGCAGTTAGGCTTTGGAATACCTTGCGTCAAAAACATAGAACACAACAAAAATTATAGGCAAACTCAAACCCTACCTGAGATACACCAATAAGTGATCTGGGGAAAAATTACGTGAGAAGAATGGATTTATGTCATCAGGATTTAAGATTAAGATTCAGGTAAAAATTCTTAAGATTAGGTGCTAAGTATAGATGTCCACAATAATAGCCATCTAAGGTCACACTTTAGTCACCAGAGAGGTAATCAATGCAGCAAATGGAGTCTTTTGTGAACAAAGTTATAGTCTAGACTATATTCAGCACGGTTTTGCTGAGCATAATTTCTCACCTCCTAGTCCACATGAACGCAGCCACACTGCGGAGAACTGCAGTTATAAAACTCAGTCCCACTTGCAGAGCAAATTTTGTTTCTTACAGGTAGATTTCAACTGCCTAAACATAGGCATCTAAAGGACAGTGTAGAAATGACACTCAGATACGGAAGATATGGGACAGAATATGGAGGGAGAACTTCTCCAAAGCAGCAGCCAAAGGTTACACCAGATAGCCTGAAATTACGCCAAATATCTTTATGAGGAAGATATTTCTACTTAATCTGATGTATAGTTGAAAGTAGTAAAAACATAAATTCCATGTGATCCCAGCCTTTATTTCTGTATTTACTTGCTAAGTTCCAATTAATTTTAAACGTGACCCTCAAAATCTGCGCTTAGAAGTCAGAAGCACATTTTTTACTTTGAGCTTCAGCAGACAGTAAAAGAGAAAAAGTGGGATGGTGATATTTTTCAGAGATTTTCTGCCGTGATTTGCTCCTGTCAGATGTTAAAAATACTTTCAGGTGTGCTGTAAGTATTTTTACTTCTCTTGGAAACAGTGGTTAGATGTAGAGGAAATTATTTTGAACACCATTTTCTATGTCTGACACATAGTCAAGAGAATTTTTGATATGCTAAAAGTGCCTATCAGCATTTATCCTCCTTGTTTGACAATATCCAGTTATGAGTGTGGTAGAAGGATTGTATCAACACTCATTCTGCTGCATTTCAGTTTTTAAGTTTTTCTTTCTTTCCTTATTACTTTCCAGTGAAGGAGTAGAAAAGGGATGTAGAAACTGATTTTTTTGTTATACATCTTTTGGTGGGGAAAATGGGAACTATGCTTGATAGGGATCAGATACAGTCCCAGAAATAATTATTAATTTTGACTTTCTCTAGAAGGCAACTTGCTGCTGTTTCTATCCTGGCATATGCTCATGAAGGTGTTAGCCTCATGCTTCCCTTCAATACTTTTATATTGGTAACTCTTTCTTATTAAAGATTAAAAAAAAAGGTAAACAAAAGAAGAACAAAAAAAGTTTGAAAAAGAAAAACATGGAAGTGCAAGAAAAGAGAATATAAAAGCAAAAAAAAAAGAAAACAAACTTCAGATTTGTGATTATTTAAAAGCTTAATTTGAAACAAAAAAAGGTTTTTAATGTAAATTCTCTATTTCACTGATAGAATAGTTTCAGTTTTCTATACCAATTACAAAATATTTCTCTTTAGCAATACCTTCTATATTTTCTAAGCCAACCTGTAAAAGAAAATTGAGGAAGAGATTCAAAGAGAGGGCAGTTTTCAAAGCAGATTCCCAAAAGGGCACAGTATCAAAGTCCTGCTGGAACACTTATTTACTCATTCACAGGGACTTGTTCAAATATAAGTCTTCAGGGACAATGGGTCGGAGAAGGCACAATGCCCGATCTCAACACAGATTTTACATCAAATATTGTCTTGATTTCTTTTTTTCAAACGTAAGTATTTTCATACTCAAAACTAGGTAATGGTTTTAGTTTTGACTTTATTTCATGGCATTCTTCAAAGTTTGCATTTTGGAAGTTGCACAGTAGCTGCCTCCATGTGTTAAGCATCAGTGAGTGGGAAATCTGTAGGATCATTTGTTAAAAAAACACACTTAGAAACAGTTTGGTTTTGGAATGCCGGAAAACTCCAACATTTAATCTTAAACAGTTGTGGGTTAAAGATATTTTCTCCTCCTGCTCTCGAAGCATTGAGGGAGACTTAGTCCATATTCCTGAAAACACCCACGCATTCTTAGTGTTAGCACAAATACTCTTAGTAAAAATTCATAATCGTAAAATAAAGCATGTTCAGGATAATTCAAAGGTGAAGTGTCTTTTAAAATTATTTCACCAAGATAATTTGGTTAATATATCAGAGAACAGACAAAACAGAGAATTGTACCATTTTATGCAGAGCATGGTATTCAGTACTCTGCAGCAGGATTTTATCCTTTCAGATATTAAAAAAGCACAGAAATGTGCACAAGTGTCAATATTTAAAAGGCAGTACAGAAAATATTTTTACAACTGAAAAGCGTTCTGATCTGATAATGACTTCTCATTTATATTCTGGGAAATCTTAGCAGAATTAGGGTAACTTTAAAGAAAGTATTAAGAAGTCAGGTATCGACTGTCCAGTCATCAGTGTAAGCTATTCTTCACCCATCCACCCCTCTTTTTTTGAGTGGGGTTAGAAACATTCTGCAAACTTGGAAGTTCATAATCAAGGATTTATCAAGACTCGTATAATAATCCTAATGATCATGCTATTTTTTTCTATTACATTGGTAAGAAAACTCCACTTTTCGAAATAAAATTAATTGTCTGAAGCTGCTAGTGTTTCCTCCATATTGAACACAGTACATTTTGCATTTAGTTCACTACAAGATTAATCCTGAAACAATTTCACTAGTTTTGAAATAATTGTGGCAGGTGTGGTCACCCTGAAAAGGACCCAATGAAGATCAGGATCAGCTAAGGACCTGACAAATATTGGTCTTGCAAAAGACACGAAGTCTGGAGCTTTCTGGCTGTTGAAACTCCAGTTCCCTGTCCCACTGTGCCGCCTGGGAGAGGAAGGAAATAAAGAATTGTTGTCAGGCACACACACAGTCCTGGAAGATGGGTTCCACAGCTGATTAGAGTTGACTACAAATCAGGCTCAAGTAAGAACAAAACAGGGTCCTGCTCCTGCCCCAGGTCCCTCCTTCCCCCCACCTGCTCTGTCAGAGAGGGAAGGGTCCTTTGATGCCTGCACAGGTAATTGGAGATGACAACTTTCCCAGGGTAAATTCAAACAGTGTTTGCTTGGGGCACAGTCAAAACAACAAATCAATATTTATTTTGGACACAGCCAAAATAACAAATCAATATTTTTGGGCACGGCCAAAATAATAAATCAAGTACTTGGGTGCACTGTGAGTTGCAACTTCCTAAAAGTTGCAAACCAGATCCCAATCTGTTAAGATCAGAATCTGATACCCTCAAGGCAGCTGCACAAAGCAACACAACTGAGATCTGATCCAATGTGCAATAGTGCCATGAAAAAAATAAAAAAGGAAAGCGGAGAAGAGAGAGAGAGAGAGAGAGAAAGAAAGAAAGAGAAAGAAATAAAGGAGCAAGAGTAGCGTGGGGAAGAGAAAAATAGTCACCACTCCATGGGCCTCTGGAAAACGTGGCCTTCAGGAACACATGGTCCTGCAGTTTTTCTGCAGCTCATCTTCATGTGGGTTCTATGAGGTGGTGGGCACGTGAGCCTGTCTCCTTGGTGGGCTTGTATTTACAGGACAAGTCCATGCCCCCTTGCCTAGCATGAGGGGTGGTTTTGCTGTGAAAGTTCTCAAATTGGCACATGGGCAGAATCTTCTTTGAGAAGGTTCTGGAATTAGGGTTGGGGGCTTCAGGATAGTTCAACAGACCCTTGCCAGAATAACCTCTGCCTGAACCCTCTGGGTCCCCGTGTGCAATCAGGTGTGTGTGTGTGGAGGGGGTAGAATCTGCTGCTGCACCTCCTCCCCCTCCTCTGCAGCAGCACAGTCAGTAGGAGCCAGAGGCACTCAACAGGATGCTTAAGAAACAGTAGGAGTCAGTCTCTACACCCGAGTTGTTCTCCTTGGAGCAGTGGGCTGTGACTGGAAATGTTCCCCTTGGGCTGGGATGCCACCCAAGGAAACTTCTTGGGATTCAGTGCCCTCATTCTCCTCTCAGTGAGTGATTATTTCTTCTGGATATATCCTTGAGTGAGCCCTTACCCCTTTGGGTGAGTGATTCTGTCTTCTGCGTATCCTTGACGGAGAGATTTCCTTTTGTAAGTGAATGATTGTGCACATTTTAACAGGTTCTTCATGAAACACAGGGATTCTTATTCTATTGTATAGTAATATTCCTTCCTGACCCCCAGACTTTGGGTTTTTGAGTGCTAAGTAATTATGGTTGGAATAAATCTTCTTTGTCGTTTACCAATTGTTGTCTGTTGTCTGTTTTGTGGGTGCTTCCATGACAATAGTACCTGGTATCAGTAGAATGTTTTGCTTACTGAATGATCCATTGTCAAACTCTGCCACATGGTGAAATTTTGCACTCTAGAGCTCTAAAACCTCTGCAGAAACCATAGTAAATAAATATCTTTTAAAAATGTATTTTATTGAGAAATAAACACGGAACTGCAATATGGTTTCTATTCTATCTAGAGTAAATAAGCTACAAAATTACTACAATCTAAATTATTTTAAATAATATATTATAGAATACGTTAAAAAATCTGCTATTTAATACTACAACTTGGTATTTCTATTGTGCATTTTACCTAAGAATATGAGAACACTTTATAAACTTGAATTAGTTAAGCCTGCAATAGTTTCATGTGGAGTGAGCGTAACAGAGGAGTCATTTTACATGCAACTTCAATGCAAATATCTCTGCCATAAAATGTGTCAGCTCTTTAAGTCTTCATAGCATCATTAGGCAGTAGATTAAGACAAGAAGTGATTAATATTCAACTAAAACTACAGAATTAATGTACTTAAGTAAAACCGACTTAGTTATGTTGTGGTTTAATCAAAGCACTAAATACAAATCATAAAGTTCTATGTAAAGCATTTATTATTTTATTTCTTCCTTCTGCCTCTGGGTAGACAACCAGTCTCCAGAAGGAAATACTCCCGAATTTCTAGCTGCTTTTATTGCTACTACTTCTTATGGTATACTGTAACTAATATATAAACTTTTCTAAGGCAATAATGGGGAAAACATTTTCTGCCTTCTAGTCTCTGTACTTAAAATATTCTAAAGAAAGGTAATATCTTTATACAAACATTTTCTTCAGGTCTTTGTTAATGCTATCTTTCCGTGGTTATTTGGTCTATTGAACTGCAGATTTATTTTCATTTTAATTAATCTCTTGGTGCAAAGAGAAAAGAAAAACTACAACATACCTGTTTGCTCACAGAAAAGCTAAAAGTTCCTTCAAGACAGCAATTCAGTAAAAATAGTTGTGGTAAAAGTAGATATTCTTGAGACATCATAAGGGTATTTCATGCATTAATAAAAGTGGAATAAAGAAACACATGAAACTCAAGATCATTAATGTTTTTTTTCAAAATCCTGTTATGACAAAAAGGGAGCACATCATATGTATGAAACCAAAACCTCAGTCTGTCCAGTTAACATTTTCAAGAGAAAGATCACTACTGCCATGGAGGCCATACTGCTGCAGGGGTAGAGGGAATAGAAAAAAAAGAGCAGAATTACCTTTTCCATGTACTGTAGATAGAGAATATGACAATGCCCTCCCAAAATTCCACAATTGTGTGCCGAAAGTAAGGTGGGATTTATCTAGGGAAGGGGTGTGTTTAGGGTATTTATTTATTTATTTTTAAACTTCTGTTTCAATTAATACATTGCATTTAAGATGTCCTTTCTATTTACTATGAAGTATCATGAAGGTTAGACAAGTTATTTAAATTTTTAAATGAAAGCTGAATTTACAATGGCTCCACAAATGGAAAATGGAGATGATGAGATTTTTCTGTTCCTGAAACTAGGGAGATTTTACTCAATATCTTTGCTGTGAGCAAGTGAAAGAAACACTGCAAAGCATGTACGGAAATTTATCTGGCATTGCTGAGAACTTAGCATATGTGTTTGTCACTTTATTTTCTACCCCCTCCCTACAATTGAACGCTTAACCAAGCAAATTCAGTGTTCAGTTATCACACAGTTGGCATGGAGTATTATTAAGTCATACATACAGAATCTTTCCTTGGAAAACTGGTTTTGATACTGGTCCTCCCATAGGCTGTGACAAGTGGAGAGAGATGTTGAGAGCAATACATGTGCAGCTCAGGCTCCCACCAGTGGAATCTTCTGAACTCCCCTTGCTCTGTTGCTAAGGAACAGGACAAGTACACAGGTGCTGCTTCTTTCTCTGAAAAACAGAACACCTATAATGTGATTAAGAACTGTATTTTTCATGTTGAAGAATTGTAAGTTTTGGAGCTTCAAGCCCAGAAGTCTCTGAAGCATTATAAACAAAGGAAAAAAAATTAAAGACGAGCAGAAAAAATTCTTACTAAAAATGTCTCAAGCAAGCTGCTGCTCATTTAATTTAGAGCTGTGTATAAATTCAGCTATTTATAATCTGCTGCTGCAATCGTTATGCCAGTATATTCAGTGCAAAAGTCTTCCTAAACAGTGCTGTGACTCAGAAGATGTAGAATTTTTTCCAATGGCTGGTACCGTACAACTTGGATCACCCTTATATCTCTGAGTTTTGTGACTTTGAGATTCATCAGTCTTCAAGCTTGCAGTTCTGAAGAGCATAAGTAATACTATGACCTATTATTATTGTTCTTTAGAATATACTATCAATAAAAATTGTCCTCATACTGTCATAGTATTTACCCAGAACATTCCTTACCTCATTTAGCTCATGATTATGAAAGAGGTAACTTAGCTTGATATAGAGGTTTGTAGTTGGAAAGAAACGTCACAGTAAAGCTGAGGCATTTGCCAACCTTCATAGTCTCAAACACTGGATTATAGAAAGAACTTTTTTTATAAAGTTGGTAACAACTACAACTTCAAAGTAATAACAGCATTCTAAACATAATATGATACAGTATTAAAAAAAGTGGGCACTAAAAATATAGTTTCTTTCATAATTCTTCTTTTGGGGTATAATAGACATTTTCATGTTGCCATATACAAAGTCTGAGTTACTATATACATATATATTCAGGCAAAAATTATATTGTGTCTATATGGTCATTATTATATGTTCATTTGTGTGCATGTATAAGGAAATACATGCATGTATCACTGTTATAAAGAGACATCAGTCTATAGCAAGCTAAACTTAAATTGTCCTACAAGGTAAAGTTCACTTTTGACAAGTACTTCCAGTAATAAAAAAAACAAACAACCAAGCAAAAATGTAACCATAAGCATTAAAAAAACTATATGAAAATGCAAGAACTGCTGAAGTGCTAGGATTCTGTATCCAAACTCTGATCCAAACCTTTTTTTAAGAGATAAGTAACAAGGTTGTGTTAACTTATATAACATACATGTCTCAACAAAGCATCAGAGTTCAGATGAACTCTCAATGTAATACATACCAGGAGCACATACTCTTAAAGGACAGGGGGAATGGAAGAAGCATAAATGGGTTTTAAGAAAGAGCTCTGAGATTTAAACAATTATGGACACCAATATTTTATCTCTGTTTTTTTTTCTTTATGTCAAACAATATCTTCTTATTTACATAATTATTCTCTGCTAACAAATTTCACATCATGTAGAAGCTGCACTGAAGATAATATTGATGACCAGCTACAAATGTCAACGACAGTGTTTTGGTATTGTGTCCAGTTCTGGAATCCACAACATAAGAGCGATACGGAACTGTTGGAATGGATCCAGAGGAGGGCCATGAAGATGATCAAAGGGCTGGAGTATCTCTGCTATGAGGACAGGCTGAAAGAGCTGGGCTTGTTCAGCCTGGAGAAGCGAAAGCTCCAGGGGCACCTCATAGTACCTGAGGGGAGCCTACAAGAAAGCTGGGGAGGAACTTTTCACAAGACACTGGAATAGGTTGTACGGGGAAACTGTGGATGCCCCCTCCCTGGCAGTGTTCAAGGCCAGGTTGGAAGGGGTCTTGAGCAGCCTGGTCTGGTGGGAGATATCCCTATTCATGGTAGGAGGGTTGGAACTGGGCGATCTTTAAGGTGATCTTTCAACACAAACCATTCTATGATTCTATGATATCTAGCCGCAAAAGAACATGGAGTCTGTGGAATAATACAAAGTTATTTATGATATAAGTAAATAAGTACATACATAAATAATTAAAATCTGAAAGCTGTCTAATATAGACTTAGAACAAAATATTTTGCTCTGTCTGTTTCTACCAATCAACTTTAACTGCTTCTACAGGTGTAGCCTATAAGGACCAAGTGTATTCCCCTGTAAAGTCCTAATAAATTTTACAGAAGGTAAGTCCAGGCATTATATATACAAAATAATTTTACAGTCATAAAACAAGTTAATGCAGTAATACATTGCAGTTTTTATAGTCTTGTAATGTCTAAAAACAACTGATGATCTGGTACTTTATATGATTTTGTATGCAGCAAATGCAGCAGCTTCCTCAAATCTTTCAAACAAACCAATTTTGAGAGTTATGTTGTTTATCTAACAGATTTAAATGGACTTTTTGAGGATTAATGAAAGATTTTTTCCTCCTTTCTTTCTGCAGATTTGACCTTTTGAATCTGAATTCTAATCTTTAAAACGTACTTTTATACTCAATGCATCTCAGAAATTACTGTCATCTAAACAGGCCTGTTGAAATTATAGTCCAAGACTCAAATTAGGTAGTACAAGCACATGAAAAAAAATATAATGAATTTGCTTGAAAAACAGAGTAAATGATAGTTTTCTTGACCTGAACACTAATTTCTATTTCTTCTATCCATAAAATAATGCAAGTCAAAACGTGTCTCACAATGTAATGTTTTTTAAGGACTGAACTAATGCATCTTTTTACCAATATCATTAATTATGGTAGTAAGGATTTGTTGGTCTTCTCTCTGTGATTCTGTGTGGTAAGGCCATGAAGTGTGGGTGACTTTTCTGCCTTAAGATCTCATCTGTATACTGTACAGCTATAACATCCTTCCCCATACAGATGTGAGCATTATTTCATACATAGCAGGACATCAGTCTTCCTCCTCTGCAATTCTTGATCAGAAGGCTACCTTTTCTAGTGAAATGCTGATGAATTGAAGTTTGGGTTGTTATGAACACAGACTAATGGGATCCTGAGACATAGTGGCATACTTATACATAATTTTTTCTTTTTTTTTTTTTCCCTTTCCCTAATCATAGTTACTTTGAACTATACTTCTGATATAATCTATTAATACACTTTTTTTTGTCTTGGAAGCAAAATCACCTTGAATCTCAGGGAAGTAAAGAAGACAATTCAATTTAGATCAGGCCTTGTGTGAAATTTATGGCAAAGTAAGATTATAATGTTTTAGAAGGGCTTTATAAATTTACAAATTTTCTCAGTCTTCTCTTGTGAGTATGCTGAAGTGGCAATGATTATGGTGATCACTCCAAAAGCAAGAATTATGAGACAAAGACATAACAACACCAGCTGGTGTGCGGTCAGTACAACTGGCTCACTTCTAAGAGTGTAAAAATATTTTTTTTAAAGAGAATAGCAATAGAAGTATTTCCTCTACATGTTAGGAAGTTCCAACAGATGACACTTTCTTCTCTACAAATTCACATGGGTACATTAATGTATTTTTGATTGTAATTTGCAGGGATTTAGATAATCTGTTACCACAATACAGTATCTGGACATGCTGTGGTATTTGGAAATGGAAGTTAAAGCCCAAACGCTTTTTTTTGTCTGCCAGGACCAAAGATAAATTCAAGTGTAACATACTGATAACTGGGTACCTACAGCAATCCTTCAGCATAAGGTGAAAAAACATATAGAAGAATACATCTAATATTTTTCCTTTGATATTGGTTATATCTGCACATTTATATGAATCACAGACCAGTTGTGTAGTATTAGTTTTGTGCAGAAACCCAGAATCTGTGATAAAATTTACAATTGTCTTTTGATAGGGCCCAGAGTCCTATTAATGTATGCCATAATGATAAAAATATCAAATCAGTGACCATTAAGAACGTTTCACATTTTACAGGATAAGGCCTCAATTACTCTTACTCTTACTTAATTACTTATATTTTAATTTATTATTTGGACCATATATTTATCATATATTGACCAGATATTTACTAGTATCTATTTTTGTCTTCATTTTCAGTATGTCAGAACTTTACTTTCATGTCTGACTATGGGTGAAAAGCTGTTGGTCTAGTAATTCATGATCATTGTGTTTCCAGACATTTCTTGGCAGTCTGCAGTTTACCAGTTTTCCAGTTATCAGACTCGACAATCTTACACCTATCAGTATGTCACGTCGTGTAATTGTACAGGTTTCTCTAGCTGATACCTTTTGATTAAATTGACACAGTGGCTTTATTGCATTGTCAGACATAGATGCATTGCTTGACTTGCTGATTACGTAGCTGCTGATAAAGAAGTTCCACTTCAACAATTCTGAATCAATAGCAAGAAATGCAACCGCATGCCACATGTTTGCTTCTTACTTTACTACCTTTCCTTTAGGTTTCATTGCAGTGTAGCAGCTCACTAGACATATAGCATGGTAGGTTTTGACTGCTGTCAGGACACTGTTCGAATGTGTGTACTATCAGCAATTCAGAAGGCTAGCAATAGCAAAAAAAAAACCCCTGAAAATAAACTATTTTTCCCTCATTAATTTTTGACCTGAAGACTCCATGTAGTGCAGGTCTGTCATCCATTAATCATATCAGCCTACATATTCAGTGATTACCTTTACTTTTTAATGTATAATGGTTGGCAAAGAACAAATTTATTTTCCTGAGAAATGGTTTGTATTTTGAAGACTTATCTTCAGTTTTGTGTGTTGCAACATAAAAGCCTTCCCTGTGTTTAAGAGTGAAATTGTAACCACAGGTGTTACAGAAAAAAAATTCAAACACACCTTCAACTACTTCTGAAGGTCTCTTTACATAGTTATATAAACTGATTGCATAATCCAGCTGCTGTCAGTTTCTGTCTGGCTCTTGTCAGAGGTATTTCTCACTGTACCTATTTTGATGGAAGCTTTCTATTTCTTCTCTTCCTTTCTTCTTAGATGATACTGTCACTCTGAGTAAGACTTGCTAAACCCTTTAACTTTAAATGAACAGAAAATGCATGAGAAAGAGGAATAAATACAAGTGAAATAAAAACTGCTGAAACTCTAACGGAAATTATTTAAATATTAAATAATATAAATAGCATTAGCAATATTTTCAGACTGCCCATTTTATGTACAATCAAAAGGAGTGTTAATGAGATCTGAAAAGTAAGCTACATCAAAAGAGTTGATGAGTAGTCTGTTCCTCATCCTTTTCTCTAGTTTATGTGAATCTCTTCGTTTTTCAATATTTTGAACTTTTAGTGACTGAATAACAGAGTCACTCGACAGAATCACAAAAAAAAAACCCTAGTATCAGTCAAGTCCAAAAAGAAGAACTAGTATCAGTCAAGTCCAAAAATATTTAATTTAAGGGTAAAAAAGTAATATGTAGAGATATGCTTTTAAACTTAACCCTCTGGGTACTTTTTTCTTTGGCACGTTTTGCTATGATCAGTTTCTAGGCAAGTATTTGCATGTATATAAATTGTACTTAAAATTACTTTAAGCAAAAACAATTGTTTTGACAACACTTCAGTGCCATGAACTGAAACATAATTAAAAATGACTATTACTCATTCAGAGGAAGTAAAAAAAATATTCATATAAAGTATCAGCACAGGAGACCAGAACTAATACAATATCAGTGACCTCAATAATTGAATATTGGCAGGTATCAAAAAAAAATTCACAATGGATTTTGGCTGTAAATTGCAAATATTAAACAGTTGATCAGAGAGAAATAATTTGGAAATTCATTTAAAATAACCTAACGCTGACTGTATTGCACATGATTGCTTCTTTGCATGCCATGTCAAAAATGCTCTCATTAAGGATGTCTGAAGGAGATTTCATGAGCAGTATCTTCCTGCTGCACTCCTCACAAGGTGAGATTAATTCATCAATATGCCTTGTACTCAAAGACTTAGACTGCTAATAAATTTAGAAATGTCTGTGTCAGCAACCATTAAACTAAAAGGTGTTTCTGACGAAAGTTGGATAGATATCTGGTCTGATATCTTTGTATTACACACAGATTGTGAAAATGCCTGAGATTTAAAGGGTGGGTGGAGTGTAGGAGTCTTTTAGGCAAAACAAGGAAAAGTGTTGCCTTTTCAGAGACAGGATCAGCAGTTCAACTATGCACCTTTTATCTCTTCTAAAAATGGGCATCAAGTAGTCTTTTCAGCATATGCAGAACAGAAATCTACATATACTGTAAATCCATTTGATTTTAGGATGTTGTAGAGTGTATTATATATTCTGAAGAAGATGCTCTTACACCTTGACATGTGATTGACAGAGAGGAACTACACAAAATTCCATTTCTGGTCTTCCTCTAGATCACAAGCATTATTTTTTTTCTTGGAGTCCCAGAAGTGTCCACAATTATATTTATATTTTGATTTTTTTTATTGTCCTCCTAGGAAATCAAAACTTAGCTGCAGTTACACCATCTACAGATCACTGCTTTACAGACAAGTAATCAGCACAGCCAAGGCACTGTATTATCTTGAAATTATCTTCATAAAATTATGTAATAGAATTCAATATAAAGCACTGGATCTCAGTACAATCAAGTAGCTCTGTGTTGTAAGCAAAAAAAGGTTATGAAAACATGTTCAGAACTGATTCTCTTAAAGAGGCTTACTGTCACCAAGGTTCAAAAATGAATACTTGAGAAGGCATCAGCAGGATGATGAAGATAATACGTGTTCTAGAAAGGTGGCGTATTTCCAACTGATTTAGAAAAATAACAACAACAAGAGGAAAATTCATAAGAGTTTTCTTATAGAGATTCTTTACAAGGATAGTAAGTCACAAAATACATTATTTTTCGGGTATTTTAACCTCTGAACAAATTTTTTTTCAATTACTAACAGCAGATAAAGAAACAGGTATTGAGGATATGATTTAAGTATTTGAAATGGAATCTTTTAACACATTGTGACCAAGAAGTGTCACTGAAGTTCATATCACAATTCAATTGTTATTCAAATAAAAGTTGTTTATGTTCTCCATAACGTTACTTCATTTTTAAAACTGAAATACTAACTTCTTAGATATTTTAAAATAGAAATTGGTTTAAATCCTGACTAACGACATATATTTCTACTATAATGATAACCAAAGTATACTAAGCATGAAATATTTGTATTGCTTTTTGTGCAAACCTCAGTTCAATGTCAAAAGTTTCACAATATCTTCTTGTTTGTTACAAACTAATATTTTTATGAGATATTTGCCAATTTTTCTATGCATTAATGTAGCATATTAACATATTCTAAGACAGATAACTTTGAAATTTACATTAGCAAACTTTAGCCTTCTCAGATAAAAAAGATAAATATAATAACATAAAAATATGTTGAATATAAAGACAAAATTTCCCAGATAATATAATAAAAAAATTGTTGAAGAACAGAGAACTATTTCTTGTGTTTGTGGAATGGATTATCTTGCGTTGTTCTTATTTGAACTTCTGTCAAATATCTGCATCTTCAACAAAGTTTTGTAAACTGGAAAAATTCAATTACATTTTAAATATGGAATTTTGATAAAACATTTTAAATCTTTAAATAAGAATAGCAACCTGTCACAATTATGCATAAGATTTAGCTTTCCTTAGAGACACTGTTAAGGACTGCACAAGAATTCCTGACTTTGAACAAAGTACCTTTAAGTAACACATAGTCCCTTGGTCATAATTGAGGAGGTGGTAAACGGAATTTTAAATGTATGATGTTAAAGAGCAGGGAAACAAAGCTCATTCCCATACTCATTGGGTATTTTTATTCTTGCTCTTTTGAAATTAAACTAAAGACCCTTTTACCACAAAAGAACTTCAATAACCTCAAAGTTATTTTTCACAGTAGGAAAACATTTCCCTCCTTCAGTAGATTGTAGATACTCCTACTCATTCATTTAACCTTATAATTTACTACATAAAATTTTATGGATTTAATAGTGCTATATTACCCATGCTATATTATGCACATAATTTAGTTTTTATTTATATACGTCACCAATTCTATTTAGTGTGCTGTATAATTCTTCTTAGAAGCATAACTATTAAGTAAAGATTATGAGCTATACACACGTGTTATTGTGTGTATTATATATTAAGCAGACATAATGTATCCTATACGCTCTATACAGTCCAGAAGACTTAGAAAATAGATTCTCACTAACTAGATTAAAGAAGAGCTTACAAAAATATGTCGAAAACTGTTATAAAGAGGATAAATTAAATATGAAAACACAAGACTTTAAAAAGAGGGAGAGAGTAGAATTTAAGAGACTTTAGCAATCTGCTTAACGTTTTTTTCTCTGAAAACCTACCACCACAACAAAACACCAAGCAACCACACAAAACAATCCGCCTTGTCCAGCTTCCTCCTCACCACATTACTTGGGTTTGAAACCCTTTTTTATTTGACAATTTCACAAGGGTGAGAACAACATACCTAACCTGTCAGAATACGCTAAAATGAACAATTAACACAATGATAATAAATATTGTCCATCTTGCTCTAAACAAATTTCTTTCTCAGATTATTATAAGCAATCTCACAAAGACAATCGATTTTGTCCAGCTCACTGAGTTCAAATTACAAACTCCCTTTCTATCGCTTGTAATGACTAGTAAAATTCCTGAGACTTGTATACATATAAAAAAGTTGATTTTATTAAGATCATAACAACTTGTGACTAAGTAAGAACTTGGCAGTGGCTGGGAATAAGATACTGTTTGCGAAAATACATTGAAATTCAATTACCTGAGCACTGAAAGGAACAATATGAGGGAAGGAAATATGTAGTTAAGGTCAAAATATATATAGAGAGACTAATAGTTAGCTTGATGTTAAGATACATACTTAGCACGCATAACACAAAGGCCTTACCCTAATGATGTTCCGATATTTGAGGAGGGGGTGAGATGGGGCCCAACCTGTCAGCTGATCCCAAAAATTTTCCCCCCACATGCTCGCTCCTTCCTCTGTTTACCTTTCACAGTAACTTGCTCCCTTGGGACAGAGGTTTAGATGAAGCTTGAGTGACTAAAGCCATTACGTTAAACCTTGCTGGCTGGTTGAGAAAAAGTTTACAGGCCCATTGGGATTGGTTTTGAGAGAGGTTTGCCTCACAGACAGGGAGGAGGCAGGCACCCCTAGGTGTGGAGGTGTGTTACTGACCTGTATTATCAGGTCAACTGGAGGGCTGATTTGTCAAAGCAGCAGCAGCACCTACAATTCATTTTCTTCGCAAGATAATTGGACCTTGCAGATCCTTGCTGATAGAAAGCAGTGGCTGTTCTTGCCTCCAAGCACTCTGCCTCCCACTTCTCAGGTCAGCAGGTTCCTGCCAAACTCCTTTCTGATGAAGCGTGTGTTGTCTCCGTGTTTGTTGCATCTTGAAGGGAGGTGTTACTTGTAAAAACTTCAGGACTCTCATTTCTACTCACATGCAGCCAAACTCCTGTGTATAGCTTTATTCACACATTTACCTTTATTCTCACAAAAAGCAAGTTGAGAATCTAGACAACAGAACTTGACATTACAGGCAGCACCACATATTTTTCCTGTTGTCTTTAACATGTTTAGAGAGTTTTAAAGTGTAAACTTACCAGTTCTGCTTACAAGGTGGGTAGTGGTCCTTAAAATAAAACATTTTGACTCAACATTTACAACAGAAGGTTAAAAAGACTGTCCTTAACAAAGTGAATCAAAAAGTGGTACAGAACAAGGGAATAAAAAGTTGCTAACTGGAGCCAATTTTTATCAATTCAGTGTCACACATAGACAGATTAAACACTGCTATACATCAGAAAACAAGAAGATAGAGAAGAAAGTGGCATAGCACAGCTGTTTTAACCACCAAAGGTGAAGAAGATCAGGTTTTGTCTGCGTAGGCAATGATTTTCATGTAGAATTGTGAATAGAGGTGCATGAACTACTGTATAGACAGAGGAGCTAAGTGACTTATCCAAAATTAGAATTCATTCTCTCCAGGTCTAACAAATCAGATAGATTTGTGCTTCTTGCAGCATTTCCTTATTTTCTACGATATGTAAGAATCTCTGATTTCATTCCAGTGGAAACTGTATTGGGAAAAATTCTTACATCAAGAAAATGTGTTATTAACAGGTTGGTTTTTATGTTTCAATTTGAAATCTTACTGAGCGTTTCCACTGAAATATTTGCTTATTTTAAATAAAATGTTTAGTTACATAGTAAGGCAAAGATCAATATGGACAGCTTTATTTTCAGTGTTTTTTATTTACAGTACAAAATGACGAACTCTGGAGTTTGCTGTTTATACAATTTGTAAGTTCATTTAAACATCTTCCACACTGTAATTGTGTTCATATCTAGGAATTCCTCTCATGTTTTGACATCTTGTCAGATGATTGCTCCATAAATATACCAACTTGATGGAAGATGGTTTGCCACCCCCTGAAACTAATTTTTTCATGTTGTTAAGTTCAGATTCTGCTACCTACATAAAATTTTTCTTTTTGTGTGTTTTTACTCATGGCATTCACTGTTTGTTTTTTTTTTAATTTCATAGACTTTTTTGATTAGTGCTATTTTTATTTGTATTTTGCAGTAGTTCTTTGAAGGAATTCAGTCATTAATGGCAATATTGAACTTGGATTTCAAAAATATAAGTTTAGAAGCTTGATTTAGTTGCCCACTTGAGATACGCATTTCCATTTCCATCTCTAGTTCCACTTGAAAAGCTAAATGATGTTTGAAAGTCCAAATGATTCTGGCAAGTACAAGAGAGGACTTTTGGACCTCTACTGTACTGCTGGGGCTTGATTCTGTTGCTGGCAACTGGATGGCTGGAGTCACTGGCAGTGTCCATGGGTATTTTAACTGTCTCTATGGTGCTGTTCCGAGTTTGTGTATCTCTCTAAGAACAGGAACTGGGAGCTGAACTGACTAAAAAATCTTTAGTCAGATCCACCTCAACACTTTCACCTCCTTGGTTTCCCTTCACATGTAGAATCAAAGTAAGTTAAAATTTGTAATCTGTTATATACATGTGAACAAACCTATCTGTGAATGAGATGAATCTGGAGCTCTCTCAGACTGTATCATACTAGTGTGCATAGTATTGGGTGGTTGATTTTATTTCAGAAAGTTCAGTCCCTTAATTAAACTTCTGCTCTAACGTATAACACATCATTAATAGAAATGTTTTGACAACAGTTTCTTCAAAGTTAATTTGGAGGGAAGAACAATGCACATGATCTTATGTAGTGATTTATTTGAAATAAAGAAGCCTTAACCAATTCCTGTTCATTGCAATCAATGCTATCAAGAAGATTGATTCTGAAAAAAATAGCACTTCATAAAAACAGGAGTGTGTTCTCAGTATCATCTTCCAACACAGTATTTACTACAATAAGTACAATGTATTTTCCATAGGAAACCCCAAGATAAAAGTTAATATCTTGCTTTTTTTCAGAAAATCACAAATATGGCTTTTATTCTTCTTTCGTTTTTCATAAAGTTTGTTTTCTGAGATAATTTGAAGAAAGCCAACCAATAATCAAATAAATATATTTTAGAACAACATATAAGAAGAAATTATAAGACCTGTTTTTTGATGACCGATTTCATATTGCATCATTAAAAATGAAAGATTATTATTTTTCAGAATCTAATTTTTATGACATTTTATCATGCTTACTTGTTCAGATTTTCAAACTTGTTTGGTTCTATAATGCATACAAAAATTTATAATTTGTAAATAATTTAAACAGTATACACATTCATTGCCAAGCGAAACAGGATTTTTATTTTATGTTATCATACATAAATTTAGCTCTTTTGATTAACACACAATGAATCACACCTTGCTGCTTGAAATTTTAAGTTAATTAGCATGGAATTGTGGACTAGCTCAATTTGGAATGCAAAATTATGCTTTGTGTAATAAATATCATTCATATGGTTTTACTTTTTAATGCAAAAATGAGAACATTATATTTCCTCATCTTGCTTTTTGATGGTGTAACATTCCTATGAAATACGTAATTTTGCTTCTTATAGAAAAAAAGTTCTAAAAAGCACCCGACAGCTGTTGAGTTTTTGACATTTTTTTAAGTTAGATACCTCATTTCAATATCCTTTTATATTTATAGCCCAAGATTATGATTAACTGTCACATTATTTTAACATTTCCAGTTTATAAATTAATCAAGCAATTTCCTCAGTGTCCGCATGTAGGCACTACTCAAATGAATTACTACATTGGTGATTAAGATTAAGGGATTAAGTTCTCAGGGTGTCACAATCCATTATAAATTTACTTATGAGAATGGAATGGTTATGTGAATATATAGTCATTCTCAAGTTTACATACCTATAACGGTTGTTTCAGAACAATGATGGCTTAAAGAAGGTTGTCCTATTGATGGCAGTGTCAAAGCTTATCTGTGATTCATGCTGTGGTGTAACTTGGGCTGTGACTGTCTCTTCAGAAACAGGTTTATTGTACTAATCAATAAAATAATTTTATTAATGGATAGGCTTGAACTATTTATCACTAGATTATTTCTTTTTTCCTGGTTCTGCTTTGAACCACCCCAGTTGCCTCTTTTTAGGACAAAGCTGCCATGGATGGCAGTAATACTAAACAAGTGCAGATGTCAGCCAGATAAGTCTGCTTGGTCTGAGGTCCAGATACTAGTTCCTGCCTCTCTTAGCAGAAAGAGACTTAACCTTATTGTGCAGACTGAGGACTGGAGCAGATCATTACACTACTCCTATCATCATAATCTTGGGTTTTCTTCCTGTGGAGAAAGTGCTTCTGTGTCAGGAAAAGACCTGGATCCTACATGTCTGGCTCCAGGTTCAAAATAAGGATGCACTCTCACTATGTAGTTAGATGCAGAAGCTTAAAAACATTCTTAGGAAACCTTCAGTTTACATGTAGTTAGATAAGCTCCAGACTGAATCAAAAACAAGAAAGAAACTAGATAAAACTAGATCACTTAGCATAAGCCATTGTATGCAACACCTACCCACACTTTGTGCTGTAAAAATACCACTCTGAAAGGCTGCAATGCAACTTTCATGTTATTCAGGTATTCTGAATCGAAAGGGTGTAATATTATTTATTTCCAAGACCTACAGGGCACTACATGGGACCTTGGAATGATTCAGTACTGTTTTTTTAGTTGCATCCAATCTGGTCTGAAGATGGTCTGCCCCGAGCAGCACCCATAAGAGCCAGTATGGGCCACAGAGCCTCAAGGCAAGAAGTTGCTTCATGAAGCACCTCTATTATGTAGCAACACTGATGCATTCTTAACCAAAATTGATGGTAAAAGAAGACATTTTCCACTCTAGAAACCTACAGTTTCTGGCATTAACATCACAGGCTGTTTTGTCAGAATAAATGATTGATATATTCTGGGTTCTTGCCTGAGCGTATTTACTTGCATAATGTTGTAGCTGATGATAACTAAAATATAAAAATATATGTCAATGTAAAGTAGCAGCCAGCAGTCTAATTTGTCCAATTTCTTAAGTTAGCAAAGTTCAGAATGTAAAATGTAGAAAGACCAGAATGTTTTTATGATCTTGCAAATTTACTGCTTCTTTTAGATTCTAATAACTGAAATAAACATTTTTTAAGAAAAGAGAAGTAGAATAGGTTGTAATTTTTTAACATATCTTGCAGTTGAGCTATCAATAAGGCTAAATGTCTGTCTTGCTATCATGTTTTTCTAATGATTTCTTTCTACCCAAAAACAATAAAAACTAAAATAAAAAATTTCAGTACTGTGAACTTTTCAACTTGAATACAGCAATCAGTTTTGCATTAATGTCAGTAGTTAAATTATTAAGGTATTAGAAATGCAGTTTTTCAAAGATACATACTTTCACACCAGGAAACGAGGGAAGGATATTTTATTTCCAATAATTCAATTCATTCTCTTTGGTGATCTCTCTAGTGTTTCATGTGAATAGAATTACCATAATGGAGACGTGATGAATTATGGTATGGACTGGGAATCTTTATCATGATACAGCTAAATTTTGTAAATAGTCTTTATAGTTGAAAGGAACTAAGAACAGAGTGTGTGCCAAGCTCTGTTGAATAAGGCTACAATTCAGCTTCTGGCCTTGGATTCAGTCTCTATGCATATATATGGGTAGAAGGATTTGTGGAGCATCTGATGTTTGCTGTTCCTCATGAGTAAATATCTAAACCGATCATTTGCTTTCCGAAGAAGTGACAACAGCAAAACTATATCACTTTACCACTTGAGAGGAACAATACCCCTCAGTATGATCATACTGACCTATTGGAAAATTACCAATGATGCGAATAAGCTTGCTAAGTCAACTTTTACAGAAATTATATCAGCTTTGGAAAAAAAAAAGGCAACCCTGAAACGAGGGGAAAATAAAGCTTCTATGGCAATGCAAAGTAGATGGATATTGAATTAAGTAGGGCATGATAGAAACTGCTCATATAGAACTATATATTAATTTTGCCAAAACTATAAAATCTCCAGTTAGCAATTATTAAGGTTGTTGTGGGGATATGCCACTGTGAATGAAACTTCAGTTAAAGAAATACTAGGAGGAAGGCAGGGATTCCTGGAAGGAATGAAGATTGGGCTGACTGCACATCTGCTTGACTGAGAGCCACTAGCAGTAATGAGATTAGGATGTTCAGATGCACTTTGCCTCTTTTCTATCTGACTTAATCTCCTTCTGTATTATTCAGTCACTTGAATATTTTGGAATATCTGACTCACTCTTTTTCTGCTTGAGATTTTCTATTTTGTATAAATATTGAATTATTAATTAGAAAAGAAATCATAGAATCCGTAGCTTTTCTAGGTAACCTGTTCCAGTGCCTCATTAAACTCACGGTAAAAATATTTTTCCTAATGTCTAATTTAAATCTCCCCTCTCTCAGCATAAAGACACACCACATCAAGTACAGGTGTTTTCAGCCCTCGGTAAACTTGGAAGAAGACGGACATTAAGTGCTTTGGAGTTCTTCACCACTCCATCTCCCCCCCCCCCCCCCCCTTTTATCTCTTCCTTGAGATGTTCCCTCATTACAATCATATCAATCAGTAAGAAAATCCACCATCAATGCATTTATGCAAACTTTCTGTCTAACACTACTCAAAATCATTTAGGAAATCTCAAAAATTTTCCAAGAGTAGGAAAATTACTTCTTTTCAGATCAACACTGACATTTCTATTGTCTAGCAATAAGAAGATGCAGCAACTTTACCAGTAGCAAAAGAACTTACGGCCTCTTGTGAGGTACTCATGTTTTATTTACAGTTCTACACAATTTGAGCTAGTAGCTCAAATACTAATATTAATAGCAAATACTATAGTAGTTTCTGTAAGTTTTCTGCAAGTATCTGAATGCTATAAACAAGCTCTTGGTTTAAATTTAAGACATTGTCTTGATTTTCTAGGGAGACATTTAAGTAAATAAAAGTAAATATTTTGATGCTTATGTAAATAATTTACTCCACCTAAAAACCATGAGTCAATCAATTTGATAAACAATATTCTGTTGAAGAAAAAAAATGCTACCACTAATAATAATAATCATAATCATAATTCAGCCAAACAGGCAGCATGTACATGTCATAACTCAAAGAAAAGAACCAAAAACATTTCACATTCTGTGAAACACTTGGGTGAGACTAGTTCAGGATTTTGCTTTCCCTCTTAAGATGGAAACTTTTTCTTTTATTTCTGTTTTTTAAAAATAATCAATTTCAAAGATAATCAAACATCATGCAGGAACTAACAGTTTCTAAGACTTCCACTTTCATCTCTTAATCAATACCTTCTTTTCAGCAAATGTCATTAAATTGTTTTCTGGGGTTCATATTTCATGAACAATGATTTTTTTCATGGGACAGAAAGGACTGTATGTTTGTGACTGTTTTCTTGTTTTGTTTGACGTCTTAACCACCAAGCTTATGCTTCCATAGAAAGCAGCCCAAGAGAACTCAAAATTATAGAACTGTATTAAAGATATAATCTCAATTAGACTTTATTTACTGAAGACAGAAGAATGTAATGATGTCACTGTATTTAACTGTTGTATATTCTATCTGTTTTGCTTAATAACATTAATTATTGTTCCTTTAACTTTTTTTTTTTAGTTATACTGTACTGTATATAGACAGATTCTTTCTTGCTACTCTTTAAATTCCTGTTAATTAAAATGCACCTTGCACAATAATCTTACCGATTTTACTGCTGTGTCTGTTTTTTTGCTTTAGTTACGTTCCCTTTTGCTTTCTTTCCAACTGTTTACATATTTCCATTTTGATGGATGGCAGAGCTCAGAGGGTTGTGATTGGCAGTCTAGAGTCTAGTTGGAAGCTTGTAGCTAACGGTGTCAGCAGTGGGCCTAGTCTTGTTCGACATACCCATCAATGACCTGGATTAGGACACAAAGTGCACCCTCAGCAAGTCTGCTGACAACATAAAACTGGGAGGAGTGGCTGATACACCATAAGTCTCTGCTGCTATTAAGCGAGACCTGGACAGGCTAGAATATTGGATGGAGAAGAACCTAACAAAGTCCAACAAAGGCAAGTGTAGAGTTCTGTACCTGGGACAAATAGTCCCCTGCACCAGTACAGGTCACGGGTTGACCTACCGGAAAGCAATTCTGCAGGGAAGGACCTGGGAGTCCTGGTGGACAGCTAGTTAACCACGAGCCAGAAATGAATCCTCATAGCCAAGAAGGTCAATGGCATCCTGAGGTTCATGAAGAAGAGTGTGGCTAGTAGGTCGAGGGAGGTTATCCTCCCAATATACTCTGTCCCAGAGAGGGAATGTCTGACATCCTGTGTCCAATTCTAGGCTCCTTCGTTGAAGAATGGCAAGGAACTACTGGAGGGAGTCCACCAGAGGACCATGAAGACCATTCGGATACCGGAAAATTTCTTTTATGAGGAGAGGCAGAGATACCTGGGTCAGTTTAACCTGGAGAAGAAAAGGCTAAAAAGGGATCTTATCAATGCTTAGAAAAATTTAAAAGGCAAATGCCAAGAGAATGGAGTCAGACTCTTTTCAATGGTGTCCAACAACAGGACAAGGGGCAACAGGCACAAACTGGAGCACAGGAAGCTACAGCTCAACACAAGGAAAAGCTTCTTTACTGCGGACAAAGTACTGGAACAGGCTGCCTGGGGAAGTTGTGGAGTCTCCCTGTCTGAGATATTCAAAACCTGCCTGGATGCATTCCTGCGCAACACGTTGTAGGCCAAACTGCTTTAGCAGAGGTGTTGGGCTAGGTGATATCCGGTGGTCCCTTCCAACTCCAACCATTCTGTGGTTCTATAACTACATATTTCTATACTTCAAAGTTTTCAAGAGCACAGATATTTCTAAAAAATATTTTCCTGAACAGTCTGTCCCTTTCCTCTCTCCCATTCCTCCCCTCCCTCCCTTGTTCTCTCCCTTCCTATCTCCCTATCTCTCCATTTCCTCCCTGGCTTTTTTCTGCATTAAAACGTACTGTAAGGAAACATTTTGGAATGGTGAAAATTCAGTTTTAAGGAAGTGTTCTTGAATAGACAATGAAAATATTCATGAACTCCAGAGTTCCATGAAAAAAATGTCACAGGCTTATGGAACAACGCAAAAAACTCCGATGTCTTAATTAACTAATTTCCATATAAACAGCTGCAGCATAACACCTACGCAGAACACATAAATTGATATTACATATAAAATTATAAATGTGATGGCAACCTTTACTCTCAGACAGTCAAGATGTCTAAACCAGGTTCATATTTTTTCATGACAATACTTCAGATATGTATCTAGATGCTTGAATGTCTGAAATTGAAAAAAGTTATGTGTCCTCCTTGATGGTTTCCTCTATATAACCTGTTATTATTCACTTGACACCATAATCCCCCTGCGACAACTCTCTTCCTGCTACCCAAAAAAAATGAAATTCTACTTCCCACAAGAAAAGTACATAAAAAAATGAGAAACCTTTTTTATGGCATTTATTTCAATATATAATGCTCTTGTATATAAATATGAATTTGAATGAATATCAGCTTTCACAAATTTTGGGGCAGATATATTTTTGACAGGTAGGGAAATACATAGCACTAAGCATTTCACAGTAATGAAATAGTTGAAAGAAATATTATTTGTGAATGCCTAATAAGTATTTCAAAGTTTTTTATTATTATTATAGTATGTAAGAATATACTAAACCATGTTGCTAGAATAATAATATGACAGCATAAAGCATTGGATTAATTACAATAACTGGTCTACTGGATGAGAAGACCTGACAAGTGATTTTCAAAATAGGCAGTCAGTAAAGAATATGCAAAGCTCGAACTGGGTTCACAACTCTGACAAAAACACCGTATCTGAATTACAATTTATAGATTTGACTCTACAGTAGCAGTAATTGCTTGTGCAGGATGTCTACACAAATGGATACTCGCTTTTGCTCATGCAGTTGTTAGCCTGGCCTTTGGGAACTGTTACCTTGTCTCATTTAGAACCTAATCCCTGTGCAAATTAGACTTTATTGTATGGATTGTAATTTTCTCATTTATTCTGACTGAGACTAATGTTACATTATCTGAATGACTATATAAGAGTTCCTGACTTTTCTCTCTGCACATAACTACTATACATGACAATGTAGATATCCTAACCAGGAGTGTCTGTAGACATCACAAGGTCTGCTAAGCCCGCCAAAGCCGAACCTGCATCGGGGTAGACAAGAAATATATCTCTATAGTCATAAATACATTGGTAATCTTTTTTTTCTTACTATATAATTAAGAATGAATGCCCTTGCATCAAAAACTACTTTACATTCACATTGAAAGTAAAGAAATCTGTAAGGCAGAATTTCACTAACTACTTCCAGTATCAATCTGTTAAAAGCTACAGATAGTTCTAAGCACTCTGGCAAAATGCTTACTACAGTCACTAGGACTTTTGACTCATTAAGGCCAAAAAAAGCAATACTAGATTCTAATTCTAGTTCTAAATACTAAACTATTTCAAAATTAAATAAAACAGGAAAATGTATGCACTGGGTAAGATTTTATTGCATAAGATCTTGAATATGAAAAAATGTCTTATTAAAAATAACTAGAGCAGAACTGAAAATAATTTAAAAAATAACCAAAATCCTATACAAAATAGCTAAAAACACGGGGAGATGAAAAAGTGACTTAACTTACACAGTAATAGCTGAGAGGCGAAAAAGTTAAATCAGAAATATAAAATTTAATAATAATGCTAGCTAAGATAAATTCCAAAGCAACTTTATTTTGCGAACCCCAAATAAATTATAACGTACAACTCCTTTATAGCTATAATGAAGTAGTGTAAAAGGAGGTGAACATTGAGAAGTAGAAAAGAGAGAAGTATTTTTAGATGAGTTTTAAAACAGATCGAGTACCATGTCTCTAAAAACCCATTTAAATATATGGCACTTCTTTAAAAATTCAGGAAAATGTTGATGGTGTTAGACTGAAAATAGACATCTATATATCAGGACAAACTCAAAAATATGAGGAGAGAAGTGTAACTTAGGTGGTGACCTGAGGGAGAGAGAGGAGGGGGAAGGGGGAGAGGGCGAGAGGAGACAGATGCTCCTTATAGCTACTTTATAGGTTATTCCTTTATGTTGATAGATCTGAGTTGCCAACAAGCTGAAAAAAAAACTGTAAGGAGGTAGGAGTTAAAATTACCCTTTATTCTGCATCCATTCAAAACTTCTATTTCTCTAACGTCATAAAAATGCAATTTGTGCTAATTTACTCTTCCTGAGATATTTTAAAGTACTTCTTGAAAACTATGCATTACTGCTACTATCGTTTAGGACATGAACAATCAAATGAAAAATATTATATATATAGTAATAGACATTTTGATCAATGATATTTTTAATGACATGTTTCTGTATATATTTTAACTGAAATTCACGACCTCAAGATATATTCCTTGGATCCATAAAATTACTATGTGTCTGCTAACCAACAAGAAGCCTCTATCAAATCTTGTTAAACTTAATATGATTGTGGGGTGTTATTCCTGATACATGTTCCATTATTATTACTCTGATTTTTCATTATTATTACTACAGCATAGATGTTCCATTTGGCATTGGGGCCATATATAATTGAGTGTTAGGAATATATTTGTGATGGGTTGCATGGCTACCAGATGCATACCCAGCTGTTCTCTCACTACTTCTGCTCAACAACTCTCAAGACGGAGAAAGTAAGATGGAAAAAATAATGGATCAAGATAAAGACAGAGTCATCATTCAGTAATCACCTTCATGGCAATACCACACTTGACTTGGGGAAAACTAATTTAAGTTATTGCCCACTAAAAAAAAAAAAAACAGGATGGTGAGAAATAAAGACAAAAAATAAAGGATTTTCTCCTCACTCCTGCCTTCTTCCCAGGTTCACCTTTACTCTTTCATTCCCAGCTCTTTAGCTCTCCATCCCAAGAGCAGTGCAGGGGGATGGGGAAAGGCGTTTATGATCAGTTGGTAACACACACATATATACCTCTCCTTATCCTCATACAATTCCCCTGCTCTGGCATTGGGTCCCGCCACAGGTTACAGTCCTTCAGGGGAAGACTCTGTGGTACAAGACACTTGCTTTGTCTTGTAAGGATCGACTTTGCAGGAGAGGGCAAGTTCAAGTTGAACAAAGGCAGATAGATTGGGTGGTGTTTTCTCAAATCAACTGAGTGATACCTGAGGTGAGGTGGAGGCCTCACAGCCTGATGTTTCTTCAGTTAAGAACAATACACCCTTGAAAACACGTACTGAGCTCCCAATTCTGAGGGTGTGACAAACAGCTGAGTTCCACTTCTGAAGACGATATAGGCCTTGCCAAGAGCCAATCAATGTATAATAATTGACTTTGTCCCACCCAGCCAAGAGACACAAAAATTTTCAAAAAGTACAATATAGGTACCTAAAATCCCTTTCTTTGCATAGGACATCCTTACCTGACTGATGGGTGAACAGGTCTGCACCTCCCTCTCCCCCCAAGAAGAAGCACATGGTAAGACACATCTGCCTCTGACTTTGTTGATTGTTACATTGGAAAATAACTACTAACATGAGTTTCAATTGTTGCATCTCATATATACATATATATGATTACTGTTGATCAGTTATAATCATCTAGTGCTAACACAGTAAGAGAATTTATCTTATTAAAAAATAATTGAGCTGGATCATCATGTTGGATTTTCCCTGAAGATATGAATTTTAAAGACACTGTAATTCACTGCGCATTGAGAATATTTAGTATCCATCTATATGTTCTCTTTCCTGAATTCAACTTGCACATGTGCTCAACAGAGAAGAACACAAAAGGCCAGTATTCATTTGGCACTTTTCCCTCAAATTTCCTCGATACATCATGCATTTCCAGTATTATTCAGTTGGAGGTTGTGGGAACAGAACTAATGTGCGTGTTGTGCAAAAGCCAGCTAAACCAGAAAGAACAAAGGTAGATACATGCCAGTGTTTTCATTTGCTGATCAAACGCCTTACTATTTCAGAAAGCCAGAGGCACTTAATAAGCTTGCCTGGCAAATAGAATCAATTTGCACATTTAGGGGATCTAGGAGAAAGAAGAAATTAATTAACGTTCAGGTATCAATCAATTCATTGAAAGACAACTGGAAAGTAAATGCAAAACATTATATAATATTAATGAAAATTCAGATTCTACAAACTATATTCTATGTTATATATTTTAGGATGTAAAGCTAATATATCTTGCAATGCACGTAATTTTCCAAGCAAAAATTAAAAAGATGATCAACCTAGGTGGAATGAGGCTAAGATCATCTAACTTCCTAATTTCTAAACATTTTCCGTAATTTTTTAAAGGAGCAGTCTTAGACGTTCTACAAAATTTACTCTTAACTTTATTTCTAATTATTCTTTGCATTTTATATAAAAGATGACTAGAATAAAAGCATTTTCTCACATACATTGCTACAAGGATCCATGTCAGTACAACTTGCAAATTCCTTTTCGAGACATGCATAAAGTTTACACTTTAAACACCTGAAATTACCCTATCTCAAATAAAACTCCCAGAATTCTAGCTAAAAAGAATGTATTTGAGTGGGAGAAAAAAAAAAATCAATGAAAGAACAAACTCATAAACATGACTTTTAAAGCAGTTTGTTCTTATGTTGTCTTATAAAATAAAAACGTGAATATAAAAATGTGATTTTTTATTTTAGTACATAAACAAAAAATGTGAAAATAGATACATGTGCAATCAAGAGTCTGTCCTGAGTTGTCTGATATTTAAAGACATGGTTAAAGAATTTATTTAAATTAAATGTGATTTAGAGGGGTAAGCCCAAAAAATAATGAAAACAGACTTCAAAGAATTTCTAGTGATTTTTTTTTATATGCATAAATATATTTTCATAGTTTTATTCAAAATTAATTTCTTCAAATAACCACAGTGATATTCTTTAACATCACTTCAGGAAAAAAAAATACTTTTCATTTTGAAAACAGTAGATTACAAGGTCAGCTCTTTTCAACAGATATAAAATAATTGATTCTACTCCCCCTGAACTTTTAACGTTGCATGAAAGGAACAAACCTGTAGTTTTTAACAAATGGCTAAACGTTAGCATAAAAAAAAATCTCAGTATGATCAAAGACAGTTCCTGGCCTTTTATACATTAAATAGATTCTCATAAGGCACATCCATTTAATTCAAACAAACCTTTTGGATTGACTCTGCATCTACCACATCCCAGTGAAGATAGATGCATCTGTATTAGCATTTGTGAGGCTGTGAGAAGTACGATACACAGTAAGGGGCTTCTCTGGAAGATCTTTAGGATAGTTACATCAAAATACAATGCACTCTCCCATGCAAATTAGAAGATAAAACAAATGAAACAGCATGTGTAGTGGTAGCACTCCTTAACTTTGAAATATAGAAGATCTCATGAAGGAAAATCTTTTACACTAGCTTATAATGTGAAACCTTGCATACGTTTGCAGCATTTTGAAAGAAGCAAAACAAAATTGTGTGATCTCAGAGGGCATTAATTGAAGACTTCAAGCATTTTTATTTTTAATAAAGTTAAGCTTGGACTATGTTCATAGACCCAAACAGCCCTGAACTAAAAGATTTTGTAAATGTGTGCAATCCAGATTACACAAATACCTTAAGTTCTATAATGACCTGAAATAAAGGTCCATGACAAATATTTTCAAATTGCTGGCAATATTAAACCTGAGGATATTTTATGCTCTTAAATTAAGTCAATTAATTAAATTTATTAATTAAAGTTATTTATGATTTAATAAAAAATCTGAAAAAAATTGTGTGACACCTACTTTTCTCTCAACGTATGAGTTTCTTAATTATCTTAATAAATTGAATGTGGTATCTGAGAAACACTGTATCATACAAAAGGCATGTTACCAGTAATCTAGAAGTATCACTCTGAAGTGTGCAAAAGTGAATGAGTTTTAGGCTTAAACCAAACCAAGAATTCATTAAATGTGTGTAGTTTATACAAAAATGTCTTACAGAAAATAATCTCAACCAATAAATAAATACTAACAGCCTTGTCTTTATGAAGCTTATGGAGAGAAAGAAGTTTAGTAAGAAACACTTCTGTTGAATTAAAAAAAAAAAAAAAAATTTTCAGAGAAAGCTGGTGTCTGACTCTATTTAGAAGACTAAAGTATGTCATTAGTAGAGAAAAAGAGTTTCCATTATGGTCAAAAGCTGGGATGAATGTTAACTGTTAAAGGAAAATAATGCATTCTTATAATGAGAAACTATTATAAGTGAAGAGACTAGCATTATTTTTTAGTGCTGAAAAGAAATTACAATATGGTATCTTCTATCTTGAACTGCTTTAGTTTCATCAGTGTGAGACTGATATCACCTTCCATCAAAGTGTGTGTTGTTGATTACAATAAATGGATGGCCTGAGGTTAGTAATGCATGCAGCAGAGACATAACATGACTCAGTAAAAATCAGAGGCTTTGTCTTCATTTTAAATCCAGTCAATTCAAATAAAAGCCCTGACTAAATATCAGTACACTCTAAGGTGATCATTTGTTCTACTGTATTTAAACCTACTTGATTAGAGAGTTTGGGAAAAAAAGCCATACAAAATTAAAATGGATAGAACATAGCAAAAGATTGGTAGAATTATATTATTAGCAAAATTGCCACAAATGTATTATTTCTATATTCTTTTGTATTATTTTCCTTTTTATTCAAAATAAGAGGTCCTTCAAGATGATCTGCCCAGGGGACAGCTCAGATGAACAGTTCCTAACAAGAATGAAGCAGAAGGAATAAATAGCTCTAGAATATATTGCTGTATTTCTGAGGCCTGTTTTCAGTCTTAGTGCTCCCAGGAGGCTCCTGAAGAAAATAGATTCTGATGATAATTTTAACATTTCTCCAGCTGAACTGGTGAATGGATCTCCATAGTACAGACATAAAATCATTTAAATAAAAAGTCTTATTAAAATTATGTAGGTTTAAGGCTGGGAAAAGGCATAAGTTGTTTGGAAAAACCCCATGAAACTGAAAAAAGAAACTCAACTGAAAACAAGGAGTCTGAGTAGTAAAATATTAGCAGGAGTAATTTAAGTTCCTATTTCAAATCCAAATGGAGAAAGTTACAGAAGAATTGCTAACAGAGAGTGCTTTTATCTAACAGCTGGTAATTTCCTCCTTCTCTACTAACCACTTAAATGACAGTGTTTCCTGTATGCAGTCCATTTGCTGGCACGTGAACCCCAATTTTTCGTACGTGATGGCATTCTCCAGTTCCTCACAGAGTACATCTGAAGCATGCAGAAAATACTTGTGGTGCTAGTTGCTCTCACTGTGTACTGGACATGCACTCTAGTATATCACTGCTGCACTGACAATAATTTCTTGACATGTAGTACCAGGGCTGAAGCCGTGCACTGGAGGACCTTCATAAATGTCCCTCTTGCAATGAGTATGCTCAGTCACTTAGCACTTTACTGTCTGTGCATGTGGTGTTTGTACCTCAGACCAACTGACATGAATTTCTTTGCAATGTTGTCAATGTTGTCATCTGGTTGTGAATGTGTGGAGTCACAATGGAACAGCCCCTGGTCCTTCACTCTTTGCCTTTCATTAGCTGTTAAAGAAGATGCATGCCGGGTACACTGTCATGCCTTTCTGATGCTTTATGTCTCACTCAGAATAAAGCTGACTAAACATGGCTTATTGTGTTTAATTTTGACTTAAATAATATGTTCTTTTTCATTCAAAATATTTTGATTTCTACATTTTTGGAAAAATGAGTGTTTAAGACTAAATATTTTATCTTTTTTTTTTTTGCATGCATTAGTACCACTTCAATCACAAAGTGCTTCTCAGAGTTGATAGACTCTTTTCCAGAATTAATTTTTTTTGTTCCCAGAATGGAAAAACTTCACAAGCTTTGCAGTCTTTCATCCATTTTCACCAAAGGTCATATCTTGAGAGAATTGTATCCTCGCGGCCCACTATAAGCAGTTGCAGTCATTATCTAAGATGAAGCAGCATTATATATGGTCTGAATGGAGAAGTGATACCACATACAACTATTGGAAAGTATATAAATCAAACACAGCATTTTCTAGCTACTGTTTGTAGCTGCAGATAGATAGGGATTATTGGTAAAATATGCCAAAATAACAAGAACACAAGGAAAGTCATTCAAAAAGGAAGAACAAAAAAAATTCTTAGGTAACCTCTAGTACAAGACAGAGAGAATCTAGAGAGGTTTTTAGAAGTTTTCTTAATCCCCAGGTCTTTCCTGTTGTCTACATTGCACCACAGGTCTCAGAGGAACATATGTAGCTAAATCATCAGAAGGACCTTAAGTTTATTATTATCTATATCAACGTCCCTATCACTACCACTATCACTATCACTACCTATATCTATATGTACTCAATATCTATATCTATATTTATCTTTCCTTCTTTTTTCTTGAAAACATGCACTTCATTATAGCTATATGCAAGCTATACAGAATTGCTAAACAAAGTAAATCTTTAGGTGTCTCAGATATCAGAATTATCTTATTGCAACCAGTTATTTTCTCCATATGACCAGAAATTTTCTGAATCTACTCATGCTCTACCTTGTCATGTACATCCCTTGTTATATACATTACTTTTCCCAAGAATGTGAGTGCTCGTTCTGTTTCTCATCTGTTATCTGAGGCTTCTGTAACAGTAATTTAGGATGTCTTAATAAAAATGCCCATGGGTTTTTGCAACGCTATATACAACTGCAGTGTATAATGATCTGCCACACTTGACTATTTATTGTCTTAATCTGAAGGAAATAAAGACATGGTGGGTGGGATTCAGTTCCAAATTAACAGATGTCTACATGTAGAAGTTTCTATCTACATAAGCTAGGTCAAAAAAGTCACTGTCCGAAAACTGATCCTAACATCATAGAATCATAGAATCTTCCGATTGGAAAAGACCTTTTAGATCATCGAGTCCAACTGCACCCATTATCCGCTAAACCATGTTCCTTAAAAACTCATGTATCCTTTTAAATACCTTCAGGGATGGTGACTTAACCACCTCTCTGGCCAGCTGTTCCAGTGCCTGACCATGTTTTTGGTAAAGAAATCCTTCCTAATATCTAGTCTGAACCTCCCCTGGCGCAGCTTATAACCATTTCCAGTTGTTCCATCACCTGTCACTTGAGAGAAGAGATCAATACTCACTCTCCCACAGCCTCCTTTCAGGCAGCTGTCGACAGCAATGATGTCCCCTCAGCATATTCTTCTCCAAGCAAAACAACCCCAGTTCCCCCAGCCATTCCTTGTAGGAATTGTTCTCCAGCCCCTTCACCAGCCTCATCGCCCTTCTCTGGATGCGCTCCAGCACCAAAATATTCTTCTTCTAGTGAGAGGCCCAGAACTGAACACAGGACTCAAGGTGTGGTTTCGCCAATGCCGACTACAGGGGCACAATCACCTCCTTTTAAAATTATACCTTTAAAGCTGTTACTGGGAAGCATTATATCATATAATCTCATAAGCTATGATAGTTATACAAAATATGTGTATTTTATATATTTTTCCCTCAGTAAATTCTGTATGTTATTCAACTGTCTTAAATATGTAATGTTTTTCCTGTATAAAGATGTAATAGTAAGGAGAATTAAAAATATATCATAGTTTAGCAGGACATTATGTTTACACCAGAAAATACAAAGAGTACCAGAAGGAGAAAACAGAGTTCAGTCTATATGAGGACAAGATCAGCTACCCGAAGAAAGCAGGAAGAAAGAAAATAGAAATCCTTTGGTAATAACATTTAAACCCTAGAGGGCCAGTAAGGCCTGTGGAGAGGGGAGACCAGTATTTGCTGTTGTTGTTACTTGTCAGAATTACTGGGCTCCCACGGGAATCTGAGTCTCTACTGTTGATCCATCTGTAGAATATTCCACGTATCAGCTTTACATTGGAGCGGGCAGGGAGACGTGTTCTGCAACAAAGTCGTAGAATGTACCAAACCAAAATAGAAAGGTGTATTTTTCCCTTCGTTACATTTTTCCAGTGTTTTTTCTACTGCGACATTCATAATTCTTGTGCTATTTTTTTAGTGCTAGGACTGAATTTATTTATTCATCACCTGGTGCAGGATCTACTGACTTCTTTTGTTTCTTTGCCATCACTTAGGAAGTTAAATTGTTATTCACAGCTGGGTTCCGCTCATGAAAGACTAAAGTGCACGATCATTAAAATGATCACAGAAGCAAGCAAGAAAGCAAGCAAGCAGACAAAAATACTCCTAAAGGCTGTATCTGGGAGTTTCTTCCAGCCACAGCTGGTAACAAACAATCAAACACAGTCATCTTCTCTTGTTACAGATTTACCATTATCTTTCAAGAGAGTCAGCACCTTCTCATCAATTTACACATACCAACATATGACAGCATTTGATTTACTTCCAGCCTGGAAAATGTATAATTTTGAACTGATAAGAGCAGGATCAAAATATTTAGGTATACAAGCTCTTTTCATTTAGTCTGTACTTGATAGCTATGCTTCCTATGCTGTTATACTTTTTTTTTTTTCCTTTTTTGAATAGTGGTCATAGCAGCGAGTTTTACTGAATTTGCTCCCAACAAGACTAATCTCCCTTTTCCCTCCTGCCCCAATTGTCCTTTAATAATTTGACATCCATGCATCATCAGAGAAGCAGAATGATATACTACTAGTTGGGAAAGAGATACAACACATATTAAAGATAGTGGAGAGATTCTCACTGAGTTTAACAGGCTTTGGATAATGTCAAAATTCTTGGTAATAGTAATAGGAACATTTTGAAATTCCACGTATTTGAATATGAATGATTAAAACATTGTATAAGTGATTTATATTAGGTGGGCCAAAAATGTACTCCATTTCCGCTTCTATTCACTACATCCAATTAATTCACTCTGCTCAATTGGTATCATATTTAAAGGATAATCCCTGAAACCTTTGATCCAGCAAAGCATTTCATTTACCTTACTCTAGATATGTAATGGAATCCACAAAACCCTTGTCATGACTGATTTATACTTAAGCTTTACTTCATACGTGTTTGTTAGTGCAAGGCATATGTACACACATTACAGATTTTATTTCCACAAATTAGTGTATTATTTTAATTTCAATACTAGGAAAATGTTTAATTAGCATTTCTTTATATAATATTAACAACAGATACTTCAGCAAGCACTTTATTAAAACAAGTTCAAATTCCATGCTTGGTGGAAAGTATGCTGAATGCAACTAAAATGCACTCATCAAACATTATACACGTTAAACAAACCAATTCAGTATTTCCATTCACTAGCACAGCTGTCACTCAGTAGTCATTTGGTAATGTCACAGCATAAATGGTCCAATGGTATTTTTGTGGCCAATAGCAATGAAAAAAACCTGATCAACTGCACCAAATGAAGATTGCTAGCAACAGATCTTACTATCTGGCACTTCAATTATGTTTTCCCAGTTATCTTTCAGTTCTACTCAGTAATTCTTATATCAATTTGGACAAGTGTATCTATGAATGCATTATCATACAGGCAAAATCGTCTGTTCCCTTTATTTATTTTTTCTGCTTTTTTAAACATTTTTTCTCTCTTTCCTTTCCAAGTATTTCTTTTAGAAGACTAGGGCTTCCCCTTTTATTTATTTATTTATTTTATTCTCCTGTTTCTCAACCCTTTTTCATTTATTTGTGAAATATATGACAGTATTTTTCCCAAAAAAATGCCTGAATACAATGGTACTGAACACTAACTCATACTCTGGAAAGCTTAAGGAAGATAAAAAATCATTTATAGTTCTAAAAAAATAATGCGTGAAATTGAATGGCATTTCTTGACAAGAAAGCAGTTAGATAGCAGAAGCCCAGCTAAACAGAGTATGTTCATATTAGTTTAACAGAATTGTCACAAGAGATAGCTAACTAACATTTCTACATCTAAGGCTATTTTTCTGTGCAAGTAATACTCTGCAAAATCAGCTACCATAGTGCCAGTCTTTTGAAAGCTCATATTTTGTAGAAGAATATATAAAACTTTCTAAAGGAGCTCCTGATAATAAGTGTGGCAAGAAGCTAATCACAGAAAGGCAACATTGAAATATCCTAAAAATATGGAATCCTGTGGGCCTCATCTCCCTTTTTTTTAATAACATACTGAAAGGTGTCTCCCAAGACATATGTTATCTCAGTGTTGCTGTCTTTCTACAAAAGCAGATTTCAAGATACAGGTGAAAGGATTACTTGCAAGTATTTAAATGGAATGAGAAATGATAATACATTATTCTCTTGTTTCCTCAAGGAGATGAGGATATTTGAGTATTTAGCTATTAATAGACATAATACAATCACCCTTTCTTGACAATTTCAAATGTAATTTGAATGCATGAACAAATTTATTCTATATTTTAATGCACTGAGTTTCTGTCTTCAAACTCACATGGCATCAAGCTGTGTTTTCCAATAACTTTTAAAAAGAAACTCCTTGCAATTTCTGTGGCTAGGCTTCCCATAACAAGACTAATATCAACAATCTGTTTCTAATTTTACAATTATGTCAGAAATATTTTGTCAGTACAACAGCCATTTTGCATGAACGAGACAAGACACTTGGCATGTGATATTGGGAATGTTATAGTGGTTTGTCTTATAAAGTTTTATCTTAAAGACAGTTTACATTATTACTGACAATTTTTTTTTTTATTAAAAGGCCATACAACATACATAAAATTCTTCTTATTCTATTACATACATTCTGACTTCTTAAAACAATTAGATCTACATTAATTTTTTTAAAATTTTTGCTATTGTCCTTTGTTGAGAATTTATCTATCACTGTTCTTCAAAACATTTTTCAGTGGAAAAATGCAGTGCCTCCTCAGTAAACAAGCTGCAGCATGTAAAAAGTTCAGGAACAACAGGTGGATAACAGCTGAAAATTGAAAAGATGATGAGTATTCTTTAAACACCCACAGTCAATGTGTGTACCTTTATGCAAGATGGAAATCACAGGAGAATCACACATTATCAGTGTAGTGAGTCATAACTGACAGGGACCTAAAACAAATGTATGGCAAAGATGAACAAGAAATTCTTAAAGTATGTGGGTTTTCTACCAAAATTTGTGTGGATATTAATCCGAGGAAAAAATAAATATGTATTTTTAATATTTATGATTTTGATATTTTTTCTCTTAACCAGAAGAATAATTTACCAGTTGCTTGGTTTCAAACATACTCTAACATTTTCAGGACATTCTTTTTGTAAACCTACCAGATATGCAATCAATAACAAAATTTCTTCACTAAAAGAATTAAAAAAGATACTGTGAAGACAGATCATAGGACAAGAAGATATTTTGACAACAAAACCTATTGAAAAGCTTTCCTAGACTATAAATATTCCAGTATTGTTCAGTGGACCTAGGAGTAATATATTTTCAGTACAAGCATATCCAAAAAATAAATGTGTCTCATTCATAGAATCATAGTATCATAGAATCATCTAGTTAGAAAGTACCTCTGAGATCATCAAGTCCAGTCGTACCTGTCCCTTTACTACACTGCATCCCTAAGAAACTCATCTACCTGCCTTTTAAACACCTCCAGGGATGGTGACTCAACCACCTCCCTGGGCAGCTGTTCCAATGCCTGACCACCCTTTCAGTGAATAATTTTTTCCTGATGTCTAATCTGAACCTCCCCCAGTGCAACTTGCAGCCATTTCCTCTCATCCTATCACCTCTGTCACTTGTGAGAAGAGACCAGCAACCATCTCATTATAACCTCCTTTCAGGTAGTTGTAGGCAGTGATGAGGTCTTCCCTCAGCCTCGTCTTCTCTAGGCTAAAATACCACTGCATTTCTCTTCCAACATCCAAAAGGAGGAAAAGGCAAGGAGCTGGTTTCTCATCATTAAAAAAAAAGATGCAGTTATACTGTAAGCTACTAAGGTCCTCACATGACTACCTTAATAATTGTTTCGGATTAACACCTCTGACCTCCCTTATCACCACATCTAACATATTTTGTGTTTAGGGGGTTTTGCAAAAAAGATCTCAAGTTGGAGAAATAAACTATCATACTTGATTCCAACTGTAGATTTTACCAGTAGTGGATTTTTTTTTTTGTTTGTTTCTTCTTGTATTCCATTTTCATTTCATATCAACCATAGAAGACATCCTCTGGTTTCATACACTTATTAACATTTGCAATTTTTAAATTAATTGTATCTGGAATTTTGAAGTGACAAGTTATATGAAGGAAGGCAAACTGAACTAATTGTAAGGGGAAAAAATGTATTTTGACTGTGTATCTTTAATTGTAAATGGAAGCTTTACCTATCAGAATAGAAATGCAATGGATGTTGAAGTCCTAAAGTCTAAACAGTCTTCAGAAACTCTGTGTAACATACAAGGTCCTCCTGAAGCTGACTGATAGTTTATCATTAAATATTATTCTATTAGGAAAATTACATCTTGATCTACTTAGAAGTGATTTAAATGTTTCTCAAAGAAACTAATAAACCCATTACTTCATTATATTTTCTATCAAAAAATTAAGTAATTCTAAATCAAACATTGTTTCAGTTGAAAAAACATTAAGTTCATATTATAATAAAGTACATCTAGAAAGTGTCTAATTTACTCACAACTAGTTACTCAATTTTTGATCATACTACATTACTCAGATCAGTCTACTCAGTGTCTTCACACTTGTCCTTTATGTGAGCATCAGATTGTTGCTACAGAAGAGTGGGAAAAGCATAGAGAAGTAACACTTCGTAAAACTTCTGTGTATTCTGAAGATCTGCTTCTGTTTATAAAAATACTATAGGTGTTAATTGGTGGAGTCTTCTTAATTGATATGAAGGCAGTATGTATGGAAATAGAACAGATAAGTGCATCATAAGGTTATTTAGTGCGTCATAGGACATGGTTCCTCAGGTTAAGCTGTGCTTCCCACAAATAGCCATAGAGGTTTTTTCTGTTTTGAAGACCAACCAAATTTGTCATCCCTTATTCCTGTGATACTAACTCACAGAATAACTCAAAGACCTCCCCTGGTGGTAAACTATGTTTGTGAGAAGTTTGCTTTCTTATATGCCGAATAACTCAGAACGGATTTCATCATTTACTGATTTTCAGAGCCTTAGATTACCAGTTTATAGTAATGGAAGAAAATATCTAAATGTAAGAAAATAAAAAAAATTGTAACTGAAAATATGTTTGTAAAAGTTCATTTTTGACTTCTCCAGTGTGTCTACATCTCCATTAGACTAAGCCAGATTTTCCGTCTGGTATGCAGCTCCAGGTTTTAAGACACCTCAGTTTCTTGATCTGACTATAGAAGTTTAGATGAGAAATAGGCATCTAAGCTCGCACTGACTTTAATGGAAATCTGACCTAAATCATCTTGTGCCCATACACAGCTGTCTAAAAACATTTGATAAAACTTAAGGCTTAGAATATATCCACACAATAGAGGGAGATGCATCAAAGAATATATGGAATTCCCATGTGTTTCTAAAGTGTCAGCCTGATGCATTCTGATTTGCTGGAGTATCTCCTGCAAAGTTCTGGAGGACTATCGCTGTACAATTACATTGTAGCTTCTTTGTTAAAGAAGTGGTTTAGTGGTTCTGACAGTCACTACCACTAACATAAAGCAAAAGGATACTGTTTTCAAATCCAAGCTGAGATTCTTGAATTGTGGGGTTTTTTTATTCTGTCATGTTTAAGATAAGGCAGAAGGTATTACTTCCTCTCTTTAAGTCTCAGCTTCAGTTTATTTATTTCTATTACATCTGAATTTATCTAATGTTTCATAAAATTTTAGCAGAAACCTACTCGCTGATGGGGTAACATGAGAAACACAGAAGGCCTTGACTCTGTGAAAGAACTGCTATACAATAACTAATACTTCAGTGTGTTATCAAGGCTGTTTGGTCACAAATCCAAAACACAGCATCATATGAGATGCTATGCAAAAAATTAATTATATCCCAGTCAAAACCTGTACACTTCTAGACTTTTAATAACTTTCAAAAAATTAAATTAAACTAAAAATCTTATCCTTTTCTTCCTATTTTATTTCCCTAGGTCAGACATCTTTTCTATTACCTTTTGAAAAAAAAAGGTGATACAGACATATGAAAAAGGTATATATTGAGTAGGATTTTACGAGAGGAAGAGTTAGAAACTTAGAAACTCCCTTTTATATGCAAAGGTGGTTATTTGTTTTACTTAAACTGGTATATCCAGATTTCCTGGTTTCCATTACAATTAGAATTTTTTTTTACATTATTAATTATTAATGAGAAAATAATTTTTTTGTGTATTAATCTTGAATCTCTGAAACTATACAGCTTCAAAGACTCATCTTTGGATTTTCAACCTCGGTGAAATATTTACATAGAATCAAAAAATAGAACATCATAGAAACAATTAAAATAACTATTTATTATACTTGCTTTCATTTGAAAAATTCTCCTGCATCCTTTTGAAAAAAATCGTCGAAGCATACTAATTCATATTACTATGTGATGTTTATATTTTAGTGGAAACACTGAACTTCACTGTTTATACTGTAGCCTGTTGTATTAGTTTCTGTAAAAATACGTAGGAGAAAAATCAACCTAGCAGTAAAATTTACCATTTGAAATTCAAGGTAAATTCAAGGACCTGAATTCTATTCTTAGAAGATTGAAAAAGGTACTAGAGAACCATAACTTTTACAAGTCACAGACATAGACTCACAAATTATTTAAGTAATAGCATTTGGTTTGACAGTGTTAACTCTGAAATAAGAACTTGTCTGTAAGACAGAAATGTGACAGGAAAATCCTTAGATTTATAGTAAAAATTTACTTTTGTGTAATACACTTTAAGAAGGAATTCGGCACCAAAATATTTCATCAAATACTTAAAATAATTCTCTAATGCCATAATGTGTTAGCTAATATGAACAAAAAAATTTACAAAGTACCGCAATACATTCAGTTTATGTGGAGGTGGCTCATAAACCAGACATCATTTATGTTTTCAAATATTTCCTAGATTATGGTGGAGATAGACTATGCAAACTACAAAAAAAAAAAAAAAGAAAAATCAGTCTATTTGATTCTGAACACTGGTATTAGCTCATAATTTCCATGCAATGTTAGATGCGTTTCCATTAAGCCAAAATTTTACCATTTGCATTAAATGTGAGTCAAAAGTTGATATTCTAACTTCACTTACATTGTGTGATGTGAATGTTCAAACTGCAAGCTATTAAGCTGAGATGTACCAATCAGTGTTAAAAATCATGTACACTCCAAGTCCTGGCTGGGTGCATTTGATTGCAGTCAAGAATTGTCTGATCATCTAACCAAGAGTGTGGGAAATAAAATATACTTTGAATTCTGTGATATTTCACTTACAGGTTGTGTAAGTCTATCCTTCTTCATCCTGAGGATTATGACTTCCAGTGTGGTTGTCTTCCTACTCATGCAAGGATCCCTGAACGAAAATAAATTATATCCATAAATACATCTATATATCATTGTAAGAGACTGCAAAAGACTCTGTTAGGTGACTGTCTCAACCTTGCTGAAACACAAAACCATAAACCAGACCGGAGGTTTATGGTCGTGCTGGTATCTGGTACGGAGCTCCCGAAGAGACTGGAGAATCCGTTTTCTGTTTTTGCAAGAGATAACCTAAATACCCTGGTAAGTGCTCAGGTGCAAGGGATCTGAACAGAGGGTCCTGGAGGCCCTTGAAGACCTCCGTAACAGAAGTGTTGGGCATGTGTATCACTACCACTATATTCTCTCCCTTTTTCTCTCTTTCTCTCCTTTCCTTTTCCTCTCATCTCTTCTGCATTGGTTATAATAAACTATAATGTTTGAATGTGACACTTGAACTCATTTGTGTCTTAAATTTCACCCTTGGGATCATTTTGAACTCTCTCGGATCCGTAATGGGTCAAGACAATCATACATAAATATCATAATACATAAAGAACATTATCTCCTAAATACCACATCTTAACATACATAGTATTACACAGAAAACGAACACTTGTTCAGAGATAATTTTAATAAAAATGTCGTTAAAAATCAGTTAATGTATAAATAGGCATTTCTGTTTTTTTAAGATGCTCTGTAGACAACCAGCACTTAAATATTCTGTGTTTTAGGCAATTCTATCCCCTTGTATCTTAAACTCTGATCCAGAGAATTTCAGTAAAGAGTAAAACACATTTCAAACTTTTTTTTAACATTGGTTTGTACGAATCCTAGTAATTTTTGTACTTTTTGAGGGCAAAGAAATAACAATGCAAGAATATGTAAATAAAATGTATTTTTAGTATACAGACATCAATTGATGTTAATTTTACTCCCTATTTTGTCTTTCTGACTTTGATGTGCAGATTTATGTTATTTTAAACACTTGTTATATAAGAAGGATATTTTTATATCACAGCTGTCCCTCTCATCTGTAGTGATGCTCTTCTAATCTGAATAAGATTTCTATGTTTATCATTAGGAAAATGAATTCTTCTAATAAAATACTGTACTAATATCTGTCTTACTTTAAAAAAGGGGAGCAAAACTACTGTTTCATCTATATTTTTATTCATGTATTATCAAGCAATAACAGAAGCTACTCAGAGATGACACCACTTTGGTTTCTGTAACAAATGCATTTCAGAAAGAAAGAGGAATTCATAAAAGGGAATTTGTTTAGTTCAATGGGCACTAAGGTCTGACTGTGAAACCTCTGCGAATGTTCTCCGAACAAACAGAGGCAGCACTTGTTTCCCAGATCAATTATTTTTTAGGTCCATTTGGACAGAGTTTGGTTTCTTTTAGCAGCAGAAATAGTAACACAGAGTGCTATAAATGCAGTATACTGCTCAAAAATAGGAAAAACTCATGTAAATCTACTTTTGGATTATTATCCAGTTTTCAAATATACTTTTTATATAAGGAAACCACATTCTGTTCATCTTTACAAGCAATCAACTCACTTTCTTCCTGAAGATGGACTTAGGCTAAACAAATGATGTGCTTATTTTTGAGAAGAGTAAGGAAAAGTGAAACTATTCTCCTACCACCAAAGCTTGGAACGTGCTGTTAGTTATATAGACACATGTAGAATAAAGAACAAAAGAAATGCTTTCAGGTGGCAAGTGTTTCCCCTGTCTAGCATTCCTATCCCACTATGGATTAATCTCAGAAATTTTTACCTTTATTAACCACAGCAGGTATTCAGTGACCAGTAATGTAGTAGATATCTAGAACATAAAGGGAAGAAAGAAATCCCCTCCTCCTCCTAAACAGAAGACAGACTTTCAGAAACATTCAATTGAAGTAGGAGAAGAGAGATTGATTTCAAGGTATAGTGTATTAGATTTCAAATAAATATTTTCTGCCTTCATTTTAAATGCTAGATTTCTCAGGGAAGAAATTGCTGTTGCCAGTAACACCTCCAAGTGATCCTTTTATCTTCCAGGTCAGAACACTAACATGTTTAGCCTATACCTGCCAAAATCATTACATCTATGAAATCTGAGGGTTAAAAATACTTATAGAAGGAAAGAAAAGCAGGTATATGATGATAAAAGAGCAAAAAAAAGATGACTTTGTTCAGATCAGGTGTATGTATTTTCTATTTTAAGCAAACTTACAGTCAATAAAAAAAGATTGATGAGCAACAACTCATACACAGTTTTGGTTCACTGTGACATTTCAACATTCCATCGCATCAGTTACTGTATTTCAGAGTGCACAAACGAACGCTTTTCAAAGAAGCATTGTGATCCGCAATTATGAGTATTTTAAAATAATCTTTAATACTTTTGCACATATTATTTTACTGTTCCAGTTTCTAAATGTGATGCTAGCTATATTTGTTTTATCTAGCTAATATGATTAGGGATTCTTTATAGGCATTGTAGAAAATACAGGTAGTAAAGCAACAGAGGCAGAGAGAATTGTCTTATTACGTCCTCCAATAGTTTGTTAAGCAGGTTTCTATACGCTAATCCTTTCAATGCCCTCCATGACTTTTATCAGCTATGCATATCATCAAATTAAATTCCCTGAACTATATATCCAGCAAGTGGTGTAGGAAAGAAATAAATGGATATCTGTAATTTTAAGAGGTGAAGAGACAATTTCAAAAATTACTTATTGTAACTTCATATCTTCATGAACATTTTAAGTAAACCTATAGTTGAGTTACTGCCAAAAGAAGAATATTTTCTTTCCATATCCCAGTGTGTTGGGCTGTTGTGTGCATTTTTTCTTTTTCCTTTTCCCCTGAAAACTAAAAAAATCCCATTATTTGGACACTGATGATAGGATCAATACACATTGGATTTACCTTCTACATGCATGTTTTCTTGGATTAGTTTAGTTTCATATATATGCTCCTTTTTTTCAATATGTCTGCAAAGGAAATCTAGGACTACTAGCTCAGAGGCAGAAGTCCAAATTACAGACTTCTTCATTTGGTCAAATGACTCTTATCAATAATGTTTGGAGACAGCCCTAGGGTTTTTTTACATATTAACCCTTCATGAAAGGAAGTCACTGGGTTCTTGTCAATTGACTGGTACTCGACCAGTCAATAGGTAGCCCTCTATCATGTGGAAAGCATTACAGACTTCCATTATGACTTATGAGTTGAAATAAATAAACAATTTTTGTCCCCAGATGAGATATTAGTATAGTTTGGGTCTTGGCAAATTACGGTTCTTTATCTTCTTCCCTATTTTTGAGACAGCACTTATGTAGCATAGTATTTCACTCTATATACCTAATATTGCTTTGTTGCGTGTCCTTCAAATCTTACCCTGTACGTAAACCATTAAGATGATATAGAAGAGGACTTGAGAAAAAAAGTTAAAAGTTAAAAGAATAGAAACACTAGGGGATTTAACTCATCCTTTCCCTGCCCCCAAGAAGAAAACACAAAGTACTGAATTACGTGTTGAGGTTTCTAGCTGACGGTAGCATAATGCAAATACAATACCTTATTTTCCTGTATTTCATCATTAACCTAATCTAACCAAATCATATTTTATTTGCTTATTTAGGAGTCAGGGAATACAGTTAGCATGTAAGAAAATATGAAAACACAAAGAAGTCACCAATGTTTTTAGTACCAAGCCAGGAAGATGCTGTGTGAATGTACTTCTTAGACCCAATGTCTCTTAGCTTTTTCCAAGTAAACTCATCTCTTCTAAGCTATTTTTCAGTAGATTGATGCTAAAAATTTACTAAATCATAAAAAAAAATCTGAAGTTTTTCACAACCTTTCTTCCCTATTTTTTTTGATATTTTATATAGTAGATAACCATTTCAGAAGTTTAGTAGGCTTGAAAGAAATTTTTCTCTCTTGAAAATAAGATACTTTTTTCAATTTATTACACATCTGTAACATCTTTAGCTAGAAAGATTTGTCTGCTGTTGTGTTCTGGAAAAATTCTACAAAAGAGGGCTTTGAATTCTGAAAATGTGAGCATGTGTTATTTATTAAGTAAAGCTAATAGAATAGTATGAAAGACGCCTTACTTAACAGTAATACACAACATAATTAACACCCTTAACTAGCTGGTTTTAACTATTCTTTTTCACAAATCTGTTTATGGATTAAGGTGAAAGTCCAGCAAATCTCTGAAGTATGTGTTTAACCCAAGCCATGCATCACACTTTAAATCATGCTGAAGTATTTTAACTCAAGATAAACAACAAAAAAAAGTATATGACTGTTGCTGTTGTTTCAATGTCTACAAACAATGATTTTTCATCGTACATAACAAAACTTTATGATTTTCTTTTATATTTAAGTTTTAACCAGTGTCTTCACAAAAACCCATGCAATTTCAAAAAAGTAACAATCTCCAGATAACATCTGAAATTTTATTAAGTGCTTTACTAAGGTGATGATTCAGTCCATTATTTAATCTTTCATAAATTATTTACAATATATTTGCTATAAAATTGGAACAGTTTAGAGGACAGTATTTATTTAGAGTGACAAAGATCTCTAACCTCCCACTGGTTCCATTTGAACATAAGGAAAAAATCTGTATCGTGAGAGTGACGGAGGACTGCTACAAGTTATCCAGAGAGGTTGTGGAAAAAACAACCTTGGAAGTACACTAAAGCTGTCTGAACACGGTGTACAACCGACCCTAGGTGATTCTGCTTGAGCAGGGTTTGGGCGCAATAACCTGCAGAGTTCTCTTTCTACCTCAACCATTCTGTGATTCTGTGATTCTACAATACTCCACGCAAGAGTTAAAACCAACCCTTTTTCTTCAACTGTACTTTCTCAAATAACCATGCCATCGCCCTTACTTGAAATAGTATTTTTGATCATCAAATTGATACTGATTAGATTTCATTTTTATTATTTATCATTATTAATGATAGTGCTTATATATTTTTTATTTCTTATTTAGATACTTTAAAAAGAACTCACATATGTGGAATTTGACTGACTTCATACAGATATCAAAATAGAATCCGTGAATCATAGCCAGAAAGGCATCTATTTCTTTCCTTGATTGTAAAGTGACCTGACATGAAAATTTCACCTGCAAATGTTCAAATTTAAGGCAGATGGATTTCACCTTACTAATCTTCTGTAAGATGATCTTAATATTTTATCAAGAAAAAAAGACCAAAAATCGCAGTGTTTTGAGTGGGAAGGGACATTTAGGGGTAACAAATTTCTTACTTATGTAAAATCTGAACCTACTTTGTTACAGTTTGAAAACATTGCCCCTTCTGCTGTCGTTGCAGGCCCTGGTAAAAAGTCTTTCTCTGTCTTTCTTACAATCCCGCTTTAAGTATTGAAGTACTACGGTAAACTGCTCCCTGGAGCCTTCTCTTCTCTAGACCGAAAAACTTCAACTCTCTTAAGTCTCTCTCCGTGGGAGATGTGTTCCAAACATGTGATAATTTGCATAACCCTCCTCTAGACATACTCTAATAGGTTCATTTCTGTCTTGTACTGTAGCTGCATAGATGGATGTGGTACTCCAAGTGGAGTTCCACAACTGTAGAGTAGAAGAGGAGAATCACCTCAGGCTGCTGACCACACTCCTTTTTATGCAACCTAGGTAAGAGATGGCATTAAAATATGAAATGTAGTTGACTTTACACACAAAATGTATATAATATATACAAATAAAAAATGTCTTTCATTTAAAATTTTTAAAATTAAATATATCATTTTTTTGTTGGAAACCTCTAAGAAAATAAGGATTGCTCATACTTCAGAGGGAAAAAAATATAAGTAGTAACCAAATTCAGAAATATGTATCACAATTCATTTTTGACACACAGAAATTCCACTTTCTAAAACCAAATTAAAGGAAACTACATTATGAAGTTACTCAATCCTTACTCAACAAAATGAAAAAGACAAACACAAAGCCATATTTTACTTGGTTACTTTGAAAAATAATTGTGTAAGTGAAAGAAATACACTAACACAAAATGTATATTGTTATACATCAACATGTTATTATCCTGATTTTCTTCCCTTTCCTTTTTCATTCTTTAAATAGTTCTGTATTAAAACTTTGCCCACTTCCTGAAGGTTAAATGAAGTATCCAAATATCAAACTTTCTTGAAATCAAGTTTCCTACTTTATCATGTACTATCTGCTGTTCCTAAACAAAGTAAGAATTTAAAAACTGGTTCAGAATAAATGTTTGACTCATACTTCATATAAATATATATAAAACCAAGCAAGATAATAAAACATCAGGCTTGCTTCCTTATTTCCCCAAAGCCTAGAGTGCTTTATTTGATCTTCCTGTTTAGTTCTGGAAAAGATAGCCATGACTGCATCCTTTTATAAAAATATATGGCTAACAGCTTTTACATTTTGTGATGGAAGAAGAGGTCTTCCAACTTTTCTGAATTATTGTCTAGTCCAGGATCAAAATTCTGAATGCTTTTCTATTACCATAATCCAATGAATGTGCCTGACAGGTGATGTCCTGGCTTAGCGCGGGCACACACACCCCTTCACACACACCTCCCACCCCCAAACACACCCAACCAGGTCTGTAGCTGAAACCCAGCAGCCTTTTAGTTTAAATCCTCACCGCCCCCAAAGGGTAACAGAGACTTGCAGGTTGGAAACTAACACTATGACAGCTGTAATGCAACAACAATAATAAAAGGAAGATAACAATATTAATAAGAAATTAGTAAAATATATATGAGTATGCAAAAAAAAAATCAAATTCCTCTAATAAACATACATCACTTTTGATGCTACAGGGCTGGCACAGGAAAGGTCCTAGACTGCACTCAGTGGCAGGCAGGAGCTGGACTTAGGAGCACATCAATGGGTTCAGGGACTGACAGACAGACAGACAGGTGAGATCCTCCCTGAACGTCAGCCATAGAAGAAGAGGGGGAGAGAGAGTCCTGACCCTCATCATTTCTAAGCTATTATACTGAGCATGGAATACTTTGCTGGCCATGCTGTGTCACTTTTCCTGTCCACATTTCCTACTAGATTTGACATTCCCTTGCCAGGAACTCTGGGATGGCCTAATTTACGTAGGAATAGGTGTGACCAATGGACCATTACCCTGGTGGTAGCTATCAGGCTGAATAGCCAGAGAAAAACCTTCTGCTTCAACCCAAACCAGCACAGGTGAAAGAAGAACATTATTACTACTTTTTTTCATACCTGTTAAAATATGAACTACATTACCAAAAGGTCATAAAAAAAAAATCATTACTGCAGTTTATAGTGTGTATGTGCAAATGTGACATTAAAAGCCTCAAGAGTATCATGCAATAGCCATTTGCACATGGATCTTGGTAAAGTAGAAAAACGAAGTACTGAAGTATTAAATGAAGACAGATTTCACCTCAGTTTGCTGAAAAGATCTTTTTTTTTGCAAGGTTTCTTGCAGAAGAAAGAAACCCAAAGCAATACTCAATTTTCCATAGAGCATTTTTGATAAAGACAAGTTTGACATAGATCAATAATAATAAATTTTAAAATAATGCACAGGATTATTTCCAATTCTGATCACATCAGAACTGGTTTATCTATATTGTAAGAGAGAGCTGAGGTGGCCGTGAGCTGTAGTGTTCAGAACTGCTTGTCCTCAACAAGGAGTATTCAGTCTGCTAAGCACTGCTGGCTGCTCATCATACAATGAAAGTTGTGTTGATGCAAGAGTAGTTCTGATGATGCCTCACACAGATCCCTTTTATTTTGCTACTGATTGACTGCAGACACTTCACACAATTTCTCTTAAAACTGTTAAACTGATTGACCAAAGCCTAGTAATGTCTTTCATCACATTTCCAGCTACTAATTCTGTTTGATGAGCCAGGCGATGAATCAGCGTAACTTTTGGAACTTGTTTAAGCTATGTGCAGATTTTTTTTTTTATATACTCTGCTGTTAATCATTTCACTCATTTCTTCCTTTGTGCATTTCAAGAATATTTTGATAGATTAGGAAAAACAGAAACAGGCTTAGAAACAGGAGCTCTATAGAAGAAGCAAGAGTTCAAGAATAAGAGCCAGGGCATCTTAAATGGCTTTAGATTTCCATCTTTAAGCACTTCTCTCTCACCCTGAGGGTCAGATTTCCATCTGCGGAGGTTATGGAATGGTGTAACTAACCTTATTTCTTTCTCAGATGTAATTTTAGTTCAAGAGTAATAGTGATGTATTGTATAAGCAAATATGCAAATGTACAAATTTTTGTTTGATTTCAAGCAATTCAATTTTCACAGGTACCATTACTAAACAGGTAGTCGATATCTAAATATATTGGTTAGAGGAAAAATGGATACATTCACTTTAAAATAAAAAAAATACATTTTAAGGGAACATTTTAAGGAAAAAAAAGCAGGTTTTATTTGATCTATAATTTGCCAGGCATGTGCCTACGTCCATAATAGCATGACGGATTGTTCTAGGACTTTCATGCATCCAATTTATAGGTCTTGAGATTCTGAGGTTCTGAAAAACACAGAGGTACACAGATATGTAAATGAGTCAATTTGTTCTCAAATGTAAGAATGTGTGGTCACTACGTCTAAAAAAATACATAGGAAAATAATGGAAGATTATGAAAAAAAAGCGTTTATGCTATGCCTTATAGATATCAGTGAGAACTGTATGAATTTGTCCAAAATCTAAAGCAGGTAAGAGTGATGGGAGCTCATACTTCCTTAAATAAATTGGAAAGCAAATAAGAAAAAAAAGGCATTTGCTTTGGTTTTTTTCAGTTTGTGTTTGGTTCATCTAAAATGAGGTGGGTGGAAGAAGAGGGATACTGTCAGCCACAATAAATGAGACAGCCAAATTAATACATATGCAATATATACATGGATTTATCTCCAAGTAATATTTGATAAAATACAACAAACACGAGTCAAGACCAATGATCACATAACTAATTAAATAGCATTGTCATACTTAAAGGAACATATCAATGACAAATATAGTATATAGTGTATATAAAGTAATTTCATGCTTCACTTTTCACTTATTTGCATTTCTAGATAAGCAATTAATGTCCTTCCAACTGCTTCTGGATATTGTAGTTACTGAGAGTAGTGCTTTGTGGACCTAAACTAAACTATGTTTGTTGAAATAGACTTTTTAAAACAGATACAAATAACCATATTGGTTAAATGGAAGGGGTTATCTGGCTCAGTCTCCAGAGGCAGTCAGTGGAGAAAATCAAGGAAAAAATATAAGGAAATTCCCATAAGGATACTTCTCCAGAAAAATCCCCCAGTACTACCAGAAATACACAGGTTTTCTCAGTTAAAATAATTTGCACTTGAAGTTAATTTCAATATAACGAATACTGAGAGACTATTTGTAAGGAGGTGCTTTTCACTTGTACTAGGATGGCTATGTTTGGTTGACAGTTAAATGCTTCCATAGTTAAGGGCACCATTTCACTAGATTCTTTTAGCAGACACAGAGATGAAGTACCTCAATGATGTGATATGCTCCTACTTTAAACAGTTGTGAACCTGTTTAAGAGGAAAATTTAAAAATTGTTCCTGTTTACACCAACACAAATGAGTAATTTTAAACAACTAAACACAGACTTCAAAATACACAGCTTGGAGTTTCCTTCTCATATCTTATGGTAAGACCTCCTTTCCTTTTCCCTTTCTTCTTTCTTTCCTTTTTAAAAACAAAATAGTTATAGAGAATGCCAGAATTTGTGAGGTTTTCTGTCACTGTAACTCATAAGCACCTCCTTTCTTTTACCTTTTCTGAGTTTCCGGGCCTAGAATACTGCAGGAATTTCAAGCTTTTCAGCCAGCATATACAGAGAGTTCTTCTTTCAAGTTAACAGTGGAAATTATAAATTTAAAGTAGTAACTACTGACCTCCCTCATTGTAGAAGTACACTTCTAATCCTTTGTTATAATCAGTCCTGTGAACAGAATATGAGATTTGGCACAGCATTAGAGAATGATATGCTAAATATTAAAAAAAATAGATCGTATATCAATGTTTTTCACAAGTTTCCATAAATGAAAAAAAATTTCTAGAATCAGAAGATAAAGATGACTTAGATATTAGTCTGAAGGAGTAAAATAAACTTGGGAAACAAAGGAAATAAGAAAAAGGGAAAAATTACATAAGAGGTAATGTCAATTAGATCAAAGAATACAATTACACCCAACAGTGGCAGAATCTAGGCAAGTTATGCAAATGTACGTAGTGTGAATTTTTGTCTTGTAACAGTCTTTGGCAAGGTATTTATCTTAAGCAGAGCGTTCTTATACGTAAGACGTGGCGTAATTCCAGGTTCATAAGAGAACAAGTGATCCTGATGCATCCTTTTGTACAGTACTGATGCATTAATTATTCACAAACATTAGCAAATATTTATTAGTAATGTCTGACCACCCACTCTTCAGAAACAGGCACAACCAATTGTAGTAGATTGTAATTTTTATTATTTTTTTTAATAATTTAGGACAGTACTGTTGGAGGAGGGATGAGTTCATTCAGTGGTATTGGACAAATTATTAGAATTGATTTCATTGATTTCCAAATACTTTCTTCACTTACCATCCATGAAACTCAGATTGATTGACTGACTTGATTTCTCTTCATTGATTTCAATTTCTCAGCCATGTACAGACACAGTTAGAAAATCGCTAATTCTACAACAGCATAAAAAATAAGGTGATGACAAAGAGATTGTATTCATTGTTGTCAAAAAAAGCAACACCTAATAAAAAATTGTGGGACAGAAAGTATCTTTCAAAGACTCCCTGAAAATATTAGAATTTCTGTTATATAGAAATAGAAGCATAGGTGGTTGAAATATAGGGCCAGGTTTATACACATATGTGAAAAAGTTGTGAAGAAACACCAAATTTTCTCTCCCTGAAAGATCAGAGGTCAATGAACACATTGAATAATGCTTTGGGAGATGTAAAACCTAGAAAATCGTTACATTATGTTTGCCAATTATTTTGGATTACTGTGTACTAATATTAAAAAAAAGAGACCTCTTCTTAATAATGATTACAAGAAAAGGCTTAATAAATATATATTTCTCTGATGTAAATCAGAGCAATCAAATTGATATCTAATGAATTATTTGCACTCATCACAGCCAAGATGCTCATCCCTAAAAGGTTCAAAACAACAACAGTGAACGTACTTGGCTGAAATATGCTTAGTTTTGAAGAGTGGTTTCATGCAGTCTTAATGGATTTCTGGTTTTGAAAACGTACAATATCTAAAATGATTGTGGATGAAAATTAAAATAAACCAGGGCTGACTATCTGGGACTTCAAGGAGCATCTTTAAAGACAAGATCTGGAAGCTCCCAGATTGGTATCATATGCCAAGCACTGGGAGATTTTTCTTTTGTATTTGAAAAGGTTCACCAACAGTTCTAATCAGATTCTCATAGTAAAAAGTTTGATTTACAGTGTTATTTGCCTAAGTGGTTACAGACTTAAGAATTTACCCCACTCAGAAAGCTAGAGAACAGTTATTTGAAGAGAAAAGCTGCCAAATCCTATCACAGAACTACCAATATTCTAACGCTCTTTATTCTCACTTTTCCTATGCAAACAGGAAAATCAGGGAGTGATATCCTGGTATATTACTGTGAAACAACATAGGTATACCTTATGTGATTTAATTTGCAGTCTTGATATGGCATATATACCATGGCTAAAGTCCTAGTTCCCGCTTGGAAAAAGTCTTTATATTACCCGCATTTTCCTGGTCATCCTTCCAAGGAAGTGGATGATGGTGTTTACTGACCAAACAGTGACCGTAACCTTATCTTGATGCAGCTTTAGTTTGGGAAAGTGTTTTGGTACTTCACCTCAGTCCAAACACTATGCGACATGCTGTTGGTTGTCATATAGAATTCATTTATTACTACTTGTCACAATACGGTAAAAATTGGATCCCTTCGTTGCATAAAAGACAGCTTTCTTTCAATTTTCATTCATCTCATGCAACATGCACTTGTGGAGATTTTTTCATTCTCTAGTCGTTGCAAATGTTGAACAACTGTTGAATAGTCAATGTTTAGTTCTTCTACACCCTCTCAAGTTGTTTTTCATGAGTTCACTTCAGTACCAGCCCTCAGATGGCTTGTCTTCTATCACAGAAAGACATCGATGAAACTTTTCTCTTCAAGGCTCACATTTCCATTATGAAATTTTTGGAAGCAGTGTCAAGCTGTATGTTTGTTAATGGTTATCTGAGCAAATGCTTGGTTGATATTGCTCACAGTTTCTTCTGCTTTACTCCCAGCTTTTGAACTCGTACAACCAAAACAGATCAAAGCTACATTTTACCTCTGTAGTTATTCCTTGTATAATTAATTTACAAAACTTTTCAGTTTTAAAAATGGTTTTTAATGTTCATCTGAATATAGAATGATTGTATTCCAAATTTAACCATGGGCAGATATTTGAAAGTAAGTGAAAAACACTGCAAAAAAATCTTGTCCTGAATTGTACTAATAAAACAATTTTTGTAATCTTGAGATAGCATAACTCATTTCTAAAGTATGTAAAACAGATTATAATTATCCTTCAAGATTGTAAAGTGTATAATAACACAAATATTTCCAAGAGGCTAAAAATCTTTGATTGCATTCCATTTTATGACAACTGTCGTTGTGATTTTTTTTCTCAATATGTATTTGGAATTCCTGTAATTTGTTCCTGGTGCCTGTTGGTCTTTAATTGCAGACCTCTGAGGAGAGACTGACTTTTTTTGTTTTTCTATTTCTACTCTTTAGGCAGTAGCAAGCAAGGTCAGGGGGTCAGGGGGTGGTATAATATCTCTTCTTCAGGATGAACATGCCCAGAGTTCTCCACCTCCCCATTCAAGCTTCCATATTTGTGACCATTTGCTAAACTTTTTCACTTTGCCAATGCTTTTCACGTATCTGGGTACTCCAGAGCATATTAGTAACAGGTACTACTGTTCATTGCAGTCTTGTGAATTGTGAATAGTGAGGACCTTGGACCTACTGGCTACTCCTAACAAGAGGCACTTGTCTCACTTACGTGGTCCACTATAGAGCTGGCCTTCACCACCACAGGGTTTTTCTGCTTAGTCAATTGGTCTTCATCAGTACTTCCATCTCCATTTTTGCAAAGCTGCCTTCTAGTATCACCGTGTAATCTCCATTTCACAGTTATGGTGAAAGATATCAAACCTGATGTGTCTATTCATAAACCAAGTGGAAGTTAACCATAACTTACAGAAAATTATAAGGGAAATGGGTTTATCCCAGGTGAAGAAAGGGACCAATAATTTTGTCAAGAGACAAAATGACAGTTCACCTAGATCAAGTTGTCCAATTTGAGTAAAAAGGAAGTAGCAATTTTGTTTATGAAACTACTTACAGAAATGGATACATTTGGAAAAAGAACATGAGTCAACTGAATAACTGAAATATTAGAGGAGCAGCCAGAGAAATATAAGTCTAAGCTGAAGACATGAATTGAAAAAGATAATAAAGCATAAAATGATGAACAGCTGGAAGACAAAGAACAAGAATAAAATGGAAGAGTTAATTTTGAAAGCAGAAGACAATAAGTTGATTAGAGATCCAAACCAGAATTTGAATACACAACCAAACAGTAAGCAAAGAATATGAAGCAGCAGAAGAACATAGGAGGAGAAACGTGACACAGGCCTTGTGTGCTTAGACAAGGCAGATGACTGGAATATCTGAACTGAAGATGTTGGCAGTGAGATAAAAGTCTTGACAAATTGCTAAGGATATGGTATGAACACATGATAGAAAAAAGAGTTTGAAAAACTGTACAGTTTACAATCAGAGTAGATGAAATAATGGTGGCAATCTTTCTCTCACCAAATGAAACAACTGTTTAATATTATCTTTTTAATTCCACTGGTATTTATAGGGATGCTAGAGGGTTGAATGAAGAAGTACCTGTCAGTGACTTTTCCAGAGGAGCGAAGCATAGTACAGATCAGATTCTTGTGATAACAGAGATTCTGGAAAATAACCATCAATTAGATTACCCATTACAGCAAGTCTGCAAGACTCAAATAGACTTCAGATTACATTTCAAATAAAAGAATACACAACGCTCAGCAATTTAAGAATGAGTGGCATTTCCAAGCAGTTAAGTTTGTTGACACAAAATATCTTTAGAGAATTAGTGACAGCAATAAGAGCAGATGAGAAGCTGGCCGGATGATTACAGGCAGACAGAGAATACAGACAAAGATGTTATCATCAAATGTGTTCATTTTAGTGATTAAAGAAGAGAAAGCTTTTGTTCTGGAAGCCGAAACAGGAAAATCCATCTTATGTGAGAAGTCAATGAGACAACCAAAGGGGAAACCTTAGATGTACAAATGATGTCGACTCCATAGTCTTGTTCAACAACTATTTACAGAGAATTATAAAACAGACTCATTAAAGCCTTGAAGTAATTACTTGATGTACTGAATGCAAAAGGGCTGAACCAATCCTAAAGGTTACGTGTGTGATGAAATACTCGGGAGAAAGACGGGCCTCCAGTTGCCGAAAGAAAGGACATAAATAAGAAAGCAATTAGATAGGTTTATACTATAAGGCTCAGCAACCCTTCAGATTTAAAGATCATGATTTACGAACAAGTGTTGTCTATAATCCATAGTGAGGCTATCTTCAGATGTACACTAGTCCTACTGTGTGCAAGTTACGGCATGCTTCATTAGATCTCCATGGTGATTTTGGACATGTGGGAGACAAGGACTTAAAAGTTATAGTATGCCTACATGCTGGCACTAGAACCCTTTGTTTTTAAAATTTTCACTCTTTCTCTTAATATCTTACATATATTATTTTCTTTTTTTTTTTTTACTTTGGTCTTGAAAATCAGCCTGAATTGATCAAGTGCCTTTAACACCTCATTCTTCCCTGTTAATCCTCCATGCTGCCTTCATTTCTTCTGCTGAGGCACATCTTAATCTAGTAAAGTTTCTGAGTAACATATGTAAGGAAAAACTAGAAAATCTATAACTCTGGTTCTTGACATTGTCACTGTATTGACAATGAGACATAGTTGGAAAGGACACCTTAGGGTCTACGGTTCCCATATAGAATGGTCACTAGTGCTCCACCCCCCATTTCTAAGGATGCTCAGAAAGGGGTACTTACCTGGATAGGGCAGAGTGAGAAAGAAAGAAAAATGTGTGAAGTACTGGATCACTCTTCCCATATCTACTGTAAGAATTCACTCCAGCTCAGAGCCAAGGAATCTAAGGTTCTAATACAGAGAGAAAGGAAAAGATGCTATTACTTGCAATGTCTTCCCTTCTGCCTTTCCTTTTTTTGATAGCTGTATTCAGTTCAGACCAGGGCTATATTTCGTTTGACCACTTTAATCACACCAGAGCCCCGCAAGAAGCACCCTGAGGTAAACTTGGCTATAGTGATTTACTCTTGCAATAAATCACTGTATAGGCTTGAAACGCACAAAAAGCAATTTTACCAGCTATCTGTGAGATGTAGGCAATATAGATGTCATGTTATAGGACAAGAGGAAAAACAGATATGTCTGTCTGTACTAAACCTGTCTAAGAAGCCGTGGAATCTCTTGCTGAAGGAGGATTAACTCCTTGGCAGATATTAAAATCTATAATCAGGAATATAATAACTGAATGGCCTTGGTGAATCCTTTTGTGCAATGTGGAAGGGGTCTAGAAAGTCTGTCAAGAAGTTTAAAATTCTGAAACAGGAAAGTTAGTAAGTGTTATCAGTGCTTAAACAGTTAAAATTTAAGAGAGTTCCGAGTTCAGCATGTGGTTTCAAAAGTTTCAAATATTATAGTTAAGTAACTTGCATTTGTCAGAAATTATGCAGTTCTTTTTCTGATGAAAATTTCACTGGTTTCCTAACTCATTGGCCAAATTGACTGAAAAATATTTATATACCGCTGATCAACTGTCTTTTAACTGGGTACTTTTCATAAATGTTACTGGATGTAAGTTTTACAAGAGATACTTTTGATGAAGATATCACTTCTTATTATAGTTGGTTTAAGAATGACTTTTTAGCTTCATGACAATATTTAAGGTTTCAAAGTTTTTAGAGAAGTCCTTTGAGTGTCCAACTTTTGAAAAAATTGTTTAGAGGAGGAAAATGAAAAAAAAATTCTACAGTTTGTCTTAATAAGAGAGACTATTTCAAGAAAAAATATTTTGAAAATATTCTAATCTAAAAGCTTTGGTATAAAGCTTTGTTCATTTAGATTGTATTTGTGCAGCAGAAAATTATTTTCTATTGACAAAATGTCAAAAAAGTCCATCCAGAGTTACTAATTACTCAGTGAGGAACCACTACAAAAAGATTTATTTTGTTTGAAAAATCAATTGCGAAAATATATCATTCTGCATAACGAATGCAACTAGACAAAATTACATGATTTTTCCTCCACCTAGGATGAAATGATTGCACTATTAGAGCTTACACTTTCATTAATGTATCTTAACTAGTAACAGACACAAGTACCTGTGAAACAGTGAAAATATATTTTTTCGTTATTGCATTTTCATGCAAGATGTAAACTGGTAACAGCAAAGGACTGTGGTTCTTAGCATTTCATCAATAGTGGAAACAATCACAGGTGTCTTCCTACTGACTTATTAACTAATAACAATGTAAAATACTGAAATGGATCTGCAAAGAGGTTTAAGGTTTTAAAATGCTTAGCAAGTGCTAAACTACAGGGTGATTAATAAATTATGGGGTTTTTTCACTGAGAAAAAGAAAATAAAATTTATGTATGTTACTACTATGATATTTCTGATTTCATATTTTTATATTTCTTGGCAATATTTTGCAAAGATTGCCTGTTAAAAAACCTGTTCTGTGTTGTTCTCTGTGCCATAGGACTTACAGGTTTGTATTCTCTATTCCTTTCATGCTCAACCACAGCTAAATGCCTATGACAAGATCTTACACCTAGAATGTTGTTTTTTTTCTCGTGTCCCTCAGACCATGCTACAAAATGCATGTAGCTTCAAGATCCAAAGCGATAGAGCAAGCAATTACAGATAAGCGTTTGCTTTGGAATTGTGCTTCTGAATGCCTGGCAAATATCTGTATGAAACAAAGGAGGACTTATTTCTTTTAACAGTGCAAGGATAATAATATCTCTAAGTTCTACTCTAGTTCTTAATTCTCTTGAAAACATTTAGAGTGGAATTTAAGTCTCTAATGGCTCAAACCAGTTGCCCTAAGGCATATTGCTATTACCTATTAAAGTCCTTAGGATATCTAAGAAATCAGGGCAGATTTTACACAGAATATATAGAGTACACCAACACACTTCCAGGCTGGTAGCTGGAGGTCAAGAAGGATAATTCAGGACACTCAAGATGGCAGCACATGCTTAAAGAACATCGAAAGAGAACACTGAATATAGGATTCTACATGATATCCAGGTCTCTGAAATCTCATTATAATTAACTATGATAGGCAATATAGTCAGTTAAAGCTGAAGCTGGAACACTACAGAGTCTGGTCTAAAGTAAACGCTTACTGAGATATTGGTCAAGAACCTTAAATGAAGATTTGTAGATTTGGGAGCGTAAATTTAGATGTCTGTGGTCTCACTTGATGGTGAGTCCATGATTCAATGTAGCTGTGTGTATACAAGCAGGGAAAAAGAGTATTTTTACCAGTCTGGTAAATCTGGTGATGAGAACTTTGAACAAGAGTCATCAAGGGAGGGAGTTAACAATTCACAGTAAATGAGGAAGCGGTGGAACAGGTTGGCAAGTAAAGAGTGAAGGATGATGTGGACAAAAGTAATAATAAAAATAATAATAAAAAACCCACAGTCAAAACTGAAGGGGGACTACCTTGAGCATATACGCACAAATAAAGGTATGTTGAGAGGACAGCAGTATAAGACAAGTTCTCACACCTTTTTACTGGGAAATCAGCATGACTTGTAGCCTCTCTGAAGTACCTTTACACTGAATATTAGTTATCTTGTTGGTTATCTCAGTTTCAGCAAAGCTTTTAGCAGTACTTCCCGTAATGTTCTCATTAACAAACTGATGCAATGCTAAATGAGTAGGAAGTGAACTGAAAACTGCCAGGGTAAAAGAACTGCAATCAGCAACATGAAAATCCAGATAGAGGTCAGTCATTGGAGGTGTACTCCAAGGGTAAATACCAGAGTCAGTGCTGTTCAGCATCTCCACTAATGATCTAAAAGATGGAATAGAGTGTATTCTCAGAAAAGTTCATCTGCAGATGATACAAAATTTGGAGGAGTGGTTGATACACTTGGTGTTTGTACTGCTATTCAGATGGACTTTGAAAAGGATGAAGAAATGAACTGACAGGAATCTAATGAAGTTCGGGAAAGGGAAATGCAAAATCCTGCACTTGGGGAGGTCTAAATATATGTTCCATGCCAGGCTTGGAGCTTACTGCCTAGAAAGCAACTTTGCAGTGATTACTTGGGGGTCCTGGTGGACAAAAATTTTAACATTAGCTAATGCGGTGAAGAAGACAAATAGCAACCTAGGTTACATTAGGAAGAGAATCTCCAGCAGGTCAAGGGAGGTAATCTCCTCTATTCAGCACTATGAGACCATATTTGGGATCTTTTGTCCAATTCTGGGCTCCTCAGTAAAAACAAGACACACACAGCCTGGAGGAGGCTAAGGAAGGACCTCAGATATAGTGAAGGAACTGGAACATCTGTTATATGAGAAGAAGCTGAGACAGCTGTGGTTCTTTATGTCTGGAAAGGTCTCAGTGGGATCTCATCAATATGTCTAAACACATAATGAAGGAAAGTAAATTGATTCCTCTCAGTAGCAGCTAGTGAAAGGACCGCAGACAATGGAATGAACCAAAATACAGGAATTCCATTTATACATCCGGTAACTCACATTTTTACTATGAGAGTGGTCAAACACAGGAAAAGGTTGCTCAGAGAGATTATAAAGTCTCCATTCTTAGAGTTATTCAGACACAGACTGGACAAGGCCATGAGCAACTTGCTCTTATTGGCTCTTTTGGACTGTCCTGGTTAGGATACACACAAAGATGGATAAATAAATATAGATTAATATGTATCTATATTTACTTACCATCAAAAAGAAAAAAATAAGTTTATATAAAAATCAAGAGGTGTGTTACCACTCCAGATTTCAACTATTTCATATATAAAGTAGAACAAGTATCATATTTTTGTATGGTAAATTTCAATTGCTTTTTTTTTTGTTGAAGATAGTAATCATATCTTTAAAGAGATTATTTACTTCAATTGATATTTCATATTGTGTGGTTGTTTTGTTTCATATGGTTATTCAAACTAATCTTATTTATGTATTTATATATTAAATAATATTGCTAATGGCCCAAAGCTTTACCTCATTTTACTTGTCAAGGCTACAACAATAATGAATAGAAATGATACTTCAGAAGGCAAGGTACTCTTTCCGTATTAGACAGCTGTGATGGTTTGATTGAATGGTCATCTGGAGAAACACATTCTTCCCTTTGAATATAAAAAGGGTCTGTATAACTAATCTAATAACAAATTAATATTTTGGATGCCTAAACATCTCACACTCAACTGAGAAGAAAATTGTTGATGCTTAAAACCATTATGCAACACAATGTTACTGAAATCTAAGGTTTAGAAATCAGATCTGGTACACTGAATGGAATTTCTTACTGGAAGAAAAAGAAGTGGAATCCCTCGTCTCCACTAACAAATTGATTTTTGTGTTTAACGGTATATTTCTCTGTGTCAGTTCAAAAGCTATTTCCTATTTTCTCTGAAAGCAAAGTGTCTAAGTAGAATTCAGAACTAGATCAGTAGTGGTAGATCCTTTGTCTAAATATTGCATAGTGTAAGCAACTATTTGAATATTTCCAGATTATAATCTTACCCTTTACAAATATTCAATACATACAGAAGTCCTGCTGGCTGATTATTTTCTATCATATCTATTTGGATGGCATCATGCCCATTCACTAGCTAATCAAACCCTTGCCCAAGGGCAAAGCTGCCAACAAAATAAGCACTACTTGAAAAGAGACCAACAAAGATGATACAGTAGACTAAAATAATAGACTGGGAAACAGGGAAAATGGGAAGCTCCATAAATACTTCAAATACGGAATAGCCTTTTGTAATATTGAACACAAAACTTGGAGGAGAGGGAGATATTTTTTTTCAGAGAAAACAGCATACCAGAGTTGCTGAAGTACTGTCTGATACAAGCAACATGTTGTGTTAAAGGTATCTTGATATGGGCAATATGTGTGCAAATAATAAATACCTTTGAAAGCACAGTAATGATGCTACTAGTGAGATCAATAAGAAAGCAGATGACTGCGTGTATTTGTACTACTTCACTCAGTAACATTTGAAGTACTTTAATTAGTTTAGCTGTTCAACCATTTACTCCCTCATATAATTCTTCATGTATTACGTCAATAACGAAGGAAATACTAGAATTACTATCCTTACGGTACAGACAGAAAAAGTGGGACAAAAGGATACAGAGGTCATAAAGCAGGATAGTAGAAATGCCTTAAATAAAATGTCACTATTTTTTCCAGTTGTGGAATATGATCTATGAAAAGACCCTGAAATTGAAAGAGTGTTTAAAGATACAGTGTATAAAGAAATGCAAACTGATCTGGACAGTTAGAGATTTAACAAAAGCAGAATAAAGGGGTGCTTATAATCAGAAAAATGAGTTGAACAGTTTATTTTGTTAGGTTAGTAAACACAATAGGTATTAAGTAAGATCCTTTAAGGTGCTATCTTGAAGAGTATTGGGGATAGTAACTGACAAAAATTACAATAACTGCTGTCTGGAGAATAGTTATTAGTAGAAAAGGGAGTTTTCCATTCTATTTTTTTCCATTTCTTTCACTTACTTTTTTGCTTACAATGTCAGCAAGCAAGCAGAAAGAATGTGTGCAATCCTGGTTCTCACCTCAACCTTACAGAACTTGCTATGAAACGACTTTTTGTATTAAAAATTTAAAGGAGGGAAGTGAGAAACTTGATACATACTTTCTGAACTTAACATGCATATACTGATTTATAAGCCCTAGTCTAATAAAATTAAATATTAAATTAAGTTAATGAAGACTATTTCATTTACTATTTCTTTTCAAAAATTCAGCCATTTTTATTTCTTTAACTTTGCCTTGGAATTACTTTTCTGTGTTTTATGATAAAATCATCTGTCTTCCTCAACATGAAGAAGTACCTATGATGTTCTGTACGATTTTACTTTGCATGGAATCTCTGCCAGTGTGAAAAGTTATTTCACATCTACTCTAGCATGTACCAGTGGCTGGGAACAGCATAGTTAATTGACATGCTTGCTTAAGCAATTTTCTTCATGAAAATATTTTCAGGTTGGTTTTGTAAGCAAATCTGCAACTTACTTTTTTTTTTTTTTTTTGCTACATTAACGCCCAGGGCAAAGACATTGTATACAACTTACTAAAGTAAAATTGAAATCTATTAATATATGTTTAATCTTTGTCTGCCACTGTTTTGTAAAGTACAATAAATAGTAAATATTTTGTGTTGCAACAGAAGACTAAACCCAGAAAATAATTGTAAACTTACGCTAATATCTTTAAATCCAAAGTTTTACTGCCTAAGTTATATCAGAGAAAGTCTATTAACTCTAATAACACATACAATACTATACTAAAATGAGAAGATATATGTTAATTGGAAGGTAAGATTGTGAGTATGCCATTACTGGCTTGATTTTAACATTTCTAGATTTAGGCGATACACTGAATAATCTAGTTTGGACTCTAGTCACCCTCAGAAAGTGTGAATATGTGGGCATCTCAAGATGATAATCATCATGCCTAAAACTAAAATTGCTTTGAAAGCTAAATTTGTCTCTCCATGGAGGGAGCTTGCAAACAGGACATGAAGTGAGAAGTTGATGAAATGCATATGGAAAGCTCACAAAACAAATGTGAGCCGTCTTCCACGCTCTGAGGACAAGTTTTCAACATACAAAAACTACAGTGAAACTAAATACAGGTATTGGGTTATTCAACAAAACTGAACTTAGCAAGAGCATTTAGTTCTAGATCCATACTATTAGCTTGCCTCTGTATGTGACCTAGGTGGTACCATAATCAGTATAGTCAATATATTAATATTGAGATATGCTCAGTACTGCCAACAATCTCAAAAGTGATTCATTTAATCATAATATATACATCCACATGGGTCAATTGGGAAGCTCTCTAGAATCTGTTAAATGATTCACTACATGCATCTCCATTAGGTCTAAAGGGTATTTAGATACATCTCCTCGCTCACATACAGATATCTTTAATAAAAACACCTAAAATTAGAGTGAACTGATGTTGTTAACTTTGTGAAATGGACAGAGTTGACTAGTCTAAGGGACACTGAAATAGCATGTTTTCTACATCTAAAATACAATAGGTCAGTTTAACTTGAGTGAGAAACAATGGTAAACGTTATCATACTGAACAAATAAATAAGGAGAGATAAGCACCTGTCTCCTGTGCAAGTTTGCAGCCAGCAAACCAGATGACCTTTGCTTTTACAACCCTATAAATTCAGCTCAGTTAAAACCTTTTTTAGTGTACTGTTGATTTTATTTATTTATTTTCACTGGTTGCTCTGTGCGGGTGTGGAGGGGCGGGTTTCCGCCTCTGTACTCTAACCTATATTCCCAAAATATCCAGGAGACTGGCAAAACAGATGAATGCCAACTCAAACTTTGCTATTATCCATATTTAGGCGAAGAGCCACTCAATAAAATCGATCATAAAAATCAGTTATGGTCAGCCTACAGCTAACTCCATCAAGCTGTCTGCAGAAACATCATACTTAGGTTACATCTTTTACAAAACACTTGACTGGTCATAAAATATACTTGCAAAACTGTAAACCTAAAGAATTCAGAACTACAGCTTATACTGTTCTGGAGTTTATACCAGTGTCTCTTGAGTATGTCCATGTCTGTCATGCACTGAGGAGCCCAGAACCGCACACAGTACTCCAGATTGTAGCTTCACCTTTGCTGAGTAGAGGGGAAGGACCATCACCCTCAGCATGCTGGAAGTGTTCCTCCTAATACAGCCCAACATACTATTAGTCTTCTTTGCAGCAAAGACTTATTGGTGTATGGGAAACACACAGGATGAGCTGGAAGCTATGGCAAGGTACGACAATTACGGTATAATGCCATCACAGAAACATGATGGAACAATTCACACGACTGGAGCGCTACCATGGATGGCTATAAGCTATTTAGGTGAGACAGACCAGCAAAGAGAGGTGGTGGGGTTGCTCTATATGTCAAAGAGTGTTTTGACTGTATGGAACTCAGTGATGACAAGGTGGAGTGTTTGTGGGTTAAACTCAGAGGTTTGAGTGGTAACGCAGATATTGTTGTGGGAATTTGCTACTGGCCACCCAACCAGAATGAAGAGACTGATGAGCTCTTCTATAAACACCTAGAAGTCTCGCAATCACGTCCCATCATTCTCATGGGGGATTTAAACCTCCCAGATATCTGCTGGAAGTACAACACAGCAGAAAGGAAGAAGCCTAGAAGGTTCATAGAGTGCGTAGATGACAACTTCCTAACACAACGGGTAAGTGAACCTACTAGAGAGGGTGCCTCAGCTGGATCTGCTGTTTGTGAACAGAGCAGGCCTCATGGGAGAGGTGACCGTTGGAGGACACCTGGGGCACAGCAATTATGAGATGATACAGTTCTCCCTTCTTGTGACAGTGAGGAGAGGGGTCAGCAGAACTACCACCCTGGACTTCCGAAGGGCAGACTTTGAACTCTTCAGAAGGCTGTTTGATAAAGTCTACTGGGAGGCGGCTCTAAAGGACAAAGGGGTGCCAGAGGGCTGGATGCTCCTCAAGAAGGGAATCCTGGAGGCACAAGAGCAAGCCATCCCCGCATGCCGTAAAACAAGTCAGTGGGAAGAAAATCAGGATGGCTGAGTAGGGAGCTTTGTAGCAATCTCAGGAAAAAGAAGAAAGCTTACGAGCTTTGGAAGAGGGGGCAGGTATCCCAGGAGGACTACAAGGGTAAAGTGAGATTGTGTAGGGAAAAAATCAGAAGGGCTAAAGCCCAACTAGAACTTCAACTGGCCACTTTGGTCAAAGACAATGAAAAGAGCTTCTTTAAATATATTAGCAGCAACAGGAGGACAAAGGAGACTCTCTCTCCCTTGCTGGGTGCAGAAGGGACAGTAGGAATGAGGGATGAGGACAAGGCAGAGGTGCTCAACGCCTTCTTTGCCTCAGTCTTTAACCCCTAGGAAGAATGCCCTAGGGATACTCAGCCTCCTCAGCCAGGAGATAACAGGAATGAAGCTCCAGCTGTTTGGGAGGACTTGGTTAGAGACCTGCTTGGTCAATTAGACACACACAAATCCATGGGGCCAGATGGAATCCATCCAAGGATATTAAGGGAACTGTCAGAGGTCCTTGCCAAACCCATTTTCCTCATCTATCAGCAGTCTTGGCTGACTAGAAAGTGCTACTTGGCTGGAAGCTGACAAATGTAACTCCCATTTACAAGAAGGGTCGGAGGGAGGATCTGGGGAACTACAGGCCTGTCAGGTTGACCCTGGTACCGGGGAAGGTCATGGAGCAGATTGTCTTGAGTGCTATCACACAGCATATGCGGGACAACCGGGTGATCAGGCGCAGTCAACATGGGTTTTTGAAAGGCAGGTCCTGCAAGACCAACCTGATCTCCTTCTATGACAAGGATACTCGGTTAATGGACGAGGGAAAGGCTGTGGATGTGGTGTACCTGGACTTCAGTAAAGCCTTTGACACAGTTTCTCACAGTATTTTGATTCAGAAACTTGCTGCAATTGGCGTGGACGGGCACATACACTGCTGGGTGAAAAACTGGCTGGATGGCTGGGCCCAGAGGGTGGTGGTAAATAGAATTAAATCCAGCTGGAAGCCGGTCACAAGTGGTGTTCCCCAGGGTTCAGTGCTGGGTGCAGTCTTGTTTAACATCTTTATCAATGATCTCGATGAAAGCATTGAGTTGTACCCTTAGCAAGTTTGCAGATGGCACCAAGCTGAGTGGAAGTATGGATCTGCTTGAAGGAAAGGAGGCCCTGCAGAGATCTAGACAGGCTGGATTGATGGGCTGAGACCAACGTGCTGGGTTTCAACAAGGCCAAGTTCAGAGTCTTCCATTTAGGTCACAACAACCCCATGCAGCGTTACAGGCTTGGGGAAGAATGGCTGGAGAGCTGCCTGGAGGAGAAGGAACTGGGGGTGTTGGTTGACAGCCGGCTGAACATCAGCCAGCATTGTGCCCAGGTGGCCAAGAGAGCCAATGGCATCTTGGTCTATATCAGAAACAGCATGGCCAGCAGGACCAGGGATTGTGCCCCTGTACTCAGCACGTGTGAGGCCGCACCTTGAGTACTGTGTTCAGTTCCGGGCCCCTCACTACAAGAAAGACATTGAGGTGCTGGGGTGTGTGCAAAGAAGGGCAACGAGGCTGGTGAGGGGGCTGGAGAATAAGCCCTATGAGGAGAGACTGAGGGAATTGGGGTTGTTTAGCTTAGAGAAAAAGAGGCTGAGGGGAGACCTCATCATTGTTTACAACTACCTCAAAGGAGGCTGTGATGGGGTGGGTGCTACCCTCTTCTCACAAGTGACGAGCAACAGGACGAGAGGTAATGGCCGCAAGTTGCGCCAGGGCAGGTTTTGACTAGACATTAGGAAGAATTTCTTCACTGAGAGAGTGGTCAGGGATTAGAACACATTGCCCAGGGAGGTGGTTGATTCTCCATCCCTGGATGTGTTTATAAGACGGGTTGATGAGTTTCTTAGGGATACGGTTTAGTAGGGAGACAGGCAAGGCTGGACTCGATCTCAGAGGTCTCTTCCAACTTTATGATTCTATGATTCTATGATTCTATAATTCTATGATTCTATGCTGGCTTACATTCAACTTGACGTCCACCAGGACAGGTCCTTTCCCACAAGTTGATATCCAAATGGATGGTCCCCAGCATGTATTGATACACCGAGCTGTTCCTTCCCAGATAGCACTTATCGTTGTTAAATTTCCTCAGGTTCCTGTCAGCCCATTTCTCCAGCTTACATTAAGCATTACAATATTTTGAATGTTTTCCATTTAAGACATCTAAAAAGGTTTAGGTTAGTTTTAAGTAGGTAAGATTAAGTTCAAATTCTCAACACCTTCACTCAATCATTTAATACAACTGTTATGAGAAATGTTTGCAATCTGCAAGGCTAATTTGAATAATAAACCTTTTCAAGTACTTCTTTTTAATCTGTGTTAATTGTTCCTTATTTTTTTTGCTGTTCATGTTTTTCAACTGTCCTCATTTTGGTTTCTGACCCTTTATGTAGTCAGCACCTGGATACTAATTTGTTTTGCTTTGCTGAAGCATAAATGAATATACATATTCTACTAAAACCCCACAATTTCTTTGTATTCCTTGGAGTTCTGTACAGATATCTATTTCAGTACTGCTTCTACAATTATACAGAATTCTGCATAAACTTGAGCCTAAGAAAAATCTATAAAAAGAAGCTATTTTTTTGTTTTGATATACAGAAATCCAGAAACCAGCTTTTGAATTTGTAAATCATTAATAATACATTTTTTTTCACTTTTTCTAATTCTTTTGCACTTATGTGAGGCACAGCATATGAAGCAGTTACAGTAAATTCAGAAAGATAGCCTTGATATAATTAAACAGTCATTTAGGATGAAATATTGAGTAGAGAAGTCAGGCATTGCTAAATTTGGTAGCTAGATAAAGGTAAGATTTTTTCAGCTCCCTGTTCCCAAGTCCACCAGTAAAGAGGCTAAGCATGTGTTCTCAGTAGACACACACAAACATCTACACAACATGCATCTACTCATGAGCACAGCCAGACACACATTGACACAAAACACATGTGAACACAGCACCCTGGTTTCATTCTCCTCTATGACAGTTCAGGATGAAGGTCTGTTAGTGGATCCCTTCAACAACTGGATGTAGACATTCAGTTTGTCCCTGTATCCTCTTTCTCGCCAGTTGCTGGTATCTTGGCAGAGGAGTCACTGAGGTCTGCAGCCACATTCCGGTTCCCAGAAAAAAGGCCAACTTGTGTTGTGTACAGACACACACACACACACACACACATATAGACAGAATCCCTCCACTAACTCCCCTTAATCAGACATTCTGTCCACTCAGTAACAGATCCTTCGATCTTTTTGTTGACAGTTGCCTTGCATGTGCGCACACACAGTCACATGTATTTCTCAGTTGATCCATTAGACTCTTCAGTAGTTTACTTGAACCTTGTGGTCCCTCCAGCAGCCAACTCCCAGACCCTCTCATCTCTCCATTATTTGGTCTGACCTAAAGTTATGAGTCTGAAGTGCCTTATCTGCCTTGCTGACTAGTCTGGCTTGGTATTTGCTATTGATCACACACCAATGTGAGCTAGTTGCTTGTATCAGAGGCACATGATCATCTCTCGACCCACGATTCTAGTCCATCTGCTGATATGTAAACCTCCAGACAAACACACATAGAGATACAAAGAGTATAAGAGAAACGATCTCACCCAGGAAAATAATTAGAAGTGAAGTTAAACATGATATGGTCAGAGAAGTGTAGTGACCAGCAATGTGTTTACGCACAACCATATCCTTTTAACCCAGTCAGTTTCCCATGATTGATATTTCCCCTGTACCTCAATGCGTTCTTTTCTGTTCGTTTGATTCTTCCTCTAAACATCCCATACATCCCGTACAAACCCAAAATACTCTTCTGCTGTATTCTCATAATGTGTCCCATACCCCCTAGGTCCTTCTCACTTTGTAAGGTGATTTGGAGAACCTCTTTCATTTGCTCATGGTGATGGCTGTCATTCCTTGCTCTTTAGGCTGATACCCCAGAGAAGCAACATCAGAGTTCTTGTTTCTCTAATTAGGTTATTGGTATTTCCCTGTTTGTCGTTGTTCTTTTGTGCTTCTCCATGTTTGCGAAGATGAATCTTTTATCATAGATCCTATCACATTACTAGAATAATTTTGGACCTAAAAGGGAATTGCTAAATGAGAAAAAAAGTAGAGTGTTAGAGGAATTTTGGTTATGATTCCCAAACTTCTCGCAAAGACAAAATTCAAGTGAAAAAATGTTTTTCAGTTGTGTGTTGACAAATAACAGCAGCAAATTCCAATATTTTGCAGCAAATCGGAGGATGAAAATCAATAGAATTTATTTTTCAGAGCAGCACTTGAACAATTAAGACAAATAATGCGTATGTGATCCTTCCTCTAGTCCCTTCTTTTCCTCTCTAGTATTTCTTCCATTGATCTGCCTTCCTCTCTTCCTTCTCTTCCTCTACTTTCTTTTGTTATTTGAATATGGACAATTAAATATTTGATGGTTTTACCATATCTACGTACACTACTAATTGCCAGCTAATAAAAACTTTCTAATCTCTTCCACCTCTGAAATGTGTTTAGACTTAAAGTTCTGCCTTAGCATGTAAAAGAACTGTTTAATGAATATCAGTTTTACTGAAAGTATGGGAACTATTTTAAAACCCACTTGTAGATCTTTTTTTTTCCTGCGTACTATTAATAAGTTGCTAGCTGTATCCAAGAAGAGGAAAACAGGAATTAGAAAAAAATAAAGGCATATTTTACAGAAATTCCTTTAGATATTTTTTTATTTGGGGATACAAGAACTGAAGAGATAAATGATAATGTGATATCTAACTGCATTAAAGATTAAAGAAGATATAAAGAAGTAAACCCTCATAATTACTGTAAGACAATGGCACATATGCTATATAATGCAACACAAATGAATTTATAATTTATTTTGTACATGAAAAGTGAACAGAACTAAACTGTACGCAAAAAACTCTGACTGTGCGACCTTTGAACCGTATAAACCACTGAGAAAACAGAAAATTTAGCCTCAGACATGTAGATATGATGTTTAGGGACATGGTTTAGTGGTGGCTTCGCAGTGGTAGGTTAAGGTTTGGACTTGTTGATTTTACAGGTCTTTTCCAACCTAAATGATACTATGATTCTATAATTCAGAGAGGGAATAACATCCAAAACCTCACTGCAGACTGAGACAATATTCCTTAAATAGCCTTTCATGAGGTGAGGCATTTGAAATGACTATATTATTTTTTCAAGTGATTCTATTACTATATTATGAATCTGTGCTGTCATCTGTCTGTTTCTAAAGAATAATGAATACAGACTGAAATAGGAAAGAAAATACTTAGCACACTTAGATAAACTTCCAGGCCTGATTATTTTTTTATTTTTGACACTTTTCCTTGGCATGTGGACAAATGAAAAGCAGCAGTGGTAAACCCCAAATTATTTCCAAACTCTTCTAAACGCTTCTATGAAAACAATTGTTCATACACTGCAGCAAGAGGTGCATTCAAATTTTACAGCCTGAATTTCTAGTCCTCCGCAGTCACACACCTTCTAGGAAAATCTAGGGCTTCCCTTTTGTACAAATCATGTTTCTTATATTAATTTCTGGGGAAAACGTACATACTGATGGTCTGGTAGTTGGAGAATGGTTAAAGATGAAGTCTGTATTTAGTTCTCCAAAGCTAGGACAGCCTTCTGGGATACTATGGAGCAGGTGCCCATACATTTGGTTCTAAGGTAAAATAGATGAAAAAGAGGGCTTTATAGTATATTATGGAAATATCTATCTTAATTCTCTTGATCTATTAACATACTCCTGGGAACAAATGCAAACCTCTTCAAATAGCTCCATAAAATACTCCGTAGTGCACTGCCTTTTCAATTTACTTTCCCTTAAACAGGCTTTGAAAATGAGATCGCTCCAGCTTTTGTTCATAGTATTTATTCATTACAGCTAAGGAAAATATATAACAGTATTGAGATTATTTTCCTCTGATTTCTAAGGATACTTCATTAAAAAAATGCTGGAAGTGATCATTAATTTGAAGCTACTTGGTTAGTCTATTTGTAGGCAGACCACTCTGTGATGTGCAAAATTTAACTCACAAAGCAAAAGACTGAATTCTATCCTGTAAAGCATACAAATTGTTTCCAGGTGACAAAAAAATGGAGGGCAGAAATTTTGTTTAGTTTCAGTCATCTGAAACTAAGTCATATTTGAGTATCTTGACAAAGTAAGTCTTCTGCTCTCCTTCCTATGAAGAAAGATAGGGCTTCCTTTCCCCAAAAGGTTCAAGAATTGTTAATTCTCTTGTGCATCTCTATCCCCATAAATAAAGAGAGCCTTAATGTCTAGATAACTGTATTTAGGAGAAGTGATGTTAAGTACGGACATTCCCATCCAAATATCTATTTTGACAGTATTCTTTCAGTAATTGTTTTTTAAAAAAAAATGAAGAATGAGGTTTTAAATGGAGAAGATGTAATTGACAGAAGAGTTCTGTAACATGCCAACTGACAGTCGTTTATCCTTACAATGTAAAAGCAAGTGTTTTGAGTGTAAAAAAAGTTCTATTTTAAATAATAAACTATTACGCTTAGGGGAAACAATCCTCTTAGTAGCTTTGAAAATCATAAATTTAAATGCAAGCAAGCTATGAAAGATGGTATCCTTCATGAGAAGAAAGCTGAAGATATAAAAGACATGCTTATAATGCTCAGATCTTGAGGGCAGGAGCCAGGCAGGGTGGTAGCAGAGATTTTTCTTTGTGTCTAAGAGAAGTAGAAACAATCTGAAATAAACAAGGTCATCCCAGGAAGAGTGAACGGCTCCATTGGAGAACTGAACTTATGGGAGACAGAATCAAACAATCACTTCAGGAATCAAATGTGATTTTCCGTAACACATCTGATTACGTTGAAATTAATCTATTCCATCTTTGTTTTAGAAAAAGTTAAGGATGTACAAATCAGTTATATGATAATCTTGTATCAACCATCCAGACATGAGAAACTTTTCAACTAATTAATCAAAACAGAATGGTGAATAATTTTTTAATTCCGCCTTATACCTTTTCCAAAATTGAACTCCATTTTTTTCATAGCAGATATATCTAGCCACGTAGAAATGAATCTATAAATAAAAATAACCTTTTCACTGTTAAAATTACAATTTTACATTTTTGAATTAAGAAAAAATATTCTACATTTACAGAATAAACATGAAATACATATTTTATTTTAAAACCATTATTTTGTTTAATGTGATACAGAACATTGAATGTGTCAATTAGCTGTGCACCCCACCTAGCTTGGGTTTCTTGTCAATAAACAGTACAAAATCATGTCATATTAGCGGAAACCACTTGGTGACAATATTTAACATTAGGCTGTCTTTCTCTGAAATAACCTATTTTTTCCTAAGACTGAAGTATTAAGATTCTTCTTGTTCTGCTAGTTTCTTTTGGCTTTGCTTTGATTCAGATAATTTCCAGGAAACACCCGTATTTCTGAAAATAGTGGAGTTAGAGAGATCAGTCTTCTAGAATCTGCTGTTAAAAAATCTTAAGCTTGAGGTTAATGATAATTAGACCAGTCAATAAATCTTAAGAACTGAACAGTCTGTTCTATGAACATGCTTTACCTTTTGCATTTTTCTACTGAAGTTTTTTTCAGTTTCTGAAATAGGGGTAGTCATTTATGTAAATTTCGCTTCCCTATATATATGCAGGTACGACTGTTATCACTTTATTAAGTTTTAAGCAAGAACATCATAGTAATCCATTGAAAATTGGTGAATAATTTGTAAATCTGTGGGACATCTCCAAATAGATTCTTCTGGGAATGAAGCTTTCTCTTCTAAAGATTACCTTGAATACATAACTACATAAGTAGCAATAAACAATTAATATCATGAGGAAAAATGAGAATAAATGCTTAATTTCCCTTTATTTATTAAAAAAATCTATAAAGTTCTGCTGTTTTCTTGTCTCAGCCACTGAGGCAGTCTCAGCTGTTGGAAACCTGGTATCACCACCTAGTCGCAATACTCAATACAAAATTTTATACAACTACCTAAGTATGTTTGTATTCTAAATCACCCATTTTTTTATTAGTCAGATTCATCCAAAAAAAACATCTCCCCCTCCTCTGCATGTGCTGCTCTGTTGGTGTGTACATAGTGTGTTTGACATATTCAGGGCATACTGGATTTATTCAACTTATACAGATTGGTGGCATCAGTCACAGAACTGATGTACAGCCAACATATTAGAAATATTTCATGTATATTGTGACAGTGATCTGTGTACTATAACATGCTTGACATCTCTGGATGTCCCGTGGCCTTGTCAAAACTGCAAATTTTGAACAACATGTCAGATGTCCTCAAGCTCCACTTGCAAAAAAATTATTTGTAGAAAGAAAAAGAACTTTCTTGGCAAATATGGAGATATGGTAGGCTGAGTATGATTTCCCGCAATCACGTTTTCTTATAGAAAATTATGAAGCTGCAGGACACTGAACGTGAATCAGCTTCAGAAATGTTATGCAGGAAACTCTTCAAATAAGAATTCATAATTGTTCCATTCTACTCTTTTCTATTTGGGTAGTCCTACTTCACCTTTTCCGCCCACACCACAAACCCAAGACAATATCAAGGCCTAATTTTTTATAGTAGACATTTAGGTAGGGCTTGAAACTCAAATGGCTTTTATTATAAATGCAAACAAATTTATATTGTTTTTAGTCATTGCTAAAACATATTGATATTATTTTTTATTCTTGTTTTTCTAAACCTTTGGAACAGCATGAACACTGAGAAAATGGAAAATTCAGCCTCAAACATGTAGGTATGGTGCTTAGGGACATGGCTTAGTGGTGGAGTTGGCAGTGTTAGGTCTGTGGTTAGACTCAATCTTAAAGGTCTTTTCCAACCTAAAAGACTCTGTGATTCTGTGAATCTGCTGATCCATGTTTTAACAGTATAATAGTTCAAATTATTAGTCCAATTATAGAAATATTAATTCCTACTTCAGAGCAGTGCAGTAAATTTCAATAACACATGCCCTCCTGCCTGGAGGTGTATGAGGTTCATGGTGGAGTTCTTGCCCTCTTTGCTTGGAGGAGCATGATGCTGATGCTAACATTGGTCCTTACTTTCTTCTTAGCCTGGGGGTCCCACTGTGAGATTTGAGTGTGCATTCCCATCCCCCACTGGCTGCCTTCTGGGGGTCCCCACAGGTGAAAGCAGCAGGAGGGAGTAACCAACTCCAGCCAACCAAGGCTGCCCGTGCCCCCTGAAAGACCCCTGCCCTGCCCCTGTTGAAACTGGTGACAGTAGTTGAGGATGCCATTGTTTTTTAAATCTTCAAAAGAACACTGATCTTGCTTGAAGTCATGCTCACCAATTCATACCCTGTGTGGAAAAAAATGACAATGCCCAAGCTATTCCAATTGTTTTCCACAGTTAAAAATATTTTATTTCTTATTTTGAGTTTCATAGCTATGAGCACAGAAAGGGAAAAATAACTGTTTCTATGGAAATAGATGAAAATTCATTAGTAAAATTAAAGATGCAATGTATTTCTAGCCCTATACCAGTAATAGACTGGTTGCTTAATACTGAACAATGCTTACAGAAATGATGGAATTCCATTATTCATTTTGAAAAATGATGCATCATGTCTTCTGGGGTCGGCATGTGGTTTTAAGTATTCCAGGTCTTTCGGGAACAGAAATCTGTGCATAGCTCTCATAACTCCACTGTTCTGAAAATTGACTAATTCTGCTACAAATCTCTTTGAATCAGCTCTAAAGCTTGAATAATTCAATATGTATGACTGTAGTTGTCCTATCTAGAGGTGAAAATGTCCTATTGCATGAAACCACGCAAAGGGACCTGAATCACAGTTTTGACAGAAAGAAATCTATTAGTTATCTAGAGAATATTATTACATAGATCAATTCTTTGTTCCCTGTTTTATCCTACAGCTATTCCCACAGGCTAAAACTTTTACACAAAATATTTCTGTTGTCTCAAGGAGAAGAAGAAATGATTTCTCATAGATACTACTGTATGCTTTTAAGTTCTGAAAGTTGGATATGCAAATACATTCTGTCAAATGCTAGTGGCAATATACTAAATATGTACTATGAATTTATAATTATTATTCACCATTTTTTATTTTTGTAGAACCTGATGGCTTCACTTGGCAATCTGTACTTCCTGTAGCAATATGACTTGTTGGATTTTAAAATCTATGTCTTTTTGCCTTTACTAATTTCATGCATCTTCCTAAATGTAACACGACAACAAATTATTCTTTGTTGAATGAAATGTTCAGATAATAGTCCCATCTGTTAAAACCAATTTTTTGCTGGCATAGATAGTGCAATATTTCTGCAGCATATTTTTCTAGGCATTCATTTTTCAAACTGACCTACGAAAAAACAGAAAACAAAATATGGACACAATTATATGGTAAAATTTCTATTTATACTAGGAGGAAGTGAATTCACTTTGGTCTTACCTCTACAATTATTTTCAACTGACTACGAAGAAGAGATAGAGGTTGCAGGAAAATAGGCATTTATGATTTTTAAACTCAAAATCTTGTATTTCAAATGTAGCTTCCTTTATTCAAAGGTACTTCTGTTTTAAAAATGCTTGGATAACAAAAAAAATCTTTCAAAAGTTAGAAAACATACAATATTTCTATGCTTACAATAATTGTGTCTTTTTATCTCTTTTTACACAGTTCATATAAAACAGCATGTATCTTTCTTACCGGTGTATTTATGGTCTTTTTATATCAGAAGTTCTTTCATAAGAATGACAACATAAGAAACCAGATTCAATATAAAAACCTATCTTAGAGACAGTATGTTTCTGTGTTACTGTAAGAAAAAAGAATGTTAATAAACTACATCTATTAACATTATTTAGAGAGTCATTCATCTTCCACTTCTCTTGTATCTTGAGAGATAATAAAAATAAGTTTGAAATCAAATCAACTTAATGTGTTGTTGGATTAGATCACAGAATCACAGAATGGTAGGAATTGGAAGGGACTTCTGGAGATCGTCTAGTCCAACATCCCTGCTAAAGCAGGTTCACCTAGGACAGGTTGCATAGGAGTGTGTCAAGGAGAGTTTTGAATACCTCCAGAGAGGGAGGCTCCACGGTCTTCCATGACAACCTGTTCCAGCGCTCTGTCACTGCCACAGTAAAGATTTTTTTTCCTGATGTTCAGATGGAACTTCCTGTGTTCCACTTTGTACCTATTACCTCTTGTTTTGTGTCTAGGCACTGTTGAGAAAAGTCTGGCTCTATCCTCTTGACACCTGCCCCTTAGATATTTATAAGCATTGATAAGGTCCCCTCTCAGTCTTCTTTTTTCTAGGCTTAACAGAACGAGTTCACTCATCCTCTACTCATAAGAGAGATTCTCCAGTCCCTTAACCATCTTCATGGCCGTAAATGGTGATGATAAACACCTGTGACAAAAGATACCTCTAATATTTGATAAAATTTCTAGTTTACAGTGATTTAAATGGAAGTATTGTCACTAATGATTTATAATTGTCGTTAAGTTTTCTTGATTTTGAAATTAATGTGAATGTTCTTCAATTCTCAGGAATGGAAAAGTAAGGGAAAAAATAATTTCTATATTTAAGAGAAACCTTAGAAATATCTACTATGTATTATATCTGTCCCGGTGCAGAGTTTGTGCTAAAGGTTAAACGACTTTGTATTGAAACTCGGAATCTAAACAGTGGGTTATGACATGTGCTGAAGCATACAAAATAGTGTCAATGCTGACATAATATTTTACCCTCAAACATACTTCCTGGTAACGTGTTTATCATAAAAAGCACTTAAAAATAAAAGATAAAGAATGTTGTTGGCTAACCAAGAATTCAAGAGATCTAATTATTCAAAAACTTCGTTGTATTTCCTATATGAAGTAGGTCCGAGTAAACACGCTGCATTAAGTTCCTGTTGTTCAAGCACTGCTGTTCTAAGAAAGTTACTTTCCTATCTTATCCTATATAGAAGACAGCAGTTTAGTGACCGTAGAGAGAAAAGAATCATTATTTTTTCCTATATAGTTAATGCTTCTGAAGAAATAGATTAGATATGATTTACATATCGACAGTATTACACCATAGTGCCAATAAAGAATTCTTCAACTAGATCTCATTACCTGAGACACAGAAAATCACCTAAGCCTCCACTAAACTTTTCCTGTACTGGAAGAAGATAGTTTCTAAGTTCTGATTTTCTGTCCATGGTTTTCCTGTTTTCTTTACAAGCTAGTAAGGAGTTCCTTCTTCTCAGTACCACTCTTTAAGCAACATAATTAATACGGTTTTCAATAGGTAAAAGATAATCTAAAAGAGTTTTTTAGCCTCAGGTGAGAAAACGGTTTTGCAGTCATTTATTTACAGCAGTTTCAGGATCCAATAAGATTTCAAAGAGTCTGCGAACCAGTGACTGTATGACATTCCTTTGTATCCTGTTTTAGATGGGTTTAAAACAAATGTCTAATCACACCTTTAAGATAGGAAGACTGGATAAAGCAAGTATTAGACTGACTCCATGACCTCTGAACTTTCATATCAGCAATGACTATCTAAAATCTAGTGTAATGACTTAGGTATGCAGGAGATGGATAGAGATGCACATGCAAAAAATTGATACTAAAGTTTTACATTTCTGGTAGAACAGGGAGAGCATTTAGGAATATTGAATTGTGTGAATTGATTGAATTTTTATTGTTTGGAATTTGTGGGATTTTGTCATTAGAACAATTAGACAACAGAATAATTTTAATTCTTATTAACTTATATGGGTTGGTTTTAAATCCAAGCAATGTACAACATTAAGTGCAAAAAACTGAGAGTAAGAAATACACTTCAGACCGACACATTCTTAGTTATGTGTTGAAAGCATTTGAAAACTCAGGCTTCTTTTAGTAGTGCCTTCTTCTGAATTCAGATACGTTCTTGACTTCACAGTGACCCAGTTTCAGAAAAGTAATGCTTCCTGTATTGTCTGCTGGTATTTGAGATTTTAAGTTTCTTTTAATATTTTTTTTATTTTTTTTTTTGTCTAGGCATCCTAACCTTTGGTGAGCTATAGTTCTACAGAAATTTGTATTTTATCTCTGTTGTTAAGTGTTTTCCATTTACAAAGCAGTTCACTGTTTTAAACTCCATGTAAAAAAAATGCATACCACAAAACCCTATATGAAAGACCTGTTCTAATAATACTTCTGGTTTCTTATTTTTCTATTAGTTGCCTGCCATGCATTAAATCAAGCAGAAGTATTTAACATTATATTTAGTGGATGGAAAGGGAAAGATTATCTTTAATACCCTGATGAGGCCTTCAAAAGCGTTTAGTTCACTCACAATAGAGATTGATTAACAACTAAATTAGGGATGCGAAGAACTAGTTACCAGTGGAAAGTTACACTTTTATGTTTCAAGACCAAAATGAGATATTTAATGTAGGATGTTAAAAATGGTTTACAGGTTTGTTTTCCTTTCAGCTAACTCCTCCCACTCCAGCAAAAGAATCTGAATGTCTAACTGTAATTGTACTCACAGGTGCTTCTTCTGGGGAATTTAGGCAAACAATCCCCTGCTATTCTATCTCTTATTCTTTTCAATGGAAAAGAAAAAAAAAAAGACATATTTGGTCTATCAGGAGGTTTTTTCAATCACAGATAAAGTTTAAAGCAAGTCACAGCTGGAAATGAAAGTAAATTAGGGTTTTGGTTTTTTTCCTCTCTATTCCAGAATTAACTTCTGACTGTTAACCATAATCTTGTTGAATAATCTGGCCGTGACAGAAGCTAATTTATAATAGCAATGTAAAGTACTCTAAGAATGAGTCTACTTCCCCTTTTCACCTGCAATCTTTCAGGAAAGGGAATGAGGACAAGTTGACCCATTTTCAATATCAGAAAAAAATCATTCCTGAGGAAACTTATGAAACATTTTTTATTCTTCAGTAGTGCTGAGTCGTGCAGGAAGAGGTGACCTATCAAAAAAAACCCAAAAACTTACAATTAAAACTTCAGAAATCTTGTGATATTATGCAAAAAGAACCATTACTCATCCTCCCCTAAAAAAAAAATCCACAAAAAACAACCAACCAAAAAAAAAACCACCCATGTTTCATTTCAGCAGCATGCAAGATATACATATGGAAAAAAATAATGCAAGGTCTAATAAAGTGTTCAGATCATGGGTGACAAACACAAGGCAGGCAGGTTGAATCTGGTCCTCCACCTTGTTTTATCCGGCCAAGTACCTTGTTTCTATCAAGCGTCAACACCAAGCTCCTTGCCTCTATGCTCCTACAGGTGCCAATCACATGTATAGCATGTGTGACACGCATTGTGCTGCAGGAGTAGGCTGATATGGCCTCTGGTGAAAATGAATTTGACACCCCTGGTTTAGAGCACATATAAATATCTTGAATTATACTGGCAACTGGCACTAACTAACAGAAGAGGAGGAGAAAACATATCCTGATAATTGAATTTTCTTGTGTACAACTGGAGAAAAAAAAAAGCTTTCTATTTTTCATATGAAAAGACATAGATGAGGAAGTTTTGCAACAATAACGAGATATGAAGATGAAGTGTTCAATGGTTTATTTTGTTTGAAAATAATTTTGAGAGTGAATCGGTAGTTTTATAGTAATTAGTAAAAGATCAGTTGCCAGAAAACTGTCTGTCTGTACATGTTTAAGTATGTTTGTCTTCTAATGGATCATGTATTGTGTATAGTTGACTTTTCAGTGTCCTTAGAGCTGTATGCATGAGTGACTGTGTTGTGCTAATAAAACGACAGCTTAAAGTCTACTGAAGAAATATGGGATTGTATCAGGGACTCCCAAAAGAACAAGCACAAGCTGGCAGCAATGGCCTTGAAAGTGCAAACACAGAACAGTAGCCAAGGTGCCAGGCTATAAGCACAAGTCACTAATGATTAATTACTGATCACTAAAGGCACACAAACTTAGCAGCTGGATGGAATCCTTTTCAGGATTAAAAAAAAGAAAGCAGGGAAGAAATATCAAGTATTTGTAAAACATAATGTAGAGTAAAATATGGATGCAACATGGAATTTATGGATGAGAGAACAAAGAAGAAGAAAAGAAACTTAGCAATATTTTTAAGAAATGACCTAAAGGAAATTCAAGAGCAAGAAGAACCCCCTCATCAATAACACACCTTACCCAGTAAAAAGAAGAGGAAACACCAAGCATCACCCTCATACTCCTCCTGGCGAGTAATGGGGATGGCGATTACTTGAAATAACAAAGATTATGGAAGATGAACAAGCACTAGAGAAAGCAGTAAGTTCTAGAGTTTATATTTGTCAATATATGTTTGCTAGTTGCAATAGGATAATTTTTTTAAAAATTACTTACAGTACTTGACTTTTGGCTGCATTGTAACTGCATTGTAGGGATAAAAATGCACCAGCATCTATATTTTATTTGTGCTTCAATAACCCACATTAAACTGTACTGTATATGTAATCTGGTACTCTAAATTTGAGCACCAGTTTTTGAAATTTGAGCACAAGAATCTATTTTCAGACAAAATGGCTGTGTTTTGTAAAGCAACAAAATCTGTACTTTAAAAATCCCTTGGCTTTAATTCCACTTGCTTAATTGGAATTGAGCATAAAATCTGTAATTTGAATATAATTCTGGTAACAGTTTTTCGTGAAAAACCACATCTCAGAAATACATTTCTGTATAAGAAGGCTTTAATCTACTGTTTCATTAGTTAGTCTTCCCTTCCCTTCCCTTCCCTTCCCTTCCCTTCCCTTCCCTTCCCTTCCCTTCCCTTCCCTTCCCTTCCCTTCCCTTCCCTTCCCTTCCCTTCCCTTCCCTTCCCTTCCCTTCCCTTCCCTTCCCTTCCCTTCCCTTCCCTTCCTTTCCCTTCCCTTCCCTCTCTTCAAAAATATGCATTAGAAATAGTACTCTGTTACCTATATTTATTGGAAAACCAGCTGATAATGACTCTCAAGAAGACTTCTGAAGAAGCAAGCATAGTATCATCTTTAAAGAGTTATCTGAAGGTATTTTATGCCTTTCCTGAATCTACGCTATATTAAATTTTATGCCAGTTTTACTTAATCTAACAGTATTTAATACTGGATGCCAGGAACTGTTGTTATGGCAAATGAATGTGTCTGTTCTAGCAGCTTTCAGATTTAAAACTCCGCAATACATATTTGGTTAAACAATTTCAGAGAGAAAAGGTGAAAGAAAAATTTACATGCATATAAGATTGTTGCTTAGATGTGATACTGAGGATTAGCATTCAGTTGTTTTCTCTTTTGCGACTATTTTAACGTCTGTTATCTCATTTTTTTAATTAAGAAGAAACTCCATTTTTCTGTTTTATCTTTCTTCTAGAACTTGGATCTTTAAGTTAATGCCAACTCAGAAATACTATGAAATGCATCCATTTTAATTAAAAAATAGTAGCTGATGGCTACAATGAAACATGAAGTATCTTTTTTTCGTATTATTTGTAGGAACATCCAGCAAAATGATGTGTTGACAAGGTGTTCAAAATGAAAAATCTGCCCACAGGTGACTGAAATTTCATAGATTTCAAAAGAGGAAGAGTCTTATATTTTTCCAGAAGACTAATTAATTTACTTCTTCTTTTGTTCTGTGTGATAAAAATTCCTCCAATACACAGGTTACTGGAAATATAGACTAAAATAAGATATGAAATACCAATCCTGACAATGAAGAAAGCCCTTTGTAATATCGATAAAAAAATGCCTTTCCAATTTGTTTGTGAATATTGATGCATTCTTAGAATGTGTACTTTTCCCCTCAACTATTTATGCATTATCACGTTGTTATCATATTCAAACCATGTTTCCTAAATTTAGTTATGAGATGACATGTGTGACAGTGAAAATAAAAAATCTATATCACATACATATATCCCTGACACAATAGAATTGTTAGGCTGATAAAGAATGAAGCTGGATTAATTTCATATTTTTTGACAAAGCTATTCTTTTTTTTAATGCTACATGCTTAAAAATTGATTGTTTAATAATGTATCACCAAAACATTTCCAAGATAAAAATTAGACTGACAGGTATTTAATTCCTGCAGTCCTCCTTTTCTTTAGTCTTTAGGGCATACGTATTCTTTTTCTATAAATTCTACACAGTACGAGCATTACTTGAAATGTCATTTTGACTAGTTCTGTTGCTTTAGGGTCAATTTCCTTATGCTTTGCTGTACTGGAGATAACAGAAAACTTTTGATGCGTGTTCCTTCTTTCTTCTGGCCTTATCTCCTGGTCAAAATTATTTGTATGCAGTATATGATTAGAATTAATCTTTATTTTTGTTGATGACTAAAGCAAAAAAATGTAGAAAACTATTGAACATATTTATATCTTTATTATCTGTTTTCCTTTCCTCTTCTGTCATATATCAGTACTTTTCCTGTTTACTTATATATAGAACCTTTCCTTGTTAACTCTGTTTTATTAATACACATAATTTTGAATCTTACTTTTTCTAGCTTTATCTTCATTTGCTTGATCTATTTCTTTTTACTGATACTTCATAATGTGGCCATCTTTCCACTTTTTCAATCTCTTTTTGATTTCCAAACGACTGAACAACTCTCACAACACTCATAATATCTCACTCTCTTCATATCATAACAATATACAAAGCAATCACAAAGGACCAAATGAGAAACCCCTAGAAATGGTCATAAGACTAGACCTACTTTTCTGGCGATTGATTTGAGAGTTCATTGGTCTTGAGTCTCTTTCATATCTAACTGAGGTGGATAACTTGTGATAGATAACTGATAACATTATGGTAGATAACTAATAACGTTATGGTAGATAACTAATAGAAAAATAATTATTATCTTGGAAAAAAAATGTATTCAAGTCTAGGCTACTAAGAGAACACAAATGTTTAACTAGATTGTTTTCAGGAAACATGAGGTAGAAAAAAAAAGGAAAAGTATTTCAAAATTGCTTTTTTTAATTGAAATCGTCCACTTACACAAAGAGTCCTCTTAAGTCCTGTTGTAGTTAACTGAATATGCGATATCTCATGACTCATTTCATCTTGTTTTTGAACATGACTCCTAAAAGAACTCTATGAGATTATATAACTAGAACTCATTTTCAAAACAAATCATTTTATGGAAAAAATTGCCGTAAAGTAGATTTTTGTGGATATGTTATAAATCATTGTAAAGCCGTATGCTTAACCTCATTATTGGTGGAATCCCATAAGCATGTCCAAAATTCATAATGCAGCTTGTAGCATAAATCTTACAAAGCTTTTTCAAAAGCATGAAAAGGAATCTATCATTAATACTAAATAGCATCAAAATGAAAATTTTTAAATACAAAATGGAAATCAATGACATACAGCTCATACTTCGCCTTAATTTAAATTATTTTTACTTTCCTTTAAAAAAAATGAATAACCAATTATAAAGTTATAAGTAGCACTGCTGTGTTCAGTTTACTAAGTAAAGATCAATACAGTTTTTAACTTGAAATAATATTGTTTTGACACAAAATATGTGTTTAAAATTAAAAATTAATCTTTTAATACTCCTATAAATTGTCAGTGGTTTTATGTGTACTATTAAGTATATCCTCTGCCTCTGAATGTAACAGCATAAACGTCATGTAGCTATGATTTATTGCTCTACTAGGGTTGCTTTTGTTAAACTGTTGTGTGCTAACGGTTCCTGACCATGTCAAGCCCTGAACTGTGCCCAGGTATTTCTCAGGGAAGTTGTATTTGTGTCCAGTTAACTCATTCTGCCCAAATTCAACAGTAAGAGCAATAAAATGCGAACACTGTGGCATTTACTTTCTTTACTTTAAATAGTATAGATATAGATATTATGTATCCTATGATTCCCATCAGCAAAGTAAATCTAAAAATAATTCTATTAAATTTAAGGGAACTTATCATATTCTTAATGTTATGTACTTAAACTTCTTGTCGAATTAAAGCCAAAAATGTAAAGAAATCACTTTCATCCAACTAGGAAATCTAATCTGTTTCAAGTAAACTCATACTCCTAAAAAAACAAAATAGCATGTGATCTGAAGGTAACATGCAGGTAGAAAGAGATAACTGGATATTTAATGACCACCTGACATTTTCAAACAAATCATAGATAATGATAAGGAGGTAGACTATGCCCTTTTTTATTTTTTGTAGCAATAGTAGTATATAACAAAAAATATTTTAAAAGAACAGAGCCTATATGTTACAGTGAGAAATCAAAGGAAGAATCATCAGAAAATATTAGAATTGACAGAAGGCTATAGAATGCTTAAAGAAAACAAGACTTTGAAGTGAAGGATCATTGAACAAGTGACAAGGTTGATTTTTACTTGTTTTTATTTAAGGAAAAAGAATTTTGTTTGTTTGTTTTTTCTCTCTTCCCTGTAACAGAAGCAGTTAGACAGCAAAGTCCCCTTGTAAAAATATCCAAATCAGAAACCAAAAAGCTTCCAACCTAAAATTAAAAGCCTCAAAAACCTAAAGAGCTACACACTTCTTAGAGCCTAGTGTTCATTCTGATAGTTAGGATTCCTAAGTTATATGAAAATGAAGGGATGTTTCTCCTCTGCCCTCATTAGCTTCAGTCTCTGTAATTTTTCCTTTTGCTTTCAGTGATATTTAAGACAGCTAGATTATATCTCGTGTATCTCTTCTGCCTAATTGCTAAAGACAAAAAAGAACTTGGACAAGCAAAAGCCCCAGTCAGAAGTAGAGGAAAACAGTAAAAGGGGAGGCAGAAAAAAATCTCTACTTTTTTTTGTACACCTTATCCCTTTCATGAGATCTAACATTTAGCAGGCAAGAGACTACCCTGTCAACAGAATAATTTTGAACTGAGTTATGGAGTAGTTTGACGTGCGTCTCAACTGAAAATTTGAGGGAGAAAGAAGTTAATGGAATGCGTAACAAAGTAATAGTGTAATATATAAATAGTTTAAGAAATGTATTTTATAGGGTTTTATTGGTCCAGCTTTAGAACAAAATATTTCAAAATATATTAGTAACTTTATAATGATCAGGACCTGCACAAAAGCTGTGATTTATATAAGGATTGTCAATTTTTCTCACATACCTGAAAATTATTCTTCTACTTTTGAGACCCAAAAAAAAATCTCATTATTTCAATATTCCTAGCGTTACTTTCATAGAATATCCTGGAAACAAGAACTTATCATCTCCATTACAACAGTCAGAAAGATCTGTTCCAATATTCTTTCTAAACAAGGTGTCTGTAGTATAAAAATGACAAAACAAAAAATGTTAATTAACCTGTTTTAAACTAGTTTCCAAACACACAATTCAAAACAGTATTTTCCACTTCATTACTGCTATGATCACCACATACATTTTTATTTAAATAAATGTTTCTGTATTCTCATCTGTGAATTTTCTAAGACATTGATGCCTGCTTATCTTGGCAGCCTTTTTGCATTAATTTGTCTCTGTTTTAGAAGATAGACACATTGTTTTTTTTGTTTCAGTTAAAAGTAAGGACCATCTGTAACATCTCCAAATGTAACAGTAGGCTGCGTATTAGACCTATGTGCCTGTTTCACATGAATCTTAGTGCTATTTACATGTTTATTACATGATTGAAAATTCAGTCCATTGAGCCTATTAATAAACTTTTGCCATGTTCATTACGTACAAGCTGAAGACATCACAGAACCACACTGTGCATATGAAAACAGTAGCTTCTACAACAGTACCTCAAGTCTTAAGATGTTTTAATGAACAGGTGGTACGTGCGCTAATTAACGTTGCACATGGAACTGTCAATTCAACATCAATATACGTTTAGTTCTATTATTTTAAAGGAAAGAAAATTTACACCATGCTTAAAATTATAATTTATATTTTTCAATAAAATTTGTTTCTTTTCTTATTTTTCTCTTTACAGCTGTTTCTCAATGTGAGTAAAAAGACTCTTTGAAGTGATGTCAGTACATCTTATATTTGTAGACAAAACCCAGACTCAATCAACCTGACATGAGCAGTTGCCTCTTTTTTAGTACTAAGAATATAATTTTAACCTTTCTCACATCCCTACTCAGAGTCATTCTCTCAATCCATCTGGCCCAAATTTTTAAAAATGCATTCATTCTAAAATTGTTATTTAACACAGAGGTCCTGCTATAGTAAAGCATATTCTGCAGATACCTCAACAACTGTTAAACGTACACACCTAAAAACTGGAGCACGGTTTCTCATTTTTCACAATACCTATCAGTTCGATGAAACTGAAAACAAAAAAAAAACAACCCCAGTATTTCAATGTCTGCATATCATTATCTTACCAAAAATAATTATCTTACTAATATGCTGAATGAACTATAATATTAAAACACTCTGATTTACTCACTGACAGAACTAGGACAAACTTCCACAGTAGTTTTGACCTAATTATGTATTTTGTCTCTTGCCATGGCTAGCCTCAGCCACTAGGGTAAAAATAATCTGTCATTGTATAGGTTAAACAGACCAAACAGAAAAACTGTTTAATTGACTATGTCTCTAATTTATTCTAACAATACGTAAACGCATATTTGTTTTCAGTGAAATTAAGCAATTGTATTTTGATATATATACAAAATTAAAAGAACAGATAACTTTTTTAATGGGACCAAGATCCTCCATAAACTTCTGCAGAGATTGTTTAGAAATTATCTTAATTTTTTTTTGCTGAAGTTTCTCAGGAGCTTTTGTAGTACTTACTAATGAAATATGCAACTCTCAAATCATTACAAAAAGTTGATGTGCAACATATGAGGTTCCTTCCTGTGATTGGAACTCCCCGAAACTCAGAAGACACAACTCCTTTCCTTTAAAAGACTGCATAGGAGATTGAGTCTTAGAAGGAGAGGATTGAAACCTGAATTCTTAACCTTCCAGATATATTACTAAATGGTTGCCTAATACCACGACCAGTCTAATCTTGGAAACCTCTAAGAACAAAAAATGCACAATGTCTAAAGACAACTTATTCTACTTCTTGACTGTCCTCTTGGTGGAAAAGTCTGTTCTTATATCTCATTTGAACATTTGCTGTCATAATTTATGACCATTAGATTATTCCTGTGATGCACATTAGAAGCCTCTCTCCATCTTGTTTATGACCACCACGTAAGTACTAGGGGGCTGTTCTGAGATGTCCCAAATCCCATCTATTTTCCAGATTGAACAAGCACTGATCCCTCAGCTTCTCCAATATGGCAAGTGCCCCAATCCCGACAATTACAGAACTGCAGAATACTTGACATTGGAACCAGGTCCCTGCCTCATTCAGCAGCAGGCCTGTATGTTCCTTAGTCTTTTTTTTTTTTTTACTTACGTACTTACAGAAACCCTTCTTTTGCTCTTGGTTTCCCCTTTTCCCGTCCAGGCTCTGTCTTTTCTAACAGTTCCTCTGAAATCTCAGAGACTGTCTTTGTTTCCCTTCCAGGTAACCTGTGCTTTCTTCTACCTGTATACTTCCTTTTTATGTTGAGTTTCTCCAGGGACTTATTTTTCATCCATGCAGACCTCCTGGCATTTTTGCCTGATTTCCAGTTCTTTGAGGTGGACTTTTCATAAGCTTTAAAACAGTGAACCTTGAATACCAACCAGCTTTCTTGGACCCCATTTCCATCCAGGGGACTATCTTATGAGACTCTTTCAAGCAGATCCCTGAAGAGTCCAAAGTCTGTTCTCCTGAATCCAGGCTTGTAATCTTGTTTCTTACCCTCCTTTCCTTTTCAGGTTCCTGATAGATTACAGGATTAGATACTAAAGTTATGTTGACCATTTGTTAGCATCTATTATGTGAGCTGTAGGCAAAGTTGTAATTTAAAGTTCTCTTTTCAGGAATCAGTTTGCCTATAAAAGAAAATAGTTGTTTTTTTCTGTCTCAAATTGTACTCTTCCCCCAACATAAATCTGTTCACTTATGAACTACTGAAAATTTTGAGGAAAAGAACAGAGATCTATGACTGGATAACTATGGATGCATTCCCTGATATCTCACTAAAGAGACCAATAAGTAACACTTCTGACTCAAAATTCTTGGTTGCCAAACTATCAGGTGAAAAATTTTGTTTGTGTTTTTTTTTTTTTTTTGTGATACATTTTAATGTGATACATTAATGTTTTCAGATTTCCATACCTTTGAACAGAGACAATGTCTCCCACTAAAATAAAAAATTAAGTGCCAGAATCAGAACTCTATTCCATCACCATGTATTAAAAGTACTTGTTTAAATCACTTAACAGATGTCAGAACGTGTTCTTCACTCTCTCTACGAAGTGTATTGTTAATTGTACTAGCATAATAATGTTATATGTAGTAACTTCTGAAAATACTATCTTTCTTCTTTGAATTCTTTTACTTAATTTTTCATTGAACATAGATATTCTACTACAGTATTTCTTTATCCACATACTTTAGATTATTTTCCTGAAACCATCTAATGTGGAACATTTCAGAGTTGAAAGTGACATCTTGAAGATCAGTCCAGGACCTGTCTTAGATGCTCTAGAAATAAATAATACGAAAATATAAAAAAAATCATCTAGCACAATTTTAAAATATAGCATTAAACATGCCCAGCAACTTTACCATTTTTCTGAGCTGGCTGTTTAAATTTAAGCTTCTTGCTTAATGTTATGTGAAATCAAGAAAACAATGCCTAAATCTCAGTTCTTTGAATAATCCTATTTTGTAATTTGGCTTTATTTATATCTAGCTGTATCTCTTTGCATTGAATTCAACCAGAAAAACAGATATACAGACTAAGATTGCAGAATTTTCCCAGAAGAGAAAAACTGGATTTTAAACTCTTCTCAGTTTCAATCATAATAAGCCTCCTACATACTAGGAGAGAATAGGTGTTCTAAGAAAATCAACACTATTTTTGGTGCTCTAGTCATTTCAATAATTGTTTGTTTTGTTCTTAGCTAATTAAGGCAAGCCCTTCTGAGAAAGACAAGTCATTTTCTTGAAAAAACAAATGGTCCCGAGTACCTCAGAGCTTACCCTTACACCACCTACTACCCCCACCTTCCATTCTTTTGCGTCTCACAGCCAACACAGAATGAAATCAGAAATACAATAACAATTTAGTTCAAGGGAGAACGCTCAGTCTACTGGGTAGGATCCTAATTAAGAAGTATAAAATTTTGAGTTTTTTGAGTCTTGAACCGTTTTAATATTTCACCGTAGGTTTTGACTAGACTTCTAAAAATGAATCTACGCATTGATATACTTGCTGAGGGCTTACCTTTTCATCTTCTGGATTTGACGTTCTGTATTCTTTACTTATTAGCATCTGAGTGTCAACTGGGCACACAGGGTCCACTCGTTTTAAAATAGTTTTTCTGTATGGATGAAGACCATCTTCTGAAATGTAGGAATCATGTGCATTTCAGCCCCAGTCTGAAGATCCCAATGTATCAGACCCCCTACTTCTGAACAAATGATCTATATTTTAAGTTAAAACCAAAACAAGTTCAAGCAATCAACAATTAGATTTTGTTTAAGCAGTTCTAAAGTCTTGGTTCTTCCCCATATACACTGTGAGCAGTTTAGAGGACCAAAATCATCTCTGAAAAATCCATTTTTGGAGCTGGGTCAACAGCTTTCAGATATTGTAAAATATTACTCATAGTGCCTAATGTTCTTTTACCTGTATCTATACTGATAAACTAGAAAAGACCACTGAGTGAATTCAGGCTTGAAGGGATTGCGCATGTTTCTTCATTGTTAACGTACTCACTACTCACTGCTACCTGACAGAACTCTGCTGTAGAGGGAAGTAACACTAACTAGTTTGCATGAGAACTGGTTAGTTCTGTTTCAGTCTCTCTCTACCTAACAGTAGTACAGATATGACTTGTGCTGAATCTAGAGACGGACTGTGTATTTATTGTTCCTTTTGTTCTTATTTTTCGTTCATTTTAGAGACACGCAGCGCATTTATACAACCGTTGAATTGTGATCAGTAAAATGTCTTCAGTGTCTTTGGAAGAAGTTACAAGTCTGGAAAACAGTTATTTTTTAGTGGGTTAGTGCTCTCTTACTGCGTAAGGTTATAGCAATAAATTTATCAGAAATACTCAAAGATTTGCCATAAACCATATGGGTACCTGATGAAGTATTGACTTGCCTGACCTTAAGAAACGAAAACTGAAAATTCATATCACTGTACCATGGAAAGTACAATATTACTATGTCAACATTTCTTAAACCAATGTACTGTGGGAAGATAAAGTTTAAAAAGTTCATCCTTCCAAACAGGAAATATATTAAGCTTGATTAAACTCCTTGGAGGAAGGACACAAACAATTTCTGTCTGTGGTTCTAACCATGACTCAAGAGGCTTGGCTTATTCACTTTACTAGTCTGATTAACTTCACTGATAGTAGATTTGGCTCTTCGTTTTTCTAGCTTTGTCAAAAATGATCATTATGAGTAAATGTTTGAGGATTTGGAATGCTGAGAGATGTGTTGTAACTTCAGTTACGTGTACTCAGCTGGATCAAATTAATGAAAATGCACTGATAAAAACAAAGAGTTGTGAGAGCTGGCCAGTTTGTTTTTTCACACTTCTGCAGACTGAATCTGCACTTCATTCAAAGAGCAGGTTTGTGAAGAAACAAGAAAACACTTGAGATAAATTCTTTGAATATCTGATGGGGTTGAAGAGTTGAAAACATGGCTAATTTTGTGTGTCACCATTTGTAATAATTTCAGGCTGACTTTATATATCTTATTAAATATCTCAGAGCAATATTGTAACAGTTATGGTAGGAGTTAATACTAGAGAAGAGACTGAATACGAGGAAATATATTAAAAAATTAAATAGGTATTAGCTTTTTAACACTGGCAAAAGAGCTGGCTTTAAGACTTGTAAGTAATTTTCAAAAGGATTACAGGAGGCTTTAAGGAGTGCTGGTATAGCATAATGAACAATCTTGCACATGCAGCAGACAGGGTGGGGACCCAAAACTGTAGGTCTTTTTCATCTCTAAAATCTCTGATTCTCTGGCATAGTTACATAATTACAATTATGCACAATTACATAACATATAATTAAAATTATGAATAATTGTAAGTGCATGTGTTTAATTACAATTATGCATAATTACATAATTAAAATAACATTCGTGTTTCTGAAGATGCAGCATCAGTTCAACTGGAACTAATTCTGTTTCTTTGTTGGGAAGGATAAAAAAGTACAGTTATCATGCAAGAGGATGTAAATCTAAAATAGGCACGTATAAGAAGACAAAATTCCACTTACAAAAAATCGAAGAGTAACAGAACAATTCTTTTAATATAGAGATATATGAAAAATGAAAAACATAGTTCATTTAGCCGTGGGTGAAGAGAGGTAAAGTGCTTAGAAACTTCCTTTGGCCATTTTCCTTTCCCTCCTTTTTTTAGTATGTAGACACATATTTTCAGTCTTCAATATATGAAAATGCATAGATAAAAACTTACAAAATGTAAAGTAAATATCAAAGATCTTTTGGTCCAGCTAAAGCTTTGTATCCAGCATTATTTAGTTGGTCAAAACATTACTTTATTAAAGACTACTATTTTGAGATGCAATTTAAATAATTTTATTTGAACTTAAATAATTTTATTTTGAAATAATATATTACTATCTAAATTTCAAGTCAAACTAGTGCTCAGAAATCTATTTTTTCACTATATTTCCAGAAAAAGAGTCTAGATTTTGGTTAAAATACAAAAAAACTAAAAGCTTTCAATAAAAAACAAAAGTAAACCCAAAACCAGATTGGTTTTTGATATGCTTTGATGGCATATTATTATTTTATGTATAAAAGAAGTAAATTTTTTAAAGACTTTAAGTGAAATTAATTTTTTAACTTTATACAGATGGAGATAGTGGATAAAAATGCATCTTGTGATTGTTTCTCAACTACGACACCTAAAGTCATTTGAAGCATGAGTTCGTATTGAGGATGTCCACTTGGTATGGGCAGATAGGGACAAGACCTAGGAGACATTACTTCCCTTCTGCATTGGTAGCTGGAGGTCAGCCGTCTTAAATGACATAAATGTCTTTATTTAGGCAGCTGAATCAATCTTATGAATTGCATCTTATCTATATTTTTATTTGATCAACAACCAGGTTTTTTTTGAAACCTTATGGGACTTTCACAACCACCTACAGGAGGTACTAAATCGCAGGATGCACCAAGTGAAATTAAGCTTTCATCTAAAATGCAATCCCAGCATTTTGTATAATCCCGGTTTTATATAATTTCTATGTCACTTAAATTATTGAATAGACACACTTAGGTTACTTACATCGGCAGTTTTTTAATGTTGTGTTTGTTTTGTTCTTTTTTTTAACTTTGAAAAAAATATTTTAGGATTTGCCATAGCATACCAGGCTTTTTTTTTTTATAAACCTTTATATATTTCATTGAAAAATCATACTTATAAATTCTATGCAGTCTTCTGATTTTTGCCACTCTGAGAAGGGTTTCAAAGGAAGAAAAAAACCCACACAAACAAAAACTTTACAAACAGTTCACACTATACCATAAAACACTCCTTAATCAAGCGTGATTCCTTCAGTGTTATGCCATTTTATTCTATGCTTTGTTCTTTTCCACTAATTTGTTCTGAGCAGCCTTTGAAAACTAGACATGACTTCACTTGTGTTACAAGTTAGTATAGAGTAACAGAATTTATAACATTCTTTCTCTTTTCATCTATGGAATAAACAAAAATGCTAAGGCTCCATGACTATGGTGTACAAATTATGTTGCTATTACATTCTGTCGTTGTAGTAACATCTGTTCTTCAACTTGCATCTCAGAAGAAATGATGTGTTTTATCTGTATCGATGTGGACATATATTTGGTTGACTAACTACAGAGATCTGGCTATCCTAGCTTGTTAATAAAAATGAAGACACAGAATATATAGGACGGTTTATTTCACGCTGAAGAAGACAACCAAAATTTCTTGGCAATATTTGCCTCTGATGTATTACAAACTTATCTATTACCAACAAAATCTGCCCATGGCAAAGAAGGATTTCTGGGAGATATCTGATATTGGAAGATCAAGTCTTCAAAATTCATGTGTACAAAGAGGACATAACTAAATTATATGAACTGACTGACTTCTGTACACTTAATGTGTATGCTTTTAGAGATGAGTAACCAATTCCAGACTGGCTCAGACATTTAGCCAACAGCTACGCAACATGAACAAAGTCCCACTGTGTCAACTCACTCCTCAACAACTTTGTTTAGCAGCATTTTTTACATAAGATGAAATAATGGAAAATAGCATACTCAAAAAGATGACAACATTCTCTCACAAAACAGGACAGCTCCAGAAATATATATATATATATTTTTAAAAGTGCTTAATTAATCTTCCAAAGAAGAAACAGAAACATGTCCAACAAACACACATGCATTAATTCAACTAATGTAGCTGTGATAAATTAGTTAATAGAATTGATTTTCAATTTCTGGACATAAAAAAAAATAAATATAATTTTTTCTTATTTTTGGGGTGGGTTTTTTTTTTACTTTTTAAATTGTTATTCTTGGTAAGATTGACATAAATTACATTATTAATATTTTTTCATAAAGATATCAGTTAATATGTCGAGACACAATTAGAAAGAGATTAAGAAACAAACTATCAATTTGAAACACAATTTAAAGCTCTCAGAATATTAGTAAACTAATCTCTGGACAAATAAATTCTTCCATGTACAATTCTGGAAGCAGGTGTTTCACCACCAGTCCTTCAACGACAACCATCACTTCTTCCATTTTGGTAGTAACACGTGCAAACTTCTGTGTCAGCAAAGAAAAACTAAGAAGTAACTAGGCAGAAAATCACTAGGACTGACCAAACGACCATGTATATTAAGGAGATATGAAATACAAAGAGTACTACTTCTGCTGAGAGAGATGTTTCGTTGTTTAATTTATTAGACACTATCTGGTAGAATAACAAGAAACAGTTCTGCAGAATAACAAGCAACAGCTCCCTCCCTCTCATCTCTTCATGGAAGGAAGGGCAGCACACCTTTCTTTCTGACGCTCTCCCTTGCTTTTAGTTGTACATATCATTCCCTTCCTCCCTCTCACCTTCTAGAATAGAAACAGCAATATAAAAATATGTGTATCGCTGCTCTTTCATTTCAAGTAACAGGATTTGATTGAAAAAACAGTACCAATAAACATTAAACTAAGTCTTAAGATATAAATTCTATCTAACCCTTGTCAGTCAAAGTGAGTAATACTAGATTGAGAGGTTCAAATGGAAGTTCTTTTTGAACCTGGTTAAGTTCAACAATTTAAAAAAGTGTTCAAATGGGTAACTTCACCATCAGACTTTTGCCTGCTTCTGGTGGTCCAGGCTGGCGGTGATGAGCTAGCTAAAAGAGGGTCAAGGGTTGTTAAAAAGGAATTCCAGGAACTGGGTCGGTCAATTGATACGGCAGGAGCACAGGTGGTGTTCTGTTCGGCTCCTCTGGTGGCAGAGATGTATACTGAACGGAAGAAGAAAATACACGGTCTTAATAAATGGCTCAGGGGCTGGTGCTGGCAAAGGAATTTTGGGTTCTACCATCATGGAGAAACCTCTACGGCACCTGGCCTGCTTGACCCAGATGGGTCTCCTCTAACTCCAAAGGGTAAGAGGATTCTAGCCCAGCAAATGGCAGGGCTTGTTGAGAGGGCTTTAAACTAGGCATGAAGGGGGAGGGGGGAGTTACTAGGCTCACCAAAGATGTTGCTGTGGAGGATGAGCCATCTCAAAGGGTGTCATCAGTAACCCAACTGAAGTGCATGTACACAAACGCACACAGTATGGGGAACAAACAGGAGGAGCTGGAAGTCCTGGTTCAGCAGGAGAGCTATGACATAGTTGCTATCAGGGAAACGTGGTGGAACGACTCTCATAACTGGAGTGCTGCCATGGAAGGCTACGGGATCTTCAAGAGAGACAGGCGTGAGAGGAGAGGTGGAGGAGTAGTCCTCTATACTAAGGAAACCTTGGATGCTGTCAAAGTCGAGATCGGTGATGACCAGATTGAGTGCCTATGGGTAAGGGTCAGAGGGGCAGTCAAGTCAGACCTCCTGGTTGGAGTATGTTACAGACCTCCTGACCAGGAGGAGGAGATGGATCTTCTATTGTTTAAACAGCTGGAGGCTGCCTCTAGATGGGCTGCCCTTGTTCTTTTAGGAGACTTTAATCTTCCAGATATCTGCTGGGAACTTAACACTGCTGAGAGGAGGCAGTCCAGGAGGTTCTTAGAGAGTATTGAGGACTGCTTTCTGTCACAGCTGGTGAGTGAGCCCACCAGGGGTGAGGCTCTCCTTGACCTGCTGTTTACAAACAAAGGGCTGGTGGGTGATGTTGTTGCCAGAGGCTGTCTGGGGTGTAGTGATCATGAGATAATTGAGTTTTCTGTAAACAATGTAACAAGAAAAGGTAGGAACAGGACATTGATGCTGGACTTTCAGTGGGCAGATTTTGGATTATTTAAGGAACTGGTCAGGAAAGTACCCTGGGAAATAGTTCTTAGTGGCAAGGGGGTCCAGGAAAGCTGGATGCACTTCAAGAATGAAATCTTGAAGGCGCAGGAGCGGGCTGTCCCCATGTGTTTTAAGAAGAATCGTAGGGGCAGACGGCCGGCCTGGATGAGTAGGGAGCTTCCGAAGGAACTAAGTAAGAAAAAGAGAATGTATCGCTGTTGGAAAGAAGGGGACGTAAGCCAGGTCATGTTCAAAGATGTTGTTAAGTCATGTAGGAAAAAAATCAGGGAAGCAAAAGTCCAGCTGGAGCTCAAATTGGCCACTTCTGTTAAGGATAATAAGAAGAGTTTTTATAAATATATCAATAGTAGAAAGAAGGGCGGCAGCGACCTCCAATCCTTGTTGGATGTGGAGGGAAATATAGTAACCAAAGATGCAGAGAAGGCTGAGGTACTTAATGCCTTTTTTTGCCTCAGTTTTCAACAGTAAGGAAGTTTGTTCGCTTGACAGTTGGTTCTCTGAAGTGATTGATGGGGACAGGGTGAAATATGGCCCTCCTGCAATCCATGAGGAAGAAGCTAGAGACCTGCTGAGCCACTTGGACCCTCATAAGTCTCTGGGGCCGGATGGGATCCATCCTAGGGTGATGAGAGAGCTGGCGGATTTGTTGCTAAGCTGCTCTCCATCATCTTTCAACAGTCCTGGCTCACCAGAGAGGTCCCGGAAGACTGGAAGTTGGCCAACATGGCACACATCCACAAGAAGGGCCATAAGGATGATCCAGGTAATTACAGACCTGTCAGCCTGACCTCGGTCCCAGGTAAAATCATGGAGCAGATAATACTGGGTGCAATCATGCGGCACCTGCAGAACGGCCAATAGATCAGGCCCAGCCAGCATGGGTTTAGGAGGGGTAGGTCCTGCCCAACCAACCTGATCTCCTTTTATGACCATGTGACTGCCTGGTGGATGAGAGGAAGGCTGTGGATGTGGTATACCTGGACTTCAGCAAGGCCTTTGACACTGTCTCCCACAGTAGACTCCTAGAGAAGCTCACGGGCCGTGGCTTAGACGGGAGCACTCTGTGCTGGGTTAGGAATTGGCTGGATGGCCGAGCCCAAAGACTGGTGGTGAATGGTGTTTCATCCAGTTGGTTGTCGGTCACCAGTGGTTTTCCCCAGGGATCGGTATTGGGTCCCGTCCTGTTTAATATCTTTATTGATGATCTGGATGAGGGGATTGAGTCCATCATCAGCAAGTTTGCAGATGATACCAAGCTGGGAGGAAGGGTTGATCTGTTAGAGGGTAGGATGGCCCTACACAGGGACCTGGACACACTGGAGAGATGGGCTGATTCCAATGGGATGATGTTTAATAAGTCCAAATGTCGGGTACTTCATTTTGGACACAACAATCCCATGCATAGCTATAGACTGGTGACCGAGTGGCTGGAGAGTAGTCAGGCAGAAAGGGACCTGGGAGTGCTGGTTAACAGGAAGCTCAACATGAGGCAGCAGTGTGCCCAGGTGGCCAAGAAGGCCAATGGCATTCTGGCCTGCATCAGGAATAGTGTGGCGAGCAGGACCAGAGAAGTTATCGTCCCCCTGTACTCGGCACTGGTCAGGCCTCACCTTGAATACTGTGTCCAGTTCTGGGCCCTCCAGTTTGGGAAAGATGTCAGGATGCTGGAGTGTGTCCAGAGGAGGGCAACGAAGATGGTGAAAGGGCTGGAGCACAAGTCTTATGAGGAGCGACTGAGGGAGTTGGGGTTGTTTAGTCTGAAGAAGAAGAGGCTCAGGGGAGACCTCATTGCTCTCTACAACTACCTAAAAGGAGGTTGTAGTCAGGCAGGGATTGGTCTCTTCTCTCAGGTGACCAGTGACAGAACTAGAGGGCATGGACTCAAGCTTCGTCAGGGAAAGTTTAGACTTGATGTTAGGAAAAAGTTCTTCACTGAAAGGGTGATTGGCCATTGGAATGCGGTGCCCAGGGCAGTGGTGGAGTCGCCGACCCTGGAGGTGTTTAAGGGGAGACTGGATGAGGCACTGAGTGCCATGGTTTAGATGATGGTTGGTGTTAGTGTTGGTGTTAGTGTTGGGTTGTAGGTTGGACTCGATGATCTTGGAGGTGCTTTCCAGCCTTATGATACTGTGATACTGTGATACCAGTGCTAGTGCTGGCAGGTTTTTTTTTCAGAAAATGTGGAGGGTTGATGTCAGTTGACTGACAGGTGCCCATAAAGCTCCTCTATCATTGTCCCTTCTCAACTGGAGAGGGCAGGGAAAATATGATTAAATGTTCATGGACTGAGGTAAGGACAGGGAGATAGATCACTCAGTAACTACTAGCATGGACAGAACAGACTCCACTCAGGGAAATTATTTTGATTAATTGCTAATCTAAAGTCTGAGCAGGATAATGAGAAATAAATATATATCTCAAAAATTATTCTTCCCATCCCTCCCTTCTTCCTGGGCTCACCTTCATCCCTAATTTCTCTGCCTGCTTGCCCTGAACAGTGCATGGGAAACGGAGAACAGGGATTGCAGCGAGTTCGTCACACAATGTCTCTGCCACACTTCCCTCCTCACTGTCTTCCCCAGCTCCAGCTTGAGGTCTCTGCCATGGGAGACAATCCTCCGTGAATTTCTCCCATATGAGTCCTTCTCACTGGCTGCAGTTGTTCACCAACTGCTCCAGCATATTATCTTTTCACAGGGTATTCTCCTTCAGAAACAAACTGCTTCAGAATGAATTCCCAACTGGCTCACAATTTCTGCCAGCAAAACTTCACTGTGGGTTTCTGTCCCCACAGAGTCACAAGTCCTGCTAGGGGTTTGCTCCAGCTTGGGCTTTCCACAGCATCACAGACTCCTTCATGTTCATCTACCTGTTCTGGCATAGTGTCCACCTCAAGGTGGATATCTGCTCTGCTGTGAACTTCCGTGGGCGGCAGGGACATAACATGCTTCACCATGATCTTCACCATGGGCTGCAGAGGACTCTCTGCTCTGGAACCTGGAGCACCTCTTCCTCCTCTTTCTACTCTGACCTTGGTGTCTGCATAGTTGTTTTTCTCACACATTCTCATTCCTCTCTCCAACTGTTGATTTGCAGCAGATTTTACTCTTTCTTAACTATATTACTATAGGAGAGCCACCACCATTGCTGACTGGTTCAGCTTTGGCAGTGGTGGATCTATCTTGGAGCTGGCTGGCATTGCCTTTATCAAACATAGGAGCAAATTCTGACATCTTACAAAAGCCACCCCTGCAACGCCCCACTCCCACGACCCCACCCCTGTCCAGAACTTTGCTACGCAAACCAAATACAGCAAAGAACAGAAAAGAAGAGCAATTTATTTTTCCCTACTGTGATCTTTCAAAAGCAAAAGTCTAACCCCTCTTGGTCATTTCTGAATTGGTCATTTATGCCAGCTCACTGTTAACAGTAGCTTTCCAGAGTTGATCCCAAATACCCAGTGGAGAAGTCCAATGAATGTATGCCACAGTTTTTTATTTTAATGATTTATGGATTGTTTCAACAATTCTATCTCATATACTTTTAAACGGTTAATTACACTACACATATGCTAAGCACACTCTTGGATGTCAATCACTAGTAGTATTTTCTCTTAAACCCCTGTTATATGTCTCAGATTGTCAGTTTGGACATTTTCTGTTCTCATTCTAAAATATCAGAGCTGTCTTGTGTAGGCTTTGTTAGTTTTGATTGATTTCATGCATCCCTCTTATTTAGTTATTTAACTATTAATTAGTCATAGACACATCTATGTTTTTTTAAGTAATTTTTCTAAATTGGGAATTTTATTTTTTTTTAGCCTGTTTTTGAGATTAGGGTGGGGTGAATGTGAGATTACCTTCTGGTTCAGCTAGATTCAGAATTGAATGTGTTTCATTCACGATGATGCAGTCAAAAGGTTCATAAGTATTTTCAAGGATAAAATGTTCTCATAGCCTCATGACTTCATCAGATCAGTCTGAAGAGTAATGATATATAAACAACATAACATATGAGCAGTGACATAGAACATTGTACCTTTTCTAACAGGTATACACTCAATGCAGCGGAACTGAGGAAAGTGAAGGGGAGGTTAATAGTTTATGTTGTAGCAAAAAAAAAAAAAATCGGAAAGAAAAAACAGAATAATTGAGAAAAAATTGAATAATTGGGAAAAAATGGAAAAATGAAAAAAAAAGGTTTGTATTGTAGGGCTGAGTCACAATGGATAAGTGACCATAATGGTTTTATGCACATATGTGTCCTCTTTTTCCCCCCATCTACTCATACAGATAAAACCAAGAAGAATATAATAGGATTTGAAGGCTATTACTTTGAAATCAGGGGGGAAACATAAAAGAAGAAGAAAGAAAAGACAGGCAGTATGTTAAGTAGGGCCTTGGAATTATTTTGAGAGGACAAGGTTTCTTTATTCTGAATTAAGAAAATAATCAAAACCAGAGAAGGCTAGTATTTTTCCCATTTACTTCACAGCTGGAACATACTGTGTAAAAGTATCTGGCAAAATTTCATCCACTTCAGTCCTCTTATTAATTTTTTTTTTCTGCCACATTCATCCTAAAGTAGGAGATCTAAATTTTAATAGGGATTTAAAAATATTAATCAACCAAATTATACACATGCTTTTAATTCTTACTATATTTAGTAGTGGAATAGCATCAAAAGGCATGATAGGATTCCTGTTCTCCTGTATTTTTTTAGCGTGTTATGTTGTAATGGGTTGATCTTGGCCAGCTGCTTTCTCATTCCCTCTTCTCAACAGGGCAGCGGAGAAAATAAGATGTAAGAGTTTTAGTGTGACAGTAAAGACAGGGAATTCACTTACTAATTGCTGTCACTGCTAAAAGAGACTCAACTTGAGAAAAATAATTTAATTAATAGCCAATTAGAAATAGACTTCAATGGTATGAAACAAAGATAAACCTGAAACTTCCTTCTTCCCACCCATCTTCTCCCCAAATTCCTTCTTCCATTTCTAACTCTTCTACCTCCTGTCCTTCCTTCTTCTCTCGTCTTAGTGACTACAGGGGTGTTTCTCACATTTTTTTGTCACTTCTAAAACACTGCTTGTATATTCTTAAATACACTTTTCCCAAGGTGCCACTTCTAACAAGAGGCTCAGCTGTGCCCTGTGGTGTGACCATGGTAAATGGCTGGAAATCGCTGTGTCTGGCATGAGGCAGCCCCAGCCTCTCCTCCTAGAGTTCACTCTTGGAGCCTTGTTGCTTCCAAAAACTTGTCACGTAAAGCCAATACATATGTGTGTCATTTTTTCATGACATTCATATATACCAAGTGATGTGACTAAAATGGTGGAAGATGAAGATAATGGAGATTTTCTTAAATGTAGAGATTTTCTTAAACATACATATATGGTGGAACAACAGAGACACCACTGATTGATTTACTTCCCATTAAAGCATCTTTATTTCCTGTTCAAAAAAGAGAGAAGACTATATTCTTTTTACATACAAATGTAAGTGGAAGTAAAACAGGTTGTTTCTTCACTGCGTTTACTGAAATAAGTATCTGAAATACCACTAAGAAAAGGCTGTGTAACACAGAAATAGGTGTCAATTTGCTCAGTCTAACTTAATCTGCTTAGATTTGAGTAGAACTTTTTTCATGAATTGAAGGGTCTAAACTGGGTGTTTCCAATGTTCTTGTAGCTAACTGTAATTTAAAAATTAAAGAGATTTAGAGTCCTGCTCTATATCACCCCTATCTAAATTAAAGACATTACTTGAGAAATTAGGGATTATGGTAGGAAAACCAAAGCTCAGCTGAAGCTGAGACTTACGAATAATGTCAAGCGTAACAAGAATAGCGTTTATCACTATGTTAACATCAAAAGGGTGAATTTAGTGACAGCGGACACAATAAGGCTGAGGTATTCAATGCCTTCTTTGACTCAGTTTTCCCCAGGAATATTTCCTAAGCCTTTGTGATGAGTTGAATGGTTCAAGGAACACTGGGTGGGAATTTTTTAAACAACTAGACCTGTGTAATTCCCTGACACACAATTGGATACAACTAACAATGCTGAGAGCACCATCACAATTCCTTGTGAGGCAGCTTTCAATATTCTTTCAAAGGTGTTCAATACTGGAGGAGGTCCCAGACAATGGAAGCACTGATAGCAATAGAAATAACCACCTAATTAGCATTCCTGAGACAGCACTTAATAATGTTAATAGTTCTTACACAAAATTTTTCATCTGAAGATCTGAAAGTGCTTTACAGTGGCTTGGACAAACCCCTGATCTTCCTCATCTCACTGCTTTGGTCAGAAGGTTGGACTGGAGAGCTGCTGAAGTCCTTACCCACCAGAACAGGTTTGTGAGCCTATTATCCTTAAAGATATAGAGTGAATAGTTTTCATTATTTTGAAGCTACCTATGTTTTATTTTATACTGCTGTGCACTTAAAGTTCAGGTTTCCATGAGGAATACAGTACCATCACAGCTAGTTCAGAGTAACTAGCTTTGTCAGAGCTGATGTAGAAAAAAGTACAACCAAAGCAAGATGTTTGGATCAGCATTATTAATTCTTCACGACATCCTGAATGGCATCAAAACCCAAACAGAAGTAGAAAATCATAAGGGGAAAATAAGGTAGTAATATAGACTGTTTTCCTTTAGTTGCATAATTCATTTAAACTGCTTATATAATTGGAACGGAACTTTTGTCTCTTGAAGATTATTTCTGTATAGTTTGAACACATTTTTTCCTCCGCTCTGCTTTAGATTCCCTATCTATAAATCTGGATAATTTGCATTGTTTTTTTCCAGAGAAATTTTAGATGAATAGTAAAAAGTTTGTTAGAAGGCTGGCTTATTTTGTGTAATAATAATTTGTTTCAAGATATTTTTTTTTCCCGGAAATATGTATAAGCAAGAAATCATTATAGCAACTAAATATATTGGTTAACTTACAAGGAGTAAGTACCGGACTATTCAGGGAGATAAGATTATCTGAGACACATATACTCTAAAGTGCCTTTGCTGAGAATGAAGTATCCTAGTAGAAGTAAATATTCTGCTCAGAATTAAAAGCAAAAAAACCTAAGAGATTATATTTTTCTTAGCAGATAGTCAGATAAATGCTGATTTTCCAAGTGGAACTGGGTCAAAACAATTATTTGTATAGATTTGAACTTCAGATACATGCAAGTCAAACATCTAAGCATCAGCTGTGATCATTATGAGCTATTAAATTGCCCAACATTATAGTCTTGAATGTAGTTAGCTCTGGCAGGAGTCTGTTCCTTAAACAATCGCTGTTTCTTAAGGTCACTTTAGATGTCCTGATTTACTCCATCTGGCCTCTAACTGCTGCTCCAGAAGATTATAGGTAAACTGGGTCCTGTGCCATTTTTGCCTGCTCTGTGTGAATGCATTGAATAACAAAAGGTGCCTCCAAAAATAATATTCAGTGTCTGAACTTAGGTGACTGAATCACGTATTTGAGCATGCTTGCTCACTGTATGCAGAATCCACTGTTTATAATGGAAATTTAATCAAATAAATGTATTGGTGACTGAAACAAGACATGAATCATCTGTGACAGATAAACATTAACAGGTAGGTGACATACTTGAATTCTGGACAAATCTCTCCTATAGCTTGCTATAAAGCTTCTATTTTTGTTTCTTCTTTTTTTTTTAAGAAGATAGACTTACCTTACACTATAAAGCACTTTCAAATCTTCAGATGACAAATGTTGCGTAAGACCTATTAATATTATTAAGTGCTGCCTTGGGCATGCCAATTAAATGATTTATTCTAATATTGCCAATGCTTTTGCCAGATACAGTCACTGCTGAAGTTATTGATGTGAAGGCTTTTATATCTTTATTTAATTGACACTACGCATTAAATGTTTTTTGGGAATAAATAAAAGCTGTTTCAAAGTGATCAGGTCTCTCAGCTATGTGAATAAGACTATTAGAAATAGTTTTTCATTGCAGTCTAGAAATCAACATGTTAATTTTTTAAAAGCTTCAGTAACGTAATGTAACATGGTAACAATGGCAAAATGCAAGTGTGATCTATTCACTTTCCTCAGAAGAATGAATATTACTCAGTTACTGAAAGAACAATGCAGACTTTATATCAACTGTTTTGAAGGAAATATTTCAGTGCTTATGCTCTGTTTTTCATGCCTTTGTACCTACAAGTTCACACAAACCTGGCAACACTTACTCCAAATATCTATGAAATTATCAACAATCTGGGCTTCTATGGAGCTTTCAGCATTCGCTTGTTTTTTTTATCTGTACAAGTCCCTATTTTATTTTTTCAGTCTCAGGTTGGAGATATTTATTCTAAGTAGTCTGAAGCAGCACGAGAATTGACAGCAAAACATACATTTTGATACTTCAAAATATAAGAATCCTTATGAAAAAAACATGCTCACACACACAGATTTGGTCTGAAAATGGTCATAACTTTTTCCTCTGAAATGACAAACTAGATATTTGACATTAAGAATTGAAGAAAAAAAAATACACCACCAAATCACTATTGCTTACAGTGAAGAATAGGCATACAATTCATAAGTTTATTGCATCTCTCTGGGGTATTTTTTTCATTTCTATTCATAAACACGTATTAAGGAAGCAGCCAAGTTATCATTTCACTGCCATTCAAACTATCCTTCTATACTTATCAACTAGTGACAATTTGTGTAGTGTTCCAAAAAATCTAGTAATGTGCTCTGAATATGTTGCAAAATACATGAGAAGAAAAGGCCAAATGATTTGGCCTTGATTGCTGTGTTTATTCTGATAATGAGACATACAGGTTGTGTAAGTTGAAAGATGGGATGTACGTGTTTTTCAAACTAAGAATCAAAAATTAAAGTGAGAATTTAGATATATAGTCAGAAAAATAGATTTGTTTTAAACAAGGAGAAAAACTATTACCCATGTAAAATTCTTTTTCTTGAATTGTTCATCCAGTAAAAAGTGAGACTTAAAATGAGATCTCATCATGCTTTTAACATACTCCACAGAGTTCCATTTCTCACATTTTCTACCCTAATTCTTTTGTCCTTATAACTCATCTGTTCCTTATTTAATTTTAGCCTTGTAGCACACATTTCAAGGGTTGTTTTGTTTTGTTTTGTTTTTTCCTTTTCCCTGTTTTCCGATGGTTGAAGTCTTTCCAAGGTAAATCCTGTGTAGTTCAATATTGCTATGGCAGTGCAAGGTATGTCCAGTCTTTAATTACAGCTGTCTATGTTGTATCTTTTACATGCTTTTAATTTCTCATTCATTTCTCTTTTAATATCATTTAGCTATTTCATCATTGCTACTAATTTTACTCATCTGGGAAGCCATTAAGAAATACTAAGCTAATTAAATAAGATGGATTCCAGTGGTAAAGAGGATTTATTTCTTCATTGTAAGGGAAGCAGAAAAGAGGAACATTGAAAAAACCCCTACATATTTGTAACAAATTGTTGAAGGAAAAGTACTGTGTATATATTTATGAGGAATACAGTTTCCCAGTGCGTGGAATAGTGGACCGGTACTTATAGGCAAGATTTTCTACTTTTTTCCTGAACTACCTTAGGCAAGTTACTTGCCTTGCTAAGTGTTTTTCTCCTGTTCTGTTAAACCAAGATAGTTTCAATGGCACAGCAATTTTAGTTTCATTTGGCTAAATGTTGTCAGTTTTTCACAATGTATTATGATGTTTCAAAGAAGCTACCAATATATCTACTTAGATCACACATTCTGAAAGTATATTTGGATGTTAATAGGTACGCAAACCTAATTCTGGATCTGGCTACTGGAGGACTTTCAGCTTTAGTAAACAAAAGCAGAGCCTTTTTTTTCACACAACTGAGGTTTAATAAAGCTCATAAAGTTTAAACTTCTCACTAGGTGAAAAAGCAGTCAACAGAATTATTATTCTTATTGCTTATTTTATACACATTGGATGGTAACACCTCATGAAAGAAATACATATGTATGAAGCATTCACTACTTTTCTGGAAAGATAGAGAAATTATTAAATGGAGTGAAGAGTTAATTGAATTAACATTTTAAGAATGAAACTACAATGGTCTAAAGTTTTGTGTATTTTTCATGGACAAAATACGAGAGCAAAAACTACAAACTTTGAACTGTACTAAATGGATCCTCTGCAGCTTGCCACCACACACATAAATCTATGTCTAAAGGAATGCAATAGGAGAGTTCTGTACAACCATAAGCACCTAAAAACTAGCAAATCAGTTTCAGAAATCTGTTCTTCCATTTCAGGAAACATGTTTTATAAAGTAAAATATTTTAAAGGAAAAAAAAAGACTAATTCAGTACGGGTGTAACTGAATGGTATGCGAAAGTGAGTACACTCTACAGATATTTAAAACAAATAGGAAAATGTGCATAAGTTTCGGATCAGGAATGATGGTAGTTGAACTCTTTTAAATTCAAAAATTGTATATAGCTTTGTATCAACTACTTGTCAACAAGCATTCACACTATGTATGTTAGCAGAGTTTTTACAAACTTTCTCCTTGAAATTAAATATAATTTCCTTGAGATATCTATGTACAGGCTGAATTCCCGGTAGAACTTCAGCAAATATTAGACAAATCTCAAATCAATGCAAAGTCAATTGCTTTTCTTCAAAAACATGAAGATTAACTTGCATGTATTTTTAACAGAAGGGCATGCAGTTAAATGAAGGGGAAATAGGTAGGTGGAAATATGAGTATGTATAATATTCTCCAGAAGCAAAGTTCTTAATAAATTATTTACTTCTATCGGTTGTAGCATCAGCTACAACACTAGAACAAAATGTAACCTTAAAACTGTCTAGTGGTGGTGCCAGAGGTGGCACCCATAGGCATTGCTGGTGGCTATAAACCTTTACAAGCACACACTCACCTGCTGTAAGAGTCACTAGCAGGATTTCAAAGTTAGACAATGAAAAGATCAGGGCAGAAATTTGTAGCAGATTAATTTGATCATTGTTTTGTATAGTATCTGACACCATCTTTACTTGCATGAACTTTTCTCATTATGCCTACGACATAAAGAGAACATATACAATGTTCATCTACAATAAGCAGCTCCTCATTTCTTTTGTTTCCCCAATAATCAATGCATGGTTGTAAACTTTATTTACCTTATGCTAATATAGAGCTGTTCTAAATACAAAATTATTATTCACATGGTTCATCTTTAATTTTTATTACAACATTATTGGAATACTCTGTTAATTAGGTAGCCTAGATACCCTAAGTTTCCTTTGCAGCCAAAGAAAAATAAATATACACATCTAAAACTTGAATAATTTCTTCACAAAATAAAGATTTAGAACATGTTAATTTGAATAGTCATCTCCATTTCCTTAGATAATTTAAGTCAGTGTAATTTGTCCACAACAGTCCTGCAGTTTTGGGAAGTTTTAGGTTTGGTATGTATATTCAGTTTACATATCCAATGGCACAGTCTGAAGAAGTGAAGAACTTCCATAAGAACTTAACATATGTTATGATTAAGCTATGGATCATTTAAACTAACTGGACACACACAAGCCCATGAGACCAGATGTGGTACATTCAGAGGTACTAAAATATCTGGCTTACATCAATGGAAGGTATTTTTCTATCTTTTGGGAAAAGTAATGTTAATTAGGAGGAAAAAAATACTAAATCTGACTTCAAGGTGAGACGAAGGAGAATTTGAGAAACTATTGGCCAGTCAGCCTAACTACAGCCATTGGGAAAATCACAGAGAAAACTCCTCTTTGAAGTAATTTCCAAACACACGAAAACAAGAAGACGATCTTTAGCAGCCAGCATAAATTCACCAATGACAAATCATGCCAGAGCAAACTGGTTGTATTCCGTGGTGTGTTGACTGGCTGTGTGGATACTAACAAAACAAAGAATGATGTTGATCCTGGCTTTAGCAACATGTTTGTCATACTCTCCCTTAGTATACTTAATGCTAGGGCTCTGAGGGCACTAGTAAGGCTTAAGAGCTTATTATGGTGGGGCTTCCCATCCATCAACCCTACCCATGAGAGCAGGAGCTCTGTTTAAACTCATTTCTAGGCTTTCATAGGAGACATAAGAGTTAGGCAGTAGCCTTAGGATTTTTAAGATTTTTAAGTTTTAAGAAGTTAGTAAGATATTAGGGTAAGTAAGCAAAGAATGTAGGTGCTTAAGCTTGTAGAATAGGAGTATTGTGTAAGCCCATCAAAGTGTGGTAAAAACAGAGGAAAGCTGCAGGAATTGATACAGGAACGTGCTTCCAAGACCAGTTAAAGCTAGCCTTATGGTTGGATAAGGGCTAGCATTACGGTTGGATAAGGGCCAAGGAAAAACTGAGTCTGTGCAAGAACCGGAGGTTACTTGTGGTGACAATGAGGAGCTGTTGGTCTTCATCCCCACAGCCCTCCAATGACCACTACCAGGAAGCAGTGCACAAGCACCAGTAGGAGGAGAATATGGAAATAACATTTTAAGACTGATTTTAATATGAAGCGGGGACAGGTTATGCATAGGTATGTATGCATTGAGGAATGTAATGAATATGTAACATTTTACTGCATATAACTACAGCAAAGCACAGGGCAGGGTGTACACGTTTGTGGTGAAGTGATCCCGTGTGCGCCCAGTGCTGAATAAACACACATCCTTTGTAACCTCTCAGGTTGTAAAGTCGTTTCTCCTTGTGTCACTTTACACTCTGGGCTGAAGTATGGTGGAAGAGCATTGATCTCTAGCAAGCCAGGTCCACATGCTCTGTTGAACCAGACCTAAAGCTGTGGACTGTCCTATAGTAGTCACCTCCCTAGTGACCACTAGGCCTGATCTTAACCCTGACCTTTGGATAGATTTCCTGGATTGACCTTGGATCTGTATTTTCACCATAAACTTGCTTGATGATTTGGACTTCTAATTGAACTTGACATGCTAGCCTATCTTGTCTGACAGTCCTTGAACTGTCCATAGAACCTGTTCCTACCACCAATCTGTTCTGTTTATCTGCTGCTGGTACCTGGTCAGTGTAAGGCAGTGATGTAAACCAAACACTAATTGGTAACAGTCTGTAGAAACGTGAAAATGTTTGTTCCACAAAGGTTAGCTGATGGTAAATCTAATAATTGGGAGGAAATAAAAACCTCCAAACATACGGAGACACAGACCTGATCAAAATAATTTACGGAGACAATGACAAGAAATAAACTTTGCCAGTCACACTAATTGATGTGCTATCAAGAAACTACGAGTTTCACTTCCATGAAGATGAACCTGGGCTTTGCAAGCAGTAAATTGTAAACCAGAGGGAATTCCTGACACCAGTCTGGGAACTGTGAAGGCATTTTTAGGTAGGATTCACTGCTGGTTGAACCTGTAACAGTAATGTAGAAGCTGCATCCTTCATCCCCAGGGCACCGATGTGGACTCTGGCAGATGGGCAAAAGTGAGTCTTGGGCTAGAGGTCCTGAAGGTGGCTACACTTCTCCTAGTAACCCTTAACATAAAGCAAATAATTATCCAACAGAGAAAAATATACATATGGTCCTAAACAAATTTCACAGGGCTATACATACAAACATGCCAAAAAAGAGATAATAATTTGGAGAACTGGACTAGATTACCTCAAAAGGTTCCTTCAAAACCAAAAAAATAGCATGATTTGGCAACTAAGGTATCAATGCAGCAAAGATACTGGTGAAAAGGATTGAAAGTGCTAACAGTGTAGCCAAAGTTTGACATTCCAGTATACATCTTCAGTGTGATTACTTTGTTGTTTTTTAAATCTGTACCCAGATCTATGGTATTTATAAAGGATGCTCTTGTATCTGTAGGAAAGTTGTTCCCGTGAAGTCATTAAGTGTAATTTGTGTCACAGAGTTGCTTTAGGAATGTTGTCCAAAGACCTTCAAATTCGGTAGTGCAGATAATGCTTTTTAAATTAAAAGGAGAAAATGTCAATGATAATAAGACAACTAGAGTTACACATATATCACTAAAGCTATGCATTTATGGAAACACTTCAAGAAAGTTTGCAAAAGCCTCTCTGTACTGTTGTAGACCTAAATGTCAAAACTACAGAATGAAAATGTTTATTAATGGAGTTTTACAGACAGGTGTTTTTCCTTTAATGTTAATGCAACAAAGCAAAGCATAGCTACTGTTCAGAACAGAATATTTTTAAATTACTGTTTTACTTAACACAAACTAAAGGTTATATATGAGTATATTTTGAGTGAATGAAATCATGTGAGAGCTTCATGTTATTTCCTCAGAACAGTAATATACAACAGATTCAACAGCTGTTTACTGCTCATTTAATTAAAAAGTTCATAGTCAGTTTGATGATTTTGTCTTGGTAAGTAAGTGATCAGCTCCACTAACAGTAAAAACAACTTCTCAAATATGTTTTTTCGTGAATGAGAATACAGTATGTAAGGCAAAAAAAAAGATACTCTATTATTTCTATTTCCTCATATAAAAAAGAAGATAAAAAATTGTGGTCTCTGCAGATGATAGGTACTACTCAAAGAATTCACAGCCTTTTGTTTGAAAGCTAAAATGTTATTCGTGAATATTTGCAAGGACAGATTATCCTACTCTCTAAAGTGAATTATATTTGTCTTTGGACCTGCTCAGTTTAGAACTGAATAAAGAGAATAATTCAAAATATGAGTGCATTCCTGCATTAACAGCATCAAAATTTTATTGATTTTTCTTTTTTTTTTGGACATAAATTTCAAAAAAAAAAAAAAGGTAGCTCAATGGAAATATAAGATGCATTAAGGAGTGGAACAGGTTGACCAGAGATATTGTGCAGTCTACATCCTTGGAGGTTTTCAAGACCTAACTTGAAAAAAATCTGAGCTACCTCATCTAATTTTATAGCTGATCCTGTTTTGAGCAGGAGGTCAGAGCAGAGACCTATGGCTCCTGAATTAATTACTCAGTGACCGTTGGATCCTACAAAGTCTTTAGTATTTGGTAAAGAAAAACCCTGAGGAAACAGAGTGTTCAATTTTTCAATGTGGAAAATTCACAAATCGGTTTAACAAAATCATTCTGTAAAGATGAGTCACTGGGGAATTCTCCAACTTTTATATATCTTATATGTCATATGACTACCATGTACTGAAAACCATGATATTAAACTGAAATGTAGTATTGAGTTTATACAGAAACCATAGTGGCTTGCTAGAGAGAGTGATTTTTTTTTATTTACTATTTTAAAGACTAAGATTTTTATTAAGAGTTAACTATAATATTGATAAAAATAGTGCAAATGGACAAGATAACAAAGAGAGTTCTAAAAGGTATTATGCCATTGATGCTGAATCTAGATTTTCATAAACTTCTTTTCCTGCATTCTCCACCAATTTATCACATTGAAATTACAAGCAACGTTGTCTCCACCAGGTTTTTTACACCACAGACAGTACATTTCTTGTGGGACAAAAAAAAGATACTCTATAAATGTTCAAATGTACTGTTTAATTGCAATATACATAGTCCAATAAAAAAAAATTAATCCAGACTTAATTTTTACAAGAAAAAGAATGGAAGTACATAAGGAAAATATTACTTTAAAGAAAAAGTTTCTATAAAATTGTCACATTCATTTTATTTACCTTTTTTTTGGTATATTTTACTTATATTTTGTACTTGCTTTTTGTAAATGCTGAAGTATTAATCTTCTAAGGTCATATATATCTTCAATAAGAATTACTCAGCCATTGGTGATTTGTTGCTAGTCTTGATATCTCTGGTGTCATGCTATTTTCACACATAAACAGGCACTTCTATAACCTACATTCTTATTCTGAAGTCCTATAGAGCAAAAACAGAGGACTGTGACAGCTTTAATTATACATATATTACTTAGGATGTAATTGGTATTAGTTTTCCCTGAATTCAAATGGAAGTGTACATTTAGACTTGTTAGAATAACTATCAGAGCATAAACTCTCTGTAACATTTTGATGGCATAGCTAAACATGACATAAGCATTTTTCAGAAGTATACGAGCAATATTTCCAAGAAAGAGTCAAAGGCCTACATAATTGCACTTAGGGGAATGCAAAAACATGTGAACAGTGATCCATGCAACATTTTCCAAGATGAAGAAAAAAGAACAAAATAATCACAAGGACTGAAAAAGGAGAAAAAAAAAAAAGGCAGGGCATCTTTGCTGAGTACACCAGAAAGATGACTGGCAAGATTAAAAACAAAAGTAATCAGGATCAGGGACAGGTGATGAGCAAAGGCTGAGTGAGGAGAACAAGAACACCAGGCATAAGTAAGGAAGAAGAACAAGGTCACCTGCTTCAGCGCTCACTTCTTTTTTGCAGTTTCAAATTATCTCTGTTGCAACATCTGCTCACAGCTAATTTAGAATAAAAGTGTTAAGAACTAGCAGGTTTTTATATGCAGTGATAGTGATAATGGTTAAGAATTAACCATTAGCACACAATGTGTTGTTAATGAATGAATAGTTGTTTTCTTTTTAGTTTTTTTTTTAGTAGACTAAATTTAAATCTCTAAAGACACTAACAGAGATATCTGCTTCTAAACTGATATGTGTATATGTGTATATGTGTACACACACATATACAGATATATATTCAGTTGCAACACATACTTCAATCTGTACAGGATATCTACACATTATTACCACTTGGTATTTACAAAAAAAAGTTATCAAAATTGCTATGACAGTAGGCTTTACCGAACACAACAGTGGGAAATGAAGCTAATATTAAAACATATTAGGTTATAAGACAGTTACCATTAGAGCTACAAAAACTGAAAGAAATGTCCAGGCAGACCAAAACAAGTTCAGATAAAAAGCCTGACAAGTGCTTGTCCTAAGCCCTTGCAGGGCAACTACAAAATTTGTGACCTGTTACTAGCAAGGGCAGTAAAATATTTCTCAGGCTACTGGCCTCAGTGTTTAAGAGAACATGCATTTCCCTAACTTCTCTTTTCTGTGTTAATCCACAAAAATTTGGCTAGTACAGAGTTGGAAAAGATATTCAGATGCATGCATCCTGCTATATACCAAGACTTCAACGTTCAACTGAATGTTCAAATTTACTACAGGAAAACCCATGAAATGTATTGCATTTGATTCACATAGTTCAAAGTAAGGGAAGCAAAGTTGAATATTTAGTAACATAATTTTATTAAATAACATAATTTAATGTTGAAGAAACACATATCTGTGTTATAGCAATTGAATGATGTGAATTTTGGAAGCTCTAGTAATGATCATTGTACCTGTGTCTGGAAGAGCAGTCTCAGATCAGTTGTAAATTAAATTTACTCTACCTCCTGCCAGTGTTCTAGGCAAACAGACTGAAGATTTCTGTCAATTACTTGTAGCCAGTGCATGGTGTCTGCGCCTGATAGGCAGTTTGCATATTGAACATGTTTGGGCACAAGAGCGTCCTGTGTGTTTGAAGGATGCACACTGACTGTGCCAGAGCTTCCTCTTAGAGGCTCAGTTAATACGCAACAGACATGTGCATTTAGTAAGTTCAATAGTCTTAAGGCTATTCTCAAAATGTAATGTTGATAAAGCTTTTATTTATGATGACAGGTGTACACAGGCTAGTTATCTACAGGAATATAATTCTCAATAAACATATATTATAGGGGAAGTAAAACTTTTAAAAAAATAAATTAATCCGTAACAGGAAATAATTTGGAAATCTACATTCCTTTCTGGACAGTTACATAACCACTATAAAGAAGATTTCTGCTTTCACTGTTGAAAATTCTGTGATATTTCTCCAGTTACTTACTTCATTATCCTCTTGTGTTCTCCCAAATTCATATGTTAATGCTTTATGTACAGATAGCCCCAAATCACTTGAGTAAATACCTCACTGAACTGTTATAATTTTGTTAGAAACATATTTATCCGATTTGATTGTATAAATTCTCTGAGAATAAAGAGATACCACATTAATACATGTGCCAGGGCAGTCCTTGGAGACTTAGAGTTTTAATGTAGACTTACTAGAAAAAATATTTCTAGTCTTTTTATACATATATACTTTATTTATATATACTTTATAGACTTACTAGAAAAATAATTTCAGAGATCTTTTATTCATTTCTGGCTCCTGGTCTGCTAAGAAAACATAGCTAATAATTTTAAGATAAATTTTATGCAAAGGGCAGTGTAATCAGACACCATTTTGCCATTCAAGTGTCTATTTTTGTATTTAATTTATTAAATAAATTTATTAAATCTTTACTACACTGAGGTAATTTTCTTCAAATATTAAATTTTTGACATATAGGTGCCACATAAACATTAATAAAACTTGTAGGGAGAGGAGAGAAAAAAAGAGAAAAAAGCCTTTTGCACGTACATGCAAGCAAAACAATCTCTGAGTGGTTATATCATTCATGTTAAGAAAACGTCATCTATGGCCCCTCTTGAGAGCTAATGTTTCATCAGATACCATGAGCTATAAGGAGTGAATTAATGAGTAGTTTCCTGTGTCTTATTTTACATTCAAACAAAAGTTGCTACAACGTATTTCTGTCCAATTTAAGAAACGTAGTTCAAGCCTATAGAGGTTGTGAAGAAGAAACAGCTGTTAAATCTAATGGGTTCTACAAAGTCATTATTCATGTTTACATAGAAAAAATATAAAGCCTACTTAAAAAAGGAGAAGGAAAACAGCATTAAATATTTTTTTTGTATTTTTGTTGGGTTTTTTTTAAATTAAAATATATGTCCTTGAATACCAAAAATCTCACTCCATAGTGATAACTGTAGAAGTAAGAAGAAATGGAAATGAACTCTTGACACCTGGAGTTTCTAGCTATGCAACATGGTTTCCAATCCTATTAGCTCCAACATACCCCAAATAAATATGATATTGAAGGAGTTAGTAGGAATTCCTGTTAAGTACAGATTAGAATTTTATTTTCCTTAAAAGCCTATAGTCACTAATGGCAGCAAAGGCTGTTAAAGGCTAATTGCAAAAGCCTTGCAAATAATAAACAAACAAACAAGCAAGCAAATAAATAAACCAAAACAAATCCAAAATGATCAAAGCTTTGTTTTAGTTTCTATAATGCTAAGTTAGGAATGGAGGGCAACATTAACCAAGACGGACTAACTCCATGAATGTAGCAAATTAAATTAAAGCCTTCTATGAGCAATGTTTAGAAATTCATTCCTCTGAGTATGTTTTCTTTTTGTGTTTTTAAATGGAGATCATGGAGTTGGGCAGAAGTGTACAAGTCTGACTGAGGCAGGTGAAAGCAAAATAACCTTTTACATGAAAGGTAAATAACTTAAAAAATACAAAATAAGCTTTGTCCGCTTTTTATCTATATTTAAGAAAACATTAGAGTCTGTTTCCAGTAAAACAAAATATCTCAATCTTTAAATCAGATTGCCTCAAATGCATTTTACTGTACTTTGTCTGGATCAATAAATAACTCTAGTCCCCTTAAATGGCTATTTTCTTTAAAGGAATTTCTCTTTTAAGAAAGAAATCTTCCATTTCTAGTTGTGATTAAATACACAGTTGTGATTTTTTTTTGTATGTCTGTCCCAACATCTCGCCTTGTTAAGCTTTGAGGATCAAAGTCTGTTCAAAAACCTGTAAAGCTGAGAGAGAATATGGATTTTTCCTCACCATTAAGCTCTTTTATTCTTCCACACAGGAAGCCAGAACAGTTTGCCTGCAGCATTCTTAAAGCAGCTTCCTTACAGTCAGTTTTCTGGTCCTTTTAATTCATCATGTTCTATGCTCTGAAATGCATCCTAAAAAATCCTGCTTTATCCTGCTAGCAGACCAGACAGGGAAAAAAAAAAAAAAGAAAAAACAAAACAAACAAAAAGGTTTTCTTTCACGACAGCAGAATGAATCAGTTATATCCTATTTTTTTCCTAAGGAAGCTGGAAGTGGAAATGTCATCAGTGCAAAGGAAAAAATTGTTACAAGTTTTTCTTCTGACTTCATTTCTTGACAGTTCTCCTTTCCTCACCAGCCCTATTTTCCTGATCTCTTCTCTCTTGCAAAAACAGGTATCACTTGATCTCCCCCTGCCCTTTCACCAATGTGATTTTGAGAATTGTATTTAGATTTTAATCTAGTAGAGGACAGAATGAGATGTTTAATAATGTAATTATTACTATTTAATGTCTCCATTTCCCTAACTTCTGCAGAACTAAGAATAAAGACTAATTTAGATGTTTTGAATTGCTCTCTGGAAGACTCGGTGTGTCTCTCTCTCTTGCACTAGGAACTGAAATTCTAACCAAGGCAATGCAAACTATATCCTTAAATCAAGGCAAGAGGAGTACTTTTACCCTGCTCCCCTTGTGCTTTTCATGGCTATACTGGTTTTATTTGGGGTAGACTTATTTTCTTCATAGTAGCTCTTATAATGCTATGCTTAGGATTTGTTGCCAAAATAGGGCTGATGATAACACATCCAGGTTTTAGCTGTTCTCTAAGTTATATAATTCCACAGCGTCAATGCCTTTTCTGCTTCTCAGAGTGCCTTTCAATGGGTTGACTGGAGGTGCACAAGAAGGGGACACAGCTGGGACAGCTGACCCAAACTGACAGGATGTATATCCCCAACTGTATACCATCATGCTCTGAAATAAAAGCTAGGGAAAGAAGGGAATGACATTTCAAGTTATGGCATTTGTTGACCCAAGAAATCTTCATGTGTGATGGAACCTTGCTTTCCTGGAAATGTCTAAATCCCTGCCTGCCAGTGGAAAGTAGTAAATGAATTGTTTATGTTGCTATGCTTGTTCTCACAAGCTTGTTTCAAAATACTCTCCTCTGGCTTGTTTTGAAATACTCTCAACTATATTTTCTCCTATTAATAAAATACTAGCATAATCAACCTTCCTAATTCACCTTTGGGGAAATAAAGTGACAAATCAAACGCTTTAATTGTTCATGTTAGCCTTTCAATACCTAGAATGTAGTAGCATGTTTGTATAGGAGGCTAAAGGCATGAAACACTGAAATGCTTCTAGTACTATGGTAAAAAAACAGTGTCTGAAAAGTTGAAGACAAATTTATCCTTAAAAAAATAATGCATGAAAGACGTTTATATATGTTGGAAATTTTTAAAACTTGACTTAGAGCCACTGCTTGAGAGATGCTTGAGAAGTAACTGACATAATCTAACTAGACATGTGCAAAGCATTCAACACGGTTCCATATGACATTCTTGTCTCTAAGTTGGAGACACAATTTTGACGGATGGATCACTTGGTCAATAAGGAATTGGCTGGATGATTGCACTGAAAGAATTGTGGTCAACAGCTCAATGTCCAAATGCAGACCAGTGATGACTTTCATTCTGTAGGTATTGGTATTGGAACCAGCGTTATTTAATTTCTTTGCCACACACAATGACAGTGGAACTCAGGGCACCAAGCTGAGTGGCATGAACAACACACTGGAGGGAAGAGATGCCGTCCGGATGGACCCTGACAGATTTAAGAGGTGCACCTGTGTGAACATCATGAAGATCAACAAGGCCAAGTGCAATGTCCTGCATGTAGGTCAGGGAGATACAAAGCACTGGCTGGCTAGAGACTAACTTGAGAGTAGATCTGAAAAGAAGAATGAGAATCTCAACATAACCTGCAATGTTCTCTTGCAGCCCAGAAAACTAACTGTATCCTGGGCTACACCAAAAAGAAATGTTACCAGCAGATTGAAGGAGACTATCTCTGGAATATTGCATTCAATTCTGGAATCTTCAGCACAGGAAGGACATGGATCTGTTACAGTAAGGCCAGAGGAGGGCCACGAAGATGATCAGAGGGCTGGAGTGCCTCCAATATGAGGACAGGCTGAGCAAGTTTGGCTTGTTTAGCCTAGAGAAGAGAAGGCTATGGGGAGACCTTCTAGCAGCCTTCCAGTACTTAAAGAGAACCTACAGGAAAGATGGGGAGGGGTTTTTTATCAGGGAGTGCAGTGATAGGATGATGCATAATGGTTTTAAACTGAAAGAGGGGAGATTTAGATTAGATATTAGGAAGAAATTTTTTACTGTGCGGGTGGTAAGGTACTGGGACAGCTTTACTGGAGAAAATGGTACGTGGATGTACCATCCCTGATGGCCTTCAAGGCCAGGTTGGATGAGGCATTCAGCAACCTAATCTAGTGGAAGGTGTCTCGGCCTCTGACAGGGTGGTTGGAACTAGACAACCTTTAAGGTCCCTTCTAAACCAAAGCACTCTATGATTCCATAATTCCATGACTGAAGCGGTCTCATTCAAAACAACTTGAGAGAATGCAGAAGAACTAAACATTGACCAGTCAACTCTGCTTTCTGCTTCTATTTCATAAGAAAAACAATCGCTTTCTTGATTGTGTTTTCACATGCAACAAGGGAAGTATTTTATGACAACCAATGGCATTCTATGCAGTGTCTGGACCAAACTGAAGCATGAAAACATTTCCACAAACCAAAGCTGCATCAAAAGAAGGGTCACTGATGGTCAACAAGTGAAATTATCCACTACAACTTTTTGAAACCTAGCGAAATCATCACAGTAGAGAATTACTGCCGGGAAATCAATCAAATACTCAAACCTGCAATGTTTATATTCAATACTGGTCCACCAAAAAGGACTTATTCTTGTCCAAGACAACACCTGACTGCATGTCTTGGAAATGATTTTGCAGAAGCTGCACTAAACTAATAGATTATGATGCTTTGCAGTGCACAATATATCATGTTTGCAAAGAGCAGAGAAATAATGATTATTGATATATATTGCTTTTTCGTATAGGGAACTGAACAGTAAATTTTAAATTATAGTTCTTTTTTAATCAGAATCCAGAATAACACCATTTAACAGTGACTTATTTGTCACAAGTTGTTTGATATACTCATAGAAAACTGTTTGAGACAAAAGATCTAATATATATTGCTTGCAGGGATTTGTGTGGGTCAGCAAACCTAAAACTGATGAAATAAATCTAAACAAAAAATTGTCTAAACAATTTTATGGGTAAAATATTTTATAAAAAATACATTTTTTCCGATTCTATATACTGCTAGAATTTATTCCACTTTATCAATGATGTGTACTTTTTGTACTACATATGCAATCGAATACATGGATAGGTCACTAACCTGATGGTATTGTATTAAAGTTAAGTAGGAAAGAATTCTAATGAATAATAATAAATAAGAATATAAGTACAATACCTATATGTGTTTCTTATTTTAATTACCTGTAACAATATATTGAGATTTTATTTTCCCGATGAGTTTTTAACACAACTTTGGTGCATGCTAGTATTTACTTATACTGTTGTTTTTAGCTTTCGGTGTCTGTAGATAATATTTATTGAAAAATTATTCTCTCTTTGTGTTCTTTTCTATTTTTACACAACACAATTAACAATTCATATTAGTATACTAGGGAAAAAACTATGGAGATTATGCAACAGAACAAAAAATATTTTAACAGTTACAATATGTAGCCACACTTATATGTACGCCACTGCTCAAGACTGTTGGATCCTCCAGGTTAAGTCAACAGATGTCTTCCTAAAACACAGAAAATATTTTACCAGCTTTTTAAATTTAATTAACTAGCACATGGATGTTAATACAACTCAATACACAGTTGGGAGCTGTATGAAACTGCATTTTTAGGGCATATATATATTGAAGCCTTAAGACATCATTCATCAGCAAACTGGTACCATGCATGAAATTGCAGGCAATTTCTATTTTACCATTGTTTATTTTAAACTTCATGCATTTAGGCTTGCATTCTTAAACAGTAAGTAAATGTATTCAGTTACTTTAATTGTTGCAAATATTTAAGACTATTATCCTGCAACAATGGTTTCAAAACGTTATTGATATTATTTACATGTTGCTGGTTGGTTTTTCTTATAAAAAACTTTTTTAAGTCTTATCTTTTTTAACTAAATTGTATTTTTATATTAATACATTCCTCCTATGGAAGATCTCTTTTCATATACATTAGTTGATCTAAGTAAAAATGTCATCTACTTGCTTCCCTTACCTAAACAAGATTTCCTTGAGCAAAATCATATAGTTCAGACTTAAACAGAAACAACGTTCTTTTTTTTCATATGATGTATAAACACAGTTGTATGCTGGACTGCTAACATGTTTATGTAATACTAAGGAGATTTAAAAATGTAAACCTTACTTCTGAGAAAGAAACAAAAGAGTATATAATAAGCCACTTGTTTACTTTTTAAGTGAGATTATGAAATCACAGTAACCTAAAGTCAATGTAGAACTCATTTAGATTACTTCTACTGTACATTTTAAGTATAGATGTTTAATTCAGCCCTGTCTGTCTCAGATATAATGGTCTTTCTCGCCAAATTGTTCTGTTTGTATTAACATGGGATCATAGAGTGGATTGGAAGAGGCCTTCAAAGATCATCTAATCTACCCTCTTTGCAATTGGCAGAAGTGCCTTCCACTAGATCAGGTTGCTCAAACCCCCATCCAACTTAACTTCAAACACTACCAATGATGGAACATCAAAATCTTCTCAGGGCAACCTGTTTCAGGGTCTCACCATTCTCATTGTAAAGAATTTATTCCTTATATCTAAATCTACCCTCTTTTAGTTTAAAGACATAGCCTTGTGTCCTTTCACTATACATCCTCTTAAAAAGTCTCTCTCCGTCTTTCTTATAAGCTCCCTTTAACTATTGAAAGACTGTAAAAAAGTCTCCCTGGAGCCTTCTCTTCTCCTAACTGAACAACCCCAGCTCTCTCAGCCTTTCTTCATAGGTGTTCCATCTGTCTGACCATTTTTGTGACCCTCATTTGGACCTTCACTGAAAATCTAAGAAATAGACAGAGGGAGAATGACAATATATTACTCTTCGGCTGATCCAGTCAGTGTTATTTTTGGCATTAAGAACAATATCTGTTTTTATATTCTCACTTACTAATAACTATTGCAGTATTCAAAACTTCAGGTCATGCCATGTCATCCTTCAAAACATGTATTGAAGAATAGTGTCTTTCTTCATGGGTCTCATGCTTTAAGAGATGAACTGTGACTACTTGGCCATACTTGTACTAAAAATATTTGAGAACTTCTGAATTGAAAAAGCCCAAATCAAAAAAATGGACACAATTCTTACAAACTAACTTTCATTCCTATAATCCCTATCCAGTTATAGAGTTGACAAAAGGTATCTGGACACAAAAGACTTTTTATTCCCTCAAGTATGCTCCCCTCTTTTGTAAGATTTTCTGGTGCTTTTTTTCATATACATATCTCTATGAGTATATCTGCCTCTGCATCTATATCTACATCAATCTATATAATCTGTTGATAACTATTTGTGAGATTGAGCTTGTATCAACCTTGGATGGGTGAATACTAACTATAGAAGGAATAATATTTTCTGCTCTTTGATACACAGTGCTGAGTGGAATGCTACGACAACAGATACTCAAAATCTCCCAGAATTTTGGCTCATTATATCTTTAAGATACCAGAACAGAGAGAAATCTGAACTAAATTTACAAATGTTTTCAGTCTTTCCTTGAAAGGCTGTGTAAGGAAATCAAACTAACACTCAAATTGTAATCCTGCACAAACCAATCATGCTGCGTTTCTTGAGGCTGACTGTTCTGCAGGTATACATCAACTTCATCGTTTATTTTCTGCCAGTATGTTGCCGCTCTTACTGGGAACCCTGAAAATCACTGTCCTCATTTTTCCTCTGGATGTTCAGTGGTTGACAGTAGCAGTCACTCATTCAGAAGTTACAGGCAGAGTTCTGGTAGGTTCCATGTCTTGTTAATTTGGATCATATATGCTAACATTTCTGACAGATGTAGTTACTCAGGGAAATCCGCTTCATTTTATCCCTATGTTGCATTGTAAGTATCATAAATGGGCTCATCTCAAAAATTCGACATTCAAGAGAAATACAGCCCCAGTCAGAAAGAGATGGGAGAGCTGACAAGTGATGACAAATGTCAGTAGTTCATCTACACTGTTGATAGCTCTGCTGTATTAGTAGAATGACGAAATAACCTATTACACGCCAAGGTGTTGCTGTTAACATCTTCCCACACTCAACACTCTTGCCTCCTCCTTGCAAGAAAAAAAGTTAGATGAAATATATAATTTCTAAAGGTATCGTTCTAAAAACACCCAACATGTAAAGTTTCATCAAACATCTAATTACTGAGTTAAATCTGTTTGCTAGTGCGCATATGAAACATCTGCAGTTACTATAGAGTGTACCCAAAAGACTGTTTAAGGACATGTGTCATTAAACAAGTTTCTCTCTGTAGAAGTGAATTTGTTGCTTGCTAAGCACTCATAGTGATGGGCCTTAAACCCTTTTTGTCAGTGGCCTGGAATGATCATTATGTGCGGAGTGTGGATGCACAGCCTGCACACTGATTGTATCGAAAGAATGCCTGTCCCTGTCTCCCCTCTCCAGATTGTGGCTCCATTGTGTGCCCAGACCTCAGCCCCCACCCTAAATCTGCATGTTACACCCCTGAAGTCTTTGACAGTGTACTGCTGTAGCACAGTTCAGGACCCATGGGTTATCAATCCCTTTTTACAGCAGTTCATGTTCTATTTAACCTGGAGTAAGCAAACCTTTTTTACCCTGTAGGAGCACTTGGATATGCAGTAGGTCTGACCTTGTTCCCCCAGGTGCTGTGTTACCTGGCAGCATGGGCTTGAATGTCTTTGCTGCTTGACTGTAGCACCAGCCAAAACTGAAGCACAGGGAGTGCAGAGGTGTTATTCATATCCTGAATTCTGCTTATGAAGCCCAGACCAAAATTATCTCCAGGCAGCTAAAACAAGATAGTTAAAATTTCCTCAAATCTCTCTTTTTTCTCAAGTGTTGCCTCCTGACAGGTGCTTCCTTAAGATTTTGGAGTCTACAGATGCCATTTTTCCTGAGGATAAGTATTTCTAGCTCATCTGTAAAAGTGAAGCTGGAGAAATCCTTTTATTAAACAGATTTGATTGATAGAGACTTTTCCTAACTCCGGATACATAGACTTTCAAGAGATTAGAAATTAGAAACCACTTATATTCTGCTCAGGTATTTGAAAGGCTCTTGTTCAGGTCAATCCAGAAGTGATATCTCTCATGAGAAAATTCTGAGTTGTACACCAGAAGCTTTGACTGGTAGTAAATGATTTCTTCCTAACTTTACATCAGAAGCTTTTCTATACAGGCAGGAAAACGCAATACCAACAAAACCACAAAAAAAACCCCTAAAAAAATTACAAAAAAAATGAGGTAAAATTCTTTCTTAATTTGAAAAAGACTGCTTCAGCATTTTCAGATCTTTTGTGGTTTTGATTTTGCCAAAGACCCTAAATTCTTTTCCTTTTTGTTTTTTTCAACATTCAGTAGAATCAGTAACAAGTAGGCTTTATTTACCACTTTTATCATTCCTGCATCCTAGCTCTCATTTGGAAAGAATACTTTAAAAATAAAGATCAATAAACTAAAGATACAACTACCTGAAACTTTCTTCTTCTTCCTCTCCTCAGAAGGTCTTAGGTGTCTTTCAGTGTCAGACAGAAAAGGTGAATTGGAAACAAAAGCAGACAGATTCATGAATACGTTCAGAGGAAAAAGGCTAAGAAAAGAAAAGAATGCTTGAAACATGACAAAATCAAAGTGCTGAATGGAATAGTCTTATTCTGTTACAGAAAATAAATTACTTCAAGACTTGAAATTATGTGTTCATTTTTGGATACTCAATTTGACTAGCACAGCATCACGAACTGTGAGAACACTATTGCCAAATATACGTCAATAGGATCTACTTATGCATTCATTAGTGATACAGTTAAACTGGAACAAGAAAGTCATGCTGCCCTGAAGATCTATAAATCACTAAGGTGTTTTTTACTCTTCATGGTGCTAGGACTGACATACATTGCTTGAAAAGCCAGTCATAAAGCTAAGCTTTTTGTTATTTATTTATATTCAATAAAATTAGAGGTAAGAAGCACCAGAGGTATAACAGACACTTTTGACAGTTATCTGGATGTCCTTTTTCTGTTGATTATCTCCAAGGGCTCCGAATAAATTCACATTCATAAATATATGCATAAGTTTTGTAAAGGTGATGTTGGATATTTCTTTACGTTTATCTGTGGGGGCTGGGGGTAGGATTATTCTGCCCTAACGTGAGTATCTGTACATTGGATGGCTAAGATGGAATAGGTCACCTTAGACTTAGTTTATTTTGATATAAAAAAGCACCTCCCCAAGGTGACTGATCTTGTTTTGTGAGAAGGTGACATAAATTGCATGAGCCATTCCCTGAAACTCTCTGTTTTTTACCTTCGATTATAAAGGTAGTCTAGAATGTTAAACAGATTTAGAGATCTATACTCAATTTATAATCAAAATAGCTACCCATGTGAACGGGGGTTTTTCTCCTTCCCACCATAGTGCAAGAAACAAGTGCCCACCCGAGAAGCAACCCCCTCTTCTGCAGGGTGTCACCAATGGCGCTCCTTGCCAGAACTCACAGCCCCAGTGGTCCAGCCTTTCCCCACCTGGCTGGCTGGGCCCTGCCCCCACCAGTCCCCGTGTTGGCAAGGGGAGAAAAATTCTCTGAAAAACTTGAAACTATAACAATCTGTCGGGTAATAGTTTGAAATGCTAATAAAAATAATGAAAACATGTAAATGCTTGCTATTTTTTCATGTCTTTGCAAAACAAATAAAGAAATAAAATTAATTATTGCCTACTGGTTAGGTGTCCTTGGAAAAGAAAAAAAAAAAAAAGAGAAAGGTTTTATAAATACCTTTTTTTTTTAAATAAAAATTTTTTAAATAAAAAGGTTCTAAAGATACAAACATCTTATAAAAATTAAGTTAGTTTTAGTTGGTCAAAAGTAGATGGATGTTGTATGCAATAAGTACATATTTTACAGATAATTAAAAATTTGCAGAGATTAAGTGGGGAGCATAGAGATCTGTATATAATTGGAAATAAAGCATTTCCACTTTTCCCTAGAGTTGCATTTCTTCATAGAAGTTTTCTAGCTTTCTATCTCTTTCTTTTATTTATTTTTAACCCAGATAGAGTTCATTGAGAAAATATGGCAACTCTAAAATAACTTTAGAAATGGAACTAGTTTTATTTTATTCTACACTATTCGGCTTTGTGTTATTATTTGTCCATGTAAATCTTAATTTTATGAATTTGCAAAAGTTAGAGTCAAAAGAGAACTAAAAAGTAAGCTTTTAACATTTAATTTCATTATGTTCATTTTGGTAAGTTAAAAAAATGCATTTTGCTAGTGTTGTTAAACATGTACAAAGTAACGATCATAAAATCTTAAAGGGTCACATGTAAATAACTTTCTTCAAAACACAATTGTCCTGTAGCTTGGTGAAGCACCTGAACCCAGCTTCTGCAAGGATGTTTTAGAGTATTTCACTTATGCTTCTGCTTAATGAGATAAACTCTTCTTCTTTGACTGACATATTTCTTTTTCACACATAAATATGTCATATACCACTTAGATAATTCCTACTTTATGTAGTCTACATCAGATATGACACAACAAGACAGGCTTATAAACAGACATGGTGCATGTGGAGAGGAAACAAAGGTCAAGTCTGAAAAAAATGATCACACTGTTAGCCAGCTACCCAGTTTGACGATTCAGTTTCTCCCAGCCCTACATTTTTCAACATCTTTCCCCCTTTTTTAAGAATTCAGAGTTTGAATGCACTTTCCCTCCCTTTGCTGAGCAGGCAGTGAGCAGACAGTAATACCTTTGTGAGAGTTAGATTATAATCCCTTTTAATATGATTACTTTATTCTCAATGAACCCTTTGTACATGCCTTAAGTAAAAGCTGTAGTGTACTCCAAAAAGGCTTCACTGAAGCTGACCCCAAAACACTCTGAGGCACAGGCTTTTATGCAAAGCTAGATATTGGCAAATGAACTATCAAATGAAGCAAAGTCTGTGAAGATGGAGAGCAGGGAAGAGATTTTGTTATGCATTTGTACAACCCTTGTGCAAGCCTACAGTGCTAGAAGCGGAGAAACAAAAACAAAACAGCTTGGAATCTGGTAATACAGGTTAAAAAGATCCAAAAATCAACAAGTTATAAGGAAAAAAATTAAAAACTTGAGGAATTTGATAAGCTTAATCCAAAACTAGCAAAGGAAAGCACAGACATAATCAGAGAAAATCTATCCATTGAGCTTAGCTGTTGCAATATAGACCCAGAATTTAGTATTTGCAGTGTTCAGCAACCTGTACTGCCACATAAACAGGTGTTTTCATCTTTCAGTGAAAGCTCATTCACACTGACAGTGGGAAGGAAAACATGCTCTCTTGTGACTACAATATTTATTACACTATGAAGAAATTTGAAATGCTTACTTGAAAATATATCAGTTTAGATACTGTCTACCTATCAAAGACAGAGACTGTCCATGAATCGCACTTGAACATCCATTACAGCAAAAACTTCCATTCTGTCTGATACAATGGGAATCTACAGATATTCGCTTCCCCTTTGTGCTGCTAAGGTTGAGTGGAGATGAAACCTCCAGTAGTAAAATAAATAAAGACTGGTAGGACCTAAATTCTCCTTCTTTACTCAAGAGACAATACCTAGTCCATGGCCAGACTTTATCATTATTCTTCTGAAACAGTATAAAATGATATGAAAGAATAAAAAAAAATAGAATTCCAGCAGTGTCTATTTTAGCACTGATCTGTACTACCTTATAAACTCTATGCATTTCTGAAGAGAGTAGTATGTCTGGAAAATCTTTAAGGCTTAGACTTAGATTTTTTAAATATTTTAGGATTTTCTCATCAGCTCAACACAGAAACTGCTGATCTTTGTAGCCTGTGTTTTGCAGTAAAATGTCTCTATAAAAACTACAGAAATAGTGCTAGAATCAAGGAGTAGAAATCAATTATTTCCTTTCCCAGGTAAATACTGCAAGTGTTAGTCTAAAGAATTATCCTTACATCTGTTCACATAAAAGCCTGACAAATGTTGATATTTTTATATTTTTATGCATTTTTACGCATTGTAAAAGCTTTCTTAGAATGGGTGAGGAATAGTTTTTCTGAAATAAATTTATAATTTTGGTATTACAGCACTTTGTTGACAAAGAGAGAACGAAATCTCCTCAGGCTATGATAGGAATTGAACCATATTACCCATAATCTGGATGAATGCTCCACTAAAAGCTGATTGAATAGAAAAAGCTATGATTCTGTCATCCTATGGCAGTGTCTTAAAATAAAGCAATCATGACAACACTTTATAGTACAGTTCTGAATGTGAATTTGCTAGAATATACATATTTGTGGCCTTGCACTTAAACAGGAATAAAATTCCAAAATGCTCATTCTGTCCTATATTTGTCAATTTTGGCTGTATAATGATATAATCGTAGCTGTTGAAGTAATTGCTAAGAAAAAAAATGAAGCTTCTGACATTAGTTACTCCAATCTCTAAATTCAATATGCAGTAATATTTAGGGTCACAACTGGGCTTTGGCTCTTAAAAACTTCATGAATCCAAACCTCTGGACTTTATGGGTTCTTTTAAGATATATTGTCAGTGCCTAAAAGAAACAAAACTTCATACAGAATTTACTTATTTAGCTCTAACTTTTCCCAGGCTTTCACATACAAAGTGTGAAAAAAACCTTTATGAAATTGACATCCAAAGAGCACTTTGAGTGTTTGAAACATTAAAAGCAAAATATCTAGTCAGAATTTGTCTTTAAAATGCATAACAAACAATCCAATCATGCTTACAGAAAAAACAGTCTTCACAGAGCTAAGTAAATGTAAATAGATTCCTTTTCTAATTACTTTCAATCAAATAAAATTATTTTGTTTTTAAATTGAGGCTGATACTTGCTACTGTGTAAATAGACGTAAAGATAACATACTTAGCTTTATACTATGTATAAAAAGCATTATGGAAATTCATTAAAGATCTACTGAGACAGGAAGTGTCAATAATTTTTATGACCATAGGGAAATACATCTCTATTCCTATAATCCATCCTGAAAATAATATAGCATTTTAAACAAACTATGTTAAAGGGATCTTAGTGAAAATATTTGAAAGTTTCTTATTTGACTTAAATCAATACAGCTGTACTAATGACAGTGGGTTAATTTTCAGTGAATATATGCTAATTTATACCAGCTAAGAATCAGGCCTTTAAATGATTGTAAATTTGTATAAAGGTTTATTCATAATCCTGGATAATAGGAAAGGATGTTTGGGAGGATTAATTCAGTCATTTTCAAGATGCAATTAAGCCAATTACATAGACTTTTTTAATGTCTTTCAACAGAGTATTTCTATTATTATGTGACTATTTTTTGTTCTTTCTTTCTAGAGAAAAGGCGGCGAATAGGAGACCTTACCGCTCTCTACAACTACCTGAAAAGAGGCTGTAGTGAGGTGGGTGTCAGTCTCTTCTTCCAAGTAACAAGTGATAGTAAGAAGTGAAAAGGCCTCAAGTTGTGTTAGAGGAGGTTTAAATCTGATATTAGGAAAAAATTCTTCACCAATAGAGCTGTCAAGTATTGGAATAGGCTTCCCAGGGAAGTATTTGAGTCACCATGCCTAGAAGTATTTAAAAGAACTGTAGGTGCTTAGGGACATGGTTGGGTAAAGGGTTTAGCTTGAAGATCTTAAAGATATTTTCCAATCTAAAAAATTTCATGATTCTGAAAGATATAGTTTCTGATAGATTCACACATCAAGAAACAATTTAAGTACTTCAGACTGTAACCTAAATTTCTTCTGTACCTATATATATGTTTAGGCCACTATGAGAAGATGAAAGAGGGTTTAATCACCATTCAAATTCAATAAAATTAAGTTCCTGTTAATAGGGCATAAAGAAAACTTAACCCTTGTGTTTCTTCACAGTTAGTCATATTATGTAAAATTTTCTAGCTGACTTAGATGCAGTTTCTTGATCTATACTCTGGAAAACATCCTCAGATGTTTTAGGCCACGTAAAATATAAAGTGAAAAAAATTAAATAGGAAAGAATAAAAATAGTATGCTTTCTTGTAGACTTTAGTCTTTGAACATGGAATATGGAAGAAGTGGGTTGAGGTTCCTGCTACCATTCTGTTCACTACAGAGCATATTGGGCTCAGAGTTATCATTTTCAGCAGTAGCTTCCTAGTGTTAAGAATTATGAGAACTTTTATTGTTGTTTTGCATAAAACATGACAAAACTAGAGATGAGTTACTTAATTATCTTACCTAAGATTGTAAATTCATACTTGTATGTCTCAAATGGAAAAATAAAGAAAAGATTTCCACAGGTTTTGGCCAAAACCAAAATGGTTAAGTAGCTGTAATCCAAGTTTTAGTGAGTTTAATTTAGAATATTCATTTAGAGTGCTTATAACAGGGCTTATTCTAAGGACTATTCAAAGGGTCTTGAAACAATACAGGCTTTTTTCCCTATTATCTCCTCCTCTTCTAAAGAGCTGGAATACATCCACCCATCCAGCACTTAATCATTGAAGCTATCCCACCACGTGTCTCTCACCATAGTCATGTTGTGGTTCTATGGCTGCACATAGCCTTTTAATTCCTTGTTTTTCTTATGCTTTATATACACACAGGAGATAGGACTTCTGTTGTGCCTTTTGCCCTGTGCCACTTACAGGGATAGAATATTACACTGTCTCACCTGTCATGTCTTCCACCCTGGCCTTTGGCTTGCATAGTCACAACATTATAGTTCCAACAGGACACATATCAAGTGTTTCTACCACACTGTATTCCGAAGTAGCTGTTTACTTTCTAGGATTGTCCTGAATATTATTCTGGTTAGAGAGGCATTGAAACAAGTATTTTTGGATGCATGTTTCATTCATGGTTCAGCAGAATCAAAAAAGGAACAGGTTTTTATTAATTCTGCAAATGTAAACTTGTAAAATTGTGTCATGTTAAGAGGAAATATTGTAAGCATATATATTTAAGAGAAATTTCAGGTCTATAGATTCTCTGTAGTGAAAGTGTTTTCTTTCCACCCTGAGATAAACATCTGATTTAAACTCAGACTCTGACCTTAATATTTGTAATTATCTAGCAGTATATAGCTACATGATAAGGGCAGCTCTCTGTTCAGCATTCAGTCTGTTTTGGTCTTAATTCTGAAGCAGCAATTATTCAGACACATTGAAAAGAGAATAAATATTTCATACTAAATAGCTGTCTGTGTTTCAGCAGCTGGGTATCTGAGCATGATAATCAGGTTATTTTTTGCTCTTGGACTTATGCTTGAATTTGACTTTTATTCTAATATCATTCTTAGCACCGACACTAAATTCCACAAGAAAAGCGGTATAGAACACACAATAGGAGAAAGCAGGAAATGCAAACATTATATCAGCGCTCCTCGGTAATGGTTCTTATTTCATTTTTGGTATTGCATAAGCAGTAGTACTTTACAGTCAAGCTCAGCAAGCCAAACACACGTAAAGAACTAAACCAGCAGAGTGCTCAAACTAAATTTCCCCTTGTTTCAAGGCCAAGCGCTGGGTCCTGCACTTTGGCCACAACAACCCCATGCAGCGCTACAGGCTGGAGACAGAGTGGCTGGAGAGCAGTCAGGTGGAAAGGGACATGGGAGTACTGATTGACCGGAGGCTAAACATGAGCCAGCAGTGTGCCCAGGTGGCCAAGAAGGCCATTGGCATCCTGACCTGCATCAAGAATGGTGTAGCCAGCAGGGCGAGGGAAGTGATCCTTCCCCTGTACTCGGCATTGGTGAGGCCACACCTTGAGTATTTTGTTCAGTTCTAGGCCCCTCAGTTCAAGAAAGGTATTGAGGTGCTGGAGCGGGTCCAGAGAAGAGCGACGAAACTAGTGAAGGGACTTGAGCACAAGTCCTATGAAGAGAGGCTGAGGGAGCTGGGGTTGTTTAGCCTGGAGAAGAGGAGGCTCAGGGGTGACCTCATTGCTCTCTACAACTATCTGAAAGGAGGTTGTAGACAGGTGGGGGTCGGTCTCTTCTCCCAGGTAGCCAGCAACAGAACAAGAGGGCATGAGCTTAGACTCTGCCAGGGAAGGTTTAGGCTGGATATCAGGAAAAAGTTCTTCACAGAGCGAGTAATCAGGCATTGGAATGGCCTGCCCAGAAAGGTGGTGGATTCACCATCCCTGGAGGTTTTTAAAATAAGGCTGGATGTGGCACTTAGTGCCATGATCTAGTAATCATGAGGACGTTGGACAAAGGGTTGGACTTGATGATCTTGGAGGTCTCTTCCAGCCCAGATGATTCTATGATTCTATGATTCTCACTGTTAAATTAAACTTGAATTTGATGGTCCTCAGCACACTCGAGATTCTTCCTTTCCAGTCTACTAGAGCTAGATTTGGTGGGCCCTCATACCCTAGGGAATCCCAGCCTGCTAGTTGTAGTTGCTGCCATCTCCTTCAGCCAATATATAGGTGTTCCCTAAAGAAACATGCTTATAGATGCACACACAAGCACATCCATACACACACACTCATACAGACACATAGATTGAAATAGGCCAGAACCTTTAATGACAGCAGCACTCTCATGAACACAGACAATACTGAACCACTTTTGTTGCCTCCAGCTGATTAGGACTGAAGTTTTTTAGACTGAAGTTTTTTGTTGTCAGATAGACACCCTTACTCTCTAACTTACAATCATGCCCACATTTGTAGAACTCTTGAATATCAGCATAGGCTTTAAGTTCACCTAATACTTGGACTCTGGATCTTTCTTAGGCTTCTCCTATCCACTGGCTGGTCCAACTGGAAGTTTACTAGCAGAACATACACATAGACACACCAAAAAAAACCTCAGCAATAGATCACAGATGCTGACCTCAGTCTCTCCAGTTGCTGTTTCCTATATCCATATATGGCCTGAAGTCCACTAGCGCTCACACAGAAAACAGCGAGGAACATCAGCTAAAAGTCTTTTTTACGTTTCACCAGTCACTTGTATCTTTCCATTTCTCCACTTTCTCACCTTTATTCCTCCCTCATCCACACTGATCTCTCCCTTTCTCTTCCTGTTTTTCCTCCCAACTAAATTGTTCATACCTAATTGCTCTTTCCATTTTAATACCAGGTGTACTGCATGTGTACCCCAATTTGTTATTTCTGATAGGATTACTGAGACACGGCTAACTTTACTGAGCATGAGAGCAGCATAATATTTAACTTTCTTTAAAAAAAGACCAAAGATGAAAGTGGCTTCAAGAAAACTTATGTAGTGCAGTTACAGTCCCTATACTCCACTTATGTTTATATATAACTATGAATAGTAAGGCTAGATTATACTGGGGTTAGAATTTGAACACTTAGAGATTCTTCACGCCCTTCCCAGAAGATGATTCTTTATCTTTTTTCTTCCAAGTTTGTAGTATTTATAGACGTGTAGTCATATGCATTTGTTTCCAAATTGAAATTTTCTTTTTATTAGTGTGTGTCTAAAAGTAGAAGAAATTTACCAGCTAATCTTCCTGGAGGAAAAAAATAATAAAAGAGAAGACATAATCTGGGGCAACTAAAGAAGAATAAATTATAGTACTGCTTGCCTCCAGTCCTTTAGCCGAGTGGTTTGAGGGCTTAACATTTCATGGAAAATCAATTCCCTTCTCTGCCAAAGGATTTGAGCCAGTACCTCAATGCTTGGGGATAAACTGCAACAGTGCCGAGACTAGTGACTTATTTTCTCCTCTTGAAGCTGATCCAATTTTACTTCAGAAATACTCCAGTACTCTATTCAGAGTTTGTTTGTCTTTAGTATAGTGGTCAGAACATTAATACAGACAGCAAAAGGGGAATGGTTACATTGCAACCCTGTCTAAGGTCAGTTTTTTATTACTTGAATCAAGTGGAAGAGCTCTAGCAATAATGTTTATGCCGGACTAATCATGTACAACTGCCTGTTACATCAAAATTCTAGCTTAACTTTGTGACATAAATCAAGGATATTATGTATATTTTCACCTATTCAACAGTAATTTTTTATCATCCACTCTCAATCCAAAATAATGAAAACATTAAAAAAAATCCTATGGTATTTAAATAATTAGTTTAGGTCCTAAATTTCATGCCAATCTATTTAAACTGTTTGAATTCACACTCTGTGACATTTCACATTGCCTTCAAAGGCATTTCTAAAAGAATCTATGCTCATTTTTTCCTTTTTAATATCTACATTTTCTTTGATGTATATTTGCTGAGTCTATATTCTTGTCATAGCTGAGGAATATTTGAATCTTACCTGATGAGTAAGTTCTGTACCTTTTGCTGATCTAGTACAGCTGTTGTGCAGATTTAGAAGACAAGGTCTTTCACCTGCTTCTATCATGGCAATAAAGCTGTTTGAGATGGTGTGAAAAAAAGTAGTAACTATTCATATTGCTATAATTAAAACAGATTGAATCAAGATAGCGCTGAGGAAAAGAGCCATCCATCATTTCTTTTCATCTTACTGACAGGTTATCTAACATCATCTTGTTTTATCTGCAGCATGTGCTTATAATTTTTCTGTTTGAATATAAAAAACAGAACAAAAGAAAATGCATCTACATTTAGCTATCTACATGTATATGCACACACATATATAAGTATATATCGATAGCTACCATGTCCTAAAAATTTGTGATGCTAGAAAAGTGAAAATGTAATTAACTGTCTTCAGAAGTGTGTCTCATAAATAAAAGCATTTGAATATTTTAGCATGAGAATTCTATTTCTAGATCACCTCTTGATTGCTTCTTGTCATGAAATTCCATGATAAATATATTCACTGGAGAAACACAGTTGCTCCTTTAAAGAAAGGCATGTGCAAGCACAAATTCCATTCCTTAGACCTTACTCTCTGACTTGGTTTCATCCTTCTTAATTCCAGTCACTTAAGCAAAATGCATAATTTGGGATCCTGTGCATCATGAACTCAGTTCATAGTCAGTTGAAAGTGAAATAAAAGAGATTTTAAAAAGCAATTAAATCTTAGATATATCAACATCTTAAGAGGACTACCTCCTTCTCCTTACTAGGGAGGAAGCCTACATATTCGTATTTTTGCCGTGTGAATATCAGCTAGAAGCCTTTTGCTAGGTGCAAAGATTATATTTTTTAAAACACTTCAACCAAGTATCTTTTATCAGCCAAATACTTTTCATAATATGCTAATTACAAAATAGTAAACGTAGTAACTCCTCTATATTTGGCTTCTAATAGAGAAAACCACCTTATTCCTATTTTACAAAACTTATGCATATAGTTATGAATGTGAATTTATTCAGAACTCTTGGAGATAATCAACAGAAAAAAGACATCCAGATAACAGTCAAAAGTGTCTGTTATAACTCTGGTGCTTCTTACCTCTGATTTAGTCCCTCTGACACAATATGTCTCACACTTCCTTTTTCCCGGTGAATAAGTATTGTCTTGATTTCCACAGATAGCAGGTGTCCTGGATAAGTCCCTGTCAAGGCCAGCTCCTTTGCTCCTGGGTTGCCCCCCCTCACAGACCTGCTCAGTTGGGTGTGGGGACAACGTTGGAGCGGGGGAGTGGGCCCTGATATTTATTGGCACACTCAGCAGGATTGTGTGCGAGCAGCAACATGGGGTAAGTTGTGTTGAGTAGGGACAAGGACTTGAGATCTAAAAAGGAAATGATAATTTCCAGCATAGATATGATGGTTACATGATACCTGCCTGATTTCTCTTGCCCCTACTTATTTTAGAGTGGGTGGTGGTCTTTGTAGTCCTGGCAGCTGTGTGGGTGGCTGTTAGGAAAGGAAAGTCTGATAAACAGAAAATTGAGATATTTAATAGGCAGTCTGGCCATCTGATCTACAATTGTTAGTAGAAAAGTGGAAGCCACTAGACAAGGGTCTTCCTCAAAAGGCAAAATAGCCTGCATCCCCTGTGACAAAAGGAGCAGCCCTTCCTTCAGCTATTGATTCATGTATGTGATCCAAGAGATGTCTGTGTCATCTCTTCTCCATGGCACTAATGTGCATTGGATGGGATTCGAGTTTTGTTGTTTTGTCTAGCTGCCTTGAGGGTATCAGATTGTGATATGAACAGATTGCGAACTGCTTTTTAGCAACTTTGCTGATTTTGCTGTGTGCACAACCAGAACTGATTCCGTATTTTGTCTATGTCCAAAATACTGATTTGCTGTTTTGGCCATGTCCAAAACAAAAACTAAGTTTGTTGTTCTGGCTGTCTCCAGAATACTGGTTTGCTGTTTTGGCTGTGTTTAAGATAAATACCGATTTTCTGTTTTGGCTCTGCCCAAAATAAACGCTGTTTACCCTGGGAGGTTTATTGTCTCAAGTTCGCTGTGTATACATCAAAGGACATGTCCCCCACCTCACCTGGTCAGGTCTGGGGTGGGGCGACCCTGGAGCAGGGAAGTGGGCCCTGACAGTCCCCTATAGAAGAAATACAGATATTGAAAAGTTATTCAGCTGTTTTTCTTGGTATCTTGAGGTTTACACGGACAGAGCAGTACTTTGGCTTTTCACCTTGCCTTGCCAATCTTTCCATTGACAAATCATTCTGCGTAAGGACAAAGTTACCCATTTAATGGTTAAGGGAAAGGCCGTGGATGTGGTGTACCTGGATTCTTGTAAATCCTTTGACACCATTTCTTACAGTATTCTGATTGAGAAACTGGCTATCATTGGCCTGGACAGGCACACCCTCTGCTGGGTGAAAAACTGGCTGGATGGCTGGGCCCAAAGAGTGGTGGTAAATGGAGTTAAATCCAGTTGGAAAACAGTCATGAGTGGTGTTCCCCAGCACTCAGTGCTGGGTCCAATTCTGTTCAATATCTTTATCAATGATCTGGATGAGGGGATTTAGTGTACCCTTAACAAGTTTGTGGATGACACTAAGCTGGGTGGAAGGGTCAATCTGCTTGAAGGAAGGGAGGCTGTGCAGAGGGATCTGGCTGAAACCAACAAGTTAAAGTTCAACAAGACCCAGTGCCGAGTCCTGCACTTGGGGCACAACAATCCCATGCAGCGTTACAGGCTTGGGGAAGAATGGCTGGAGAGCTGCCTGGAGGAGAAGGACCCAGGGATGTTCGTTGGCAGCCGGCTGAATATGAACCAGCAGTGTGCCCAGATGGCCAAGAGGGCCAATGGCATCTTGACCTGTATCAAAAACAGTGTGGCCAGAGGGACCAAAAAAGTGATTGTGCCCCTGTACTCGGCACTGGTGAGGCCACACCTCAAGTACTGTGTTCAGTTTTGGGCCTCTCACTAGAAGGATATTGAGGTGCTGGAGAGCATCCAGAGAAGGGCGACCAGGCTGGTGAAGGGGCTGGAGAACAACTCCTATGAGGAGGGGGAACTGGGGTTGTTTAGCTTAGAGAAGAGGATGCTCAGGGGAGCCCTCATCGCTGTCTACACCTACCTGAAAGGAGGTGGCAGTGAGGTGAGTGTTGATCTCTTCTTGCAAGTGACAGGTGATAGGATGAGAGGTAATGGCCACAAGTTGCACCAGCGGAGATTTAGACTGGATATTAGGAAATATGTCTTCACTGAAAGAGTGGTCAGGCACTAGAATAGCTGCCCAGGGATGTGGTTGTGTCACCATCTCTGGAGGTGTTTAAAAAACGGGTCTATGAGCTTCTCAGGGACCTGGTTTTATAGTAGACAGGTATGGTTGGACTTGATGATCTCAAGGTCTTCTCCAACCAGATTATTCTTTGATTCTATGATTCTATGAAATGAAATCATAAATGCTTTTCTTCACCATATCAAGCACCTAGATCCCACATCTTCTAACAAAAAATGAAGAATGATTTTAAAAATTATATGCCCTAGTGGAACAATTTTAATTAAAACAATTTTTACTACATCTAGGTTAAAATACACTTAAATAATTTTCAGTACTTCATCATTCATACTTGAACAGTTAGTTGCCATTACATATATACACATTAATAAGTTATTAAAATGTACACACTTCTTTCCCTTCTTTTCTCCTTTGTACCTTCTTTCCTCCTTCACTCTATTCTTTTCTTCTATTCTTTATTCTTTTATTCTATTCTTCGCAATCCATTTCATTCAAAGTTGTCTTTTAAAACACTGATGAGAATGTCTCTTTGCTACTAGTAAAAATAGTTTTTGTAGTTTTTCCCTGAGTATCATCATGAATATTGACAAACCCAAAGAGAGAAAATGAAAATTTAAAATTGGAAGTTTTCAGAGGTTTGTTAGAGATCATGTTATTTGGAACATAACTTACACCTGAATACAGCAATTATTTTAAGTCTGTCTCTGGTTTTACTGAAATTTGTAGTTTTTAACTCAGGAAAGGAAGAGATGGCATTTACGTATGCACTAAAATGACTTATTAAGCACGTAAGTGTATCCTTAAGGTTTAAAGCTTACATTCTCGACTTTTTATCACTAAAACTGTATAAAAATCTATAACTTTGTAACTTTTATATGACTGCAGATCTAAGAAGTAAGGAGTTGCCCAGTGCTCTATGTCAGGCCATAATTATTTTTTCCAGAAATGAGGATTACAGTTGACATCTGGCTATTAGAAAGTGATGCAGTATATGTTGGTATTCTAGAAGAGCATTTCACAGCCAATTCTGAATTGGCATACAGTCACAAAATGTGTTACGATCTTTCCGAATCCCTCACATATATTTCCTAATGCAAACTGAAATAACAATACTTTAAAAATATGCAAACAGCATAATTACTATTTCTAAATATTACATTTGTGGCTGCATCACAAAAGGTTTTGAATAGAAAATGTTGTGTTTGAATATTTTTTATAAACAATTGTCTGTCATGGGAATTTCCATGAGAATTTTTTTTTACAAGTGGAGGCACTTGAACAAATATATTATTTTAAAAATTGAAACAGTTTGCAAAAGAGTTTTGAATGTTCATTGTGATTTCTGAGTCTCAGAATAGTAGCAACAGTTTCTGAGAAAATGCTATTACTTTGTCGCAACTTTTTGTCATAAAGTAATTTCCTAAACCAGAACAATTACTTGTATCTCCGAAAAAGGAGCGTGAGAGGGAAGAGTAAGAAACTATAGAGAATTGACATTATCCTAATCTGGTCCCTTTACCTGACAAATGCCCTGTTTTATAGGGGTAGCATGCATGCGTAGTTTCCTATTCTACAGCTATCACTCACCCCAGGGAAATACATAAGGAAAACTTAAATATCCAAACTTTGCGAAGCCTCAGCCAGCAATGAGTGTTAGTTGTATTGGAGAGTGTTGTGCCAAAACCAGTAGCCCATGTTTTCTCCACAAATTCCTCACAGGTTAAGGACACAAGGTGATGCAGATCTTCTTGTATTTTTATCATGCTTTCAGTAAGGATTTTAGTTAAAGAGGTCCATAAACATAAGGCAGTTCCAGTAGGATTTCTATTTGAGATGAAAGAAATGAGTAAAACTCTGTAAAATTTCACCAGTTGTGAGGATGATGATGATGGTAGTAGGTGTGGTAGTGTTGGGCTGATCGTTGGACTGGGTGATCTTAGAGGTCTCTTCCAACCGTAATGATTCTATAACTTCAAAAGGATGAGAATTAGCAGTGCAAGGAGATTGTGAAAAAAAAGAAGACCTAAATGAACTGTACACATAATCTCCTGTTGAAAGTCTAAATGTAACCACAGACCGTGTTTTTTAGTGACTGCCTTAGTGACCACACTTCACTGCGTGAAGTGTAAACTTCTGGATGAGACTGAATCAAGTCTTTCATGGCAGTGGTGGATGCCAACCAAAGCATACCTGTGAGGATCAGAGTCTATGTCTTTACTTGTCTTTTTCTCCTCAAAAGTCCATCTCAGTCTCCCATGTTTTCTGAACCTCCTGTGTGAACACTGCTTAATTTATCAACACATGGATCAATATGCATAGCGAAGTACAGCTGTAAGCCATATGACTTATACAGGTGTACTGGAATCTTAAGATCGTGCTTAGTGATGACCAAGTATTAGAAGATTTATACAGGGTAATTCCTTTGAGTATGCAATCCAAACTGTAAGTGAGGGGGGTATGTGGGATTTTTAAGGGATAGCATGGTAGAGATGGTGATAAACCCAGGTCTTACTGGAAAAATATGTGTCTGATCTAAGTATCCACTTAATCTATAATTTACCTCTTCTAAATTCATTCAGATTAGCCTAATGCAAATTTATGAGAACATAAAATCATGTTTTCTGTATTACTGACCAGCTGATATTGGAAAACAGGCTCTCATGTGCTGTTTGATGGAATTTGGATACTGTGCTTTTTTTCCACAAGCTGTTCTAGTTTCACAGATAGACACTGTTATCCAGATCATTCTTTGCATTAAATCAAATTTAACATTCTGTGTACCCTTTCAAATATTGCTTACTGCTGAACGTAAGGTATTCTTTCTATCTCAGCATTGTGGTATTATCATAGAATCATAGAATGGTTTGTGTTGGAAGGATCCTTAAAGACCATCCAGTTACAACCCCCCTGCTATGGGCAAGGACACCTCCCACCAGACCAGGTTGCTCAAGACACCATACAACCTGGCCTTGAACACTTCCAGGGAGGAGGCATCCACAACTTCCCTGGGAACCTGTTCCAGTGTCTCACCATCCTCATTGTGAAGAATTACTTCCTCATGTCTAACCTAAATCTCCCTCTGTCTAGTTTAAAGCCGTTCCCCCACCCTATAACTACTTGCCCTCGTAAAAAATCCTTCCCAGCTTTCTTGTAGCCACTTAAGATTCTGAAAGGCCACTATGAGGTCCCCCTGAAGCTTCCTCTTCTCCAAGCGAAACAAGCCCAACTCTCTGTTTGTCCTTATAGCAGAAATGTTCCAGCCTCATCTTTTTAACCTTCCTCTGGACCCACTCCAGTATTTCAATATCCTTATGTTGGGGATTCCAGAATTGCACGCAATACTCCAGATGAGGTCTCACAAGAACGGAACAGAATCACCTCCCTTGACTTGCTGACACTACTTTTTTATTTGGTCAGTTTGCCCCGACCCAGGTGTAGAACCTTGCACTTGGCCTTGTTGAACCTCATAAAATTCACACAGGCCCACTTCTCCAGCTCATCCAAGATCCTCTGAATGAGATCCCATCCATCTGGTGTGACCACTGTTCCATTCAGCTCGTGTCATCTTCAAACTTGTTGAGCATGCATTCGATTCCTCTGTCAATATCATTAATGAAAATATTAAACAGTGTTTGCCCCTGTACGGACCCCTGAGGGACACCACTCATCACGGGTCTCCATCTGGACATCGAGTTGTTTAGTAACTATATTTATGCATGCCTTAAAATATGTGCAGTGCGTAAATTATTCCTTATAAATTGAATATTAAATATCTAATACTTAGGAAGAAAACTCTCAAGTCTATCTTTGATAAAAATCATGCATTATTATTGATTAACCTACATTTGTCCCTCTTTACCTGTCATACTCCAGAAAAGTGCTAGGAATTCTTAAATGGTCTCAGAACTTCATAGGCAGTATGTCATTAAGTAGAACAAGCAATATTTTACACATTGATGTGCATAAATTTTTTTACAGCAAAGTCTATGCATATAGAACTAAAAACTAATTAACTGTTCCTAACCACACAATATTTTTTTTTCTCTCATAAATAAAACCAGATATCAGATACTGTATTCTTAATTCACTTTCCAAAACCAAATCATTAGTCTCTTTTAGATATTTCACAGATGATTGATATTTTCTTTAAATGTAATGTTTTTCCATTTACTGTATTGTAGCAGACACTGACGTACTGTCCTAAGCATTCTTATCCTTATCAAATAACAATAGATTTTCTAGATTCTTGTATTTAGCTTTAGGATAAGAATACAGCTGGTTTGCAAAAGAAAAGTTTGGAACAAATATAGATCTAATTTGTATTAAAGAGAAAGATGAACAGACAATAGCTGAGCACTTGAAATTGCAAATCTGATAGAAAGGCTTTTGAAAGTATCTTCTATAACATCCTCATAGACAAACTGACGGTATGTGGACTATATAAATGAACTGTTAAAAGGATTGACAGCTGGCTGAGGCAGCAGTCTCAGAAGGTTGTGATCAGCAGCATGAAGTTCAACTGGAGGCCAGTCACTAGTGGTGTATTACAAGGGTTGATAGTGGAACTAATACTGTTTGACAGCTTCAATATGGATCAAGATGATAGAATGAACACCAAAGAAGTCTACAGATGATGCAAAATTAGGAGGAAGCTTTGATACAACGGGCATTTGTTTCGCTATTGAGAAGAACCTTAACAGGCTGTGGAAGTAAGCCAACTGGAATGTCTTGAAGTTCAGCAAAGAGAAAAGCAAAATCCTGTCCCTGGCAAGGAATAACACCATGAATAATAAGGACATGCTGTGGGCTTACTGTCTGGAAAGCAACATAGAAAGATCAGGGAATCCTGTTATACAATAAGTTGACCAAGAGGAAAAGACAACTAACAGCATCCTGGACTGTATTAGCAAGAGCTTCACTAGCAAGTTGAGGATGATGAGACTTCAACTCTCATCAGCACTAGCGAGGGTACAACTGCAGTACTGCATCCAGATCTGGATTCCCCAGTGGAGTAAAGATACTGACTTACTGGAGCAGATCCAGCACTGACTGGATGACTGAGGGACTGGAGCATCTGTCATATGAGGAGATGGTGAAAAAGCTGGAATGATTTAACTTCGAGAAGACAAGGCTTAGGGAGGAGCCATATTAACAGTGCGGTTAAATAAATACCCAAAGTGGTGAGAAATGCAAACAGACTTTGATTCTCCTCAGTGATAGGCTGTGACAGGAAAAAAATAATGAGCACATGCTGAAATACAGAAAATTTCACCTAAACATAAGAGAATACACAGTAACTGTGATAATGCACTGGAACCTGTTACCAAAAGAAAGTAGGTCTCTTTCCTTGGAGGTGCTAAAAATTTAGACTGGAAATGGCCCTACTGTGAGCGAGGATGTTAAACCAGGTGAAGATCAACAGGTCCCTTCCAACCTTAAAAATCAATTTTATGAAAATATGTTTTCAACAAATCTAGTTTTCACCAATTTTCTAATTATCCATGTTAGTTTTTAAAACTTTTTCAAAATTACTTGAGGAATGTTTTATCAGACATTTACTCAGCCTATGGGCTGGTCATTACTCTACTTACCATGCTTGTTACTTCAAAACAAAGTGCTACAAATCTGCTTTTTTCTTCACAGGTTGTCATAGGTTCCCTAAGAGGTGTTTTTTGTACTTTCTTCAAGCAAATAAGAGCAATTTCACAGACAAAGAAGCAATAACAGTGGTCATACAACTACTTTTGGAATGAATGTAAATTTTTGCAAAAATTTGGAATTGTTTTTGTTCTGTAGCCATTTCAGGAAGTCAATACTTCAGTCTCAGAAAAATTGCAGTCTTTGAATATGTCCAGTGAAATTTTGTCTTCATTAAAATAAACAACTAGATCTTATTTTTCAATAATCAGCTAGCTCTATTACTGAGTTACTAAATGACTATTTTTTTTAAATCAAAACCGAACTTGAAAAATTTAAAGTCAATTTTTTCCAAAAGTTACTGTTTTGAAATTAGCTTGCTAGCACATGTTGTTTTTATTTGAGACAGGTATCAAACCTAGCTTCAGTAAATAAATCTGATACAGAAAAAGTTCACAAACAACATGTCAAAGTAAAAGCACAACATGAAATGGGATGTCTTGCAGAGTTTTTCTTGTTAAGTGACAGCCAAATTAGCAATTACTGACAATTTAGAAGTCATTGAGCCCAGAATTTAAAGGTCATTACCATTTATTTTAAAATCACTGTCGTAAGAATAAGTTTTTTTACAAATTAGAGGCACAAGAAGAAACAGAAACTTACAGCTTACTAAAGGGCAGACTATGACATATCTTTTTATCAAATGTGCAGTCAATTGTTATTGGAGAATTGGTTCTTAGAAGGGTCTGTGTTTGTACACATTGTCACTAACAATGTCACTGTGGCTACTAATAATGTAGTTCTTTCACTACAGATGAGGTCATCACATTGTGATCCTGGTGTCGGTAGATGACCATGCCAATTTTATTTATTTTCCTCTGTGTATAACCCTACATCCTTCTGTTTTTCCTAGCAGATATGATCCTAGAAGAGTTTTTCTCCACCTGTAGAAGCACTCTGTTTCTTAGCAGGCACAGCCCAACTGGAAGTAGATGATAGGGTAAGAGTGGATGAATAAATGCTGTTGATATTCACATGCGGTGATAAAATGGAACCCTGAAACAAAACCCTTTTTGGTAAATACAGCCTGATTATACTAAAACTAGTCAAACAGAAAGTCTACAGACCTGGAGAGAAGAATAATACAATTTTTTGGTGCACATATATTCTAAAATCATGTGGTTTTCAGAAACCACATCTGTCTTTTTAGCAACTTCATAATGAAATGAAACACAGAAATTCAGTAAAGTCTACATTTGAACTGATACAGGGACTTTATTTTCAAAGACATAGACAGAAAAATTTAATAGCTGAAATTTTACCTGTAACAGTTACAAATGCAGACCATTCAACCTATATTCTCCTCAATATGCAATTTCAGTGTTTCTTCATAACCCAGACTTGTGTGTGTATGTGGTGCTCGCCAGAGATAACATGGAACTCTCCTATGAACTGAATGGATAAATTAATCCATATCAGATGCAAAACTGTTTATGGATGTTTGCTGTCCTCTAAGGTAATTTGCAAGTTCATGTTTAGCTTTTAAATTCAGTATTTTTAAGTTAATGTTTCAGTTCATAGTTCTTAAGTGTATAATTTCAGATACTAGCTAATTTCTTGCTTGGAGAATATGTATGAGAAAGTTGCATATGTTTACAACCTGTCTACTGTAGAAGAAGATGTCAAGTACTCATCTGCTTTTTTTGACAAATACACAATAAAAATGAAGCATATTTTTTAAAATTACCCTAAGTTAAATAAAATTACTTCTATACTCCTTTTTAAGCACAGAATTTGATGGAAAACTAATTGGATAACTGATTCAATTCACATAATTCTTGAGCATCTTCTATTATTTGCCTTTGCTAAATATTCTTTTCTTCTTGTTTGTGATACTATAGAGATCTCTAAAAGTATGCTGAAAACAATTAAATCAATCTGATTACATTTAGTAACACTTCATGATATATGCCTGATTGTCAAATTTTCTTCTTTGCTCTTTTAGGATAAAACAGACATTGGTCCAAAAGTTTGAGAATGCTAACTGCTTGCTTAGTCCCTCACAGGAGAAAAAAGGAACAGATATAATCAGCTTAATATAATTGTCCCTTCCCAACCTTTTGTCCATCCCTACACTACTCACTGATGGGACAATGAATGTGAGGTGCAGATAAAGTCCTGACTCTGTGCAAGGACTGCTCAGCAATAACTAGAACATGACTGTGTTAACACTATTTTCACCATAAATCCAAATCACATGATCGTAGAAATTACTGTGAAGACAATTATTTCCATCCAGGCCCCAAACAGTACACTATGCAAAGGAAATACAAAGAGTACTGGAAAGTAAGATACAATTTAGGTAGCTGGGAACTCTTCATTAAATGTCAGAGATGCTGCAGCTGCAGTCTTTGCAAGTTCTCGCAGTTTGGGTTAAAAAAACTGTCAAACTTCAAAGGAGAATCTGCAGTCTTTCCACTGATTTTCTTCTTCTCGCTCATAGATCTCTAATACATGGAATAGCTTTCTTTTTTTTTATGTGTTTTTTTTTTTTACACACATATCCCTAATTCTGCTGTGGTCTATTCTTCAGCTTGCCTGTCATGGTTGCTTACTGACTACTTCAATTGTGCTTTCAAAGACACAAATGATTACCTAGTATATACATCCAAATTAATTAAATTTCACCTAAGTACAGTTCTTAATTTCACTAACTTAATTCGTATTTAAAACAAAACTAAAGTGTATATCAGTGGGCAAGTTCTCTACTTAATGTCTGTGTAAAGTACTATGAAATATAAATGTTTTATGAAGTCATACTTTTCCAAATAATAGTCATAAATATTTTTAAGTTTAACACATTTTTGCCCTGTAGTTTGGATGCCAAATACAAAAAGTTATTCTCAGCTGCTGAAATTGTATACTGATGAGATCAGCAGGTATATGCTGGCATTAGGAAGACTATGCTTCCAGATCTTGGATTCACACAAAAAAACCCTGGATTTAAACATCCATATAACTTATTCTTCAATTCAAAACATTTGTTTAGTACTAGGGTGCTTTTCTACACCTGCTTCCAAACTCATCTTAAATTACAACTGTAATGAATCAAATTGCTTTCTTAAAAAAATCTTATACCCAACTATGCATCCCAAGTCCTGTGAGTGCAGCTGAGAACATTGTAGGCAATATCTTTTTGATAGATTTTATGCCTTTCAACTATTTAATATCTGGAATTCATTTCTCATCCTATTAAGTGATAATCACTAGAGGCCACACTGTATCATTAGGTTTTCAGGAAGGCTTTCCGTTGTGCTTGGAAATTAAAAGTCCCACTTGTCCTTGATAGCTGAAAAGCGCCAACATATTGAATTTCTGTGTGAAAAAACAGACCCTGAAATTGTCTATAACACCCTTCATTGCAGATTTTTTTTTATTTGCTGATGGCTTGGATTTTCCTTTGAGTTTTAGTTTTACATGTTATTAGATACTAGGAGAAATTGCATGGATTTAAAGACAGATTTCTTTTACCTTAACATAGCTTTCCTTGGCTAAAAACAGAAGAAAACTTAAAATATGTTTAAAATGAGACAAAGAGGCACAAAAAATTGCAAAACTAAAATTTAAATCTAGGATGTTGGGTAGAAAGACACTTTTTAAAAATTTTCTGTACGGTTCAGGAAGTATTGCTTTACATTCCAGCTGATACTGCTTATATTAGAATTTGAAAGTCATGAGGGAATGTATTTAGTGTTACTGTAAAGAGAGAAAGAGATTTTTTAAGTATATCTAGAGCAAATATTAAGCTATCTGCTTTAAACATGGATAAATATTTATAAACTAACTTGTTACTGAGCACAGACTGTAAATACAGAGCCTGTAGGACTCATTAGAGACAGGAAGCATGACTTGAGGACTTGCAGAGTGCAAAAAAATGTGTTTGAAAAAATGTTTAAGATGAGTTTTGGGAAGCATACTCAAGGAGATCAAGGACATAACTGTGAAAAGAACCAGTGATTACATAGAAGGAAGATGTTTTATCATGCTTCTTGACTTCTGTTATTCAAATAGAAACAGGTAAAGAGGATACTGGGGAAGCGGTAGTGTCACATACTGTACTGAGGCCTTGATAGAAAATATAAGGGAATGTATCTGGAATGCAGGAGGGCAATGCAAACTTGAGTACAAATGAATAAAAAATGGAAGTAAAGTATAGTCCAAGATTGAGTAGGACATTAAAGTAAAGATATTTCGAGAGCAACAGAAATAGTAGTATGTTGGGGGTCACCATTTGTTAAGGACACCATTTGTCGAAGACGGTGGGAAACTTAACGACACGCATATGGTGTTTGATTAACAAGTCTCAGTCTTCATTAGCAGTAGTTCTACCTAAATAGTTTAGTTAGCGAGCTTCATACATATTACAAAACTTTAGCTCCTTATTGGTTACAGACTTTATCATTGCATAAGCATCACATACATTCCTGTAGTTTTAGAAATCCATCTGGTCCCATGGGAGATATCCTGTTATCTCCCTTGCCTAAGCTTCGCTGCACAACAAGGGCCCACTGACCTTGCTGGTCAATATTTTTTCACTTAGCTCAGTATTTTGCCACTCAAGGCCTAAGCAGCTTGCTTTTGTCAGGCTCATGTCTGGTTTCAATGAGCCAAGTTTCAGTAAGTCTCTCCACAGTAGTAGACAGAAATCAAAATATGGTCCTTGAGTAGTCATGAGAAAACAAAAAATGCCTTCATGAAACATAAATCAGGGAGAAAAAATACAAAAATACAAAAATATTATTAAATGTGACTTCAGTGCTCATTCCCAATCTTCTGCTTCAAGCTTAAAACAGATGTGAACAATGCTTTTGACAAATACATGCACAACTGTTACACATCTGTTGTTGACCATGACAAAAGAGTTTGGAGATGAGTAGAAAGAAATAAAACAAATATTCTTCATGTATGAATGGAGGCTAAATGTAACTCAAGGTTTAATGCAAATATATTTGATGCTGAAACTTAAATATTTTAGATTCTTTTATTCTATAAGATTGTGTTCAATCTTAAGTTTGATTAGATCTTAGCGTATAGGAAGCACAAAAAAATATCAAAGAACCCAAGCAACATATGCTAAAAAGATATTGTCTTGAAAAATTTTGTGAGCGTTTTTCAATAGAGTAGCAATTCTGAAATCTGTTAAAAGGTACAACACTAGGCAAGATTCTAAGGACAGAATTTAATAATGATAAGATGCTTCAGTATGATAGCACTTTTATCTGTCTTTCATGCTTTGAATAATGCATTTGGATAGTGTCATATTTATCAGTCTTACAAACACTTCTAGTAACCAGTGTTTGAGAATATGTCAGAAGTTTCCCTAGAAGCTCCGGTCTGTTCTCTGAAGTCTTCATACCTTTTTTTTCTGTACCCTAGATTCATTATTGTACTTTAAATCAGTGTTTTTGTTTGTCCAGTAAGTTTATACATGACAAAACTGTGTTTGCAAAGCAAAATATGACTGAATTTTCAAATTACACACTCAAATATATTTAGAAGACAATACATATAAAAGAAGAAATCCATGTAATAGAAAACCAACTGCAAATTTTATGAGAAACAATCACAAAAAAAGACTTGTTGTATTAAGTACATTAAGTTCATTTAATGGAACAACCCCTAAAAACAAACCCCACATATTTTAACATATTTCACTTGCATTTAAATGTATCCGCTTTTAGGCACACTTCTTGGACTAGTCCGCTGACTGTTGACATTGCAGATGTTTTGGGTAGCTAGCACCCTGGTTTCTAAAGAACTTGCATATCGTATTTTTCCTCTGTAGAAAACAAGTAACAAAAGAAAATGTGAGGGAACTGGCATGAGACTGATTTATTCCTGACATTAAAATAGGATGCAATTTGGAAGTAAACACAGGTGGAAGATCTGGTGTCACATGGAAGGGAATTTTTACTTAAAAAATTACATTTCATGACTTTGTTCTGACACTACTTTTGGTATCTTGATGAACAGCAATGATTGGTATGGCATCTCAGATTGGTTCCATGAAAAAGTACTTGTGATATGTACATGTATGTCCTAAGTGTGTGTGTGGATGTGGATATGTATATGTGTGTGTGTGTGCATGCATTTGTCTGTCTAGTATTCTGTCTGTGCAGGTCTGTGCATGTGTGAACAAAAATAAATAAATTTGTATGAAAAATGCACATGAGAGGCAGTTATGGTTAACATCAAGAAAATTATCTCCCCAAAATCTGTGCTTATTTAATAGTTTCTCCACATCTCAAAATAATTTGAAAAATGGGCAGAGGAGGTGGTGTGCATGTAAGGAAAGGATTAACAATACATAATTTTCTAAAGGATAAAAACCTTGTCTCACACCACTGAACAGGACGCCATAAACACAAGATTTCTGGGCAGAAGAAAAAAAAGATAGGTTTTCATAAATATCCAGTTGAAAGTCCTATCTGCTTTAGAGATGTTCTGACTTACAGTGAATCCTAGTGAGTCAAAAACTATTCTATGACAGTTTCCTAAGGAGAGAGGTATCTAGTTCACTCTTGTTCAATTACTTTTTAGTAGAATATCTCATTACCAGAGTCCACATTACCGGACAATAAACCTGATAAACCTGTCAAAACAGATACCGCTGACTTTTTTTTAGTGTATTAAATCGTCTTAGATAATTTTGTAGAAGCAGAGGCTTCTTCGGATGAAAAGGATGAAATTTTTAATCTTTTTTAGTTTGGTGATCAATATTTAGTATTTTTCTTCCACTTTTTAATACATACTTTTTGGTGTCTGCCTTCACATGTATCAGGAACCAATAAGGACTGCTGTCCCCATTTGCTATATTGTCAATGCAATGTTTTGCCATACTCTGCCAAAGGCTTTATTTGATTATGATCAGAACCAGATTTCATCAACATCTTCTGGGCATTTAGGCCATGTCTAAACTTATTTATTAATATACATCACAGTGTTCTCCAGGGCTCCGAAGTGTGATCATACTGCCAAGCAGCTGCTTGGAGCATGCCCTTATCACTATCTCAGCTGTTTCCCTGGATTTCATTTCACCTCATTTTAGATTTATACAACATAAAGTTCTACCACTCAGACTAGCTTTCTAGATATGAAATTCTCCTGACAAGCCATGACTGGTATCTATAAAGGACAGGTTGAATTTCTAGAGTCACTGATAAATATTGGCTCAAACATCAGTCAGAAACATGGGAAAATAAACTGTCTCAATACACAATATTTTATAACTTTCAATTTGAAGACAAAGAATCAAAATAAAGAAGTACTTTATAGAGGGGAAAAAAGAAATTGACAGCAAGAAAGATACTGTGTGATAACCACGTAAGTAATTTCCAATATAAAGTAGCGATCAGGTGAAAATTAAATTCTTAAGAAGCCATTTTCTAGGAGAGCTCCTTAACACATATTTTTCAGCAAAGCTGTTGTTGTCACATGTTTTGCTGGGTAGCAAAGTCTCATGCAGTCTGCAGCTGATAAGTAGTGTTAAACTGCTTGTTATCCAACCCAAAGAATTGCACTTGGGGTTTAATATTTTTTTAGTTGAAGCAGGTAAATATAGTATTCATAATTACATATAGTGTTTGCTGCAAAAAATCTTCTAAAACAGATTTTTTCAGTCTTCACATCTTTGCACTCTGAAACTGCAGGTTTTCTCCTTATGAACAACTTTAAACATATCTCATTTGTCTTGACTTTTCATATAAAATTTCAACATAATTAAATTGATGCTTATGGAAGACATTTTAACAACTTTTTATTTTTTTTTTAATTTTTCCTACTGGTTGACAACACAGTGCTGTTCCCCTGCTGGCTCTCCAATGTTCTTGAACTCCAAAATTCCTTTTTTTTTGTCTCAGCCAGCTTGTTTACACAGGGTAAAAAAGTAGGAATTCCTACCTCAGAGATTTTCTGGTTTAGATATTTATCATACAACAAGGTAAATTGCACAACAGAAGCTCTCATTACTCTCCACAGACTGTAGAAGGTGCCTGTCTCATGAGATCAAATGCTGATGCCAACAAGTTGGTAATCTAAAATTAGATCAGATGAATTGAATTGATGTGACTTCCAAGACTACCAGGAGATTATCCTGACATCTGAGATGAGTGCTATCATGTTTTTACAGGTTTTTTTTCCTTCTACTGTGTCTCTCCTTTCCATTTAGACATAAAATCTTTTGTGTCTTATTGTGTGTTGTGCAGAATGGAAATTTGTGGACCTCTACCTACTCTAGCAATAAAAAAAGCATTACAAACCTCCTCAAAATAATACTATCAATGGAAGTATTGAAAGGTTCTTTCATTTTTCTGCCAGCAAGTATAAGATACTTGACTAACATTAACGATTTTAAATAAGCGAATAAAAAGGCAAGTATAATGAATTCACTATGAATTTCATATAAGTATAGTTTTAAAACAAAGGAATATAGGGGTTGGGGAATGTAGTAAGTGGAAATAGATCCCCCTCTTTCCTCTTCTACTTATACTTTGCTTCTTATTAAGTTTGATAACCCTAACAATGCAAGAACTTGGTAGATATCTCTGCCACAGGAAACAGCCTTGAGCAAATGAAAGCACTGGGATTTTCGTTTCCATCCTTGCCCCCAGACAAATTTCTCCTTCCCATAAACCTTGTAGCTCTACTCAGTCACGTTTGGGTGACTGGGGGGTAAAACTGGTAACTACAAAAAGGAACACTAAAAGCAAGAGAGATTACCTCTCCCCTTCAGCACCTGGTCTTCCCCTGCAGAGTGGTGATACCTTGCAAATAACACTAATTGCAGTGTATCAGAGCATGGCCGAGGAAGGAAAAATTTCAAGAGGATTTGACTCTATTATTCAAACATTTCAAATATTTATGTCTAATCTAGTGGAGAAGTAGTAATTAATTTATGTAGTAATGAAGTCTCGTTCAGAACAAAATCAAGTGCTTCACAAAAAAAAAGTCTGGAATATGCCATCCCTTTTCCTCAATATATTTGTATTTATTTTTTAAAATACTGTGATGTGGGGTTTTACATTAGACTGCATCCAAGATGAGGCAAAAGTTTCATCTACCTTTAGATTTAAACTTGAAATGGAAATGGATTGCATATTTGACAACTTTTCTGATTCATCTCCTGGTTTTTGATGATCTTTTGAAGTCAGTGGATATTTTTTAAACTGTGAAAACAGACTAGAAACTGGGGAATATCATGATCTGATGCATAGGAATCTTTCAGAAAAGTATTTTTATGTGGTTACCTGTAAATCTATTTATTCTATAAACACAGAGAGATTACAGTTCCCTGTTTTAATGCCTAGAAATCCAGTCTGCTTTTCCCCTTGATGTTCACTATTAGTCCTACATAATGTTACTTGCCAGGGTCAATCTCTTAACTTTGTCAAAATCAGTAAGATTCTTTTTCTGTTACATTTTGCTTTTTTTCTTATAGTCGAAGACATTAAAACAGAACTACAATAAATTGTTAAGCTATTATTATCATCAGAACAAAATGTGTATTGCTTAGAGTAGTTGATTGTTTAAAAAATAGATGCATATGCTACTTGATTTTCTGTTCACTAGAATGACTCTCTTTTTCCTTTCCTAACAAAAATTCCCTTCTTTTGATCCTATTCAGAAATGCAATAAGATTATTTTTTTAGGAACACTTGAAACCCTCAATAGTTGCTGATTTTTCTACAACATCTGCCATGTTCCTATTTTTCCATGCTGAGCAGACAGTTTTTAAAAGTAAATGCAGAGCAAAACAGATTTTGCTAAACCTTAATTAGCATTTTTATAAAACACTTCATCCATAGAATTTAATATGAGAACTCTTTATGACATTACTGGTTTAACTCAACAGCAAGAGTTGTATTATCATCTTGTTTGTATTCCAGGTAGAGATTATGGTCCTAATTTAATGTTCCATATGTTTGAAAGCTAAGATTTAAACCAAAGCAAATCTATTCAAATTGCTAATCTGCTCATTGAATTATATCAGTACTTATTCATCTTTTTATAATATTAGGATGGTTAAAACCTTATACTGTCATACATTTGTTGTAAGATGTACTCAATAATGAACACATCATGGAAACTTTGTAACTATAGGAGAAGGGTTATTGTGAGGTATACTGAAACAGATAACTAATGTTGATATGAAAAAAATGTCTCAAAATGTTCCATATAAAACATCTAGACAGGATATTATATTTACAGCAAAACCTTCTTTTCCTTCAAGAAATGAAACATTTTCAAGAATAATTTCTGTATTAACAACAAACGCTCCCTAAAATGTTGACAAATGCAGCACTCATAAAAGCATTTTTTTCCAAGTTGAAGATGCCACAATTTGAAATGTTTCTTGCTATTATTTTTTTCTCACTGTCACATGTTCCCACGCACCTAAGATATTATGATGGCCAAGCTTCACTTATTATGATATGAGAAAGGCAAATATTAGGTCTTGTTTCTTACCAACACCAAGAAATGTTCATGGGTTTATCTCTGGTCAGACAGTAAAATGAAGATGGCTGCTTTTTAATTGGAAACATAAAGTACAAAAGAGCTCAATTGTACTCAAATGAACAGCCATTGAAGCATCTCTTAAAATTTAGAGATATTTTGTTAATATAATTGGGGAGGGGGTGAGGGGGTTGGTGGTGGAATTCCGGGGCACTCATGCTGAGGTAATACTGCCATATTGGTAACTCATGCAGACTATGTTGTTTTTCTTGGTTACATTGAATATCATAAAAATGCTTCAAGTCTATAGAAAATAATAATTGCTTTAATGAATAGTTCATTTAAATACCTTTCTGATGTATTTTATTTATTCTAGAGAGTATTGATGATAAACTGAATTAGATGAAGAAACCAAAGAGTTTTTTTCTTAATTTAGTTTGAGAAAACACATTTTACAAGACATTGTAAGAAATACTCAAAACCAGTGAAAAAAGTTTGTGATGTGAAAGATTCAAAGACTTTCAGTATTTCAGTCGTATTTCCAATTAATCTCTGATTAATTGCTGAAAGAGGGGAAAAGTTAACCATTTTAACTGGCACAGTTTAAAATAACACAAAGATAGGGATAGATTAGTCTATATATTCAGTTGATAAATTCTCATCAAATTGCATTGTTACTGACAGTGAATGAATATTAAGTATATTCTGGCAGTTATATTACAGAGTTTTTTTATTTATTTAGCTTGTTTTATATCCTAGAATGCATCTTTTATACTGATAATAAAGAGCTATATTTAGTGTTTGTTATGTTTCCATAATTTCTTCTAACATTAATATTTACTGCTATGAAATGTTTTAAACATGAACCTTTTTTGGTATTTTTTTTTCTCTGTCAGTGTTTTTATATCGATATTAGATTCTTAAAAGTAGTGTGGGGAGATACTAGTTCTGAATTTTTTGAAAGAAGCAATATTTTTTAGCGTTCTTCATCTCTACATCTCCAAAAGAAATTCTCTTCAAGCCAATTCTATTTCTGTGCTACAGAATAATTGCATTCATTTTCTTTCACCATTTCCATTTGAGCTGAAAGTTCCCTTTTATCTCTAAATTATTACTGTTAATTTCTTTTTCCCTCTAGAAGTTGTTTCAGCATACCCCACTTGGCTGCTTGCTAGATGTTTTTTTACCCAGTTCTTAAGTGATCACAATTCCATATTTCTTCCTAATTTCCAATGGATTACCTCTGCTTTTTATGCTTATTGATATTTTCAAGAGAGCTAAGGGATGTGCTTCTGTCAGCATGTCCATAACATCTAATACAGCCAATGTTATGGTTGTGGATTGCCTGACTAGGAGACATTTTTCCCATTTAATTGTTATTGGTGTTGTTTTTATTGTTGTGGTGTTTGATTTTGTGTTTTGGTTTATTTTGTTTTGTTCTTCCTATAAATGCTGATCTCACATCGAGGCTCTTCTTGAATCTCTGGAACCACCGGGGAATCCCTGGACCAGGAGTTCTGAAGAGTCTCAGTGTTCTATAAATTGGGAAATTCCTCATTCAACTGAAGGTTGCTCTGCAATGTCTTTTTAAATGATCTCACTGTCTTAGCAGAACAGTCAGCACACATCACAGGCACTCATTTATAGTTCACAGAATTACAGAATAGTTTGGATTGGAAGGGGCATTTGGGCATTTAAATGTCATCCAGTCCAATGCCCCTGCAATGAGCAGGGACACCTTAATGAAATCAGGTTGCTTCAGAGCCCCATCCAATCTGATCTTGAGTGTTTCTAGGGTTGGGGTATGTCCAGACTCTCTGGGAAACCTCTTCCAGTATTTCATCACCCTCATTTTAAGAGAATTATAAATCTAAATCTACCCTCTTCTGGTTCAAAGCCATTGCCCCTTGTTCTATCACAACAGGCCGTGCTAAAATGTTCATCCTTTTCTTTCTTATAAACCCCCTTTATGTACCAAAAAGCTGCAAAGAGGTCTTCTCAGAGTCTTCTCTTCTCCTGGAAGAACAGCTCCAACTCTTTCAACCTTCCTTCATAGGACAGGCATTCCAGCCCTGTGATCATTTTTGTGGCTCTCCTCTGGACCTCCTCCAGTATCCTGGTTTTGTAGGATACTGAAAAAAAAAAGTATTATTTTAATATGCTTTCCTCTCCAAGAGTAATACATGCTTATGTTTCTGCCACACAAATATATTCTAAAAACTGTTGTATGACCCATATTAAACTGGTGTAAGCATCAACTTAGAAAAAGAGTCGGCCTCTATTTACTTATTTTAGTCTCAGTTTACTCTTTCTAAAAACATCTGGAAATGTTATTAGCCACAGACTCCTTCAACACAACAAAAAAAAAATTAGGAAAGAAGTTAGGACTTTTATATGTAAATTAAATATTAAACTATGAACATTTTGCTTTAAAACAAGACGAATCTTAAAAACATGTCTAAAAATATATCCTGACATACTGGATACAACATGCATTTTTTAATTAAATACTTATATTCTAATAAGTAAGACGGAGAAACAATGCAACATCGTATCTTTTAAATTAACTTTACTGCAAACAACGAAAAACTAAACTAGAATTTGTATGACGCAAGCATCCTTTAAATTAGACATATCTATTTAGATATAATGCAAATTATGATATTTTTTTTTTCCCAGACGGATATTCTGACTGAAAGAGATGAATCCCTTTACTATCACAAAATGGACATATGTCAGTAAAACATTTTTTTGAGGAAAGCAACTTCAAAGGAACTTATCCGGCAAGACAATGTGAATTAAAAAACTGCATTGGAAAGGAGTAAATCTTAGCAAAATAATTATAAACTAGTCCTTTGGAATGTAAAAAAAATTCTAGCTATAAAGAGTTAAAATAAGATACATTCTAATTACTTTTTGCAAGACAACCGCCAAATAATGGACATGTGTTTAGGTATCCCCAGTTGGTGGAAAAATCGTCAAGAGAGAGAAATGCACATAACTCGGGGAACAGAAAACAAAGCTACCATTAAAAGAATAGAAGATTGAAGTCACTGTATTATCATAAAGAAGTGTGATATTAGGCTCTTTTATTCTCAATGTGGCTGAGAAAGCATAATGAGTTGAAGCTGAAATTAGGCAAATTTAACTGTAAAATAAAATGCATTTTTCTTTTTGTGGCTGTCAGTAAAAAGAGTATCAGCTGAGCAGAGAGTTCAAAGAAAATTCTCAGGATTTAAAACGAAGATGAACAATGATCCTTTAGAGAAGTAAACTCATTTATACTCATATCTTGCAATTTGTTTATTATATGGTGGTGGTGGTGATCACGGTGGTCTTCAAATTAAGAATCTATGAATTTCTTTAGTCATGTACCTCCTTCTAGAACAGAAAGAAAATGGTGTATTTTTTTAAATTTCCTTTCTGTTACTATGACTAACACCAACATGTGAAGATGATGACAGTCATAAAAGATTGGGTTTCAAAGATTCAGACAACTAGTTGAAGGAATGATCTCAGATTTTTTGCTTCTTTTCACAACTAATCACTTATATTCTATGTTTTGTCTTTTCCTTGTGTCCCAATTCACCTGTCCTTTCTTTCAACCATATCACGAGTTTGCCACAACTATATCTAACACATTAGATGTAATAAGCAAAGGTTCTAAATAATATGGTAAAAGCTATTTCTGAAATACATGCTTGATATTCTTTGCAACCATACTTATAGCTGAAGTGGTCACAAAATGATCCCTTTGGTTTTTCACATCGGAATGAAAAAGGCATCTTGTGAGAATTTTCTTTCTTTCTTTGAGAACATTGCCATGCCTGTCTTCTGAAAAAACATGATGCAGTTAATTACATAATTAGTAGCAATAAAATGCTAAATAACTGCATGACTTTATGAAGACTCAAATATCAAGGGCAACCTTTTCTCTAGAATGCATGTAAGTTTATCTGCTTTCATAAATAGGTACTTAACAGCAAACTCTACCATTTAATACATTATTCACTTAGGCTGGGACAAATCTTCCCCATGGATGTTCTGATGCAAACATCTAAAAGTACATGCTTACCACAGAAGTAGAGGCTCTTCATCCTTAAATACTAAAACACAGTAATCCAATCACATTATTTAGATGTAATACAAGGATATCCAGATTAAATGTAATCATTGAATCACACCTTTAGAGAACAATTTACCTTTAATTGGATATTTGGAGATCATGTGGTTCATCCTTTGACTTAAAGTGGAGCTAATGACAGGGCAAACAGCTCAGAGCTACCTCCTGGGAAATTCCAAAAATCTCTAAAATTAGAGATTCCACTTAATCTTGGAACATCCCATGTATTTTTTCATTACCTTTCCTTGGAAGAATTCTTGTTATCTCTAACTTCCTTGCTGGAAATTGTAATTACTTCTATTACACTTTCCTTCCACTATGCACTTCCAAGAAGAGTCCAGATTTGTCATTTTATCCTAAGAATAGTCAGTCTAATACCTTCCCATTAACTGAAGACAGTCATTGATACCTCCCTTCAGCCTTATCTTCATCAGGCTGAGAAAACAAACTTTCCCAGACTCCCCTTAAGTCACATGCTCCAGTTCATGATCATTTTAGTGTCCCCTTGCTCTATTTAGTTTGTCCATGTGTTTTTTTTGTAATGAAGACCCGAAAACTAGACAAAGCATGCAGTTTCACGAATATTTTCTGCAAAGCTACTTTCTAGCCAATTAGTAGCTTTCAGCTTAGATTACCACATGGGATAATCCTACACCAGGAGCAAGATTTTCTATCTGACTTTGCTGCACTTCTCACCATTACATTTCTGTAGCCTGTTGAAAACCCCCTAAATGGCAGCCCTATCCTCCAGCATACTGACTACTCACTCAACCGAGCAGAGATAATGCTAGGTCAGATTGCCCAGGGCCTTCTAACAGAAGCTAGAGTATGTCATGCACAGTAAGGAAGGCTTTTTGTTTGTTTTGTATTTTAATGAGATTAATACTTGAAAATATAGCAGTCAGGTCAGAGAAGTCTTTGGAGTGCTCATCTCAAATCTTGCCTTAGTTCACGCTTTTTTTCAGATTAATGTTATCTGAATAATACTACTGGTTTATTATGTGATTACTAACTGGTAGCAAAACATCTTTCAGCAGATACCTTCTGTGGGAAGATGAGGGAAGCCTGAGAATGAGATGCCTCCCTGACCTAGCTTCCAGAATTACAGATTCTTAACAAAACCACTTCCATCTACTAGAATATGCTATCCAACAAAAGCTCTTTATAAATAGGATAGTATGTAGCTCGCTTTACTGCAAGGGGAAGCCTGACAAAGGTGAAAAACTGGGGACCGAAGTACCCCTTATCAGTCTTGTAAATGGGAATATAACTTGTTCTCTTTGTATCCAGAATGTCCAAGCAGAAAACAATAAGCCCTTTGAAACTACTGATTTGGTTTCCCTTTGATTCAGGTCACACTTATAGGAATCTGCAGGCATTTTTTTCTTCTCATTATTTGAGTTTGATGTTATTTTACTGTCCTGTTTGCATGTAAGTAAAAAAAAAGAAAATGTGGAACAAAGAGGAAACAAAATATAAATGTTTGTTAGGTATGAACCACATGTTAATACGGCTATAATTGATATATTCAGTATTAGACTAATTCCTTCCCCCAGTTTCACTAGGTTCTGTATTTCATCTTTGATTCCATGTCAGTGTCTCTTTTACTCCCACTTCTGTATATATCTTTCTTCTGTATTTTTCTTTTCCACAAGCGTAATTATTATATTTGTTACATTGCTTTCTCTTGTACATAGAACTCATAATCATAGTATATATTCTATCATCCAGTCTATTAGATATTTGAAAGCGTATCTACGCTTAATGTGAATCATTTTAGAAGTTAGTAGCAAACATTCATTATGAAGTTAACAGAAAAGATGTAGTTACACTAAAATTCCCCAAGCTCACTCATCAGAGTGGTGATGCTTACCAAATTTTGATCTTACAGTGTAAATTCCAGGGACTCTGTTTCTTAACTGCCCTTTCAGTTCTTCTTGCAGTTCTGTATGACATGTAGTGCAAGTTTTGTAAAGGTACAGATTTCTTACTGGTATAATAATGGCAATACAGGAGGGTAGTAGAAGAGATTTTGCACATTTTAGAAATATAGAAGTCCAATTGCAATCCTGATAGACATGAACAACAGGGCTTTGCCTCTGTGCATACCCGCTGCTCTTGGTCTGTAATTCCTAGGGTTGTCCAGGACCTCACCAGCCATTTATGTGTAGATATGAGGTAGTGGACTGGTTTGAGACAATGGACAGACTCAGAACTAGGTTACCATCTCTTCCTTCTTATTGAACATTCCATTCATTGTTACCGAAGCCCTGCAGGGTAGAATGTTGGGGAGCACTACAGTTCCCCCCATGCTGCTCCTGTTGTGCTCAGCCTGATGTGTTTGCCTAAATATCTTGATTAACATCCTAAATGGAGTGTCCAAAAGAGTCATTATTTTACATTCTATTTCAGTCAATAAAGAAAGGCTTCAGCTGTCAAAAATCTGATTCCCAGCTTATTTGAAAGGATGAAAACCTTCTGTAAGTTATGCTTCGTATTGAACATTCCATGTAGATATCTTGGATATGCGAAAACACCTGAAATAGCGATTATCACTGTAAACTAAATTGTGTGAAGCTTAACTAAGCTTTAAATATTCAAGGTCAAACAGTTCTGATGTTCATCCACTCATAACTTTTATCTTTAGAAAAAAATTTCTCTGTTATGTTGGAAAGTACAGGGATACTACATTGCTCCACATTCATTTTTTTTACATAAAAAACTTTCAGTACTCATGGTTAAAAATCCCCTGAACAAAAAAATGTAAATGTCTCAATTTGAAATTTATTCCCACTCTATTAGTTATCCTTAAGATATCTGGTCACAAAAAAACACATACAGGACTTGTAAATCATCTGTTGTAGAAAGTGTTTTGTGATGACTGTGTTTATATAAAAGTTAGAAAATTATAGATCATTTTACTTTTATTTCATTAACTATATTTTCATATTTAGTATTGAATATGTATTTAATACTTAATCTAAATCATCATCAAAGACTGGTAGATTTTTTGGTTTAGTCTTACAAATATTCTGCTTATTTCAAAGAGAACAAGTGTGCTGATGGCAGGTGTTGTCCAGTACTCATTGCAGTAAGAAGAAAGCATACTATGCTTGATTCACTTTGCTATAAATAAGCTTGTAGAGTCATTTGAGACACACTGAAGTACCGAAGATATATGCTAACATCTGACAGATATGATACAGAAATTGTGGGAAACCCAAGACCTTCTGGAGTTGCACTTAGTGGTGAGGAGGGATGCTTGAGGACATCTCAAATGACATCAGATTCCTGTCTGTAATCAAATAAATTGTAATGAGCTGTACTTTTTCTGTTCATCCTGATATAATTTGATCAGAATTGAAGGAATGCTAAATATTATATCACAATTAATAAGATAAATTTAGTAACATTAATCTGATTGAGGCATTGATCTTTTTTCCTACGTCTAGAAAGAGGTAAACTTCCATTTATAGCTCTGAAAGCTCTCTATGAAAGTGACTTTTAAGATCAATTTCAGACAGCTCAATGAAGAAAACTGGTATCTGTCACTACTAAAGAAAAAAAAAAAGAAAAAAATAAGAACCACACCAGAACAAAATAAAATATAAAGGAAAAATAATATGACTGATTTACCTTTATTTTTCTTATCTGTTATACCTTATTAACACAAATAAATAAGAACTTTCCTCTTGTGTAAGCAATCTGATCAGAATTCAAAAGAACTTGGGTTCAAAACTTGCAGGAATATGGGTGAAATGTAAAGTTTAGATAAATCCTTTGAAGACTATACATTAGCAACATACTGTAAAAAAGAAGGAAAATTCCTTATAAATGCTGCAAACAATTTCTTTGTAAGTGTTCAGCTATTTGTTGTCAAACATCTTCCATCGTCTCTCCCCAGCATTGTCACAGATATATTTTAATTGCGTAATTTTTCTGTAAGGGATATTTAAAAATGTGCATGATCGTAATCTGTATATGATTTTACTGCTCTGTGTAACTGCATTACTCCCACACTTCCAAGGATCCACTCTTACCACAAGGTATGAATGAGTTTTCCATCTCCTCTTTTTGACAGTATATTCTCTCTACCCAAGTGTACCATGAAGTCTTAAGCGACAATTAAGATTAACCTTTCTGAAAACAGTCATGCTGTTTTTCCGTGATAGAAAAATTGTCATGATATTTCATTGGTACCATAAGGCAATCTTGAGCAAATTTCAAAAACTAACTGAGACTTCATATTCTGGTGGAGTGAATGTTTAGTACAGAACTGGTTGCTCTTTCCATCTCAGTTCATCAATAGGTGGCAGCAAATAGCTCTTTTACCTCTGATCTCCAGCCAGAGGGTTACTCACTGCTTTATTTAGTGTTCTTTCCTACTTTTGCCTTTCTTCCTAAAAAGTTTACATATGTGACTGTATGTGACAGTACAGTTACACTACAAAACATGTATAGCTTAAGCAGATAACTTCTTCAGAAGCTCCTTGCTAGGGAGAATTGTTAAGGTTTCAATGGGAGCTGTAAACTGTTCCTGCCAAATCAAAGTTAGGAGGGTTCTTATCTTCTACTTGGAAATCCACTGAATAAGTAGAGTCACAAATAGAAATATCTCATTTAACTTGAGAAGTATTAAGAGGCCACAAATACCAGGCCCTAAAATCAAGGTTCCAATGCATACTTTTGATGATATTTTTCTCAGATTTTGGAAAAGAAAAGGTTTTGCTCCATTTACACATTTCCAGTATTCCTTATGCAGCTTGTCCTAAAAAAACCTTGTGGGCCGCGTCTGAATAGAAGGCATGTGCAATTATCTCTAAGGGAATAAGTGCTTTCTAAAAATGCCAAGAATCTTGGCAGATTCCACTGTATGTACTCAGAAATATTTTTTTACTTCCTGTAACTTTGTCCTGAAAAGATTCAAACTTCAGCACTTCCTCTCTCTTAAAAAAGAAGGATAAAAGAAAGAAGTGAAGTAGCCTTTAAAATCAAAACCACAAATGCCTCCCTGCTTGAATTATTATATGGAGAAAGCAGAGAAGGATACATTACTCAGCTTCCATTGAAATCCCTCCCAAATTTAAAACAAGTGAAAAATATTTTAATCATAAATATTACCTGTTTAAGAAAGTAAAAGCTTGTAGAAAATCAACCCTTTAGTTAAGGCGAACTACAATATTTCAAAACTTCTTATTAAAATATTATTGTGTGTAAAATAAAAATGTATCCATCTTTAAATGAAAGCAGGTATGAGACTCAACTGATACAGTAGTCCACAAGGAAAATCAAGAAAACTAAGATGTATCAGTAGATTATGTTCAGGAAACTTTGCTGAGAATCTGCGATCAGTCTGCTGATACCTGAGCTAACAACATATTATTAACCTTACTGCTGTAAGAATACTCTTTGTCACAGTGTGTGGCTATGATGATGCAAGTGGGATACAAAAAGAAGATGGTAAAAAAAAATTAATAGCTAAAAATATTTTGATGCAGTGTACATTAGAAAATGAAAATTAAAAGAAAAAACATGTTAAAATGTCAGCTTTTTTGTCACCTATAAACAACAAAAATAGTTAATTGCTTTCTACTGAGAACGGGAAAATGAAGAACTTATCCCTAATAAGGGCCAGACTTATCCCTGATATAAAAAGACAGCTGGAAGAAATGCTAAGCATTCATGTGAGATCTCATTTGGTTTGAGAACTTCATTTACTAGCTTAATACAACCCAGTAAAGTGAAAATTATATGATTCATACTTTCTTTCTTCCAGACAGATAATTTTAATAATTTTTAATATGTTTTCTTCTACTAGGAATCTGAATTCAGCTTGGATGATTCTGGAAAAAAACAGGTATGATTTAATCCCCCCAAAGAGAGGGACAGCCTCAGAAAGGAAGAGAGAAAAAAATCAGAACATATCACAGTACACCATTTAAAATAGTGTACAAATTATTGTTGTCAACAGTGCATTTTGAATAACTAATGACGTGAAATGAATTTAACAGAGGTTGTGTAAATTATTAAGTCTGGCAGCGCTGAGTTATTTTCTTAAGCCAATGAAGTTACTGAAATTTGGAAAGAAAAAATGAGTTTGTCTTCATTTATTCAAGACGTCATTCATTTGTTGTTAAAGCTTTCATTTTATATATATTGCAATTTTTAAAAAATTAATTTTCTACACTAGTCACAATTGTCTCTTTTGAGATTTAACACATCATGTGTGAAATTAATTAAAAAAGATCACAATTTACTTCTGTATCTTGAGCCAATCTTGTGATATAATTGGAAAACACTGTTCAAGGTTCAAGTCACTAGAATTTATGTCCTTGCTATGTTACCTGTGACAGAACAAGGGTGTTTAAAGCGTAACAATCAGTTTTATATGAAATCAATGAGGTTGTATGCCGATGACCCATCCACAACTGTCTGGTAAGTTCTATTTTCTGTTGTCTTAAATTGTCATGTTTTAATTATTTTTGGAAGAAATATTATGTAAAAATCCATAACTGGGATATAATTAGGAAAAAAATGTATTTCATTGCTACAAAGTTCAAGGAGAGCCGACAGTGTTACATATAAGCATGAAGAACTTTGTTTTAATAGTTCTATGTAGTGTGATCCCTCATGAAAATAATACACTGTCATTTCTGATCACAGGAAAGATAAAGATATTGCTTTCCCTCTTCCCTCATCCTTAAGAAAGAACATTGTTTTATTTCGGGCTCAGCTGTATAATTAGAACTGTATTGGAAAATGTTTATAAAGTGTGGAAATTCAAAGATGAAGGTATAGTGTAAGGTATGTAACTTAGCTAAAAAAATCAGAGTTGTTCATTTCACTTTTTATATTGGTAGTCAATGAACACTGCACGTGTTTTCAACTGAAGTGTTGTATTTTAAATAAAATCAAGGAAGAAATATAAGCTTTACAACGCTTAGAAGCTTTCTGTGGCTCAGGAAGGGAAACGCAAACATTTCTTCAAAAGAACTTCATGCTTATGCATAGTTTGGCTTCATGCCTTAATAAGAGATAAAAAATTTGAAACTTAATTTGTGGTTTTTTGGACACAGCCTCAGGAACCAGCATGGAGGACTAGAAATCAGAATTCTGGGTACATATGTATGCAAGATATTTCAGCTGCTACTTACCAATATACTGAGGAAAGAAGTCTCTTTCTGGTTAACTAGATCAGTTTATTCCATTTTGAAGCTACGACTTCTGCAGATATTCCCGTCCCCTGTCACAGCTCCAGCAGGGGCAGGGATGATCTCTCTCATAGAAGAAGGGTTGCCTTGGCTCGTTATAGGTAGCCTGGAGTAATTTGGAGCCCTTTGAAACCATTTTATCTCCTCCCCTACATCCACAAAACTCTCTTGTCTGCTTCCAGTAAATTATTTCCTGTATCTGTCTTCTGACATTACTTGTGATGTGGTGGCCTCTAAATGATGATCCTTCTTCTTAAAGGGAAGCTAAGGATGGTGAGTGTCAAGACCCTCCTGATCTGCTAAAGCAAGGCTGCTGTGATCCTCTGGCACTAGGTCCAGCTAACGGCAAGGCTGAGCAGGTATCTCTAGAGTGCACACATACACATGCGTGCTACTATACCACCGACAGATCAACAGAAATACAAGAATGACACCTTTACAGGTACTGCACACAAACCCAGCACTAAAATACACACAAAAATTAAAAATTGCCTCATCTTGTTCTTGCCATTTTCAGTATAAAAGTAGGATAAGAGAAATTAATTGAAGCAGAAGCATCACAACATCTCAGAGAAGGTCTGAGAAGTCTGGTTATAGTAAGAACAGGAAATCCTCCTAAACAAGCACCCTTTTGCATCTTCAGCTACACTCAGGCATTGAGACTCTCAACAAACGTCCATTCAATTTACTCTTTTAAATAATGTGATTACCTGGTCATACCTGTAGGAATTACTTTAAATTCTGTGATTTAGTTTTCAGAAATGTGCCCTTTTGTGCATGTATTTATCTGAAACCAATTTCCTTCTTTGAATAATTTGTTCTATTCACAAGATACTTCATCCTTATTTTTTGTGTTACCATTTGTGAGTATGCTATCGTCATACCAGATCACTGGCTGGGAAACTAATAAACAAAATTATTGTGCAGCGTGATGCTAGCTGAAGGTGGCTCGCTTCCAAGAGCACCATAAGCTTTAGCAGATGTTGGGCAGGCTGCACTAAATATGTGTTTGCAACTTAAGGAATCTCAGAACTCTTCAGTCAATGACCGTAGACTGCTGCTTTCAGATTTCTGTATTTTTGAGGGGTTTTTTTTTGTTAGTTTTTGACAAACGAACTCAGACAAATCATTTGAATGTCAGAGAGAATGTGCAAGACCACTGCAATTAGTAGAAACTCAAATTCTCATTGTGAACAATGGTACAAAGTGTCTGAAAGAAGAGAGGGACATCTGCTCCTTAATGGATGGGGAGTAGAGTGCAATAACACACCAGCAGGTCAGGGACCTTGACAGCCAGGATCCTGTCCTATGGTACATAAGGATACTCCAGTGATTAGAGAGCAAGTCCATGGTGACAAGACTGGTATGAGATCCAAAGATATTAAGGGATTGGAACATCTTTCATATGAGGAGAGACAGAAAGAGCTGAGATAATTTAGCCTGCAAAGGAGAAGGCTCTGCAGGATCTCATCGAAGTATATGAAAGCCTGATAGGAAGGAATGAAGAGGGAGACAGAGTTTTCCCAATAGTAACCAAGATGAAAGACAACAACCAGGGGAACAAATTAAAATAAAAATCCACCTAAACACAAGGAAAATATTTTTTAGTGTATGGTTGGAAAAACATTGGATTGACAGGAGGGGCCATTGAATTTCCATCGGTAGAGAATGAGAACTCAACTAGAAATAGTTCTATACAATCTGTTCTAGCTGGCCCTGCTTGAACAGGGAAGTTTGGGTGGATGATCTCTCAAATTGTTTTCCAACCTCAATAATCCTGTGATTCTAATGTGAAGCCAAGAAGTCAGCGTGCAGGTCAGGGATGGGATCAGACCTGCAGGGCCCATGCCCAGGCAGGGGTAGAACTGTTGGCTGAGATGAAGACTGACACTCCTACAGTGTAGGTCAGGCAGGGACAAACAGTAACATGTTATGTTACCAGGCACCCAGTATATGACCTGATTGTAACCTCTTAAAGACTGATAGTCTTGAGGCATCAACCACTTCTCTAGGAAGCCTGTTCGACCATCGTCTCAGTAAAGAAACATTGTGGCTCAGTAAAGAAGTATTGTGCCTCAGTAAAGAAATGTGTTTATCAAATCCTAGTCTTACTCTTTCATGCAGATGAAGAAATCCTCCTCTCTTCTCTTCTCTTCTCTTCTCTTCTTTCTCTTCTCTTCTCTTCTCTTCTCTTCTCTTCTCTTCTCTTCTCTTCTCTTCTCTTCTCTTCTCTTCTCTTCTCTTCTCTTCTCTTCTCTTCTTCTCTTCTCTTCTCTTCTCTTCTCTTCTCTTCTCTTCTCTTCTCTTTTCTCTTCTCTTCTTCTCTTCTCCTCTCTCTCTCCTCTCTCTCTCCCCTCCATTCTCTTCTCCTCTCCTCTCCTCTCCTCTCCTCTCCTCTCCTCTCCTCTCCTCTCCTCTCCTCTCCTCTCCTCTCCTCTCCTCTCCTCTCCTCTCCTCTCCTCTCCTCTCCTCTCCTCTCCTCTCCTCTCCTCTCCTCTCCTCTCCTCTCCTCTCCTCTCCTCTCTCTCTCCCCCTCCCTTCTCCTCCCCTCCCACAGTGTTTGTGAAAATGTCACAGAATTTAAGCTTCTGAGAAAGTGCAATATGTAAACTGCATGGTCACTATGTATTTTTATTATTCTGTGCGATCATAAATTAGTAATGAATATAGACATGTTTTCCAGCAGTTTAAAATGCTTTTTTAATAAAACCTAAGTCTGTTTGCTCCAGAAAAAAAGGCCTACTCCTTCCTCTATTCAGTGATTAAGAAAATTAAAGACAAACACAAAGAAACAACTGCCAAAAAAAAAGAAAATCTTCAGAAAACATAGCAATATTCAAAAAAAACCCAATTCACTCCCAAAAAAAATTCAAATTAAAAAAAATCAACAAAAAAAAAAAACCCACCTCATTTTATTTTATATTTAGTTTTAAAATACTGTAATGAACTTAAAAATCTGTTATAATTCTTCCATGGAAAATTCTATAGGGATGCACATTGCTAATGTGCTGCTACATCAAAGAGGAGGCAAATTCACTGACTAGTAATATTAAATATCATTGAAAGGTTTGTTTGCTGTACCTACCACTTAAACCAGCAAGTCAAAATTGATGAGGAAAAAAAATTCTCTGTGCTAAGTATCTATCTTATTTCTGTCTCCTGTATGAACACTTTTTTTTAACTACTAACACAATATCCATTATAGCAGTATATTAGAATTTGAAGAGGTTTTAAATTATAAGAATGTATTTTTTAGACAAAATGCTTTTAGTAGTCACGAATTATGAGTCCTTGGATAGCAGATCAGAAGAGATATTAGAAATACTCCAGCATATCTCTACCAAGAAATATGGGATAAAAACTTATATTTCTAATCCTTCTAATTCATTATATCCTGTGTGTAAATTGTAGCACTGGATTTGAGATCATCAATATATAATTAAAAAAAAAAAAAACCACACCAAAAACCCCCACAATTACTCATAAAATATTTTGATTTTTCATTAAGTGTTGGTTAATGAAGTAATGATTGAAATTATAACTTAGATGTAAATGTGTAAATCTATGAAATTACTTCTTAGATCTCATATTTTGCTCCAGTGAACTTAGATCTGTAGTCTTTAATGAAAGGCTCTGGTACATTGGGTTACCTTTCCTCAGGTTACTAAAGTGAGCTGCATGAAAATTAGGTGGTGATAAGCTTGCTTTTAGTTAGTGGAGAGAAACAGACACCTCCAGCAGAAGATTCTTCTTACCATAATCCAACACGCATGAATAATTCTAAACGTATCATTTCTCCTCTGACTGCAAAGAGAGACTATGTGTGTAGCTCATGTTCAGGCACAGAGATTCTGAGTATCTGAAGCTTAGGAGAATGACCACAAAGGTACTCTCAGTCAAATAAAATAAACAAACAAACAAAAAAAAAAAGCAACAAAAAATACAGTTTGGTGTGTGTGTGTGTGTATTTCTGCTAGTGTGTCAAAAACTCAAATAGATTTGTTTGCTTATAACAGGAACTGTTTTTTCAGAGGAAACCAAGGCATTTGCTGGAATAAGAAGTATGAGGACTATATTTATCTTTGAGCAACAATAATTTATCAAAAAATTAAAAAAAGGTTTTTACCTTTAAAAATGCCAGAACAGTCTTCTAATAAAATTAACAAACTGCCTATCTTTTTAGGAGAGGTAGGAACATGTATCATTATTATTCATAATAAAAAGGGACTGAAATTATTGCTTGAGAGATTTTTCCAAAACTATTTCTTATGATTCCAGTGAACAGCTTCAATGTTTTAGGCTGTATTTCTGATAATGTCAAGAATAATTCCAGTTTTTAAGTTCTGAACAGGTAGGCAGCTCGATACTGTGCTCAGGATATTCACATATTACTTATTCTCTCACTTCTCACCAACAGTTATATGGTAGGCTACATTTTTAGAAAAGAATTATGAGATTGGTTTCCTCTGTAAAACTTCTTTAGAGAAAGGTGTTCCTTCATCTTGTGATTAGTAACCTCATGCAAATTGCAAGTGACCTGATTAAAATATTCACATCTCTGTGAAGTGAGTTTCCATCCCTCTATTTCACTATGAGATGTATTGATGGACAGAAATTCTCTACAGCAACAATAGGTAGAAGTTGGGAAAAAATGTACTTATGCTTCTGCAAGGCTAACTATCTTTGTAAGACAGCCTCAATCAACTTAGTTAAAGTACCTGTAATTCTAATTGAAGAACAGAACAGGAATAATGAAAGCAAGTCTGTTTTTTTTTTTTTTAATTTCTGATATGGTAGCTTTAAAGATCAACATTTTTCTGTATGTCTTAAACTCCACCTTGGAGCAAGGGCTTTTGTGCAGGTTGGTAGCAGCAGAGGAGAGAGGAGGAAGGAGAGAGCAGGTCCTCCTATCCTACCCCCTCCACGCCTGAGTCTGTACTCCAGGTGTAAATTGAGCTGTCCTGGGCTGCTGTTTATTCAAATGTCAAAGGCATTGCAATAAAAAAGGCTTATACACACTTTGTACATTATGCATACTTATGCAGAGAGAATTTGGAAGCGTACGGTTATGTGAATGGAATGTGTTTGCTCCTTTGAGGACAACTGATCAAAGCAGCCACAAACCAGAATACACAGAGAGATACCTGACGAACACGACAAAAGAGGTCCTGATAAGAACAAACCTGGTCAGTGACATGAATTTGTAAGACTATGTAGGGTTTGAAAATATTTAGGTTTTCAGCTGGAACGACAAGGAAAGGGAGGTAGACAAACACATAAAAGTTGGCCAATTAATGTTAACAAACAGTAACCAGAAACAAACCTGGTCAGTCGCACCAGTTGATAGACTACCAAGAAATTGCAAGCAAACTGGGACTTTGCAATGGATAAGGATGAAAATCTGAGCATCCAGGACATTTGATGGGGTCGGTGGGACTGAGTCAATTGATGAGGCAATATCTAGGGGAAGAGGGAGCAGGGAAAAACGGGGGGGGGGTTGGGAATGGGTAATGCGACACAACACCCAATGGGGTCTCAGCATCAGCTACTGGAATGAGGCAGAGTCTTGAACCACCAGCCACTGTGGCACAAATGATGTGTGTCCTGAAAAGCAGCTACTGGGGAGGTTGAGGTGAGAGAAGTGAGCAAGGGCCTCAGTACTGGCCACTGGAGCAATACTGTGGGTCACAACCCATGTGCTTGGTGATGGTTGCTGAAGGGTGAGTGTCTGCATCTTCCCCAAACAGGGCATGTGTGTGTATTCACTAGCAAACTTCAAGCTACACTTAATGGCAAGCAGGGGGATCTTGGATCTCAACAACTTAGTGTGGGGTTTATGCTGCTATTTGGGTGAGACCCATGACTGTGGGGTGCCCATGGGATGAGTATGTGAGCGGTGCATGTTTGCAGCGGATACTGAGCTGGACCAGTGGAGAGTAGGCCTGAGAAGTGGGTAAGAGGGGACAGGATCTGTACAGGTACTCAGGAATCCGTGAATGTGTGTGTGCTTCTGAAGGTAGAGAGCTCACTATTGTTTGAACCTGCAGATGGGAAAGTGGCAGCTGTGTGCCCCAGCCTGGATAGAGACCAGGGCACTGGACTGAGCTCCAGTGGCTGGAGAGGAGGGGATCCTGGCACGAGCAACCAGAGGAAGCAGCTAGTCCTAACATCCCTCAAGAGGAAACATCCCTATATATGTGAAAACCTATGAAAATCTTAGCTGAATTAATTGCACCAAGGATCTTAAAACTCAAGTTTATGAAACAACTTTTTGCTATGTGAGACACAGTTTGTTTCAGGATACATTTTCACTCTTAATGAAAATAAAAGTTTAGAACTCAGTATTTTTTTAAAGATGCTCATGTCTGGCTCTGCCTGCAAACTCATCCTGGGTCATCTGTGTAGATCAGAGCATAGTTATTGGATGGCAGCCATGCTACACAAATTTGAGCAATGCTAATTTGTTTCAACATAGTGAGGAAGATGATCTAATGAACCTTATAAAGTGACAACTCTTCTATCCGTAAGTCTTTTGACCTTAGGAATATGTAGCCTACCTCCAGCTGAGGCTATGCATTGCTAATTACATGTGTGGAATAGCTAATGTCTGGGTTACTGTTCTGTTTAAATATTAAGGAATTCTTCTGTTTAATTTATTTGTTTAAATTGCTTGGATATTTTTTATTAGATGTTATAAAATATAATAGATTGCACAGAGTATTCAGGAAAGAATGCAGTTAATCTATTTACAGATGTTTTAAATTAGATAAGTCTTCACCGAGGGCAGGAAGCCTTCTTAAAGAATCCAAAGTATGTGGCTTGCATTGAAAAAGAAATTCCTTTATTTGAAATCCCTCTAAATTCTCTCTTTGAAAAATAAAATTATGATTCCTCCACAAGGGAAATAAGTAATTTGTATTAAAGCTCATTTGTTTAGAATACATGGTGTCTTTTTGTGGACTTTGGGTATAGTCTATACACTTACTTACAGAGAAGATAGCAAACATTAAGCCAATGAACTAGAAAATCAGAATAACTATAGTACTTACAGCATAATATTATTGCCACTGGGAATTTTATTAGTCACTAGCTGTAACAAAGAGCACTGTAATAGGACTTATAGGATATATAATTTTAATCATTCAGTAGTATTCTATGACCATCAAGAAAAGGGTCATAATTTTTATATAGCTACATATCAATAGTCAAAATTTCTTTCTATAAAAATCCAGATCAACAGACTGGAAATCAGTTTCCATGGATTGAAAATGGCTGATTCAGTCTGAAGAAATTGATCATAGAAGTCAAGGACATAAAGATTCAAATAAGCTTATTTTTTATATATATATTTTTTAAATATATATTTTATATATATTTATATAAACTTATATTTTTTAATATATATTTTATATATATATTTAAAATAATAAACAAAGCTGAATGCAAATCCAGCTTCAGGTGATTCAAATGCATATCGCCACAAGATGTACAAAGGTTCAAATGATCTGACATTTGCAACAAACTAAAAATCATTCTGAGTCAAAGTCAGACAAGGACTTTTAGGCATTGCTTCTTTTTATGTCTGGGTAGTTGTTACTCCCTTTAATCATTGTATACTTACTGATATTAAAGCTTAATTCAGATTAAATTTTGACCTCCCTGTGCACTATTTTCTCATATTACTTATATAAGAATACAGATTCACTTCTCTTAAGGGTGGCAAATAATCCATTTCAAGAAAACAGAGCTCTGCAATAAAACATATACTGCTATATAAATAACTTAGGCCGAAATTCCTACATCTCATTTCTACACTTCTAAAGCTCCCATTCTACAGTTCTTTTTGTATTCTACTGTTAAAGTAAGCTTCAAACCATTGACAGGTTCTTGGAATTAAAGCTTTTAAATAGCAATTAACTTCTGACCATGACACACTACACCATCATGTTCCATAATCTCACTGATTCTGAAAGACTTAAATAAGCCTCGAGTTGAATATCAAGAGACTAGAATGGTAAAAGTAGGATTAACCTTTTCAGAGGAGTGTCATATATTTTATGTAATGGCAATTCAGGTTCTTAAAGGGAAAATATGTTGCAAACCATGCCTTTAAGCAATCAAAGACAACTACAAAAAATAAAATACAGAAAACTATTATGCAAAAACATTATAATTGGCATACCATCAATTAATCTTTGAGATAACTTTCAATATAGATACAACACCTCTCGTTACCAGAGCCCTGCAGTTCACATGGAAGTCTGAAGCTGGGAGGAAAAAAAAAAAATTTTTTTTCCCTCCTGATGATAAGAGTCCACTTTTCCCATCTAATCATGAGACTACTCACCAAGGAGCTAGGAACAGAGAGACAGTGACTGCTGAGGGAGGCAGCTGATTGATAACTGACAGACTTCCAAGCAGGAACTGTCTCAGAACAGACAGCAAAGATTTGTGCACTGTTTCTTATTGGGAACTGACAGTGGGGAATGTCAGCAAACCAAAAGTACTATAAACACATCATGCAAAAGAGTCACAGAATCACAGTCCATATAACAGTGGCTGTAAACAGAGTAACACCAAAGGCCCAGATAAACTTCTTGAAACTACCAGTTAGCTCAGCAAAGGGGTACTGAAGGACACAGTCTGATTCATGTGACATGTAGGTTAACAGAGGCATTGACCCAAGAGGGACTTCCAAGGGCAATGTGCTTTGAGTCTTGCAACTCAGGATGAACATGATGCTATTCTCTTAAGTGGGAGATGGAAGTGACATAGCTTCACCTGCAGGAGGTGTAGTCTTGTCAAGCTGATAAACCACAAAAGGGAAGAGATAAGGGAGAATACAAATAGTTTGCATAGCATCAAAGATGATGTGTGGGAAAGCAAAAGGATCTTTGCAGGGATTTGGCAAAATCCATAGCCTAAGCCCCATGTCACACAGGAAAATTATTCAAAAGCTATGCTTGAGCTGCAGTAGGACAAACATTTCCAGGACCATGGGAGATGGAAGCTTGGGACTTTTAGGGCTAGATGAAAAGGACAAAGCCTAGATAGTGATGTCCTCAATCATACAGTCAGACAGGCCAGGACTTCAAGTAAGAAAAAGAAAAGGAGGGTAGTTGTAGTCGGAGACTCTCTTCTGAAAGGGACAGAGAGACTTATATGTAGAACGGATCCAACTCATAGGGAAGTCTGCTGCCTTCCCCAAGCCCAGGTAGGCGACATCACTAAGAGACTCCCGGACCTGATTAAACCATTAGATTATTAGCTGCTTCTGGTGGTCCAGGCTGGCAATGATGAGCTGGCTGAAAGAGGGTCAAGGGTTGTTAAAAAGGAATTCCAGGAGCTGGGACGGTCAATGAATAGGACAGGAGCATAGGTGGTGTTCTGCTTGGTTCCTCCGGTGGTAGAGATGTATACCGAAAGCACAAGAGAATATATGCTCTTAATAAATGGCTTAAGGGATGGTGCCAGCAAAGGAATTTTGGGTTCTATGATAATGGAGAAACCTTTACGGCACCCGGCCTGCTTGACCCAGGTGGATCTCGTCTAACTCCAAAGGGTAAGAGGATTCTAGCCCAGCAAATGGCAGGGCTTGTTGAGAGGGTTTTGAACTAGGTATGAAGGGGGAGGGGGGAGTAACTAGGCTCACCAAAGATGTTACTGTGGAGGATGAGTTGTCTCAAAGGGTGTCGTCAGTAACCCAACTGAAGTGCATGTACACAAACGCACGCAGTATGGGGAACAAATAGGAGGACCTAGAAGTCCTGGTCCAGCGGGACAGCTATGACATAGTTGCTATCAGGGAAACATGGTAGAACGACTCTCATAACTGGAGTGCTGCCATGGAAGGCTACAGGATCTTCAGGAGAGACAGGCGTGAGAGGAGGGGTGGAGGGGTAGCCCTCTATACTCAGGAAACCCTGGATGCTGTTGAAGTCAAGATCGGTGATGACCAGATTGAGTGCCTATGGGTAAGGGTCAGAGGGGCAGTCAAGTCAGACCTCCTGGTTGGGGTATGTTTCAGTCTGCCCAACCAGGAGGAAGAGATGGATCTTCTATTGTTTAAACAGCTGGAGGCTGCCTCTAGATGGGCTACCCTTGTTCTTTTAGGAGAATATCTTCTAGGAACTTAACACTGCTGAGAGAAGGCAGTCCAGGAGGTTCTTAGAGTCTATTGAGGACTACTTTCTGTCACAGCTGGTGAGTGAGCCCACCAGGGGTGAGGCTCTCCTTGACCTGCTGTTTACAAACAAAGGGCTGGTGGGTGATGTTGTTGTCGGAGGCTGTCTGGGGTGTAGTGATCATGAGATAATTGAGTTTTCTGTAAACAACATAACAAGAAAAGGCAGGAACAGGACATCGATGCTGGGCTTTCGGTGGGCAGATTTTGGATTATTTAAGGAACTGATCAGGAAAGTACCCTGGGAAATAGTTCTTAGTGGCAAGGGGGTCCAGGAAGGCTGGATGCACTTCAAGAATGAAACCTTGAAGGCGCAGGAGCGGGCTGTCCCCATGTGTTGTAAGAAGAGTCGTAGGGGTAGATGGCCGGCCTGGATGAGTAGGGAGCTTCTGAAGGAACTAAGTAAGAAAAAGAGGATGTATTGCTGTTGGAAAGAAGGAGACGTAAGCCAGGTCATGTTCAAAGATGCTGTTAAGTCGTGTAGGAATAAAATCAGGGAAGCAAAAGCCCAGCTGGAGCTCAAATTGGCCACTTCTGTTAAGGATAATAAGAAGAGTTTTTATAAATATATCAATAGTAGAAAGAAGGGCGGCAGCGACCTCCACATCTTGTTGGATGTGGAGGAAAATATAGTAACCAAAGATGCAGAGAAGGCTGAGGTACTTAATACCTTCTTTGCCTCAGTTTTCAACAATAAGGATGTCTGCTCACTTGACAGTTGGTCCTCTGAAGCGGTTAATGGGGACAGGGGGAAATATGGCCCTCCTGCAATCCATGAGGAGGAAGTTAGAGACCTGCTGAGCCACTTGGACAGTCATAAGTCTCTGGGGCCGGATGGGATCCATCCTAGGGTGATGAGAGAGCTGGCAGATTAGCTTGCTAAGCCACTCTCCATCATCTTTCAGCAGTCGTGGCTCACTGAAGAGGTCCCCGAAGGCTGGAAGTTGGCCAACGTGACGCACATCCACAAGAAGGGCCGTAAGGATGATCCAGGTAATTACAGACCTGTCAGCCTGACCTCGGTCCCAGGTAAAATCATGGAGCAGATAATACTGGGTGCAATCATGTGGCACCTGCAGAACGGCCAAGAGATCAGGCCCAGCCAACATGGCTTTTGGAGGGGTAGGTCCTGCCTGACCAACCTGATCTCCTTGTATGACCGTGTGACTGCCTGGTGGATGAGAGGAAGGCTGTGGATGTGGTGTACCTGGACTTCAGCAAGGCCTTTGATGCTGTCTCCCACAGTAGACTCCTAGAGAAGCTGGCAGCCCGTGGCTTAGATGGGAGCACTCTGTGCTGGGTTAGGAATTGGCTGGATGGCCAAGCCCAAAGACTGGTGGTGAATGGTGTCTCATCCAGTTGGCGGCCGGTCACCAGTGGTGTCCCCCAGGGATCGGTATTGGGTCCTGTCCTGTTTAATATCTTTATTGATGATCTGGATGAGGGGATTGAGTCCATCCTCAGCAAGTTTTCAGATGATTCCAAGCTGGGAGGAAGGATTGATCTGGTAGAGGGTAGGATGGCCCTACAGAGGGACCTGGACAGATTGGAGAGATGGGTCGATTGGGTCGATTCTAATGGGATGATGTTTAATAAGTCCAAATTTTGGGTACTTCATTTTGGACACAACAATCCCATGCAGAGCTATAGACTGGGGACTGAGTGGCTGGAGAGTAGTCAGGCAGAAAGGGACCTGGGAGTGCTGGTTGGAATGTGCTGCCCAGGGAGGTAGTGGAGTCACCGACCGTGGAGGTGTTTAAGGGGAGACTGGATGAGGCACTGAGTGCCACGGTTTAGATGATGGTGTTAGTGTTGGTGTTAGTGTTGGGTTATAGGTTGGACTCGATGATCTCGGAGGTCCTTTCCAACCTTATGATACTGTGATACTGCTAAAGGGAAAGGAAGCAGAAACACTTGCATCTTGCTGCTAATCAGCTGCTGATTCTGATCAGCTGCTGGCTGCAGAATTGTCAGGTTCAGGGCTTTGATTACTGTAACAATGAACACACTTCTAGGAATTGGAACTGCTAAAGAGAAACAGGGTTCACTTGATAAGGTGTGGCAACATTGTTGTCTCTTGCTAACACCTCGAGGAGAGCTTTAGGATAGTTTCATCAGAGAAAAGAGATCAAAGACTTAAGATAAGTAGGATAACATGAGTGCGAAAGGGAAATGGAGAATATGCTCACATTCTCCTCGAAACAGTGAGAAGGCATCCACCTGAAGTGCTTTTGCTTTAACATGTACAATATGGGAAAGAAACATGGAATGGTTTGTCAATAAGAAATTACAGAGAATTTGTAATATACAGCAGGTTAGCATAAAAAAATGGAGTATTGTGATCTATGAAGAGTAGGTCTTTAGAAGATAAGCAGATAAAGGAGTGAGGAGTGTATGGAGTAGCAGAATGCAGTCCTAGATGAGCTAACTTTAAGTGCTGCTGTGATTGTCCTGCAGCTGATGAACAAGGAATAGCCAGCTCAGTATAATAATAGTAAATTGCAGCTGAGACTACAGTGACCATGAGATCAATCCTAAGGGAAGACAAGAAAGCAAGTAGTAAGGAATTTGGTCTTCAGGAGAGCAGACTTATTCAGGCAACTGTCATGCAAAGTTTTGATTTCCCAAATAATCTGATCATATATAATGAATTTTTATTTGGACTTTATTAGAAATTGTTATATAGTTTCTGGGCTGGAATGATTATTGAAGAACAGCACAAAGTTACATTCTCTTAAAGTATGCCATCTTTTTTAAGGGTGACCTTTAAAAACTTAAAAAGAAATGACAAAGACTTAAGTTCTTAAAAGAAAAAATGTACAACCTGTAATTACGTCTATTCACAGGTAATACAGTTCCTTCTCTGGGCCACAGAGACAGGGAACTTTCTCACAGTTATGACTTGCTTTCCTTTGAATGGAAGTATGGAAAAACACAAACATCTAGATGTTTTCCATAATTTGGCTAGGAAACCCTTTAACAAGTGAAGTCATATATTTAAACATCTGTATATGGAAGAGGAACTGGAACAGTTCTGTTTCTTATGAGATCTTTTAGACTCTTCAACAATGACATTTAAGTATCTGGCAGTTTCATGCACGAAATTTAAAACTATCATCTTTTTAAGGCATGGTTTAAGTACATCTAATGGATTACTTTTTCCAGCAATTAAAGCAGAATTTTGTCTCCTCTAGTCTATCTTTGAATCGAAATTGCTCTTGGTCATCCATTGACTTAAAAAGGAATGTTTATGAGCATGTGTAGGAAAATGTGATTAGGTGTCTAAAGAACTTTGCCTAGCAAGACTGAAAAATATTAAATGCATCAAACATAAGGAAGCCACAGATAACAGAAAACCTAAGACAACACATTTTGTCTAAATCACAGTAAGGTAAAAAGTGAGCTGAATTCTTCCCATAATGTCTGTCTCGTTCTAGTTCAATTCATAATGACTTAGTTGCACAAAATGGAATAAATTGTTCTTCTCCTAGGATAACTGGAGGACAATAACCTGTGGGTGATCATTAGGGTATGGCCTATGATAGCCTTTTTCATTGCAAGTGGGTTTTCTATTCTGAATTAACAAAGAAGGGCTTTGAGTTTATCCCACTATTGTCGAAGCCACTAACTGACTTTCCTTTTCTCTGTTTCTCCACTATCCTCTCCTGCTTCCTCTCCTCTCTTTTCTCCCATCTTTTGCACAGATTTCTAAACAACTTTTATATAATATCATAAGTCACAAATGGGCTTTACATAATCAATGGGAGGCATTGTCGTGCAAAGCTGTTTCAAGTTACAAAACAACCTGTTGTAATTTTATTTTTTTAATTTTTCCTCCCCTTGCCGACACACTGACTGGTGGGGGCAGGGTGGGGCTGGCCCACTGGGCCCGGTCGGTCCACTGGAACACTGGGTCCGTGAATTTCCGGGGGGGCAGCATTACTGGGGACATCCCAGGAAGAGGGGCGGCTTCCAGTACAGAGAACTTACTGTATCACTGAGAACTTACTTAACTCGATTGAGGTGTTGGGTTTTGAACTGCTGGGCTACAGTGTTGCTGTCTGTTCAGTTCTGGTTACATACAGTTTTTGCAGTTGAGAACCGTTATCTTTTCCGATACAATTTCATCTTCTCTTCTTGATTAAAGTCTATTAATTGTAAAGGGCTGTGGTGATTTTCTAGTGGGAGAAATAACCCCAACAGATATCTTAGTTTTTCCTTTAAACTAAGACACAACCCAGTAAAGAGCTGTCAGGCAAGGAACTGAGAAAAAATGAAGTTTTAACACAGAAATCAACACCTGAGAAGCAATAAAAGTTCCAGGATTCCCCACTGATGACAATTCTAATTGGATCAAATCTCGCATCTTCATTTATTTCCAGGTAAAATTTATCAAGTATCAAGTACTTGATGATAATCAAGTCACACATGGGGTGCCTGGTAACGTAATTTTTCACTGTCTGAAATTTTAAAAGTCACGTTGAGCTAAGCTGGCTGTTCACTTTTTCTAAGATGATTTCCCTGCCCATAACACGGATAATCAATTTCTGAGCTGACTGGAAATATTCCTACAAGTACCTGGCAGTGAACCTCCTTTGGTATGTAACAAATGCTGTTTAAACATATCAGAAAGGAAAATAATGCATATTTTATTTCTGAAAAGTGTTCTTTATTTATGTAAAGATTTAACATATGGATTTCAACACAAATGATTTCTGAATGTGCAAGGATTGCACATATTCAGTGTTTCTTATATTTATCATAGATTTTGTTGCTAGCTGTGGTAGTGGTATGAAGTTTTGTGTCTTATCTGTTAGCAATGGGAGACTAAGGTAATAAATGAAACTGTGTGCATTCAAAATCAGTCTAAATAAATTATGTGTCTCTCAGAGAACAAATTATCTGATAAACTATCGTGTCTCAAGAAAGAAAAAGAAAAAACAAATACCAGAAAATGGAAAAATACTGATATCACCTCGAAAGAAAGATGATAGAAAACCACCTTTTTCAGTCTCATGTCGCATTAGTTACTAATAGTTACTAATGTAATGCTTTGTTACAGAGCAGAATAGGCAGCTAATGCTTCAATGATTTAAGCCACTGCAGAGGTGAACAGCAGGATGTAAATTAATCAAAATCCGCAAGAACATGTAGTAAGTGCTCCTCTTTTTCTAGGATAGGGGGAAATTTCTCGAAGTGACTGCGATCTTGAAACATTAAGGGAATATTGACAAGGTTCTCCCTAAAATTTAAGACCATCTCTACCTGTATGGTTTGCAGCCATGATCAGAGATGAGATCCAGAACAGGTCCATTTCCCCTGGTTTTTTAGTTAGCTGAAATTAATTCTAAGGACAAGAACTAGCTGTAGATGTCTTCAACATAGATTCACCTCTATGAGTCTGTTATGTAGGTTCCCTTGTAGATAATGAACTGAAGTAATGATTTATGCAATACGACTCATCTAGCCTATTTCCTATGTCTAAAAATATCTCTGAGTTGATACATTCAGATTTCAAGGTGTGATTCAACTCCAGATTATAGAACTCAAATACAGGCATAAAAATAGAAATATATACCAGTGTGCTAAACTTTCATTATAGTCTGTGAATAATCTAATAAGCCTTTTTAACATTATTTGCTATTAAGCCTCATGTTACGTATATCTGATTTTAGATGTCTATGTAATCTAAGTGATTAAGTTTCAATCATACACAGTGAGAACATATTCAGAACACTCAGTGGATCTCATCTTAGTTGTCCATAAAGTTGTGCAGTGTTATTTGAGATGCCCTGCATTATCCTTCAGGCATTCAACTGCTACTTTTGAAGGATGAAGGTACTTTGTAGATCCTGTGTCACACTTTTCACTCCCATGCAAATACAGTGGATATCTTACAAAGTCTCGGATAGTGCTCAGGCTGGGTTTTTGGCCACTGAACAGAGCCCTATTGGCTCTGAAACTTGACAACTCTTCAGTACATACCTGCTTCAATGCCTAATTCTGTCTAGATGTCTAGAATCTGGGCCTCAAACCCAGTCTGAGTGATCTAAGTTCATTTTTGCTTATCAAGGCACATAAATATATAATTTATCAATGTATTATTAGGTGACTTATTACTACCATACTCACAAAATCTATGCATAAACTTTTTCTGTCAAAATGTAAACCTCTTGGTTTACCTTTACCATATAAATGCCAAATTTCCTTTCTGCTTATATTTTATAATTGCTAAATTCTAAGATAAATACTGAAATCAGAAAAGACAGTTAAACTTGCATTTATTCATCTGTAAAATGTGTCAGCTGAATATCTTTTATTTATTACATACTAGTTTTGACATTAATTTTTATTTTATAGTAAAGAAGATGAAAATTCCTCTCTTATACTATTTATCGCATCAGACCTCATAATCTCTATCTCCACCAAGTGTTGTGTAGCTAGGCATTTTTAAAAATACATTGTCAATGAAAACTAAGAAAGGCAGGAATTCAGACATAACCCATTTTAAAAATTTTCCCATTGGGCTATGAATTTAGAGATATTTAAAAAATAATGTATTCTTCAGAGCCTATTATTTTTAAAATTTTGTGTATTTTCACATTAGTAGGTCACTTGATGGACACCACTGCAAAGGTAGCTTTGTAGCATTTGAAATTTGGGAGTAACCAACAAACATGAAAATATTCAGTTTCACAGTGCAGATAAAACCAGTCTTTCTACGTATGTGCCTAAATTCCATATTTAATTTGCATGTTTTCCTCTCTTGCGTATTTCTCTTACAGTCTCTCTTTCTATTTTGTTCACTGACATAGTAAATCACCTTCACATGTAGCCTTGCTAAGTTAGACAAGAAGTTATGTTTCATTGTTCTTGTTTTGCAATTGTTTCTATGTACCAAATACATTGAAACTTCACAATATGGTGACAACTCAAGACACTTTTTACAAACAAGACTCTGGAAAATTTTTGTAAGTGACAGGCTTAGGTAAAAAGAGGAATGCCTTAAAACGCCTGTGAGAAGAGAGGCATCAATGCTATCATTTCTGTTCTGTGGAGCCTCACACTCTGAGGTCTAAGCAAGGTGTTTTTAAATAACCCCTGGGTGAGCTACTTGCTAACAAGTTATATAACATTTAGTTGTAGCTCCAAAGCATTATAACTGTATAAAATATTTCACTACAGATTTGACAGCACTTCTGAGTGAGGATCAGATGTCATTTCTTCACAATACAAGATTAAGTAAGTGATATCAATTTGAAATTAATAGTAATATCAACAGTTTAATATTGGATATAATTTCTCCCAAAAAAATAAAAAAAAAAAGGAAGAAATTACATCAGAATAGCATAGTTTACACTATCAGGAAGATGAATAAAACTAGTTTCTAAATTACAATGATGAATATTTTGTCTATACTCTGTCAGTATATGGCAGAAAGCCCAGAGAAGTTTACCTGTACCATATTTGCATACAAATGTAAAAATCCCTATATACTTAAACAACATTTCAAGGTGATGCTCTCAGTTCCATTTATATTCTTGATTTGGTAATTTGTAAGTGAACAATGAGCAAGCAGTCACATGAATATAATAGGACTTAGATCTGTTCTAGAAAGCATATCTCTGTGGAGACTTCTTAGTAATAAACATCCTGTTCTTTGACTACAGCTCTAGGAACCTTGCATCTTTCTTGGAACAATGCTAAAGCTTCCAAAATGGGGATACAAACACTTTCTACTCTATTCCTCACTTTTGTAGGATTGATAGAGTTAGCATGATCACAGTGATATGAAACAAGGCATCAACTGGGGCAATTGCTCTGGCACATTAGAAGACATGGCTGATCTGAATCAGGGGGAAGGAGGGTACATCTTCAGTGTCTCAGGCTGCAGAGAGTGCTTGCTGGTCTTCTCTCAGGCTGGGTTGGAGTCATCAGTGGCCTCGCAAGAAGCAGGCACTCCAGCTGAAATACCATGGGGAAGGAGCTACAGGAGAGGTGTCATGGTATCTGCTCGAAGAACGAATAGGAAATAGATTCTTCAGAGCGACTCTGCTGAAACAAGATGTTTGCTGCCTAGAAACAGGTGAAGGATGTCAAATAAGGAAACTTGATATAGTTTACTATTATCTGCATGGTTACTTTCAAAAACAAAACCTGAAAAACCTAGTTTAGACTGATTGCAAATACAATAGACACTCAATTTTTTTAAACTTTTTTTCTCATCACAAATTCAAATTTTATTTCACAACAAACATAATACTATCCAAATATAATCAGAAAAAACCCCAAACATTAAGGAGACCAAAAACTATGTAAAGAAATTGCAAACCAAAATTTGTAATTGAGCGTCTTTTACTCTTTCAGTGCTGGTATTAAAATTTCTAGAAAGTACTTCAAAGTCCCCTACTTGTTTCTCAGACCAGGAGATCAAAGTTGATTTTTTTAAATTTTATTTTCATTACAAATAAAGAGGTAAATACAGAATATAGTAATAGGTTTGGGGTTTTTTTTGGTTTTCAGAATATACAATAAATATTACCATATTCAGTCACATAACAGGCAAATACTTGAAAAATTATAGTCTTTATCTAGGCTTGATGCAACATGAGTTCAACTCTTGTCCAAATATAATCATCCTTTTTGTTTCAGATACATTTCTACAAATGATTTGTGTCCATTCAGTGAACTTAGACCTAAGATTAGCAAAGAGAGATAGCAGTCAAAATTTAGCAGAAATTTAAGAAAAAAGTTTTCTTCCTGCGTTAGGTACTGGTTCTCAGTTGAGAAACAGTACAACCGTGACCCAGTAGGAAAGCCCATCATACTGAAACATATAAAATAAGCTCCCATATTTGATATGTTAGCATTCACTGATTGAGTTTGATCAACTACATATATACCCATTCAGGCATACCTTTAAGCTTTTTGGACTTCAGTTCTCAAACTCTGAATTGAAGTCAATTATAATTTCCTGCTTGACAGGATTTTTCCAAGGATAATTGCATTAATGATGCAGTGGTATTCAAAACTCATTGTATCTGAAATCATAAATATATTTTAACATCACTACAAGAAAAATCAGGTAATTTATAACTAGCTTAGTTATACCCTGTGCCTACTTTTCACTCAATCTCTGAAAGCATCAAAGCCTAGTGATGAACTTTGTGACATTGTTAAATTTGGGGAAAAAATAATTAATTTTAAATGTATAATTTTAAAAACATCATAAATTATTAGAATGGTTCTGAAATTTTAAAAACACATTTTTTCTCACTAAATTGTGTTATTGCAAATTAATCCCATAGCAATCTACCTTTTTTGTTTTCTTATTTTGCTTTCCAGCTGATAATTCAAAATTAGATTTAACTTCTAAGAAACTTGCTTGTGTGAAGAATTTCTTGACAGAGAAGCAAATTTTTCTTTGTTCAGGCTCATGAATTTTAGAGAGTGTATGAGAATGACAGCTTGGAAAAATACATTCTAAAAGTAAGAGTTTATGTTCTATTATCAGACTATTAGTTTGCAAGAAATGAAGAGTTATGATTACAAGTTGACTTTGTTTGCATTGTTAATATTTCACGTACATTTTGCAGCATCTGAAGTAATTCTAACATTGGTATTTAGCTCATTAGCTTAGGACCAAAAATATGAATCCAGGCAGAGATCTTGTTTTTTAACACATGATACATACATAATCTAATATTAAGCATATTCTTAGAAATCTTAAGGAACACTGCAGCAACTGTTCTCCTGCCGTCTTATCAGTACATGTTACTGTCTACCAGAAGAGAAAGTGTTAGACATATTTTCAACTGAAGTTTACCTTTTATACTTTGTTCACTAACAAGTATTCACATTTTTTTCATCATATTTTTGTTATTTTTCCCTAAAAGAAGCATTTCAGAAATGCATTAAAAATGTTTAATGAAGAATATTGGTGTGCTTCCTTTTCTTTGGAGCTGGAACAAATGTAGAACAGGAAAAGAAAAAAAAACAACTAAACAACGACTTTAGTTGAAATTTTTTGTAATATCTTTATCTGTGAGCTTTACCTTCCGGTGTGTCAGCCAAGTTAAAGTAGAAGGAGTTGAAAATAATTTCCCTGCTTGCTCATTGTTCCTTTTCCTCCAGAATTATTTTCAGGCCAGTAACTCTCAATAGTGGCAAGCAAATCTTCATAATACCTCTGAGATCCCAGAAAAAAAATATTTTTATATCACTTTTTATCTTTTAAATCACTGCCTATTCGTGCCTATTTTACATATCTTATTCTACAACTGAAAATCTTCTCCCCTCAGTAATCAGAACCAGCAAAAGCTCCTTGTGCCCCTGTAAGAGACTAGATCCTTAAATCAGTTGTTTTCTGATCCTGAAACTGCACAGAGGAGGCAGGCCATGTGACAAGGAAATGCCTCTTTCTGTGCCAACTTTCTAATCTTGCAAGAAGCTCAACTGTGCTTGCATGTCAAGAGAGGCCATACTGTAATCCACCCTCCTTTCTTCCTGGCTTCCTTGCTGCCTCCTCTCCTCCCTCTGTTTCTCTTTTTCTCTCCTCCTTCCTTTCTTCCTCCTCTCTTTCTTCATATCTTTTTCTTGTTTTCTTGCTGTATTTGTCTTTTTTTGGGGGGGACAGTTTGTGTATCAGAAAGGAGACAATGATACCAGTTATAACTGTTATCTCACCCAGTTACACTCCTGTGAATCTGTAGCATTTTCGGATTACCAAAATATAGAAATATATTGAACAAGATATAGAAACATCTTGTTACTCCTAGGTAAATGTTTATATTTGCTGTGTATTTCAGAATGAGCAAGTAGTTGAGGATGTCAAATTACAATCAAATTACAGGTTAAAAATTGTGTGATAACAACATTCTGGAGCTTTCTAAAGCAGGACCAAGATCCTCAAACTTCCGAACCAATGACTACAGAGATACTACTATGTGGTTCAAGCAAAAAAACGCTTGCAATTAGTTTTATATTAATATTACAATAAATAGTTTTTCTACACAATTCACACATAGTTGTATCCATTTATCTGGGAATAAGAAGAAGAAATAGAAAAAAAATCCCTAAGATACCTTCTTAAAATTTGTGAAAATGTGTACGTAATGTTATAAAAAGTTGAGTTAAAAATAGCTTGAGAAGGGGAATTAAGTTAATATAAAACTTTATTTCAGCTAGGACTAAACAATAAAACACTGAAAGCAAAAAAATTATTGTAGCACATTGTAGCACAATTTATATAATTCAATTACTATTAACTCATTAAGGAACAATAATACACAGAAATCAGAAAAAAAATTAAAATATCAATTTATGACTAGCAAATGATGATCTTGGTATTTACCTGATGAAGCTGTGGGTTTGATAGCAATTTGTGTTTGTTTTTATTTTGTGGGAGGAAATGTAAAATTCAAACAAGTAAAAGTACCAAGGTAATAAAAGGAAGGCTTGAATACAAATTGTGTGAGTGTCAGGGTTTAGCTTTTTTTTTTTTTTAATTTAATATACAACACACATCCCACAATCTGTTATTATTTAATCTAAGTTAAGGCATCACCTACCAAAGCAAATGGGGAGAGGTTTGTTTTTTCTTTATTTACTCTAGATTTACTGTAACAATTATTCTATTTTGTGTGAAATGACTACATTTTTCATTCTTTGAAAATATCAGTTATTATTGCATTAATATATGTCTTATTACCAATTAAAATAGTAATTATTTTAATCTTTTGTATTTACTCTAACTTTTTCTGCATAATATTTGGAATGAGAAGATCATTTACGCTGAAAAATACAATTTCCATCCCCCTCCTAGACTACTGTAAGCTATACAATTTAAACTTATGATAAAAAATAGCTTTCAATTAAACTCATTGCATGAAATACTTGCCACGTATAAATCAGCACACTTTTTTATTTCACCTTCTTCTGAGTGTCTGTCTGATTTTTGCTTCCAGGGAAGAAATACTTTCCATGGAATAATTTTCAAAGCTAACATTTGCATTCTGTATAATACATACGTGAAATACATGAGAAATGTTTTATATTTATTCCATTCAAAATATAGTCAACTGAAAATTAGTACCACACTTTCAGAATTGAATACGCTTCCATACTCCACTATTTTTCTCCATATCCATTGCTGCATAATTTTGCAGTGTAAGCAGAAAAAAATACTGTTTGTACAGTACGCTTTTACAAAACCAACAATCATAAGCTTTGCTCTTTTCTATTATAAGAAAATAGCAGCACTAATTAAATGGAACATCTTGAAAGCAGAAGGTTAATCCAGTGGAAATCTACTTTAATGAAAAAATGTTCAATTTTCACATAACAGCTGCAGAGGTAACACTTGAAGTATGAAATTTAGATAGGGACTCAAAATGTAGAAAAGCGCTGGAATATGCACGAATCACTATTAAATAAGTAATATTTAAGGAATATATAATTCAGTTCAGCTATTAAAACATTTCTGCTTATTTCTGTGACAACCAATCTAATAATAAACTATACCAGGAACAAGGAAGAAAGAAAAACAAACTAAAAAGCAAGTCTGTAAACTGTTATACAGGACATTTTTTCGTCAAATAAACAGTATTAAATCTGAAAGTCTAAATTATAGGATCCTTATCTTTTGTTCAGTAAGCTTCCTAAACAAAATATATTGATTTAAATGAATGTTTTGTCTGAGGAAGAAATCTGAGTAATGTAAGAATAACTAATATAAAACTAAAAGTTACTATAACCTTTATATTGGTGTTAACAATTGTAGATGTAACTTTTTAAAGTGTAACTAGCCCTCCATTTTCCCTTGTGTTGAAGAAAATTTTCACATTCAATATGAAACTTTCCTTGTAGAACGTGTGTGCTTCCAGTATTTATCAATGGTATGGCAATTAACTACTATGCTCAATTTTAGTTATTTCTTTTGCTGTATGTATTTCATGAGTGTATCAACGCATTTTGGAATGAGATTTTATTACAAAAACCTTTTGAAGAGTCTGCAGGCATTTCTACTATTTTCCATTGGTCTAGAACAGCCAGAATGAAACATGAAAAATCGTTTGACAGTCCATCTAATTCGAAAATTGAATCCTACTTTTACCCCTGAAAGAAACCTATTATAGTCAAATCTTTAGCCAGCATATGTAGCCTTAGTTCTGTTACTCTTAAATTAGTTTTTGGTGCTGAAGAAATTAGTTCTTTTTGTTCAAACTGAAGTAGGAACACATTTTATGAACAAATTCACAGTTTCTACACTTAGAAATACTTTTTGGTTCTCCTGCATATTTAACGTTTCAAAATATTTTTTTCTCCCATTTAAACTGTACTTGATATAAAAATAATATAATACATGGCATGGTGGTTTGATCTATTTATAACCCCTTTCTGATGATGGGACAATTTATTGATCTGTTTGATCACTTATAAATTATGAAATCTTCAAGACTGATATGAATTACTGAATAGCTTCAGAGCTTAGAGTAATAGATAACAACAAAGATGCAGCAAGACACCAGCTTTGGATGTAATACTGGTAAAATATGAATAGAAAGTGCCAAATGCTTTCGTAACAGTACAGGTTTTTAATTATACAGGTAAGTTCATACACTAAGACTCCTATTGCAGATCTAAAATTCTATGGGATTCTCTAAGAGAAGAGATGGTAACAGGCATTGACAAAGCATAAGGAGTGTAAGAAGTAACAGAGAACTGTCACCTACTGTTTTCAGCAGTTTTACCCAGTACAGACCCAGGCCATAGAAATGCATGGAATCAAGATACAATCAAAAAATGGATCTATGAATCTTTTTTAGAGTATATCGTTGAACATCAAAATGAGTTGGAAGTTGCAGTGTTGATTTAACTGGATGTAAAACCTCTATTGGAAGTCACATAAAGCCCATACAGTGGCAGGGTTTTGTGCTGTGCCATAGTGGCGAGGGAGGAAATACTGAATTAGATGTCTTACTTCCAAAGTTTTCATTATTTTAATGGCCAAATATAGCAAATATGGCTCATTCTACTGCCCTTGTATAGAAAAAGCTTTCTTAATTTTTAATTACATTTTTTGGTAGGAAAGGCCTACAAGGCAAATGCAGAATTTTTCAACGTCTATTTATCATTATATTAACTAGAAATTATTCTACACTTCTTTGTCATCATATGGAAGAATAGAATTGTCACTCTTGTCATATCACAAACAGCTATTCTGGTTCCATGCCTAATCACTATGGAAAGCAATTCTAATATCAGAAACAAAAAATTACGTTACTGTTGCTCGAACCTTTAGCACAGTGTTTGCAGGTAACCACGTATTTATTTATTTTATTTCTACAGTGTGTACATCAGCAGTGTTACCAATTCTGTAAGATAGTAGAATAAGAACATGACAAAATGGGAAATAGGAAAGGACTAGTTGAAGTAAAATGTGTTTGCATCAAGCACTCCTAGCTGAACTAATTTCAGAACATGAAATAATACACCTATATCATCTATGTCAGCATGACACTGCACCACTGTGTAAGAGCATGGCTTATCACCATGATAACACAGCTATTCAATTTTAAGGAGCCAGGCTATGATTTTTGTGTTATGCTGTATTCTGTGGACTAACCAGCTTATCTGGAGCTAGCACAGAATTTTTAGTACAGTGTTAAGTTTTGTACTACAGTCTAAGATGAAAAGAGAAGATAAAGATTTTTTTATCCATTTATATCTCAAAGTTGCACATGATTTAAAGTGATTTTTGAAAGTTCTGAGTACAAAAGTACCTTTAGAGGTTATGAAAATATTCAGATATTTACTTAGATATATGTCACCTATCTATACAACTCTGTGTCTATCTATCTATCCTAAATGTGATTTCAAGTAACAAAAATGCTTGACTAGTTCTAAGTAATTCATTTGATTTGAACAGCATCAGTCTTTAATCTTAATTGATTTTTAAAATAATTTGCTAATCAAGAAATTGAGTACTTACTCTGCAGTTTAGATTTAGGATTAGGATATGTATGGGTTTACCTGTTGGCTATTATAATTATTATTAATTAAATAATTTTATTTAAGAAATATTGAATACAATGATTACTGATATGCTTTTTAAATTCCTATAAAAATCATTATGGATTGTTTTTTTATTTACGTACTACCTAGTGACTCAGATAGAAAATTAATACTAAATTCTGCTTACAAATATAACATGAAAAGGAAGGAGCAAAGTTCAAATACTACTTGTTTCTTAACTATAAGAAATGTTAAAGCTGAGAAATCCATAGTTAAATTCAGTTCTAAATTCAGCTTTGGCTCTGATCATTCTAACTAAGATAACACGATTCCACATTATGGTATAAATAATCAGCATAACTTCAATGGTATTTTAGTGAAATATTAAATGCAGAAGTTAAATGTAACAGCTGATTTGAAGTATAAATTATTACCCATATGTGGGTGGCTGTTCTCAATGGCAATGGTAGCAGTTACATTGTAGTATGTGGTAAATTTGAAAAGTGTTAAATAATTCTGTTGTGGATTCACCTTGGCTGGATGCCAGGTGCCCACTGAGCTGCTCTGTCACATCCTGCATCTTCACCACAGTCTACAGGGGAATCTCTACTCCAATGTCTCTTTGCTCAGTGGAGCTGGCTGGCATTGACTTTATCAGACATAGGGGAAGCTTCTGGCATCTTCTCACGGAAGGCACCCCTGCAGTATCCCCACTACAAAAACCTCACCACGCGAACCCAATATAACATTATAAAAGTGGACCATTATTTGACTTACTCCTGTGACCATAGTACAAATTATTTTTTACTTCTTTTGCTTACTTATTTTCTCTGCCTGTACTGGCACAAGCATCTCTTCACGTTGCAACCCCTTCCATTTTCACACAATGTTATAGCTAACTTTAGAAGAAGAAATAGTTCTATTGTGTTATTTGAAGGTTAATTTTGGTATATGCTTAGACAGTGAAGAACCTTAGGATCTGTTCTCACAAAATATCAGTCTCCAGTGACAGAATTCTGAAAATATATTAGTATTCTACCATATCACTGTTGTCTTAAGTCGTGAGAATCATGAAATCAATCTTACATCAGTCTGGGGTTTTTTACGCATCTGTCTTAAAATCTCACAAGAATGGATATTCTACAGGATTAACTGTAAAGAAAAATATATAAGATATTTTTCTCAGGAAAGATCTATTCCGCTTGTGAGATTTCAAACAGATCAGGATCAAGCTATTTATTACTTTATTAATGACAAGTAATTAACCAGGAATCAGGAAATTCTATTCAGAAAAAATACACCTAATAAACTAAATAAACCATAGTACTAGATATTTTTAATAATGTTAGTAAACACCTAGAAACTTCTAAATACCCTTCTAGAACTGTTCCCAAAAAGCTCTCATCCTCTGCTTCTGCGTGTACACATGCAGGTTCACATACACCCCCTCCACACTCACACAATGACAGATGCCACACTCCTGGACATAGGGCCTACCATAAACTCCTCCCCATCTATAGAGGTTCCTCTTCTTTGAAATTTGAATTGGTTTGTAATGCTATTAACACTCATTCCATTTTTTCTTTGCTTTTTTTTTTTGTTTTTTTTATCTTGCAACAACAATCTTTTCCTGTATTGAAGAGTGCAATGTAAGGTTGCAGTCCTGCCATCAATATTCCAGTGAATATTCTTGCTTATAAAATCTACTTTATTTCACAGGTCTGATTCTCTGTTCTATACTTAGGCCCTGGTGAACACTAGAGAATTCTTTTCTTCTTTATTCTCAGTTCCTGTTCTCTTCCTTGCAGTTATGCAGCTCTATCTTCGATGAGTTATTATTTCTATGTCCAAACTACATAGCCAGGGAAAAAGCTAACAGTTATAGAATGTGAATGAAGAAGGATCGCATTGTCTGAGATCTTCCTGGACTTTTGTTATTTGGCTGTGTATATACACCTGGTGGGACAATGTGATTGGCAACGTTGAAGGGTTAGTGCTTATATCTGTCCTCTCTGAAGTGGAAAAAAAATGAAATACATGTTCTGAAACCGTTTCAGACACTGTTATCCTTCCTCTCTGTGACTCTCCAGCCAAGCTTGCTTCAACCAATCCCATCAAGAAGATTAGAGCTCTGGGACTGTTTTTTATTAAAGCCAAATAAAGGAAAGTTAGTCTAAGCTATGCTAGATCAAGTTATTTGAATTTGTTAGATTGATTTTGTCAGCTATTAAGACTTAAAATATTTATGATTAGAAAGTTGCTTTTGAAGTCTTATTAACTTAGCTACATTGAATTAGATATTTCAGCACCTTTAAAAGAAAACTATCATTGTGTGAAAGGAAAAGATTTTCATATCTAGTGGCTTACCAAAAAAAGCATTCACAGTTTTATAACTGTTTTCAAAACAAGGCTTTGTTGCATACTCTCCGTTGAATGAACAACTACCAAAATAAAATGCATTGCTCAACAAATTCTGTACACTCTTTAGTGCTTAACAGATATCGAATGGTTGCAGGGTATTTTCTGTCAACATATTTGGATCACAAGTGGCAGTTTTTGGTTTTCATCAAGATGTCATGTTTAATTTTTAAACTATTTGGCAACCTTGATATAAACGCATCCTGGAATATAAATACTGTGATGCCTGAAAACTTGACTCGGGGCATGGATAGTGTCAGCTGTGTCTTGTTGTGGGGTTTTTTTGGCTAAAAATGATTTTTCTTTTCTTTAAATATATTAGTCGAAATAACTGAGTGCTTGGACAGAAGCCATACATTTCATTAAGCAGTTTTTAGTACTAGTATTCCTTAATTCATTGTGTCAGCTATACACATCAGAAAAAAAAAAATCAGTAAAGTTGTAAAGAAAGCATAAACTGTAACTGAATTTGTAACTCTTTGTTTAAACTTTTCAAGTAGAGCTAATAAAACCATGACTATAAATTTGGAAAATCATTTACATTTCAAAGGAAAGACAATCTATGAGAATACAGGAGAAAAATTTCAGAAAAAATATTTCTGGAAGATTACTTTGTTTCACTTTTTCAATATAAAAATATCGCTTTTCAGCACTTTTTCTTCATTTTCTGTCCCAGTTTTTTTAGTGTCCTTCATAATTAACGTAACTTTTCTCCCCTCAGTTTACCCTCCCATAACTTACTTTCTGGAATTTCTCAAAAAGTCCTCTTTTACTCAGCTTCCTTAAAGTCCTCTTATGTACAGAGCTTGTTTTCACATTGCTGCCTGCCTTCTCCCATAACAATACATCTTAGTCATCAGTTCACTACTTTTGTCCTCTGACTCCTGGTGATGCATTCTAGATGATTTGGTTTCAAGCCCAACTGTCGGGTCAAGAGGACTGGCAGTTCATTTGCAGAACACATGTCAGGTGCAGTGAGCTTCCAGCAACCAGGAAGCAAAGAAAGTTGGATTCACTCCAGGCAAAAATTACAGCTGGACACAATTTGGTCTATCTGACTCCACAACTGGGAGACTTTAAAAAATACCACCTATTGCCTCTGGGGAAAGAGATCTTTCCCCAGAGCACTTAGAAGTTAGCTGAAACTTAAAAGATTCTTTTCTCTTATGTACAGTATTTGCTACTTGTGTTGGAAGGTAGAGTGATAAATTTAAAGAAATTTAAAGAAATCGGAGAAATAGTTATTCTAGTCAGCCTTTTATATTTATTGAAGTGGGATATACTGTCTACAGGACAGTTTGTCTGTATAGCTAGGTAGGTAACAAATATAGATGAGATTAGTTTCCCTCTAAGGATGCCTATTTTTCTCCACTGAATATAAAAGCAGGTTAGGGTTATGTTTTGAATATTGATGTTTATCTCGTAGATTTCAAGGCACATGTTGCAAGTGAATATGGATATATATCAGGGAATTAAAGTTCTCTGTGCTGGGAATTTTTAAAGAACTGGTAAGTCAATCCATCTTCCAACTTGAAAACAACACTCTTAGACTGACATGTACAATAGGTATCGCTCATTACCAACTGTTATCATTATCTATGTGAAGCAGTCCTTCTTTGATGATCATATTTTACATTGGCTGAGAGTGCGTAGTACCATGGAATGGATGCTGTTAAGTTAATGCTGAAAGCTTTGGGCCTTGCCATATTCTTAGTCACCAAATACAGAGTTACCAAACGTAAGAGCTCTTTGATGTGAAAAATCAGAACAGAGGTAACCAAAGTCTCTTCACCATCATTATTCTCATCACTGTTTGTTTGTTTGTTTGTTTGTTTGTTTGTTTGTTTGTTTTAATGCTCTTGGCTCCTTTCCCAAAAGAAAGGAAGGGATCTTACCTTCTCCTAACATAGTTCATCTTATTCTGGGCACTAAGAATTTGTCAAACATCTTTTCTACTTCTTCTGCACCTTTCATTTTCATCTTACAGATTTTACTGCTTGCATCTGTTTTCCAATTTGAGCAATCATACCATAAATTTTGTTTTTCTTCTTTGTCATTATTAAGTGTTTAACTATGCTACAATATGTCAATATTTTGGTGTGCTTATTTCTGGGTTCAGGCAAATAAGCAGTATTAATTCTTTGCTTGGTTTGGAGTTTGTTCTTCCTGATTGCAACAGGCCTCTACTTGTGTTGTTAAGCTGACACAAGTCTATTCCCTTCTCCAAATATGGCAGTGAAAGATAAAATTCTCTGAACAGCCTTTTACTGTTATTGTTTTAGAGATAAGCTTATCCCGATGTGCTAACATATTTACCCTGTAAAGATAAACAAACAAAAATAAACTCTCTTGTAACTTTATATTCTGGTTTTGCTCTTTCTAGATAGCTTAATTTGAAACCCATGGTACTCAGATGAGTGAATAAAGACTTCACACAACATCTACCTTCAAGATAAAACCGTAAGTATTATTTATTTCCTTTCTCTATACAGATCAGCTTATTTAGCAATCAGCAACAGCTTTTCAAGCAAAAGTATTCTTTAAACACTTTAGGAAGTTTAAATGCTATGTTTGCTTGTCATTAATTTGTCTAATGTCACTGAGATATGGCAGGTCACACTATCTGTATTTTAAGCATCATCAAAGGGTCTGTTAGGCAGGATGCTATACCATAAAACCTATCTCGTATCTCCTGCAGGGCACACTGGGCAGAACTTGTCTGTCTGGTCAAGCTATAGAAAAATATCCTATTACTTTGATATTCCTCTAGCCCCTGTGGCTCAAGAATTTTACCTGATAGCTGGAAATCAATTCCTTTCACAGCTCCTGTGGAGTTCTGCTCAATGGTCTAGCAAGAGAGTAGTATTTTCAATCCGTTTCCCTGAAAGTATTAGTTGCTGACAGCTTGCCTTTAGCTGTCAAACTGTAAAACTGCCTACACTTAAATGACTGACCGGCCAAACACATTTAGGATTCTATTTATAAAAGAGAAGACTTTAAATTAACAAATGTAGTTTTTCTTTGTCTAGACATAACCACAGGAAGCATGGGATATTACAAAAAATTATTCAACATGCATCGCCACTTTAGCAGATGTACAGGTACATTTGACAAGAATCTTTTCATGAAAATCATAGTGAAAATACATACAATTTCATTTTTACATGATGTTTTAGTAAACACCTGTGAACTACTGGAACATATTTGGCGGAAGTGGTGATGAACTTGCATTATCATCCTTAATTCTGCTCTGTCATTTGAAACATATAGCACCTTTACACCAAATGAAATTTATGTCCTCTGTTGTTTTAGAATAAGAAACATTTTTTATTTCAGACATACTTTACTTTACATATATTACACTGAATAGTAAGAATAAAAGCATATGATGAGTAAGGCAAGTCATAGTTGTGGAAGAAGAATAATAAAAATGTCTGCAGACCTTAATCCACCTATGTTTTTAAAGTATTGGAAATCTGCAGGGTATTGGGCTTTTGTGATTCAGGTGAGGGCTTAAGTCTTGGTCCCATGCTAACTTTACTTTAAATGGTCTTTGGCATTAGTTAAATATTTATCAAGCTCTTCCGTGCAGCAAAGAGAAATAACTTCGCAAAAAAGTATTTCAAAGTATTTGGAAAAGAGAATAAAATACCTGAATTCCTCACTGAGCAAGGATTAGAGAAAACCAAAGTAAAAATTTGTGACAGAATTTCGTATAAACTCGCTAAAGGCCTTCAGAATTTAAGTGTCTGATTTATGCTACTTGTGCAGGGTGTCTCAGGACAGGTTTAACTGTCTTTAGGAAGAATTTTGTTTATGAAGGATGAAAACTAACATTTCTACCCTAAATTAGTGCTATCACTTTTAAATACTGAAACTTATATATTATTAATTACACCTTAGAGGTCCATTCTAAGCATTTTTAATGTAATTTACACTTTTTTTTTTTCCAGAATAATTTGAGATAGGAGAATTTTGCCAAAACAGGTTAGTCTATATACTTTTATTGAATGTCAGCATTTTCAGAATATCTATCTGTAAAGAAACCCAGCTCTGACCACGTGAGAGAGGTAGCTCTAATTGATACATTGTGATGTCTCCAGGTTAATTCCTAGGAAATAGTAATAAAAAAGGAAAGAAGGATGATACCCCATAGAAACAGCTGGTAAACAACTTTTATAAAACTTTAAATGTCAGCGTTTTGATAATTTTTTAACTAGATTTGGAACAAAAAATAAATACAACATTTTGTCTTTTTGTGCATGTTTATCTGAAATTTAGTGATGATTTTAAGCAGTGTAATGAAAAAAACAGCAAATAATAAGGACAGAATTTAATAATAGTTTGCTATTAAAGCAAATGTAACAAAAAAAATCAAAAGTGTTTTTGTTGGATTTCAGAAAAAAATCTAGCCATGTTTTAAACATATTTTGATAGTGTTACTTTTCTGATATAAATCAGCTTCATGATTTTTTTCCCAACAAGCTCTGAAAATAATGCTCCAGTTAAAACCATTTACTGTTCTAGTTTTCTTCTAGGCTATATTTTAAAATATCATTATAGATTTCTGTGGCTGTTCAAAATAATGTTAGGTTTTTTTCCAAAAAAAAAACCCTAGGTGTATAACAACTAATTTTAACATAATTCTAAATATTTTAAAAAAAAATTATAATTAAGCTAAATTTTAGCTTCTAAGGTTAGTTTAGACATTCAGTTTCTCATTGTTTTTCCTTCTGAATTTCCCCCCATTTTTGTTAGATATCTCCCTACTCTGTGAAGATCTGTATGTCTCAATCCAGATTTCTAACCAAGACACTTTCTGACAATTCAGTTTGTCGTTAGAACAATTCACATGCTAACATTAAGAAATGGACACTCTTTCATAATGCCCTTAGTCTCTGTATCTTGATCTTGATATTTTATACTTATTCTTTTCTGCATATTTTTCTTATTATTCATCCATTCCTATCTCTGTTGCTTGTCTTGCATCCCTCAATGTTGTCTATTTCTTGTATCTTACAGTGTTTTTATTTTATCTTTAATCTTTTTATTTTTTTCCCTCTAGTGACTTCATTTTTCAAGCAGTAAAGCTTGGCTATTTTGGATTTAACTCCCATATAAATAAATTTAGTGAATGAGTTCAGAATCTCTCCCTCCATCTTATTTATCATAAATAGCCCCCTTTTCACTAGCTGCAGAGGCTGGAGAAAAAGTGGGGAGTTTTTTCTGCTCTACTATTAATAATAAGACAGCTTTTCAGAAAAAAAAGTAAACAATAAAGATAAGTTCAAAAAGTACTGCTTTTTTTTCAATAAATTATAGAATCATCTAGTTGGAAAAGAACTCTGAGATCATCAAGTCCAGCCGTACCTGTCCACTACTAAACCATGTCCCTAAGATGCTCATCTATCTTTTAAACACCTCCAGGGACGGTGACCCAACCGCATCCCTGGGCAGCTGTTCTAGTGCCTGACCACTCCTTCAGTGAAGAATTTTTTCCTAATATCCAGTCTAAACCTGCCCTGGTATAACTTGTGGACATTACTTCTTGTCCTACCACTTGTCACTTGTGAGAAGAGACCAACACTCACCTTATTACAGCCTCTTTTGAGGCAGCTGTAGACAGTGATGAGGCCTCCCTTCAGCCTCCTCTTCCCTAGATGAAACAACCCTAGTTCCCTCAGCCGTTCCTCATAAGACTTGCTCTCCAGCCCCTTCACCAGCCTTGTTGCCCTTCTCTGGATGCACTGCAGCACCAATGTCCTTCTTATACTGAGGGGCCCAGAACTGAACACAGTACTCGAGGTGTGGCCTCACCAGCGCTGAGTACAGGGGTAAAATCACCACCCTAGTCCTGCTGGCCACACTCTTTATGATACAGACCAAGATAGCACTGGCCTTCTTGGACAGCTGGGCACACTGCTGGCTCATATTCAGTCGGCTGTCAATCAGCATCCACAGATCCTTCTCTGGTACGCAGCTTTTAAGTCATTCTTTCCCAAGTCTGTAACACTGAATACGATTGAATCCCTATCTGTGGAGGTATTCAAAAGATGGTTCGACAAAGCACTTAAGAATGGGCAGATGTCGTTGGACTCAATGATCTAAAAGGTCTTTGCCAACCAAGCGGTTCTGTGTTCCTATAGTTCTATGATTCTTTGATTCTATATGATTCTATGTTCCTATGATTCTAGGCTCATTTTTGTTGTATTTTGTTGTTTATGTGGGTTTACTAAATAAAACTTGATCATACAATATATCCTTTGTTACAGTATGCAAGCAGATGAATAAAGCCTGATCTAAGTTTTAGCTAACAGAACAGACTATGAGAAACACCTGGTTGCAACATTAGAAGTGGCCGGACATAGAATAAGAAGCTGAAAATAAGTGCTTTGAGAGATGGCCACTTAACATCATAGAAATTCAGGGGGAGACATGCAATGGATGGCTGAGCTTTAGGGGGCCACTGGGGGTCTGTTTGGAGAAAGAATTCTTTACAGATGGGTGATGTTAACAATTGTACTAAATATTTCTGCTCAAATGCACATTCTGACTAACATTTTTATTATCAAATACATACAAGAGTTGTTAGGAAAAAGGGTGTACTGAACTTAGTCTTAATGCTAAAGAAGCTAAACTGACTTGTCTGAGATCTTGAACATGAGGTGAGTGGAAAAATAGAAAAAAAAATCAACAAAAAACACACAAAAAGAATCCCAAAAGAGACAATCTCCATTTCTGTGAGCCAGGGGCTGCAATAATATTTCATTAGGCTGGACATAGATACAAAAGTGACCTTAGGATTCCCTCTGATGAATGTAGCTAAGAAGAAGGATAATGAGCTTACTCTTCTAGAGGAAAAATGATTCCTTATTGCTTTGTTAGTTGACACCATCTTAGTTGATGAAAAGGCATTTTTGGCAGCGTATATGGAGATTATATTTTCATCTTTCTAGCTGAAATGAATGTAATGATGAGAAAAGAAATCAGAATCAACAGTGCAGAGCTGAAGAAATGTTGAGACAAAATAAGCAGCAATTGCTTATCCGCCAGGACAAGATTCAGCCTAAAATCAGAACAGGCATTTGCAAAACAGACATTAGTAAAAGCAAAAATACTTCTTCAGTGCCTCCTTGATTATTCTTCAAACTTTTTAAAACTTTAAAATATTTATTCTCACACCATTAAAGACATTCTTGAATTTACGGAGATGTCGTCACACTGAAAAGAGCAGAAGCAAAATCATAGAACTATAGAATGGTTTGGATTAGAAGGAACCTTTAAAGATCATCTAGTCCAACTCTTCTATGGACAGGAACATCTTCTATGAGATCGGGTTGCTCAAAGCACCTGATCCACCCACGCATGTTGAGCAATCTGGTTGATGTCATTGCAAGACCACTCTCCATAATCTTTGAGGAGTCGTGGATATCTAGGGACACCTCCAAAGACTGGAAGAAGTCTCGTGTCACCCCCACAAAAAAAGACTCCAAGGAGGACCTGACTAATTATATACCCATTAGCCCCACTTCAATCCATGGGACAGTTACAGAGTGAATACTCCTAGTGACTATTACAAGTCAACTGAAGCACGGGATTGGGAAAAGCCAACATGGATTCATTAGAGGCAGATCATGCTTAACAAACCTGATCTCCTTCTACAACAAAATGATTCAATCAGTTGATGCAGGGCGGGTGGTGGACATTGTCTACCTGGACTTCTCAAAGGCTTTTGACACAGTTTAGTCACAACCTCCTCATAGAGAAACTGACATACTATAGCCTAGATAAGTGGTCTGTGCAGTGGGTGAGGAACTGGCTGACAGACTGTACCCAGAGAGTGGTGATAAATAGTTCTTTCTCAAACTGACAGCCAGTCACAAGTGGGGTCCCCAGGGACTGATATTGGGCGCAGGTTGTTTAATATCTTAATAAGTGACTTGAATATAAGGATCAAGAGCACTCTGATGAAGTTTAAAAATGACACCAAGTTCAATGGGGAGGCTGACATGCCAAAGGGAAGATCTACTCTCCAGGAAGGCCTGGATAGGCTGGAAGAGCAGGCAGCAGGAACCTTATGAAATTCATTGGAGATAAGTGTAAGGTCTTGCACCTGGGAATATATCGCCCTCGTGTGCAGCTCACATTGGGTTCCACTTGGCTGGAGAGTAGCTCTCAGGAGAAGGACCTGGGGGTCTTGGTGAACAACAGGCTCAACATGAGTGAACAGAGTGTTGCAACAGCAAAGAAAACCAACAGGTGTGCACCAAGAAGGGCACACCTGCAGTGATAATGAAGTCATTATTCCACTCTACTCAGTGCTTGTCAAGCCAAACCTGGAGTGTTGTGTCCAGTTTTGATCTCCGCTATTCAAAAAAAGATGTGCATAGGCTGGAGAGGGTCCAAAGAAGGGTCATTAAGATGATCAGAGGGCTAGGAAACCTACCAAATGAAGTCAGTCTGAGAGAACTGGATTTGTTCAGTCTTGAGATGAGAAGGCTTAGGGGAGACCAGCGCACAGAATTCTGCCTTGTCCTGAGCTAAAACCAACCTGACCAGTCATGCTATATTCACAGTTACTACACTTATTTGGAATTAACAGCATTGAACAAGGGTAAACTATTTACACACCAAAAATAATTAGTTTTACTTTCAACAGAGGAAAATAAATTCCATTACTTGAAATATTTGATTAAATATATTTAATCTATTTAAGAAGTAGAACTTGGATGCTCTCTTTTATCGAAGTGACAGTGTGCTTTTCTCATAAATTTATTCTTTTTTTTTTCTTTCTCTTCTCATATGAAAGTTTTGTGGGTTTTATTTTTTTCGGAAGTCTTGTTTTGTTTTTATTTTGGTCAGAAAATCCTAAGGCAGGAGAGGTTAAATACCTGCTATTGAACATCTTCAGTTCTAGGTGTCTGCATTTCTTCTTCCAAAACATATTTCATGCTGAGTGGAACATTCTCTTTATAAGAAAATTTTAAACACGTCAAGATTAACAAGAGTGCTGTAAAGGTAAAGGATCCATTAGCTCAAAATTTTGTAGGTGACATGTGGATGAAGTGATTTGAAGGCAGGCTTGAAGATCACTAGTCGTTGTGTAATACTTGTCACACTATTATGTAGGTCTACTTGACCTATGTTAATAATTCTATTCATATTAACAACAGAAGTAATAAATTAATCATAGTAGGAAAGATTCCAAGTTAAAAAAAAAACTTACACCTTTGAAGGAAATATTTTATTTCATTTATTGGATATCATTATATTCCAGGGTGAAGTTCATAGCTTTCCTTGAAATATTCACAAAATAAAGTCTTAATTGGTGTGAATAAGGCTGAAATATAAATGTCAACAAAACCAAATATTTATTTCTCTGAAATAATTGTAGCATTCCAGTTAAAAAATTATTTTACATATTTTTGGATTGTATTTGAAGAACTGCATATAAGCCACATGAAGTAAAATAAGAAAAAGGAAACCAATACTTACTTTCAAATACACACATCTCTGAGACTCTGTTAAAATAATTTGAAAAAATAGACAGTTCATATAATGGTGCAAAATAATTTTCTTCTCAAGAGAATTGTTTGAAAGCTGTTTTCAGTCTAAACTGAAATATTTTCCCTGACTTTAACATAAGGTGATTTTCTTGATACGAAGTTGCATATTCTATACAAAACTTTCTCTGGCCATAAGACTCAGAAGGAGTGGACAAGGCAAATTAGGAATGGTTGCAAGACATTTTAATAGCTGTACAGAATAATAGTGAAATCAGTGGGGTTTTAAATTTTCTTTTGTCTTACCCATGAAATCCACAAAGTTTTTTCCAAAGCAAATTAAAACAAAAAAAAAAAAAAGCACTAAACCAAGATTAATGGGAAGTCTTTGGTCTTATAAAATTAAAACAAGTTCTAGTTATTTCCAAGATGTAGAAAAAAACATTCTCAAAACTAAAAATATCTAGAAATATTTAGCCATTACAATAAAGAGTAAACCGCTTATTCCTTTGGTGAACAGAACAAATTCATAGAAACATAGAAGACACTGACAGAGAAAAAGACATCACCCATATCCCCTAATTTCCACCTGATATGACAAATAATCAAAAATTTCACAGTCTTTCTTGAAAATCTGCTTCAGTACAGAGCTATGCTTATTTTTTTTCCTAAAATCTACCTTGATTCAATTTTTTTTCTCTAAACCTCAAACTTATTGCTTACTACCTGAAACCCAACTGTCTTTTACAGCCAGTGAATAGAATTAGCTGTTTTCAGGTGACATTTTGTCTCATTCTAGGACAAAGAATCATGGCAGAAAAAATATTTGTCTTTAGAGTTCAGCTTCCCTCCAGTGGTGATAAGAGAAGTTAAAATGACTTGATCAGACTTAAGTGCTTAATTTCTAGCTATATAAAGTCTATTAAGATAAATCATCCTTCATGAACACTGTCAGACTAACAAAGTGACCATAAATAAAGAAAGCAGAAAAGTATATCAACATATCAGGTAAAGGAAGAATTTCAACAGGAACAATTAATACTCTAGGCTCTGTAGTTTCTACCTAGAGGAGAGATTTGAGTCAAATCACAGAACATAGTTCAACAAGTCAAACAGATTTTGTTTTAAAATAAACCACTGCTAAAGAAACTTTGAGAAGCAAACAAAGTACAGTGATCTATCTATGAATGGAATTATGATTCCAGGACCTTGTCTTAATACCACCCAGTACAAAAGGAACATGCCTATTGGCGTCTATGACCACAGCAATGCCATAGCTGGCAGCTGTGCGTAGAATAAGACCAAAAAGTCTATGGAAAAAAAAAACCAAACAAACAAAACCAGCACCCAAATCTATTAGAAAGCACAAACCAAAGACACCAAGAAAGTAATACAAAAACAATATGATTTTGTGTATGGAAGAAAACAGATTTTTTATTCAGATAACAGAATGCAGAATATGTAACCCAAGTATGGATGAAAAACAAGACCTTATGCATTAATATCTGTTCTTCTTTGATAAAATTTTATAAGCTGGATACAGAAGGAAAATAGACCTGTGAATGAAGAGATTCAGCCAAGACTTTCAAGGAATCATAGAACTGAAAAATCCCAAGTACTAGTCTGTTTCTCATTTTTAGAGGAGACTCCCATTTCCTGTAGCATCAGTCTGCAAGACATTCACTGGATTCTGTACGATAATATCAAGCTATTTTTGCTCATAGGCTTTGATGGCATCATATACATGCTCTGCCTTAGCAGATGGTGTTTAAATCTGATCTTCTATTCTGTGGAAATAATACCACACAAGTGAAGATTTGCCTTGAGGTTGTCTCTGCAATATTTCATTGGCTGACCTCTCAGCCATTCACTGTATTTTAACAAGTGACAGAAAATAACTTCGGGCAATCTCTTTCCTGCTCCATGTACCAGATGCCTGGACAAGAACAGAGAAGTCTGAGCTTCGAAGCTCAGTGTTTGACAACACTGTAAAATGTTAGCACTTGGAAGTTTATTCTACCATTTTATGAAGAAAACATAAATTTCCTAAGGTGATTGATGTGGTGGCTGAAGACTGTTCAAATTCTGTAGCTGTACAGAGGATTGATGAGTATAACTGGACCATGACAAATGATAGATCAAATAAATTTTTTAAAAGAACTTTAAATATATGCATACGTGATAGCACACTTATTTTTCCCTTGCCCGACATGCGACAAAATTATTGTTAAAATAGCTACCCAATAAGGAGAATTTCCGTATATATCTGCTATCAGATAGGATGTTTTGGATGGAAGAAAGAGGTCAGAATTGAATCTTCTTTGCTCTCACAATTCTTCCTTGTCTCCAGACAATGATTTGGGAGTTTTAAGTATAACATGTTTTTTTTCTATGTTATACCTTTTCCACCATCAATCCCACACAAGCAGTTTATTTAAAAAAAAAGAAAATAAATTTTCAGAGTAATAAAATGTATTCTATAGTCAAATATCTTTTTCCTTAGTTTTGTTTGTTCTTTGTTTTAAGTATAAACAAATAGGCCAGATATCACTTTTGTTTTTCTATTTAAAAAGTAATATTATGTCTTTCTGAGAAGCCTATTGACACAAATGTCTTTGTGCTGAAATTGGGAGTCAGAAGGAAAAATGCTGCTTGTCTTGAGGAGAGTGATGAGACACTTCAAAATTAATCCCAGATACTCAAAAATAAAGTCGTCAACTTTGAGTGTAGAAATAAATTCTTAAGGTTATATTGGGCTGACTACACTCAGTCTGTTCCCCTTGTCTGTACAGACACTTACTAGTAATACTTAAGATTGTGTTTTTCATGCGTGTTTTCTGAAAAATGTAACAAAAAGAATTTACATTCAGTTGTTTTCTTCTATGATTTGAGATGATTTAAGGGCAAAAAGTCTCAGAAAAATCTGATATTTAGGGATAACCTAAAGGGATTAATGTTCAGTGCTTCATTTTAAGGTTATATTTTGTAAAAACGTAGGCTTTGTGCTTTTTTTTAATGTGTGTATTTTGTCCTAAGATTGATGGGAGATTTAAATTGAAGGCTATGAAATTACTAAACATGAAAGAAAATAAGACTAGATATCTATGGTTATTGAAGTGAAATCTCTTTTAAGACCAGGAAATTTCTTCCAGTTTCCTCCAATCAAGAAAGAGGAGTATAGGATCCAATAACAACCTAAATGATCTACTGACAGCTTAGTTTTACCAGTTAGGAGGTCTTGAGCACCAGGTAAGTGTAATGAATTCAACATTGCATAGACAACTGGACTCACAACTTCTTATAATGAGTCATCTACATCTACACAGTAAATCTTACTTGTAGAGCATACTTTGAATGTGCAGATCAACATATAATGCTTGCTGGTTTCCAAAAATCATGGAATCTGAGCCATAAGGGTCCATGCTTTAAACTGAAAATGAATGAGTTTCACCTTCAGTTCCATAGGAAAAAAAAATGAATCCCCAATGAATCTGTAATTTATCTATGTCAAAGAAAGACCTTCAATGTAAGTAAACTATTAATGGGTAGAAAATGACTGATAGCTTCTATCTATGACAAAGTATTATGTAGTGATTTATACAAACTTCACTTAATTTGTGAATGTTTATGTTATTGTGTCTTACTTGGGATTTAGGTTGGCAAATATTGGATACCTTAATACATATCTTCACATAGTAGTTACTTTTAAAGTTGGATTAAATAAAAGCAGAAGCGAATGATAATTAGGAAAAAGCAATATATGAAGTAAGGCTTTAGGGTCCTAATGTAGGGTTTTATAGGTTCCTGTTTATTTATGAGCTCATAGTGTAAGGTGTTCTTTTAGCCAGTGGACTCAATTCAGATATGTAAATATTGAGGGCGATTTTTGATGCCTTAGGGTTTCTGCAATATCATCACAAGACTGGCAGACATTACAAAGGACCTCTGGGAGAGTTGTATTCTTCTGGAGTGGTAGATGGAGGTCAGGAGAGTACTTAAGCTCTTAAAATGACACCAGACATCTTTGTCCAGGCAATATATTATTCCAGTAGTCGAAAGAGTCAAGAGACCTTAGAGAATTAATCAGCTGAACAAATGCTCTTGTCTGTAGCAACAGTATTTCTGAAAGGATATGTACTTTCTCATACTTCACCAGAGATTAAAGGCAAATGAGATCTTGTCAGTTGTATGAGTAATAAATTCTAATTATTTGATCTGACTTTCTCAAAAGACAGAAGTTTCCTGTTATATGTAGTAGCTCCTTATTTGGAAGCATAGCTGAGAAAAATAATGAATTATATTTTAAAATTTACAGTACAGAAAATAATTTAAAATCACAACAAATTTTCTGGAGGGTTAGTTACTTTCACTCTTTGAAAGTTTGTTTTGGTTTTCAGTCATTATAGAGTCCATTACCCTTTCTTGATTTTCTGCTATACTGCATAGCCATCTAACTTCAAATTCTTATTCCTCATATACAACACAGACTGTGATTTATTCAGTCATTTAATCTTGATCAGAATAAACAAGATTTACACAAACCTTGAATCGTTCACAATAAAGCACACTTTTAGATCCTGTAGTGATTTTCATGTCTCTTGGCAGGTCTTCTAGTATCTCAGTATTCTTGAAATGGTCTTCCTTATACACCCAGAAGGGTTCTTCTGAAGTGTTTAAATCAGAGCTGTACAGATCATTCAAACCTAGTCACTCCAGCACTGTCTGTTGAAGTAATACAACTTTTCATTTAATATGTGTGACATCATCCTTTATACTAGCTGGTTCTAATTTTTTTTCTCTAGCTAGTTCATTTCTGGGTTTTTTTTCTGTGTGTAGTGGACTGACTTTCAGATTTTTCAGATCTTCCTTAAAAAAAATGGCCTTTACAGGTCTTCCTTAACAGCAGAGGTCAGGATCCATGGAAATATTCCATATCTTCCTTTAACGTAACCCGACATATAAATAAGGTGTAGATAAGACCGTATGCTCTCTTCTTCTTCCGGCAAGCTGGAGAGCAGGAGTGCCATTGCTGCTGGTCCTGTCTGGAGCTGAGGCCTTCAGCAGTTGCCATTGTCTGCCCACGTGTTGGGGGAGAGTCCTGGGTCGGATTTAGCTGTTCTGTTTTCCTCAAGGGAAGTGGTGAGATTTTGCTAGCTCTTTACTTTGTTAGTTACTGGGTGTTGTAGTTGTATGCTGGGTGTTATATAGATCCTTTTTATCCTTTTTCCCATTTTCCCTTCCCCTTTCCCTTGCTTGGGAGTTTTACATGATATCCTTACTGTACGTAGTTCTTTGTATTTAGAAAATATAGAAATATATATATATATATATAGTGTGATTTTGGTTTCTTCCATAGTTTTTTTCCTTTGAGAGGGTGGAAGTTTTGGGAAAGAGGCAGACTGAGTGGTTGGAGAGCTTGGAAAATCTAACTCAAACCAGCTCACTGTGGAAATTTCACAGACATAATTGAAACCTCTACTTACAGAAGAATTAACATTGTACCATTCACAAATGATACCAGAAGATGTAAATTAGGAGCTCTAACAACATCTTGCTTAAAGGAATGGCTTGCATTCAGATCTGTGAACGAGATTTAGTTTAGAAAATATGCTTTTTTCCATAGGTGTGTTCAATATAATAGCACTTAGATCTGATGAACAAATGTCATCACACTACCAACTAAGATAAGCTTGAACTATGACATAGAATATTTTTCTTATTAGGGCAGACAAACACTTTGTATCTTTTCTGCAATATATTGTTCAGTTTTCAGTGCGATGATATGTCATTTCATACTGGTCAGCTCTGACCTACTTTTCATGAAGAAATCTTTTTATTAGGCAGTTACCACAGTGAAATAATAGAATTTAACATGGAAGATCAATTTTGAACTTCAAACTATGTTTCAGGAGAACACAGCAAGGAATATTGAAGTCAAGAGCACACCCCAGGAAATAGATTATCCAGAGGTACAGAGAATTCCCTGCTAATATAAAGACTGTTTCTAATAATGAATTTTTACACCCACTTCAGAAGCCACTAGTTGCAATTTTCTTTACTACATACTTAGGTGCTTGCTTAGAGTGGTTTTTTTTAAGTTGATTCCTCTCTCCCCACCCCTCAAGGGTCCTAATGTAACCCTCTCCTGCTTTCACATTTTGAAGGCTGAGTCAAATACTCAAAATTTTTATTCCAGTAGTTAGCCTGGGAGAGTCTTGCGTATGGATTCTTATCTTTGATACTTTCTATTGTGTCTGTATCCTACAATAAGAAATATTACATGGGCGAAATACAAACAATATTGTCTCTGACCCTTTCAGAGTGGTAGTTCATTTTCTAAGCCCAGATATTCAAATGGAAAACCTTTATCAAAAAAGAAAAAGCAGAAATAAAACCTAACAATTTCTCTTTCAGTATTGTTTTGTTTTCCACATATATGTCCTGACCAAGACTGCACAGGTATTTGTGTATCACATCCATAATCATAATACATATGTGTAGCAGAGACTGCAATGAAAACTTGGTAACCAGTACATTAAGTTTCACAAAGCAGCGCTTACAAACATTGAGCTAAATCTATAAACAGTACCATAAAAGCTGAGGGATGATCATACATGCATAAAAAAAGATTAATTAAAAGGAGAGTATTTATTTTGATTATCAATGCCAAGTATTTGGGACAAAATAAGGAAGCCTAGTATTTTTAAAAGTCTTTTCCTTATATTTTGGCAAATTTGTGTGGTGTGCATGCCATTACTTTTTTATGTTTAATACAGAACCTGTTTTATTACCTCATTAAATTCTTTGCATTGATATTAAAGGGATCATCATCTCACTGAACTCGCATTGCACTAAAATGTAATGACTGATAACAATCCCTTTCAAATTGTTTCCCCACTAACAGATATATTCCATAGTTCAATTTTGTGCAAGTGGCTTTGAAAACAGCATTGAAATGAATCAATCCGAAAAATACCACCTCTGTTTATTAATAAAAATAATTACATAGCTTTTGTTAGCAGCATTGTGGTTGTTCTGAAAATATGACTATGGATATGCACTAGACGTTACGTCTGAAGGATTGTTCTCCTTGAATGCAACCTTTTCTGACTTAATGCTTCCAAAGATCCTACATTAATGCTGTATTTCAAATACAGACCTGGCACATATTATATCTGTAGATCATGAAGAGCAGCCTGTCAATAGGCATAAGCTTTCAGAAGGCTCTGGGCTTTAATTTTTATAGTGTTTAAAAAACAATACTGAAAGGCTCTTTGTATTATTTTGGGAACGAATAAATGGAGAAAATTAATATTCCTATACCACAGAAGAAGTTAGAAGTGAATAGTTAATTATCCTGTGTTATCGCTCACTGATTTGTCTTCTATGTGTGCGTACACACATAAATCTTCCAAACTAAAACCAGCCAAAGTGTGAGGCTTACTTTAGACATTATGACTAAACAGAAGTCTCTAAACAAAAGGACATAAAGACAGAATTTGACTAATATTGAGGATTTTATAACAGAATGGGTCAAAATCTAAAGAGTGAATAATACATACTCAGCTAAATTTGCATTAGTCTAGTCGAGTGATAGAGCTCTGTAAAGGTTGTAATTAATTTTAAGCTACAATACGAGAACAATGTCTATGAACATTTAGAGCTAGATCCCGCATAGAAGACAGAAACTCGTAGTTGAAGTACAACATTTGATTTCAGGCAGAAGGTTCTCATGGTGCAATAGAAACTAAGACATTTAAACTCTGCACAATACTCAGATAACTGGGTATCTGAAGGGGATGGTCCTTTTAAAAAGTCTGGGGTGTTTTTAAGAAGTATATCCCATCTTCCTCCCTGAGTCTTACTCACATTGTTAGAAAAATATCTTTTTGACTTCAGATACCAAACCCACTCTTATTTGTATGAACTTATTTCACTGTTCATGTCTGGTGGGGTTTTAAGGAAATAACATAATGGTCAATCACCTAGAAATAATCTGGGTTTATCCTTAACTGGGAGGGTTTTCAAATACATATTTCTGGCATCCAGGATTTCAGATATTTATTTCTAGATTCAGGACAGTTTCTTATGATCATGCTATAGACAAAATAAAATTAGACAGGGTTTGATAAAAAACGTGTAGACAAGTTTAGATCATGGATGTTGAAGTCATGATACTGTACAGAAGATAGATAATGAAAAATTTATGTGATTAAAAAATCAAAACTCATACAGCACTGATCTGTAGCTCATTTCTTAAGACATACAGAGAAAGAATTTCAGGTTCTTTTTTCTTTAATTCCAATATAAATGTAGAGGTATTCAATTATCTTTTCAGATACAATGTATAGCAATTTTGGGCAAAGAAACAGAAAATTCCCAAATGAGATATGCCCCATTTTGTCTCACGCTCTGGTTATGAACAGACTACAGGGAAGGGTCTTTTCCCTATGAGGCTCTACCTCAGAGACACAAATCAGAAATAAAATCAGAATTATGAATGTTTAAAGAGTGACATTTCCACAACTGATCCTTTCTGTCTTGGAAAGTCATTTAAATCTCTTTAATTTTCACTGAAATCTCTTTGAGATTATATTGAATGGCAAATAAAATCATTTGAAGCAGTATTATTTTACTTCTAGAAGGAAGTTAAACAGGTCTTTCTACAGGCTTTTTGATTTCAGTAGTTTTCATTGCAAATGTAGATACTATTCATCCATTTGCTTTCTTTCTTTTTTTGCTAGTAAAAAACCACATCAACTCCTAACACTATTGATTAAACCAGAAAGGAAAAATGGAATCTAGAAAAACAAGCATGTTTTTTATGGTCACTATATTTTCATAAAACTACCAGAGGAAGAAAAATACAGTTAACATCTCAAGCCTGAGAAAAAACAATAACTGGTTTTACTGTTTTAAAAAATATTTTAAAAATATTTCATAAAAACAAATAAGCAGTCAAAATATTTCACTATTTTGCCTAGGGCCAATAGGCAAAACTTCAGTTTCCAATATTGTTTTAAATCAGAAAAAGTTGAATTATGAGCATAAAATATCTAAGGAACATCAACGTTAGCAACATACTGAAAGTGATACAGATTATGTCAACAAATACACATTTGTAAGAAAAAGTCAGATGATTATCTAATTGACTGTGGGTGGTAGACCATGTATATTTATTTGTTTACCTCCAATTATTTACTATGAGTTTACACAGTACTAATTATGAGGCACACTATTGATATATCTGATTTTCTAAATACCCTTAAAATTTGAACAAATAAATTCCTGTAGATTGTTCTTCTGTGTAAAGTTACAAAAACCTAGTTGTATGAAGAGTTCCTCCTTTCCAGTCCAGGGAAGATACTCTGAGAACCTTTAAGAGAGCTCAAAGAAAACACTATCTCTTTTTAGGTGTTTATAGCACATGAAAGTTACAGAAAATTCCATTAGCTCTAACAGTGCATTCATCTTGTGCAGCCAAAGTTTCATACCTATTACCAGAGACCTACTTGTTTTCTCATTAATTAACAATTGTCTTTATGCAGATGTATCAGTCAAGATTTATAGTCCTGTTCTTCACAATAAGAAAAAGGAATTTTACTATGGGTGCTAGAGTGAAAACTCAGTTAACAAAAAGCTACAAATCAGAACAAGCTGATAACTAAAGAAATAGGAACTGATAAAGACAAGAGAATATAACATCATGGATAGAATTATTTGAAGATTAAGAATAAACCCTGTGATCTTAAAAGGCTTTTATCTGAGCAGAGGTTCAAGTAGGGTAAAGATAAAAAAAAATAGAGGTAATCACATGAGAGACTAATTCAAAAGGACATACTTCATATCACTGTGGTGACAGGGCAATATTACAACCTTCAAAGTATTTATTTTTTTTTGTTTAGAAAACAGAGACAACAGGTATACTGAGATTTTGTACTCCAGATAGCCAAAGTCTGGAAAAAGACACCTTCACAGAGAAATATTTCATTACATATCAACCCAAAAGATGAATGACAGTACTGAGACTGAAATTTACACCTTCTAAGTTGAATCCAGTCCACCACCTTGCAGTACTTCTCAAGTCAGAAAAATAAGAACTATAGAAAAAGAATCGGACTAAATAAGATTGCTAGGAAAGAACAAGAAGACAGTGATGCGTGACTAGCAATGGTCACCAAACTGGATTAAGAGGAAGGGAGAAGAAATATATAGTACCATAATTATATCAAGCAAGTGAGAAAAAAATGAGAAACATGTGGAAGGTTCTTAGTATGAAGAAAAGAATTAATAAGATAATTCTAATGCTTTATTACAGAATTTTGAGTAGCAACACATGCCAGGAAAAAAAATATTTTTAAAATACTTTTAGGAAAAAAAACGGAAATTTGAAGAATTTGAAACTGTGCATCTTAAGAACCAGTATCGTGTTTCTGAGAGTTAAAAATACTGACTAAATGTTTCAAAAGTAAACTTATATTGTGTCATATCATTTACTTAAAGCTCTTCAAAAGGATTACTATGACAATGCTTTCTATAAAATCTCAATCTTAATTTTTGTTTTTAATACACAAAAATACTTCACTGTCTCTTTAGAACACATTTTATACTTATACACAACATCCCATATAAACTGATGTTGAAGTGTATTAGAAAGTGATTAGTCTAGAGCACTTGGCTCACAAAGAAGACTGAAAACAGCTATTATAAAAATTATAACTGCTGCAGGAGATCAGACTGTCATTTTTAATAGAATTATTTTTACTCTTCATAGGAATATATTAAATTTGCAAGGTTACATGAGACACTGAAAAGTTCTGAGTACAATTCTGATGAATGTATTTTTTTCTTTCTGGTTCCAACAGTTATTGTTTTAGGCATTCATTTTGCATTTTTCCCTTTTTTACTTCTGTTTCTGTGACTACAGAGTATCACTATGTGAGCACCATAACAATGGAGTAAATTAATAGTAACTTATTATTCAGAGAACTTTCCATTTATTTTACAATTTAGAGTTCTTTTCCTGAAGGTTTTCTCTAATTCTGTGATGAGTAAGACGAGTAATATAGTATAGAAAAAAAAAAAATATAGAAGGCTTTAGTCTTCTAGAAAACTATCATGCTTTCCAAACGTAAAAATTCAGAGTTTTTTTCAGTGTAGACATGGGTCTTCTTAATGTAAAACTCTTAAGAGTGGTTAGTTTTTTTAACTTCCAAACTTGTACATACCCTTTGTGCCAAGTAAAATTTAATTATGAGCAAAAAGACAACACACCTTATGTGTGGACTCAAGATATTACTGGTAATCCAACCTCACTAAGGCAAACTGGTTTTAGTGAAGTGACTTCCATATACCAGTGTCTAAAATTAACATAAAAGGCTGAAAAATCAGTTGGCAGGTTTAACATTAATAAATAGCATCTTTAAAACTGCTACTCTTACCTGAAGCACTTTCTTACTGTTCTGGTTGTCCATGGGTTCCTGAGGTTTTTGGCTCTTCTGCCATAAGGGACGAAGAGGTGGTTGTCCTTGTGATATTCTGGCTGCAGAGCTCCCACTGAGAAAAGGTCAGTATCAAAGGTTTTGTCTTTTCCTTTTTCTACTGTTTCTCACGATTTTAACTCTTTTATCAGCAACTGTATGTTATTCTGATGGTTTTCCTACTCTAGACTGTTTGTTCGACTTTTGTCCCAGATTGTATTGTATGTGTGGCATGAATAAAAATTAGACCTCAGATTTCGGTAGAACAAGTCTAACCAAGTTCCAAGAAGCCTAAGGATTAAGCACAGAGAATAGGACTGATGATTAAACAATAGTCCCTGTACCACTTGATTCACTTCTAAAATCTGTTTTGTAGTTAAAATGAGAAGTCAAGACAAGCGTTGAGACACTAGATGAGGTCTAGTGACCAGTGTTTTTTATAAGCAGTGACAACACCATATTTACAGGCCACAGTGCTACAATACATTCAGAAATAACAGGTTTATCATTTTTTTACATTTTTTTTTTAAATAAAAACAATTTCTCAATCTCCTAGCACCCTAGAACCCAATACAGAACTGATTATAGTTATTCAGTTAGAGGTGCTTTCCATAAAATAAACCAGGTAGGGATTGTTATAGTGTAGTGTCATGGACAGAAACATCTTTGGTTGAACACCTGAACAAGCACGGTATGGTTATGTTTGATGGTGGCATTTTTCTGTATCCTAATCTGTGCTGAGAAGTAACATGCAGTCACCTGCACACAGTTACATTCCTAGCACCTACCATTCTTTTCAGAGTTCTCTTTATTTTGTCTTACAGCTAAAAAGCACCCATTTTTCTGCCCAGTCCTGTTACTTGCATTGATATATAAGCTTTATTTCAATAGTCATATAACAAAAATCTACACTTTTTTGTCATGAGCAGTGAATGAGAAGTAGAGGCTGTGGCCACACATCAGAAGAACTAAAGCTGATGTTATACGAAAGAGTATTCATTGGAAATGGAGTATTAAATGTGGATTCAGAATGCATCAGCACTCTCATCAGGCTCTTAAGTGTATAACTAACAAAACCCAGCTGCTGAGGAAAGCATTAGAAATCAATTAAAGGTGAGCAGAATGAAAGAAAGACTTTTCAAAAGTTCTGAAAGGAAGAGCAAAGTTTGATGTGGAGAAAGAGAGGAGGTCATATCATGACTTGAGACTGCACAGATATCACGGGATTACACTCACCAAAATTTCAGCCCGTGGCACTTTGTATCCCTCAAAGAGGTTTTACTGTTTTATACAGATTTTTCAGGGGCACTGCCTGCAACCCTACTCTTTTAACTTGGAGATTTAACATGCCATATCTTTTATTCTGGCCTTTAAGTAACTGTCGTTTGAAAATAGATTATCGGAAGTTTTTGTTTTTGTTTTTTTTTACAGAGAATAAAATTGCAAACCTTTCAGAAGCATTCTTTCAAATATCCACCATTCAAACTGAGGCTGAATAGAGTTTTCTGAGTTGCCCAATTTTTAACTCAGCTTCCTGCTGAATCATTTTGAGGGCTTAAATGTTATTTTAACCTACCTACTCCTTTTCCCTGGTGAAATGCTTATTTCAGTCATTTTCTGAAAATATCCAGTGAAGACAGGGCAACAATAATCTACCAATGACAGGTAACAACAAGTGAGAGTTTTTAGTGATCTCTCATTTTTTCTTGGCTACCCTGTGAAATCAAAACTAATGGAATAAGATCTTTTTTTCATATAACATCTAATTTTCTAATAATTTTCATTTTCAAGTTAATATTGGAATGACTTTGTCTTCAAGTAATAGCTTTATGTCAGTAGCAGCATATTGTGGACAATCACATTCTTCAGATGGAAGTCAGGACACAATCTGATGTCAAGGTAGAGCACAAGTAGTGGAACATCCTGGTCTTCCATAAGGAAAAAACATATAATGAGAAAAAAACATTGTTTCTCAATTTTTTTCTGGGTTTTTTTTGTTTGTTTTTTTCAATAATATAATATTTTCTTTCATTTTCCAAGCTCATGCTCATTAAGATTTATTAATCTCTCACTAAATATGAGAGAAAACTACAGAAAGATTCAAACCTTAGGATTACAAGAACTGTTTTGTTGCAACAGTATAAAGTAATTTTGATATTTCTTAAAATAACTTTTGGAATAGTTAATGTTAACAGAAATTTGCTGTAATGACTGGTAAATCTTAGGTTTTTGTTCAACCTATTTCAGAAGATGATGTTTTTCTCCAGGTTGTTGACCTAGAAAACAGTTTTAGCTATTGTAATTTATAATCTGCATTTAGAAATAAAAAACTGTAATATAAAAAATATTTTTGTTCAAAATACATGGAAAATACTAGAGTAGTTCAGATGGCTTTATGAGACTTCCTAGTATGCACTGAATTTAATGACAATGTGACTATTAACAAGAAAGAAACATATATGAGTTTGGGCACAGGTCAATTCCAGTAGGCAATTTTTCGATTACAATTAGATGAAGAAGAAAAAAACCCTAATAATAATTAAGAAGATGATACTACTAATAATAATTGGAAATGCTTCATAATAGGCAAAGAAGTCTCTTAGTTATTTTCCTAGATAACTGCTGTTAAAATAAATGTAGAAGGAGTAGTTAATATGAACATTTTCAGGAAAAAATACTGAAGTTTTTCCTTCTATCTATATAGAAGGTCCCTTTGTACCCAAACCATTCTACGATTCTATGATTCCATGTTTCCATGAGGATATACAAGGGTATTTCAAATTACAGTGAAACCTCCATTTAGGTAACTGAATCCTGTTGTATGTGTTGGGCTTTCCTCTGGTTTGATTTGTTTTATATAACATACATTGTAAACAAGATCTCCTAAAGGGATGTATTAGATTAACATAAGTCTCATGGAATTATTGACACAAAGTTTCGATGCATCCTCATAAGAGAACTAATAAAAAAGTACATTATTATAGAATTATCAAGTGTATTCTTGCAAAAAAATTTACTGTACTTTTGTTTTACCCTATCATCTAGAGTGAATAGGATGATAGATTTCATATTCAGGAAAGAATCAATACTTCTTTTGAGAAAAAAAATGTGACATTGTGAATTATGCCTGATAACTCTAATAGATGGAATGTCACTGTCTTGTACAATGCTCCATAAACAGAAAATTACAGTATTCCTTGTTTTCTCTTTTGCAGTATTTTTTTTGCATATCAGTAGTTTACCTAACAGTGTAAGATTTGTACAAGTTAAAATGTGGTGGTAAATATGAACATTTGTTCTTGTTATGTAAACATAGAAATGGAAAGCTACCTTCTTTTTTGCACAACTTCAGCATATTCTGAAGAATGGTCGTTCAATAAGCATCAAGGGATAACAGGTTACTACATCGTGTATGTCTTAGATATCCTTCAACAATTTCATTAGGTATTTGTTTTGGTAGTTTACTCTTAGTAAAGAATCTCATCAGTAGGTTTTTCACGGTTGATTTTCACCTTTGTTAAAAAGAAATGGCTTATTTACATCATTTTACTTAATACAGAGAAGTATTATGGTGAAAAAGGTCTCATTTGATGTATAGTAATACCTGACTAATATATCCCCTGAAGTCATCTGTGACAATTAGGCATTGAATGAGGACATTTCTGTTGCATTTCTGAAGTGCACAATAGCAGGCATGACAATATTTTTTATCTGTGGCTGAGAATAAAATATAAAATCATTGCTGACAAAATATGCAGATGGTAAAAGATTGACAGAGCGGAAAACAGTGAACCATACAGGGTAGTCATACAGAATGATCAGGGTCATTTAACTTAATCTGAGTTCACTGAAACAAAACATGATTTCAAAATACAAGCTGGAAATATAAGCCTATCTAGAAGCCAGGAACACAGCTTACTTCATGCTTCCTGTACAAGGAATTGTCTCCAAGCTGGATAGGGTGAAGAAAAAAATGTTGGGGTTGTGGTATAAAAAGAATGAGATAATTGTACAGCAGTGTAGTATGGATGTAGGATGTTGTTTTTGTTGCTTTGGTCCATGCGCCTTAGATAAACACTTCAATACATCATACTGCTTGTTATTTGAAGTTTGTTTATAAGATTCAAGAAAATTCACAGAAGACCCCATAAGATGACATTACTACCGTGATGGACGAGTCTTCTAAGGAAGAACTGAATGTTTAGAACTGTTTGTTTTATCAGTAAGAAAATTAGAACATGCCTTCCTCAGTAAATAATGTCTTGTGAAGAAATGCTAAATACTCATGGTCTGTTTATTATTACAAGACGTTATTACAACATGACAAGAACTGATTTCTGAATTCTCAAGCTGAGCAAAGTAAAATTTTGAACAGGTGATTACTCTCAGACATGTTGGCAGAGGTGATTCAGTCATAATTTGTTTAGGGGGTTCAGTAAAGAGTAACAATTTGAGAAGAATTTTTTGATACAGCTACATTCAGGACAAACATAGAAATGATCACATCTGATCTAAAATAATAAAACATAATGTTTCTGACATAATTATTTAAATTACTGTGAAACTGATAGAGTCTATATCAATATTTTCACACTTCTTTAGAAAAGCTGTTGAAATCAATGAGAAAAAATAAGACAAACCGACATCTGAAAAGGTGAATAGATGAAAGTAGAGATGGAAGGAGAATAGATTAAAAACTATAAAAAGATTTTAAGTTTACAAAATTTGTTAGGGACTTTTTTTTCAATGCAAACGAGAACTTTCTAAGTTATCTTTTCAGGGAAAAAAATTTAAAATCAAGATAAATTTTTTGTCTTAGCAGTTTAGGGTTTTTCTTGTACAGATTAGTTTAAACAGAGCATGAATTCAGACAAGCGATTTAAGAGAAAGTGTTGAAATGGTACTTTCTGATAGTTTTGGGAAAATTCTTGTAAAATTAACACATCTTCAAAGCATTTGAATTTCTATTAAAAATATTTATTTTTCTTTATAACAGTTCTATTGCTTATAAAAAATAATTGACTTACAATTAAAAAAATCACGTCCCTAGTTTTTACAGCTATAGATCATTACTGACCTGTTCTAGAGGTAGTTCACTGTGAATAATTATTGCAGCCTGAATTTTTCATTTTTATTCACACATGAACACACAGTAACATATAACTTTTTGAAAAGTAATAAATAATATATTAAACCTGAATAGTTACATAACAAATGATAGGTTAACCATTCAGTACTGCACTGCAGAAGTGTTGCAGCTGACATCTCCAGGGAAGAAAACATGAATTCATTACACATTTTTTTTTACAGAAATTTTACTTCTGAACTAGTTAAAATGTGTACATGCAAAGCTGTTCATGCCTGCTTTGCTACGTTGCTATACAAGAAAAAAATGGGGAAAGACTAAATGCTTATTTTAAAGAGGTGTACACTCTTGATAGAAATTTTGAGCCTATTAGGACTTGCAGATACAAAAGCAAAGCTCGTCATATTCAAAATAAATTTTTATTTGCCGTCAGTGTAATGTCCAAGTTCACTTTAAAACATTAGATAGTTGAGATTTAATTGCAAGAAAATAAATTTTTAAGTATTAGATATATCTGCACTATAATGAAACACTTGTGATAAACCAGAAATGGTAAGTGAATTAAAATAATATAGGGCTGGAAAGTAAGAAATGTTAAGAGTTGTATTTTCTTTCTAGTCAATAGCATCATTCATTTTGAACTTTCTTGTTAGAACAAGTTGTGCTAGAGCATTTAGCTCTGCTTGTAGCTGGACCAGTATTTAAATAATCATATTCAATTTAAAATAGACATCAAAATACGTCTGCTTAACAGAACCTATGTGGAATAAACTGAGGCTTATTATTTGCTTTTGAACTCAAAAGATAACAGCAAAGTATATCACAAGGGTTTGTTAAGTACACATGGCTTACCAATCAGTTCAGACATTAGCTTTGATATCAAGATTCTTTTGAACTACTACATATATTTTCTTCACAGGGGGAAGTAAGTAGTTTTAAGAAAATGAATGTAAATAAAGATAACCACCCCCCCTCATTTGGGGAAACGTCATCACATTTCATCTGCTAAAGTTTCTTCAAGTGCATATATTTTTTGCAGATATGGTCCTTGGAAGTGTACAAGTTTTTAGAAGATATCACATAAGCCTTATGGGTAAATAAGATTCCATAACTCTAATGTTATCACATCTAGTGATGAGAAAAGGGTGAAGGAAAAGTTAGGCAAATCTTCAGTGTGATTTGACCATTATGAGAACAAAGATGCAATGTATGCTTTAATTGAAATCACATTGAAATTCTACTGCTCCACTTTTTTAGCTTATGTCACACTTTATTTTGCTTTTCCTGCTGAATTCCTCAACTTCTGTTTTAAACATGATTTTGCAAGCATTATGCAAGAAGTACTGGCAAAATAAAGAGCAGATTAGTCTTGAGTCTAGAAATTTCAAGAGACGAGGATAAACTGCTGACTCCATCATTTCCCAGTCACTTCTGTTTCATCATTTGGTCCAGCTATGTGTCCCTGATGCTAGAAGTGATATTCTTCGCTTTATGACAATGTACTGCTGAGGAATGAAAAATGGATAGCAAGATGTAGGTAAAAGAAATAAGAAATGCCAGTCCTCTCTATAGTTATACAAGCCTTGACCTCAGCAGTGAAGTCAACCTTAATGTTAAGGATCTTCCATTCTGTACTTTTTTCCTGTGGTTTCATAATTTTGATACTCCTTTTGTATCTTTAAGCCTCTCCTGATTTATATAACTGAAATGGTGTCTCTAGGGATAAGGCTGTCTCTAAAGCTGAAGGCGATCTCAGTATCTCAAAACTACAATTTATCTCACTTCAAAATAGACTCTTAAATGTCTCAGATGCTCTTTGCAGCCCCATGTTGTTTAACAAAAGTATTAAAATAGGTCAGTGTCAAAGAAGTTTCTTCCTTCAAGAAACTATCCTGCTTTTGGAACTGTCTTCTTAGGCTACCTACCTTCCTCATTAGTTCCTGTATGTTAATGTAGTAACATACGGTGCAAATACTACGTCTAGGAAGTTCATCATGTAAATACTAACAGAAATTTCAGATTTGCACTTCTACAGTCCTTCTTTTTATGTGGTTGGTTGTACCTGAATAAAGACATGCAATTATTTGTTATTTTGAAAACAAAATTCTTCTGTAAGTTATAAACTATAAGCTGCAGATTCTGGAATCATTCTTATAGTATTATTTTTTGCTAGAATTCCTATAGTTGGTGGAACTTTTGACAGACTTTGTTCTACTGTACTATAGACTAATTTCTATCTGAATAGCAGCAACAGCTTCCATTTATAGGACATAGTACCTTATCTCAACAAGACATCTCAAAGTGCTTTACAAGAGATGTACAATAATTAGCTCGCAGTGCCAAGCTAATGATGGAAAGCAAAGGGAAAAACAAGTCAGTTTGCAGTTTTGATTTAAAGCACTCTGACATTCATGACATATCTCGGCAGAGAGCGTTAAGGCAAGGCTTTTAAATACCTGAAAGAGTAGCATCCTAATACAGTATGGAACAAGATATTAGCAGAACAAGTACTGCACCTTGATATGACCTATTAGTGAAATGTGTGAGGTCTAGAAGAAAATTATGTGAGGGTTTGTTTTTTTTTTTCATTTTAGTATGTATGATTCTAAGAAGGGTTGCTGAGTCAAGATTGCTTGGAAATTAATAAGACAAAATTTTATTACTTTTTTTGAGGCAGGAATGGAGATTTTCAGACAGAGTGTAGTAAGTATTATTTTTGCATGTGTATAAAAGATATGTTATCTGTGCATGGCAAAATTAAGTGAGGAAAATGAATTCTGAAATAACTTTAGAGAATCTTATCTACTTTGAATATTGTACATTTCCGTCTCCTCGATATATGGGACATTTGCAAATACTTTGTGGACATATCTTTAGCACAAACAAAAACTGGTTTTGATGCAAAGCATTTAGAAGTATTCATTAAATACAACTGTAGACATTTATCTAAGGTTTCTCTGTTAGAATATCTAGAGGAGTAACTGTCCAGAGGCATCTGGCTCTTCCTATTGACTACATTTACTGTATGCAAATATATTAGGTTTATGAGGTATATGCATTCATGACAATTGATATGATGGCACAAATGAAAGATCTGTCTATTACATCTACTATCACACCCTGTCCCTAATAGTGGTTGATAAAAAAACTTCATATAACTAGTATAACAAACACTCTATATGTGATGCATCATCTCAGATTCTGAAGATGGTGGTTCCTAAATGAAGTGAAAATCCAGATCTTAGCATTTAATAGCCATTTGTAGATTTATGAATAATAATTTAACACCCCCTCATCTCATATATTTTAAGATAATTCATGTTTTTGGCATTCATAACATCTTTTGATGATGTGTTAATTAATTAAACTAAAATTGGGGTGAAAAAAGTCTCTTTTGATTTGATTTCTGTCTGTCAAATTAAGCATAATTCAATCTTTTTAAGCCATAAGATGTGAATTATTGTTCCTTGTTTATTCATAAATGCACAGTTCATAATTTTATCATCTTTCTAACTTATGTCCCCATGTCCACCTCTTCTTCTAGATGTTTTTCCAGGTGGCAGGCATCTGTTACATTACTTTACGCCTCTTTCCCTCTTCTTCTTTTTTTAATTCTAGAATATCTCTGTGAATTGAGTGAGATGACTAGAATATACTTGATTTTCAAGATACAAATCCAGCACGGAACTATGGATTGTCAAGCCTATGTCTTTTTTTTCTTTGTAATAATTTATAATATTATGGTGGCTTGATTCCTACCCAGTCACTCATTCACTCCCCCTTAGCAGGATGGAGGAGAGAACTGAAAGGATCAAAATGAGAAAAAAACTCATGAGGCAAGAAAAAGACACTTCAACATGTGAAGCAACGCTGCAAACCAACAAAATGAAGACTTAATTCCTACTGTCCACTGATAGATGTACAGTCAATTGTTGGGTAGCAGGGTCTTAGCATTTAACAGTTGCTTGGGAAGACAAGTAACAGAACAAAAAAAACACCTCTTCTTCCTCCTTTCTGTGAGCACAATGTCATGTGGTATGTAAAATACTCTTTTGGCTCTTGGGGTCAGCTGTTACAGCTTTGTCCCTTCCCGGCTTCTCAAATGCATTCAGCCTATTCATTGGGGTGGCAAAGTGATAACAAGTTCAAACAGAAACAAAATTAAAACCACCCTCAATGCTACACAAATAATGTTCAGCCACAGCTGAAACACTGGTGTTTTATCAGCACTGTTTTGATCACAAAACACAGCACCGTACAGACTACTATGAAGAAAACTAACTCCATTCCAGCCAGATCCAGCACAAACATTCTTGATTTTATGTCTTCTGTTCTCCTGTTTTCAGAAGACTATGTGGAATCACTCTCAGACCCATTTCCTTGACTGTGATAATTAATTAACAATAAGCAACTGTGCGTATGATATGGGTTGCTTCTCTTCGTCAGTTCTACTTTGCTTTCAAAATCCTGCATTGTACTTATAACTCATTCTTTCAAACTTCCAAGATTTTTCTGAAGATCTTTAGTAACATTTTAGTTTTCACTACTCTAACTGTATCAATAGCTCTCGTTGCCTTGGTTTTTGCCCCCTTTTCCATACACTTTATAAACCTCCACACTAGGTTTGGAGAACTTCACTGTACCTTATCTCCACTATAAGAAGTACAAATTTGTTACTCCTTTATTTCTACCTTTCAAATACTTTTTTTTACTTATTGAAGGAGCTTCTGTCATAATCTGTGACTGTGAATTTAATTAACTTGGTAGCAAGACAGCTAATTAATTTTTTCTCTTAACAGACACATATACGCTATGGCTGTATCTGCACTTACATATTGGCTGCAGCATATCTTTTATCCTCTTCCAGTGATGGTCTAGGTCATTTTGAACTCCATCACAACTTTTAGACAGCCTGATAAGCTAGAGTTCATCTCTGTAGTCAGCAGCAGGAAATCTCAGAGAGATTTTTGGTACTATGATCTTTCTCCAGTACTTAGTGTAATTGTGACCATACCGTCTGAACGTGGTCCTGGGAATCATACTGCGACTGACCCTGTAGAGCAGGGGAGGTTGACAAGTTGACCTCCAGAAGACCATTCAAACCTCAGCCATTATCTGATTCTGAGATACTGTGTATAATGTTCTAGAAACTGGAAGTGTTTCTGTAATACCTGAAGTGTATTATAGACAGACACTGAGTGCATTGTGTTTTTTCCTTTGCTTTTTAAGCTTCTTCAACTGTTTGCAAAACACAAATTGCCTCCGAAAATGTTATTTTACTCAAAGCAAACTACAAACAAAACCACTAATTCTATGCCTGCTGTGTTTTCAAACAGTGTATCTGTAAGCCAATTTGAAGTTTGGGGGGTTTTACAGCTCTGTATTTTGTCTCTCCTTTGTCCTGTATTTTATTTTTTATTCTATTCTGTGTTGCATTTCTTCTGGCCTACGGTTCTTCAGGTTAGCCTAGGCCTTTTTGAAAAAGTGGTATTGTGTTTACTGTCTTCCACTCTCCAGTGGAAGAATGCTATAAACACCACATCTAAATTTTCAGCAATTTTAAATCTGATTTCTTCTAGGACTATTTTTGAGCAATCTCTGGTCCAAGCAATGTGTTTATTTTATTAATTTCATTTTAAAACAACTTGTATTGACATGTGAGAGAAAGTTTCTGAGACTTATCTTTCATAAAGATGAAGCTTCAGCTTTAAAGGGACGTGACTTACCTACCTCAACAGTAAATACGTAAGTAAAACCAATATATATATAGTGTTTCTACTCTTATGTACATTACTTCATCAGTGCAGTTTGTTTAATCCCTGTTTATCAATCCTGTCTATCAATCCCTTCATTTCTTTTTATAGATCTGACGTCCAGTGTGATCAAATACAATTTTATGCCAAACCATTTTTATTTTATGACTTACCTCATTATGACTTAAATTTTAAGTTAAAAATTTTATTCTCTGTCCATTTTGTTTTACATTTTGAATAATTTTATTTTCCTTCTGCAAGACTATGTTCTACTGTTCAATAGACCTAGTGCTTATTTCTTTGTTTGTTTTTCCATTTGTCTCTGATATTTTGGCTGTTTAGTGATATATTCTATCTCAAAATCTCTAACATTCTGAATATAAAATTACAGTGAAATTTGATAAATGAACCTTATCTTTTTTGCCACCTTTTTCACTCAAATTCAGAAGCTGTTCATCTGTCTGTTGTTAAGAATTGTATCAAGGTGTGCTTTTCCTCTTGTGAATATTCTAATGAGCTACTCTAAGAGACATGGTGGCCAAATGACCAGGTTCTTTCGGAGTTGTTCCTTCCTCTCTACACAGGTCAGATTGTAAGGGTAGTCTTCTCTATTATTATGCTTTCTGTAGCAGAAGAGTAAGGAAAAGAATCTATCCCGTGTAATTAATAGTCATAATTCAGACACAATTTTGATTATCAAGATGATATTAGTATCTCATTGCCTCTATTATGTGATGTTTATCGTGCATTCTAAGCCAGTTGCCTTCATTTCTTTAAATGACGAAAATGAGAAAAAGATGTGGCTCCCAAGAACACTTCACCTTTCTTGCAATGGTAAAATGGATTTTGTGAGGCTCTTATTATCTCTCTGTTGCATCACAGAGAGCATAGATTAGTAGTTTAGACTTTCTAGTCCTAAATTTTGAAGAGCTCAATTTAAGAGACAGACATCCATTCACTGTGGAATAAGGCATTCTATTTTCTCTACATCTGCATTGATTACAACAGATGAGACATCAGTTATTCTGGTTATAGTCCAACAATGCAATTAAGATCTTGCTTAACATTAATCAATGGAGCTGTCTTCAGTGAAACTACTCACAACACTAGAGTTAAGTATGCGTTTAAATATACAAAGAATCAAGTGTCAGAGAAAATAAAAATCTGGACTTCAGAAACATGATAGACAGTACCCAGCAAATGAGAGAATGTAGTGCAGCTGTGTATTAAATTGTATACGGACTAGAGATTAAAAAGTGAACAAACAAACACAACCTCCCCCAGATTATAGAGTCAGAATTAATGTCTGAAATCCTTAGTTAAAAAGTTTGAGGGTAAATAATCACCATTTCAAAATCAGGGAGAATAAACAGGAGACCTAGCAGGTTCTTTAGAGGGACTGCAGAAGAAAAACCTTGCGTCCCATGTTACACAGAAAGAGACACTGAGACACTATTCTTGAATGAATGGTAGCACTCAAGTGCTGAAGCAACTGAAATACGAGGGGAGGCTGAGGGAAAGATATCAGTTTAGCCTGGGGAAGAGAAAGTCGGGGGGGGGGAAAGTATTGTTGCTGTCTACAACTTATGAAAGAGAGAGTGTAAAAGACAGATCCAGATTTTCATAGTTATACAATGGAAGAATTCAAGACAAAAATTCCAAGTTGGAACATGGAAAACCTGTAACAGATATTTGTTTTTTTTCCACCATGATAATTATCAAACACTAGACAAGTTGCCCACAGAGGGTGCAGAATTTCCATCTGAGGGCATACTCAAGATTAAAATGGACAAGACAATAAACAACCTGTTTTAACTATGACTTATCTCTTTTTTGAGTAAGAATTTTGTCTAGATGACCTCCAAATGGCCCCTTCTATTGTCAAGTATTTTATGATTCTACCCTACTTACGTAATTGAAGATATGATTTTGCACTAGCAGTTCATTACAAATCTTTGGATTAGTAGTACGTGGTTGGGCATGTTAAGTTACTTGATCATGTATATGCAAGAATAGCATATATTGCCATGTTGGCTTCCTTTACTAACACTGGCTTCCCTAGACAAGTCTGGATAGGTGGGAAGAATTCACACAAAGGTATATGAGGATTTGAACCTCTCCATGGGAGAAATAAGAGTAAGTAGAGCTACCAATATTGGAACATTTTAGAATGTTGTTAATTATTGGAGGAGGGGTGGGGGAGAGTTCCAAGACTTTCCCTTTGACTACATAGAGTTTGTAATGTAACAGCTGAATAAATTGTAGTGGTAGGTGTACAGGAATTGCATAAGACAAGGGATCAAATAAAGATGGACCACTTGGAAAAATATTACCTCATAAAAGGGAATAGTTGAGTAATCCTGTGCATCAAGATGTGGTTGGCAAAGACAAAAATGAGCACTAGCCCAAAGAGATTCAACTGGCACACATCTATACATTTCTCCTTACAACTGAAGCACAAAGCCAAAATACCATGCAACAGACTTGCTTCACTCTGGGCGCTTAGCCACATTAACTCTAATTCAAAATCTACCATCAGGAATTCTTGGCTGTAGACAATTTAAATTATGAACGCATTTGCTAAGAGATGTCAGAGGGAAATTAAATAAAACTATTCTTGACATTGACTAATAGGCTATTGATTCTTGGCATGACCTATTTGGGTTAGTCTTTTTCCATATTATGCTGTTGTTTCAATAATTAAAAAATAAAGAAGGAATTCATAGACTTAGAGTTGACTATAAGACATAAGGTATTTAAAAAAAAGACTCTCTCCACAAACTTGGGTTCATTGAAGGTAGACATAAAAGAAGCATTTGTGAGGTACAAATTTTATCAGCAAGTTAGGGATGTGTTGCTTATTATTCTTTCCTTTTTTTTGCTTAATAGTGATGGGTTAGGCACTTAAGAGTTTTCTATTATTTCTCCTAGCAAGTGTGACCATATGGCTTTTTCCTGTTTTTTATTTAACGGTGGGTGGAGATCAAATACTTGACAACTACAAAGTATATTCTTCTTCTTACATACAGGAAGTTTGGGAAGGTCACAAATAATGAAAAAACCTCAAGCAGCACTATTTCCCACTCTATCATAGAGATGACAGTTTTTAGGGAAAATTTTTTTAACTCGATCATTGTTGAGACAGAATACACATTAATACTGAATCTGAATCATATCACAGTAATTATGTTGCCTTTTTTAAGTGCAGAGTCAAGCCTGTTTTGTGTGCTTCTGCAGGATTTTGGTTGAAATTTGCAAAGACATAAAAAAAGGTGGCAGAAATTCTGGAGACAACTAGACTATGCCCTGTAGCCTTTAACCTGCAAAATCTTAACTGGTTTTCTTATCAATTTTAAAAAGCTATTTTTTTGTTCACATTTTTTTCAGAAATTTAAGAGAGCACCTACAGCTAATATATTTTTAAAACAATTGAATCATATATTTAACAGTGACAGATTATCACCTCCATGGCCTAGGAATTAATCCTTCTGCATTGAAATTCTGTAGAACTTTTTAGCTGCACAACAAACTCTAATCTATTGATTCCAGTAGTATGATTTAAATTTTATTTTTGCTTCAAAACTTTCCTGACTTTTTAATTTTTCCCTTCTTTCTACTCACTTGATTTCAAATTTAACAGGTGAAATAAAGCATTCAAGTTTAAGACTTTTAGGAGTGAAACCCAACGAAATCTTCTCTTTTATGTGTAATGTTTATAAAGCCATTGTAAGAAAAAAAATGATTCTATTAGCATTTACAGATTAAATGTCACAACAATAGCATTCTTTTTAACATTTTTGAAGTGTTTTAAAAAGTTTGGTTTCACCAAATCAAAGTGTTCAGACTCTTGTTTCTGTATGAACAAAATTTCAAAATAAACATGAAATTCTACTATAAAAGATCTGAATCCTTTCTTCTGAAAAATGAAGAAAGTAAATATTCACGACTTCCATTTTCCATTTCTCTCTAGATGTCAACACAACACAAATAATTTGGACCCTCAAAATTTGTTGAAAATGATCTTACCTGTAATATTTATGTAGTGCCTAAGTATATGCCAAAAAATCCCCTTCCATTTGTTGATTAATAATGTCAAGTTTTTTCAAAATTTTACCTTGTATACCTGGGCTTTATTAGTGAATATTTTATAAGCACTATTTAAATTGTTATTAATGTACTTGTTAGAACTTTCCGAAACCTCTGTAATTCTTTTTTATTATTAAAGTTTAACAAGTGATTTAATGTAACTAAAAAGTGTTTGTTAAATCAAATATAGGCTATTGATTATTTTCCAAAAACTTTTTAAAATTCTTTCATTAATATCATGTCTCTTTTTTTAAGTGACAATTTAATTATTAATTTTAGTGGAGAAAAAGGGATTAGAATATATAACACTAACGTTTGTGAGGAGTCAAGTTAAATTGTTCCTTTGATTTTTAAACACAGAGGTGTTTGTACCATAAAGCATAACATATGACAAAATTACAGAGTCATTGAAAGACTGCATAGGTTGTAAGGTATTGTCAAGAGACCCGTCTCCTTCTTAGCACAGGGACAGGTGGAGCAGGGTACTCAGGATTATGTCTAGTCAGGGACTGTATATTTCATAGAATACTGTATATATCATAGAATCATGGAATGGTTTAGGTTGGAAAGACCTTAAAGGTCATCTAGGTCCAATCCCCCTGCCATGCGCAGGGACACCTCCTACCAGAACAGGCTGCTCAAGACCCCATCCTACCCAGCCTTGAACACTTCCAGGGAGGAGGCATCCACAACTTCCCTGATTAATCTGGTTAACCACCCTCATTGTGAAGAATTTCTTCTTAGTATCTAATCTAAATCTTCCCCCTTCCAATTTAAAGTCATTCTCCCTCATCCTATCACTACATGTCCTTGAAAAAAGTCCCTCCTCAGCTTTGCTATAGCCCCTTTAGGTACTGGAAAGCAGCTATACGGTCTGCCCAGAGCCTTCTTTTCTTCATGCCGAACAAACTCTCTTAGCCTGTCCTCATAGCACAGGTTCTCCAGCCCTCTGATCATCTTCGTAGCCCTCCCCTGGACCCGCTTCAACAGTTCCATATCCTTCTTAGTTGGGGATTCCAGAACTGGACATAATACTCCAGATGGGGTCTCACGAGAGTGGAATAGAGGGGGAGAATCACCTCCTTTGTCCTGCTGACAATGCTTCTTTGAATGCAGCCCAGGATAGAGTTGGTCTTCTGGGCTGCGAGCATGCATTGCGGGCTCATGTCAAGTCTCTCATCAATCAGCACTCCCAAGTCCTTCTCCACAGGGCTGCTCTCAATCACCTTGTCCTATATTAATGTCAGAGGTTGCTCCAACCCAGTTGTAGGACCTTGCACTTTACCTTGTTGAACTTCATGAACTTCACACAAACCCACTTCTCCAGCTTGTCCAAGGCACTCTGCATCCAGTTCTTCTAGTGTGACCACTGACCCACTCAGCCTGGTGTCATCTACATACTTGCTGAGGGTGCACTCGATCTCACTGTCTATATTGTTGATGACAATCTTAAACACTGACCCTAGTAAGTACCCCTGAATGACACCACTTGTTACAGATCTCCATCGAGACATCAAGCCATTGGCCACCACTCTCTGAATGCAGTCATCCAACCGATTACTTATCTACCAAACAGTCCACCCATCAAATCCATATCACTTCAATTTCAAGAGAAGGTTGTTGTGGGTGACTGTGCCAAAGGCTTTACGTAAGTCCAGATAGACTACATTTGTTGCTTCTCCCGTGTCCGCTGATGCTGTCAGTCCATCATAGAAAGCCAATATGTTGGTCAGAGAGGACTTGCCCTTGGAGAAGCCATGTTGGCTGTCTTGAATCACCTCCCTGTACTCCACGCGCCTTAGCATGGCTTCTAGGAAAATCTGTTCCATGATCTCTCAAGGCACAGACCTGAGGCAGACAGGTCAGTAGTTTCCAGGGTCCTCCTTTCTATCTTCTCTAAAAACGGTCACAATATTGCCCTTCTTCCAGTCACAACGGACTTCCCCTGACTGCCATGGCTTTTCAAATATTATGGAGAGTGGCTTGGCAACCACATCAGTCAATCTCCTCAGGACTCTGGGATGCTACTCAGGTCCCGTAGCTTTGTATAAATGTGTTCAGGTTTCTCAAGTGGTCACAAACATGATCTTCCCCTACACTGGTGTGGACTATAGCCCCCTGTTCCCCATCTTGTTGTTCCTTGACCCTGGAGGGGTGAGGAGAGCGGTTGCCAGTGAAGACTAAGACAAAACCATTGTCGAGTACCTCAGCCTTCATCTTGTCTGTTGATAGAAGTTCACCATTTTTGTTCATCAGTGTGGATGCGCTTTCTTTAACTTTCCTTTTATGGTTGACGTACACATAGAAACCCTTCTTGGTATTCATTTCTTCTCTTGCCAAGTTCAGCTCCAGCTGCACCTTGGCCTTGCTGACCTCATCCCTACACAACTGCGCAGCATCCCTGTACTCTTTCCAGGTTACCTGTTCCTGCTTGCACTGCCTGTGTAGTTCCCTCTTGTTTGTCAGTTTGACCAGCAATTCTCAACTCAGTCACGCTGATCTCTTCTCTTCTCTGCCCAATTTTGTACATCTGGGGACTGAGCTCTCTTGTGCTCTGTGGAAAGCATCCCTAAATATTTGCCAGCTCTGTACTACTCCCTTATCCCTGATACCCATTTCCCAGGGGTTCCTACTAACTAACTCTGTGAAGAGCTGGAAGTGTGCTTTCCTAAAATTTAGGGCTCTTACTACACTCCTTGCCTGTCCCATATCTCTCAGGACCTTGAACTCCATCATTGCATGATCACTGCAGCCCAGGTTGCCTCTGATCTTGATATGACTGATGAGCTCACTTGCATTGGTGACCATCAAGTCCAATATTGCATCTCCTAGTGTAGAGTTGTCTGTTATCTGGGTTAAGAAGTTATTATCAATGCACTCCAGGAGTCTCCATGATTGCCTACAGCTTGCCGTGCTGCTTTTCCAGCAGATGTCAGGGTAGTTGAAGTCCCCTAGTAGGATGAGAGCTTGTGAGTGTGAAGCCTCCTGTAACTGAAGGAAGAAGGCTTCATCAGCAAATTCCCCTTGATCAGGTAGACTGTAGTAGATACCAACCACAAGTTTCTTTTTGGTGGCCTTTTATACCCAGCAGCCAGGAGTAGGGCAGACAGGGGGCACTGAGGCAGGTTAGGTCATTGGATGGGGGTGGGCCAAGACCCAGGACATGGGCCTGAAGTTGGTGGTGAGGATCATGTCTGTTGAGGAAAACCAGGATCCCCTTGCCCAAGGTGGCCTGGCAGAGGTGGACAGGGACAGGCCATGACCCTTTGGGTTCAGATCAATGGAACCACAGATCAGGAAAGGCAGGGCAAGAAACACAGAAAGAAAGCTCTGAAAAGGCTTTTTTCCAACCTTTTTTCCAACAACTATTCATACCAGTTTCAAGTCAGATGGTTGTATATCAGGTGGCCTACCCAAACCCAAGGGAGGGGGCTCAGAGCTTCAATGCAAGCTCTTTTCTTAGTCATGTTTACATAGCAGCACAATTTGTTAAAGTGATGCCTCTGCCTTCAGTTCTGTGATGTCAAAAGAGAGACTGCAGTTTTAAGGAAAAAGGAGGTGGAAGGAAAATGTCAGTGGAAATGGCTGGCTGCAAGAACAGGCAAGTGTTCCTTTCAGCAGTACAAAGCCTGCTTAGATCTATTTTCAAATTTCCCAGCTTGCATTTCCTGGGTGCCAGGGCCTGCTGGATCATAGCTGAGATATGTTATAAAACTCCATGAAGCTGAGAGTAAGAGATCACTTAGAATTATAATCAATTATAGAAAGTTTATCAAGAAAACCAAATAGTTCGATTAGATGACAGAAATGGGATATACCAATCAATATAATTCTATGCTCTGGTCACAAATTCACTTTAAACTAAATGGTTATGACAATACAATGTTAAAAAAAAAAAGAAATTTCCTCTGTTTTTTTGTAATATTTTCCAACAGACAAAAACCTTTGGAGAAACTTCAGTATGTATTTTTTGTATAATTCCTAGCTGCAGATAGAAGTTTTGGTGATGTGCAGTTGTTTAAAAGTTATCTAATCTCATGAGATACTTGATGAACTTGGCCATCCCAAAGTATCTTCATTCACATAGAAAGTCCCTCTCCTCAATTGGTTGTGATTCATAAACTCATTGCTAAAACAAATTCTATGCCTTGGCAGGTTCTTTGGATAAAATCCCATATGACATTCTGCAGAGAATTTAAAATGACAACCAAGTCACATTCTTTTGTGTCAGAATTGCAGTTCTGCCAGTGTAATCATACAGACAATGAACTCACATGCATATGCAAAGTTATACCCATGCAAACTACTATAGCTTTTTCATAAACTTCTGCCTTTATAGAATGTGAGTTCATAATTGTACTGGAACTTGCTACAAGACTATACAAAAATTTTAGATTATCACAAACATGATTAATTTCTACATTTAGGTAGTTCGCTTTATCTTCCTTGTCAACAGTGTTATTTGATCAGAAGCCCATTTGCTTTAAGGGTAGTAACCATGAAAGGAGGTTTCAACCAGCTCCTTTTGCTTTAGGCAGCACTAAGGCTGCTTTATTTATAATTGTTACTAATTTTATTACTTTTGAAACACTGATGAAATAAAGAGTACCCTCTAGCATTATTTTCTTAGCTCTGTGTCAAAATGCTGAACAGTACTTGCAAAACAATTTGTATTCTAATTATGCAACTTGAGAATGACCTTGTAAGGCTGAGATCTTGCCAGTATTTTGAAGGATTTATGTAAACACTTTCCATATATGGAGCTAGAGAAAATTAGAGAGTAGGTAACAAAAGCATCTTGAATATACAGGAAGGTAAACAAACCTCTGAAGTGTTCCAGTCAAATAGAATAGCTGTTTTGGAGAAGTGTTTAATTTATTATGTGGAAATAAAAAACAAAACAAAACAAAACAAAAGCATAACATAGAACATCTTTCGTTGCAGCTTTTTAAAACCAGGAAAATGGATTTTGTTCTGTTCATGAAAGCTTCTTTTGAAGCTGTTTGTCAGACAGTGTATGATTTGCCTGCATGTTCTCTGTGTTATGTTATTCTCCTCTGAGAGTGAGTAGATACTGTGTATTTTCTGGAAGAGAGGAGGCTGCTTTTCCTCGGTGAGTAACAGAGCTTACTGCATAGAAGAAGGTTCCAAAGATTGCAGAATACAGCAGTAGCAGCAAAGAGTCCCTGCAAGGAGTTGCAACTCAGCAGTTTAAAAGAATGCTGATAAAAACAGGAAAAAAATCCTAAAGAGTCAGAAACAATGGAATAAATCCTATGAACAAGAATTGCACAGTTAGCTCCATGTTGGTTGCTGAGCTGACTGAAACCAACACTTGAAGTCAGAGACTTGATTGTTAAAATGCAATAGGCAGAGTAAGAACTCTTTCAAGTCCTTTTGAAACTTTGTTATTCGTCATTTCAAATTTTATCATTTGGAATACAACTTTCTTGTGACATATTTTGTAATTTGATTAAAGTTTATGAGGCTCATTAGGAAGAACATATCTAGTATGATCCACCTTAAAGGTCTATACTTCAAGTGTCTTTCCTCATTGTGCATTGGAGAGCAGTCAGGTGGAAAGGGACCTGGGGGTACTGATTGACAGGAGGATAAACATGAGCCAGCAGTGTGCCCAGGTGACCAAGAAGACCATTGGCATCCTGGCCTGTATCAAGAATAGTGTGGCCAGAAGGGCGAGGGAAGTGATCCTTCCCCTGTACTCGGCATTGGTGAGGCCACACTTGGAGTATTTTGTTCAGTTCTGGGCCCCTCAGTTCAAGAAAGATATTGAGGTGCTGGAGCGGGTCCAGAGAAGAGCAGCAAAAGTGGTGAAGGGACTTGAGCACAAGACCTATGAAGAAAGGCTGAGGGAGCTGGGGTTGTTTAGCCTGGAGAAGAGGAGGCTCAGGGGCGACCTCATTGCTCTCTACAACTATCTGAAAGGAGGTTGTGAACAGGTGGGGGTCAGTCTCTTCTTCCAGGCAGCCAGCAACAGAACAAGAGGGCACGAGCTTAGACTCTGCCAGGGAAGGTTTAGACTGGATATCAGAAAAAAGTTCTTCACAGAGCGAGTAATCAGGCGTTGGAATGGCCTGCCCAGAGAGGTGGTGGATTCACCATCCCTGGAGGTTTTAAAAATAAGACTGGATGTGGCACTTAGTGCCATGATCTAGTAATCATGATAGTGTTGGATTAAGGGTTGGACTTGATGATCTTGGAGGTCTCTTCCAACCCAGATAATTCTATGATTCTATGATTCTATGATTTAAATCCTTATCTCCTTCAAAATACTCTAAAGGTGTATCACATATTTTTTTTCTCCTGACAAGGAGGCAATTGTCATTGACATCAAAACTGTAGTAAGCCTCTGGATTCACTGTCCATCTTTCTGATTCATATCACTTGTCTCTAAGAAATTGTTCTTATTGATGTGGGGTATACTTCACCTTGCTAAAATAATTCAAAATTATCTGTTAACTGTGTTTGCTCTGTCTGTTGTCAGCTGAGAAACAGTCACTTCCTGTCCTGCATGAAGCAGATTATTAATCTTGTTTGGTTTATAAAAAATGAATTTATAGTAGTTGAATATTCAATTCGTAAGTATACTTGCACTATTTTTAAAAGAAATAAGAGAGGTTGCCTCATTTTAGAAATATTAACAGTCCAGGTTTTTGTATTTCACATGGACAATATTCCAGTGAATTAAAGCATAGTGCAAATACCGTGGTATCAGATATCAAAGCGGAAACCTTTTTTAAACAGGAGATTAATGTTTTTCTTTCAATTAATTATGTTGAAACATCTAAGTTTATGTTTGTTTATACAGTGATATAACATGGTTATATGGCAAATATAGACTCTCTTATTACATTACAGGATGCTCAAGCTAAAGTCTAAAGAATAGTTCGTAGGAGGTGAGCATGCACATCCATTCTTGAAATGGAAGGAAGAAATACTTTGTGTTCAAGTTATCATATTGATAAATGCTGTAGTGAAGAACAGTCTCTCCAACCAGATAAAAAAAAAAAGAATGAGGAAATATCTTTGTGGCACTTTAAGTGATATTGTCAAAGTGGTATGAGAGAAACATCCTCTCTGATCCCCCTCTGAGCCATTCCCAGATACGAGAGCATGTAGATGTGTACAAGTATATGAGAGATGGGCTTGCATTCAGGTCCTTTTGAGGTCCAAGTCAGAAGGCTCATGCTGGTAGAAATTAGGAAGGGCATCATATTAACATCTTACCCTGGGAGCCAAAAAATCTTCATGGATGTCCTTCTTCTGGAAATTCACATAATCAGTAACATAAGAGATTAAACAGCAAAGGATGTTTTAGCTCTACATAGATTTTTACCCACCTCTCAAACCCTGTGGAGTCTCTGTATGTCTCTACAACTCTCAGTCTCTGTAACTTTCATATCATCAAGATACCTTCAATGTTAAATTTTATACTATAGCATACGTTTTCAGCTAGTTCTATTATAATATAGAAAAATACAAGAGTACCAATATTTAATAAAAAAAAATTAAAAAATATGTTTATAGAGATTATAAACTGTGCATCATGGAAAATAATTGGAGATTCAGGAAGCAACCATCTCTTGTCCTGGCATTCTTAAACTAGCAGTTATGGTAAATTTCATGCCTGTATATTTATAAGAACATTTGTAATAAAACTTAGCACCTATTTCCTATGCCAGATTTATAACCATCCTTATTTAAACTGCTAATTTCCTTAGAAATGCTTATTGTGATGTTGTATTTAACACGCAACCACAATGCATGTTTTGGTATCTAATAAAATTATCTTTATTCTGCTTATTTTGTAATTTCTCGGGGCATTTTGGAAATAAATATTTCTTTCCTTTGTTAAGAATAAAACTGCATGGTATCTGGTTACCCTCAAAATTTTAGCTCAAGCAATTTAGCAATTTCCAGTATATTATAATCTTCCAGATGCATTCTTTTAACTGCACTTTTACTCCTAAATTATAACATTTAAAATTTACAGTTAACTATATTTGGACCTCCCTTTATAGATGAATCCCAAGGAAACTCATTTCGGTCTACTTTTTGCAATTTTGACATCATTGCCAACACTTGGTCTGCTGTGTGTTATATCACTTGTGACTTAATTACATGAGCTCTCACACCTATTTCTACAGCATCTCTGCCACAGTAACCAAATATCTGACTGAATTTATTACTTTTTGTGCTGATTTGGAGGAATTAAGAAGGAAACAGTTTAGATAATAAGTTCTGTGAGTTTCAGCTCCTTTGTACTTTGCATGTTATTTGCAGCTACTCAGATTATGTTTCAAGTAATTGTGGAACAGAATGAAAACATTTCCAGAGCTTTTGAGATCTGGAAAAGACTGCATACTTCTGAAAGTATTAGGTAGTTCACTTAAAACTGTAGGTATGTACTGTTCTGGGAATGGAAGTGTGTTCTAATAGCAGTACAATAACAAAGGCAGTAAATACAAAGAGAAACTTGGAAAGGCGTAAAATTAATCACACGAAAGGTAAAATTTAATAATAAAAATTTGCATTTCTAAGGTTGTTTATAGTCTAAGCTGTTTCTTTGTACTCTTCTCAAGGGTAAAAATTGCCTTGTGGAAAATCCAGGAAAGTTGGAAAAATGCCAATCAAAGTATCTTACATGTCTCTGATAAAGATCAGGTTGTGTATATGACATGGGATATTTGGAAAAGTAGCACCCCACCCCCAAAATAAAGAAGAGAAAGCCTTCACTCTCAAACTTATATCTGTGCTTCTTACACAGGAAGAAGTTACAGATATTTAGATTTCACTTTGTAATACTTGTGATCAATGCAGCCAAACCTGAGTTACATCAGATGGAAAGAAGTTACCTTTTTCTCTTTCATAAAGCTGAATTTTATGGTGTCTGTTTAATATGGTGGATGGGAAAAATGGAATGGCAGGCTAGAGAGTAAGGCTAACAATGTTCTCACCTTCTGTCCCTCCTCTAAGAGTGTCAGATTTGTGCAAATCTGACATGTGAAATATGTAAGATTATGACATTTAGATTACAGGGATTTAAGGAATTTAGGTTGTTAAATAACAGTTATTTGTATCTACATTTCCGAGAAATGTGTTATAACAACAACAGGTTGCTTTGCTACATCATGTTCGCATCTCAGTGGGAGGAATATATTGTTGCTCTTAATATGAGGTTTATATCTAAGCTCCAGGTTCAAAACTAAGCAAGATTGGCCCAGTTATTGTGTTATTTCCCCTCAGCTTATTTGTTCTTCTCTTTTTTGCCTCCATGTACACCATAGAAAAGATGCTAAATGGAGCTATTTTTTTCGACGAAGGTACAGTAAATGCAGGAATATTTTAATAAAAGGACAAGTGTCACTCAAATTTCCTCCTCCATATTGCTCTCAGGCAGCATGCTGTGTGCTTATTGCTAGAAGCCCTTCGCTACTTAGAAGCTGCTGCAGTTTTGTGATGTTCTCTGTACAAAATTTGTGAAGTGCTTTGGGATGAAAAGTGCTATATAAATGTAGGGTATTATTATACTGTACTTTGCTTCACTGGTGAAGCTGCATCAAGAAGATTGTTTTATTAGGTTATCTCCTAGGTAACAATGATTCACTGTGATGATAGTGACTAGCACTCTCTAAATGGGACAGTAGTGGCACAACTACAATCTAATGAGGATAAAATTAGATAGTGCCAAGATGGGTAATGGTGATTAACCGTGTACTAAATGGATATAAAATTATAAGCTCTGGCTTCTTAATACACATGCATTTCCAATTTGACATTAAAGGCTACATTTTCCAAGATTCTCTGGAGGTTTGGGTAACAATAAGAAGTTACTGCACTATCATATTTAAGCCTCTATATTTCAATTGTGTCTTAAAATATTTAAGTCATTGTATTACTCTTAAGTTAAATGTCACAGGAAAATGCTTTATTGTATGTATTTTATATATATATAGTTTTAGCAACAACATGGTAATTAAGGTCTCGATTCAGCAAAGCAAATAAGGATAACCTCACTTTTCTTGTTATTTCTGGAGTACAATTCACACATTTGAAGTTCATATTTGCATATTATGGTGAGAAATCTTGGGATAATCAGATGCCATATTCCTCCTCCCACTGAACCACTACACCAACACAAACTTCTGGTTCCTCTTACTTCTGCATAATAGTTCTTCTTTATCATTACTGTAACACCTCATTTTAAAAGGTCTTAACTGTACAGCAGCTCTCTCTTTGCCATCTTCCACATATGATGCCTAGAAAATGGGTCACTGAAAAAAAATTATTGTGCCATGTGTTTTCTGGGATCCTGGACCAAAGCCAGATAACTTGTCCTTGATTACTCTTGACTGTCCTTATCAGCACCAGGGAGCACAATCTCTTATTACCTTCCAGAACACAGCAGGGCCATATTCTAGTAACTGCTTGATTTTTAGGTATTGCTGAAAAAACAAAAGCATAAATAGGAAACAGAAGTATTCTCCACTTGTCACAATGGAAAAAGATCCCTGCATGACAGTAAGGAAGAAGAGAAATGTGTCAGTAAAATGTAGACTGCTGTCATAAATGCAGCTGTACTACAGGATATACTTGCAGATAAAAGGAATAATATGTCCCCAAAGATTTCTTGCAATCATGTAACAGTGTCTTGGAAAGCTTCTAATTTAGCACAAGACTCTCATGATCCTCCTCTAAATACCAAATGCTATGAAGAATTTGAAAAATGCGTTACAGGTGCTCTCCTGGAATACCTATTAATTCTTAGAGTTACTTGTCTGGAAAAAAAAAAAAAGTTGGAATAAAATTTGAATCTTAAGTTGGTGCTGGAGGAGTTTAAATAATTAAGGAATCTAGAAACATTTATTTACTAGTGTGCAATCCCTATTACCAGTATTTAATATTTATGACATATTAAGACATATGAGCTGGAAAGTAAGTCTGCTTGCAAAGATGAACTTATGATAGAACTTAGCTGCCCAGATTTAATATTTTAAAGGTCTAAATCTAAGACCGAACTAATCAAAATACATAGCCCTGTAGTAAATGGAGAGGAAAGAGAAATAGGTACTTTTAGGGACAATAAATTCCATCACAATACATTAAATGGCATTTAGATTTCTAAAATTAATTAAAACAAATGCCAGTATTAATTTCCTCATATCACTGTAATCAGTTCAGAGGAGCCAAATCTAATATCAAATAAATAAATAAGAATACAAGCAGCAACAGAAAAAAATAATTGTAACACTAAAATATACATATTTCATATATATGTCCTTACTGAGGATGTTTAAAAAAAAATATTAATTGTGCTGGGAATATAAAGTGATTATATGAAGAATTACATAAATACATGCATTTATCTATGATTCGTAATGATATAGAATGCATATAATCTTACATGCAGGGATGGGGCATGTACAGCCTCTTTGTGTGACCTATTCCAGTGTTTCACTGCACTCATTGTACAAAATTTCTTCCTCATATATATTCTGAATCTACAATCTTTCAGTTTAAAACCAGTATCCCTTCTGCTATCACAAGAGGCCCTACTAAAATTTTTGTCCATATCATTTTACAGGCCCTCTTTAAGGCTGCAATGAGGTTCCCACAGAGCCTTCACTTCTCCAGGCTAAACAAACCCAACTCTCTCAGCCTTTCTTCATAGAAGTGTTCCATCCCTCTGATCATCATTGTGGTCCTCCTCTGGACCTCTCTCCTGTACAGAGGGCTCCACAGATGGATGCAGTACTCCAGGTGAGGTCTCACCAGAGTAGAGCAGTGCAGAGGGGCAGAATCACCTCCCGCATCCTGCTGACTACACATCTTTTGATGCAGTCCAGAATACAGTCAGTTTCCTGGACTGCAATGGCACACTGTTGACTCGTGACTAACTTTTCATCCACCAGCACCCTCAGCTTCTTCTCCACATGGCTGCTCTCAATACTTTCACTCCCCAGCCTCTATTGATAGAGCCAGCTGCAGGAGCTTACACTTGACCTTATTTAACCTCATGAGGCTCACAGGGGCCCACTTCTCAAGCTTGTCCAGGTCCTTTTGAATGGCATCCTGTCCCTCAAGAGCATTCATTGCACCATTGAGGCTGATGTTTCTGCCAGTTGCTGAGCTTGCACTCGTTCCCACTATCCATGTCACTGATGAAGATATTAAATAATGCTGGTCTCAATATGGACCCCTGAGGGACACCACTTGTCATCAGTGTCCGTCTGCATACGGAGTTATTGACCACTATTCTCTGGATATGATCATCCAAGCATTTTCTTATCTACCAAACAGTCCACCCATCAAATCCATTTCTCTCCAATTTGGAGAGAAAGATATTTTAGGGGATTGTGTCAATGACTTTTCAGAAGTCCAGATAGATGACGTCCATAGCATTTCCCTTGCCCACTGATGTTGTCATTCCATTCTAGAAGGCCACTAGGGTGGTTCTAGGAAGACACCACCTACCTTTGGTGAAGCTATGCTGGCTTTCTCAAATCACCTCCCTGTCCTCCAAGTGACATAGCATAGCTTCTAGGAGGACCTGTGACGTGATCTTCCCAGGTACAGAGATGAGGCTGACAGGTTGGAAGTTCCAGGGTCTTCCTTTCTACCCTTTTGAAAAATGGATGCAATGTTTCCCTTTTTAAAGTCACCAGAGAGTTCACATGATTGCCATGACTTTTCAAATATCATGCAGAGTAGTTTGGGAACTTACACCAGCCAAATCCCTCAAAACTCTGGGATGCATGCTTTCAGGTCCCACAGATTTACACATGTTCAAGAACCTCAGGTGGTTACAAACCTGTTCCTTTCTTACAACGGAAGGGACCTTACTCCCCCAATTTCTGTCATATGTTTAAAAGGTGCAGGAGGAGAGATTGCCAATGAAGACTTTCGTAAAAAGCTGTTGAGTACCTCAGCCTTCTCCTTGTCCATTTTTATCAGTCTGCTAATTGTGTTCATCAGGAGGGTGGGAGGTGGTGCATGTTTTCTTTGACCTTCTTTTTCTGGCTGATATACCTATAGAAGCTCTTATTATTACTCTTTGCATGCCTTGCCAATTTGAGATCCAGCTGTATCCTGGGCTTTCTGATACTATTTCTACACAATCAGCAACATCGTTATACTCTTGCCAGGATACCTGTTCCTTATTCCACTGCCTGTGCATTTCCTTCTTGCCTTTTATTGTGACCAGTAGATCTCGACTTATCCATGCCAGTTTCTTGTCTTGCTTTCCTGATTTCTTACACCCTGGAACTGAGAGCTCTTGCACTCTACGGAAAGCATCCTTAAAGATCTGCCAGCTCTATTCTTCTCTCTGTGCCTAAAGGCAGTTTTACAGGAAGTCCTATTGACTAACTCCTTGAAGGGCTGGAAGAAATTATCTCTATCTGAAACTATCAGCAAATTAAGATTTAAACAGTTTATGCTGAATTTGCCTGAATGAAGAGAAGTCTATATGTCATCACATTCTGAAGCATAGGCTTGTGTTAGCCTAAGCAGTTCTGTGGCAATGGTTTTACACAGATTGAGCTCATTTTGACAGGTTTCACACCTGGGTTACCAGGAGTGAGAAGTCAGGAATGAAAAGGTGTAGATCTTTTTAATAATACATCTGCACAATTATGATAAATTTGATGAATAAATCATGTGAACAGGACCTTGGTTGATTCCACAAATAAAACAAAACAGAAAAGGAACTAGGTTCTAAATGACTCATAATATTGTCCTTAAGCTTTCCTAAAAGCTATTTGGTGCAAGCTTACAAACTAAAATGAAAACTGACTGTTATTTGCAAGAACAAACACAAGTTAAATTTGCTTCTTAAAATGCTTAAGTATTTTTCTTAACGTGAATGTTTTCTAACAGTATATTTTGTTTTGATCTGGGTCTAAAATACAACTTTGACTTGAACTCAAAATGTTCACTACTACTGAAAATCTTCTGAAGAAGCAAAATAAGCCATTTTTAATATAGAAAATAAAATTGAACTGTCTGCATAGGCTCAAGATTAACATACAAAGCAAAGTGATAATTTTGTTTCTTACATGAGAAAAGTAATAAAAGGTTTTCTAGTATTCTATTTTTCACTTAAAAGTACAGGAGGATTTGAAGGAATTATTTTAATTGGTCTACATGCTTAAGTATGAAGAAGAGAATATAGAGAAGTAAAATCAGAAGTTGTTAAAACTGAGTGCAGTAGGAGATGCAAAAGGCTAGGTTATAATATCTTTTCTTTTTTTTTAAAATTCTTGCCCTCATGTGCCCCAGTTTAGTTTTTAACTGGTATCTAAACAAGACGTAACCACTGTCCCTCCCAATCAGCCCTCCCCAACGGTGAAGTGGAATCAAGAAAGGAAGAAAAACTTGTGGGTTGAAAAAAAATTTAATAAAACAACAAAAGAAGAGAAAAATTAATCCTAATACCTATATTACTACTATACTACAATATATAAAAGTATACTCAGCCCATTCCAAATGTTAAGTGCATGCTCTGAGCAGCAAATACTAGATGGTTAACACTGTGAGCACAGCAGTCCTAGGGGGTGTGGATGTCTCAGCTGATGCAAAGACAGCCCCCAAACCATGGAAGCTGAACTAGGAGAATAGGGAAAATGGACACCGAGGGGCACAGGGAGTAAGTGACTGACAAGAGAGAGAGGCTGAGAGAAAGAGAGCTGCACCCAGAAAACCTTCTGCTTTATACTGAGTGTGACATTTAAGGTATGCAGTACTTTCTTTGAACATTTTTAGTCAGCTGTTCTGGCTCTGCTCTTCCCAGCTTAATACACCTTCTTACTTGTAAAACATGGGAAACTGAGAAAGGTCCTTGGTTTCTCCAGAAACAACTATACACATCAGTATTTTCTGCATTCTTCTCCTGCTAAAATCTAGAGAAACTAGAACTGCTGAGAAGACAACTGATTCCATCCCAGTGAAGCATAAACATGTCCTCATCACAGTTCAAAACACTCTGTCTTACCAACACTATGCTTACACTGAACCAAAAATACTGCAGCTACTGAGAATTGCACCTACATAGAAGAAAATTGACTCTATCCCAGCCAAAACCACGACAATTTGCCAGCTGAGGGTGCAGGTCCTTTTCCTGCAAATGCTGGTGCCCTTTTTCTTTCTCTTTGCTTCTGGTCCTGGATGGCATGCTGTAGCTGTCTCTACTTGAGCAGGGAGAATAGAGTAGAAGTCAACATCAGCAGTACTGATTTTCCTGACTAGCTGGGTCAGGAAATCTTGGTGAAACCATGCTGACTGCCTTAAATTACCTCCATGTCCTTTGGCATAGCTTCTGGGAGGTTCTGTTCCACGATCTTCCCAGATGCAGAGGTGGGGCTGACAGGTCAGTAGTTTCCAGAGTCCTCCTTTGTACCCTTTTAAAATACGGGTGCAATATTTCCCTCTTTCAAGTTACAAGGGACTTCGCCTGACTGCCATGACTTCTCAAATGTGATGGAGAGTGACTTGGCAAATATATCAGCCAATTTCTATGAAACATTGCAGGTTATCTTGAATATTTGAACTAGCTCTATTAATTTTGTAATTAATCAATATATTCTTCTATCAGAATATACATCGTCTTCCTTGAAATTGCCAAAGTTAAAGAACAAGTGATCTCAGTGACATCTTTCTGTGAAAGTTTTTGAAATTTTCATTCTGAGAAAGCAACAGATTTCAGATTATAATGATTTCCTCAGTGCTTCATAAGTAGTTTTTTTCTTTTTGGTGATCTCTTAGTATCACTGAAGGTTTAAGTAGTATTGCAAAAGAGTAATTTACTTCTAAACAACACTTCTTACCATGTCAAAGGCCATTTTTATGCTATCAACTATAAATAAATGTAGTTTTAGTATACAGCTGTGTATAGGTTTTCCCTCCTCCCCAAAGGAACAATACTAGAATGACAAAGATGTTTTCTTTTAGTGAAGATCAGTAGATGAATTCTGATATCTTATTCAGTCTTTCTGGAAATGTTTAAAACATCAATTTAAAAGAAATCTAGGAGTTGATACATAGGTCTTCATTGGAGGTATTTGCCTCCTTTATTGAAGAGATGTGAATAATCAGTGTTTGCTTTTTGTAATCATAATACTTTGATAAGATCCTGTAGCAGAACATCAGTATGAGAGACGCCTTTCCCATTTTTATTCATTATGGAAATGTCACTGTATTTATCCTAAAGGAAGATGTAGAGAAAATGTTTCTCCGACTCCTAACAGATTTGATTTTTCTTGCTATGCTTGGAAAATAATACTTTTGACTGCTGTACCCTGTCTATGAATGGGCCCATCAGGAGTATATCATCATTTTGTTCAATTCATTCATTCCCTTCTTGTTCACTTCACTGAATCCCGACAGGGAATATGGGCATGCCAGAGGCAGTATGCTCTCTGCTTTATAGTCCCACTATTCATGGACTCTGTGGAGGGAGATGGTATTTTGAGGTCATGAAAAAAACTGCTTTGAAGTTTCTCACAATACCATTTTATTTTGGGATAGAAATAAAATGGGCCAATTCTATAGATAAAATTATAATCTGTAGCCAGGTCTTATACACTAGGGATGAAAGATCTAGATAAAATTCTGCTAGTGGCCTGTTTATTTGTAGATTTGATTTAGAAATCTTAGTGATGCACACAATAAAAGTCCTGGAATCAAACATATAGTTTATTGCATTCCCCATTTTCCACTGCAGACAAAAGTGAGGTAGTGAGGGCAAAAATTCTGTATAAAAAGGAGGTTTTTGACAGCATCAGCAGTTTAAATGTTAGAGGTTACCGAAACCAGTAGCCCGATGAGTATGAGGCTGCCATGGCTCTATGTTCCCAGATCCAGTTAGTGCTAAGAGTGAGCATGAAGTTCTGATAGGCATACATGTATGAATAAACACGCACAGAATACACACCCACACGACTAGCCACATGAATCAACACAGACAGAAAACACAGGACTTAACACAAGCATGGATAGGTTGATAGCTTTTTCCTCTTCACTGATCAAGGTTAAAGTTTGCTGAAAGAGACCTCTCCATATACATGTAAACATATTTATATGCAATATAAATTGTGGACATTCAGTGTACCCAGTAGTTGGCTCCACATAACCAGACTTCTCACATTGCTTGCAGGGAAATTTAAGAAACCAGAAGATTCACACCCCAACTGCATTATCCAGTTCTCAGATCTATGGTCTCCCCAGTACCTCGCTCCTAGATCTTGTCAGCTACTTGCTAATTACTCTGGCTTGGAGTTCAATAGTGAATTATATACACGCACAAGCACAAAGCTGATGTTTTCTAGGGAAACTTAACAACCCATCTCTCAGGTGTCTCACACCCAGATCTATGGGTCTCTATGGCCTATGTCTCCACTTCTAGTTGCTAAGACATTGAGACTTCCACATATGCACACTGTGCTGGTTTTGATTAGGACAATATCATCTTTATAATAGCCTGAGTGGTGCTGTGTTTTGGATTTTTGTCTGAAGCAGTGTTGATAACAATCTCATGTTCTTGTTTCTGATGAGCAGCACTTGTATAGTGTCAAGGACTTTTCTGCTCCTCATTCTGCCCCACCAGCGAGTAGTCTAGGGAAGGCAAAGGTTTGGGAGGGGACACAGCTTGGACAGCCGACCGCAACTTACCAGAGGTATATAGCGTGAAAGGGGGGGGATGGGGAGCATTTGGGATTATGACATCTGTCTCTTCTAGTAATCATTATGTGTAGAATAGAGTATTTCAGTTGGAAGACACTTACAGTGATCATCTAGTCCAATTACCTGATCAGTTCAGGGCTGACCAAAAAGTTAAAGCATAATATTAAGGGTATTGTCCAAATTCCTCTTAAACACTGACAAGCTTGGAGCACCTACCACCTCTCTAGGAAGGTTGTTCCAATGTTTGTCCACCCTCTTGGTAAAGAAATGCTTTTTAATGTCCAGTCTAAACATCCTCTGATGCAGCTGTGAACGATTCCCACATGTCCTATCATTGGCTATAACAGAGAAGAGATCAGAACCACCTTCTCCACTTTTCCTCCTCATGAAGCTGTAGAGAGTAATGAGGTCACACCTAAACTCCTTTTCTTCAAACTATACAAGTGTGATGACAAACCACCCGTCAACAGGAAGCAGTGAATGAATCCCTTATTTTGCTTTGCTTTCATGTGCAGCTTTTACTTTACAAACCGCGACAGGTACTAAAAGGAAAATATTAGCTCAGATTCTTAGTGAAGGATTAATTCTATCAAACAAACATAAATTGACAGTCGGTTAATCTCACTTAATAGATCCACAGCACAGAATCTATATCTGTACTAGTTATGCTAAACTCTGAAATAATCAACGGACAGAACAGGCACTTAGAGGTCTGATTCACAGGACACGTTTTTGATACTTATATCTGAACAAATATCTGTTTCTCTCCAGTGACTAGGAAAGGAGCTTAGAGTGACTATTTCTGATGTCAAGCAAACATTCTCAAACAAACTGCAAAATCTAAATTAGGACCTGACTTATTCCCACTGAATAATAAAACTGGATTTTCAAACTCTTAGAACCAGAGAACATCTGTGCTAAAAAACATATTAACTTTTTCCCAAATGTCATTTTCACTCTTCTTCCTAACAACTTTTAGTTACACTTAGATTAATCCTGATCTGCTGTCATTTTAACTGATTTTACATATGATTGATGCAAATTGCACAGATAAAGTTGGAGCTTAGGCATTTTCATTTTACAAGAATATTTTATCCAGGATTCAGCTCTAGAGTCATCCTTTTTAAATTTAGGGCTCTAAAGTTCAGAGATCCTGCTCCAAACTCTATACTCTGAATGGAGAAGTGAATAGGTGTGTTCTGGCAAGTTTTTAGTTTTGTTTTTCTCTGAAATAATGAGGACTGGAAAATTTTTTTGTGCTTTATAATTTAATATAATTTAATGAAATCGCCTAACTAATTTTTTCTTGAAAAATAATTCACTAAAGCAAATAAAAATGGTTGACTATCAGAAATATTTGCTGCATTTCAGAAATATAGATTGTTATTTATTGTGATTAATAAGTGATGGATTATTAAAGTTATTTTTTTAATGCATACTGAAAAATAGAGTCTTCATTAGAAGTCCATCTAGAAATTCAGGAGTGATTACATCTGTGAAAATTTTACTTTTTCAAAATAATATGTACCTGATTCTGTCAGGCTGATGCATCTGTAATGGGTCTGATGCATCTGGATATAGGCTGACGTCTATTAAATCACTTTGCTGGATACAGAAGTGCACCCATGTGAATCAACCTGTTGATCAGGTCCTATCTTCTGGTAAAGATTATCAGAGTGATGCATAGACAGTCCTGACCTCTCATTTAAGCACTTCAAATAGACTGCAAAGGGAGTTAAATGCTTTATAGGTTTCTGAAGTCTTTTCACAAAGGGCACTCCACCCCAAGTGAATTTACAGGCTGCCTACATTTTTTATGCAGTGTCAGAAATTCATAAACCGCCTTTTTTTTCCCAGAGATTTTCTGTATCCTTTTTACACAGTAGGTTTCTTCTATGAATTGTTTTATGTCTCTAATATTGATAGCCTACAAACTTTATACCATATAGGGTTTTTTTTTAAAACAATTAAATCAATTTAACATTGTCAGAGGTAAGCATTTATTTATTTTTTTAATTGCATCAACTTTATTTGTCCCATGTAAAGAATAAGAAAATACTTTTATTTTTTTTTTTCACTAAGGAGAGGTGTAGGATTTTAGTATTACTTTTCTCTGATCTTCTTGTACCTTCCCTTATGCTACTTACTTCATCAAAGCATCCATTGTTATTTATTTTCAACAGAGAGATCACAGAATCACACATAATACCAGAATCATTCAGGATGGAAGGGACATCTTGAGATCGTACTCTATGGTCTTCTGCTTCAGTAGAGTCATTGCATCCCATAAGGGGTTTATACATATTGATAATATCTTCCCCTCTCCTCTCCAGCTTAAACTATTGCTCTTTGCATCCTCCCACTCCAAATTCCCAGATGAATTCATCTATCTACTGGCAATGTGGACATTTCGAGCTGGAAGTATTCAGATATTCGTCTTAATCTCCCATGTGGCTCAAATCCTGGTTTCTGTCTCAGAATTTATGTATTACAGCCTGGACTGGATGGCTCCAAAGGGAAAAACACCCAGAATAAATGAACACTCATGCAATTATAACTTTTACAGATTAAGTTCCCAGCCCTCGTGGGTTCTTCACTCACTGCCCGTGCAAAAGTTAAATTGGTGATATTTCGAGCAAGCCATCTCTTTTCTTATCTCCTGGCCTGAATCTGCCCCGGGTCCCTTTTACAACAAAAGTTAAACACAAATCCATTTTCTCAGCCCTATATTTTCAATGGTAATTAACAATGATTTCATCAGAGATTTTTTTATTTCTCCCCAAGACAGATCGGGTCCATAATTTAAAGCTGACAAGTTTATATGATCATCTACAAAAATTCTACTTTCCATTCACTACTTCCTCCTCTGGGAACATCTGTCACTGATCTGATAATGGATGTTAGAATGTGCCCTTCCTTGCACTTCCCCAGGGAGTTTGTTATTTATTTCTTACTTGCAAATTTTTCCCCAGAACTGACCCTATCCTGGCAATATCCAAGTGTGCAACTGCTGCTAGGGAATTTGGCTTTATATCGATATTTTTTTGATGGAGGTAAAGGTATAGAAACCTCCAATAAGTTTCTAGGCTTAAGTTCATAATCTTTGACCTATGCTGTTTCCCCATGGTCTGGAAAAACTACAAACAGAAACATTGAGGATAAATGTACAATAAATTGTACAATAAATCATATCCTAAAATATTAGTATCAGGAGCACCCATCAGTATTTCGATGCTGCTCAGTTTCTTTATACCTGGTAGCCGTAAGGCTATCTTTACTGCGAGGCATTCTTTTACAACCCTACCAATTACAACCCTACCCTGTAAATGTTACTTTACAGTGAGAAAGCTGTAAATTTAAGCAGTCTGCAGTCTTATGGTAATTGATGACACTTGAGCGCACATATAAATGATGAAATACGTAAAAACATTTTTTTGGCCCAACAGGAACAGCAATAATATTATGAATATGTAAGCTTGAAAGCTGATTTTACATAAGGTTGATCTTTTCCTGCTTTCCTTGCTTGCTGAAGGAAAACCTTGCAAATGCGCAGAATGCACTAGAAAGAAATTATGGCAGGTTGCTTAAACAAATTGTTTTACCTTAAGCAGAATGTAGCCAGCCTTGAAAGAAGCAACGCTGTAAGTTTTGTAACCACAGCATTATAATGCTAAAAACATGCCCACAGGTTAAGGGATCCTAGCGCAAGGGAAGAACTTTTCTCAGCAGGCAAGTGTAGTTTTGTTATGTACTGCTGTACTAGCTAAATTATGTATAAATTGGATAAACAATACGTCACGTTAGCATATTGCACACTGGGTAACAGACTCCATTTGTGAGAAAACAATAATAGTTTTGTGATAATTGTCAAACAGCTATTGTATAGCTAACCCATGGGACGGGGTGGCTCACTATCCTCCTCAGGGAGTTTGTAATTATTTTTCTCTTTCTGGGAGATCAGCCAGGTCATTTAGATCTTGAGACAAGGCCAAGGGCACTGGTGCCACAGGAAATCAGATTCTAAGAGGAAGTCAGAAACTTCCACCAAACCATAATTTTCTTAAACATACCAGGTGTTTCCATCCCTTACTTTGGGATCTGAATTTGGTTGCTCAAAACTGCAGAAGACATTTCTCTTGCTTAGAAAGGGAGTTGTTTTTCTTGCAGTTGTTTTTTTAAGTTTTTTGCTGAGGCTAACTGCATTTTAAATTCAACTCCTCTTCAAAGGCTAAAGATGCTTTTAGCACCTCCTTCTCTAACTTCAAAGTAAGCCATTCTACATTTGCAATTTGGTCAGGGGAGAGTTGTTAGTGTTGCTAGTTTACTTTTTTAAGCACAAGATAATCAAGCCCTCAAAATTGCACACATAATTCCTTTTGCCATTACCACTTTTAAATTTTAGTTCTTTGTGTAGTGATTGTATGCACCACTACTTGTATTTCATCATGCCAGTACTGATCTTCCCATTATTCTCCTTGTGAAGTAAGAGCACATTTAAGACTTATATTTTTTTTTTTTTAATAATTCATTCAGCACCATTTCCCTCTGGTCTCATTTTTTTTTCATGCTCTGTAGTCTCTGTGTCCAAAATCGCACTACAGAGTTGTCTTAATTTCACCCACTTGTCCATGATTAGATAGTTGTTTGTGAGAGTCATGGAACTTGCGCTCATAGGGTTAAAATAAGATAACCCTACCACTCCACTCCACGACTTACTTTACTTAAATTTTGGGACCCATTCTATTCCCACTTGCAATAATATACACTTACAATTTTGCAGCAGTTCATCCATGGAAACCCCGCTTACTGAACCATTGAACTGGTCACATTAAACAGGTACAGCCCTGACAGGTGGCTGAGGGATGCCCTTCTGTTCAATCACAAGGTTCAAGATAGACTACCTTGCTTTTCAAACTTCCTCTCAGAGGAGAGTGTATGTGTGGCTGGATCCATCTGTAGTCCCAGACTAGGTCAACAGTTTATGGCTAAAGGATTATGTGATACATGTGTATGTGTAAGCCACCAGTCAGAGTTAAACAGTAGATAATTTATTTTAAGCAATAGATAACAACAAGTTCAGATTGCCGTTGATAAATCCTCTTTCTGTATTAGTGTTAGATGATTATAACCGGTTAACAGTGATCATACATATATGTAAGAAGTCAGTATAAAAACTGGAGTCAGTGGTTATTTTCCCAGGGTAACATCTGACAAAGTCATAGGTGCGCAATTCTTACCCAAAAGGCATCCCACGTAAGGTAGCCATTTTTCCTCCAAAAGAAAGGGGGTTTGAGCATCAATTTTAAACTTTTTGAAAACTCTTTGGGACGTCTTATCAGGGTGAACTAAGTCAATTAGTATGAGTTGATTAGCTCTTGCCAAAGCCACTTGTGTCCTCAGAAGCGGGGATACACCTTCAGGGCAGGGAGTTATTGGGATTATTTCTGCTCTTAACTGAAGCAATATAAGGCTGTGAGGCCTCCACCTCACCTCATTTGCCATTCGGCTGATTCAAGAGACCACCACTCAATCCATCTGTCTTACAAGATAAGGTTGTTTGTTATTCAAGTAGAATTGCATTCTTTTGCAAAGTTTGGTATTTGTCATCCACAAGGTCCATTATACCACAAAGTTCTACAGATTTTTTCTGGGGTAAATTTGTTAGGGTTTTTGGAGGTGTAAGAGTTGATCCGAAGAACAGTAATTGTCTCAACATCGCCATTAGGGACTTAGAGAAATACCAAGAAGCAAACATCCAGAAAGAAAGAGCTGTGTGGTACAGGGAGCACCGTGCTGTTCTCCAGTACCTGGGTCTGCACGTAACAATCAAGATAAGGCTGCACAGCTGTTGTTCAGAAGATGAAATTCACCTGCTGCCTTAGTTAAACTTGCAAACTCCTCCCAAAACCATGCCTACTGAGCCTGCACAGTTAAGTCTTGACAAGTGAAGCGAGAGCTGTTTGGGTCGCCATAGTTAGGTTTTGGTGAGCGAAGCAAGAACTTTTTTCAGGTGGAGATTGCCTATAATCTGTGGGACAGAGGAGGAGCAAGGTGTGTTGCTTTGCATAAAAAATGGCCTCTTAGCTACTGAGCTTGGAAGAAGATCTTCCCCACCACGGATCATTACACAGAAAGACAGGTGGGACACTGCCTGGACTTGGGACCCTAGGGATGCCTTGGATCTGCGGTAGTAGATATAATCCTCTTTCCTCCCTTTTTCCCTCTCCCTCTCCCTCTCCCTCTCCCTCTCCCTCTCCCTCTCCATCACTCTTACTGTCTGCCGCATGCCACTTTATGGACAAAACAACAAAATTCCACTATTTGATTGAAGTATAATCCCTGGCATAGTTGTCTTGATTTTTGTGCTTCGAGATCGCAGGAAAGAAAACATCAGACATCCATCAAGCGGAGCATGACAAGAGCCTTTTCTTCCTAGTCAACAACTATTGTACATCACAGAATTTTACAAAAATTTTGGTTTGCTTTAATTGTTTAGATAAGTTTACCTGAATTAATGAGATCTTACATGCAAGGATTCTGAGACTTGTATTTGTCAAGATACATATGACAAAATTAGAAAAATACAGCAAATATTTTTTTCTGATGACCCTATGTATTAATGGTTAGCAACATTTTTTCATCAGGAGATGCATTAATTTATGTAAACTACATTTAAATATCTCTAATTTATAATGAAGATCATATCAATAAATAAATGGCTTGGCTATATGAATCTACAGTTATCTCTTACTTTACTTACCAAGTCACCTCCATTGTGAATTTAAACAGCAACTATTTTGAAGAGACCCACAGAAACTCTGTTGTCACAAGTTTTCCAGTGGTAGAAGAAAGTCTAACCCATGTCTGCGAAGCCATTACTAAAAACGCACTTTCACTGCAAAGGCCAAAACAGTAATAAGCAGAGAAGTGGAAAACTTGAAGACCACTTTTGGATAGGAAGGAGAAGAGAAAGTTCCTTTCTTAAATTGAACAGAATTGCATAGTTTCTTACCTGTTTGCAGTATTAGCCTTCAAACACCATTAACAGGCAATTTGATGGCAATACTACAAAGCTGCAATGAACACAAATACAGGTGTATGAAAGGTGACATCTTTCATTTTCATTTAATAAAATTTCCAGTTCCTGATAATCTTTCTATTCTCAACTGGTAAGACGATGATATGAAATCTGTGTGCTTTCTTGTGTGATGCACTTCTAGCATGAAATGTCTCAACAAGATAGAGTCCAGAGGAGCAAATCAAAAATGATAAGCAGTCCCTAGAGTGTAGCAGAAAAGAAAAAAAAAAAATTCTTATTTATTATCACACCGTCCTCTTTTCTTTCTAATTTAATCGTTTTCAAACTTAAAAAGCAAGAGTGAAGTTATTTTTTGTATAGATGACAAAGTCTAATGACATACAACCCTACGGACACTATCACATAGATGTTAAATTCAACTTTCAAATGGCAAGAACAGTGAAGAAATAGCATGAAATGCTTAAGTAGGCTGCAAAAACACCATTGCTGATTTATTTGTTTTGAAAGAAGTCAGCTTGATACCAGTAGTGCTTATGATATCTTAGCTCCTACAGCTGATACATCAGGAAGGACTGTTGAATTTTCTGTCACATTGTTTGCTATTATATTGCCAATAATGTTAACTTTTTCTATTAGTTAAATTATTATCCGTTGAAAAGGGAATCACATAGTCATAGAACATAAAATGCTTTGTGTTGGAAGGGACATTTAAGATCATCCAGTTCCAGTCACTCTGGCATGGACCAAGACAACTTTCACTAGATCAGACTGCTCAAAGGTCCACCCAACCTGACACCGAACAGTTCAGTTGATGGGGTATCCACAACTTCTCTGGCCAACCTCCTAAAAAATTTCTTCCTTATGTCCTATCTGAACCTACCCTTTTTCAGTTTAGAATCATTGCCCCTTGTTTTGTCACCACAAGCTTTGGTAAAATGTCTTTCTCCATATTTATCATATAAGCCCTTCAACTATTACAAGGCTGTAATAAGGTCTTCCTGGAGCCTTCTCTTATGATTCTCCCAATTCTCTCAGCCTTTCTTCACAACAGATGCAAGTCTAGATAGCCTCCTTTTGGGCTGGCAGAGGTAGAAGGTCACTAGTGCAGCACACACAATACACTCCAGGTTCATGAACATAAACACATTCTCAGATCCCCCAAGCACCAGCATGAACCCTCTGTCTGTCTGAAACACCTGCTTGAATTTTGGTCAGACAAGCGTACTGATAGGCCCCGTTTTACATGTGACCAGTCTCTATTATATCTCTTCCTGTCTATTCCCCGCTTTCTTTCTTGTCAATCACCTTGCCCTAAACACAAGGTGCCCTTGTGTACTACATGAGACTGCTGCTCACTCCAGTTGCTGACACCATGGGCTATGTACACCCATATTCTGAGTCGAACTCCAGTAGTTACCACAAAATCCATTAACTGTGGTCACACCAGCAGCTGGCACCGAGTCCTTGCAGCACTGACAGACGTGGCATAAAGACTGAGATTGCATACAGAAAGTTAAGAAAAGATAGAAGATGACAGGACAGACTGAAGTGATCAGGGAGACGGCTCAGCCAGACAAGCACACTGATAGTTCTTGTTTTACATGACAGACTGACTGCTTTTATACCCTTTTTTACTTGCTTCTTCTGCACAGCCTCAACAATTTCCTCCAATACTCGTGACCAGTCCCAGCTGGTTTGTCAATTCTTGATAGCCCATCGATTAGTGTGACTGAAAAGGTTATTTTCTTATGTTTGTCTCCATTGCATTTTTCTCTCAGGTTTATGTCTGTGTGTTTTATTTATGACTTTCCCTTTTTCCATAGTATCCTGAAATAATCATCCCTTCATTACACATACTCTTATCAATGACTCTAACTGAGAAGGTCTGCTCCTTGTTAGCGCCTACCACTACCTCCCTTATTCTTGATCAGTCAGTTTTTTGTCCTTATAAATTTCTCTTTATAGCTTCCTCCTTTCTTGTTACCACTTGTTGCACATAAACCTCCCTGGACCTTATACTCTTAAGGGAACGTACATCCTCTCCTTCCATACACCCTTTCAAGTATTGCACAGTTAATGGACTACTATTTCTAATTAGTATGTGTCAGTTACACCTTGTTTAAACTTACAAAAAATTTACAAGATTGAAGTAACTATCCAAGTGCTAATTGCATCAAACGTAAATGATGCAGAAAAACTAATCTATCAAAACTCTATGAATCGAAGTTCCTCTGGAAAGCAATGCTTTTCTGTTTTGAGCAGCATTCTGATTCATAGCTTTAAAAAGAAATGTCAAGAAAGTTTTCATGCTTAAGGAATAGAAAGAAAACCAATCAAGTTTAGAGCTTGGCTTTTCATTTGAATGGCATTTTTAGAACTTCGGTAAGAGTGTTTCACAATATAACTTCTCTTTTAACCAGATATCCTACACTGAATTTCATCTTAATCACCTTATTTTCAGGCTGTCCTCTGTTATTACAAGGAAGAGAAAGAGGAGACTCATTGGAAAAGAGGAAAGTAAGACCTTTTTCATAAAGGGTAAATCTTGATCTGGATCAATGGGCTGAAACCAACAGGATGAAGTTTAACCAGACCAAGTGTCAAGTCCTGCACTTGGGACACAACAACCCCATGAAACATTGCAGGCTTGGAGAAGAATGGCTGGAGAGCTGCCTGGAGGAGAAGGACCTGGAGGTGCTGGGTGACATCTGGCTGAATATGAGCCAGCAGTGTGCCCAAACAGCTAAGAAGGAAATGCCCTGTATCAGAAACATCATGACCAATATCATGGCACAAGTGATTGTGCCCCTGTACTCAGCACTGGTGAGGCCACACCTCTAGTACTGTGTGCAGTTCTAGGCCACTCACTACAAAAGGACATTGAGGTTTCAGAGCACGTCCAGAGAAGGGCAACGAGGCTGGTGAAGGGGCTGTAGAACAAGTCTTAAAAGGAGCAACTGAGGGAACTGTGATTATTTAACTTGGAGAAGAGGAGGCTGAGGGAAGACCTCCTCACTGTCTACAAGTGCTTGAAAGGAGGTGGCAGCGAGGTTAGTGTTGGTCTCTACTCACAAGAGACAGGTGATAGGATGAGAGGAAATGCTTGCAAGTTGCGCCAGGGTAGTTTTAGAATAGACATCAAGAAAAATTTCTCCACTGAAAGCATGGTCAGGCACTGGAAGAGGCTGTCCAGGGAGGTGGTTGAGTTGTCATCCCTGGAGTTGTTTAAAAGGTAAGTAGGTGAGTTTCTAAGGGACATGGTTTAGTAAGGTGACAAGGTACGGTTGGACTTGATGATCTCAGAGTTCTTTTCTGTGATTCTTTTTATTAATTTTCTCGGCTCTCTTGACAAAATCTAGGTGTCATGACCTTGCTTAATGAAGAACTGAGTAACTGAATATAGTGAACTGTGGATGACAGGACAATGTAAGCAAGGAAGTAATCCATGATATCATCATGGAGTGATTTAGTAAATGGCCTTTCTTGCAAATGGTTATAAACCCACCTGGCCAACAGAGACCAGATTGTCCCACTACTCTTCACCAAACACAGAATCTGAGAATTCAAGGTATTGGCATTGGTGCTGAGCAGACTGATGGGAGTGTTACACATCTTCAAGCTGGGTTGGGCTGACTCGCACGTGTTGTGACTAGGAATGGCCTCTGTTACCAGTAACAGTTACATGTGTGTTTGTGTACATGTGTCTGTGTGTGAAACACTCTTCCTTACCCAGCCTATCCCTTGCTTGGCCCGCTTCATAAAGTGAACTTGTCAGTGTATTTTTACCCTAGTGACAGATATATAAGAAATCAAAATAAAAGGACTTTCTAGATTCTGACCTTTAAAGAGATCCAGTGAATTTTAACTAAACTTAATTATAATGATATCTTAATTATAGATAAAAAAATAAAGAGTTGTCCAACTTGAGATGAGATTTAGAAATGGAGATTAACATTTTTTTTCCTACAAGCAGAAAACAGCAGTAGAAATAAGTATAATGTGATTCAAAAAGTAAATGACTAGTCTTTTTAAAATCAATAGCTGTTTCTAAATTAAGGGTCAATCTGTAGGATACTCTGGTTTTTTCTAGTTTTCTATATAATAATAAATTAAAAAAAATTTAAACCTTTCTCTGATATTTACACTAATCAATATGAATCAGGACAAAATACTGATAAATTCTCCTGCCCTCCCAAATAATGCAACCACTACAAATTATGTATCTGAAAAAGCTTCTGACTTATACTCACTCCTGAAATATGTTGAGAAGTTGTTTGGGAACCTGCTAGCCAGTTTGGGATGAAAGTGCACCAGAAACTGTTTCAGTAAATAATCACGACAGAATGTAGTCCAAATGCTGGGGGATTGGTGCTGTTTGTTTCATTAGTAGATAGATCAAGATCAAGGGACTCAGTGAAGTATGCCAAGAGACCTTTTCAGACCACATGCTTGAGTATCCTTTCCATGTGACAGAATGAGCCTTTTTGCCTCTGCCTCATCTCCAGCTGAAACACAATGAAAAAAACCTCAAAGTTTTATTTGTGAAAACAAACTTTTACGTAATTTCAGTGTTCAAAAAACAAAAACAAAACAGACAACACAACCAAAAACCTAGCAATGCTTTCTGAATTTATAAATCTTATATGCAGATTTTCAAAAAGAAATTGTCTGCTTGCTAATTAAGCAATATGCCGTTCATTTACTTAGATTGTCTGGTCTGAAAAATTTTAAAAATCTTATTTTTCTCTATCAATAGATTATTTATTAATTTTAAAATTATCCCATGTTTTAGAAGTACATGACAAATGTATTTTTAAATTAGAGCATCTCCAAAAATAAAAAACTGATTTTATAGGTTTTTTTATAGTTTAGACTAGCTTTACTGTTGAAGGCAAATGAGAGGAAAAAAAAAAAGACTGAATCCATGCAAATATGAGACTTTGTGACCTATACGGTGGATTAATAACTTTTCCGTCCTCTCCATCATTCTTGTGTGAATACACTATCCAAATTACTGTACTGTTGTGTGGAAACAGCTTCTTATTAATATAATAAGACACATTTGTGTGGAAAGTGATAATGGCGTAGTATAAAATCAAAATTTGGAGAATGCAGCTGTCAATGCTATACTTAAGCTTCTGCTATACTTAAGCATCTTTGCAAAGGAACTGATGTTTAAATTTGAACATGAACTTCTGCTTCATGGAGGAATGGAATTACAGTGAACCTGTGTTATAAAACAATATCAAAGAAATGCTGATTAGGAAAGCAGATAACCTACAGAACTGCAAAACATAGATCAGGAAAACCAAATCCAACCCCATAAAATCTTGACTTTGGCAAGATCAAAGCTCGGAACTATCCAGTTTTCTACACCTTTCCTTTGTTCCTAATCTGGCTGTTTGCTACATGTTTGGTTCAGCTTTGACTTAAGGAAAAAAAAAAGAAAATTTTCTTCTTCTGTTGTTTGTTCTTATATTACCTAGAAAGTTTGTTTCTGAGGTCCAGTATTTTTTTACTTGAATAGATTCAGAGATAAGTACCATTTCCACTGCATTATACGTAGGGTTATTATTTCCTTTGAATTCCTATGAGTGAGCAGATGTGAATATGAGCTGTTTCATCATCTGTCCTTAACTTCCTTATTTGTCAAATCTATTCTTCGTTGGACTCCTTTTTACCTGTACAGATAGGAAAACAGATAGCAGCTTATTGTCCTTCCAACGTACAGTAAGTACTATTATTGAAATATTCTGAATGACTGAAGGTTAAGTTCTGTGCAACGTATTGAAAAAAAAAACAAACTGGTATAAACTGGTTTTTTTCTCATTTGTTTGGACTTCTTGAATTATTATTGTTTCATATGTGAGCATCTGAAAATGACATTTTTTGTTGTTGTTGAATGAAAGTATTCTTCAGTTACTAAATTGGGTAAGACAATTTGTAAATTTTGTAAATTTAGTTAACACATACCTTTTTATTTAGGAAGGAGAGTTCCTTGCTCGTTAATAAAATCTCTGCTTGAAATATAGTTTAATTATTTTCAGAGAAAAATAACCAATTATTCTCAGTTCATGAATTTAAAATAAATAGCATTGTATGTTACCACTGAAAAAATCATAATGCTCAACGGTGGTTTTGACCACTAGAACTGCATTCAAAATTCCATGTTTCACTAAAGTGTCATGAGAGTTGCACAGACGAGAAAACCACTGTATATTACTGCCTGGATAGTTGCTTTTAGCAGATTATGAACAAATACTGGAGTCTTTGTGGATAATTATCTGAAAGCAGCTGTTAAATGGTTATTACTAGTCTATTTGGGAAATAATGTCAGCATGTCTTAAAAAAAACGAGGGAATGCAATAGAAAACATAATGCTGTTACCATAGAGATCTGTGAGGCATACAGTACTCGGAAATTTCTTGAAGTTCTTACTACAGCAAAAGAAATATAAAATACATACAAAGAAAATCAAGAGTGATCACAGGGACAGAAGGTCTTTAATAAGAAAAGTAAATATACTAGCATCCATCAGCTTGGAAAACAATAACTACCAGAGGATATGCTAGTGGTCTAAACTCACGGATGGGTAGAAAAGGCAAATAGGGAACAGTTATTTGTTATCTCTCATGAAGTTTTTAAAAATACCTCAAAAACATTCCTATTAATAAAGTTTAAAACAGATTTTTAAATGTATAACATATTTAATTTATGATATGCACTGACAAGTAACTTTAAACTATGAGTGAGTTCAAAAGTAAAGTACAGAAATTCAGAATGGATATTTTAGAGTATTGAACACAGTGGTCTGGTAAGGTTTTAATAACTAGAAGCTTGGATGATACCCCAAAGGGATATCTACTTTTCTTTTTTTCTTATATTTTGGTAATACGAATCTATAGCTCAATGTTAAGAACAGCATGCTGATCTGCCTGTAGCATTTGTTTTGCCCTGTTATGATTGTTCTTATGTTTTTAAATCTTTTGTAACCCTCTACTTATGCCTGTTAAGTACAATATTTATGCTATTCTACTACAACTGGATTTACTGAATGAAGAACAGCACCAATAAATCTCCTTTTATTAATCTCTCCATAATCATCTAACTAGAAACTGCAATATATATCAAACTTCAGTATATATTTCAGTTAATGTTTACCTAACGTGCATAGCTTACTTCAACTCACAGTACTTGTCAAATATTTGAGACTTTGCTGGGGTGCTTTTGTTAGGAGAAGAAAATACTTATATGGACCAAGTATTTGTTTGTTCAGTAATATTAATTGAGATATTAGCAACAATAATATTTTCCTGATTACAGTGTAAGCAAATGCAACCTATTTCCTTGTAAATTATTTCCAGGCTTATATATTCCAAAAAATATAGTTCGCATCCTCCTGCCCCCAATCACGGTGTGCTACAAATGCTTCTCTATTGAATGCCTGAATTTTCTTCTTTTCCAGGGATTATAACTGCAATTAAAACAACATTTCAACATATTTTGATTTAATGACCTAATTTTTCCAAACTGTAGCATCTGCTCTACCGAAATCTTCCCAAATTAGTGGTTGCTTTTGTCTTCTGCATATATAATGTTTTGGAAAGTGGCGTCTGTGACTGCATTTACAGAGAAATTGATCTTCTCCAGCATCCTCATCACCTGCTACACTACAGGTCACTGCATCTTGGTTTCCCTTGAGTTCACGTGATACCATTGGCATCATAAGACATGATTATATTTTCAGTGTAATTAATTTCTTTTTAGCTTTGAGAATATAATTTCATAGTATATAAGACTACTGGAATTTAATATATCTCTACTTTTGTTAGTGTATCAAAGTTTCTATGGATCGGGTTGTTTATAAGACTGAACAATAGAAATTTTTTTAAATTTCGAGGCCAAACTTTACATCATTCTTTCATTAGTAACCCCTGTTGTGCTAAGGTTTATTGTATATCCTTTGGTAATCATCATCACAATATGCATAACTCTTCAAAATTTTTCCTTCAGTTCACTGTGAGTATACAATGCCATGGAGCTGGTGTTTTATGGCTGATGACTGATAGTTCTACTGCTGAGGGCTGTAGTCTTTGGTAGTTCCTCTTCAATGTGAAGGTGATCAGGTCTGAGAGCTCATTAGTGACACAAGTTGAGACTTAGTAGGCCAAAGTCATCAGTAGGCTGATGACTCTTTGTATTTTTCTTGTTTATGTCTGATAGTATTGCCTTCAACCCCTAAATAGCGTTTTCTTTTCTCCCTGTATTGCTAATCTTGCCCTGTGTCTGGTAATAGCACTAACTGTTCAACACATATTCACGATAGAAATAGGGAAAAGCAAATTATTTAACATTTGCCTTGAAAGAAACTGTTGATTTTGGAGTTACGTAGTTAGTGTTTGTTGCATAAGTACAGGTATCATTTTGTACTTGTATAAGATACGTCTACATATTATCCAAATATGTCTATTTCTCATCTAAGGAAACAGCAGTGCCTTATCTCCTCTTCATTCCTACCAAACCACAAATAAAATACAGTTCTCAGAAGATCAGGCAGTTAATTTACCCACTTAAAAATCTTTCTTTATGGAACAACCTCTTTTCACTCTTTCTCTGATCCTCCCTCCCCCCTCCTCCCATTCTTTTTCCCCCTTCTTTTATTTCGCTCTCTGGTTTCTTCCACAGAAATAAGGAAATGTAGTCTAAGCCTTAGGACAAAAAACCCTTCTCCCAAACCTGCAAGATCTCAGAAGAACATATTTTTGATTTCTTGTAATTTTAACAGAAATCTGTGTTCAGACTAGTGCATACATTTCCATGTAAAAGTATCAGAAATAATCTTTTCAGTTGACAGTCCTGCGACCTACTTCCTCCATGAAAATTTGTGCTATTTGCAAAGTACAACTGGAGGATTCTTCTGTGACTTTTTTTTTTCTTCTTTCCCAGATGTTTCCTGCTGAAACTAACTCCCTGTTTTAATGCCAAGCAAACAGAAGTGACTGCTGTCAGTTTTGGAAAGTTTTTTGTGGCCAGTGCACCTGGCTTCCTCATCGTCTTTAAGGAACATTGCAGGGGAGCTCAAGAGACAAATGCACCCTTCAAAGAGAAAGATACCTGACTCCTGTCCATTGACTAAATAAGGGCTCTTGATACCTAAGAGAGGTATCAGTACACCAAGCTGGACAATTACTTATGCATGATAGTCTCTGGTTTATGCGTTTGTGGCAAGCAATCTAACTTGGTATTTTAAAGTTTACTCTGGACTTGTCTTTTCTACACGTAATCTGAAACATTTTTCATTCCTGTGCACATTAAAGAAATGATGGTTTATGCAGATACCATCTCAGATTCTGACCTTTAATTCTCATTTTGTAACTGCTAGAATTAAGTTTAGTTTTACTTCATTTATTTTTTTTTATTAACAGTTCAACAGTACAGTGTTACAGTTTTGAAGTAACTGTCAAGAGATCGGTACAAAGAAGTGAATTTTATTGCAGTCTTAGTAACACTTGCTGTATCAGTACCTTTCTCAGATCTTATCAATATCCCAAAGTCCTTTGCAGAACTTATCTCAGACTGCACCCTCTGAATCCAGTGCTTCAGGAAAAAAAAAAAAAAAAGGAAAAAAAAAGAAAGACAAAAGCAATATGTGTGTTTAAATATCAGTTTTCAAGAAAGGTGTGGACTTTGCTAATAATTCATAGGGTTAAGACACCACTGAGTCACAAAAGAGATATATTGTGCAATTTTCTTCCCACTGTTAAATGCATAGTAACTTAAATAAAAAAATTTACTTCAATGAGATTACTTAGTCAGAAGAGAGCTCTGTAAGATTTAACCATTTCACAGCCTAATATGTACAACCCTAGAATTTCAAGTTTTAGATCTTGTAGGCAGTAACTTTTTATTGTCTTAGTAGAGAACTATAGTCTGTTTCTTTTCTTAAAAAGATATGAACCAGGCTAATTAAAGTAGCTCGGACGTCAATGCAAATAATATTTTAATATGTATAAGGCATATTCCACGTATAGTTTTGCATTAAAAAAAGAAAATGAAAATAATGCTCTACTGCATATGAGTCCTGCATATAAAAACATGTTCCACATGATGAGTTGAAAAAATCTGAGTAGTTTCTTGTATTTTCAGACTGCTGTAGCACCAGCATTTTAGCATTCATTAGGTTAGCAGAAATATATACTGATGAATCTTTAGGGATTTCTTTAATTCTTGTAGTGCTGACTAAAGTGTTAACAGTAAGTGCCAAGCTTTATTTGTTTCAATTACACTTTCAATTATTACTAGCACTGCAAACTGCAACGTTGTAACATTTTACATTCACAAAACCTGTTGTGATGACCAAACATATCAGGGCTATTCCAGCGTCTTTCTTTTTTTCTTTTCCTTTTTGTTTTTTAAATCAAATTCTATACATATGAATTGGCATCAAATATATTCTGTCCTGAACTTCATTTACATTTTGCAGAGCTTTGCAAAGTGTGCTTCCTTACTCCTGTGGTTTTACAGAACTTTCTGTGTTGATAGTTGTGTTCTTGATTACAGTGCTATTTTGCAGCTGTTCTCCTTCTAAGAACTGCTTGCATGAAGCAAAGCCAATCGATAGCAAACCATATTTTCTTCTGTGAAGACTTTCTTGCTTAAGATGGATAAACCCAACTGCCTCTTTTAAACATCTGATGCTGTCTGAGCAAAAACAATTTATTCTTTGCAATGTGTTTTTGCAGAGCTGGCAATTCTAACTCAATTTATCGAACTATAACAAGCAGCTAGTATAAACTGTATATTTTGCAATCAGCTGAAAAAAAAAGTAATGACTTCTTTGATACTGTATTGTATAACACTGAAGGCTTGTTGATTAGAACTGTACTGGCTGAAATTAGTTCAAGTAGAAACTTCATAAAGCTTGCAGGACAGACAGGGTTGAGAGTGGGAAAGACAAGCACATGATAATGAAGTATATTTTTTAGAGAAATTATCCTGCTAATTTAGTCAGAATTGGCATTGTCTTACATTTCTTGTGGCCTGAATCGTGTTCTACTACGTTGCATATTGCTGATGAAGTGAAGAGTGTGAGCAGGTGACCTGATCTCTCTCTGCTCTACCTGTGTCTGGGCTTGCCATTAGTGGAACAGAATAACAGACGTTTTCATAAAGAGTTGTATGAACTCCAAAATGTTAGTGCTATGGACAGAAGTGTTTTGTGCTGTGTGTGAAGTTTAAACAGTTTTTAATATAGCTTTTGTAACTTAACTTGTTTAAAATATAGCATATTCCTGTATAGGGAGGGGACAGGTAGGGAGGCTGCTTGGTTTTGATGTAAATGTCTTTCTTAAAAATGAGCCATGAACCAAACTCAATTTTTATTCACACTTAACTTTAGTGAATTCATTAACAGTATGATATTTTGTAAGATTAAAATGCAGAGCAGAATGGGTGACGTCTGAACCTCAGAGTGCCATCAGAAGAAACCAGGCGTAGCTAGCATGAAAGACTGTTCTAGAATAAAATTATACTTTCAACTTTGATTAAGAGCACTTTCATTGGCAGAATGACGCAAACATTTTCCAAATGGTTAAGATGTCTTCAGGCACCGTGAAGTAAGTATGATATATTTATTTTTTTTAATTTTTTGGTCAAATCTCCGGCAGAAATAAATTCATTCGAAGTCCACCTGTTTTCACATACAGGAAAAAAAAAAAAGAGATAAAAAACATCTCCAAGTGAATATCTATAGTGAAGTATCACTAAAACTGGTATTAATGTCCTTAAATTTGCTAGAATAGTAGCTTGATATTAGGATTGTGATCTACATCACTTGCACAAGAGACTCAAAGAGATTATAAAGTTTGAGATCTGTTTTTGCAACTTTGGGAAGTTGCAACTCAGAGTGCACCTGAGTATCTGATTTGTTATTTTGGCTGAGCCCAAAATAACCACTGTTTTGAATATACCCTGTGTGATCTGTCAGTCTCCAATTTGCCATGCAGATACCAAAAGACCCTCTGTCTCCAACTATACAGGCTGGGGTGGCCCGAACACTACTGGTGTTGGGAGCAGGAACTAACACAAACCTTAGAGGTCATATAAACACTGTTTGAAAGGAAATACAATGATCTAGCTAAAATATAAAATATATATGTTTTGTTGTGTGCATTTTATGTACATTTCTGAGTAAAAACTAGTAGAGATGGGAGATTTAAAGGAGATAGGATCAGATTTTGTGTTTTCTGTCTATAAGTAGGTTTAGCTGTGAAACTCTGAGGGACAGTACATTCAGCACTCAGAAATATTCCAACAGAAATATATAGGTCTTTGACAGAATTTTCCTACTTCATTTATTCTGTTGACAAAATAGAAATTTTAAATTAGCTTTCTCACAGATTCTATTTTTATTCTTGAAAAAAATCCTGTGTTCATACAACACCGTACGTCTATCAAATCAAGCTGTTACTCAGTTTAGATTATGTTTCTAGCTTCCACTTCCTTCCTACCTTCCTTTCTGCCTGCCTTCTGGTGTTTTGTTTTCATTGTTTTTCCTCTCCCTCTTGCTCTTTCTCTTTTACCTATCTTTCTGACCCTGAGTCAATTGCTTTGCATTCAACATGACATACTATCTTGACAAAGTAGAATTTGGACAATAATATATGTATTCTGTTAAGTCATTCAAATATAAAAATTCTATTGTACACTATATTTTTGCTGAAAAGATATTCAGTTTTTGCTAGTGGTGAAATCTAATAAATATCCCAATAAGAGCAATTTTGAAGATATTTAACCAAAACTTTTCTGTACAGTTTGTGCATGTGTGAATACAAACCACAAAATGAACCATGAAAATTGCCAATCTAACTCAATCAGAAGTACACTAATTTGACATGACAGTTTCCTGGACAGTAGTTGGCTTTTTCTGAGAGATCCATATAATTTTCTGAATAGATTTATTCTACTTTCAAAACATATAGAATATGACAAATGTGTTTAAGTTTCAATTTTAACTCACAGAATTTCCAAATTTCTCAAATATATTATGAATTATGTTTTTTAATCACATTTTTATTTACCAAATTGCTACCTCACCCCTGAAACATACGGGAGACAGAATAATGTTACTGATACATGCATTTATTTGAGCATATATCTGCATTTTTCTATTCATAAATTCTCAAAATGTGTAAGCAAGCATGTTTTCAACAACCTTTTTCATTTGCATCAGCTGAAGGTGGTTTCAGTGCCTTTCATGGACAATACAATTATCTGCTGCTACTTTACTACTCTGTAAAACAAATAAACATAACATATGCAGTGATTACAGCATCAAGTCCTGAAAAGTGCTATTTTGAACTTCTGTTCACTTTCAATGTTGGCTGCTAGAAAATTCACTTCAAAAGATTTTGTGTGTGTTGGAAAAAAGGATGTACATAAATGAAAATCGTGATTGCTCTGCAGCAGTATTCTTCTTCTTATATTGCCAGTAGGCAGTGTAGATGTTTTCTTTGTGTCTTTCAGATATACAAGGATCTTTCCTTTCCTCATTTGTATTTATAGGCAGTTCATATTGCACCTATATTCATATGTTGAAACATCTGTGTCTCTTTGGGTTTGTTTGTGCCTTTTTTTATAGATGTGATATTGCTTCCCTCATTACAAATTTACAAAGAGCCAGGTAAATTATGTACCTTTCATTTTATTTTTTTTTTCCATAGAGAGTTGTTCTGTTAAACTGTGGTAATAGATATTGTGTTGAACGCAGTTCCATGCAAGTAAAGTAAATTTGTATACACATATATATAACTTATAAGGCAAATATTTTAAGATAAAAAAATTAATAAGCTGGATATTGCTCTGATAGCCACATTGAAGGATTTATTAATGGAGTTTAAGTAAATAATTAAACTAAAACTAAACTTAACTGTACTCCACTCTACTATATTTCATGTGTCCAATAGACAGATTTACAGTATTGCAAGTGATGTTGAAAGTACACTTAATTTAATTAAACTGTCAATTATCAGAAAATTGAAAGAGAGTTTAAGAAGTTAAGAAGTTGATGTGTTGGGAGATGATGTGTTGAGCAGTGCATATGTTGGGGTTTTATTTACTATTTTTTATGAATAAGGAAGTAAAACGAGGCTGCTTGAAGTAATTGTTTAGAGAAGATGGACCAAAAGTTAGGAACCGACATATCTCTGATAACTTCCAGGGAGATTCACCGCACTTATTTTCACTGTTCTGTGATCCGTTTGATGTTTTCTGAATGCTCTAAATCTTGTTTTATTATTTCATTTTGTACGTTGACATATTTGCAAGGAATTTTCTTATAAATATAACTAAGAATTAATAAGGGACATAAAAAGGCATTATTATCATTAACTTTTTGTGAATTGCAATATTTAAACCTGCAAAGAACCAAGAGCAAACTAGAGTTTTATACACAGAAATCAGGTATGAAAAAGAGAACCTTGGAAAGTCAGATACAAAGATACTAAACTGTGGAAAGAAATGCCTGGAATGCAAACCCCACCACCAATAGATTGTTTACATTTTTCAGAAAGGAGGTACAGTAAAAAGTATACAAACAATATTGAGGATTTCAAAAATAACTACTGCTTCCATAGTACCAGCCTAGTGCTTGCTTTTACTTTCTAGCTATCTGGAGATAAGAATTTTCTATTTTTCTTCCATAACAGAAAAGCTTTGATTGTTTTTCCCATTTAATCGTGTCCTCTGTAACCTCACTTCATGTTTATCCTGTTATTCTCACAAAAGTGCAAACTAAATGTTTGAAACTCCTTTGGTGGAGAGGGATAAGAGACTACCCTTTCCCATTGTGGCCATTGCTCCTTAAGTACTAAATGATTTTGTAAAAGACAAGAGCAAGCATTTTTAGAAGTTTATTTTAAGTACAATGGCTTTGCTGAACTGAATAATGACAATGTCTTTTCTGTGTTCTGAGAATATTTAGCAGATCACAATCCTCTAAGCGTTGGGTGAGAGAGTAATTGTCTCATGGATCACAAATAACCTTAGGTAACTACTGATTTAGCACATTTAGGCATGCAAAGCAACAGATCTCTAGGAATCTAGAGGCAAATGGTAAAACAGATGGTTTCTTAATTTGTGAATAGCTAAAGAATGAAGTGGGATTTCTGTTGCATTTAATGCCTTCTCTTCCCATCCACTATGGGAAAGAATAGAAGCTTAATTCCCTTTATACTCCATGAAATCTAAAATATGTTCTATTGATTTCCCATACCTGCTAAAAGTTCTTAATGATTATTCAAGTTCAAGAAGAAGCATGGTACTTATCTAATCCACTAGCAAAAAATATTCAAGGGACAGAGAACTCATAATTCTGGATTTCAGTTTCTATGGATGTGTGTGTACACTTGCACATACATATGTATCTATAAATTAATATGAAGTTGAATTCACATACACGACTATGTATAGAGAGAATATACATACGTGTACATATATATCTGTGTGCAGATATAGATATGAAATATCTATTAGAATGAAGTCAGCCATTTGAGGAGGTATGTTCTTACAGGGTGAGAACAATGTTTATCCTGACGTCTGCGTTCAAATGACCTGATACTGTAGTGAGATTAGTCTGAAACATTAACTCTGAACATTCCTGTGCAGAGTATCACATTATTATGTAAAAGATAAGAGTGACACTCTTGCTCTGCAGGCAGACAAGATTCACAGAGGATGCTTGCTGTTACATGTCACTTATTTTTTTTCTGCTGATGCCAGGATTTGTTAGTAGAGAAGTATCAAGAGAGTTGAAGAATACGTGAATGAGATCTCTTCCATTCAAACAAGATATAAATTACATTCCAGTAATTTAACGGTACAATTAGGTTGATGTAGTGTTCACATTTCAATTAAGAAGAGGCAGATGTGTAACTATTGATACGGGTTGGACCTTACTGAAAACAATATCAGCATACAAACCATACTTAACACTGTTAAGCCATTTCTTGAGCTTAAACATGCAGTCAGTCACTGTGAAAGCTGCTACTCCTAGGAACCTCCAGACAGCAAATTAAGAGTGACAATGAGAGTTGATTTTACTGCTGGACCCCATCACCTTCCCTGTGGGACAGGAGGGTCATGTAATGCTTAAAAATTTACTTACATTCGTGATTAAAGTGCTTCAGTGTCCAAGTCCATTTGCTCTACAGCAGGGGTGTCAAACTCACGGCTCCCACTATTCTCCTGCTCCTGCAGCGTAACGCTCATCACTCCGCTGCACATGTGGCCAGTGCTGGCAGCAGGGTAGGGGCAAGGAGCTCAGTGCTGCCTCTGGGGAGAAAGAAGGTGCCAGGTCGAATAAAACAAGGTGGAGGGCTGGATTTGACTCGCAAGCCGTGAGTTTGACACCCCTGCTCTACACAGTGTCAGTTTCATCTTAAATTTCAACAAGTTATCAGAAGGAAAAATTAGTCACCAAATATTAGAACACATGAAATACAGGAAACAGACTGTTTTATCTGGTTGTACTTTCCTGTTACATTCTGTCATCTTTCTTCCGTTCCTCTGAATATTCTGTTTTATCAGATTTGTCATGATTTTGTGCCTAATAAGTGCAATGTTTGCCAGCATAACCCAAGCTGATAATGTATAAAAATCAATTATACTGCCTTTGAACTTAGATTTTTAAGTGTTCTAGAAATATTACCAAATGCTAAGAAAATGCTTAATTATGTGAGAGCAAGAATGTAGCTAAAAGCTATGTAGATTTAAATAAATAAATATTTATAAATAAATTATATATAGTTTATATATATATATAAATAATAGAAGATTAATAAAGAAACAAGGGAGAATAATGAAGTCTCATATGCCTGCAAAGTCTAAGTTTAGTTGGAAGGAGAATAATTGTTCCAGGACTCTAAATACTGACTGCACTTGCATTGTCATCTTAAACAACTAGATTCTACTTGTATTGTCTTAAACATTGTCTGAAGCTACTTGCATCGTGTTCTTAAACACCTTCCTGAGCGCTGTGGCTCCTGCTGGGCTGACTGTGCCGCTGCAGAGGAGGTGGAGGAGGTGCAGCAGCAGGTGCTGCCCCCACACACCCGACTGTGCATGGGGACCCACAGGGTTCAGGCAGAGATTGTTCTGGCAAGAGTCTGTTGAACTGCCAGTGACCCTGGAGCCCTCAGCCCCAATTCCAGAACCTTCCCAAAGGAACTTCTGTGTATACCCCAATTAGAGAACTTTCACAGCAAGACCACCCCTCATATGCTAATGGGACTTGTTCTATAAATATTTTTCTCTCCCCCACACCCCCGCCTGTATTCCTCTCTCTCTTACTTCCTTCTCTTTTCCACAGCCCTACCGTGCATCAGATCAGATCTGAGTTGTGTTGTTTTGTGCAGCTGCCTTGAGGGTATCAGATTGTGATCTGAACAGACTGGATCCCTTTTTGCAGCTTTTTGGAAGTTGCAACTCAGAGTGCACACGAGTGTTTGATTTATTATTTTGGCCGAGCCAAAAACACTGTTTTGTTATTTTGGCTGTGCCCAAAATAAAATTTTTTTTAATTCACCCTGGGAGACTTGTTGGTCTCCAGTTCAGCACACAGACACCAAAAGACCATTCCCTCTCTAACTGTGCAGGTTGGGGTGGGGGGACCCAGTGGTAGAAGTGTGACTCGACAGGGATTCATCCAAGTTGAGATGGGTTGACCTTGACTTGACACCAGATACCCACCAAGCCCCTGTATCACTCCGCCTTACCAACTGAACAGGAAGAAAAATATCACAAAAAGGGCTGAGATAAGGAAAGGGACATCATTTAGTAATTACCTTCACAGACAAAATGGACTCCACTTGGGAAATTAATTTACTTTATTGTAAATTAAATCAGAGTAGGCTAATGAGACATAAAAGTAAATCTCAATGTATGTTCCCCCACCCATCCCTTCTTCCCGGGCTCAACTTCACTCCCAATTTTCTCTACCTCCTTGCCCCGAATCAACACGGGAATGGGGAATGGAGATTGTGGCCAGTCAATCACACGTCTCAGCCACTCCTTCCACCGCACTCTCTTCCCCTGCTCCAGTATGGGGTCGCTCCCACAGGAAACAGTCCTATGTGAATTTACCTAACATGGGTCCTTCCCATGGGGAGCAGTTCTTCACAGACTGCTCCATCATATGTCCTTTCCAGGGAGTGTGGTCCTTCAGGAAGGGACTGTTCCAGCACCAATCCTCTCACAGGTTCACAGGTCCTGTCATAAAATCTGTTCTAGCATGCAGTGCTCTCTCTATGGGGTCACAGGTCCTGCCAGGAGGTTGCTGCAGCATGGGAACTCTACAGAGTCACAGCTTTCTCTGGGTGCATCTGTCTGCTGCAGTGTGGGGTCATCCTCAGGCAGCAGGTGAATATCAAGACTTATGTGTCTAACAAACTAACAAGGAATTTTTTTACTTCTGCTTATCTGGTATCTCTAATCTGTTATAATTTTGGTGGTTGGGATGTAAAGCAACAACTTTTACTTAAAAGCTTCGTAAGTTTTACTTATTAGCAGAACTTTACTTTAAGGTAGCTTCTTTTGTCAGTGAGACTACTAGTGTACATTAAGGAGGGTGGCATTTGTCAGGCATACAAATTTAGCTTTCCTGCCACCAAGGAAGAATTATTTTCTGTGTCTGATATTCTCTAATATAAAATTATACCCTGAAGAGAATCAAAGGTATTTAAGCGAACAAGTTTAATGACAAACATTCCACTAATTAGCTGTTAATAACACATAATTGAGAAAGAATTATATACATATTTATATATAGTCTTCTAAAAAACTATGGTTGAATGGAGTGAACTAAAAATGACCTTATAATAAGAATGTATGTAGAGTGAATATTTCAGGGGGGAGAATACAAGCACAGGATGATAGCAGAGATCCTAAGGCTATGAACACAGATGGCCAATTATTCATCATCACTAAAGGAGTATAGCCCTTGAAAGGAACGCGTTTTAGGGCATAACAAAAGTAATGATCATGTAACAAAGAAGTATGAATGGCTTAATTGTGTTAATGGTGCCATTAATTATACTATCAGAAAATTATATCCTGAAGAAAACAAGAATCGTCCTATTGCAGGAAGCTATGTATCTTGAAAATTAGGGACCTTCTGTTGTAATATTTTTCAGACATTTTATAAGAAATACATAATTTGGTCATGCGTAGAGTGGCACAACAATCTGCAGAAGCTTCCTGCAACTGATAGCATAAGCAGAGCCACCTTTAGGCTGTATCTATAAGAGTGCAGCAGAAAAGAATATTTGTGCAGGTACCTTGCTTGAGAGTTGGATATGAAAAATTGAAACTCATCACTCTGGTATCCTATATATATAAGTATGACTTTATTATCACTAAGTGGAAATCTACCTTTGTTGCTTGTGGTTTCTCAACTAATCTACTGTTAGTGTTGGATCTACTCTGCCAAATGAGGTTACAATTCAGATATACAGCAGTTGGGAGAGAGGCATCTTCTCTTTCAAAAAATATCCACTTGTGTCACATAGCCTTTTATTGGCTTTTTCCTTCAAGTTTGATGAGCATTCTTTGATTCTTTGATCTAATTGTTCTTATTGGAGACAATATCACAAAATCTCAGGGTGTTTGCTCAGCTATGGCTCTTTTTCTCCTCTTAACAATTGAAACAATATAAACCTCAATGATGTGGACTCAGAACTGAGAGAAACTTGCCTTTGATTGATTATAAAGGTCATTTTAGGAAACACAGATTTTTTTCAGAAGAAAGTAAACTTTTGTAAGCTTTTTGGGAACCATATCCTCCTGGTTCTCCACCTGCATTTATTACAGTGGAAAAAAACCCTAAACTTTCAAAACGGCTTTCCACTACTGATCTACTGGAAGATCTATAGAGTCTTCAGAATTGCTTTGTCTCTGATAGTACTACAATTACAGAATTTTTTTTATGACAAAAATAGTGGTTTCAGACCCTTATAGATCAGACAAAACAGGACCTTCACACAAGGTGCTTTTTTTTTTTAATAAATCACTTGTGGATTTGTTTGTTTGTTTGCTTGCTTTTTTTCTGGGCAGGATGTTTTGTTGTAAAATGTTGTATCAATTGCACTTGAGGCTGAAGCAATGAAAACAACAAAACCAAAGAAAAATAATAAGTGATCACCCGAAAAATACAACCAAAAGGAAAGCAGAATCTTGTCCACTAATATCCAGAATATTTCAAAAACATAACGAGTCAAATATAAGCAGCAAATTAATAGGTCTGAAAAAGAACTTCAAGATCACTTGGCTAAGATTGCATGAGCTGAGTGTAAAAACCTCCGAAAAAAAAGTTCATGAAAAACAGAAACTCTGTTGAGGAATTGCTGAGACCACCTGATAACACTTGGGGATGATAAGAATCCTATGATCTGCTGTGAGCATTAGCAATATCATCAGTAGTATAGATATAGCAAAAGGGTATGTACTTCTTTTTTCCTGGTCTTTGGGTGTGGTGTTTCAAAATTTTTTTCCACAAAACCACATGCTTAAACTGTATTTTTAAAATTACTAATTAACAATGAGTTCTATAAATGTCACTTGGGAATGTTTCACTACAGCTGTTATTCCACACTACCAGAATAAGATTGTGCTGCAATTAATAAAAAGATAAACAGAATAATTTATTTAAAAAATAACTGATGATTAAGTATTGCTTTTACAGAACATGGACTTGCATACCTATTCATATATTTCACATCTCCTGCAATAAACCTGCAACATTTATATGAGCTGCTGTAAATTACTGAACTAAGTGAACTTTTCTGAATTGTATGTGCTGACATCTGAGAACATATTAAAGATATTTTTTACCTACTGAAAGAACTCTGAACTTATGTCTGATTTTGCCCTTGTTTTACTCTTGCATGCAAAGATATTGTAGGTTAGTGAGGCATTTTATTTCAGGTAATAAAGACAATATGTAATCCTGTAGGTACAGTGATCTTTTAGCTTTTATTCAGGGTACTTCTGACTCTAATGTATTTGACTTTGTTGTCCTAGAAACTACCTCGCATTTGGATACCTGATTTTTCTTTCCTTTCATATCTTGATGACATGACTAAAACAGTTCTTATTACAGTTATTATAATAACTATATGTGTTCTAATATATTGCTATTTTTAAATTTTTTTTATTTGTTATTTTTACTGTTATTACTGCTAGTCTTACCAGTAAATTTACTATTACTTCTATTGATTTTAACAATAATACTGTCAAAGAATTCAAAATAACAGATGGGAGGGGAATAATCCCTCCCACTGAAGGGGAAGATCAGGTTTGTGACTACCTGACAAACCTGACCATATACAAGGCTATGGAAACTGATGAAATGCATCCCAGAGTTCTGAAGGAATTGGCTAATGTGGTTGCCAAGCCACTCTCCATAGTATTTTAAAATTCATGGCAGTCAGGGGAAGTCTTTTGACTGGAAGAAGGGCAACATTCTGCCCATTTTTAAAAAGGATACAAAGGAGGACCCTGGAAACTACTGACCTGTCTGCTTCAACTCTGTGCTTTGGAAGATCATGGAACAGATTCTCCTAGAAGCCATACTAAAGCACATGGAGAACAGGGAGTTCCTGTATTTAATTATTCTAATTTACCAGTTGTATCCTATTCAGTTCAGTAAAGCATACATAGGCATATAGGACTGAACTCTGTTGCCTGAATGTAGGCATTCAGCACCATTTGTAGGTCTAGCATGTCCTCTTTGATCTCCTTCTGAAGTATTAGGAAAGCTCAGACCTTCACTTGATACTATGTCATACCTGGCAAGATCTGTATAGGTATCTGATATCTGGCACTAGATGATTGTATTCAGGAAAGTAGACTGAGATGTGAAGTGTGTACCTGAGCCAGCTGACTCCCTTTTTGGACTGTGAAAAGAAATAGCACTTGCAGATTGTCACCTTATTCCAAAGTGACTGCCCACAGTATGTCACACAACAAAGTTCCTTAATGTGCCTGTTTCATGCTATTGACAGCAAGGAAAAATTCAGATGTAAACTATAAACATCAATATATGAGAAACAAATCTTATCCTAAAAAAAAGCCATTTTTAGATTTCTGTGAGGAAAATGAAAACACTCACATAGAACATGACAAGACATATTTTTTGATATTTTCATTTGGTTTTGGTTTTATTGATAGTCTTCAATCTATTATTAGAAAAACCTCGCTTCTTACAGAGTAGCACTGGATTTTATGGAATTTCTCCGTTATTACAAAGAATGGAATTACAATATGATTGGTGCTACAAAAATATATAAAAGTGGACAATTTATTTGAAGTTATATTCTCAAACTTTAATCTTCATAACGAAGAATTCTGTAATTACATTTTTGTGATTTTGGGCTGATTGTAATAGATTGCCCAGAGAAGTCATGGATGTCCCAACCCTGAAGGTGTTCAAGACCAGTGTGAATGAGGCTGTGAGCGTTGTCCCTGCCCATGACAACGGGGTTGTAACTAGATGTTTTTTAAGGTGTCTTCCAACCCAAACTATACTATGGGTCTATGTTTTTACAATCACTAAAATTTGGAAGTACAGAATTATGATAATTCCTGAAGACGTCCAATATCAAACTCAAGGGTTTTTAGCAAGTCTATAATATCCTATGCACATAATTAAATAACACAGGAATCTTTTCACAACTTTTTTCAAATGTTCACAAAAGAATAAATATTTAATTTTATATTAAGGCAGGCTCTTGTATTTGGATATATGCCTTTACAGAGGCTATCAGGTCCTTCTTTATCACTGAACAGTATTATGTAAGGATATCAATAGAATTATTATGAATTCTGGTGAATTAAACACATATTTGTTCTGGAGTGTGAGAAGATTTAATGAACAAGACATTGGGCAGATTCTTACCAATGTAAGTGGCTCTACAATGACTCTGCAAAAGCATAGCACAAGCTGACTTCTTATATATACTTGTACCAGCACCAATCATATGATGTTAATGATCAGGCACCTCAGCTTAGCATTGGGTTGGTACCCTGTGCCAACTCGATTTACAGAAGTGGACTCTGAGCACCCATATTCCATAACTGCTACAAGACAATGCTGTGGTTTTTCTTCTCTCATTATATCATGATATCCTGTCCTCCAAACCAAATCATTCCTTGGTCATGAGTTATCACTTCTGAGCCATTACAGTTTGAATTTCTCCTTCAGTCTGTAAGTATCATAACATGGAACTTACATTTCTGCTTGATCTAACAAGTTTAAAACCTTCCAGTAGTCACATGCAACAAGAATAAATTTCAGGAGTAAGAACTGATCATGAAATATTTACAAAGTTGTGTTTAAAGAGAATGAAAAATCATCCAATATATCTGAGTATGAGTATCGTGCAATTTCTGTTCTCTGTAGTCTTGTATCTCTGACTTTTTCATTTATAATATTTGACTGCTCCAAAAATTCCACAGTGCTATCCATTTTAGATTATGGATCTTCTCTGACACAGACCTATGAGAAACATAGCAGTTAATTCTTCTAGTACTACTAGAACTGTGGTGCTAATCTTTTACTTGTGTTGGTTCAGTCACATAATTTATTTGAAAACCTCAGGGTCCTCAACTATGCCTTTTATACTTGTCTTGCTTTTGGCAAAAGAATGCCTACAGGCTAACATGGACCTTTAAAGATATCTTAAGACTGAAACTGTCCTTCATATTTTCATGGATCAATAACTCCATGTAAAATCTTTCATATCAAAGACATCTCAAAGCAAATCAATTATGAGGTTGCTGAAGTTTTTGAGGTAAAAATGAGCACGGTGGAGGTCATAAAAACCAAAAAACTTCAAAGAGAATGAACTATTGCCCAGTTATAAGAAATTCACATTCGAAGGATTGAACTGTACATGTTCCTTGTAGTTTTTATCTTTTTGTTCTCACTGGATTGAACTTAGAATTGGGGTAACAGATACCAGCATCTCCCTGTAAAAATAATCATGGACATTTAGAATGAATGTGCATGCATATGAGAAATAAAGTGAAAAAAAATAAAAGAGTGAAAGAGAAATGTAATTTCAAGTTAAAAGATAAAAATTAAACTAGAAATGTAACTATTTTGTCAGTTTTAAATAGATTGCTTTATTCAAACTTTGTCTCCCTTTCACATTGGTAATATATCTTGAAAACACAAAATAGGTAAAAATATTCCTAAATTATCAATGGGCTATTCCATTTTAAACATGGCATTTTAAACATGGTTGGTTGTTTTTTTTCACAAGAACTATTTTTAAATGAGCCATTACGGTTCTGCAGCCAGTTTAGAAAGAATAGCTTGCTAGTGGAACAAAAGAATACTTGCTTTATTGTAGAGAATTTGGTAGGAGAATGTCAAATATTTCTAGTAAGGAGCTATATCTCATGTATTGAGATAAGATGTTTCTCTCTTCCCAAGAATAATGACTAAATTCCTCTCGGTATTAGGCATCATCTCTGACTCATTCTCTGTAACAGTTCAAATCAGTAAGAGCAAAAGTGTTGAGTGTCTTTGGATCCAGTTTCAAATATGAGTAAGTAGGCTTCCTTGTCCCAGATAAACTTTAATCTAGAAAGATCAAATTGTTTTTTATTCCCCAAGGGAAATATTTAATCATAACAGGTTAATTAAGAGTGTCAGTAACCAAGCTGTCAATTCTAGTCTGGAAATAGCTAGTTGATGTGAGTTGCTGTTTATCGTTCATCGCATACTAAAGAATATTGATTCTCTCCTGGGTTATTCCACATTTTCAAGTATACCTCCATCAGTTAATACAGTCAATAAAAACAGATAATCCAGTGTTCTTTAATATTTTTTTTTATAGATTGTTGGCAATCTGTATAGTGACAGGTTTGCAAAACTTCTGGAGAACAGTGAAACTCTGCTCTCATTTTCTTTAGATAAGAAGAAGTATCTGTGGAAAGAAAAAACATTTATTAACTTTAGAACAATATAACAATTTGCTGTCTGATAAGTGGATACTGAGAACAGTGTCTGATTTCTATGATAGTAAATGTTTTTAATTTACTTAAGTCAAAATGGAAGGCTATGTAGGAAGAACAATCAACTTTGAAACTTTTTATAAAGTGGAACGGGAGTATAAATTCAATAAAAGCAACCAAATAATAATACTTCATTTAGGAAGAAAAATAGAGTTCTGAATGCCTTAGTTAATAACTTCAAACTTGATATACTTTGTTTGTATACCTCACTGAGTGGTAAGACAATGCAAGAACATATGAACATGTAGAAATTAACGTTTTGTTCAATACATGCATTTCTGTCTTCTACTGCCTTATTAATTCATGATTTTCCTCAACTGTATTCATGTAAACATTTAAAAATTATTAAAATATTAACCTTGCTCTGTTTGTTATATAAGAGCAGTCAATTAAAATAATTCTAAATATGACTGGGTAGATAGTAGCACAGTGGTTAATGATTTAAATGTTTAAATACACAAAAAATGTGCCTTTTTTAAAAAATTTTTGCCACTGACTTAAAGCAAGTTAAAATTTTGTTATGAGAAATGGATTTCTGATAAAACACTCAGATTTACAATTTCAGAACATTGTTTGTTATTGAAGTTTTTAAATTAAGAGAAACTGCCAGCTTGAAAAACATGACTTATCTTCAGCATCAGAAATTAAACATCCTTAGAAAAAGGGTTTACAAATTTTCCCAATACGGTACTATTGATGTACTCAGTGTTCTTGGATTTTGGTGATGTGATTTGTGTGTGGTCTTTTTTGCTTTTGCTATTCCAGGGTAAACGTATTATTTTCTATTATTATCATCATCATCATCATCATCATCATTATCAACATATCATTATTATTATTTCCTTTCATGACAGTTTAGACACAAGACAGAAAAATACTACCCAGGAAAAAACATTATTTTTCTTTTATTTTCTACTTCATTTCCCTTTTCTAGGAAAGCACTCCATAGTGATCATAAAACTATTGATTCTATAATTGATGAAGATGATGTGAGAAAAGTACTGGTAATGATTGGGAAATCCTTTACAAAAGAGTTTTGCTTTCATTCTTTGTGTAAGGAGTAGCAAGTACGCGCTGTTCTGCAATGCAGATGGTAACAGAGAAGAAGCAGAGCAGGGGACTTGACAGTAAGAGTGAAATCTCACAGCAAGAAGAGCAAATCAGTTCTGGTGGCATTAACCACACTTGGACAACAGATCACAAAAAAAAAGACCACAGAGAGCAGCAGTTTTGGACAAAGGTAAAATCAAGATATCAGGTCAGCAAGGTGATATAAAAATCAGTGGGGAATCAGGGGTACCTGCAACTTAGACAGTCAAAAGACTCAGAGTGTTTTATTTCTCATCTCTTAAAGACTGTTTACAGTTCTCTTTATCTGCCTTAACATTTCTGGTGGTATCTCAGGTGCTTGAGTGACCTGCAGCTACTATTGTAGAGGCACCCAATTCTTTTACCTCTCTTCTGACATATCTCCCAACTCTATGGGGATGCTTTTGATAACTTACAGCATCTCAAATGGCACAAGGTGCCTACATTTAAACATCTGATCATCTACTGCTTGGACTAAGAAGATATTAATATTAATCACAAGCTTTTTAATTTCACATAATCCCTACACACTTTATGCTGCAAGTTATCAGCTTTATCTTGCTTACCGTGCTTCCAATATCTTTACTTCCTTTTATTATGCAACCTGCTATGTTGTTGAGGATTTTAAGAAATACTGATCTTCATTAAAAGAGTGCATGACAGAAACTTTTTAAATTATGATGATACATTCCCCTAAGGAGAAGAGAGAAAGGAACAACAAAAATCATTTTACAGTATCTTAAATTATTAACATATATTATCTGGAACACCACAGATGATTATTTGTACAACCTGAGTTCATAGCAAACACAGGAAATGTTAACTTTGTTTGATTTGGGGAAGATTTATAGGATATAATATTTTTCATACATTTGGTTTAAAATCTCTTTTAAAAAAAGAGTATAAAAGCTTTCAAAAAAGTTTGCATTTTGGTGGCTAGTTTTGATAGGGTTTTAATTTGAGTTTTTTATTTTGCTTGAAAATATTTTAATTGCAGTTATTTGTTTTAATGTATAGTCTGTAGAGAACTTCATATTTCAACATGATATTTATGTTATTCAGTTTTTTAGCATCTTTTTTTTTCGTAAAAGGTCCTCCCTGTCTTTTTATTTTCAAAAAAACCAAAACAAACAAGACTAACTTATCTAAAATAGTATGAAAACCAACAAGAACCTGCTTTGTAATAGCCATATTTTTAGAATTAATATTTTTTTCTTAGCAATACATTCTATGTTATCAAAGGACTTTTTTCTGATTATTTTGAACATAAGACAATTTTAAATTTTGAGCTATCATTTTATACCTAGACTTTTGAAGTCTGTAAAATATCTATTTCAATGTTTAATATTTATAAAGAGATTTCATTCTTGATTAAGAATCCAAGGCTATTGTCAAAGAAAAAAAAAAAAAAGAAGAAAAGAAAGAAGAAGAAAGGAGGAAGAATTTAATTTATATCTCAGTTAATGGAGTGTATCTGTAAAGAAACTGAGGTCAAATTTCCAACAATCTTTTAAATTTTTAATTATTTTCACTTACAAAATGTTCATTTGCTTTCCATCATGAAGATGATTCAGAGAATTATCAATGAATTTGAGGATTTTTCTGAAAAAAAAAAGATTATTTGTGGTTGGTTAGTTGGTTTATATTTTTTGGGTTTTTTTTAAAAAAAAAAAATGAGAAAAATTTTATCCAAAGATGAACTTGAGCTAGCTATTGAAAATCTGAAATTAATCCAAAAAGTCATGCGTGTTCACATTCAAGGCTTAAATCCAAGTTGCTTTTGAATTCTGAGTGAGTCTTATTTAACTGAAGCAGGAAGAAAAACAGTGACCTTATAAAAGACTAGTGACAAAGAGAATAGAAAAATCAGTCCATTTTGCCTGATTTGTGACTTTATCTTCATTCAGTTGAACCAATGCTTCCAAAAAAAATTGTCTATGCCTTTCATGCAGACAGCGGTGTCTAAACTAAACCTAAACTAGATGTCCAAGTTCCCTTTAGGCTTAATGGAGATCTAATCAAAATAACAAAGTAGGCTTGATTCGTTTGTTTAAGTGTCAATATCTAATAGCATGTGTGATATCTCAGAATAGTTGAATTATTCACACAGTGCTGGCAGATTAATGTAAGACTGATGGAGAACTTGTGCCTCCTGGGTGGCAGCCAAAGGCCAAGATATGCTGCGATACCTCAGATGGCCAAAATATCGATGTTTATTAACTAATGCACTCCAGCAGTGTCAGATGAGCTGTTTAGCTAGCTAAATATAGCCAAGACATTTATTTTAGAGCCATCTGAACAGCAATCTCAGAAGTTTTTTTGGGTTTGATTCTGTTTTTTTTTTTTGAAAGACAGTCAAAATCCACCCCTCATAGTTTTAGAATTTCTGTCCAGAATTCATGGCTTTCAGGCTTAATACACCTTGACACTAACAGATCCATGTCATTAGCCATCAAAATATAAATATACATAAGCAGTCATTAGTGTTGTCTCTTCAGTCTTAAAATTTGTGCAGAATATTAGAGAAATTTAATAAACTGTTAAAATATTCCTTTTAAACTTTGAAAGGAGGAATAAGAGAAAATAGCTGTAATGTTAAATTAAATAATTCCTCAGAACATACAGAAATTTACAGATTATTAGTGCTTTACAAGTAAATATTTACATTCAAACTTTTAAATGAGATCTTTGATTTATATCCATGAAAGAGGCTTATTGCAGATGGAAGCAGCTGAATCTCATTTAATCCTTCAAATTATCATTATTCAGCTATTATTTTGATACGACAATAAAGATATTTTTTGAAAAATCATAATTTCAGTCATAATTTCAAGAACGAGTACAGAGAAGTTTCATTTGAAAAAATTCAAATCGTAATTATCACTGATGAGAAATAAGCTGAACCAAGTGTATTTAATACTTGAAATTTTCAAATATTATGGTTTGTGGGTTTTTTCTTTTTTTTTCTTTTTCATGTTGATGCAAAGGGTTAAGTAGGAACATAAATACACCTGATGTCCTAAAATTCTATAAAAGTATTAAGAAGAAGTTTATGGACCAAATCATGAGACTATTATACCATAGGAAACAAATGTAAGCTGGCACTACTATAGACAAACCCTAACACATATTTTCACAGGTATTATTTTGTAACTTCTTTGCTTTTTAAGTAAAAGGGGTCCAAGATAATTTGAAATAACATTATGCCTCTTAAGAATCTTCATTTTAGTGCCATATTTCAGGCTATTCAAAAAAAGACTGGGAAGAGGTATTTTAGCTAAAAGCAGTTGCGGTGACTCAGTGCTTTGTAGACATTACCGAAAATAACCGAAAAGATTAAAATATGTGCTTGATTTTTTTTAATTATTATTATTATTTTCTGATTGTGTTTTCTCTATAGTAATTAATAAATTTTAAGATTTTATTTGACATCACCTAAAATTTTACACTTTGTCAGCTCAGTGAATTATATGATCCCATAAGACAAAAATCTAACATACTTCAGGGTTTATGTGGGGTTTTTCCCTTTTTTCTGCTGGTGTTTAAACATGAAGCATAATTATAATTTTCCTGGGCTTTCTCAGTGTTGTCTGTCAGTCAGTATCACTCACATTGTTATTTATATGACAGTGAACTCCTGGTCTGTCATGGCAGAGAAAATGAGAGGGAGGATATCTTCACTACTGAGTCACTATGAAGATGTTGTTGGAAATAAACCATAATTTTAAATCATCATTGTCAATCTGCCTTTTCTATTTATAGGATAAAATGTAGGACAATATTCTAAAGTACTAAAAAAAATATGTTGTTACGTATTTTTAGACTTGTTGGGTTTGAAATTATTAGCTTCCATCAAAAATTTAGGGCCAATGGCATCTTGACCTGTATCAGAAACAGCGTGGCCAGCAGGACAAGGGAAGTTATTGTGCCCCTGTATTTGGCACTGGTGAGGCCAAACCTCAAGTACTGTGGGCAGTTCATTCAGTACAAGAAGGACATTGAGGCGTTGGAGCGCATCCAGAGAAGGGCGACAAGGCTGGTGAAGGGGCTGGAAAACAAGTCCTGTGAGGAGCGGCTGAGGGAACTGGGGCTGTTTAGCCTAAAGAAGAGGAGGCTGAGGGGAGACCTCATCAGTGTCTGCAACTGCCTGAAAGGAAGTTGTAGATAGGTGAGTGTCTGTCTCTTCTCACAAGCGACAAGTAATAGAATGAGAAGAAACAGCCACGAGTTACACCAGGGGAGGTTCAGATTAGACATCAGGAAAAAATTCCTCGCTGAAAGGGTGGTCAGGCATTGGAACAGTTGCCCAGGGAAGTTGTTGAGTTGCTGTCTCTGGAGGTGTTTAAAAAATGGGTCGTTTTTGAGGGACGAGGTTCAGCAGATGATGGGTGCGGTTGGACTCGATGACTTTGAAGGAATTTTCCAACTGGAAGGTTCTATGAATCTATTAAAAAAACAGGCAGGTTTATTCAGGAAGTGATGTATGTTTATTTAAAATAGTTGATTCTATTGGAAATAGAAAATGTTTTCAGGTATAGAAAATTAAATATAACCCAAAAAATAAATCAAGAAAGTACTGTATTGAATCATGACTTACAATAACAAAAAGACACATAGTAAAATGTAACAGTCAGCATTTTATACCCTCTAGTTACATATATAGCTCACAGCTGAACATCAGAACTGAGGAGATGCTGAAAGATGCATCACTTGAGATTACTCAATGTAGATCAGAGAGAATGCTGAAAGTAGGCCAAAACAACCCTTGGAAAGAAAATTAGGGTAAATATTTCATAATTGGACTTACATATTTACAGAAGTGAAAAGAATGATGATCCCAGCATTTATAAATTAAAGCAAACAAATACTTAACAATTTTTGCAATATAGCATTTCCAAAATCCTCCTCTTTTCCTTATACTTTACTTTTTTGCAAAAGTTCTATTTAAAATGTTACAGAGGTTTATCAAATAGCATAAAAATGGAAATGAAACTAAGAAACATATAGTAGTTTCTGCAGGAAACCAAAACACAATCCAAAATTTAATGAAACATTGAATCCCCAGAGTGATGAGGGAGTTGGCAGAAGAGCTTGCCAAGCCACTCTCCATCATCTACCAGCAGTCCTGGTTCTCTGAGGAAGTTGGCATATGTCGCGCCAATCCACAAAAAGGGCTGCAAGGAGGAGGACCTGGACAACTATAGACCTGTCAGCCTGACCTCAGTACCTGGCAAAGTTATCGAACAGATCACCCTGAGTGCAATCACACAGCATCTTCAGAATGGACATGTCATCTGACCCAGCCAGCACGGTTTTGTGAGGGGCAGGTCCTGTCTGACCAACATGATTTCCTTTTATGATCCGGTAACCCACCTGGTGGATGAAGGGAAGCCTGTGGATGTAGTCTATCTGGACTTGAGTAAAGCCTTTGACACTGTCTCCCATGGCATACTCCTGGATAAACTGGTAGCCCATGGCTTGGACAGGTGTACTCTCAGTTGGTTTAAGAACTGGCTGGATGACCAGGCCCAGAGAGTGCTGGTGAACGGGGCTGCATACAGCTGGAGGCTGGTCACCATTGGTGTCCCTCAGGGATCAGTGTTGGGTCCAGTTCTGTTTAACATCTTCATCGATGATTTAGATGAGGGGATTGAGTCCATCATAAGTAAATTTGCGGATGACACCAAGTTAAGAGGGAGTGTCGAATTGCCGGAAGGCAGGAGGTCTCTGCAGAGGGACCTTGATAGGCTAGAGAGATGGGCTGAGTCCAACGGGATGAAGTCCAACAAGGCCGAGTGCCGGGCCCTGCACTTTGGCCACAGCAACCCCATGCAGCGCTACAGGCTGGGGACAGAGTGGCTGGAGAGCAGCCAGGTGGAAAGTGACCTGGGGGTACTGATTGACAGGAGGCTGAACATGAGCCAGCAGTGTGCCCAGGTGGCCAAGAAGGCCTTTGGCATGCTGGCCTGTATCAAGAATAGTGTGGTCAGCAGGGCGAGGGAAGTGATCTTTCCCCTGTACTCAGCATTGGTGAGGCCACACCCTGAGTATTGTGTTCAGTTCTGGGCCCCTCAGTTCAAGAAAGATACTGAGGTACCGGAGCGGGTCCAGAGAAGAGCAGCAAAACTGGTGAAGGGACTTGAGCACAAGTCCTATGAAGAAAGGCTGAGGGGGCTGGGGTTGTTGAATCCTACACACAGGAAAATATTAATTTTGGAGTGTATTTTGTTTAATATAAAAGTTTAAAAAAAGTTAATTAAAAAAATAGAAGTGCAACCACGCTGCCTGAGTGGTTTGAATGCTAACAGTAATTCTTTTTTCCCAAGTGTATAGGTTATTACAGTATGACAAATGAGGCTTGATAGATTAGTCTAGGATGATGAAATTGTCAGAAGCCTATTTTTTTTGGTGTAATGAACAGTGACCTGGAACAATTAAATAGGTACTGAAAGTTATGTTATGATATAAATCCTTAACTTTTTGGATCTAATCTAAATCCCTATCAGTTTCTGAATTTGAACTGGAAAATCGAATTATCTAAAACTGTGAAACAAGTATTTTTACAGTGTGTCACACTTTGTCATTCTTGGAATTGAGAAGGAAATACAGCAAAAATAAAAAAGTTTCCGAAGTCTGTAATTATATGCACTAAAATGAAAACAAAGGGCTACTTTAGCACGTGTGACAAGATACTTCAGGTGAGAAAGACATTTGTAAACTTATGTATCCATTAAAACTTTTACTAGATTTTAAAGGTATTCCTACCTGTTACTCTGCATATTTATCAAAGCCAAATTTTTAACGACGTACAACTAATAGGATTTGATACAAGGCCTACATATCTTAACTCAGTAAGAAGGAAACCATGAGAATTGTCTTCAAAATATTGTGGGGTATTATTTTTCCAGATCATTTGAGGAATCTGCTTAATATTATTGCTCCAATGAACAACCAAATTATCAGAACGGGGGAGGGGACAACAAATATTGTAAACCAAGTACACCACAAGGGAAACCATAGAATTGAAAGAAAAATACATTGAAATCATATCAGACATTCCAAAATTTGAGAAGCACATTAAGCTATTCAAGAGAAAATTTTATGAAATCTCCATATGTATAACACTACTTAATTATAACCTCTGATATAACAAACCACAGTGTGTTATACATTTATTTTCAGAAAAATCTGGTTTATGTTCCTTATATATAAACAAAAGAGTAAATATCTTTACATTATTAACTAAAAGAAAGAGAACAGGAAAGTGGCCAAGGGGCTAGAACTGGCATAAGATATCTAAAAGCTAAAAGTTTAACAGGCTTTTATACTTTGTTTGTTCTATTTCATTATTTTTTCCTCACAAAATAATCTATATTAAATCCTTTCCTTCTTTTCCTTTTCCCTTCTTTCTTTTTTCTTTCTTTCCCTTCTTCCCTTCCCTTTTCTCTTCTCATTTCCCTTTCCTTTTCCCTTCTCTTTTTCTTTTCCCCTCACTATTTAAATTTCATTTTCGATTGACAAAATTAATTAATTGGCTGCCAGGTCATCACATGCTTCTAGCCTTTCCTTTGTTCTCTTTGATTTTCTATGACGATTTTCCATCTCTTATTCCTACTCTTCATGGCGATTCTGAATAAAGTTTATATTTTGCTTACTGTTTTCTCAACATGATGAAATGATTGCATAGATACAATCTACCTTTTCCAGTATAAAACACAGATTAGACTATGAAAGACATAGTATGATCACTGTATGATGCACTGCAGTAGACTGAAACCGGATACTAGGGAATCTGAAGACATTCTTTATGACACAAGAATAAAAGATGATTTTAGCCTGTCACTTGCACAACCCAGCTGCTCCATGATATTCAAGTTACTATGTGGTTTGATCAAGGTTATATCTCTAGACAGTTTATTACTTACTTTACCGTCATTAGAATGTAATACTTCCTTGTTCAGAATCTGTGGTTAAGTGGAAGGAAAAATCACTGCAGTTTTTCCTACTCTTCATTAAAGAATAAGAAACCAATTTGTTTATTCATTGGATTTTCAAATTCCTTCTCTGGATGAGAAAGAAGGAATATCTGTTACTAACACTTGTGAAGCTTTATATAAGAACAGGAGTAAGGTGGTTGTAACTTGAAAAAGAATGTGGGGTTATAGATAACCAACCTCAAGCAACCTCAAGAAGATTATTAGGCAAAAACACCATCCCCTTGGCAGGAATAAAAATAAAAAAAGACCTATTGCCAGCTGAAGTTACAACAGTGAATTGTCTCATTCTATTCAGCTCCAGCTAGGCCCTGTGTTTGAGGAAGGGTGGGTTTTATTCTCAAATGGCTCAGAGGAGAAAAAGAAGCATCATCATGAGGGGTAAAAATTACAAGGCAACATGAAACCTGTGAGGCAAGGTTGAGAGATTTGTGAGTAACGTTTTTAAAAGCATGATCTGCAAATAAAGGAGAGAGGGTTTTTCTCAGCGCTTACAAAGAACAAAAAAAAATAAAGAAGCTAGCCTAGTGATAAAAGGCTTGTATTAGTTGTATAAAAATCTTCACTTCCATTGGAAAATGTTACTGATCCACGAACTGCAAATATTTGAAAGTTTTTGGTTTGAGGCAGGAAAAGATTTGACATAAGTTTGCTTATCCTCATAGCATTTCTCATAGGGATCTACTTTTTGAATTGCCATGATGATACCACGAATAGCAAACCTCAACTCTTGAAGCCTAAGCCTTTCAACAATTCTTTGGTCCTATTTCTTCTTGCTTCCAGAAGAATTTAGAATGTTTCAGACACCAACCAACCAACCCACCAAAACCCTCTGATACTGAAGTTTCTTGTATTTCAGAAAACACCTGCTATCTGGGCTCTTTCACTAATGGTCCTCTCATAGTCAGACACTACAAGAGGAATTAGCAGTTTACGAAAAATTCCTCTTTATTGCAGTGGTAGGACTCCTGAATGAGTTACTTCAAACTTTAAAATTGCACTTGTGAGACTGAAAGGTTGCTTCACTTTCCTTACTCTTCAGTTTTCAAGGCTTTAGGTTTTATGGAGTTTTACAGGTAATCATTGTACTATTTCTTTACACGGTACCTTGATTCCCATTACACTTACTACACATAGGGAAGTTCAGTTACAGGGGATTTTAACAGTGATATTTTAAAAATTCTTGTATCTTCAGTTTGAATTTTGTTTATACTTGAAACTGCTTTTGAATTTATAAGGCTGAAGAAATGAGTCCCAATATTTTGAAAATCGTGTCCTAACAATTTTCTGTGTCATTCAGAGCAAGTATGGGGGGTAGACTTGTCTTTTTTTCTTCTTCCTGACTTTTCTGAAGATCTGACGTGAATTGCTTTACATTCTCTCTTTTTAAAGAATATGATCTTTTCATAAGTGACAAGGCATAGAGTTCGTCAAGAGCTCTACTACCCTTAGGTTTGGATTCTAGCCCTGCTCCCAAGTCTATCTACTTCTGCCCTCAAGCTGAAATGTGAAGAGAAGTATGGAGGAAGAGTCTGAAACCAGCAAATAAATTATATTTATTTTAAAAAATCATAAAATCTTAAATTAACTTCACAATTACTACTTAGAATTTATTTATGGCACTTATTTTTGTGCATGCATATGATTATGCACTCCACCATTCTTTACACAATATGTTATTTAAACAGTATTTTCTTCAGGGTGGTGATTTGTCATCTTCAATATTTTAAAATGTAACATTTGATCGTAGGCATTAGATACAGTAAGATAGTATGACGAGTGATATTGCTGCTCAAGCAAGAGAGTACTGAAACTATTTGCGTACTGTGTAAGTTGAGAGCATTATATATCACAACTGCTTCATCAAATCTCCATAAGTTAGAGAAATCAAATAGATAACACAAGTATTCTAATGTGATGTTTGATCACTGTGGATGCAAATATTTATGCCAGCTTGTAATGAAGAATGAACCACGATGATTTTTTAAAATTTAAATCTAATTTCTCCCCATTTTCACTTTAATGCAAAACTTTCAGGTTTATATAAAACAATTTAGTAACTACTGGGGAATATATTTCTGTCAAATAATCTACAAAAATGTTTGTGTTCACAACAAACTGCACTCTGGAGGGGAACAGAAAACATTAAAGGCTTCAAAGATACTTTCTGTCGGGTATCATAAAATTCATTATCATTATAAATATACACAGTGTGTTAAAAAGAAATTTAATTTCCTACAAAATTCCCATAGTATAGATTTGTATCACAGTGGGGTACATGCTATTTTAAATTCTAAAAGCTTTCATGTACTTCACAGACTCTAAGGGTTTGTTCACACTATTTAGCGTGAGTAGAGCTGTACTGTTTTGAATGAAAAAGAACCGTTACTTGAATATTTAGAATTCTTTGGGACTATTCACACAGCTAACAGTCTTCAGAATCAAGAGTTACACTACTATATGCGTTGGTAACAAACATTAGGTTTTCCTATTGCTACTATTTTCTGACAGGAATTGGTGAAATATATTATTTACTAGAATTTACCTGGGAGAAATGAGCTTATATATAAATGTAAGAATGACTGAAATGTTATATGCTTCATAACTCAAAGCTGGAATAATGCATTTGTAACCTCATGAATTTTTTTTTTCCTTTGGTATGGGAGTTTTATGAACTTTTTCTTCTTTGTTTTTCCTTTTTTTTTCTCCACTTCCCTATCCCAACATAAATGAATTACTTTGTTCAATTATAGGCTAGTAAAAAATCAAGGAAAGTCCTTAAAAAAACCCTCTTTTTCCACACGATTTAGCTTTTTATTTTTTTTTCCTCATGATAGAATTTAGAGTAGAATGTAGAGTTTGGCTATTTACTGGGTGTTAATTAAAATTTCATTTTTTTGATGTTTAATCTTTGCTAACATGAAACCCAAACGAAGAGGTGGAGCAGTTAGTGTTACAGTATATAAAAGAATTCATTCTCTCTTTTATCTATATTATCTCTGCAGTTTCTAGCAAAGATATACAGGATCCAAAGTGACCTCTGCACTTAATCCTTCTTCCAGCTTTTGGCCCTTGCTCCTGCCTGTGACTCTATTCCTTCCCACTTCAACACCATGACCTCTTGAGCCCAGCTGTCCTTTCTGATATTTCTTTTCCTAACAAGATGAGCATATTGTAATACCCAGTAGCTTCTGAAAGACCTTCATTCCCCCTTTCTTTCCTGTACCACTTCTTTCCTTCATCGGTGAACTCCTTGAACTCATAGATTATAGCAATTACCTCATGTTCCTTTCCTCTCAGTCCAGCACAGATCCTCTCCAATTTGACTTTCATGGTGTACCAAGCATATGTTTACATCAAGGCCTACAATGACCTCTCCATGTCAAGTCTCAGGGCCTTTGCTCCGTACTTGAACTCTGCTGGTTTTATCATGACTGATCATACATTCCTTTTCAAAATCATGCCTTTCCTTTTCAAGTCTGTCCTCTCCTCACCATTTAACTACTCTGACTCTAACATGTACCAGATGATAGGCCACAAGTGGAAAAGAACTGAACTAAAGTTCTAAAGCTCTGTTATATAAAGATACAGACCTTTTTTAAAAAAGGCCCTGTCATATTGCAATGTGGATTTCTCAATGTAAGCAACAAAGGCCTGCTTCTCCATGCCTGCTATAGATTTGTCATCTTCAGCAGATTTATATTCCATTTCTCTCATTCATTTAATTTTTTTCAGTTAGAAAGGAGTGATGAAGGCAGTCAGCAGCATACCATTACCCTGTTGAGGACTTTTGTTTTTTTTTTTTAAATGTACAAATATCCTTGAAATATCATCTCCTTAGACAAAATAGCAAGGTTGTGCTATCACAAACTTTCTATCAGGCTTCTGAAGAAAACAGGATTGAAGATAAGGAGGAGAAATCAATTCCTTGCAATTAAGTGAATACATACAGAATTTTAGTCCACTACCTTATCATGAATTCATCATTTGGACCTGGATGATCAGTGAGATCCTGTAACTTCAGTGTTCTTATTTAATGAATATAGATGATTTCCAGTTTCAAACTCTGCAACTATCACTGTAAGCTCCTACAACTATTTTAAGATGCTATCAAGACAGTTCAAGTTCTTCCCAACTTTAAAGAATTGCTAAGATAATGTTAATATAAAATATATAAAATACAAAAGCTCTTTGAAGCCAGTAGTACTTTGTGTTTGTGTTTCAAGTATTTTTCACAACATTACTTCAGTATTTCCTTAGTATTTTGAAAATTATCAGGTTGCAGTGGGAAACATAATATGACACTCCAAAAAGAAAAAAATGTTATTCTAATTAATTATTTTACCTGCAATCCAGGAAATACAACTCTGGAGGCATATGATAATTGTAAAGCTGTAGCAACAGCCAGAATGAGCTAACTGAAAGCAGTTCTAGTTTTATTTGCTAGTTCAAAGAGGGGTCAACACCATATTGCAAAACAGAAAGAAGCAGTAAAGACTATTTCCCTTAAATAAATATGACCTTCATAACAAGGTTAAAAATTGAGATATTATAGTTATCAAGCTGCCACCTGAATGATGTTTAAACACCATATTGTTGAAATTTAATAACAGGGAAGAAGCAGAAAGCAAAATTTAAAAATGGGCTCTATTTCAGCTCTTCAAAGGGTTATGTAGCACATCTTAGGGTATTTTGTTTCTTTCATTACTCTGCTTATTTGTATTAGAAGATTTTATTGACACTCTCCTCAGACACTTTCCATGTGAAATTCTGATTTATTTCGATACTAATAAGCTAAACAGTGCTAGGGACATTTATCTGACTCAGATGCCAAATGGTAAAGTTTAACCATAACTTCACAGTTAAATGTGTCATCCTTTGGGACAGAATAGCTGCATTCAGGCTGCTTACTTCTGGGTTATGCTAACTGCTGAACCGTACCTGGGAATGACTGAGGACAGTAAATTGTCCAGGACTAAAATAATTCCCGAAACCATACTAAAAATTTAACTTTATAGACAGTTGTATTCTACTGCTTCACGGTACTTACCAATATAGCTGTAATACACACCATCATCATTTTGACTGCATTAACCTGATGAATAGAGAAAAGCATTTCAGTGCTGATTACTGAGCCTGTGGGCTGCTTGGGTGCGATGGAGTATTGAAGCTTAGCAGCTATACGGGCTGTACTTCCCTGGTTGCCAGATTCTGAAATGTGACTTTTTTGTCAGCTCTGAATCACCATCCATCTCTTTGTTTGCCTCTCATGGTGGTTGCAGTCATCCCTGAAACTGGTAGAGCCTTGAGACATACGTAATTTGACTTAGTTCTTCATTTGCATATACATCTATTTCCCTTTCATATATGTTATAGTCAGATATACAATACATTTCGGGACATTAATTTCTCATTCTCTTGTCAAATAGTGGTAGAAATAAGACCCTCAAAAAATCCGAAGAGTTAACAATGATAAAGGAACCTGGATTATTCGTCACAGTCTCATTGTTGCTTAGTTGCTATGAGTAACCAGTTTTGTCTTTTAAGCAGGAATATACACAAACAGCCTCAGAAAGGTTTTGTTGTTTTTAAAGGGAAAAATCTGAACCTATTGTACGGTGTGGACTGTTATTGAAATAGATGCAGAAAACAAAGATGCTCACGTGACAGATAAAGAAAACAAGCTTCTGTGATGTGAATGACTGCTTAAAGGAAATACAATTATAGTTTAAACTAATATTTAATTTCTGTGAACAATTTTGATTTTTGGATAAAGAAAAAAATTGTACGAATATTCTACTTCAGATTTTCTGGAAAGGCTGCAAGTATTGCCTGTTCTTTACCACAGCTATCTGGTCTACTTTCCCTAGCAAATGAATTAACTAGAATTGAATAGAATATTTCAATTGGAAAGGACTTACGGTGATAACGTACTTGTAGTCTAGTTGACTGACAAATTCAGAGCTGACCAAAAGTTAAAGCACGTTATTGAAGGCATTGTCCAAATGTCTCTTAAAAACTGACAGATACCTCTCTAGGAAGCCTGTTTCAAGATCTGGCCACCCTCTCAGTAAAGAAATGCTTCCTAATGTTAAGTCTGAACAAATCCATGGTGCAGGTTTGAACGATTCCCATGTGTTCTGTCACTTGATATCAGAGAGAAGAGATCAGAAACTACCTCTACACTTTCCCTCCTCAGGAAGCTGTAGAAAGCAATGAAGTCGCCCCTCAGCCTCCTTTTCTCCAAACTAGACAAATTCAAAGCTCTCTGCCACTCCTCCTAGGATATTTGTTACCCTCCTCTGGATGTGTTTAGGTACCTTCACACCCTTCTTAAATTGCTGGACCCAGAATTGCACACAGTGCAAAAATTGAGGTTGTGCCAACACTAAATACAGTGGGATTATCACCGCTTTTGACCAGATGGTTATGCTGTGTTTGATGCACCCCAGCATATAGTTTGCCCTCTTAGCTGCCAGGAAACACTGCTGACTCATTCACCGTCTACCAGCAGCCCCAGATCCCTTTCTACAGGGCTCTCCAACCACTCCGCTCCCAATTTATACTTATGCCTAGGTGTAGGATCCAGCATTTCAACTGGTTAAATTTCATCCCATTAATCACTACCGCAATATATCTAATTCCCTGTGCAAGGCTTCTTGTCCCTCAAGAGAGTCAACAACACCTCACAGTTTGTTATCATCAGTGAACTTGGTAATGGTTCATTCAACACCTACATTGGGTTCATCGATAAATATAGTGAACAGAACTGGTCCTAGATCTGAACCCTGAGATTTACTGCTAGTGACCAGTTGCCAGCCAGTTGTATCCCCATTTGCTACAACCCTCTGACCTCTGCCCTTCAGTCAGTTCTTTACCCAGTACACTGTGAACCTACTCATCCTTCAGTTAGACAACTTGTCCAGAAGATCGCTTTGAGGGACAGCACCAAGAGCCTCACTAAAATCCAGAAAAACTGCATCTAACACCTTCTCTTCAGTCTTGTGGTGGCAGTGCAACTTAATTCACACTATTTTTATACATTAGATGATACACTGTAATGAGTTTTAAAACATATAGTACAAAACTCTTTATATGAAAGCCTAATTAAGTCCTTTTTTTTCTTCATTCAAAGTAGGATTCACTGTGAAACTTCCACAGAGTTCATGAAAAAAATGGTCTTTTTTACAGCAATAATTTAATCTAAACCTAGACACTAAAATCTCAGTTCATCCAAAATATGTACCCATGCATCACCTTGTTAGTTCTTATGGACAAAGGTCCTCTAGAGACTTTTCCCAGTACTTCTTCAACCAGCTTGTACCAGCTATTGATTAGGGTTATGATTTAAGCCTTCTACTTTGCAAAGCATTTCTTATAGTACCTAAGACAATACATTGTTCAGATTATTTTCTGCGTGAAGACATGCATATCCAAACTTAGAAAGTCGTGTGTTACTAAGTATCTAGCATCAGTCAACTACAGTAAACAAATATTTTTTAATCACCTTGAACTCTTGAACACAGAAGCTGTGACTTACATTAGTAATTTTTTAATTAATTTATGTTGATTTTTAAATTTTTTTTACAGTCAAAGACAAAATGTGGTTTTAGAGCTGCTAAAAGGGGTTCTTTAGCAAGAAGAAGCAGCTGTGAAGTATTAAAACATGCATTATACTAATTCAATTAATTAAAACCAGAATACAAGTACACATCATTAACCATGACCAAATTATTTTGGCAGTAGATTCATTCATTTTTTGAAATGTGTATACCCAGTAAAATCAGCTACTACAGCTACTATTATATTCCTGTAATATAGTTATACAAATAGGCACAGTCTTAGAAGTTGTTTCAGTGTATGTGAAAAAAAGATATACTTAAACTTTTCAACAATGAAGTTATTTGTGTATTAATTTTTTCTTTCGTAATAGTAAGTTGTGTTACAAACCAGAGAAAATCAACTAGGTTTAGAGAGGGAAAATAATTAGTGGGTTGAGATGCCAATAAAACATTTTACTAACATCCAAACAGAAAAAAAATCAGAGAGATTCAGAAAAACTCTTGTATAGTATTAGTAATATTTGGAATTTATAAATTGATATTAATTTTTTAGTACATGAGCAACTATGAATACTTTTTCATCTTAAAGAATTTGGATCTGTGAATGGATTTTTTGTATATATATGAGTAGAATAAACATCGAGGAGCAAAAAGTTATATCTGTTAATTTCAGTTAATTTAATTAGCTTCAGGATTTAACTTGTGGATGTTATAAATAGGTAATAAATTACCTGATTGTTGTTGGTTTTGCTAACAAGTGGATAATTTTACTATTCTGTTCCTTCGTGGAAAGGTTTGGAGGGGTTTTGTGTGTTTTGGTTTGTTTTATTAAAAATTAATTTAAAACAGTTTAAAGAAACTGCTGCTTCTTTAAGCATGGGAAAAAATGTTCTACATTTTTTTTTTGGTACAGGAATTACTTTCACTATGCAATATTCTTTATTACTATTGATTTTTTTTTTCTGGTCATGTAAAATGCTGTCTGCAGAAATTACTCTCATCTTCCTGTTTTGTACAGGAAAGGCTGTAGGAGAATTCTTCCTTTTGTGAGGATATTATTTCTCTTAGCAGTCATAAAAGCTGCAGTGTTACTTTAATATAAACAAGGAAAGATTTTCTTAATAATGCAGAAATTATGAAGCTGCTTTCAAAACATTATAAACCAGCAGGTACATACATTCAAATTTACAATAGAAAGGAAGAAAAATTCAAGGCATCATTAATAGTTACATGCATCAGTATTTAGGCATATAAGACGCCAAAATGTCAAACACCTTTTTACTGAACTTCCATTTAAACAAAGGTGCTCAACAGGGATTACAAACTCTTTTGTTCATATTAAATACCATGCAAAATTAATCTATTATGAATTTATGTCCTGTTAAATTCCAGCATTAATATGAACAGCTCAATAATATTAATAATTAATTTTAAAGTATTATTATTAATTATAATGTTCTATGTTTAGAAACCCAGTTACCTGCCCCTTTAATTTTTCTCCAACCCTCTGTTTTCAGGGTTGCAACACTACTCCTTCAATAAGAGTATATATTGAAGAAGCTCCTGCATTTGTTCTTGTCTATATCACACAACAAAACTCAAGTGTTTATATAAATGCCTCTGAAAATGTATTGTCTTAGTTTAGGAACTCTCTTCAGTACCCTAAGTTGCCTCTAAAAATCATTTGAAGTTTTTTTTCTTCATAATTCCAATCAAAACTTGAAATTTGAAAAAGGTTTTTATAAATCAAATTATTTCCTGGTCAAGCACAAGTTTCATGTTGTTTTCAGATAATGTCTCATTTCCTCAAAAGGAAGGTTTAAGAAGCAGAGAAGGGAAGAATTTAGGATTAATTACTCAGTGATTGTGTAAATTGTGTATCCTGATTTTTCCGTGTGTAGGCTCTCCTTTGTGAGAAAACTCCAGCCTGGTTTATGGTCTCGAGTGTCAGCAAGGTTGAGACAGTCACCTAAGAGAGTCTTCTACAGTCTCTTACAAAAACCTAGCACATACACTACACATGTGACGAGCGCACTAGCAAGAGAGTAGGGGCAAGGAGCTCGGTGCTGCTGCTGAGTAGGAACGAGGTTTCAGGCCAGATAAAACAGGGTAGAGGGCCGGATTCTGCCCACAGGGAAACTAGTTTGACACCCCTGGCCTAGAGAAAACATTGAGAAAAAAAAAACAAATACAAACTATATTGGATTATTGGATGATATATTTTTATTTAGTATAATATTTCACGGTAAGAAAATTATTTGACCTTTTAGGATGGTGCCAAAAAAAAAAGTTGGACCCACTCTGAATTAGTCATCAAATTATCAATGAAGACAAGTTGTCTCATCTAAAATATAGTCCTAATTTATTTTAGATCACTTTATTTCATTTATCCACACCTCAGATAGACATTTTAAGATGACATAATTTCAATTAACTTGATATTTGTATGTGTAAAGAAAGAAAAGTAAAATATTTGCGAAGAATGTAAATGAAATTATACAAAACTATATTTTTTACATACATGAGGAAAATAACATGATTTAAGTCCATCTGATTAAAAGGAATCCTTTAAAAAATTCAAGTTTAATTCGTAACCTTGAAAATCAGTAGTTTCCTGTGCCTCTAATATGCAGATCTTACTGCTTTTTACTCATATTGTGTTAAGTGATTAATCATGAATGAATACATACATGATATTAAATATTTAAATTAAAACCCTTCCTCTACATTTCAAAGAAGTTATAAACACCTTTAATTTGTTATGGTTTTGCTACACTTTTCAAACTGCTGCAATGTGTTTGTGCAATGGAAGAAGTAAGAAGAAATTAATTTACGGGTAGAGTAAATCATCACTGGTACTTTATAATTGATAGAAACAATGATTTAAAAACAAAACCATACCTAAAGAACCAAAATCAAACCAAACCATTAAAAAAAACCCCAAACACTGAACCTCCAAATCACCAAGAAATGAAACCAGCTCCCTTAGGATTATTCATAAATAACTTTCCAAAAATATCTCAAGAAATTTTAATTTTGTATAGCTATGCACCTGTGGGTGTATGTATCATTGTTATTTACTCCTTTATCTTAAAATTATTCTTTCTTTTGTCAGCCATTTCTTCAGCTCTGATGCCGGTTTTCATTTAGAGGGAAAATAAAGTATTGTCTTCTTTAATTTTAATTTAAAACTTCTAAAATTTATCCCAATCTCCTGCTATTCTACATCAAATATTATAGCAAACTTCTAGAAGATAAGAACTTAATGTGAAAAACCTTTACAGTGGTCTCAAGACTGCCCATAATATTTAACTTAAAGGTTGTTATACAAGGAGTAAAAAAGCTTGATTAACAACCAGAAATTTTTTAACCTATCTGAGGTCTAAAGAAAACATTTATGGTACATAACTGTGATACATTTTAAAGATTCATGGCTGAATAACTAATATATGTGCATAATTTTTTTGTGTCTTACCACTATATTTGGTGAGTTACCTTCAGATACTGCTGCGCATTGAAATCTTCAATAAATCTGTCATGAAAAACTTTTATCTTGGACCTGCAGTTGAGTCAATATTCCAAAAACCCAAGCTAACAAACAAAACACCTCCAAAAATATTACAAATTCTGACAACGGTTATTGTGGCAATATCTATAATGTTGAAGCATTTAAATATGTACTGTACTTATTTTAAGGAAAGAAGAACAAAGATATCTTTCATTTTCACAAACAAATTAATTTCAACTTAAGGCTACTGATAGGATTAGTTGTTGTTGGTTTATGTTTTCCAGTGCCCAAAGCAGAATATTGTCTATTCCTATAGGAAAGAAAAAAACAGAAAAAAATATGAGCATTCTGATCCCTCAGTATTGGTTAAAAAAATGTGCAGAAGATTTCTTTTAATTCCTGCTGAATTTACAAAAGTGAATTAAAAATCTATGACTATTTTGGATTGGCTCTAAATGGGAGATGAATCTATGCTATTGTCTTAGTTCAGATCAGGTGTGTGCATGTCAAGAAATTATTCCATACATCCCCATATACCAAGTTTTGGATTAAAAATCTGGCTCATAGTGATGTTTCTGTCTACTAATCTAGTACAATTGGATTAATGTAAAACTTTTACTCCATCTAGAAAAGCAGATCGTGAAATTCCAGTTAGCTTTTCTCCAAAAACTATGTGTTCTCTTGGTAGATTTTCTGTTTCACTCAAATTAAGATGTCACAAGAGAATGCATTCTTTTACAAAAACAACTGTAAGAGAAAACTTTATGCTTCTTGTAACTCAGATATTGAAGAACAGAGCAATACAGAACTGTATTCCTTGTTCAAGAATGTGTGTAAGATATCTATTATTTGTTAGTTCAAAGAAAATCAGCTAAAAGTGAAATACAGGGAAGTTTTATAAAGGAAGATATTTTTCTATTGTGATAGTAATAGTATAGAATAGTTCATTTCAATTAGCTCAAATTTGTTGTTAGTTTATATATGTAAACTAGATTTCCGAATGTTTGCACTTAAGATAACAGTAAACATGTGGCTGATTTTTAAAAGTGAGGATAATATCTTGGTGTAAGTGTTCTTCTAAATTAAGTACATGAAGTAGAGAATATGATAAAATACAGACGTAGTTTATATACATAAATGTGTCATTCTCCTTAAACATTTGATTTACTGTTATTTAGAGAATTTTAGCAGAATTAATAAAGTCTGTACCACAGTTGTTACTGAGTTTAAATGCGAAAAATTTTGTGTGGGAGACTTCTTAACTGGTGAGAATATTCTAATAGGTTTCTTCAGGATTACACTTTGATCCAATGCACTTAAAAATACTTCCTGAATTTGTCAGTGAAAATCATCTAGGACAGAGTCACACTCCATTCCTTTTATTTCAGCTGGATACAATGCAGAAAAAAATAAAAAATTACGGTACCCAAAAAAATTTGAAATGAGGAACCCTGAATGTATTGAAGGTCAGCTGGAGAAAGTGAGGAATCACTGTTTCTGGCCCTTGTCAGAAACCTTTTCCAGTTACTATCTAGTGTGCTAGATATTTTTTGGCTAATCTTATATATTGGTTGTAGCACACACTTTGGCATTGACATATTAGTTGTAGAAGGGCATCACAACAAGGAGAAAAGTATGGAAAAGGCAGACTAACGCATTTGTGTTGACTTTAAGATTATATCTGCTGTGCAGGCACTGAAGACTGGACATCTCACTCTTATTTGTTCTTTGTTATCCACAGTCCATCCTAACACATTTCCCCTAAAAAAATCTAATCTTTCTTTACTTTCTTCTCCCTCTTACTATGTTGACTTCTGTATACCTTCCTTGTTTCTCCTTGATCTTTTCAGATTACATAAAGTTTATGATCTTCTTCAGCTCTTAGGAATATATACTAGTTATTTCAGTTTATTTAATTTAGACTTTTGTTTGTTGTTTTTTTTTGCCTTATTTTGCTTTTCTATTTTTTTCCCATTCCCATAAACATAGAAACCATCCTGTATTAAAATCTGGGGGTTATATCAGACCCCTTCTGGATAATGTCTGTGCGTCTTAGCTTCATTCTTTATTTCTTGCGTTGATAATGTTAAGTTCACTTTAATTCAGATATATACATTTTATAACTTCACTTGAACCTATAGGCAATTGGATACTCAGTTATCCTGAATCTTTTGTCAAAACTGGACACCTATAGGTATATTAATTACACTGAATTTTATAGCCCTTCTGTAGAAATATCAGTGGATAAAGTACCAAATCTACTTACCAATATGCTCCTATTGATCAAAAGCTGTCTTCTTGGAAATTTGATTAATTGTTAAATTTGGCATTCCCCTTCAATAGGGTTTAAAAAACGTGAGGATTCTATATTAATATTAACATCATCTTTACACTTTGCTTAACCCTGCTAGTCCATTTTAATGTGAATTTTATTGTATGGAAAATAATTTGCCTGTATTCTTAACTGCCAATGTAATTAAAGCTTCAAGTATACCAGGAATACAGTTCAGAGCAGAGGGAGTTTATTCTCAAAATAAAACCAAAGGTCTTTATGTTCTATGTATCACTGCAAATGCTTATGTAAATTTACTGTCAGAATGACAGAATATGTGAGTCAGGATTTTAAATTTCTTAAAAAAAGTTCCATTTGCTATGGGTTTTTAACCTAGAAAATGCAATTGGGTGAATAAAATTAGATTCTTTCTTCTTCAAATTACATGTAGATTTATTTTGTCACATTTTTTAAAAAAAGAAAGCAAACTTAAAAAAAGGCATTACAGAATTTACTGCAAGAGCACAGATGGGAATATATATATACACATATATCATTACTGAGACGGACACAACAAATTTCTAAAGAATGGTACTAGCAGGTTCCAAATATTCCTTCTGTTCTCTGTTGATAAGACAAGATTCTTAGGTCACAAAGCTCTAGTAGTGTTTTTTCACCTTTTAATAAAGTGGAACAAAGAAGCTTTCAGAATAGAGGAACAAAGGAACAAAGAACTACAGAGACACTAGAAACAGCATTTTTAAACAAGATTTCATGCCTAGAGAAAGCCTTCATTTTGGACTCTTCCTGACAGAGATTTGTGGTGATATAAAGGAGGTACATCAGACTGAAATGAAAAAGACATATTTTTTTATCTTTAATTTTCTTCCTCAAGCTCTAGACAAACTACTATCAAAGCAGTATTAGAGAATATAGATTTTAACCCACTGTGTTTGAAATAAGGCTGAATAGAAGTAAATACAATATTCTCCACTAATGTGTTTGTAGCAATTGTTTGAGATGGAAGACAATACCAAAGGACACAATCCCTGAAAATCCTCATACCCTAATACGAGATTTGGTCTTTAGAACACTATTAAGGGACAGAACTGTATTTTTGAAAAGAGCATCCTTGCCTCTTCCCTACATACCATAGGCACACAGGGTGAGCAGATGTGTGAGCTTTTCAAACATCTCACTGGCACACAGTTTAGGGAGCAGGAGAGAGGTATCAGGCAGTAGTTCCTTTGATTTAACCTTACAAAAAATTGTGCTATAGCTATCATAGGACCAGATTCCCATCTCCATCACCTGTCCTGATACATAGATCAAGATTTCAGATTTTTTAAGAAGTTCAATGCACATACATGCATATGTAAACACAAGTGTTTGAATATACCTATGAATAATTGAATACAAATATAAAGGCAGCATTAATTTCTATCTATCTACTGTCTGACACTGGAAGAGAATAACCTTACAAATTCTTAGGAACTTCCCTGTGTGCAGTCGTTTCCTACCATTTTCTAATAAAATTTTCACCCTAAATTATTCAGATATTCCTTTCTTGTACTGGAGCTGTAAGAAACTGCAATATATCCTTAAAAGAGCAGAATTTTATTTTATTTTTTTTAAAATGGTTTTAATTTACTGTGAACCTGTACTTTGCTTCTGTATCTAAAGATTGTAGGCAGACATATTTCTATAAAACACTGCATCCATGTTGCTGAATTTTCTCTGTGCATTCATTAAAACATGTTGCAGCATTAAGAGGTACTATTGCTCCATGTTTTGAATGTAAAAAAGACCTGACACAAGAAATTTCTCTTAAACTAACATTTGGCCTTATGAATGGTTTTACCTAAATAAATCTGAATGCGAACTGAAACATTGTCACTGTCGTGATTCCATAATTTATGTAGATGATGTGTTAATGTACGGTAAATTTTTCATAAAGACTCTACACTGTTCTATAATCTTCTGAATTGTAACATAAAAGACAGAACAATGTAATCTTTGCAGTAGTTAACTTGAGCAATAGATTTTAGGGATTCATAGGAAGTTTACATGATTCTCCATCTTTTTCACAGAAACCCAATGAAATGAATAAAAGCAGCCAAGCATGTTAAGAAGACTATCTTACGCCAGTAAACAGTGTTACATAACATTAGCCTGCAGCTACGTGAACGTCAAAGTATATATGTATGCATGAAGTTTTCTAAGACATTTGCAAAGAAGTTTCTTAAATGTAAAAAATTCTGCTATTGCTTGACAGTGAAAATGTTTTTGCTATTTTTGTTTTATTTTCTTCTTGACAGAAAACAGAACTTGGATGTAAGTTCTAAGATTTTTATATTTAAAAATATAAACCTAATCAAACCTTGCCTTTATTTTCTATGGACTTCAAGATAGCTTTCATATTTAAGGATTTTATGTGGCCTTGAAAAAAGAATGCGAGCATGAGACGTTTATTTGTAAGTGTAGTTCTTGGAAAATAACCAACAGATTAATGCAGAAAGGGGAGGAGAACAGAAAATGAATATGTATTTTTAACAGAACATTTAAAAAATGTGAAGGAGAACATGCTGCATTCTCAGTGTTTGTGATCAACAAAGACAGAAGGGAAGAATAAAAGCAGGTGAGGTTCATTATTTTTTTCTCATAAATATCTTTATTCTTCTTAGAATAGAATTTTTTGTCATTCCTTATCACTGTCTTATCATGAACTAAATGAACTGGTTTGAGCTATCTTTCCCAAGCTCTTCAACTGCTCAGTCTGCCTCTCTCCAAAACCTTACCTCCTTTCAAAGGAAAAAAAAACTACGGAAGAAACCGAAATCACATTATATATATGTATTTCTATATTTTTCTAAATACAAAGAACTATACCGCAAGGATATGCAAAGGAGCAAGGGAAATGGGGAAAAGGACAAAAAAGATCTATATAACACCTGGAATACAACTGTAACACCCAGTAACTAACAAAATAAGGAATTAATGAAATCTTAACACACCACCTCCCATGTGGAGAGCCAGACGACCAAATCCAACCCGTTAAAAAGTTTTCCGCAGGCTCAGCAACAGACAGGACCAACGCAGGAACCTTCTGCTCCTCCACCTTGCCGGAAGAAGAAGAGCGTTTACTCTCTTATCTACCCCCTTTTTATAGTTGGGTTACATTAAAGGAAGATATGGAATACTCCTGTGGATCAAAAGTTAACCCATTATACTAAAAAAAAAATTTATTCATTAATTTGAAAACATTTATTAGTCTTATAGGTAATATATACAAAGGCAAAAGGTTGCTTCTCTGTTTCTTCCCTCATATGTGTAATTTATATGTTTTAATTTATATATGTTTTAAGTTCATCTCGAAGGCCATTTAATTGGATCATCAAGACTAGAAGCTATGCAATAAAAATGAGGTGGTGTAGAGAGATACAAGAAGTCTTGGTTGACAGGGAAAGTGCCACTCAACTGGAGACTGACAAATGTTATACCCATTTACAAGAAGGGTTGGAGGGAGGATCCAGGAAACTACAGGCCTGTCAGTCTGACCTCTGTACCGGGGAAGGTCATGGAGCAGATAATTTTGAGGGCTATCATACAACATGCACAGGACAATCAGGTGATCAGGCCCAGTCAGTACAAGTTTATGAAAGGCAGGTCCAACCTGGTCCCCTTCTAAGACAAGGTTACCTGGTTAATGGACAAGGGAAAGGCTGTGGATGTGGAGTCCTTGGATTTCGCTAAAGCCTTTGACTCTATTTCTCACAGTATTCTGCTTGAGAAACTAGCTGCCATTGCCTGGACGGGCACACCCTCTGCTGGGTGAAAAACTGGCTGCATGCATGGTCCCTGAGGGTGGTGGTAAATGGAGTTAAATCCAGTTGGAGGCCGGTCACAAGTGGTGCTTACTAGTGTTCAGTGCTAGTTCCAGTCCTGTTCAATATCTTTATTAATGATCTGGACGAAGGGATTGAATGTACACTTAGTAAGTTAGTGGATGACACCAAGCTGTGTAGAAATGTCAATCGGCTTTAAGGAAGGGAGGCTCTGCTGATGGATTTGGACATGCTGGTTCAAAGGGCTGAAAATAATGGGATGAAGTTCAACAAGACCAAGTGAACAGTCCTGCACCTGGGGCAAAACAACTCTGTGCAATGTTACAGACTTGGGAAAGGCTGGCTGGAGAGCTGCCTGGCAGAGAAGGACCTGGGGGTATTGGTTGACAACCAGATGAATATGAGCCAGCAGTGTGCCCAGGTGACCAAGAGGCCAATGGCATCTTGGCTTATTTCAAAAACAGTGTGGCCAGCAGGACAAGGGAGGTGATTGTACTTGGCACTGGTGAGGCCACGCCTCAAGTACTGTGTTCAGTTCTGGGCCCCTCACTACGAGAAGGACGTTGAGGTGCTGGAAAGTGTCCAGAGAAGGGCAACGAGGTGGTGAAGGGGCTGGAGAACAAGTCCTACCAGGAGCGGCTGAGGGAACTGTGGTTGTTTAACCTAGAGAAGAGTATACTGAGGAGAGACCCCATCCCTGTCTACAGCTACCTGAAAGGAGGTTGTGGTGAGGTGGGTGTTGATGTCTTCTTACAAGTGACAAGTGATAGGATGAGAGGAAATGGCTGCAAGTTGTGCTAGGGGAGGTCAGACTAGTTATTAGGAAAAACTTCTTCACTGAACGATTGGTCAGGCATTGGATCAGCTGCCCAGGGAGGCTGTTGAGTCACCATCCCTTGAGGTGTTTAAAAGATGGGTGAATGTGTTTCCTAGGGATGTGTTTTAGTAAGGGGACAGGTATGGTTGGACTTGATGAACTCAGAGATCTTTCCCAACCAGATGATTCTATGATTGTATGAAACATTATTGTATTTCTCAGGCAAATAATACTATTAAATTTACTGATGAGCCTAATTTCTACAGTTCTTCTTTTAAAATATTTTAAGTTTTTTAAATCAATATCATATGTATGTAAGAAGATGTAGTGGATTGACTTGATCCACAGAAGTATTCCATATCTTCCTAAAATGTAACCCAACATATAAATAGGGGGTAGATAAGAGAGTACACTCTCTTCTTCTTCCAGCAAGGCTGGGGAGCAGAAGGTCCCTGCGTTGGTCCTGTCTGCTACCGAGCCTGTGGAAAATTTTTTAACGGGTTGGATTTGGCCATCCGGCTCCCCAAGGGGGAGGTGGTGTGGTAAGATTTTGTTGATTCTTTACTTTGTTAGTTACTGGGTGTTATAGTTGTATGCCGGGTGTTACATAGCTACTTTTTTGTGCTTTTTTCCCATTTCCCTTCCCCTCTTCCCTTGCTCCTTTGCATATCCTTGCGGTGTAGTTTTCTGTATTTAGAAAAATACAGAAATGCATATATTTAGTGTGATTTTGGTTTCTTCCAAAGTTTTTTTTTTTCCTTTGAAAGCGGGGAAGTTTTGGGAGAGAGGCAGACTGAGCGGTTGAAGAGCTTGGGAAAAATAGCTCAAACCAGCTCAGAAGAGAAACTAAAATTGATTGCAATGAGTGCTCTCTAAATTATAACCATAAATTTGTGAAATCACATAGCAAAGAGGTAACTAATGTGTAACACAAGCATCACAAAAGGAAAAAAAATTTCAACATGATAATAAGAAAACAATTTTAAAATTTTTCAGAATTTAAATTTCATCCAGCAAATGTAGCATGAAGCCATAGATTAATTCAAACTCATTATTAAGTATTCTTCATATGTTTTGAGTTTTGCTGCGTATTTACTGTCTATTCTTCTTTTCTTACCACTCTTTATAAAGCATATATTAATGTCAAGTTACTATACTTCTTTCTAGGCTTCAGATTTCCATTACATCTAACAACCGTGTCTTCATTTGTTAGCAACCAGTCTTTTCATCTTAATTTTCCTTGTTTATTTTTTTAACTTTCAGCCTTGGGGTTTCAAGGAATTTCCCTTTCATTTTTTTAAGAGCAAGGTTTAAATGCTTGATTTTAAGCTAATACATCTTTGATGACTCTCCAGATGTTGAATTTGTTTTATTTATATATTTGCTTTTTCCTGATCATTTTACTGCAAGTTGCTTCAGGATATTGACATATTATTGACTCATAATGCTTGCTAGTACTGTACAAAATGTTAAACTCTTTCCAGGAGACTTAAAGCTAGAGTTGAAATTTTACTATTACTTATATCTTCTATAACAATGTTTCATAAAACTGCTGGGCATACGGTCATCTCCTTACGCCTTCATTATAGAGACTCATAGGCTGCATCACAGTGTTAAGATTAAGGCTTCTGCAGCCCATAATAGAATATTTTATTTAAGATAAATTTTATTGGCCTGGAACATTAAGTAGATATTCAGAACAGAATTATCATCAGTTGAAAAGACCTGTTATTTATCATTTTCCACTTTTTTAACTTTTAAAAGCAAACAGTGTAACAATAATTTTTCACAATCCATGTGACAAGTTTAGACATCTGTTAGGTAAAAACAATGAATCTAAATCATCCAGAGTTCAGCAGATATCAGGAGTTTTGACTTCAATGATCACAAAAGCATAATAAATAATTCCTGAAGAAGAAACATGACAAAAAAAGCCCACCCTCAGAAATCATTCCCAAAATAGATCCAGTGATGTCATACTGCCACCTATGAGGTCGTAATTCTCAATATCAGTCTATCTAATGCAGCTCTCTCTAGGACAAGAAAAATATAGAATTTCTTGTTTTGTTTTCTCTGAATAACAACACAGAAAGCTGAAACAGAACAAAGAAGATGGCAAACTTCTTATAATATCTATCTTTTTTTCCCAGTTGTTTTGTTCTGACCATGGAATTCATTCTCTATGGGTTTATAAAAATAATTCTTTAAAGAATTAAAAATGTATGAGGGAAGAGGGAAGATATTTGTTTGGATTCTCAGTTAAAAACTGAAAAGTTTGCTTACTCAAAGTAAAAAAAAAGTAATTAAGGAAAAAGAAGGGCTCTATTAAAACAACTTGTAAAAGTAGCAAAGAGCTTAGACAATGATGGCATAGTGGAGCAAATTCAGTTGTAGTTACTAAAAAAAAAGCATGCTTTTCTTTTGGAAGTAGTAGAACAAGGCAGGTTTCTTTCCTTCATAGTAATATTAAAAAATATTAATATTTTAATATTAAAAAATATTACTATGAAGGAAAGAAACCTGCCTTGTTCTACTGCTATGAGATTACTCATAGGTTATGGTGATATCCAAAGTGGTTAATATTTTTACAAAGTGTTCTTCCACTAAACTAAATTCTAAGGATTCACCCATGACATTGCTTATCTACAATTCCCTACATTACCCCTTGTAATGAAAATTTTATCTCTGTTCTGCATTTTGTAAAGATGTGCCTTTGGTTTATAACTATAAGCCCAACAAAACAGGCAAAGAATGCAAAAAAATAATAACTAAAAAAAAAATCATTATGGAACAACAGTCATCTACTGTCAAAAAACAAAGTTGCAATGACAGTATTGTCTACCAACTTTATTGTATCACTTTTTATTGTATATTTTATATTTTTTCTTCCTTAAGTTTATCTAGAGATACAATTATGCCATTTAGAATGTCACAGAAATTAAAAAAAAAAAAGTTACCATGACATATGGCTCATACACATTTCTGAAAAGCATTCATTGGCTAGCAAAACCGTAGTAGAAACTTAATTAAAAGAGTTGAAGCTTGAAGCTGGAATTTCTTTAATTACTTTCACAGCAGAATTAAAAGATTGTATTAATCACAACAGGTATACTTCATGCTTGCTTTTTTATTCAACTAAGACCAAATTCCCCCTGCAAGAAAGAATAAAAATGAAGCTGAAATGTCCTCAGAAATAATATTTTGTATATTTTACAGATACATAAAAACATAATATGCATATTTTAAAAGCATATACTGAAATGTAAAACATTTCTATTTAATTTTGCTCTATTAAAGCAAAGCAATCAGTTGCCCTCCTGACCTTTAAAGATCATCTAATCCAATTCCTTCTACCATAGGGCAGGGTTATCTTTCATAAGATCAAGCTGCTCAAAGCCCCAGTCCACCTGAATTTGAACACTTCAAGGGATGGGACATCCACAGTTTCTCTGGGCAACCTGTTTTAGTGTCTTACCTCCCTCATAATAAAAAAAAAAAAAGAAAAAATTCTTTCTTATCTCCAATCTATATCTGCTCTCTTTCAGTTTAAAAACATTACTTCTCCTACTATTATTATAGACCCTGGTAAACAGTCTCTTGCCATCTTTCTTAAAAGCTTCCTTTACGTGTTGAAAGGCCACAATAAGTCACCACTCTGTTAACTGTTGTGCATAAGAATATTATCAATATTTGTATTATAGAAAGCACAGCAGCACTCATTTCTGAGCCAGATAAGACGTCATAGGATTCACATTCTTTCTTTGAAAGTGCTTGTTACCCCCACTCAGTTCCTGGACAGAGCCGACTGAACCTCCTGCATGCTAAGATCATTTCAGCAAACACTGAAAGGGAGGTATTGGAGACGTGTAATTTTAAAATATATTATCAGAAGAAAAGGAAAAAATGCTAAGGGTTGCTATAACCAACTGAAAATTCAAAAGAATTCTAGAAAAAGAAAAATGTATGTATTCACATGGAAAAATATCAGATAGTCAGGGAAAATTATCTTTTCCACACATCCAAGTATGCACACATTCTAAGAAATTATTGATTATAATGTGATCAAATGGCCAAAAACTGTTTAAAGAAGGATAACTTTCTGAGTTCAGAAACCCTGTATTTTCCTTTATTTCCTGGGAATAAATCAGACCTTAAAAAAACCCCAGATATTCCTGCCAAGTTTTAGTTCCTTAGGAACCAAGTAATTTGTTCAGCAGGCACCTTTTAATTAATTACTAAAGAGTAGAAAACTAATGTATTCTTACTAACGGAAGAAGACCTACATCTTCTGAAGTGGTGTTAACAAAATGTAATTCATGAATTCACGTACTTTGGATCTTGCAGTTAAGTGTAATTGTAAGAAATCCTTGCATAAATTAAACTTACTTAGCTACCTTTAGCTTTACAATTTTAAGAAAGAAATAACCTTTCAATGACATTTTTTGTTGACAGAACTTTCATAGAAGTTTCAATGTCTTCTATGATGTAATAAATTAAAATACCTTTCCATATGAGTCAAATTCATGATGTTGAAACTTTCATATTTAGAGTATTTAGTGAATTCAATGTTAATTATTTCTTAATCTACTGTATTTTAATTTCCAGGTTAACCTGGCTTTTAGAAAAAAAAAGAAACATGCCATGTAACTCCACGAAATCATTCTGACTTGGCTATTTTTCCTACTATTTGGAAAAGTGTTTTGTCTTAAAGGTTTATATGTGTATATGTCATGTATTTTTCTGCATTTCTTTATGTACATATGCCACAGGCAAAGGTGCACATGACATTCCTTTATGGCTTATATGTATTTACACAAGCCAGAAATCTGTTCTTTCCATTTTATATTACTCACTTTAGATTTTTAAATATTTAAATTTCTGTCTGTAACGTATAAGCTATTTTATAAGAAAGAATAACCCACATAGCTGTGTTTTCATCTAATCATAGAATTATAGCATGGTTTGGCTTAGAAGGGACCTTAAATATCATGTAGTTCCAATCCCCTTCCATGGACAGGGACACCTTCCACTAGATAAGTTGCTCAAAACCTCGATCAGCCTGGCTTGAACACATCCAGAGATGGGGTATCCACAGCTTCCCTGGACAACCTGTGAAAGTACCACACCACTCACTGTAAAAAATTTCTTCCTTCACAGTATCACAGTATCACAGTATTACAAGGTTGGAAAGGACCTCTGAGATCATCAAGTCCAACCTATAACCCTACACTAACACCAACACTAACACCAACCCATCATCTAAACCATGTGCCTCAGTGCCTCATCCAGTCTCCCCTTAAACACCTCCAGGGTCGGCAACTCCACTAGCCTAAGTCTAATATCTAGCCTAAGTCTAATCTCTTTCAGCTTAAAACCATTACCCCTCATTTTATCGCTGCATTCCCTGATAAGGAGCCCCATACCAGCTTTCCTGTAAGCCCCCTTTATGTACTTGAAGGCTGCTATACGGTCTCCCCAGAGCCTTCTCTTCTACAGGCTGAACAATCCCAACTGTCTCAGACTGCCCTTTTATAGGAGATATTCTAACCCCCATCTTCATGGCCCTCCTCAGGACTTGCTATAATGGATCCATGTCCTTCCTGTGCTGATGATTCCAGAATCGAACATCCTAATCCAAATGAGGTCTCACGAGAGCACAGTAGAGGGGCAGAATCATCTCCCTTGATATGCTGGTTGCATTTCTTTTGATGCAGCTCAGGATACGGTTAACTTTCTACACTGCAAGCACACATTGCTGGCTCATGTTGAGTTTGTCATCTACTAGCTCCCCTAAGTCCTTCTCTTCAGGGCTACTCCTAATTCAGACATCGTGTTATTCAGGGAACTGCTTAGTAAGGTCCTCTAGGAAGCAATTTTTGAAGGTAATGGGGTCCATCAGTGCTGGTCACTTTTTAATCACCACCTCCTAAGAGCACTGGACCAGGCAATTCCAAAATGCTGAAAGTCAAGCAGATGAGGTAGAAGGTCAGGCTGGCTGAGCAGGCAGCTTCAATGAAGCTAAGGCATTTAAAAGAAAGATGTATGGCCAGTGGAAACAAGGACAGCTGACATGGGAGGACTATAGAGATGCTGTTTGTCACTGTGGGACAGAAATTAATTTGTGACCTAAGTTCAATTAGAGTTGAAGCCGGCCAGCAAGGTGAAACAATAAAAATATGTTAATACCAAAAGACAGGCCAGAAATACCATTGGCTCATTACTTGATGAGCATAGACACATCACAAACAGAGTTACAGACAAGCAGAGACATTTATTGCTTTCTTTGCTTCGGTCTTCAGCACCAATGATGGGCTCAGGCACTCCGAGAGCCCTGGGGTAGAGGAATATGACTGTGCAAATAATAAACTCGAAATTCATCCTCAACTTGTGTGGGATTTACTACTCCAGCTGGATCCATATAAGTTGACGGGGCCTGATGGTGTTCATCCAAGGGTGCTTAAAGAGTTAGCTGATGTCATAGTGAAGCCTCCGTCAATGATTTTCCAATTCTCTTGGGAAACTGGAGAGGCACCAATCGACCAAGTCTGATTCCAGATCCGGTAAATATTGTCCCAATGTTCAAAAAAGCAGCAGGGAAGACCCTGAAATCTACAGGCCCGTTAGTCTCACTTCAGTGCTTGGTAAGACTCTATGGAGAAAATTATTCTGACAGATATTGAGAACACCTGAAAGACAATGCAGTCATTGGTTCTAACCAGCAAAGGTTCAAAAGAGGAAGGTCGTGTGTGACAAACAATTTCTTTCAATGACAAGATTACCCATATAGTTGACCAAGGGCATACAGCTCATCTAATCTTTCTGGATTTCAGTGAAGTGTTTAATACAGTTTCTCACAGTATCCTCCTAAACAAAATGTCCAGCATTCAGTAGGATAAACACATAATGTAGTGGGTGAGAAATTGGTTGACAGACTGGGCTCAAAGGATCATAGTAAGTAAGGTTACATTGGGCTGGTGACCAGTCACTAGTGGGGTTCCACAGGGTTCCATCTTAGGGCCAGTACTCTTTAATGCCTTCATAAATGACTTGGATGCAGGACTTAAAGGTTTAATAACTAAGTTTGTGGGTGACACAAAATTCAGGGGAGATGACACTCCTGAGGGCAAAGACATCCTAAAGAGTGATCTGGACAAATGGGAGAGCTGGGCAATCATAGAATCATAGAATCATGGAATCATAAAGTTGGAAACGACCTCTGAGATCAACAAGTCCAACCGTACCTGTCCCCTCCCTAAACCATATCCCTAAGAAACTCATCTACCCACCTTTTAAAAACCTCCAAGGATGACGACTGAACCACCTTCCTGGGCAGTCTGTACCAATGTCTGACCACCCTTTCAGTGAAAAAAATTTTCCTGACATCCAGTCTAAACCTCCCCTGGTACAACTTGTGGCCATTTCCTCTCGTCCTATCACCTGTCACTTGTGAGAAGACCACATGAAGTTTAACAAGGGTAAGTCCTGGAATTTGCACCTGGGACATGGTAACACTGGGTTTCCATACAGACTGGGAAGTGAGAGGCTGGAGAGCCTTGGCAGCTAAGAGGGCCAGCCAGGTGCTGGGGTGCATCAAGCACAGCACAGTAGCTGGTCATATGAAGTAACTGTCATGACAGCTTCATTTAAAGGCATCAGTACCTGAGGTTACCATCGCTACTCTGCCTGGAAGTTAGGATGATTCAGAGAATTAACTCATAGTCTGGGCCACATCCTAGGCCAAATTGCTAATGACTGTACTGATGATGGAACCTTGAGAGCCTTCAGATATGTTTTAGAAAGAATAGATAACTTGTACCTACTTAAACCCATTGTAGTGTTTCCTTGCTATGAATTTCATTCATACATGAACCTAACAGGTAACTCTATTAAACTCCCATTGTTTGTAGAGCAGCTTGAAGTAAAGTGTGCCTTTCAACTCTTTGTGGTAACAGGTATAATGAAACTCATGTAACACTTGTTTGTAACCACTAATACTGTATATGCTGTATAAATTGTTAATCTTCTATACTGGTTTTGTCTGGAATAAAGTTAATTTTATTAATGGCAGCTCGTATAGTGCTGTGTGGGACTGAAAAAGGATAGATAACACACGTGTTTTTCCTGGAGCAGAACAGTTCTTACATGGCATAAAGACATTTTCTTCTCACACTTTCTCATCAGTGAGTAGGCTGAGGGTGCACAAGAAGTTAGGAGGGGACACATGCAGGACAGTTGACTTCTACTGACCAAAAGGATATTCCATAATATATGACATCATGCACAACAGTAGCATCTTGGGGAAAAGATGCTGATGGGAAGTAGTGAACGAATTCCTTATTTTGTTTGGCTTGCTTGTGCAGCTTTTGTTTTACCTATTAAACCACCTTTCTCTCAATCCATGAGTATTCTCTTTTTTACCTCTCCCATTCTCTCCTCCATCCCACTGAAAGAAAATCAACAAGAAGCTGTCTGGTGCCTAGCTGCCTACCAGGGGTTAAATCGTAACATATTCAGATGTAAAAAACCTTTTATTCTACTTTTCTAGTCTGATAGGCCACTGCTGAAGTCTATACTGGTTCAAAAGACGACTTTAAAGGATCTAAGTTACAAACTTTTTTCATTAATACGAATGAACTCTTCCGTAATTTTTAGCCAGAATGAAAACTGATTGTTTCCATATCTTCTCAGAGATTTAATTTAACATGTTTCTAATTTTTTTTCTCTCAAATTCATTTGTAGAATATGTATTTATCCATTAAGAATATCTTATACTGACAGATGTTGCTAAAGGAAAGATTAGAAATATCTGATTACCTTCTTCTGTTTTTAATTGAGTGCTCTGATGAGTTTTATCTTGCTAAAAGACCTACCATATATCTATGAGGTAGACTTTAAGCCCCTTTTAAGATCGATGGAGACTAAAAACGTACATGAACTGTATTTGGAAACTTGACAGTGAAAGGAGCCTAAGGACAATTCTCTTTACAGAGTCACTTAGTCACCTAAATATTGGTATTTAATGTCATTTGGAGTATGCGAGAAGACAGTGTTTATACTCCAGCTACCTTCTCAAAGAAAGGCATAAATACCATAATCTTTGAGGCCCTCAGGATGTTTTGGATCACTGGGGCATATAAAAAAATATGATTAGATGTGGGCAATTGAAACAGCTACCTAGTTATATAAAAGAAGTATTGACATAAATTTTGATAGTAGAAATAATCAAGAGTTTCATCTCGTTTATGTTACTTGACTACCAGTGCAGAAAAAATGCAATTTCCAAAAATAATAATTTTATGGAACACTTAAATTTTCCTGACAAAGGCTGGAGGAGGATTGCCACTATGAATGTGAGGAAAATTAAGAACAGACTAAACATATTTTATCCAGCAATCATGGGGGATGGGATTCCTTTAATCGATTTTTACTTTTATTTTTATTAACCTCCAGTATGGGTCAGTCATACAGGTAGGGTCAACACTGCTTAATTAAGAGGATTCTTCATTCCGAAGTGAAGTGGTACTAAGTGTTTGTCATCTGTCCTGATTATTTTGGAGAAAACTAATTGAAGAAATTAAAAACGGAGCCAGAGAACCAGTTTCCCTATCAGTAGTGTGGTTGATAACTGTCCTGTGTACAAGATCATTCCCTAACCTGTTTATATTCTAGATAACTATATGGAAAATTCAGAGGCTTCTTTAACATTCACTAAGTAGGAAATGGTATTTTCAAAAAATCATATGACTGTGTATGAATTCCTTAACCATTTTTATTTAAATTGTTTTTGAAGATTTTCACCTCTATGCCAATTTTTCAGTTTATTTTACTTTATAAATTAGAGTTTTTGCTAAAAAAATATAGCCAAAAATATAAATACAAGACATTATGGCTTGTGATCAAGATATACAGGTAAAAAGATATGGAATATTGAGATAAACCGGAGGAACATTTTGTTTGTTCTTTAATCCAAAAGATCTACAACTAAAATGAGATAAGACAAAGGAAAAGTTTGATGAATGATCCATTCTTTGATGGATAATGATTTATTTTTTTTAAAAGACATATTCTCACTATTTCTACTTCAGCAAGTAATTTACTATAACAATATGTAAATAATAAAATAAGTAAAAGGGATAGCATTTGACTGAGGACAGAAGATCATGGTTACCCTGGGGCAGAGGTGGAAGGTGGTGGGAGATTAGAAGAGGTACTCTTCCAGTGAAGTACTGGAAAATTAATTACTCTTATGTAATAGGATCTTATTTTCTAAAATGCTAAATAATTGCTAATAAAATTTGTTAATGACAAAAACTTGTGAGGTATGCACTGCATACAAAAAGTTTCCTCTTCCTTCACTCCAAAAAACCCTGAATCATATAACCTTAGGGTCCAAATTAATAATTAGGGGATTAAATTCAATAATACAGAATGAAAATCTATGTATCTAGTTTGAATTTTATTTCCCTTACAGTTGCAGGGAAAAACTGCTCACCTCTTGTTGTTACATGCAATCAATATCATATCTGTTTATTGATTACTGACATAATTAATGAAAATCAGATAACTACAGCCTCAGGATCAATATAACCAATAAAACAGACAAACCACACACTAGACACATACCTGTATTAGCAAATATCTACAAATATCCATCAGGGAGCAGTAAAATAAGCACTGCTGCATATGGGAAGGCAGACTGGGTGCTAAACAAGACTCCCCAGGTATGACAGCAGGACCTTTCTCAAGATCCCCACTACAGAGGAGAGCAAGCTGAGGGGGCTATCAGGACCAGAGCATGGGCAGCGTTCAGGGGGAGATTTTAGGGAAGGCTGGACAGGGTGAACTATTCCTCCATAACCAATGCCCCTTACAGAGTTGTGTGAATTCATATCTATAAGCTCACCCTCCTTCCTAGCTGTGAAGGCAACTCTGATTGCACATTAATCCTGTAGGAGACATGCTGCCTTAGCTTTGTGTGACCTCCTGCCGCTCCTTACTCCTTGCTGAAACACCCACTAGCAATGAAGTACCCCAGAACTTGTCCCTTCACTCTAAGGTGAAATTCCTGTATACTTTCTCCACATTGACAGCCTGTTGCTGGGTGGTACCTGTACTGCTCAGCCTGGGGAGGATTTGGGCTGCCCCAGGGGCATTTCTGATGGGGACAGGCTCCCCTGGATGAGTGCTGCTGAACAGTCTCAACTTCTTCCCAATACGATGACATCATTGTTTGAAAACGTCCAAGTAACCCCCTCATTACTATTTAGTTCCACAGATGACTTTTTAAAGCATTACTAACTTTTGGCCAACAAGCCTTTCAGAATAGGCGGTTTTGGATATTCCATTCAAACACATTGTCTACACTTTGTTTCTATCATATCAGTTCTATTTACTCAAACCACATAACCAAGAGAAGGCTCTGCAGACTGCCCCACAATTTATGTGTGGATATCTAAAGCTTTTGAAAGTTGAATAAATAAGGTGTTAAGATTTCCTCAATATTCATTGTAGAGATATGTTTATTACAACTACACAAAACACATTGATAAGGTAAATTCTTTATTGTAAAATTCTTTAATGACTATGCAAGGAACAAAGACAAATACTAGACCATCTAACTTTTATATAGCTAAAGTGAGACAAAATATAGATGTTATAAAGGACTATCGAAACTTGGTTTATGTGTTAGAAGTTCATCAGGAGGAAACAAAAGAAGTAAAGAATGACCTGATGTCACCCTGTGATGAGAAGGAACTGAATTCTTGTACACTAACTTTTGATTGTTTTCTTCAAATTAAATACAAGAAAGGTGCCTGCATCCATCCCAGATGACATCCATCCCATAATGACAGCATGATCCCTGAATGGAGCTTACAATGGAAACGAGTCCCTTTGTAGTAAGACAATGACTCAGCCAAACATAATGTTGGTGTCAATCAGATTCAAGAACTGCTGTAGGAACTAGAAAGTATTATTGTGATTGTACAAAGCATTGGTGAAAACACGTTATCTATTAACCTATGTTCAAAAGAGTTCATTCAAACAGCACTGAGTAAACAAGAAGGTTATAAGAATAGTCACAAGAATGGATATTCTGACTCAGTGGAAGTTTGAGAGATTATAGTTTGCAAAATTTAAAAGAGGGACTGATGACAGACAAACCTGATTGTATTTGTGCTGAAAATTAGATGTCTAGTCATCTTCCTCTAAAGAAGAGAGAATAAAAGAAAAAAAAACACAATTAATTTAGAAGTATAATTTTGTCAGCTTGTAAAGAGAATAATATAAAATAAGCCTGGAACTGACAAGGAAAATTCACGCAGTCTGTGCTCAGACACTACAGTAAAAACAGTGACATGACAGATTTTAACCTTTTTTTTACAAAACAACCCAAATAATTAAAATTGTACCAGCATTCCATTAGAGTTTATTGCACTGTTTACTAGACAGGTTCTTTGGTTGTTTTTTTTTTCTTGATGTCTAGCCAAAAAAAATCCAGGTGGCATTAATTGTTATCTTATTCCTCTTGATAAGAAAAATACTATTTTTTTGTTACAGTCTTCTGTAGAACTTTTGTAATGTCCTGTGATAAGCTCAGTCTTTTCTAAACCAACAGAAACCTATTTTTTTGTCTTCCTTATAGTTAGTTCAGTTTTGTTAGGTACCATATAATAGTTTTTCTTCTATAGCTGAGGGCTTAAGTTAATGACACCAGATTTAAAATCCAGTATGAAATCCTTATGGACTGATATGCCTTATCGTTCTTTTTTCATGTCTACTTGCATTTTTATCACTGGCATTTTATCTGTCCCATTTTTATTTACTTGCATTTGAACAAAGTAATTTATGAAAAACAACCATTTATCCCCAAATATCTCTGGGGATTCTGTTCAGCAATAGAAACTACAAACCAATACTACCTGATCTGGTAACCAGGATCATTCTCCCAGATGTCTTAATCAGTAAAGAGCATGAACACTGATAACTACATATTTTGTTTTACCAGAGGGGTAAGAAACTTCTACAGTCTTTAGATTCTAATTTCCTCAAGAGCCTGTGAAAAGAAAGCAGATATTAGATCATTTCCTAAGGATCACTCTCTAAAGCTTCTTCAGATCATGGAAATTTCACATGTGAGAATTAGCTGCAAAATGTCTTTAACACTGCCCTTTCTTTTTAAATTGAGGGAGCTGTAACTCCAATTTTCAAAAAAAACCCCAAAAAACAAATCCCCAATGAAGCTATTATCAACCTTGTAAGTCTATTAGTCAAACGCTACATCACTGAGATCATAATTAGGAACAGAGGTTTTAATTTGGAATTTTAATCTTCAGATAATTCTACACTCATATTTCTATTCCACCTTGTATGGTTATTTCTCTTAGACCTACAAAAAGACTAAAGTGAAGTTTCTAGTGTCAAGCGAAGAAAGCAAAATAGATGCCTTGTCTTCAAATAATTGCCTACTAATTATTTTTTTCCCCAAATATCTCAGCCTTTTTTTTTTTTTTGAGTAGGTCTTTTCAACATTCGGAATGAAATAAAATATTTCTTAGTGTTTTTTTTAACTGAAATGCAATATGCTTAGTTTCATTTTGTTTTCCACTGCCCACAGTTTTACTGCTATTTAATACTGAGTTGCATCTTGTTCTAGTAGTTATCTCACAAGAGCAGCAACTTGTCGTATATCGAAATGGTAAGCTGTGCTGGGAATGCCTTATATTACTTTGTTCCAGACATGCAAGAATTACTGGTTAATATATACCCATGAGTCTGTGGATTGGAAAGCGGTGAAGTAAGGACAGATTACTGTGTCTTAAAGTTTGCTGCTGCTATAAATGAAAAACCAGTTATTATTCTTATGAAGCAAGGAGAAGCACTAAAGAAACTGACTGTGAATATGCAAAAAAATCCTCCTCGATTATTTGAATGTCTTAGAATTACGCGACAACTTGTACAGCTACAATCCAGAACACTGTTTTCACCCGAATGATTCCTGTGTGTTAGTCAGACCGAATCTCTCCAGATCTAGCTTAAAATGTGTATTTTAACAAAAATATTAGCAATAAATTCTCTTAGTATCTATTACACGAAAGTAAGAAGTACTTCAAAGATACAGGACTGTATTATTACGAGCAATAACTTGTTTTATATAAATACCAAACTATTGCCCATGCAAAGAACACAAATAAATAAGCAAAATCTTGTGCTGAGCTTAAAGATCCCCATAAGGCTGGATTTCAGGTTATTAAGAACAACCATCTTTCTCCTGTGCATGAAAAGCAAAATACATTTCCATACAGATGTCTAAAAGCCCCTTGTTGTACCTATCGTCATTTCTGTTTATTTATAATGTATTTTTTTCCCAGAAGACAGAATTAAAAAGCATTATATTTGAAAGAAAACAATTATGATCATAGGATCATAAGAAAATTTAGGAGAGGATCTCAAGCAGTCTCCTGTCCAACATCCTGCTCAAGCAGGGTCAGTTCTGAGGTCAGACCAGGATGCTTAGAGATTTGTCCAGTTGGATTTTTAAACCTGCAAGGATGGAGCCTACACAACCTCTTTGAAGTTTGTCCTTCATGAGTCTCGTTTCCAGTCAGGACCTTTCATCTATCAACTTATTCCTTGTCCTGCTACTAAGCATGTTTGTGAAGATCCTAGCTCCCTCCTCTCAGTGGCCTGAATGATCGTCAATGGGGCACAGTTGTTATGGCGAATTCAGTCCCTGGGAAAATCTTTGTGTGATTTCTCTTAGAGCACTTTTCTGAGTAGGTGTCTGATTATCTTTTGTGGTAAAATAACTAGGTCTGTGGAGAAGGGGAGAGCACACAGTGAGAGTCACTGACTTTGACGCCAGCAGTTTCGCATGCCTGCATCCTGGTTAGGGTGTGACTGTGTGGATAGAAGAGCAATCAGATGGGTAAAAACAAGATGAATGCGGGTAGTGGTTATAGAATTCAATTGTTTACGAGTGTTTATGAGTGTGTTTTTGAATTGTAATATATTTATTATATGAAAGAAAATACAGTGAATGGTGGAATGCACTGTAGTGGATTGACTTTTGGATTTTTCAGATCTTCCTTAAAAAATGACCTTTACAGGTCTTCCTTAACAACTGAGGTCAGGAGCCACAGAAGTATTCCATACCTTCCTTTGACGTAACACAACATAAAAATAAGGTGTAGATAAGGGGATACGCTCTCTTCTTCTTCCGACAAGCTGGTGAGGAGGAGGCTCCTTGCTGCTGATCCTGTCTGGAGCTGAGGCCTGTGGTAGCTGCTGTTGTCTGCCCACGCGTTGGGGGAGAGTCCTGGGTTGGATTTAGCTGTTCTGCTTTCTTCAAGGGAAGTGGTGAGATTTTGCTAGTTCTTTACTTTGTTAGTTACCGGGTCTTACAAGTGTGCTTACCTGTTTTCTTTTAGTTCCTTTTTGTCCTTCTTCACATTTTCCCTTCCCCTTTTCCCTTTCTTGGGAGTTTTGCATGATATCCTTACTGTATGTAGTTGTTTGTATTTAGAAAATATAGAAATACGTAAATTTAGTGTGATTTTGGTTTCTTCCATAGTTTTTTTTTCATTTGAAAGGGGGGAAGCTTTGGGAAAGAGGCAGACTGAGCAGTTGGAGAGCTTAGGAAAGCTAGCTCAAACCAGCTCACACACTGTGGGCCTGCTGCAGCCATAACAGCGGCAGGGCATGTGTGTCTCAGAGGTTGGGGGAAGGAGAATGTTTTGCCTATTGAAGCTAGTTGGAGCTGGCTAAAGCCAGTTGGAACTAGTTGGAGTTGATCTCTCCTGTGCTCATGCAACTGTTGCTGCCTAGCGAGAGTTATAACTGACTTGGAGAGTGCCTCTGGCTGTTGGAGGCAATAGCTTGACAGACCCAGGGCAGGGGAACAACCCTTTGTGTCATGGGGCAGGGCACCTGCTGCCCTCCTTGCAGGGCTCCCCAAGGAGCTGACAACAGGATAAGGAAGGGGAAATGCCACCCCAAATCCTTGAGTGGGGCTGTGGGATGACAGGGCTGCACCCATGGTTTCAGTGATTACCTTCTGCTTCATCTTAGATCTGTTGGCACAGTAGGATATTAGAATGAAGAGCACAGTAAAAGAAAGATAATAAATACTAAATATTCTTAGCTTTGTCTTTTCTGTTTTAAAAAATATTTTAGCTGCTTTCTAATGAAGTTTTCTGTTCAAATATATAATTTGAACTATTAGACTGGTAAGCGTTAATAAGTGTAATAATAGATGTTAGCCCTGCATATATGTAATGTGTTCCATTTTACTCATGAAATAATTTAACAGAAATATTTGAATTTTCATTTCTGGGTGGGTTTTTTTGAGAGATGAGTAACATTTGCATAAGGACTATCATACTTTTTCAGTCTTTTTTTTTTTCTGCCATGTCATCATTCCCTTTAAAAACTTTTTAGAAGCTTGAGGTTAACAAGCTACACTCCATTTCTAAACTGGAAAACTCCAAAATCCTTGCCAGATTAAAAGAATCCATTCTTGAAATGAGAGGAGCAGAAGGAAATTCTCCGATAAATACTCTATAAAGTAAAGCTTCGTCATCTTTTTCTTGCATTCCTGAATGGGCTCACGTCTTCCTGAATCATCGGTAGCTGTGTGTCATAATAAGGAATGGAGAACACAGTTACCTACATCCTCAGGTAGCCTCATCTACTTTGCTTAGTACTTTGAGAACTTTCCTCAGCTGTGAGAGGTACAGGTTCAATCCATTTTGACTAAGAAAGGTCTAGAGTTTGCATCTTCCAACTCTTCTTTCATCATATGTTTGCACCACGAGGGTACTAAGCATATTCTTTCATTACAGCTTTATATTAAGGATTATTTGTCTTTTTTCAAGTCAAGAGACTGATTTATCTGTCAATACAAGAAGTATAGTTTCGATTCGCAGAATGGTCCTCTGGGTCCAGAAGTAAATCTTTTTGTAAATCAAACGCTAAATAAAATACCTACATTCACTGTGCCACATGTACATTTTTTTTTGGTTTAATTTTATCTCTTTTCCTCTAGTCTTTTCTTTAGCCAGTGTATTTAAGGTACTCAGTTTTGTGAAATTTGTTCTCCATATAATGACTGAGGACAACTGTTAACATCATACATTCCATTGTTCTGAATAAAACAGAATGGATATAATGCACTATATTCCTGAGAATTTTCAGTTTCAAATTCAAGATATTTGATAAGTAGTTCCTTTAGTTGTCCTTACTTTTAGTTCTCATAGCATAAGGGGATTTGAACAGCATTAACAGCCATTCTGTTTGAAACAATATTACAATATTCTCATAAGGACAATCTTATGTGTAAAGGTCTATGGAAGTAGAACATGAATAAAGACAAAACTATTATTGAGAAGGCTGCCTTTATTGAACAACATATTTCTCCTTTTATGGCAGGTATCTACTGATATTGCACTTTATTCCCAACAGTTTAATAATAATTTATTTAATTCCAAATAAATACTATTTTATATCTACGGCTAGGAGGGAAGCTTGCCAAGGAGTGAAAAAAAATATTTTATTTTGAAAAAAAAATGAAACCAAATCAACACATTTCTAACACATTGAACTAACATGCAAACTAGATTTCTATTTGAACTCACCCAAGTCATTGTCTTAAGAAGCTACTCCAAGATCACTAATCAGGCTACTCCATTTCACAGATTTAGGCTTTTATTCTCTATGTAGACTTCATATTTCTGGTTCATAATAGAGTATTTTGGCGTAATTAAAAAAGAAGAAGACGAGCTGATGACATTTACTAATATCATTATCACGAACACGTAGAAGCCACAGCCATTTCTACCATGAAAATTCTGTGCAATGATCTCATTCTGTTATGGAAATCATTGTAAGCTTGACCTACTATAAACACTTAGAAGGAGCATTTTTATGTATATTATGATCTCATTCTGCAATAATTTTTGAAGAAAACTAATAATTCTAACAATAACTGACTATTAGGCAATTCTGTAAAGTATTTATTATGAAGACAGTAAAGAATAGTGCCCACTGATTATTTATATGAATAATTATAGAATCAAAAAATTATTTAAGTTGCAAGGGACCTTAAAGGTCATCTAGTTCCAACTATATATATCTAGTTCTCTGGCTATACTCTTCCAGTACCTCACCACCCTCACAGTAAAAAAATTCTTCCTAATATCTATTGTAAATTTCCCCTTTTCCATTGCCTGTTGTCCTATCACTACACGCCCTGCTAAAGAGTCTCTCCGCAGTTCTCCTGTAGGCCCACTTTAAGTACTGAAAGAACACCATAAGGCCTTCCCAGAGCTTTCTCTAAGTTAAGCAAGCCCTGCTCAGCATGACCTCATATGGGAAGTGTTCCAGCCCTCTAAACATCTTTGTGATCATCTTCTGAACTTGCTGAAACAGATCTGTGTCCTTTCTGTACTGAGGACTCCAGAACTGAGCCCAGTACTCCAGGTGAGGGCTCATGAGCGCAGAGGAAGAAAATTACCTCCCTTGACCTGCTGGTCACATTTTTTTCAATGTAGTCCCCAATAAGATTGGCTTTTTGGACTGCAAGCGCACATTGCTGACTCATGCTGAGCTTCTCATCCACCAGCATCCCCAAGTCCTTCTTTTCAGGGTTACTCTCAATCCATTCTCCACCCAGCCTGTATTTGTGCTTGGGATTTTCCTGACCTAGGTGCGGGACCTTGTGTTTGGCCTTGTTGAATTTCATGAGGTTAGCACAGGCCCACCTCTCGAGCCTGGCAAGGTCCTCTGGATGACATCTCTTCCCTCCAGTGTGTTGATCGCACCACAGAGTTTGGTGTCATCAACAAACTTACTGAGGGTGCACTCAATCTTACTGTCTATGTCTGTGACAAAGATGTTGAACATCACTGATCCCAACACCAACCCCTGAGGAATGCCACTCGTCACCAGTTTCCACTTGGTCATTGAGCCATTGACCACAACCCTTTGAGTGTCCCCATCCAGCCAATTCCTTACCTACTGTGTGGTACATCAGTCAAATGCACGTTTCTCCAATTTAGACTCAAGGGTGTCATGTGAGACAGTATCGAAACTTTGCATAAATCCAAGTAGATGATAATTCTATGTCTGTTATTCTTTCCTTATCTATAAACACTATGGTAGAAGGTTAACAAAGTTGTCACGCACAGTTTGCCCTTTGTGAAGCCATGTTGATTGTCACCAATCACATCCTTCTTTTCCATGTGCCTCAGCAGACTTCCCAGGAGGATCTCCTGCCTGTAGTTCCCTGACTCTTCCTTATTTCTTTTTTTAAAATGAGGACTGTTTCCCCTTTTCCAGTCAGGGGGAACTTCATGGGACTGCTACAACTTCTCAAATGTAATGGATAGTGGTTTAGCAACTTCATGGACCATTTCCCTTAGGACCATACGGGATTACAGAATTATGAGGCAAGTCCCTATCCAGTATGAACGCAAAAGAGAACACCAAAGCATATAAACAATAGTAAGAAATTGTTATTTTATGTAAAGCCCTGAAAAAAGGAATTAACTGTATAAGAATCTGATTCAGTTGCAGCCCTCTGGTCTTAAGGAAAAGCAGATACTCCAGCAATACATTGTTGCAGAGAATTAATTTACTTGAAAAGGTGTAGAAAGAGGCATATGCTGTGTTCCATTACCACTTTCAGTGCTCCTTTTGTGACAATGTATATAACATTCTCATTTCAAAACTACTCTTGTTTTCAAATGAAGCTACACAGTAGCACTTACATGTAACATGTTTCTTCCTTTGTCCTTGTTCTTTTTTACTTACTGTAGATACATACTTTTAAAGCACCCACATACCATATTCTTTAATTTTGAAATAAAAATCATTATTTTTCCCCTATTTTCCCCTCCTACCATCATAAAAAAAAAAGGGTATTAGTTTATACTTGATGACACTGATGAGAAATCTAGTAAGTCAAACCTTCATGAAAAATCAACACAATGTCTGTCTCTGGATAACTAAAACTACAAGAACTACAGGAATAACTGATATTTAATTTCTACACTTCTTCCTCTAAGCTAATTTTGGCTTTATTTCATGGGTTAAATACTGAAAATATGTTATTATCACCCACCATGTTTTATGCTGAAATTGACCTTCATGTTGCGTTACTCATGAATTTTACTTTTTTTTTCTTTTTTTTTTCTTTTCTTTTTTTCTTTCTAATACACAGAAAGTAGTGAACTATTTTGAACTGGATTTATTCCATCTAATTTTAGGCTTATAAATAAGATACATATACTGCAAATATAGTTAATAGGATACATATACTGCAAATACAGTTTCTGCTGGGACATGAGCTACTGTAGAGGATAATTGAGATCATTAATAATAATCATCTCTTCTCATTTATTTTATAGTGAGTTTACAGGTACCCCACACTTAGATATTCTATTTTAGTACTAAAAGTTAGATAGAATTGATCCAGTTTAACAAACAGAAGGAGAATTAAGACCAATTGCATAACGTTTAGGAATAAGATTCCGGTCATTATGAATAAGGTTGGCAGATTTAAGATGAAAAAAAAAAAAAATCTTAATTTTTTTCCTGACATATAAATAATTCTATTTATTTTTCTTGTTTTCTAAGACTGAAAAAAATCTTGTCTATTTCAGAGACTCTAATACTAGATTAGATACTTGAGAAGTTTTCAGCTGTAAAATTTCTTCTTCTCTTTAGGAGGCAAAATATTCTAAGACTTAAATTACATCCCTTAAAATACTATGGTTCATCCTCACACACAGTATTACGCAGCATACTTATGGGATGTCCTATGCATCATTGCAATAATCTTGTACATATAATAGTTTTCATCTTTTCGGCAACAGAAAAATCCTGCTTTAGAACAATAAGAAATACAAAAATAAAAACCTCCCATGGATTTATTCAATAATTCAGATGAAACAAAAATTACTTAGCCAATAGATATGTTTTGTGAAGCTTACATTCTAAAATCTGAGAGATCCATTAGCAGGCAACTATGTTGAATAAGTTACATTATTCTAACAGAAACCACAGATGGGTACGGAACAGATTCTGGGTGACCTCCCACATATTCAAGCACAATCTGAGTTGAATAAATGCCTTTATATTACTTGTGCAGTGCTACAAGTCTTGATTGAATAAGGTCATGTTCTGAGTACTAGAGGATATTTATTTGTTGTTATTTATATCAATGTTTTAGAAACCTGTTTAACAGTGTGAAGTTGGTTTGGGGTTTTGCTTGGTTTTTCTCTTTCATTGTATATATAAGCACATGTATAATACACAAACAAAGACCTGGTGTTGCATCTAGTGCGTGATCTCCAGAAAACATGACAACCTACTAGAGCTACCTGTCACACAAACCATTCCTTTGGTTCAAGAAGTAGACTTTTTTTTTTCTGGAATTAAAATTCCCATTGAACTCTGAGGGACAAGAAAAAAGTCCTTAAATATTTTCATTGGTTTAGGTTCTGATTCCAGAAAATCTTCAAAAATGTAAAATTGCTATTCAGTGAAGCCTTTCACTTGAAGATACAGTAAACATTTTTTTAAGTCTGGCATAGTGTCACAGTGAACTGTAGGAAATCCAGGAGACTTCTGGAGTACACTGAGGATAAGATCTTATGCCAGGTAATAGCCCTGTCAGAGGGGATGCAATACTGGACCCTTTGGTTTCCGATGCAAATAAGCTAAATGGAGACAACAAGACTGGAGACAGCCTGGGCTGTGATGATCATGCACTGATGGAGGTCACAGCCCTGTGGGATATGGGTCAAGTGAAGAATAAAGTCAGGACCCTGAATTTTAGGAAAGGAAACTTTCAGTCTTCTAAGGAGTTAGTTAATAGGACCCCCTGGGAAACAGGCCTCAAGGACAAGGGAAGAGAACAGAACTGGCAAATGTTACAGTTGTTTTCCATAGACTGAGTGATCTCTTGATCCTCCCCAGGAATAAGAAATCAGGACAGGAAGGTGAGAGACTGGCATGGATAAGTTGAGAACTAATGATCAAACCGAAGGGCAAGAAGGAAATACCCAGGCAGTGCTAGCAAGAACAGGTCCTAGGAGGAGTATAAGGATGCTGCCCTGACTGATTGTGTAGTGATAGGATGAGGAAGGCAAACTTGTAGTTGAATTTGGCAAGGGATGTAAAGAATAATAATATCTTCTACAGGTATATCAGCCAGAAAAGGAAGGTGAAAGAAAGCAAAACCCCCACAATATAAGCGAGACTAGCAAATTGATAAAAAACATGACTTTTTATCTGAGTCTTCACTGGTAATCTATCCTCTTACACCTCTCAAGTGAATGGACTGCAAGACAGACACTGGGGTTGCAAAGACCCTTCCACTATAAGACAAGATCAAATTTGAGACCATCTGAATATATATAAGTCTATGGGACCTGAGGAGATGCATCTCAAAGTCCTGAGGGAACTGGCTGATGTAGTTGCCAAACCACTCTCCATGGTATCTGAAAAGTCATGGCCGTCAGGTGAATGGTACCCATTTTTAAAAAGTATGATCCTGGAAGCTACCAACCCATCAGCTTCACCTCTGTGCCTGGGAAGAACTGATCCTCCTAAAAGCTATACTAAGGCATATATATAAATCATATATATAAGGCATATATATATAAGGCATATATACTAAGGACAGAGAGATTATTAGAGACAGCCTGTATGACTTCACCAAGGGTAAGTGTTGCCTGACTAACCTAGTGTCCTTTTATGATGGAGTTGCTACGGAAGTGGACAAGAGAAGAGATACAGATGGAATTTATCTGGACTTCTGTAGGCTCTTTGACACAGTCCTCTGTTATCTTTCTCTTTAAACTGAGAGAAGTGAGATGGATTTGAAGGTTGGACCCTTTAGTGTATGAGTAACTTGTTGGATTGATTGTCACATCTACAGGGTAGTAGTCAATGGCTCAATGTTCAGATGGGCATAAGGAACAAGCAGTGTCCTAAAGGGATCCATATTGGGACAAGGATGGTTAATATTTTCATCAACCACATAGTGGGATCAAATGCACCCTCAGCAAGTTTGAAGATGACACCAAGTGGAGTGGTGTGGTTGACATGCCTTGTGATGGATGCACTGGACCCCTTAACCAAACTAGCAGTAGTTCGATAGAGGCTCCAAAGGAGGTAAAGCTGTTAACAGGCCATGAACTCCTCTGTTTTCAGTCTATTGTCTGAAAACCCACAAAGGAGCAGAATGACACCATGAGCATTGATCCATATGAGCTTGGAACACTGATGATGCTGTTCATCACCATGATATCTGAGCACTTATTAAACTCGCATGGATTTACTCTCAGATCATGTGTGACTGGGAGGGATGAGCAATTCTATTCTACAGATGCAGATTTGGGCTACGTCGCAGATGTCTCCAAAGGACTCATTATTCAGATTTCAGCTTTTAGAGACACAGGAATTAAACAGTTAATGCAATCACTTTTCAAGACAGGTGTGTACACAGTAAGAAATATGCCAAAGGCTTCCAGCAAAATTTTGTTTGACAGCTCTGGAACTGTGACTTGCAGAACAGTGCTGCAGGAAGAACAAATGGTTCTTTGCAGTGTCCTTCATGTACATAGTAAAAACCTGGCAGGAGTCCACATGTTGTTGGTTGTTAGATCTGCTTAACCTGGAAAGAGGAAAAACAACAACGACAAGAACAAAGAGGGAATGCGACGTGAAAAACAGTCTCTCTCTGCAGCAAACATTGGCCACAAAACAGAGTTGATTAACAAAGCGAGGAATCTTTTAATTGCCTTTCTTGCAAGCTATTGAATAACAGCTGAGTTATTGTATAGCCCAGCATCTATGGCAGGTCCATCAATTCAGCTTGGAATCCCTTATAAGAAAAATAGGTATTGGATAGTAATAACACATCCATGACCGTTCTTTCTGCTCCTTATTTCTGTTATGATTTTATAAATATGTAGCTGTTGTGAAATTATGATACTCTACAAGCTCTAGGTGGGGTTTTTTTGTGAACAGGTATTGATAATACAAAATGTCAAAATATTTCCTCCAAAAATATTTAGAGGAGACATTTAGTCTTTGATATAAACACTGGAATTCAAGTAGTAAGTGTAAAGTGTCAGCATATAAATGAAGTATTTACTAGTAATTTGTCTACAAGTTGACAAGCTGCATCTATTCTCATGTATTTAGACAAATAATCTTATACTAGAGCTGATTATTTGCAAGTATCGTCTGTCCTATTGACTTTTCGTCCTCTTCCTTCCCCCAGAACAATCCTGTTTTAGTGCAGATTCTGTATGGTCACAGTGAAAAAAAATAAGAGGGAATTTATAAAACAAAGAGGACATTTTTAGAAGCGTAAGACAGTAAACACACACACAAAAAAAGTTTGTTCAAGAATATAGAAATTGGAAAATCTTGCTTTGCTAATAACACAGTTTAAAGATAAAATATTCCTTCTTTGAAAAAGATACATAAAAAGATTGGATGACATTATTTTTATGCTAGTCAACCTTTTCCCTTAAAAATATGTGATATACAAATGTTATCAACATTTTCATTCAGAGTTCATTTTTTTCCCTTATACAAGTCAAATTCTTGAACTATCTCTGTATTTTATCTTTGGAAATTTATATTGCACAAGAGGTTTCCCAACATCATAATCCTTGAACAAATTTAGATCATATATGCCGAATTTGATTTATTCCTACATTCATGCAAAATTATCCATGTTGATTTATACTTATAACAATGTGAAGCAGAGTTAATTTAAATGAAAAAACCCTAAATACTTATTTAAGTGAAATACTGAATTCTAGTGCCCAATCTGAGACCTTTCAATTTATTTATTTTCTAAAATTGTGGAAGTTGTAAAGGTCTATTAGCATAAGCAATTTCAATAAACTCCATATTTCAGTGGTTTTATATATATATGTATACTTAATTACATTCCACTGTCATTTAATATATTTTTACCTCAACATATATTAGTGAGACATGACGTTATGTTGTTCTTTGATTATAGGAATCAAATCTAATTAAACAGTGATTATTATTGCTAGAGCAGCCAAGTAAGCAATTTGAAGAATGGATATGCTGGAAGATAGATATTCACCTATGACAAACATACATTATGTACAATAACTCTGTACAATGAAAAAGACAATAGTTTGAAAATATTATTTTAAGGTATTTTTATTTAGTGAAATATCTCTTCAGTCAGTTGGGGTCAGCTGTCCTCTGTACCCTCCCAGCTACTTGTGCACAGTCAGCCTACTCAATGGTGAGGGGGATGTGAGAAGTAGAAAAGGCCTTGACTCTGTGTAAGCAGTGCTCAGCAAGAACAAAAATATCCCTGTATTAAAAACACCGTTTTCAGCACAAATCCAAACGTAGCCACATACAAGCTATTATGTAGATAATTGCCTTTATCCTAGTCAAAGCCACTATGGAGACCCACATTTTTCCTTAGGCTTTCTTTTGCTGTTGCTGTGCCTGTAGAAACTCATGGGCTTCTTTATCACTTGCTTCAGGTGGCCTCTATCAGTGCACTCCAGAAGTCACCTGGATTGTTTCTGCCCTGCTGCATTGCCCTTCCAGCAGATATGGGGATGGGTCAAGTCGACCATGATGACCAGAGGCTGCAAATGTGACGTCTCTTCCAGTTGTTATCTATTTTTTTCCTGATGAGGCAGTCTGTAGCCTCTCTCCCTTAGTGTGACATGTTTAATTGATTTTCATTTGAGTCTGATGGTGGCTCTGACTAGTCTTGTTTAACCTATTACCAGGACACTATATCCCTTTGGTTTCTGCAGTTCTGGAGACAACAAAGGAACCTTTCCTCTGTTTCCAGCATAACCCCCCTTTGAGATCTCCATGCACATTTCGAGTGGAAAGAGACTTGAGAGTGATGGTGGACAGGAAACTCAACATGAGCCAGCAGTGTGCCCAATCGGTCAAGAGGGCCAATGGTATCCTGACCTGCATCAGGAATGATGTGGTCAGAAGGACTAGAGAAGTTATCATCCCCTTATACTCAGCACTGGTCAGGCTGCACCTTGAGTACTGTGTCCAGTTTTGAGCCCCTCAGTTTAAGAGAGATGTTGCGATGCTGGAGTGTGTCCAGAGGAGAGCAACAAAGATGGTGAAGGGGCTGGAGCACAAATCCCTATGAAGAACAACTGAGGGAGCTGGTGTTGTTTAGCCTGGAGAAGAGGAGGCTCAGGGGAGACCTTATTGACCTCTATAACGACCTAAAAGGAGGTTGTAGGCAGGCAGGGGTTGGTCTCTTCTCTCAGGCGATCAGTGACAGAACTAAGGGCATGGACTCAAGCTTTGTCAGGGAAAGTTTAGGCTTGATGTGAGGAAAAAGTTCTTCACTGAAAGAGTGATTGGTCATTGGACAATTGCAGACATTTCCCAAGTGAGTGTGCCTGTTGGAAGGGGAGGATAGAGTGACTTGGTGCCCTGCAGTCCCTGCTGATAGGAGAAGAGTGCCCACAGTAGGCGTGGCGACCTGTTTCTGGGTCTCCCTCTGGAGCCCTAGGAGTGCACTTCTCCACGTCCTCTTGACACAAAGGACTTTACTCCCCTACCCCTGCCATCTGTCATGCCATTGTCCCTGGCCAGCTAATTGCACTCCTCGAGCCAGTCGCAGATCTGTGAGTATGGCAGTTCCAACCAGCTGCTTCCAAATGGCTCCAACCAGATTCAACCAACCAAGATCCTGAGAGAGATCTGTTCTGCCCCTTTTGGGGCTGCAATATTGGGAGCAGGAGTAGAGGGGTAGCAAAAGTGTACATTATTTCCAGTGAAAAGAAAACATTAATTTTTAAAAAGCCTTGTAAAACAAAACAACTCTAAATTCGTGTTCTGAGAAATAACTAGATGCATATTATAATGTTGCAGATGTCTTACTTTAGTTTATTTCAAGCATAAGTTGGAAGATGAAAAGCTCTGAGAATTATCAAAAACGTACTCATATTTGTTATTCTTTTAGTCAAGTAAACATACACCTTTTTATCATGATAAATACTTTATCCCTTATCTCAAAACACTGTCATCATTTGAAGTAGCATTGGCTATTGAGGTGTGTTTGTACCTGAAGAGTCCTAAGATGACTCATTTAATTTTATGACTCAGACATAACTGTAATTTTCCATATACTGTTTTCCATATACAGCTCTTTCAAGGAAAAGGTTGTCGTCTTTTCAATTACTATCAATCAAGAAGGTGACAATAAAACCAATGTTAAAATATAAATGTCACCATCTTCAACAATGAAAAAACTTCTCTCAAAGATTTTGTGATTCACTCAGTGATGCAGTTTTTCTTACTCTTAACGCCCCTTCCATAATGCTCTGCTTTTTTTTTTAATATGTCTCTACATTCACAGTAGGTGGCATAAAAAAAATTTATATTTCAACAATCAGGCTTTTTTTTAAAAGAGGGGTTCATTATATGAGGATACTTCTCTTCAGAAACTGCTTTCTTAAAAGTAACAATTTGATTCTGCAGCTTTTTCTCACTGTAAATAACACTGTGCTTCCCAATCTCTCACACCAGAGCTAAGGAGCAGAGCTGTGTGAAATATTCATTTCACACCCTGAACTTGTTGAAATGGAGCCTGGTTTTGAGCTACGTTATGTCGCCCAAATTCCCACAATGAAATAAAAAAATCATATAAGCAATAATTCTATGATCCCAGATTAATGTCCTAATCTCTCTGGTATAAAGGTACATACTTTAACACTGAACTCAGCATTATTTCTTGGATTTCAGCACACATAACAACTGTTTTCTGATTTCAGATTGTGGTAAAAAAAACCAACCCTTATCTCATATTTTGTTTTCTAAAGGAAGGAAAAGAGGCATATAGGTCAGGTAATAGCAGTAATGTAGTTCAAAAATATGAGTCATTAGAAGAACCTGGAGCTGAGTGTAATTTTCCTCAGTAGGTAACCAAGTAGTATGATATTGGACCTCATCAAATCAGAAATACAAAAGGTCACATTTATTAACTTAAAAACAATATGTAAAATAAGTAATCAGAAGATAATACAGAATATTAAGTGGTTGCTTAAGATACTTGGGTATTATAGTTCTAGTTTCAGGAAACAATCTGCATCTTTATCAATAACTTCAATGTACCAAGACTTTGATCCTCAGCAAATCAAAATATGCAACACAGTTAATGAAGCCCAGATTCTTTTGCATATGGAAACAATGTTACTAATTATTTGCTCAGGTTTACCCTTTCATAATGGTACAACAAAGTCTGACATTCGTTAACAGTAGTATTGATTTTACCTCACCAGAGCCATCTAAGTGTTAAATGGCTATTCTAAGCTGATGGTCTAAGCTCCCCATCTTGACAGAGAAATTGATACACACCTCTGTAATGGTGATTCAATTGATTAATAGAAATGCACAAATTAACTTTCAAGCTGACTATTTCTGTCCTACTAATATAAAAGCAGAATGAGCAATTGGTTATGGCTAGATGACTGGCTTGTAGGTGGCTAACACTGGTGAAATTTGTTGCACCTTTTTTTACAGTAGTTGAATGCAGAATGTGGTTCAGAACCTAGTTCTTTGTCCATGAGGTATCAGTCCAAACCTTATGATTTTAGGTTTTCACATCTACCTGTGTTTCCACTTATAGCTGTTGTTGAGTTGAACAGGCACAAGCTCGAGACTTGAAAGTGTATGAGGTAACTATTCACTTCAGTGAGCTTACAAAATCAGAATGGAGAAAAAAATTCAAAAAATGTTATTTGCCATTATTATGCCATTAGATCATAGAAGAGGACTAGAGTTCTGATGTGCAAATTGAAAGTAAAAGACATGATGTTTTTTGCATGCATATAACTTCCAATCCTCTAAAATAATAATTATCCATTCATGGATGTCATCTCTGTATTGCAGGATGATTTAGTGAAAAATTGAACTTATTTTTTTCATAAGTGCATTCTTTAGGAATTCTATGTATCTGTTGATACTCATAGGTTTTAACATTTCAAAATAAATGCCAAAAATGGAAGTTTGATATGGGCAATGGGATTTATTTTTACTCTTACTTATAAAACATTGCAAGCTATTACTCTTTCATTTTCAGTAATGAGAAATGTGAAGTGCTAGCTAAAAAGACATAAGAGATATTAATATTATGTTCCCCTCTCCACTTAAATAAAATTTAATTAGTGCATTGGTCTTAGTTGAGTTTATATTATTCCATGGCATTTTTTTCTCTGTCAAAATTACTAATAATTTCAAGAACTACTCTTTCATGTCTATGTATTCTCTGTTATCTTTTACCCTTAGACATCTTAATAGTAAGCAAATTTTGGACATGAATTACAATCCTGTAAACTTGTTGTGTAAAAGAAACCAAAGTAGAAATAACTGATGTCTTCAGTGTTGTTGATCTAAGTATTTAGAGATCTAGTCTATTTGTTATTTCACTGTTAGAGGCATGGATTAAAACCTTTATCTGGCTTTGAACTGAACTACCACAAGTTTTTAAAGAGAGTAAAACGGAGGACCCTAGGAACCACCAACCTATCAGCCTCACCTCTGTGCCTGGGAAGACCATGGAACAGATCCTCCTGGAAGACAAGTCGAGGCATGTGGAAGACAAGGAGGTGATTAGTGACAACTAACATGGCTTCACCGAGGGCAAATTGAGCCTGAATTACCTTCTATGATTGAGTGACTACATCAGTGGTTAAAGGAAAATCTACATGTCACATTCTGATCCATCCTCTGCCCAGCCCTGCAAGCATAAAGAGGTGGTTCTTTAAGACAGGGTTCGGGGAAATGTATTAAAGTGAGGATGACAGTCTGTGATTAATTTGAACTAATTTATTAATTCTAAGGCAAATTTCAAATATTCAGTTGTCTAATAGAGTAAAATAATTATTGAATTTTGATGACGATAAAGATGTATACATATATAGACCATATAAAGTAATAACATGCTTCTTTGGAAATGTAAAGGCAAAGCGAGAGAGAGATATCAAGGAAAAGAGAAGAGAGGCAGATTAAAATGAAGAAACTGATGATTAGTGGGAAAAATATAGTTTCACCTTTCCAGAGGAACACACGATAAAATAAGATGTTGAGCTCCTGGAAAGAGGAGAACTTCCTTTGAAAATAGGGAGACTTTTCCATTTATAGTTTATGTTGGCTGATTATGTCCATTTACACGCACTGGGATTTCTTTTAGGAAGAGGTCTGTGTTACATAAACTGTCATGCGATTGTTTCCGAGGGGCATGCACAGTTGCTCTCGGCTGCACTGAGCCCTTCGAACCTCTTCCAAATTGCAGTGACTGCTGCTTAATCTTTTTTTTGGTACACTTGCACAAAGAACTTTTTAACTGGTTTGAAAACCAGTGACCTTGTTTGGGTGCTTTTGAAATAGTTTCAACCACTTTATATGAAAACATGGCTCAAAAATGGTATTTAAGAAAAGATAAAAGGAACAGTTTGTCTGCAGTTTGAATCACAGCCCTTGACACCATGTGATCTTTAAAAATTCCATCTAAGACATACCATTCCATAATGCTATGAATTTAAATCTCTGAAGGTGGACCTATGTTAAGATTTCTGTACTGAATCTTTTTAAACAGAATCCTTTATTTTGTATGGAATTTTGCCTCCTTGGAGATTCTACTTCAGTGAAGAAACAATATTGCTTTGTACACAAGCAGGCCCTCAAGTGAGTATATACAATGCATAGTTTACCCAGTAAATACAGATATTTATGAATTCTGGCAGTATAAATATATGAAAAAATGAAAATAAGGGTTTATGTGTAGAAACGTATCCACTAATGCATCTGGAATCCAGATAAATAAATTTGAAAAATAGGTAGGCTCTATGGCATTTCCTATGGAGATTTCAATTGTATTGTTCGTTTGTCTTAATTGATTTAAAGGTTAAAAGTTAAATCTGACAATGAAATTTCTTCATATCATCTAATCTGTGATAACTGTCATGTGTCTGTTGCTAGACAACACAAAGTAATAGGATATTTTTAACTTTCATTCATTGTAAATTGTTGATCATAGAATAATAGTATCATAAAATCATAGAAAAGATCTCTGAGATCATCAAGTCCAACCGTACTTGTCCCCTTACTAAACAACATCCCTAAGAAACTCATCTACCTGCCTTTTAAACACCTCCAGGGATGGCGACGCAACAACCTCCCTGGGCAGCCTCTTCTAATCCCTGACCACCCTTTCAGTGAAGAAATTTTTCCTGATGCCTAGTCTGAACCTCCCCTGGTGCAATTGTGGCCATTTCTTCCTGCGTTTTCACCTGTCACTTGTAAGAAGAGACCAGCATCCACCTCGCTACAACCTCCTTTCAGGTAGCGTAGACAGTGAAGATGTCTTCCCTCAGCATACTCTACTCATATTCAACAACCCCTGTTCCCTCAGGCATTCCTCATAGGACTTGTTCTCCAGCCCCTTCACCAGCCTCGTTGCCCTTCTCTGGACGCACTCCAACACCTCAATGTCCTTCTTGCAGTAAAGGACCCAAAACTGAACACAGTACTTGAGGTGTGGCCTCCCCAGTGCCGAGTACAGGGGGACAATCATTTCCCTGGTGCTGCTAGCCACACTGTTTCTGATACAGGCTAAGATGCCGTTGACCATTTTGGCCACCTGGGCACACTGCTGGCTCATATTCAGCCAGCTATCAACAACCCCAGGTCCTTCTCCGCCAGGCAGCTCTCCAGCCAGTCTTCCCCAAGCCTGTAACGTTGCATAGGGTTGTTGTGTCCCAAGTGCACGACTTGTCACTAGGTCTTGTTGAACCTCATCCCTTTGGCCTCAACCCATCAATCCAGCCTGTCCAGATCCCTCTGCAGAGCCTAGCTTCCTTCAAGCAGATTGACACTTCCACCCTGCTTAGTGTCATCTGCAAACTTACTAAGGGTACATTCAATCCCTTTGTCCAGATAATTGATAAAGATATTGAACAGAACCAGATCCAGCACTGAACCCTGGGAAGCATCACTCGTGACTTTCCCTCATCCATTGAACGGGTAACCTTGTCATAGAAGGAGATCAAATTGGTCTGGCAAGACCTATCTTTCATAAACCGATGTTGACTGGGAGTAATCACCCAATTGTCCTGTGCGTGCTTTATGATAGCACTGAAGATGATCTGCTCCATGACCTTCCCTGGTACCAAGGTCAGATTGACAGGTCTGTAGTTCTCTGGATCCTCCCTCCAACCCTTCCTGTAAATGGGCGTAACATTTGCCAGTCTCCAGTCGAGTGGCACTTCCCCAGTCAGCCAGGACTGCTGTTAGATGAGGGAAAGAGATTTGGAGAGGACTTCTGCCAGCTCTCTTAATACCCTTGTGTGGATTCCATCTGGCCCCATAGACTTGTGTATGTGTAACTGCCCAAGCAGGTCTTTAATCAAATCCTCCTGGATCATTAGAGCTTCATTATCATCGTCTTTTGGCTCAGGGGGCTGGGAATATTCTGGGAACATCTCACCTTACTATTAAAGACCAAGGCAAAGAAGGTATTAAGTACAACTGACTTATCTTTTTCCCTCGTCACTACTGAACCTCCTGCATCCAGTAAAGGAGGGAGATTCTTCTTGGTCCTCCTGTTGTTGTTAATGTACTTGAAGAAACATTTCTTATTGTCTTTCAGTGAGCTGGGCAGTTGAAGTTCCAGTTGGGCTATAGCTCTTCTAATTTTCTTTCTATGTGATCTCACCTCACACTTGTAGTCCTCCTGGGATGCCTGCTCCCTCTTCCAAAGCTCATAAACTTTCCTCTTCTTCCTGAGATTGTTACAAAACTCTCTGCAGAGCCAAGATTGTTTTCTTCCCCGCCAACTTGTTTTATGGCAAATGGAGATGGCCCGCCCTTGTGCTGCCAGGATTTCCGTCCTGAGGAGCGTTCAGTCCTCTTGTGCTCCTTTGTCATATAGAACTGCGTCCCGAGGATCTTTATCAAGCAAAACTGTTTATCAAACAGTTCAAAGTCTGTTCTCCTGCTCTCTGGAGGTCCAAGGTGGCAGTTCTGCTGGCCCCCCTTTTTACTCCTCCAAGAACTGAGAATTCTAACATCTTATGATCACTGTGCCTCAGGCGTCCTCCAATAATCACCTCTCCCACAAGGCCTTCTCTGTTCACAAACAGCAGATCAAGACACATTCTAAAATATCTAAAAATAAATAAAAAAATAACAAAATTGGGGTATTCACACAAAAATAATCACTTTTAAAATACATTTATACTTTGCTCCATAACACTGAATCTATCTAAATAAAAAGGATGCGCAGTAGAGTTGTGTCACTAAGCAACTTAAGAGTTTTGCTCATATAGAAAACAGTTTTCCTTGGGTTAGAAATGTTTTGTTTTGGGTTGTGGTTTTGTTGTTTATTTTTTTTAATATCAAAATAAGTCCCATTCTAATGTAAGAGTTTTGGAAAGCAGCTTTGGCTAGAATGAGCTTTGGCATCTTTAACTCTTGACTACTGGGCAGATGGTAACACAACAGGACAGGGTAGGAAGCCAAGTCTGTAGTGAAGTGATACCTGTTTTTCTTCATGTTATATGTTCACCTTATACTGAGACACTGTGGAGATTCCTTCATGTAAAATGATCTCTGCGTCTGTGGTTTCTTGAACCACAGAGGACTTCAAGACTCAGGATTTTTCCTTTCCAGCCCATTAAAGTAGTAAACAGAGTCAAATTGGGTGGACATTAAGGCACAGCAGTTTACACAATCACTGTGCAATGACTACATATGTTTCTGTACTCCTAGGTGCAGTCAGTGGTGAGGCTGAGGATGTAATCCTGATAAACACACACACATATGCATGCATGCCCAGCAGTCATGGAAAGTCCCACAACTAACACAGAGAATGGTACCTTCGCCAGCACCCTACGTAAACACAGATAGCACTCACATAAAAGTGAACATGGGAGCCAACCGTGGGCTTACTTTTAGACTGACCAGGCAGCCGATCTAGAGGCAGCCTCCAGCTGTTTAAACAATAGAAGATCCAAATCCTCCTCCTGGTCGGGTGGTCTGTAACATATTCCAACCAGGAGGTCAGCCCTGACCCTTACCCATAGGCACTCAACCTGGTCATCACCGATCTCAACTTCAACAGCATCCAGGGTTTCCCTAGTATAGAGAGCCACCTCTCCACCCCTCTTCTCACGCCTGTCTCTCCTGAAGCCTATAGCCTTCCATGGCAGCACTCCAGTTATGAGAGTCGTTCCGCCACGTTTCCGTGATAGCAACTATATCATAGCTCTTCCACTGGACCAGGACTTCCAGCTCCTCCTGTTTGTTTCCCATACTGCATGCGTTTGTGTACATGCACTTCAGTTGGGCTACTGACAACACCCTTTGAGATGGCTCATCCTCCACAGCAACATCGCTGGTGAGCCTAGTAACTCCCCCTTCCCCCTTCATGCCTAGTTTAAAGCCCTCTCAACAAGTCCTGCCAGCTCCTGAGCTAGAATCCTCTTACCCTTCCGAGTTAGACGAGATCCATCTGGGTCAAGCAGGCCGGGTGCCGTAAAGGTTTCCCCATGATCAAAGAACCAAAAATTCCTCTGCCGACACCAGCCCCTAAGCCATTTATTAACTGCATATATTCTCTTGTTCCTATCTGTATAAATCCCTGCCACCGGAGGAACCAAGCAGAACACCACCTGTGCTCCTGCCCTATCTACTGACCGTCCCAGCTCCCGGAATTCCTTTTTAACTACCCTTGACCCTCTTCTAGCTAGCTCATCACCACCAGCCTGGACCACCAGAAGTGGGTAATAATCTGAGGGTTTAATTAAGTCCGGATGTCTCTTGGCAATGTCGCCTACGCAGGCTTGGGGAGGGCAGCAGACTTTCCTATGAGTTGGGTCCATCCTACAAATAGGGCCCTCCGTCCCTTTCAGAAGGGAGTCTCCCGCTACAATGACTTTCCTTTTCTTTTTCTTACTTGAGGTCCTGACCTGTCTGATGGGCAGTATGAGGACAACAGTCTCCTCGGGTGAGTTCTCTGTAATACTATCCTCCACCTGAGCATCAAATTCCAGTACCCCAAACCTGTTTTTTAGGGGCAGCTGGAAAGGTGGCATTTGAAAGGGAGGTCTATAACCCCCACGAGAGCAGACCTACTCCCAGTCCTCCTCACCAACCAGGTCACTCCCCTTATCCTGTTGATGAGGAATATGGCATTCCTCTGCCTCCTGGGGAGGATTATTAGGAGGAGAGAGGGTTCTACTCCACCAGTCTATCTCCCTTTCACTTTCATGAATATTCTGCAACCTCTCTACCTGATCCTTAAGATCTGCAACCATAAGGAGCAGATCTTCAATCTGTTCACACCTCATACAGGCATTTTTTGTATGGTACTCAGGAACCACAAGCAAGCTGAGACACTCCTTGCAGTCCTGAGTCTGGGCAGCGGCGTCCCGTAATAGAGGCTCAGTCTGGATGCCTACACTCCTGGTGGTAGAGGTTTTACCACGCCTGATCACCATTGCTGTAGGGGAGTGGAAAGCCAACCACCTGCCAGAGAGTGCCTGCTTGCCCTGCCTGCACGAACTGCCTATACTGTGACCCTGTATACTGTGACCCTGTTTGCCATGCTCCGGTGGCTGGCGCTCCCAGGGAGATGTTTAAGTGCCCCGCAGCTTCTTCCGGGACCGCCCCCCTACACGCGATCGGCCCACCTGACAGCTGCCGCTTCTGGGGTTTAGAGAGAGTCGCCCTGCTGGGGTCCGCTCCTTAGCTTTTGCCTTTCACCAGGAACTCTCCACCCGCCCAGATTGAGCACCCGGCTGCAGTACTTATCGTTCCTGCCGCCGGTCGCGCCGAATCAGTATCGAGCATAAATAATACTTTTATCTATCCACTAGTTATGAAGGGGCTTCATATTTACAATAACATTATAGCCCTAGTGCTGGAGAAGAAATGAATTAGTTTGTGCAGCTTTGTGAAAAATATATTTTTTCATTTTTGAGCTTTTAATTTATTTTCTGTAATTTGGCTCTTAAAATACTAAAAATGCATGTGCTAGTTGTGTTTTATAATTTTAGTCTGTGTGCTTAAAGCTTGAAATTTAATTTTCAAGTCCTCAAGACTACATGTCTAGACAGAAGACATTCTTACATTAACAGAAGAAAGTTGTGGGTTAGGTAGAACTTAAGCTTTAGGAAGCTATCAGAAAGAGATCCAGGTAAAATTCAGTTCCTTAATAATCTGTTATTGGAGTGGCTTGTGAAGTATTCCTTCTAAATGTAGTATCTGGTTTCCCACACATTCAGAGAAATATATATACTCACACACAAACTACATTTAATGAACTCAGTAGGAGATTCCATATACATAAATTGATATCTATGTTAAACAGAAGCCCCCTTTGCCAAATCATTAGAGTCTATCTCTATTCCATCAACTGTACAAACCAACTAATTTAACAGGAATGCTTCAATAGGTAAATAAAACACTGCTACAAATTACCCAAGCTGGGTAATTTGAACTGTCGTGGTTCAGTGTCCATTCTGTGAAATAGAATTTGTAACTTTATTATAGATCCCCATCAGAGTCTCCTTACAGTAAACACATGATTTGAGTTTGCTGAGATTCTGGAATTTATTATGACCAATCTATTACATAAAGAGAGATAGTTTTGTCAACATACAGGAAACAAAAAATCATCTTAATGTCTCTGTCCTAATCACTCTTCTGAAACTAGAACTGAAAATTTTAGAGCACTGAGGCTGGGCTGAGGTTCAATATAGTAAAAAATGTTTAGAGATTGATCACTTTATTGGCTGTTACAGAAAAGACATAGCTGCCTCAACAGGTATTCCCATCTTGAGCTGCCCTGAGTACACACAGAACTAGGATGTCTGATGACTAATGAGCTTGAGGCTGCTGTAACCCTATTCTTTTGAGGAATTCTGTCTTTACTGTACTTCAGTTGTGAATTCTGCTACATCACAAAATCATGAAAAATATCAGATTGTTCTATCCTTTCCTCAGCTTAAAAAGTGAGTTGGCAAAAAAAATAGACACAAAAAATCAGAACACAGGAACTGAATAGTGCTTATCTAAGTAACAGAGAAAGTGTGAAGAGAAGAAGAATGTCTGAATCATTTTTTTTGCAATTTTTTAACAGAAAAGCTAAAAGGTTAAAGCTATGCTTACTCCCCTTGATGAAAAATTACATATTTTAATCTATTTTCCATGACCATCACTTCTATTTGTTTCTGGGAAATTCCTCCTGAATGTGTTTAGTTTGAAGTAATGTATCTTATTCTTGCAGAAAAAAATCATATAGATAAAGGATGAAACAAGTTTATGCTCAACTTAATTATTGAATGATTTAGTTCCTAGAACCAATATCTAAGTGTTTATCTGCTTTAAGGACAACCCATATATAGTTTTAAAAATTTTCTTTCTTTCCACATTAATTTAGGGTCCCATTTTTGGAAATGCAATTGTAATTAATGAAATCTTCGAATACTCTTACGAACTCTAAAAGTATTATTCTATTTTTCACTTATATGAGAGTACTGCGTGAGAAATTACTGCCTAAAGGTTCCATACTGTGATAACATAAAACCTGTGGGGAAAACAATGGTGGGATGTGGTCAAGAAAAGCTGTTAGGCTGTTATTTTCAATGTATATTTCTAGATATTGGTCCAGCATAGTTATTTATCTATAGATATTTCATCAAGATAGCTGAACTGTGGTACAAAAAGGATGCAACTTCTAACACAAAAATAGAGATTATATTTTAAGAAATGAGAAATAATACAGACCAGTTCAAGATTAAAAAAAAAAAAAAAAAAAAGAAAGAAAAGCTCAGAAATTTTTGAGAAAAAATTTTATAACACAATGAGATTTAGGACAGAAATACAATAAGACAAAGATTTGCATTAAACTAATAAAAATATTAAGTATTAATATAAGTAAGAAGCATAATTATACATCTAAAATAAAATAAGTAGATCAGAAAAAAGTAAGACAATTGACTAATTTATAATCAATTTTATATTTGATAAACTGATTACTCGATGTTGCATGAATGGTTTACTCAAAATAACTGTGACCAAGAAACAAATCCAATTTCTTGTACATAAACAGTCTTTTTCATCTTCAGTGGAAATAAGGTTTTGAATGTGTACTTCTGAGAAATTAAAAAAGATCAAAACTGTTTGGACTCTTGTAAGTCTTTATGTCTGTAAATACTGCGATTTTTTGGCAGAAATACACTTCACACATGGCACTGCTGCAATATATGTTGAAAAACACTACCGTTCCAGGAGACTTGGAAAAATCTTAACTGCAAATCTCACGTTAATTTAAGCATAAAGATACCTACCTCAGCTACATTCCCTGAAAGACTCAATGCAGTATGCACATCCAATCACACTAACCTCATTGAATTTCAAATAAACAGAAAATTCCCCACAGGTATAGAAAATTTCCTTAACACGTACTGGAGCGAATGTTAGTATATATTCTTTGAATGATAGATTAATGTCTAAAATATCTGCTCAAGGAGAATAATTTCTGATTTCTATATTTCTTGGCTCAGACCAACAATTCCATTCTGCAAGAATTTTCCTCAAAATCATTTCTAGGCATTCCTCTAAGGAGACCCTGTAGCAATGCTCTCTATTTTTCAAATAAGTGCTCTAACCAGTAAGCTGTATAAAAGCACGGAACATTTCTATAAGGAGAGAGAAGTTGCCAACAAGCAACTAGATGACCAAAAGAACAACTTAGTCAAGAAATCTCACTTTTGAGAATCCTATTGTGACTGCCAGAATTGTAATTATTGAGCGCTCTGCTGCCATTAGTCAGTGTAACATCTTATGAACCAAGATAAGATTCCATTTTGTGCAGTTTAACAAGGAACTGAACAACTACTTCAGTTTTGTAAAATGTTGGCCTTACAATTCTTCAGAGCCACATTGTCCCAGTCAAAATAGTAGGACATGCTGAGGTACATGTAGGAAATGTAGAGCTCTAGGCTGATCTGGTTGTTGATGGCAGCTTCACAGTCCTGGTGGTAGTTCTGGCTCACCTGGGAAGGTGGGGCTGCCATGGCAATGCCTGAAGAGGTGAAGCAGTGTAGGTGTGAGGCAGTGGGGGCAGCAGGGCAGAGCGAGGACGATTCTGTCCAAGCACTGTTGACGCAGGAACCTACTCCGCTCCGCCTTGCTGACGCGTAGTTATCACCATGAATCTCTAAGTATGAATCTCTAAGTATGAACTGTTCTGTATCTTCCATTATTCTTTCAGCCTTCTTCGCCTATCAACTCATCTATCTCAACTGCAATGTACATTCTTTTTGGTATAAAACAATATTTTGCTCTCTTTCTGAAAACAGTATCTTTTTCTGAAGTTCATGTTATTCCGTGTTTGTGGTGTTTCTTTAAATACGTAGTCTTTCATCGTTTATAGACCAGTAACGGTTTCCATAGAAACTAATAAGTGTAATATTATACTTAAAATGTTTCACATACTGAAGGGGTCCTAGTAGCTCCAATATCAGCCACATTGGTTCACAGCCTGAGACAAATCTACACATAATAATATAAAAATAGACAATTAGTCTAATTTGACAAGGACAAATAACACTAAGTACTGTCAAAAGTGGTAAAAAATTGGGGACTTACAGTTAGTACTCTTGTTAATTTTTTAAAAATATGTATTTTTGTGAATTTGTTTTCTAATCGTTCATTAGTTTTCTTTGGAGCAATTTTTTTCTGAAATAAATAACATACTGATCTGGATGAGGTAGAGAACTGGTACTTCAGATTAATTATATAAATAATTACATATTTTTAAATAAAATTGCTGTTTTCAAAAGGGCTAGAAATATCTTTAGTCCATCATAAGTACTGATTTTTATATACTCCAGGGCAAGATTATATAAGGTACAAGTTATTACAATTATTTACAATAACTTATGTAGAGCTAATTAAATCAATAATAAATCTGATTTAAACATTATATAAAATATATTTTTTTAATGCAGAATTTTTAAAAAATGTGGGCTTTACCTTCTTTGTACTTTTTCTGCAAACCTAGCTGAACTTAGAGAAGTGTTTCAGCATAAGCTCTCGTTGGTGTAGTTAAGATACTCAGCTTTGAATAAATCTGAACTAAAAGAAATGTGCAGAAATTCTAGTCTAATGCTAAAATCAGAGGAAATATTTCTATTTCTAACTTCTTTCATCATTAAGAAAGCTTAATTTAGAGATTTAAATAAATGAAGTTGTATGTAGATATTTATAAACTCAAAGTAGTACAATGTACAATTAATATTACTGGAGTGCCATTTTTCACAGTTTGGATACATTGTAAAGGAGTTTACTTCAGTAGTCCTCATCTAGCGCTATTGGAGGGAGATAACATTCAAAGACATGGCTGTTAAGCAACATGAAAATCATTCTTTTATTGATGGTCTAGTCTTATTTAATTTTCAACTGAGAACCATTTTTATGTACTATGCCCATAACACTAAAAAAAGAGCAGGAAAATTACATTTAATAACTTCTTCAAGTCTCTCCCCCATTTGCCTTTTTGAGGCAAGCGTGTGCTGTGCCTTAGAGCTAAGTTCAAGTTCAAGTGCTGCTGGCACTTTTTACAGAAACCCATACTTCTATCTGGCTCCCAGGAGTACTGCAGGACAGAGAGGTTTAAGGTCTATAGTTAGCCTCTTTACAGCATGGGTGAACTTGATCATCAAGCAAAGCTCGTAGTGACTGTTCCTGACTTAAGTCAGGAACTCACTTTACCCAAGTTTCATCACAGACCCAGGTCAAATAAGTTGGCTTGTGGTTCCATCCTTGTGGATCTAACTGCAGTGGCACAGGGCAGAGACACTGAGTACTAGCTTGAGCTCTGAAGGAAATGCTTGCGTGATCCCAGATGGTAAACTGGTATGTGAAGTGGAGGTATTGTCTGATTCATGTCTCATAGAATACAGAAAATATATATCCAAAAGTAGCCATTCAAACGCAGTTTCATCCTATCAACGTTCAGCCCTGTTACTGACATGCCTAGGTTAGTGTCATTATATTGCCAGACTCCCTTGATAGTTGCAGTAGGACACTGCCCATCTTGAGTGCTTTCTATGTGTGCCATAGATCAGCTGAACCAGATGTTTAGCAGGCTGAAATCAATTACAAAAAGAACCAAAGCATCTACTTTTATAATCTGGACGTACCAGGGTAAAAATGAAGTATTATAGTTCTACTGAATGAGTGATAAACAACTTTTTTTATATTGTCGGTATCAAAATTTATCTTAAATTAATTTTACACTTTGTGATAGATTTTTTTCTTTTATATTATGTGTTTCATTCTTAAAATAAAAAGAAGGTAAGTTCACAGCATTATTACATTTTAAATTAATGTTTCAAGAAGATATTCTTCCTAAAAGGTAATGTTGAACTACAACAGACTTATACTTCATTTGTGTATGAACACTCAGTTATGTCTTGCAGATGATTCCTATGAAAACATAGAAGAGAATTAACACTAAAATATCTATAAACTCCTTCGGTTTATAATTTTAATTATATTAATAGAATATTAAAAATTATTTCGTCTACCAGAGGAAAAAAATAAACAAAAGGAGATGACCTTGTCAGAAAGAGAAATCCAAAGAAAGGTAATGAAAGTAGCTCACTAGTATGTTTTCCTAGGTCTTATTCTCTTTTATTTTTATCACTTATTATTAAAATAGTTCATGGATACTAAGAAAGGTTTTTCATCCAATTATTTGAAATTTTTCCCCTTTGATTCTTTCACTTAACAGAACATACAAGTTTGATCCCTATGAAATTGATATGATTGACTTATAAGGATGAAAATTGGGGCATCTGTATTTTGAAATTTGACTTTGCAATGGAGTTTGAAATAAAATCAAGACACATTTAAAACAAACATATTTTTCTAGTTTAAAATTTGTTTGCTTTTTATAGAAAGTTTGATTATTCTGAATTTAATCATTTGCTTATCCTTCAAAAGCAAAACAAGTTCTTACTTTCCTCTTTTTGAGACTAAATGGAACTATTACAGCTGAAGAGTACTCATTTAAGGAAAGAATTTTGAGTTGATCAGGTCTAAGACTTTATGTTTGCTGTAATATCTTACTCTGTGTGAAGTGGATTATTAGCATTTAGATTAAGAGGTGTATTTCTCTTACAACAATTCACACAATAATTATCTTTGTCTTCATTTAAATTATTGACTTCATTCAGAATAAATTTCTTACCTGAGGAAAAAAAAAAGAGATTGTATTTTGAATGTTTTTGCTCTCAAATTGGGAGGGGAAAAACCCTATATAAAATAATATATTTATTTGTAAAGTACATAGATCCATATATATAAAAATGAATATGTAGAGGTACCCTCCAGAAAAACGTACAAGACTTATTTTGTCTGGGTTTGGTTTTGGGTTTGGGAATTTTGTCATTCAAAACAATGTATAATATGTATATACCCATCTGCCAATATTAGGTGAGCTGGTGGCTGTTTGATTTTCAGAGGAAAATAATTTTTTTTTTTAAGACCTTCCTGTTCTGTAGTTCCTTGTCAGAGCTATAAATAGCCTACATTAGTAAATATGATGCATTTCACTTTTCCTGTTACAGATGAGTATTGAAAAAGATACACTGAAAGAGGAAACACTAAGTTCAGTCCCAATGTACTGTAATTTTTTCTTTCTACTGAAGAAATAAAGGACAACTCTTCAGCCTTTGTATAGCCTTAAAGACTAATTTGAAACATAGAATTCTCATAAAATTAGATCGTTTATTAACTGGCTCTTTTTTTACATTTAAAAGCACACACAAGTAACCGTATAGGACCTGCAGAAAATATGGGCACTCTACTAAGCTTGTGTAAATAATTTTTTATTACCTAGAAAGCATAAGACATATTTATGATGCAAGGAAGGGAAAGAAAGAGGTGAAAATAGATGTCTAACTACTTCATCCCAAAGTTGCTCACAAACTTAAAAAAATGGACAATAGAGGAATCATTCTGTTGTGAGAGTTTCAAAATCACTGTGATTTTATGCTTCATTTAATTAGGTAAGAGATGGAAATGCTGCCATACCAACTTTATTATCATATTAATTCATGGCAATAGAGTTCCAGAAAAGGCTATTATAATCATGTCATAAAAAATAGGCATACTTTTAAAGGAATTAACAAGGAATACACTGATTAATCTTCAGATCTCTACACCCTAATGTTATTTTCTACAGTTCAGACATGAGCAAGGTGCTGAAGTTCCCGTTGATATTCAGTGGTCCTCTAATCAGCACAGTCAATGGAGTATGGAGACCTATTCTGTTGACTAAATGTAAATTTTAGTCTAAAATGGAATATTTTTTAAGATTTCCGCATCACAGTGTTTGAGAATTGAAAGCAATGTTTCAAAGAGATTATAAATTCTCCTCAATTCAAAGAAAAAAAGTAAATGAAAGGCAAAGATGTGATGAATAATCTAAATCATAAAACATCTATACCGTTCAGAAAAGCAAAAAAGAAGACTATCACAGATTCATAAAACAGTTTGAGATGAAAGGGACCCTTCTAGTTAATGTAGTTCCTGCCATGGGCAGGAACGTCTTCAGTTAGATCAGGTTGCTTACAGCCCCATTCAAAGAGACCTTGAATGCTCCCAGGGATGGGATAAACACAGGCTCTCTGGGAAACCTGTTTCAGTGTTTCACTACCCACAACCAACAAATTCCTTATTCACAGAATCGTCTACCTATCAAATCAATCTTTCTCCAGTTTAGAGAGAAGTATGTAGTGGGGGACTGTACCAAAAACATTACAGAAGTCCAGATAGGTGACATTTGTAGCACTTCCCTTGTCCACTGATGTAGTCACTCTATCATAGAAGGCCACTAGGTCGGTCAGGCGGAACTTGTCCTTAGTTTTCCCAAAAAACGTTCGCTGACTTAGCCAAAACCAATACAGCTTCCTCTACACAACAAGGTATGCCTTTAATATTTGTTTTAGAACAAGTTTTTCCTTTTAACTCTGCCTTGTAGAGTTATCAGTAAATTGAGGTAACTGCTACATGGCAGTTTGTGGTTTTCGAATAATTTGTTATAATCACCTGTTATGACAAACTTCCTATTCTTTTCTTCTCTGATTATTTTGTTACTTTGTTTCATGTTTATCAAGGACAGATACAGCCACGGAGATGTAAAGTGGCTACTAACTGTTATTTTACTTGAAGAATTACACATCAATACCTTGTTCCTTGGTTTACACTCAAATAAAAGAAGAGATAAGCATTACTTAAAAGACAACACATTAGATTTTCTCAATGTTAAATAAAGTCAATAAATGTAGTAAGTTTTTTTTTATATACCACAAACCTTTTTAATAGCCTAACCATAAAAAATACTCATAGAAAAATATAAATAAGTTTATAAAAGATGAATAAATGTAAGTAGTTATCAAGCAAGTAGGAGTAAAGATTAGAGTTCCAAAGATGAGCTACAATTTGGGTGCAACTTGTGAGGAATCTAAAATCAACAGCAAAACATAAATAAGAAGAAAATAAAAGAAACTACAGGTACCTTAATTAACCGGGAATTAAAAAAAAAATACAGATGATACAGGAAAAATCATTAATTCAGCTATTATATTCTAATCTATGGGACATAATGGTTGTGCTGTGACTGAATAGTAGTATCGTAGCTTACACCTGAATAAGACAGGAACAAATAAGGGAATAACTACATGAATTAGCTTGTAAGATGCCTTGGTGAAATTCCATTATATAAAGACCTAATTAAAATAATCTTTGACTCTCCTGTGATGATTATTCAGCTCTTGCAGATGTTACAAGTTTAGAAGGAGAAGCATTGGACCTGTGTGTAAAAATTGAGAAAAAGAAGACTCTTGAATAAATCAATAACATCAATATTATCAAGACTGCAGAAGACAAGAAAAAAACCCCTATGAATATTCAGTTAAATATATGAACAATATCTCAACAATACAGTGAAATAGTCTAAAACCAATATGTTAAAATCGAAAAGGGAATAGATTAGACTAGATTAGACTAGACTAGACTCAGAGCTGTCCAAAACTTAAAGTATATTTTTAGGGACGTTGTTCAAATGTCTCTTAAATATTGACAGACATGGGGCTTCACACACTTCTCTAGGAATCCTGTTTCAGGGTTTGGCCACTCTCTCAGTAAAGAAATGCTTCCTAATGTCAAGTGTGAACCTCCCCTGGATACCAGGGAGAAGAGATCAGCACTTACCTTTCCACTTCCCCTCATCAGGAAGCTGTAGAGAGCAGTGAGGTCACCCCTCAGCCTCCTTTTCTCCAGACTAGATAAACACAAAGTCCTTATCCGTTCCTCACAGGACATACCTTCCAATCCTCTCACTAGCTTTGCTGCCCTCCTCTGGACATGGACGCATTCAAGGACTTTCACATCTTTATTTAATTGAGGTGCCCAGAACTGCACGCAGTGTTTAAGGTGAGGCTGCACCAGTGCTGAACACAGCAGGACCATCATCTCTCTTGACCGGGTAGTTTTACAGTGTTTAATGAACTCTAGAATGTTGTTTGCAATATGGTCCTATTATTCTGTTTATGTACTAAGACTTTTTACATCAGGAAGCAAAAAGTCAATAACTTTCTAAGAACTACTGCAATCTTTAATAATTGAAACTTTAATAGAAAAATCATTACAAAGTAACTGCATTCAATATGGTTTGCAGGATTTTGCAACTTAATCAATAAGGTTCTCTTAAATTTTCTGCTAATCATTCTAGTGATAGCAAATAAAAATATCAATCTAGTACCAAAACATGATTAGTGATATTAAAGAAATATAAGAATTGATGCTGTATAACCTGTGGAAAAAAAATCTACCTGACTGTCAGTAACTCTGCTCAAGATCTGCCCCATAATTGTCAGGTATGTTACTCCATGTTAATTATTCCAAGCTTTCCTTACCTTGTCAATTATTTACAGAATATTTGATCTTCATCATCATTCCCTAATATGCATCTGAAAGAGTTATTAATGTACTTTTTGCAAACTTTACATGTAATCAGGTTCATAACTTTAGTCAAGTTCAGCGGTATACAGGAGGCTCAATCATGTGTCCTGATTGTACGTCCCACATTAAACTCCAAGAATGTACAAAGTCTATAAATTGCGGGCTTCAATTACAGTAATTTTAATTCAAAGGAGTTGTCCTATTCAGAACAAATGGTCTATGTAAATATATGAGAAATGCTTACACAAACTTTGAAAGACAAGATGTTATGACCTGTACCTTCAGATGCTCATTACTAGAAAGTTAATTTTAAATTAAAAAAAGATTTTTTTAAAGACTTTTATTAAAGATTTTTTAAAGATTTTTTTGTAGGAATTTGATCCTGTGTTTTTTACTGACAAGGATTAAAATTCTGTGCATAAGATGTTCAGTATCATTGACTTCTCATTGTCTGAGGATGCAGACCTTAGTGTAGTAAGCATTTGAAAACGTGGTGTTCCTTTGTTTGATAAAGTTTTGAATGTTGACACAGAAAAATACAGCCCTTGATTGCGAGTTACATTAACACATCTTTTTAAGCATCCTATTCCATCAAATTCACTCCACACTGGATTCTCCAAACAATGACTAAATCTTACAAGGTACTTCCCTGATTTACCTATCTGTCTACATGTTTCCCATTTAGTTATCCCCACATGGTCAGAAGCCCAGTGTTTTAGAATAATTTATAGATGCTTCTTCCACAGTTTTTGGATGCATACAGCAAGGGAGTGTTGGGGGGGAAAAAGGACCCACAAAAACAAACAAACAAACAACCAAGAAACAAATAAGAATTCCATCTGGAATAGGAAAGAAAAGTGGAGAGGATGGAGAGGATGCTGTAGTTCACTTTTGTCACTGTTTCGTTTTTTTTTTTTCTTACCAACATTATGTTATGGAAATTGCACCTCAGCCACCATAACATGGTTTGACTCCAGTTGAAAAGTAGATTCCTCTATAGAAGTGGGGGCTTTATTTATTTATAGTGCTACAGCCCGTTAGGTGCCTCTGAACAAAGAAATCCCTGGGCAACTACACCCTTACAATCTAAATTCCTCACCCCTCACCAATAGTAATATTAAGGTTTGGGGTATTGTCACGCTTCACTGGGTCCTTCCATTGTCTCTACATAGGCTGTTTCTTTTCTTATCTTTAAGACTGAAGCCTCTGCTAACTTTCATATCTTCCTTGTCTTCCCACTTGAACTGTTGCTGGAGCCTGCATTCACTTAACATCACAATTTCAAAACTTAGAAGAGGACTGAATTTGGAGTGGTTACATGTGTTGCATTCGATTGGTAATTTCTAAGCATCTTGATCAAGGAATGACATTAAAGCAACTCATTTCATTCCTCCACCAGGGAGGATTATTATACATGTATTTAGAGTTCTACAGAAGTTTCTTTTAGTTTGGATCAGAACATATTTTCTGAAGCAAATCTCCCACATTTTCTCATTTACTGTGCAACTGTGCTTTGATTTGCTCTGCAGACTGATCTTGGAGCCTGCAAACTGCAGTTCTTTCAGCTGAAAATAAATTAAGATTAAACTGAATGGGCTGTGATCATTCTTTTATCAGGACCAAGCTAGTCTCAGATAAAATCCTTTGAGAGGCTTATACTCTACTAATTCACTCCTATCACACTAGACCATTTTCCAGTGTAAACAGAGCCTTAATCATACTGTATATTTTAACAGTCCCTTGCCCAACATAAGGATATTTGAACTGATCTGAAGGAGGCTATTCAGAAAACAGCATTTTCATATGAAACATGCTAAAGAACAGATTAATCTGATTTAGATTAGTACATTTTCAGATACTGCAATTCTAGGGCCAGAAGGGCAAATAACATGTATATTTAAATGCTTTCATCCTTAAATATGATAATAGACATGCATAAGATTTCTTAGGAACTAGGGTCCTTACAGTCTAGAACCTCTGTTAAATATCAGTTAAGTTAAAAGAAAAGAAAAATCCACCCTATCTTTTTTAATATTGCAGATTCTAAACCATTAAAATGAATATTAGATATTTCTGGTACTTCTTACCGAGGTAAGCTGAAAACTTGTTGGAATTGTCAGTCCATCACAACAGGTATTTTATGAGAGTCCCTACAGCTACAGTGCAGCCACAAGTACAATGGCGTCTATCACACACTAGGATTAGAAATGCGTAGAAGTCAATTTAATAGTCTGCAGAAGAGATCATATTTCCTGCATTTTTGACAGGTTTTAATAAGATTTGGGAATCTTCTATTCATATCACTATAGATATCAATTCAGTTTCCTCACAGTGTTGATAACCTGGTAAAAGATTGTACTGAAAAGAAGGTCAGAGCCATGCATAGAAATAGGAAATTAATTATAGTCACAGCAATTGTTGTACACGAGTATATGAGAAGAATTTTCAAAAATTACTCGTAAATTACCCACTTTACTAGACAGTATAAATGAGTTTTGGACATTTTAAAGATCCAACTGAATAAAATTCTGAGTAATGTCGTTTGCTTTCATAGATGAATGGCTTTGAGCAGGAGTTTGGACTTTGGCTCGCTAAAACCTGATCTATGGAATGGAAATGCAGAAACTAAGGATCCCTCTATCTGAAACAAAATGAAAATATATAACCTTTCTTTACTCCAAACTCATTGCAGTGTGAAATAGTATCTCTATGCCATTTAGTCCTATATATGGAACTAACTGCTAAAAAGAAGTGCCATATAAATATTTTTTAATGTTAACAGTGCAGAAAGTGTTTGATATACCTCTTTAAGCTAGCTCTTATCTTAATAAAATTTTAAAGCAAATATTTATCAAGTAAGCTGTTAGTATGTGAAATCAGAGAAATAGAAAGATTTTTTTTTGTTTGCTGTCTTTTGGTATCTCTTTTCAAAAATTACCAAAATCCAACAAAAATGTAAAATTGGCAGTAAGTTATACACTAATATTCCATTACTGGATATACTATGGGCGAACTCTTTGTTACAAAATCAGTTACACATTGCTGTCATCTGTTCTTAGAGGTGTATAAGCATAATACTTATTTTAAAAGTTTTATAAGAAATAAGACAGGTTTTGTATTGCCAACTAATTAATTCTTTTCTAAGAAATATTCATAAGTACTCAGCACCTACAGTCCCCATGCTGAAACAGTTTCTGATATTATGTTTGTTTGAAGGGGTACCAAGGGATCTAGACAGACCAGATAACAGTGTTCAAGAAAAGGGAACAAAAATAGACTTTCATGATCCTTTCTTTGAAAAAAAAAAAAACAAAACCCAAACAACTAACAACCTCAATCTTTTTATGGGCTTCCATATGAAACTGGTCATGCGATCCAATAAATGTAGAGATTCAAAGATTTAAAATGAAAATAAAATAAAAGGAGAAACAAATTGGTTCTGACAGAATAAAACAAGACATGAGAGTAAAAATTACAAAAACTCAAAAAACTTTCCCACTTCTACTACTACACTTTAGCAGTATGAATTTTCAGTGCAGTTTGACTGTATTAGCACCTCATGCCTTTTCCTTTCTTGCCTTCTTCATATTTGTCTGAGAAGCAGAAAGATAAACTATACAGTTTCAAAGACTTCAATTCTCTCTTCAAAATGCTCCCAGCACTTAATTATGAAATTGAGCAAGAAGTCTTTAGAGAAGCTGAAAAATTAGATCAGGTTATATCAACATATTCCAGCTGCATTCAAATCCATACAAAGGTGGATTCCAGTCTTATTGAGGCAAGAGATTAGATTTTTTTGCCTGGAAATTTGGAGACATGGAGAATTTATAATCTATAAGGTTTTAAAGTCAAATTTACTCTTTTGAGAATGCAAGAACTACATGGAAAAATAAGAAGGAAGAGACATGAAAGAATTTGACTTTGGTTTCTGAACATCATTTGAAGGTTAACAAATGAGATATAGTAGTGTACTGATTTTGGCTGCAAGAAAGGTACTTTCTTCATAGTAGGCTTATGGTGTTATGCTTTGGTTTTGTGACCAAAACTGTGTTGATAACCAATCCATCTTTTAATTATTTCTGAGCAGTTCTCCTCTTCTGCTTCTGACACTGCCCTGTCTGGGAGGGTACACAGAAAGGACATCTGACTAAAGGGATATTCTACACCATAGAGCACCTTGCTCAGCAACAAAAGCTGGTGGAAGGAGGAAGGGGGTGCATTTGGAGTTATGAGGTTTGTCTTCCCAATTAACTGTTAGATGTGATGAAGCCCTGCTTTCCTGAATATAGTTAATACTTGTCAGCTGATAGGAAGTAGAAAATGATTCCTTATTTTGCTTTGCTCACTCATGTATCTCCTGTTTTACTTAATAAACTGTCCTTACATCAAGAAAAAATTATTCTAAATTTTACCATTCTGATTCTCTCCTTCATCCCACATGAGAGTGAGTGAGTGAGTTGCTGTGTGGAACTTACCTGCCTACTGAGTTTAAACCGCAAAACTATTTATATTAGATCACCAGAAAATAATTTCAGTGATCTTAGTAAGCAGGAGTTCAGAAAAATGCAAGTTCCCCAACAAAGAGGAAAGAGGAATATAAATAAGATCCTCTGAAGGCACAGAAGAGCTGTAGCCCTTTTCCACTAAATACATGAAAGATTTAGGCAGTTTGGATAATTCTTCAGAAGGCAAGTACTTAACTTTTTGTCCTATTTGAGATCTATTTAGAAACCTAGATCCTGTCAATTGACACTTGTTATAGAAACATAGAGATGCAAAACGAGTTCCTTCCTTTGAATAGAATTGTGGGAAGTAAAGACAAGGTGTTAAGAAATGTGGAGTAAGCTAACCAAATGACTGATATAAATTTGACTTGGAACATAAGGGGAAATTTCTGAAATGTGTCAAATGGTATGGGAAAGGAGGTGGACAGAATGACAGATAAGAGAAGTTATTTTGGCAGCGGCATTTTGGACTGCAAAGCTCTAGGAGTATGTTTAAAGAAAGCAAAAAGACAAAATTATGTGTAAATATTTTTTAATAAATTCAAGAATATTTGTTATAAAATGAAGTTATATCTATACTCAGAAAAAAAAAAAACGAACAAAAAACCAACAAAAACTACAAAAGGGTGGTTTGGTGCACAAATCATTCCTTCTCTAAATGACCAATATTACTTGATTCTTTCTGAATATTTCCTTCTCTGTCTGAGTGCATCTGTTATTCCCCGTACTATATTTAACTTGCAAATGTCACGAGACAGGTATTATCCATTTGTTTTCTGCTTGCATGGCTATTTTCACAGTAAGATCCTGATAGAATATTGGGATTGTTTAGAGTTGTAGTAATACTCAAACTGATAGATTTGTGAAGAACAAATCAAGCCAAACAATTTTAAATTGTTTCTTCAACACAATTTATGGTTTAATGGAAAAGAGGAAAAAAGAGAAAAGTGACATACTTGGTTTGGTTTGTTCATTGATTTGTTTTTCATGGCATCCTCAAACTAAACTTAGAAAGTTAACTGGCACAGAAGAAAGATGACTGTATAGCTCACTAAAAACATGTACTTCAAAGAATAGTAAACTTGCCTCACAGGAAAAATATCAATACATTTTAGATGGAGTTTGATACATTTAACAGGTTCAATTAAATAATTTAATAATTTGGATAATACAATAAAATCTCAGAGCTGGAAATAGATGCAATTTCTGAGGACAACATTAGAATTTAAATCTTTATGATAAATTGGAGGGATGGCTTAAAAACAATGAGATAAATTTAAATAATGACAAAGGCAAAGTACTGTGTTTAAGCAAGAAAAATAAAAAGCATATTAGGAAAATGGGAAATAACTGGTTGGAGGAAATATGCAAGAAATAAGATAGATGATAAACTGAATCGAGTTAACAGTGTTATCTGTTGCACAAAAGTCAAGTCTCATTATTATTACATTTGAAAGAATAGTATATGTAAATCAGTGGACTGAAAATTCCAACTGAAATTTTAGTTTTACTTTTTAAATAAATACTAGAAGTGATATTTGTATATAAATGTATAATTAACTAATTTAGAAGTGCTGAGGTGTAGCAAATTATTGAAAGTAATGTTGTAAAAGGATGATTAAAGAAAGCCTTAACTTTTTTCTTTTGTTTGCAATTATTTATTTTTATGCAGAAATGGATAAGACAAGAATAAAAGAAGAGCTCATACTAAATAAGCAAATGTGGACACGGTTCGGGAAGCTCCTGGCCTCCAGAAGCATGATGACTGGAAGAGTATTCTATGACACCACACATGTATGTTTATTTTGTTCATGTAGCATCTAGTTGCTTACTGTTAAAGACAGAACAGTGAAACGCATGTCCTTGTGGTCTGGTTGAATCTGTTGGGTTTATATTCTAGCCATGGTAAGGAAAATAAAACCTTGAAGGCATAAAAAATGAATGAGCTAATAGAACATGTACATTGAATCCAGCAGCTGATAGTTCAACTGTTCTTTATAAATTGATCTTTTTTTCTCTCTTACATACTGATATTTTTTATATTCCCCATTTTTTTTCTGTTTTTTATAACTCAAAATAAATGGAAATACCTAAAGACCCCAATGATAACATGGACAGATTTTAGAAATATTTTCTACTGTTGCAGATCTCAATCACTATGGGAAAAACAGCAACAACAACACCAGCATAACTAGGAGGTTAAACATCCTACAGTATTCTACCACCCTTCAAGAAATCAAAAGCACATGTTTGGATACGACAGTAAAAAGTAGACTTCATGTTTCAATACAGTGCCTATGGCTCTGACTTTATTCCTTACTTGACTACATTTTTCATTCTTTTTCTTATGAAGAAATAGGCATGTTCATATATGGGTTTTACTCCGTATTTTTTTATATCTCAAGGGTTAGTCTATAAAACAATGAAACAATATCCAATCCCCAGTGCTATGTTAGCAAATGAGATATTGTGCAGTATGCCTGAGAGGCATCACAATGCAGGGAGAGATTATTGGTCTCAGCCTACTGCGATGCAGAAGAGTTCAAAGGGCCTCCTACCATTATCACATACTTATAGGTTATTGAGTTAATTGACCTGCATCATATATTTGAATATTCATTTTGATTTTTTAATATTCACTTTAGATGCACTTGGGAGATGCTGTATTAGTAGAACTTTCCACTAGTTTCTTCAGACCACCTCATTTAAGTATCAAGTATCACGTGTCCTGGGTGAGCAAGTTTGAGCTAGCTTCCTGCTGTTCTCTAACGCTCAGTGAAAGCCCCTTCTCCACTTCCCCCTTTAGGCAAAAGAAAGAAACTATAGAATGTGGGGGTTTGGAAGACAAAGAATATGTTCTGGGCAATCCAGAGCAGCAGGACCTTAGCCTGGTTAAGGCATAGAGATTTCAGCAGGCTGTGCAGGAATGTTGTTGCTAGGACACTGGAAGAGGAATTTGGCAAGATAAACAGCCTAGCAAATGAAAAACAAGAAAAGGGGGCGATGCACACGTGATTGAAACTAAGACCTTGAGCAGGATATGAAACTTACAACAGAGACACCTGGACAGTAGAGACTGACCTACTGTAAAGAAGCATTATTTGAGTGAACTGCACATGTTAACCAATTGTTCTTACTATTATGCGTGAAAGTAGATAAGATAGAGTATATAACCATTAGCAGTAAAGCAATAAACTCCGCTTCTGTCTGATCACATCGATCATGTGACGAGTCTGTGACTTCCGCGTCAGCAATAGAAACTTAGAGAAACTTAACCGCACCAAAATATGTGTGTATTTTTACATATACACAGCTACATACAGTAAAGATATTATGTAAAACTCTCAAGAAAGGGAAGAGGGGAAGGGAAAAAAAAAAGGAAAAAAGGAACAAAACTCAAAATGGGTGTGCACAACCGAAAAACCAAGTAACTAAGAAAATAAAGAACTAGCAAAATCTCACCCCTTTCTTTAAACAAAAGCAGGACAGCCAAACCCTAACCAGCACTCTCGCCCCATACAGGGGCAGACAACAGTAGCCACCGCAGGTCTCAGCTCCAGAGAAGACCAACACAAGGGACCTACTGCTCCCAAGCCTCACTGGAAGAGAAAAGAAGCAAACTCTCTTATCTACACCTTCTTTATATGTTATGATACGTTAAAGGAAGATATGGAACACTTCCTTAGATTTCTGACCCCCGTTGCTAAGGAAGACCTAAAAAATCTAAAACAACCCACTACAAAGCGGCATGGCTGATGATCAATCTCTTTCTCAGATGATGGCAGGGCCTCTTTCCAGGCACGCAGGATGCCAAGAAGAGTAGAGGAACCTTTTTCAGTCCTCCTCACCATGAAGTTACCTAACCTGTATTTTGCCAGCTTGCCTAGGAAGATGCTATGGAAGATAGTGTCAAATGTTTTACTAAGGATAAGCCTTACCACAGTAGAGATAAACATAAATAGAATCCTCTGTATATGTTCTGCTTTAATCCTCATAGAATAACATTTGACATTTTGAATGTTGATGATTTAGAAACGCAGTATGAAATTAATTTAGAATTTGGTCAGTGTTCTTTTAAAAATTCCAGGAACTTATTTTAGGTCTCTATTGTGAATCAAATATGAAGAAGATTTAAAATAAGTTACTTTCTTGGTGAGCTCACTGCTGTGATACAATTCTGTTCTGCATACAGATCACTGAATGCCAAGTTGAACAGCATCAAGTGTAAAGACTGAACGTGGCTTACGTTAGAAGGTAGTGAATGTGTCATAAAATTAATTCAGTTTGACAAATTATTTAAGATTTGTGTTCTAATGACTGAGTAATGTGTTGAACTAGCGTAGAGACAGCATTCTCTCTTTTTGGTTTTGCCCTTTATTAAACATGCTCCAAAACACTTAATTCTTAGGTGGAAGAAAATAGGAAGGTGAATTTTTGAATAGCTGAGGCTGGCCCCAAACTGACTGACTCAGGGAAGGAAAAGAAAGCCAGCAAAAATAGGAAGAATGAGGCTAAAAGTGTAATAATAATGAATCATCATGAAAAAATGCACTTGTTTTAATGTGGGTTTTATCAGTAAAAATATTCTGCAATTTGGATGCTATTTTTCTTTTATGGCAGGAGAGTCTGCTGTTTGGCTTTAAAGGACTTGCTTAGCTAAAGGAAAATGTGCATTAACTCCTAGCTATTACAAAATTTAGGCTTCCAGAATTATAGTTTGGTTATACTAACTACAATTCAAGAGAATATTAAAAAAAGGGAAGTAGTTTTGACCACAGATTTTTTAAATGGAAGTATAGCTTCACATTTTCAACTGTGATTCTTTTCTTTGCTTGAATCTTCGACAAGGTCTGCTCTCAAACCAGTCTGCTTGCTGTGTTTGACACAGAGCTAAGGAGAAGGAAATATCACATATTCTAGAAATGGACCAAAGTAGGAATCATTCATGGGCATATAGAGGTTCATAGGATGGAAGAGGATGTAGAAGATGTGACCAATTTCACTGTAAATCTGCTGCCTTCAGCTGTCCTGGAAAGGTTGTGGTGGCTGACAGAGGGCAAGTGCCTGATGCCTGGAAAAATGGCAATGCCTCTTTTGTCTTCAAGCAAGAAAAGACAGAGGATCTTGGCTACTACAGAATGTTGCATTCAAACTTACATTAAACATATGTGGAAAAAGACTTAATTTACACTACCTTCCTCCCCTTTACATGTATTTGAAGCTCCTCTCTGATGTTAGGAGTTTCTCTGGGTGCTACAACTGTCTTCTTCCATGTCCCCAGCCAACAAGGAAGGGCTGCATTGAGCTGTCAGTGTCATGGCAGGATTCGTCAAGGAGAAGCTTAATCTTCATGGCCCTTCTTCCTTAGTCCTGGCTAAAGTTGGTGACATCTTTCTTCACCTTCTAGCAGTCCCATGGGGGAAGTGGAAGGTGCCCCCCAGTTCCCTGAAACAAAGGGCTATGGTTGATCTCATCCCGGGTCAGTCAGGCCATTGCCCCTGGTTGGTCAGAGGTGCTTCCCAGGTCAGCAATAGGTCCTACAGAGCAGTGAAAGTCATGGGAGTGCAGGCTGGGGGATCTGGCTCCAGCTGACTCCATACGGTTCACACAAAGTATTTATTTCTCATAGTATAAAATAGAAGAGAAATGCTCAGTTGGGTTTTTTTTTGGAGGGAAGGAAATTGTGTGGGGATTTTCTAGAGCATCCTGACCCAGAAAAGCAATTAAACACATCTGGAAGGATTAAGCATTTAAGCATCCTATAAAGTCTGTATCAACAGGGACTGATTGAAAGAAAGCAATTTTGAATTTTAAAGAAATTTGTAGGTAACAAATGACTTCTACTAAAATGTTCAGAAATCATAAAATCCTCCAGTTTGAAAAGGCCTTTGAGATCATCGAGTCCAACCGCATCCATTATCCCCTAAACCATGTCACTCAAAAACTCATCTACCCATTTTTTAAACACCTCCAGGGATGGTGACTCAACCACCAACCTGGGCAGCTATGCCAGTGCCTGGCCACCCTTTCGATAAAGAAATTCTTCCTAATATCTACTCCGAACCTCCCCTGGCGTAACACTGCATGGGGTTGTTGTGTCTCAGGTGCAGGACTCAGCATTTGGTCTTGTTAAACTTCATCCCACCAGTCTCAGCCTATCGATCCAACCTGTCCAGATCTCTTTGCAGGGCCTCCCTGCCTTCAAGCAGATCAACACTGGCACCCAGCTTGGTGTCATCTGCAAACTTGCTAAGGGTGCACTTTATCCAGATAGTTAATAAAGATACTTAACAGGACTGGACCCAGCACTGAACAGTGGGGAACACCACTCATGACTGGTTTCCAACTGGATTTAACTGAATTTACCACCACCCTCTGGGCCTGGCCATCCAGTTGGTTTTTTTTACCCAGCAGAGGATGTGCAATTGCAATGCAATATGAGTGAACTCTTACACATCCAAGAGGAACTGCCTCCAGTTGCCTAGTACTAATTCTTTCTAAACAGCTCTCCCCCTACCAATATTTGTTCTTTCTTTCAATATGTTCGTATTGTTATAGACTAGAGGGCCTCTGGAAACTGCGTCGTATTTCTCTTCGGAGTTATTTACTTGCATAACAATGCATAGCTAAATCATTTTAGTATTTAATTATAAACAGGAACAATTACTGTTTATAATTAAAACTGGTTTTCTAGCCCCCAAAATCATGTATCTTTATCATCTACAAAAGGTGAGGAACTGAGGGCTTTAGATAGTGACATCAATAATTGCCTTCACTGAAAAAGATGTAATAAGATTGAAAACTGTAGCGTGAAACTTCTGCATAGCACTGCCAATGTGTTACAGCACTAACTGCAAGTAAAATCAGATTGTCCATTTTCTGCAGTTATTTATCACAGAATCATAGAATACCAGGTTGGAAGGGGTCTCAAGGATCATCTCGTCCAAAGTTTCTTGGCAAAACATGGTCTAAGCAAGAAGTCCCAGCATCTTGTCTAGCTGAACCTTAAAAGTGCCCTGTGTTAGGACATTCACCACTTCCCTGGGGAGAATATTCCAATAGATAGTTGTTCTCATTGTGAAAATTTTTCCCATGTACCATCAGAATCTCCCCAAAAGTAGATTGTACTCATTTTTCCTTGTCTTTTCCATGTGACTCCTTGTAAAAAATGGAGTCTCCATCTTTTTTGTAGCCCCTTTTAAATACTGAAAAATGGTGATAAGATCTCCATTAAGTTTTCCTTTCTCAAGGCTGAACCAAGTTAATTCTCTCAGCCTTTCCTCATATTACTGGCTTCCCAGACCTTTGATCATCTTTGTGGCCCTTCTCTTGGCCCTCTCCAGCCAGTCCACCTTTTTTTTTGTCTAGTGAGAACCAAAACAGAATGCAGTATTCCGGGTGCAGCCTGACAAGCACTGAGTAGTGTGGGTTAATTATTTTTTCATCTCTGCTGGTGATGCCCTTGTTGATGCAACCCAGCATCCTGTTGGCTTTCTTCACAGCAGCAGTACATTGTTTGTTCATATTCAGCTTGCTGTCCATCATGACCCTCAGGTCCCTTTCCACAGAGCTGCATCCGAGCTGGATAGATCCCAGTCTGTGCTGCATTCCTGGATTATGTTGTCCTACATGAAATACATTATACTCATCCTTGTAGATTTTCATAAGGTTCTTGTTAGCCCACTCTTTCAGACTATCGAAGCATTCCTACATGGTAGTTATCCTGAAATGAAATTTCGTTCAGAAATAATATGTTCTATCATGAATTGGTAAATCAAGGCAAATAACAATCTTGGACATATTTTTGTATTGCTTGATGTTCAATATTTCAATAGACATTCCTAGATGTGAGTTAGAAAAAAAAAAAACAAGACAGAAAGCATAACTCTAAGTCACCTTGGTCATTTTAATAAACTTAACTAACCTTCTTACTAAAACTGTTACCTTTATTTACCTAATCCAATGCTTATTTTAGACAAAGTTCCTGATGTCTTCAATTGTGCAATGTTGGAGTTTTTCTTGGGGCAAAGTCAATTTAAAAGGTCACTAAATAAAGGAATTATTTTGAGGAACTTGGAATTTTCTTACTAGCATTTATGGAGAGTCTCATATAATTATGAATATGAATAATGAATTGGAGATCATACCATACTAATACGACAGCTGAAATTGTATCAGACTTCAGAGGATTTCCCCCCCTATATTAATAAAAATATGAAAGAGTAATAAAAGTAGACATTGTTAAGGGAAGTAGAGTATTGTGAAATTAGAGGCTCAAAAGATTACTTCTCCACTTAATTACTGCTGATCCCATTTGTAGGTTCATCCAATAACAAGGCAGACCACATATGCCAGAGATGTGTCTACACACATTCACAATACATATGCAGGATTCACATAGAATATGTATTAGTAATACCTAAACTCTTTTCTCTTTAAATAATTGAATCATAGAATCATTCCATTTTGAGATCCCCTGTCATGGGCAGGGACATCTTCCACTAGATTAGGTTACCCAAAGCCTCTTCCAGCCTCACCTTGAACACTTCCAATAATGAAGCGTCCATAGCTTCTCTGGGCAACCTGTTCCAGTGTCTCACCGCACTCATCATAAAAAATTTCTTTTTATGTCTAATCTAAAATCTACTCTCTTTCAGTTTAAAACCATTTTGTCATGTCCTGTCACTACAGGCCTTGGTAAACATCTGTGTGTCTTTCTTAGAAGCCTCCTTTAATAATTGAAAACCTACAATAATGTCTTCCCAGAGCCTTCTCTTCTCCAGGCTGAGCAACCCCAACCCTCTTAGCTTTTCTTCATGGGAGAGATGTTCCATCCTTCTGATTGTTTTTGTGGACCTCCTCTGGACATGCTCTAACAGTTCAATTCCCTCCAGTTGATCAGGTTGCAAGCTCATGAGTGGACGTACGCATACTCTCCTTTGGTTTGCAGTCACTTCGAATGGATCCCTCAAAATCTGGACCTTGGACCCTGTTTAACCAGGTTCCGTCTTCAACATTTAGTTTTTCCAGACCCTGACCTCCTACTTGCCAGCTGGCTTATATTGAAGTTTGCTAGCAAATCACCCACAGAAGAGAATGGAGAGCAAGGTCACATACTAGCTAGTTAGGAAGGCAATTTAATAACAAAACAGGACAGACTGTAATGATCAAGCACAGTGCTTGGCCATGCAAGCATACTCATCTGCAGCATGTTTACATATGACTGGCCATTTTATCTTTCCTCCTCTGCATTTTAACACACTCATTCCTCCCCGATCCACCTCAATCTCTCCCTTTGGCTGCTCTCCTGAACATCCCATAATAAATTTTGGACACTTCCATAATCAAATATACTTCCTGTAGTAAATTTTACAGAATCATACAAGTACTCTCCTTCATATTTTTTTCTTTCTCCAGTGAGACCTGTGGTCATACTGGTCCCCACTCCTTCTTATCAGTTTTAAAACTCTGGCTGAATGTCTCCAAAGCTACAGTTGAGAGGTTCCTTTAACAGCTGTTCAGTCAGTGAGCTGAGAGCTCTGGTGGTTGAAAGTATCAGAAAAATGCTTTCTGACTTAGGTTTGTTTCTTAGGTCCCATTGGACAGCCTCAGTCAGGTGATCAGTTGCATAATTCCCTACCGATATGGATGAATTGATTTTTAAGTTAGCAGACAATTTGCTCATCCAAGTTGTTTTGGAAAACTTTTATGTTAGGCTTTTATTCACATTTATTGGAATTACACATCACACAGAGGAATCACCACAGAAATACCGAAATGTAAGCAGGAAGTGGTTTTCTCTGTAGCACTTCAAAAACTCTGCACTCTTCCTTCGTATGACATATTCCAGATTTTCTTTAATAATACTGCTTTACAAAGACTTGAAGGGTAAGATTCACTTTGAAAGTGTGGATGTCTATAGCTATGTATCTGAATATGCACATTTACACACATAATTACAATTACATTTTTCAGTCCACTCTGTAAATGGAATACACTGAGTTCTTGAGCTCCCCTTAGATATCTAGAGTTTTCATAAATATATATATATATATATATATAGTTTTCTAGAGCTCCATTGACTGTGTGCACCTAGGATATCCTCGCTTGCTTAAACAGAGACATTTAGTATTATTTCAAGAAGTGTCTAAGGCATCTCACCTGGATGCCAGGTACTAAGACAGAGAGGTAAGGATCTCTGATATGTTCTAGGACATGTCAGATATCCCTGTACAGAAAGATTGGATATCTTGTGTCAGTTCAGAGACCACTGGGTGTCTAACTATGGTAACATCAATGTCTCTCTCAGGGACTAAGCATTCTGAATCACACATCACAGTGTGGCATTATTGCTCATCATTTATTAAGAATGCAGTACAAGATAATACCATTTAGATTTTCATTTCTCTTGCCCAAAGCACTGACACCATAGAAACTATTGCTATGACTGCAGATGAATTATTTAAATTAAGGCTGAGGGGAAGACCGGAAAGAAACTAAACTTTGTAAAAGCAGTACAATCCAAAAGAGAAGCAAGTAATAAAGAAGAAAAATAATAAAGAAACTACAAATTTGCTGTTTATTGTTATAAACAATATAAAATGGATATATATTTTCCAAATGTCTGTTGTTTGTGTATGCATATACCCACTTGTGTGTGTGTGTGTGAGATGCAGAAAAATGATATTAGAGAAGAAATCCTTAAGGATTAAAGTACCTGCTTATGTAGAAAGAAGATAGAAGTGAAACAGCAAAACCTATGCTCTAATGTTCAACATCAAATAAAATAATTTTTCTCTTCTGGAATTTTTTCTGAAATAAACTGAACTTTTTCTACACTCAGTTGACAAATTTTAAATAGAAGACCAGATTTTGTATTGTTTTAATGGGCAATGGTTTCTGACAGTCTTCCTGACTGCTATTTGCTACTGCATTTAGGGTCAGTATTTCATGATGTCCTTATGAGCCAGAATGCTAAGAATGAAAACAGTCATATAAAAAGAAAGACTTATCATCCATGAGCAATAAATTAAAATAAAATATTAGGGTGAAAATACATTTTTTTTTACTGAAGTTTAAAAGTGTATTCAACGATTTCTTATTTCTGTGACTTTCTTCTTTGCTGCTCTTCTACACATCATTTGCATCATGGCTATAATGACTTCTTTAAATGCAGATGTCCTTCACAATCTTCAGTACAGCTACCTATATCTGGGCATGTAATTTAGATGGCACCTAACGGAAAAAAATGGAAAAAAACCCGGTACTTTTCAGCTATGATTCACCGGACTTGTTTTAGTTGTTCATGTAAATACGAAATCAAAGTCATTCTAGAAGTTCCCATTTCTGCCCTTTATTCATAAATGCAGTTCATATAGTGAGGTGAAATGGTGACATCTGCTTTTTAGACTTCTGAAGTTAGAAGGAATTAACTTCTTTACTATGAAGAATTTAACTCTGTACTGTTCTGATGTGGGAATACGGTTCTGTTCTACACTATGGAAAAAGACTCCTCTGATCTATCCTGGGGAAGGGACACAAACAGATGTATTGCACTACATTACACAGTAGAGGTCTGTAACTGGGTCTGTGACAGAGGGCGATAAAGAGAAAAGAGACTGGCTTGGGAAAAGGAGTGACAGCAATAAAAAAAAATGAGTGGTAGACTCAGGGAAGGGTCTCAACATTAAGAGGAGAAGATGGAAAAGATCCATTTTCTGCTTCTGATATTATTTACACGTGAGTACGATCTGGTTGCTGATATAATTATTTGTATTATTTATATTATTCAACGTCTGTAAGTGACAATGTGGTGATAATCCTTTGGCAGAATATAAAGAAGATTATTATTCTCGAATAAATTAGATGAAATTCGAGATTTATATTTTTCTCTTTTTTTCCTTCTTTACAACTTCTGTTTATCTTCTTTCTCTCATTTAATTGGAAAACCTATGGTTCTGCATCTATGAAAAGGGATTTTTCCATGTTTTCTTTTCAGTTAAAGAATACTTTGAGTTGCCTTCTGCCTTTCCACAAATATATGTGCATACATGCATACACAGAGTTGCACATGTGTACAAAAAACAAGTGCGCTTTTTTATAAGTGAATTTAGTGAATCCCATGTAGCTCTGACCAAGTGTTGTTTTTTTTTTTTGGAAAGTACTTATTTCTACTTTTTTTCTGTCTGCTTGGAGTGACTACTACAGTGACTACATATATTTGCATTTCATTAACCATAAACCTGGTCAATGTTAGTTTATTGACCATAAGCATGTGAAGAAGAATAATTTTCTATTTTTGCACCTGATAGATTTACAGAAATTATGTCTAATATTCACAATCTATAATTGTTATATTTTTTCCTTAACATTACCCTTACCTTTCAATTACATAACAACAAGCCCATTTCAGTGAAAATCATCACCCAGAAAAGGTATCATATTGTATTTTCAAGCTCTGTATTTGCTAAACATTTTCACCTCTACTTTTTTGAAATTACTTAATTTTCATCCATAGTATATGAAATTACTTCTGGAAAATGATAATTCAATAAGTTATCCTATGTGCTAAATTCACATCAATGTTCAATTTCACTTAATTTTTCAAATACATTTCATATACAATTTTGATAAAATGAATATGAAATGCCATTAAGTTTTCAGAATTCATAGAACAATAAAATCATATCTTAATTTGTTTCAAAAGTACAACAATATTGGCGGAAACCAAAACCAATATTACAAAAGTTATGAATTAAACTAAAAATAGGAACCAAAAATAGTTCAGAGTAATAAATTACTCTCAGGTTGGTTTTGCTCTCAGGGTTATTCATTGCAGTCTACTGAAGCTGTACAAATATGATTTGGCTTCTTTGTACTCTTCTGGTAAATATAAAGGTGAACTGGCTAAAGAGTTAAACCAAATAGATATTTGGTGTTGCATTAATCAATATATTTTTGAAACATTAACATTACTCACATCACCAATGTCCTCTATGTGTTTTAATTAGAAAAAGCTTTGCTTTTCTTGCAAGTATAATACAAAATAATCAAAAGAGCAAAGCAAACAGTGTTACGCACCGTGTTTAATTAAGAACTTGAAACAACACTGAGATCCAAATAGAAGCAAACCCTCAAACCAGATCTGCCTTTATTTTATGCACGACATTTCACTAATTTTGACATCATAATATGCTTCTACATACTGTAAAATATAATATTTGACTCCTGCAGATGTCTCTGTAGTTGTTTGTATATCTTTTAAGTTAGGCAACCAACACTTTTGGGCTTTTTCTTATTAAGATCAAAGCTAAATGATTACAAATTATTATAAATTATTTTAACATTCAGAATAATTTCTCATAGAACTTACCTGACAAAAAAAGTATCTTCAACTATTTTTCTGCATATGGGTATGTCTGGGCTATGAAGCCACGGTAAGGAGGGCCCTCAATTCAACACATCCTAACACACATTTGAATTCAGATGGACTGTCAGCTGTAACACCTCTGTGGTAGTTGAAGGAACAGAGTTTCTCTCAGGTGACCAGAACCCACATCACCAAAAACCTCAGAGCTCAAGGCAAGGACTTTGAACACACCCCATAATAAATTGGTTTTATCAACTAAACAGATTTTTTTTTTTTTATAGAAGCTAGTAAAATGCACACATATATTCAAATTACACCAGGACTGAAGAAAAACACCTCCTCCTAGTCACTGAGTAGCAGTTACGATGTGGAACAAATTTCAATGTCTTCTTTTTTTTCTTTTTTTTCTCCTGCCTGGAGTCTGTTGTAGGGCTGCAGCTTCTTTCAGACAATATCCACTTACTCCGCTGTGGGGTGCTCCAGGGGCTATGGTGCAGTTCTCTCCTCCAAAGCAGCCCTCCACAGGCTGCAGAGGGACAACCTACTTTACTATAGTCTTCTCCAAGGGCTGCACGTGAATTTCTGCTCTGGCATGTGAATAACCTTCTTCCCCTCCTTCTTCTCTTAGCATGATGTCTGCAGGGTTGTTTCTCTCTTTTTTTCCAGCCCTCTCTTGTACCATGCTGCACAGTGCTTTTTTAATATTTCTTAAATATATTATCACAGAGGTGCCACCAGCATTGCTGATATGCTCTGCTTTGTCAGCATCGGGTATGTTTTGGAGCTGGCTGCAATTAGTTATATCAGACACAGGGGAAGATCCTGCTGTCTTCTCACAGAAGCCTCCCCTGTTCATTACCAAAATCTTGTCATGTAAACCCAATACAATACTATTTAGTGTTTAATTCATATTCAATATTTTATAGTCTAGAAATTAAATATACCTGCATTTTTCAGTGTTCCACTATATGATTACAAAAAAAATTCTATAAAAAAATTTAATTTCCCATTATGTTTGCGTGTGTGTTGCAGATTACCTGGACTTCAGTAAGGCCTTTGACACTGTCTCCCACAGTAGACTCCTAGGGAAGCTGGCAGCCCGTGGCCTAAATGGGAGCACTCTGTGCTGGGTTAGGAATTGGCTGGATGGCCGAACCCAAAGAGTGATGGTGAATGGTGTTTCATCCAGTTGGCGGCCGGTCACTAGTGGTGTCCCCCAGGGATCGGTATTGGGTCCCGTCCTGTTTAATATCTTTATTGACAATCTGGATGAGGGGATTGAGTCCATCATCAGCAAATTTGCAGATGATACCAAGCTGGGAGGAAGGGTTGATCTGTTAGAGGGTAGGATGGCCTTACAGAGGGACCTGGACAGATTGGAGAGCTGGGCTGATTCTAATGGGATGATGTTTAATAAGTCCAAATGTCGGGTACTTCATTTTGGACACAACAATGCAATGCAGAGCTACAGACTGGGGACAGAGTGGCTGGAGGGTAGTCAGGCAGAAAAGGACCTGGGAGTGCTGGTGGACAGGAAGCTCAACATGAGCCAGCAGTGTGCCCAGGTGGCCAAGAAGGCCAATGGCATCCTGGCCTGCATCAGGAATAGTGTAGTAAGCAGGACCAGAGAAGTTATTGTCCCCCTGTACTCGGCACTGGTCAGGCCTCACCTTGAATATTGTGTCCAGTTCTGGGCCCCCCAATTTGGGAAGGATGTTAGGATACCGGAATGTGTTCAGAGGAGGGCAACGAAGATGGTGAAGGGGCTGGAGCACAAGCCCTATGAGGGAGTTGGGGCTGTTTAGTCTGGAGAAGAGGAGGCTCAGGGGAGACCTCATTGCTCTCTACAAGTACCTAAAAGGAGGTTGTAGTCGGGCAGGGATTGGTCTCTTCTCTCAGGTGACCAGTGGCAGAACCAGAGGGCATGGACTTAAGCTTCGTCAGGGAAAGTTTAGACTTGATATGAGGAAAAAATTCTTCACTGAAAGGGTGATTGGCCATTGGAATGGGCTGCCCAGGGAGGTGGTGGAGTCACCGATCCTGGAGGTGTTTAAAGGGAGACTGGATGAGGCACTGAGTGCCATGGTTTAGATGATGGTTGGTGTTAGTGTTGGTGTTAGTGTTAGGTTATAGGTTGGAGTTGATGATCTCAGAGGTCCTTTCCAACCTTGTGATACTGTGATACTGTGATACTGTGATTACCATGATAGTATTTCAGACTTGATATTCCCAGTATTCCTCGAAGGCCTTACATCATTGATCTACTGAAAGTGTGACAGACTGTAGTCCTGCAGAAGCAGATGAAATGGTTTCCTGGAGGTATGAACTATTGCTTAATATCATCTCTTAAATCTCCGTCATAAACTGGAACTATTCTAAAATGATTTTTTTTTTTGCTTCGGGTTTGAGGGACATCAAATGCATGTGGTCCGTAAGTATTTGTGGTACAGTCTTTAAAACAATTTTTCTTCATAATTAAAATGGAAAATAGTGCTGAATGCTCTAAGGATTTTATTTCCAGCACATTGTGGCCAGATAGATGAGCAAGAAGAAGTTAAGTTGCTTGACCAACTTGCCTCATAGTATGTTTGGTTGGAAAGAGAGCAGATTTTATAAAAAAAATAATGATGTAGGAGTTTAATACTGTAACTATCTTTCAGGATAAGTTTCTTAATTTTACAGAGACACTGTAGTCCTCGAAGAATAGTGTAAGCTTGTTCAGCCAACAGAGTGTCAGACAACTCTTTCCAAAATATTTTCTTTCCCATGTTTTAGTTTCGTAATCCTTAATTAAGGTAGCATTTCTTGTTTTGATTCTTATAAATCACAATTTAACACACACAACTCTTCTCTTCGGTGGGCGTGCACATACTACTGCTCTGAATTCCTCTTCCAGAGCTCAGTCTATTTCTTCATAATTGCAGAAGCCATGACTTTATCAAACTTTATTAAGTATACACAAAACTTTCCAAAAATATTTTTACAAAATGTTGCAAGGTAAGCTAGGATCTCTGCCTTGTTAGCACATTTGTATAATTTGCTTTGTAGTTAAGCTAAAATCATCTTTATTGTTTACAGGGGTTTTTTATACATATATCTAGATATTACATGTAATGTCTTATCACATCTGCTGTTGATTTTTTAATATATGTCTTTGAGAAAATAAAATGAGAGAAGGAAATACGGTAAAATAATTTATCAGAATTTTTTAAAATTATTATACAGAGCCAAAGAAGAGATGGTCATTTACACTGGAGAAAGCTCTGATGGTACGTGAATTGTGAAGTGCAGACAGTGATAGCTAAGGAGAAACTAAATCTTTGAATAGAGGGGAGGCAGCCATCTGGAGTTTTTCAGGTTACTATGCTGGGGCTGAATTGATTCTCGATTGTGATCCTAGTACAAGAAAGAGGAATATATGAAGCTAAATTTGTAAGTTACAGAGTTAGGGAAGAATTTGACCCAAAGGAATAATCAAATCCACAAAGTATTGGATAACATGGAGTAACATGAACCTGAAAATTAAGGCCTCTAAAACAACATTGTATTTGTAGAGATGAGTAAAAAGAATTGAGGGGTCTAAAGAAAGGGCTCTTCAACTCTGAGTAATTGTAAAAAAAAGCCATAATGTTAAACAATTACTATATGAACATAAACAATTCCCCCCAAGCAGTTTTGCTATGAAGAGGTGCTGAGTGAGTTGAGGTTCTTCAGTTTGCAGAAGAGAAAGTCCAAGAAGATTTTATTGTGGCCTTTCAATAATTTTTTTTGTAAGTAACTCTGATTTACCTTAAGACAGACTTTGATTTGATTATGAAAGTCTGGTGCAGTTATGACACACTTCTGTGTTAATACTGTTTATGGATTTAACAAGTTCGATGGCTCTTTCCATATATCTTTTCCTTGTTAGTACAAGAGACCTCTAGATCACCCACTTTTCCCCCCTTCTCACATGCAGTTTATATGGAAGCATCTCATTAAGGCTGCTCTAAACTGTCCTGTTTTCTTCTTAGCATTTATACTCCAGTTGATGTTGTTCTCAAATATGTCATTCTGCCTACTTAATTGTTTCAGACAGTCTCTCCTCATTATCTTCTCAGCTTTAAAATCCAAGAGCAGTGACTGGAAAGTGTTCAAAAAACTTTCTATTTATCCTACAAAGGTAGTGCAACCATAAATTATAGCTTATAGGCAAAGTCTTGTTCAAGAAAAAGACAAATTAGGGTGAAAACAAGTATCAACAGTGACGTAAACACCAGCTAAACTCATAAAAGTCTATACAAATGCCTGAGGGTGTTTTAGTTCCAAGAGAAAGGTAGGAATCTTTTGTTCACTTCTTTGCTCTTTGTTATCTTTTTTTTGGTATCTCTCCAGACCACTAGTTATTTTGCTCCTGAAATCAGTTAAAATGCTTTTGCTCTTTTAATTGCAGCTCATGTTGTTTGATAAGTTTACTTACATCTCATTTTTTTTTAATTTACAGAAAAATCACTTTCTGTTTGGACTCAGGCCTTGATCACAGGAAGATGACAAGCACTCCAAAAAAGAAGAAAAGCAGTTGATTATGTGTTTTGAGTTGTGTGTGTTTTTTAATCTGCTTTATCTTTATTTGCAAGTTGAATAATTAGAATACACACGAGAGAAATAAACACTTTTTTCATTAATTCTTTAGCATTCTAAACTATGCTCTTAAGTATCACAGTATCACAGTATCATAAGGTTGGAAAGGACCTCTGCGATCATCGAGTTCAACCTATAACCCAACACTAACACCAACACTAACACCATCATCTAAACCATGGCACTCAGTGCCTCATCCAATGTCCCCTTAAACACTTCCAGGTTCTGCGACTCCACCACCTCCCTGGGCAGCCCATTCCAATGGCCAATCACCCTTTCAGTGAAGAACTTTTTCCTAACATCAAGTCTAAACTTTCCCTCATGAAGCTTGAGTCCATGCCCTCTAGTTCTGTCACTGGTCACCTGAGAGAAGAGACCAACCCCTGCCCAACTACAACCTCCTTTTAGGTAGTTGTAGAGAGCAATTAGGTCTCCCCTGAGCCTCCTCTTCTTCAGACTAAACAGCCCAAACTCCCTCAGTCGCTCCTCATAGGGCTTGTACTCCAGCCCCCTCACTATCTTCCTTGCCCTCCTCTGGACACACTCGAGCATCCTGACATCTTTCCCAAACTCATGTTGAGCTTCCTTTCAACCAGCACTCCCAAGTCTCTTTCTGCCTGACTACTCTCCGACAACATCACCCACCAGCCCTTCTTTATTTGTAAACAGCAGGTCAAGGAGAGCCTCACCCTTGGTGGGCTCACTCACCAGCTGTGACAGAAAGTAGTCCTCAATACACTCTAAGAACCTCCTGGACTGCCTTCTCTCAGCAGTGTTAAGTTTCCAGCAGATATCTGGAAGGTTAAAGTCTCCTAAAAGAACAAGGGCAGCCGATCTAGAGGCAGCCTCCAGCTGTTTAAACAATAGAAGATCCATCTCCTCCTCCTGGTCAGGCAGTCTGTAACATACTCCAACCAGGAGGTCAGACTTGACTGCCCCTCTGACCCTTACCCATAGGCACTCAATCTGGTCATTATTGATCTTGACTTCGACAGCATCCAGGGTTTCCTTAGTACAGAGGGCTACCCCTCCACCCCTTCTCTCACGCCTGTCTCTCCTGAAGAGCCTGTAGCCTTCCATGGCAGCACTCCAGTTATGAGAGTCATTCCATCACGTTTCCGTGATAGCAACTATGTCATAGCTCTCCTACTGGACCAGGACTTCCAGCTCCTCCTGTTTGTTCCCCATACTGCGTGCGTTTGTGTACATGCACTTCAGTTGGGCTACTGACAACACCCTTTGAGATGGTTCATCCTCCGCAGCAACATCGCTGGTGAGCCTAGTTACTTCCCCCTCCCCCTTCATGCCTAGTTTAAAGCCCTACCAACAAGCCCTGCCAGCTCCTGAGCTAGAATCCTCTTACCCTTCCGAGTTAGACAAGATCCATCTGGGTCAAGCAGGACAGGTGCTGTAAATGTTTCTGCATGATCATAGAACCCAAAATTCCTCTGCCGACACCAGACCCTAAGCCATTTATTAAGAGCATATATTCTCTTGTTCCTTTCTGTATACATCTCTGCCACTGGAGGAACGGAGCAGACCACCACCTGTGTTCCTGCCCTATCCATTGACCGTCCCAGCTCCTGGAATTCCTTTTTAGCAACCCTTGACCCTCTTTTAGCCAGCTCATCACCGCCAGCCTGGACCACCAGAAGCGGGTAATACTCTGATGGTTTAATTAGGTCCGGGAGTCTCTTAGCGATGTGACCTACCTGGGCTTGGGGAAGGCAGCAGACTTTCCTATGAGTTGGATCCGTCCTACATATAGGTCCCTCCGTCCCTTTCAGAAGGGAGTCACCCACTACAACTACCCTCCTTTTCTTTTTCTTACTTGAAGTCCTGACCGCTCTGACAGGCAATCTATCAGTCTATGTACTGACTATTTAAGACATGACTTGTGAACACCTGAAAACTTAAAATGCTCTTTCCCCAAATTTGTTGGTACCTGTAAGTAAAAATTTTCTATATACAAGATCGTATAAGCTAATCAGAGGAAGCTTAGAAGCTGCACTTTTTCATAGAGGCTTCTTTGTTATTGGAGGAACCTCTCACAACCTTCTTAAACGTTCACTCTTGTTGACTCCATGGTGTCCCAATTCCAAGAGAATGGATGGGCAACACCTATGCATTCAAGTGCACTCAAGCAGTGCACTTTGTTCTTCAGGGTGTCTCTCCCACACCTCCTCCTTTTTAGTCTGTGGTGTTCTAGAGTACTATGAAAGGTTACATCTCCTTTAGGTTTTTGAATGAAAGTAGCTATTGACATCTATACTTATTTGAACTCAGTTCCATTGGACAGTGATAACTGCCTTATTAGACTGCATTACTCAGAGCAATTAAACCCAGAGGTGTGAAGTTAATGACTGAAAAATCCTACAACTTTAAATCACTCTCAACATATTCAGCTCAAAATGCTAATGAATAACTGTCTCTGTTCAAAATAAAACCTGGGCCACTTGCAATAGCATTTAGTTGTAGTAAGACAGTTTAGTTAAATCTACACTTGAACTGGCTCCTCTAGAACCAGTTTAGAGTACTTCATGTTTATGAACAACCTTAGATGCCTTCAAGTCACATTCATGTAATGCAATGCATATTTGTGGCTTCATCCTATAAAAGATCAAGTTGCTGTACTGCAAAATGCTTGTAGCTCTATTTCAGAGTGGTAGCCATCAACTTTTGAACAGTTTAGCTCTGAGCAATGGGGACATAAGACATACATCTCTGTCTGTGAACTAGCAAGTAACGGAGATTCAGCCTAGGTGACTAAGTACTAGCTGATTTGAACTTCCTTTTATTGTATGTAGTTCTATTTCTGTGCCAAATAACCTCACAGAATAAATCACATCACCTCCAAATCTTTGCAAAGGCCATGTATCTTTTGATTCTAAATGTCTCCTAAGGCCTCTGGATGAAGATTTCTGGCTCTTACATATGCAACATATGTCCAGGGAGATACTGCCATAGTAGCTTCACAAAACAGGTTACTTCCCATATACTATATCATAAAAAAAAGGAAGAGATTGATGGGAGCGTGTCATGGTTCAACTCTAACCAGCGACTAAGGACCACACAACTAATCACCCACTCCCTCCCAGCCCTAATAAGATTGGGAAGAGAATCAGAAAAGTAAAAATGAGACAACTTGTGGGTTGAGATATAAACAGTTCTGTAATTGTATTAATTTATTAATACTATCATTATCATCATCAATAACAAATACACTGGAAAGAAAAGGAAAATAACAAAAAAAAAGAGAGAAATAAAACCAGAGGAAGACAGATGAGACAGATTAGAAACAATTGCTCATCATCGACCGACTGATGTCTATCCTGCCCCAGAGCAGCAGGAAAAGCCCAGCTTATTCTTCCAGTTTATATGCTGAGCATCACACCGTACGATACGAAATATCCCTTTGGCAAGTTAGGATCAGCTTTGCTGGACTGCAAGTTAGGATCAGCTTTGCTGGACTGCCTCCCCTCTTCCTGTGCATCTTCAGCCTCCTCATTGGGAAGGCATGATAAGCTGAAAGCCCTTGACTTTGCAAGCATTGCTTAGCAACAACAAAAATATCAGTGTGTGATAGACATTGTTTCCCATACAAATCCAAATCATAGCCCCATACTAGCTACTATGGAGAAAATTAACTCTATCCTGGCCAAAATCAACGCAGAATGAAAGAAAAACCAGTATTATAGAATAAATCTCATGGATGATTTTTTCTTCTGCGTAGCTCCAAAGAAATATCTAAATAGCTAATGATATTTCAGATATATGGTAGAACTTGGCAATTTTTCTGTGGATGATCGAGGAAAATGGAAATTCCCAGAAAAAACAAATGACTGAGGGAGTAATTAATATTGTCTAATTTGGGGGTTTTATATATTCTAAATCTTCTACATTCCTTTTATAATAAAAAGAAAGCAATATGTACTTGCAGAGAAATAGTTCAATATAAAAGAAAAATTTAAGATGGAAAGGATTAATTAACTGTAAGAGTCAATATATTTTCATGAAATATAGAGGGAGTTTTGATGACCATCTTAGAAGATATGACTGATTTCTGAAATTATGTAATATGAATCTTATTAAAAGTTTGTTCTCATCTAGATCCCTAAGTAATTAAGAGAGATTTACCTTCAAATGTTCGCTGATTCTATCCAAGGTAGCCATCTAAGAGAAGGAAAATTAATTCCCTCCTGAGGATTTATGTCTTTTGAGTACATATATACTTATACAACATGCTTATATTAGGAATATAACTTGTTTGCATGCTTAAGGACAAGGGGAACATTTCCACCTAATCTAACTTGTTTTTGGCAGCTAAATATAGGTGAGTAGAATCACCCTATGGGCTTCAATAAATCAAAACATAAAAACTGTTTACAGCTCAAACTGTACACAGACAAAGTGAATTTCATATTATCATAATCACTGTTTCAGATTTTATTATTCAGATATTTTTCCTTTCATAGCACAGTTATTAGTTTATAATTATTTTTACTCTAAATTTGGATATTTTGTTTCGGGGCACATAAGAAAAAATACGTAGATAAAATTTCCAAGGAAATGCAGCCTAAGTAAACAGTACAGTATTTACGCATTTTATTACAAATACGTAGCAGATATATCCCTTTTAAACAGGATTTTTTTTTCCAAAGGCATTGAAATGAAAGTGAAATTCATACGTACATTTAAGATTTCATTCAATATTATAAATTATTTCAAATAGCTAAAGGAAATGCAACTATATTTAAAACTTCTTGCAAAGAAGACTACTGCAACACATTAAAAAAATTCCTTATATCCTAGAAATAGTTATAATTCATAGTTTAAACTGAACTTAGAAATGTAGTGCATTCATTAAATATTCATTGATTACATGTAAAGGCAAATATAGACTCTCATTTTATTTGTTTTGGTTTTTTTTCACACAGGCATGAATTCTCTGTCGCTCTGCATTTTGTGTAGCAATTTACTGCTATGCTGTTAAAATCACAAGGTTTCCAAAGGAACATTCCACTTTATCCAACATCCACGGTAGTATAGTAAGCTTACACTTCATGAACTGAGCTAAATTTTCTCTTGGGTATTCAATGCAGATCTTTTGACCTAAGCATAACTGAAGAGAACTACACATCAACATTTCAAATAAACTTTATCTGTGTTGCACCACTGAAATATATGTATGACATGTAAAGTTGGATAGAAAGAGATTTTCTTCTTCAGATTTTTCATATCTGGTGCTTATATTCTGAATAAGCACCATTTGGATCTGATTCTATAATTTTTTTGTTATAAGAAATGCATGTTTTTTTCATGCTTCATAGGTATTTCAAAACACTCTGTATTAAAATATTAAGAGATGATATTCTTTTTATTACGTAAAATGTTGGCAATATCATTGAAGTTAGTCAAAATTGAAAAATTTTATTTACCTGTTGACAAAAAAAAATCTAATACTGAAGTGTGTGATTGTGATTAATCTTGCAAAAGCCTTAATTTCTCAAACTAGTATTCACAAAAACAGTATTTATACATCTACATACTGAAACAGTCTGTCTTTTCAGAGCACCTATCAGGTACAGGCTTAGAATTAAAAACTATTTATCTATTGTGAATGCCTGTAAAACATTATCACCTCACCATATGAAGGCATTCGTTTCTGAGGGATGAGCATAGCCATTAAAATAGCTCCTTTATGTTTCATTTATATTGTATAATGCCCATTTCTTATCTCAGTTGGTTATGATAAGTAAAGTACATATTTTCCTACATCTTATCCCATAAATCTTATGTTTCTTGTAGTTGCTCTCAGAAATTTCAAAAGATGATTAATATAAATGCATAATTGTGTCTGCTGTGAAATGGCTCAGTAAAAAATGTCTTTAATAGCACATTCAGATTACAGTGACGGATCTTGGAGATGTATTTTTGTTACGTCTAAATTATAATTAGATTCAGCCATTGCCACAAAATTTTGCCTTGAGAACATTTTTATAGTACAGTTAACATTAGTGTTGATGCTTTATAAGCACATGTCAGAGTTAAATACTATGTTTAGCAGCAACCCTACTTCTTCACACTTCAATTTACTACTTCGTTTTCCTTGATGATCTCAATTACAGCTATAGCACAAAAGATGGATGATACAAAGAGGGATCTGGATGCTAAAACATAAATCACAGAGGGTTTTCTATAAAACTAATCATTTATGCTTCTTATACAAAGTGAATTATGATATAGATAATATAGTGCAAAGGAAATACACTTAAAGTATCTTTTAAGTAACCAGACAGGTTTGAGGGTTTTATTAACATTATCTTCCTAATTATTTAGTGTTTTTCAAACAAGTAGTTGTTAGAAAAATATGTCTAACTACTGAAATGCCATGTATCGTATCAACACAACTACAATACTTCAGTCCTCAAAGAAAATGCAACGAGCAACTAATTTTAGGCATGTCTGCTATCTTTTGACTCAACACACAGAAGAAAAACTGAAAGAAATAAGAGTAGGGAATTGCCATTCATTGTACTGTATGCCCATTACATTATTAACAAAGGAGAATTGTGCAGAAAAAAATGAGACAGAAATTTATATTTGCAAACTAAGATTGCACCAAATTGAGACTATTTATACAGTGAGGCCTCTGTGCAGCAAATGCCATCCTGAAATTTTATTGAGGCACTTGTGCTACATAAAATGGATACTAAAACCACTTTCAAATAAAAATAAATTTTTCAGGCATAGTACTCATAAAACTATATTTTAAATAAAATAAATGTGAAATGAAGAAGTGTTTCTTTTTAATTCTGTAAATTAAGTAAATTAAGAAACCAAGAAATCATTAAATTATCTTCTTCAAAACTAGCTTTTAACTATGAGTAAAAAGAGCAGTTCCACATTACCTTTATCAAACAAATTTGTCAGGGGTAAAAACTAGTTATTGTTCTGGTCTTGTTGCCAGCAACAGTTATGGATCATAAGCTAAGAAAACACAGCAGAACCCAGGGAGATCTAGTGCAGGACATTATTACTTTCCCCTGTCCTCCCTGTAAGACAAGCAACAGACATTTGTATCACAGGGCAGGGCAAGAGCACCTTGAGGCCTCTGAAGGCACTGGCCTTCGAAAAAGACCCACCATTCTGAGGCTGAGGGAGACCAGGGACACAAGTAGGGATATATGCCACTAGAAAAGAGGGGTTGGCATTAATTAATTTTCTTGTGTAATAAATGGAAGGTATTAATGAGACATTTCAGTACTAACTTGAACTGTGTTAGATTTATTGAAACTGGATTAGTTGTAATTATAGTATTTCAATTAAATTGCTGAGCTTTTAAATTAAAAGCAATGAGTGTTTGACTTCATACGCATATTATGTTCCCTTATGCACATAATAAGATTTTAAATGAAACATTGTTTTTCATTTTTCTTTTGGGGGCTAGAGGGGAATTCAAATATACAGCAGGTAATTGTTACACGTTTGAACAAAAGTCTTTCTAGTACATACGTATTACCTGCAATAGGACAGATTTTCTCCCTTTGGACAATAAGAATAATAAATAAAGAATTAGAATTGACCATGTGAGGAATACAGATATGTTTTTGATTAGAAAAATATTGGTTTAAGTTGAGTTACAAGCTTGTTGAATTCTCAGTACATAGACTGGAAGTGTTATCAGCATCACCTTATAGTTACCCAAATTCACAGCTGGTGTAATGTGAATAAAAATGAATTCATGATAAATCCTGGTTAGGGACAACTGCTTACTTCTCTAAACATGGCCATGTCCCATTTATAAGATGAGATCAGACCATGCATTGAATTGTTAAGCAATAGTTAGACAATTCTCTGTGTGTATTTGTGTTTTCACCAAAGTGTTCTCCTGACAGTGTTTCCTGAAAAAGATGACAAAAATGTTGTACAATGAACAGAAATTAATAATGGTGCAAGTCCACTGGAGCCTCTAGTCTTGGGGTTTTCGTCAAATTGCTTGGTGTCATTCAGTCCAGGGTAACGAAGTACAGCTTTAAAGCTCTCTCCCATCCAGTGGTTCCTTGAAGGAATGACATAAAGTCAGGGAGGCAACTGAAAATTGAAATGCAATTTGTAACCTATGCTAGTGCATCTACAGCAGAGGAATACAGCAAATTATTATTATCACATTAAAACTTAAATCAGAATTTTCAGTTGGTGGAAAATTATCAGGTAGCTTGAGCCAAAATACAGCAGAAATAATGATTTTCATAAAAGTATTTTTTAAGATCAGTCAAGAGTTGATATTATTAGTCCTTGCATAACATTCAGACAGTTGTGAACACTGTGGATATATGTACACTGCTCCACTAAGACCACAAATGAGTTATTATAATATAAATATGACAGTCTGTAGTATTCTGGCTAGTACAGTAATGGTCTGGATTAATAAAGGTTTAACAAGTATTTATTTTGATGACATTTGAAAACATAGAGAGAAGAAGTGAAATTGTTATGTTCTTAGTCTCAAATAGTAAGAAGAAGGCAAGTTTGCTATTATACTGCAGAAAGATAAGAGGTAAGAATTTGTACAATAAGAATGATATAGCCTAATTCAATATCATACCTTTTTTTTTTAATTAATAAAATATTAGTTTACAAATGGAAATTTCAGATTTTTTCTGCGGTATAGCTGCAAGCCTATCTCATGCATCTTAGACAACCAGTGGCATCTCAAGTGTCAGTGGGTGTGTATGTTTATGGGACTGAATCTCACCATGAGTGTCTGTACTTCCCATGTGCATAAAAAATTAAAATCTAATTAAAAATATTTTGGCTTTAAGCTTTGCAGTAGATGGGTATTCTGTGAAGAATCGATCTAATTTTAGCCAATGTAACAGAAAAAAGAATAATTAGCATAAAACTATTTGGGTGTGAAACTTAAGCAGCTAAAGAAGTTGCTAGAGCTGTGTAGTAGCAGAAACACAAGGTGGGATTCAAATACAGAATGCAGACACATGCATTTAAACCTTCTCTTCCTTAGGTTGAGCAGCCCCATCTTTCTGAGCCTCTCAATGTATGTGAGATGCTCCTGTCCCCTCCACCAGACTTTTTGGCCCTTCACCGGACTCTCTCCAGCATGTCAACTGTTGGTCGTAATGCTCAAATCATGCTAAGTGAAACACAGTAGAAGTTAGCAGAAATGTCTAGTAGGGACTTAGATATCTAGTTCACATGGAATTTAGATACTCAGTTCACAAGAATTTATATGCATTTGATTATCTAAGTTTAGGTGCCTGTAATCAGCGGCTGCATTCAACATTCGCAGATGGTGTTTGTAGATTGAAGCTTTTAAAATTAAAGACCTGCCAATACGCATAGTCCTTTCTGTGCTCAATTATAGGAAGAGACCCAAATTTAGATTATGTAATGGAAAGGGAATGATCCAACGTATCAGAGTGATAACTCATGGACGAAGGATGCTTCCATACATGGTACCAGTCAGTCACATGACACAGGGAGTTTGCAGCTTAGAGTGACACAAGTCATATGGTTCTATATGGGAATACGAGTACGGATGAAATACATTCTCTTCCTATTAGGGGGTAGTCAGTACTAAGGGATGGGATGTCTTCAGCAATGAGTTACTTCTAAAATAATCCTAAAAGCTGTTGTTCTTAGAGTAATTTTGGTCTAATTAAAACACTTGAATCTTGGTTTTCCTTCTATGTTTGTCTTGTTTGCTTATGGGCAAACAAGTATGTGGAACTATTCCAGTGTTTCAATTGCATAAAATTAAAAGTCTCGATTTGGCTTAGAAGCATTGTATAAGTTCTGTGCTTGCCTTTTTGGTAGAGACAAAATCTATTCATGTCTTTAAAGAACTATTAAACACTAATGACACAATAGGAATTAATTTAACATCAAGGCCTTTGGTGAAGACACTAGTATCATATGAAGAAGGATTTTTTTACATTGTGAAAATGACCCTTGACACTGCAATATTAGCCACACTGGTTTATTACGAGAAAAAAACCAAGCTGCCTCTGGCAACAGAGCAATCATTTACTGCTCTCTTATACTGGACTGTGCTATATTCTGCAATTTATTCTTTGTTTGTTGTTGCTGTTGTGTTCAAAGAGAGAATTATATACTCCAAGCTGATGTGTGTGTGCAGCTTCTTTCGAAGACGGATTATTTATCAACTTGGTAGATTTCACCTATAAACTATCCATATATACTTATACATTTTAATGCACATGTGTGAAGACATCTTACATAATGTATCATCACAAAACAAGAATAGCACGTAAGACCAAACCTGCTTAGCTCTTGAATTTAATCTTAAAGCCAGATGCTTCTTTACAATTGATTTTGTTGTAGAGGAAGAGATACATTTTTTTTCCTTTAGAGGCATACATTAATTCTTATGCTTTTCTACATAGAAATAATCCACTTCAAATCTACCTCTGAGATAAATTTGATCACTTATTTTCCCCCTTTGTTCAATAATGTCTTTATACTAAGCTTCAGAAGTAGTAACTTCTGTAAAAGCAAATTTCTACAAATTTATTTATATACAAGTTAACTCAATATACTTGCAAAGAAATTAGCACAAGCTATTCAATAAATGGCAAATAAAATTAAGCATTATATTGTCGTACTATTATAACTCAGAGATTAGGCCTAATCTGACCAAACTCATGTCCATTCTAAAGCACTTATAGAAGAATTAAATATTTTCCTCCATGACTAGCTGAAAATACGAGCTATATGTAAAATATTGTGGTAAACCATCAGTTTCTGAAGGAAACTTAGAGGACGCTGAAGTTCCTTAACGAGGGAGGGAAAGGCGAATATAACAAGAAAAATACCTGCTTCTTTCAATTTGGGTTTGATTGCTTCACCTTATAGTTCAGTTCCTTCTGCAAGTACCTAAAGAAATAGTCTAGATGTGAAGTAGCAGAAATAATTTAAATAAGTCTTTGTTTTTACCTGTGAAAACTAGTCAGAAGCTTTTTGTCAGTGGATACTGGGGCAAAAACTCCTGGAAGCACAAGCACAGAGTGACATCAGGGGACCTTGGAACAGAAATAAAAGTCATAGTTGGTCAGTTACTGGTCAGTTAAGGAAATTAACCATGAGATCTCAGTAACATTAATAACAAGGAGAACAAAGCACATGAATCCAACATAAATAAAATGTTCCATATATGGCAAATATACATAAATAGTAACAAGTTTATTCTTGGGAACAATGATCAGAGAGGAACTGACTCAGTATTGTCTCCCTGGCTATGAATATCCTACTAAATCAGAACTATTACTTACCAATAGCAGGTCCTCTCTTCTTTCTGGTAGACACAAACCCCTGCCTTTTGATTCGCCATTCATCACATTTTGCTCTTGCAACTAAGCATCACATGTAACATGTATCTCTTGCCATATAATCAGGTTAAATAAATCAGTCTTTTAAAGAACTGTGTGTTTTCTGCTTGAATCTTCCCATGTGAGGTACTGAATCATTATAAACCCAAGCAGAGCACCTTTGCACTACATGATGGCATCTTCTCTAAATGTGGGTATATCTTAGATTAGACACACAAATACTGCTTCAGAAAGACATACGCAACTGCTAAATATATATTTCACTATGACGTGTAGCATAATTCTTCTATAAATGCATTTTATTGCAGTAGGTTTATAGAAGATAAAGGATACATATTAAAGTTGATGTTTGATCTTCATATATTTGAATACTTAGTGAAAGTAAATTGATCAGACTTCACCAACTGGTTAAGAATTTTTAAACTACTAGACAAATTCTATGCATTCCTATATAACATTAAGTAAATGGAATTAGTAGTCCATAAATATTCACTAACGTCCTGTATACATTAAATAAAGCAATATATTTCATCTTTTCATAAATAACAATGAAAATAAGTTAAGAGCACAGAGGTGATTCCTCAACATAATGTGACTTTATGAATCTCATGTAATATCTCTATTTATATGATGTTAATATATATGAGTCAAATACTTATTTAGTTTTAAACTTGTTCCAGTATTAAAACAAATCCTGTTTTTATAGACTGAATCACATTTCCTTCTCATTGAATTTAACAAAAGTTACACATATATTGTAGCTATATCATCAGTCAACATTATTTATCTATGGTTTGTAGATAATATTCATTTCATTAAGTATAATGGGGAAACTTGACAATATTTCCTGTTGTCAATGCAAAAAGTAACACAGTTAAAACTCTATATTTTAATTTTATCACTAAAAGTGTGGAAATCTAGAGTGAAACAAATCATGCCAGTGAACGTAGATGAAAGGATCTAGTACAGATCTAGTTCAAAGCAGGACTTGGCTTATGTCCTTTTTTCTCATCTTTTAAAACTTGTAGAGCATTATAGGATAGCTGTTTTTGGCCGAGTTTAAGCTAATGTTTATTCATTGAAGATGAGCCTATTTAAAGATATACAAGAGAGCAAATTTTCATGGCTGCTCAAGGTATGTTTTTTGTGTGTATGTCAAATAGATTAAATAAGAAATAGAATGCATTCCAGACAGCTTATGAAGAATGATAATATCAAACAACTCCTAAACACTCTTTCTTTAAAACAATTCTTAAACCTAAGATATAATTGCTAAAATCATTCGGCAGTAATTTTTTTTTTATTAATCCTCATAAAAGTCCAAATTGCTTCATTTATTCAGAAAGAAAAAAATGAAGAGGCATAAGATCCTAACTCTAGCATGATTTCCTCCTACAGAAGACAGAACTGTCCCTGCTTGGTGTGCCTTCCGCTGCTTCTGGTCCTGAGCAAATGCACCAACCGTTGAGGAGGTGCTCCAGAAGGTGTCCCCACACCCCGACACTGCCAGCCCACTGTTAGGTGCAGGCTGCTCCTAGTATGCCGTGGGGAAGCCCCATTACCCATCCCAGGCAGGGGTCAGCGTTTCCTAGCTTTCCCTATGAAAGCAAAATTTCTCCTTGTGATCATACAAGTTTTAATAGATTTTTTTCCAGTTCTAAAGGGGAATTTCCAGTCAAAATGAGATAAAAGGAAAGTATTCTGTACAGAAACAAACATAAGATTTCTCAATTTTGATACCTAAACTAAGAACTGAAAAAGAATTACTTAAAGTATGTTCTTGACTTGAGCCCAGACTTTTAAGAAAGATTGTCTGTTATCAGCTTCCGTGTATTAATAACCAGGCCATTCTCTCACTAATTAACAGGTGACAGCAGGCAGATGGTGTGCAACTTAGTTTAGTAAAAATAAATATATATGAGGTGTGTATAAAGAAAATACCTTTTCTTTATTTCTATGTACTGTAGCAACAATGGTTCTGATCTTGAAACTGTCTTATTTTAAGTTACCAGAAACTACAGCTGAAAAAAAAAGTTGGAAAAAAAATAATTATTTTTAGCTCTTTTCCTTTTCCACATATGGTCTGCAAATGGAAATCATGTATTGAAATATAGGAGACTAGATTGGGGTTAGAAAGGTTAATACTCAAGGGCATGAAATAGTACTTTGAAATTTAAATTTATTTTCAGTTCTTCGAGAACTCATTTGGGAAAATAATGTCTAGTCCCTGACTAGTCACTTGATGCATTTATTGTTAATGATTTGCTATTGAAAATATTTAAATGGTTACCTCTCACATATTATTGGTTTTTGCTGTGCAAATAGAGCGTTTAATCTCTAGAAACAAAAAGAAATGAAAAGAATAAGTGGGCACTTGGGACTTGAAAGTTTTGGATTGGGGAGAAATACCTGTGAAAAAGGACATAGATTGCAAGAGGAAGTTCAGAAGATGTAATAACCTTTTCCAGTATTTCCTCTTCTCCAATTACAAAAAAGATATATACAGTTACATAGATTATTCCTAGATTAAATGTAACTGTGTTCCTTCCTGATGGAAAAAAGAATAAGTCAATGAGATATTTTTTTCGAATGCTTTACAGACTGTATTTTTTTAATTTTCCATCCGTAAGGAGCATCCAACTTCCAGGCCACACAGGTTAAATGAGGAAAAAGAAAAACATATGAGAACATCCATAAACTCATTATAGGAAATATTTCAAAATTGACTAGTGTAGAAATAAAATCTATGACCTTTAGTTTTGAGTTAGTCTACACATTCCTGGCTAATTTGCTGAATACATAATGTGCAGGGGTGTGGTGGGTTTGCCCCTACCAACAGATAAACATCCATCCAGCTGCTGCTCATTCGCCCCTCCCCAGAGAAGCATGGGGGGGAATATAAGAGAGAAAACCCATGAGTCAAAATAAAGACAGGAAAATGAGTTAGTAATTACTGTCATAGGCAACACAGGCTCAATTTGTGGAATTTCACTTAATTTAAATATTTAAATACTGATTTGGTTACTGTTAAACAAGACAAACATATAAAAGCCTAGGGAAAGCATCTTTCCCTCTCTCCTTCTAAGGTTTAGCTTCACTTCATACACCTCCCCTCTTACTCCCTGGTCTCCAGTCACCATGTTATCACCTCAGGTTACTTTCAGTTCCTTTGATGAGGCAACAGGTGTCAGAGGAGGTTAAGACCAGGGCATAGCAATTTATTTCTGCTGCTCCTTTTCTCTTACTCTTTTTGTCTGCTAATCCTTTCTTCTTAGTTATTGTGCTTGTTCCATCATTGGTTGTCCATGAGCCAATTCTATCACAGATCACCCTCTATTGCTCTTGGCCACATTGTTTCTTTGTCTTGGTGCTTACCGTCCTTTCTTAAACATATTTCCCCAGAGGTGCCACCACCTACTCTCAGGGGCTTATTGGAGCCAATGGGAAACCAGCTGTGTCTGACACAAAGTAGCCCCTCCTCTCTCCTCATTTAGGCTGTCCCCGCAACATCACACCCTGCTACCAAAACCCTGTTGTTTAGACCAAATACAAGGGAACAGTTTTACACCCCTGAATGCTGAAGCATTTTCCATACTGAGTAAACCCATGAAACACCCTGGAATACTGTTACTTGACTGTCTCACTATGGCGAGGACAGTGAGGGCTGATGTATTTTGGCACTGCTGGAGTTATTCCATTTCAGAATTGATAATGAAGATCTGATACTTATTGGGTATTTTTGAGTTACAAAAATACTGAAAATAATAAGTTACGGGTTACAATTTAGTTAAAAGCTATTAAGATGACCTAATTGAAAGTATTTTGGAAGTATTTGATTAAGTATTACTATATAGTTTGAGTAACTTAGAGCTTGAGTGTTAATTTTGTTTGCATAGAAAAGGAGGATTTTCTATGTCTGAAGAATTTGCCTAAAGAGTTAAAAGAGAGCAAATTTCTGTAGTTTTGTTGTGCTTTCTTGTCATTGGAGTTGTGTAGCATGCAAAATCACTGCTGTCTGCCTAGATATTCATTTAGGAATCACCACAAAATCCATATATAATGCAAATGAAGTTTGTCCAAATAATTGTGACAAAAGTCCACATGAGTCTTTTCAAGTAGGCAGAGCTGTTAGAAATATTAATCAGTGCACACTCTGAAAAATATCTTGCATGTAAATCTGTATTTTAAAAATTGTCATAAACACCCCAGCTAAAGATAAGTAATTAGTTTCCATGAAAATACACACCACTAAATTATTTCATAATGGAAATACTGCTTTAAGTAAAATTCCATGACTGTCTTGGCTGCATTAACAAACCTGACATTGAGTCCAAGGCTTACAAAGTCAACACAACTCTTAAGACATTATGCTTACTTAGCCTCATTGCTTGAATGACCTGCTTTAGAAGAAGCTATGTCAGTCAAGATTTATTAGACAATTTCAACAAAGCGTACAAAAATATCTTTAAGTAGTGCTTGCAAGTTTAAATGTCAAGTGTAGAAACAAACACTTCCACAAATGCTGTCCTTACCTGAGGAAATTTTTAAACAATTCCTACATAGCATTTTGATATAAATGTTGTCCTTGTGAGCTGTCAAAAAATATTGATGATGACTTTTTTAACATATGCTAAATTTTTGGCCTCTGCATTGCTGAACATTGTTTTTTTCTTTTAGTCATTGACTAGTGTATTTTATACATTAGCTTTTAGCACATGAAAGTGTCATCATTATGTCATTAATATACTATGGAGTGAGTTGTCCTTGATGTTCTTGATGCATAGCTGGTTTATGGGAAAATGATAAAGCTATTCCTAGGCTCTTTTCCATTTCAAAACAAAGTAAATATTGTTATAGATAAATACTTTTTATAATATTGCTTTTGTATTTATTGTTTCTATCTCATTAATTAAAACATTATTTAAAACTAGAAGACAAATGGATTAAAATAATGGAATTAATATACAAGAGCTAAAGCAGTATTGTGAGAATTTTTATCAAAGCTTTTCCTTAATATATGACCTCCTTGTAAAGCATGAAGAACAAAAAGGGGTTTTAATCCAATCAGTAGTCTCACCTATTATATAGAAGCATAGAATCATTGAATGGTTTGAGTTGGAAAGGGCCTTTAAAGGTCATCTACTCCAACACCCCTTCAGTGAGCAGGGACAACTTCAAAAAAGTTAGGTTCCTTAGATCCCCTTCTAACCTGACCTTGAATGTTTCCAGGTATGGGGCTTCTACCAACTCTCTACACAGCCTGCTATAGTGTTTTACCACCCTAATTGTAAAAAATTTCTTCCTTGTGTCTAGTCTGAACCTATCCTCTTTTAGTTTAAAACAATTACTTCTTGTCCTATCACAAGAAGCCCTACTAAAAAGTTTGTCCACACCTTTCTCAGAAGCCCCCTTTAACTACTGAAAGGCTAAGATAACCCCAATTTTCTCAGCCTTTTTTTCACAGGAGAGGTGTTTCACTGTCTGATAAATTTTGTGACTCTCCTCTGGACACAACCCAGCAGGTGCATGTATTCCCTGTGCTGGGGGCTCCAGAGCTGAACACAGTGCTTCAGATAGGGTCTCATGTGAGTGGACTAGAGGGGTAGAATCACATCCCTCAACCACGTTTCTTTTGATGCAGCTCAGGATGCAGCTGGCCGCCTGGGCTGCGGATGCACATTTTTGTCTCATGTCCAGCTTTTTTCCCAGCAGTATCCCAAGTCCTTCTCAGCAGGGCTGCTCTCAGTCCCCAGTGTGCATTGATACCAGGGGTTGGCCCTTACCCAGGTGCAGGCCTTCCACATCTAGAGCCTCATACCTGTTGTATAGAGGCACTTAGGAAAGAAAGATGGGCATATATGATCGTATATATCATGTATATAAATATATATAACAGCAAAATACTATGACCTTAAATCAAAAATAAAAACTGGCCCAAAACTGTCCAAAATATTAAGGAAAACTGTCCAAAATGTAATGGCAACATCTTAGTCAAGTAAAATATTTCAGCAGGTGGAAATATTAATGCAACTACTACTACTACCACTACTGCTAATGAGTGATGAATTAAGAAAACATTTTTTAAGTGCTTTAATACAAGCAACTTGGTCTTCGGGGTGTCACATTTTTGTCAGAGAAAGGAAAACAGGGGAATCTCCTCAAATTCTTTACAACTTTGCCAGCCTGCCAGGATCACATTGACAGCATCACTGGGACAAATTTGACATAGAATGGGGCTCAACCCCAGGTCCTTTACAATTTGGCCAGCCTGACAGGATCATGCTGGCAGTGTCACTGGGATAAATCACTTATATCCTTTTTTTCAAATACTAAAGTTTCCAGAAACTTGTATATGTATACAAACAGATTTTATTTTACAGATTTGTTACAGGATAAGGATTGGAGATTAGCTGTCAATAAGATACTGATAGTGAAAACACATCTGGAGTGATACAGTCAAACTCCAAGCACTGATAAACCCTAGCAGCTAGTGTGATGTTAGTAGGTAAGTGTACATAAAGCAGAATTCTTACTCAATAAATGTCCCTATGGGGGAAATACAGGGTCAAGGATATCAGCTGCTCCCAGATGTTCTTCTAGAGGTCTGATCTAAACTTCCCACTTCGTGTTTCATTTTTATAAGGTTTCTTTCTTTTATATAAGGCTTCTTTTTCCACTTGAATTCCACCTTCCGTTATTCTTGATTGGTGTAAAAATCTCTCGCTTTGCATCTAAAGGTATAGTCAATAAAATTCAGAGCACATATCCAGTTGGGAGTGGTCACCCCTCAGAGGTCGGTAGGCTTTGGCCTAGAGTTGTGTTTTAGTATTATAATGACATTATAAGGAGCAAAGATCAGCTGAAGGACTTTATTTCACCATAGTTACTGAAGCAGCAGTTGCATATTGTCTTCCTTGATAGCAGCTGTGTGGTTATATCTGCAGTTCAGTGCCATCCCTGATAACACATACTGGCTGTGTTACCTTATGGCAACATGCTGTTGTCCGTTCCAGAGATGCGAGACTTTCTACTTAACCAGAGCAGGTCTCTCTTTCATGGCAACCAAATTCCTCTCCTGGGAGCAACAACTTTGAGAAAATTTAGGGTTCTCATTCCCTAATTTTTCATTATTTTTTACACACTGGGAAACTAATACTCTGATTTTTTAATACCTAAGACAAACACGTATAGACTTAATAGTCATTTTATGCTTGCTGTTTTTGACACAGATGGGTTAGACTGGATTTGTCTAGACAGTCCAGTTGCAATTTTTCATATTCTGAAGACCAAATATGAAATGCCTATGTTGTCTGGTCTGTTAGATGAACTCACTTCGTATTAATTGAATGCAAATTGAATACATATAAAATTCATGCTGGACAGTTAGATCTAAAAAAAATACATGGAAAGAACTAGGAACTACAGAAATAAAGGAACAAGATTTATAAATGTCAAAAAGACGAGGAAGGACATCTTCCATTAGAGTGTTTTATATTACTTTAAATCAATAAAGACGACTAAAGTAGACCTGCTGTCCCTGTTGTTGAAGACATTTCCTTTTACATAAAACACATAAATAATCACAAAGAAAAAAAATTAATAGTTAGGTGTTTCCTTTTCCCATGATTAATTTTTATTAACTGATATGATTCCAATTGCTATTTAAAGAAAAAAAAAAGGATATATAGTAGAAAAAGTATACAGTGTAAACAGGAATGCAGACCCCCTTTTTTATGGTGAAAGTATCCAGTCTAGGCCTTTTGCATCCTATTTATTGTAAACTCTAAATTCTGAACTCTTTCTCCAAAGAAAGCACTTAATCTTTCACTTTCTTTTGAAAGAATTAGATTCGTGTTCATCACCCGCAGGAGCTTCCTCTTCTGCGAGTACAATATACCATATTACAAAAAATATATTGTTTTATGTCACCTCTTCTATCATTCACAAGACACAGATATGTCAACTATAGAGGCTGTTTATGCAGAAAAATAAACTGCAGAACAATTTCAGTGATACCTTTATTGCATCTGTATGCAATGAAGAAAGCCTTATCACTGGACCAGCCAGGCTTACACAGATAAATAGCAAATATGCCATGAATCATCTGTCATCGGATAAATGTTCCACTAAACCACCAGTTCTTGGGAAAAAAAGTAAGAAGGTCAGTATTGGGCAGGTCTAATCATCATGGTAACTGCATTGTTTATGTCTAACCACAACACTTCAAGGCTTGGACCCTATTGACACTCTCGTGTGGTTGAACAATATATTTTAATGTAAAGTTTAAGACCAACCAGAATGAAATTATGTGGACTCCAAATGAGTGACATGTATCCCTCTTTTCTCCATTCCCATCTGTGTTATTGGCATTTAGCTAGATGGAATGCAAGAAAAGAACATAAAGGAATTGAAAGGAACAATCTTAAAGTTGTTGTAAATAACACCCCAGATTTCAGAGGCAACATTTATTCAAAGACCATGACTCTATCCAAAATGTGGTTCTACTTATTTTAGTGCATTATAATCTTGACAGAAGAGATAATATGAGAATAGGGTACGTGCAATGTACTAGAAAGTTTTTACTATAATCAGTTTGAGTTAAATCTATGATGTGTTGAAAATGCAAAGTCCATCCGGTTAAAACAGCCTTCACAGTATCACAGTATCATAAGGTTGGAAAGGACCTCTGAGATCATCAAGTCCAACCTATAACCTAACACTAACACCAACCATCATCTAGACCATGGCACTCAGTGCCTCATCCAGTCTCCCTTTAAACACCTCCAGGGTCGGTGACTCCACCACCTTCCTGGGCAGCCCATTCCAATGGCCAATCACCCTTTCAGTGAAGAATTTTTTCCTCACATCAAGTCTAAACTTTCCCTGACGAAGCTTAAGTCCATGCCCTCTGGTTCTGCCACTGGTCACCTGAGAGAAGAGACCAACCCCTGCCCGACTACAACCTCCTTTTAGGTAGTTGTAGAGAGCAATGAGGTCTCCCCTGAGCCTCCTCTTCTCCAGGCTAAACAGCCCCAATTCCCTCAGTCGCTCCTCATAGGGCTTGTGCTCCAGCCCCCTCACCATCTTCGTTGCCCTCCTCTGAACACATTCCAGTATCCTAACATCTTTCCCATACTGAGGGGCCCAGAACTGGACACAATATTCAAGGTGAGGCCTGACCAGTGCCGAGTACAGGGGGACAATAACTTCTCTGGTCCTGCTTACTACACTATTCCTGATGCAGGCCAGGATTCCATTAGCCTTCTTGGCCACCTGGGCACACTGCTGGCTCATGTTGAGCTTCCTGTCCACCAGCACTCCCAGGTCCTTTTCTACCTGACTACTCTCTAGCCACTCTGTCCCCAGTCTGTAGCTCTGCATGGGATTGTTGTGTCCAAAATGAAGTACCCGACATTTGGACTTATTAAACATCATCCCATTAGAATCGGCCCAGCTCTCCAATCTGTCCAGGTCCCTCTGTAGGGCCATCCTACCCTCTAGCAGATCAACTCTTCCTCCCAGCTTGGTATCATCTGCAAATTTGCTGATGATGGACTCAATCCCCTCATCCAAATCGTCAATAAAGATATTAAACAGGACGGGACCCAATACCGAGCCCTGGGGGACACCGGCCGCCAACTGGATGAAACACCATTTACCATTTGCCTTCCGACAAATAAATCAAAATAACCCTAAACAAATAGACAAAGAAAATTTCATACACCTGTTTGAAAGAGGGGGAAACTGAGCCCTACAGTAGGCCGTACGTTAGAATGTATGTAAGCTCTTGGAGGCCACTGTGAGGTTAACAGACGAGCAATCAAAACAAAGATAAAACAGAAAATTCTGCCATCATTTGACCTTTTCTACCTTTTATTTCCAATGTTGGCAGAGTATTTTTATTCTGCCTGCTACATAAAGAAGTGTAGTCTCCAGTCCTTTTTCTCATCCTCAGTTTGCAGATTAGATTGTATTGTTTATATTCTTTCAGTCTGCTCTAATTCATCCTGATTAATAATTTTTCTGTTTATTTCACACCTTCTGGACTATCATGTATGAACAACAGTCCACCTATTCTTAGGATGAAACAGAAGACTTAGGCAATAATATTAACACCGCAGTTATAAAATGAAGATAATTAAGGACTTTAGGCCATGGTAACCTATAGGAGAACTTCCATCTTGTTATGTACAAGACAAATTACTGACCGGTAATTGGCATATTATCAGAGTTGCAATATAGGTAGCAGATATCTTCTGGAAATTTACTGCCTATATTGAAAAGTTTGTGAAAGTATTAATGACTTACTAGTGTCTAAGATGGACTAGCATCACATTCTTAAGGAAGGTGCAAACTCAGAGATTAATTGTATGATTTATGACTAGATTTTGTGTGTAGTTCTTAGTTTGAAAAACTTTAGTATTTAATTCTAATCTACATTCTTTTATAAATCTCAGCTCTTATGACTCTTAAGGTTCTTTAAATAATAAAGCCCATTCTTTTCCTTGACCTACTGTGAGTAATGATTTCTAGATTTAGCTGTATTTATAGAAGAATTATAAAGGTTTTTGTCTTGGAAACAATCACATGAATACCATTGAGTAATAAAAGAATTTTGAAGCAGCATATCAAGTGATATAAGAATTAGCTGTATATTCATAGTCTTAATTTTTTTGTTTAAAAAAAATTGGTGAAAAATATCGAATTATATTCTTCTCTTTTTCCGAGATCCCACTAAACCCCTTATCATTTCCTAATCCTTTTTACTGTTAAAAATAAGATTTTATTATGGGAGGTTATCATTCAACTTCCCACTTCTCTAACTCACCTGAATTTCATAGTAAATTTTTTCCTCCTCTCCCTCTCTTTGATCTCAATCAACTACTTTCTACCCCTAATCCTTCTCCATTTTCTACACCAAATTCAGTTTTCCTTTTTTCCACATGCCAACCTCTCCATCTCTTACATACCTTACATGTCTTACACACATATCTCTTACATTTCACTTTTGACCCTAAAATATTTCCATTTCTTATCCTATTTCTTCCACTGTAAGCAAACTTTCCTTTTTTTTTAATACTCTGTTCAAATAGGTCTTTTTACTTCAGTGCTTTTGTCTCTTAATGAAGGTTATATCTTCTTACTCAGTTTTTATAGAGGTGAAAGAATTGAAATTGTGTCATGTAAATATACTGTCTATCAGCAGAGCTGCTCTAAACACTCTAGCATGACATATTGTATATAGACCTCAGGCTGCCAATTTTTTTTACTGGTTTCTATCAAGTTTAAGTAGCAATGAAACATGTTTAAGAAACAATAATTATAAATTTTCATTGAATGCCAAAACATTAGTTTGACATGACATATTTAAGAAAGAAATAAAATTTGTCATTATCATTGCAGATCATTTTCTTAACATACAGTGTTTATCATAGGGTCCAAGTACAATTGTTAGTATACTAATTACATAAACCATTTTCTTTTCTACCTCGGTATAATTCTTTGTATATTTCATACCTTTGGAGAGGTAATGAACTATATACAATCAATTTTGCCACATGGTCTGATATTCTACAGCACCCCCACCCCCCCCAAATACAAAATCAGATGCTAGTAAATGTCAAACCAATAATTTAAAATTTTCACTGATTTTTTAAGTAAACTAATTTCCCTCAATTTGTCCCTTAAGATTTTAGGAAGAGTTAAGTACAAGTAAACTATTATTGGCTTACAAAAATACAATGCAGAATCTTAGTATTATAAAAATCTTTTCTAAATTGGAATATGGATTATGTAAATCAAGATAATCCTACAAATCCTCTGTATTTTCTGGCCTTAATATATCTATTTTCTTCTAATTTTTAATGTAATTTCCTTTAATTTTTCTTTTTTTCTACTCCTGTTGACTATATTGCAATATGTAGAGTTCCTCTCACACGATTAGCACTCAAGGCAGGCATGTTTTGATTGCTAGTGGTTTAGAAGAGCTATCAGGAAGCTGGCTAGCACAGTCAGAAGCACTTACTGGTAAAGGTTTTTCTGGCCTTCATTTTGACTAGAAGAGAAAAGTTAATGTAGTATCAGCCAACTATGATGGTAACAGCTGCATGCTTGATTGCAGACTGTCATACTAAGAAGGGCAGAAAATGTACACAACATATGGGACTTCTCCAGTTCTTCAGTAAGCCCTCCATTATGTGCGTGTCTTCAGAGGTTCTGCTTTAGCATAGCTCTTTATACACTGATGAAATAAGAGTTTTGTGACTCAGTAGTATACCAGAACCCCACCTATGTATCGCGAGATACCTAAGAATGCAAAATATGCATATTGAACAAAGATGTCTATCTTTATGTTAATCTGGTCTTTGTGAAGTGTAGTGGGAAAGGTTTTTATTTTGATCATGCTCTGCATTATGCTCAGTTGAAATATCTGCAAGAGTAATAACTGAGATACTAGTAGTAATGTATCTCATTCAGTAAGTAAGTTCAGCAGAAATGATAAAAACTTTGTATAACTCACAAGATGATTTGAAGGCTTTTTAGTTGCTCATTCCTTTAGCACTCAGATTTTGAAGTGTAGAAGGTATATTTGTGTATTCTTTTCTTCCTTCTTTAAAACCTGACAAATCTGTACAAACCAAGTATTTTTGTAAGCAATATTATGAGAAGTATCTGCAAGATACACTGCAAATGACAAACCTGGTTTATAGGACTGGATGGCATTTTTATATTCCCTAAGTCTTAGTTTTACTAGACATGCAATCTTTTTAACACATAAAAGTCTACAGGGGTGTCTGAGACTATATATCAGCACTGAGTAGCTGTAATACTTTATTGTACTATAAATGTAGCAGCACTACTATTGCATTTGATGAGAGTTATTTGCTTTTGTATGGCAATGACTGCACAAGTATTAAATAACTTTGAGCATAGTGAATGTGCAACAAAATACACTAAACTGGATTTATTTTTTGAAAGTGAAAAATAGATGCTAAGGATTTTTTCTTCTTTGTTTTGCTTATATTAGGTAGGTCCAAACTACTGAGCTTCAATAACATCTGTACTTGGCCTCATCTCATGTTGAGTGTATCCTATCAGGTACCTTATGGATAGTGAAGGAGTCCAGTGTAAATAAAAGTGGCAATAAGATCTTGGCATAAGGTTTTTTTGGAGTATTTGTTTGACTTAACACCACTGAGAAGATATAGGGCTTGTGTGTAGTACTTGTGTGTACTTTGTCCAAGTATACAATATACATGAAATTAATATCTATTCAACCTTTTTAACACCCTAAGGCTCCACAGTGAGCTTTATATCCATATCATGCCACTTCAGACTGAAGAAACTTTGCTGCTAAGTGAGTATGAATTGGGAGCACTAAAGATATGCACACAAAAGTCAGTGGTGCTGCACAAATTTTCTCCAAAGTGGATCCTAGAACTAAATTAACTCTATGATCTCTATTTGAGCCCAGTTACACAATTTGTTCCATCCAAAAGTGGGTATGGATACCAGGGAGTAACTAACCTTCTTAGTATGCTGTGGAAAAGTCCAGCAAATTCTTGGTTTCATTTTCTTCTTATCTCACTAATGTTAGTTTACCATCCCTCTTGGTATTCCAGGATAAGAAATTTTATTCCTGCTGTTTCTCTCATTCAGTCATAATTCGTGAATATTTTAATTGTTTTGATACCCTTCTATTCTGCTCTGACTTTTTTACTGTATTCTCTCTCAGTTATGTAACACGTGGCTTTAACATTCCAAAAGCCTTGTATCAATTTTCTATTATCATAAAAGGGGACTGACATAATTCCAAATTATTCTTTCTTATTTCTTGTATTCCTAATTCATTCAAAATTCCATGTTTAGGAGGACCTTCCTTACTAATTATTTTGGTTTCCAAACCAATAGCCTCTCATTTTCTACCTCACTGTATTCAAGCTTTATGATTTTGCCATTGAGGTTATTCATCATATCTCTCTTCTATCCAAGTTATCCTTTTTCTGTCTATTGAATGATACCTCATAAATGTGTTCTGTCAGTGACAGAAACTTTAAACCAGGCTTTCCACAACATTTTCTTTATCTTTTCTTAGATCTCAAATTTAATTTTTGTCCCTAATTCCCTCTCTTATGTTGTATATATGAATAAATTTTCTTCATATCAAGTGAAAATAATCACTTTATTAACAAGACTGTAAATCTGTAACCAACAGATAGTATAAATGGTCTGCCGACTATATTTGATCTGATTTACCCAACGTATACTATAAATGCTTTCACTCTGAGAATGGAAAATGTAGAACATCTGGAAACTGAAAAGTAAGCAGTACTTTTTGTATAGTGGCTATTGTATTCTAGTATCAGTTTGGGCAGTTAATGAGAATATTGCAAATGTAACTTACTCATCTGTCGAAGTATTAAATGGTAAAATAGATGTTTCAGGCTTCTTTGGTGTAGAGCAAGAAACAGGTTGACTCAGCAGTACCAACTTTGTGGACTGAACACCAGCACAGGTTGCCCAGAGAGGCTGTGGAATCTGTGGAGATATTTAAAAGCTGTCTGGATGTGGTCCAGGAAAACTGGCCATAGGTAGGTCTGCTTTGGTGGGAGTGTTGAACCATCTGTTTTTACTAATTATAGTAGGACAAAAGTAGACAAAAGACCTAAAGTTTTGATGGCTGAATATAAAGAAGATAAGTCACACTTCGTGTGTTTAAATTGTCAGCTTCTTCACTTTGCCATGTCAGTGCTATATGATTCTGAAAAGGATGGAAGTTATGCACAAAACCTAATTTCCCTCCCTGTTGCCTTGATGACTGCAAAAACTATTCTGCTTCCAGCGACACGGAGGAAGTGTTTGCAAGACAGCATCATCATTATCTGCCAATGTAAAATTATGTGCTCGTTCTGTTAACTTTTGGGGAAGTCAGAGCTTCCAACACTTTCTTCATTTCAGAACAAATCTGCATGATGTGACAATAATTGATAGTTCTTAAAGGAGCATGAGGTAAATGAGAACATTGATATTAACTGAATATGCAATGGGTAAAATAATCTAGACAAGATTAACTTTCAAAAGTTTAAAACTGGAAAGAATGCACAATGTTCAAGTGTGTATTTTATTCTCACTGCTTTAATCTGCATGACATCCATTCCAAATTAAGAAAGTATTTGAGGTTTTAGAGTTTTTGTTTGTCTGTTTATTTTTAGTTAGGTCATCCATTTCAGAAATAATCTAAAGAGAATGTAGTTTGTTTAGTATAATTCGCTATGGTGAAACATCTTTTATTCCTAATTTGTTAATCAGGACAGTGCATTAAAAACCTCAAACGTAAAATTATTCAAACTGCTGTGCAAGGTTCCCACACAAGATAAAATACATTAGCTGACCTAGACATAGTCAGACTTGTGCACAGACAGCTCCCTAGTTTTGCAACTAGGCAGAAGTTATCAGCCGAATTGTTAAAAATGAGAATGTTGACAAAGGAGAAATCCTCAGTGCTAAACAAATTGGAAGACTGATAGCTGTCTAATCAGAGAAGTTAGGTATAAGGAATGGCTCTAGATTTGAACCAGAAGAATGATCTAATTTATCAAATGACACTGTTCAAAGAAATTATTACCTTTCTTGAGCTTTGCAAAGAACATTTTTACTGTTTGATCAGAAAGCTAGACAAATTAAATCATATAATCACAGAATCATATAAGTTGGAAGGGACATCCAGAGGTCATCTTGTCCAATCCTCTACTCAGAGCAGAGCTAGATCAGAGGTCCACGTCCAGTTACGTCTGAATCTCCAAGGATGCTGAATCCAAAATCTCTCTGGGAAATTGTGTTGGTTTTCAGTGTGACTGTTTGATCGCCCTCATGTAATTTTTTAAAAAATTATTTTGAAACTGAATTTCCTTTCTTACTTGTGTAGATCATCTCTTATCCTTGATTCTGCACCTCCAAGAATGGTCTGACTTCCGTCTTCTTTACAACTTCCTATCAGATAAGGGCAGAGAGCAATGAAGTCTCCCCATAACTTTCTCATTCCCAGGCTGAACAACTCCAGTTCTCTCAGCCTCTCATCCCTGTGTAATGTGCTCCAGGCTCCTGATCATCTTGGTGCCCTTATAGTGAACTCTCTCCAGTTTGCCCATGTATCTTTCATATTGGGAATCCCAGCATTGGAAACAGATATTGTCTCAGATGTGGTCTCACCAGTTTTGAGCAGAGCAGACAGATCATCTCCCTCAACCTGTGACTGTGTTCCTCCTGATGCTGTCCAGCATACTGTTCATTTTTGCAGCCAGAAAACACAGCCAAAGCACTTTTTGGAAAAAAAAAAAGAAACCAAAAAAAAATTGACTCCCCACCTCCCACCAGACCAGAAACAAGTGCTCCATTGGTATCTAGCAGTAAAAAATATAATTTTGTTTTGATTTGAGCTAAAGCAGAATCATTTTTTTTAATTTTTCATCTAAACCTTATCTAGGTAACTTCATTTTCTGAAAGTTAACTGTATGTTTTCAGACAGCATCTGTCTCTAGAAGTGATAAAGTTTAAAATTTATGATGAACACCAAAGTAATGGAGCATTGCTATACATAAAGGCCATTGTTTATGTGTGTCGCTACGGAGACAAAGGTTATCCTCAAGTTGGTGAGATATCGTAAGTCAAAGAGATGCACCTGCAGGGAGGGCTGGACAGGGCAGGTGACTTAAACCATTGATTGAGCATTTGATTCCATGTCCATTATAATTAGTATAAAATGGACAGATTATGAAAGCCAAGCCTTCTTCAATGACCAGCATCTAATATGGATCTCAACCATCCTTTTGCCTCTGATCTTGGATCCGTGTGTTCCCGAATCCAGTTCCTCGATCCAGCTCCCATCTGCTGCTAAGTCCAGCCCAGAAACATTCCCTGTGCTTGCTCTGCAGCATCAGTGGTGACATAGAGCCTTTGGAGAGCTCAATTTTGTATCTTTACATGTATTTTATTATTTTTTTAATACTATTTTTATTATTACTATTATTGTTTCATTAAAGCTATTTTAGTCAAATCTCTCTCTCATTTCCCTTTCCTCTTTTCCTCTGTGTATGGGGGATTTGGTCACAACAGATCAAGTTTAGCTGCCATTCAAACTGGTTTGGGACTAAGCCATAACAAATTATTTTGCATCTTTCAATCTTGTGTTTGGATAATCAGTGGAGTCTCATCCAACTTCTAATGCTATTCAGTGTATCACTATTGACATCATTGGGAGCTTAACATAGAGAAAATACGTGGTTCTGTGTTTGATAACATTCAGTTGATAAAGAAAAATTATGGATAAAATGTAGTACTATGAGTTGTTGGCACAAACATCACAATGAAATGTGGCCTCACCACATTTAGTAAAATACCTGATAATTCTGAATAATCAAATATGGGATTAAATTTACCTCTTGGAATGGTATTTTATTTATAGACCTTTCATCTGTGCATGTGATATATTTTGTTCATAAGTTTCTCTCACTGCCTCTGTCAGACTTACTTTGTTGATATATCTAGTTTCACACATAGAGCATCTGGTATCCAGAGAGGGAAACATAGAGCTCATTGGACAGTGGGATGCCTACCTTTAAGAAATGTGCCATTTACTATGTGACTGCATGACTAGCAAAATAATGTGTTGCTCAGTGAATCCTTGACTTGTATAAAACTGCTGTTACTTAAAACAGATTTGTATGTTTTATTCTGATTAAATGTTTCACAGTAAAAGCAACACTTTTTAATGAAATAAAGATATATAATAATTTTCAGAAGGAGATATCTATTTATGATTTGGATGCACTAGGCTTCTTTTACATCTTTGACATGTAAACTCAACTCCTAGATTTTTTTTAACAAAACTACTGGTATATAATGTTGGGGAAATAACCTAATTTCAACAGAAAGGTGGAAGATCACTGAAAATGTATTGCTTACCTCCGGTCCACATTCTTCAGGATGAGGCCAGTGTTTTAGCTGTATGGACATCTGTCCCAAATCCATGTCAATATCATCGTATTTTTCACTCCAAAAAATGTCAAAAGCATGTAAACAGAAGCAATCTATGTAGGCCCTTTATGTTAGCTGAAACACACAACATCTAGAAATGATTTGTTTCACAACTGTATGATGATAAGTTGCAACTATAATAGTTATTGTACATTTTTAGTCAAGAAAAAACTATCTACTTCTAGGAAAGAAATAAACATATTCTAAGCTTTAATCACATATCTATATTCTGATACACCTTAAGTACACTTCTGTGCATTTTTCCCCTGTTAATGGATCAATACTTAATCTTCAATTAAAACAATGGCTTTTCATGCATCATGAGGTGTTCTATGTTAAAAAAGGTAAAAGTGTATCCATGCTAAGGCCATGTTATCAGTCTTCACATAATTACCAAAGTGCACCCTAGATGGTAGTAGAACAGAAACTGAGTTTCAAGGTCTGTTAGTTTTATATGCTATTTAGTTTTTCCATCATGTGGAGTTTCAACATCAGAATGTTTTGGACACCTTTTGGGAGTTACAGTCGAGCTACTACCTTTTTAGGTTTCTCATTTCATCAGAAAACTTAGCTACTTAAATAAGGAAAAACATTGACATGTACCATCCATCACAATTTAAGGATGTCTACAAGGTAAAAAAATACATTGGTCTTACATTAATCATTTGAAAACATGTTAGTGAAATTATGCAATATTTAATAGTGTAAACTGTATTATTAATGATTTTTATTCAACTTAACATCTCCTTGCGCCACAAGTAGAACTTAAATGTTTAAATATTAAAAAAAAATCCACACACAGAAACCTTCCCAAAGGTATAAAAATGTTTTATTTATATAAATATAAAGTTAAACTGAAGGTGGATGAATCACTTTATTTTATGAATAGTTTTATAAATAATAAACAGGATAAAATCTTTGTGGAATCTATGTATTATTAGAAAAGAAGAAAAATGTTCTCCATTGCAAAGAAAACTCTTTCTATCTTGTTCAAAGTTCTGTTTTTCTTCTTTTTTAATTACGTTTCCCATAGCATAGCTCCAATATATTAGGTGGAAGTCAGGCACTTAAATACAGAGTTAGATTCCAGGAAATTTCTGTAAAAATGAGCAGCCCTTGTTTGACCTTGCAGTCCTCTGGGAGCAAGACTTATCTTTCTACACCTGTGCAGAACTTCTGTGTTTTGAATATTTTTTATTCTTATACTGAACTCCATTGATCCAATGTTCATTTGTTCTTCCAGTATCCTCACACTAAGAACTATGACTATTCATAGTTATAGATTCTTGCTTTTTAAATAGCTGCTGGTGACTCCTGTTCTTTTAATGAAATAGTTTCATGGACTGAATATTCACTCACACAATAAGAGACCTGTGAGAGTCCAAATTTGCATGGCATTATTCCATAATCATCAGCCTGTGAAATTTTCTGGGATTATGTCACTCTTCATTTCTGTTATAGCTATGAAACATTTAGGAAGAAATTAAAAATACCTTATGCCAAAAAAAAATACGGAGAAAAAATCTTGTCTTTGTAATGCAGAAATTAAGCCTGTAAACATAAAAGAACAGATCTTGAGTTTCAGTCACTGTTTCCAGGACACTTAATAATATTTTTTTTATTTTCCATGTCTATAATTAGTGTAGTGCAGAACACAATTTATTTCCTTACATATTTCTGCAGTTTTCATTGTTCCATCTCCAGCTCCACATCTTCTGGATCTGTCCTACATATTACTAAGTATTTTCTGTGTCCTCCTAAAGAGAGGGCTATAACATTCTCCAGTAGAGACGCATTTCTTGGCTGTACCAGATACAAAGGAAGATGTTCAGAAAAGGCCAGTGAATACATTCGGTGCCTCAGCTCATGTGGAAAAGAACTAGCTCATGATCTGTCTGAGGAATAACTTTAATACAGGCATGTAGCTGATATCATGTGACCATCCAGAAATAGATACTTGATAGTAGGAATGCATGGTTTCTCAATCATCAACAGTGCTAATCATGAGATAAAATTGAGGTGTCTAGTTCTGTAAAGAGAGGAACATTTTGTGAAACTACAGTTTCACACTCCTAGTTCTTGGATTGATCCTGACATTTTGAAAAGCTGATCCTTATGCTGTTCCCTCTGTGCCTAATGGGAAAACACAATAATTTCCAGAGTACAGCTGGACCCATAGGAGATCATCCTATGTAACAAATATTTTAACCAAATTTTGATACTTAATTTAGGTAACTATTTTTAAAGAGTATTCAGGTTGAGAATTTTGAATGCAGATAAAATAAACCATTTTCATGGATGATTACAGTTTTTCCCTGTTATATAAACTTCTAACTAAATCCTTGAGTCATATATTCTCCAAATTAAACTGGCGTAACAGATAGTGAGAATAATTTTATTTTATTGCTTTAACTTTCAGTTATTTGACATTTTACTCTTGGATATTTATTTTCAGCATTGCACCGTTTGCATAACCTATCCTGAAACTCTGTCTTTGAGACCAAATTGATGATTTAGATTTCTAGTAGTATCTTCAATGAATAATTATTAAATCATTAGATTTGTAATTACAGATATTTTTATTTTTAAAAGTAAGCATAGCTATTCCCCTAACTGTGAAGTTTAAAGTCCAGGTTAGATGTGCCTTACTGGATGATCATTTCTAAACCAACTGTATAATTTTGAGGCGCAGAATGCTGATAGAACCTGTCACAACTAAGATGATTTAATTAGGGCAAGTAAGTACAAGTCTGAGTTCAAGATTTTCAAAGACAAGGTTTTGGCTGATTACATTGTTGCCTATCCCGAGAGATTTTAAAAAAAAGAGCATTTTGAAGGGTTTTCCTTTTTTGAAGAAACAAGTATTGGAAGGTTGTAAACATCACACAGTTGCTAAAAGTCTTGATACTAGAAATTCAATTATTCTAGTAATACAGGTTATTTCAGTAGCACGGAGCTCTAAAACTCCATGGAATCCTTATGCTGGACATTTTTCAAATCCAAGAAAAGACATTTTCTCATCTAAGAAAGGACACAAAGGATCTTGTGTACGCCTACTTTATTAAAACTCTTAGATCAAGACAGAAGCTGTAAGCATTTAGGTACTTCAAGTTAATTGTAAGCATGTTAATTGTAAACTTTAGAACTTAATTTGTTACGTTTATTCAGTCATTATCTCCTTTTTTTAGACTGAAAAGAAGATGCAAAAAGTTGTCGAAAGTTTTTGGGCTCAAAAGCCCTCAAAGTTCTAGACCCTTACAAAGTATTGCTAATGGTGTTGCTGAAAAAGAATGAATATTTAATGAGCTGTAAATAAATTATAATACATTTTTCTGTGGAAAATGCCATTGGAACTTTATTTATTTAAGTACTATCTCGGAAAAAAAAGAAAAAGAAAAACAAACCTAAGTCTACAAAGCAAAATTTTAGAGACTATAATGGGAATTTCGATATTAATTCCGAAGAGATTGGAATTTCTCCATAATACAATACTGACTTCCCAGTTAATTAAAATTTAATGTTAAGTTGCTGCATTTTTCACTGACTTTGGCATGCTGACATAGAACTCCTGACAACATAAGCAGTGTATGTACTTTATAAAAGAAAACTCAAACATCCTTAGTGTGTGTTACCATATACCTAAATGTGATTGTTTCAAACAACCAGACAGTGGGGAACCTGAACCATTTGGCTCATCCTTTATCTGCTCAAGCATTATTCAATGCTTTCCATTCAAATTCTTACTGTGAGCCAAATGGTTTCTGTGAGAGGTCCAAGCACAAATACTTTCTCTCAGAACATTCTGCTGCTGATCCAGCACAGAACTTGTTCCTTTCCTCTTTAAAGGCACATTGATCCCAGAAAAGAGTTGAAAGGGGAGCTGCTTCATGTTAAATAAAGGGCTCCCTTGAGTAGGTGCACCACACACAAATGAAAATAGCAAATACCTATGCTACCTCCACATCAAGGCACTTCTTATTTTAGCCGGTGGGCATGTCTAATGGGCAGTGATGATGACAAAGAAGAGGCCTAAAGCACCTGTAAATCATATACATATAAATTAGCATATAATTTTTATTAGTTTGCCTTGAAATGAAGTGTAGGCATACTAAAGTAGTATTTAGCTACTTTGTATCACGGTGATGGGAGGACTAAACATGATGTATAAGCATTTTGCATGAATATATAAGCACATGACCACCAAATACACAAAGAACGATATTTATACCTACACGTAGCAAACACTCAGCTAATGGAAAGCTACTAGACAGATAAGCATAAGGGACTGATAAGGAATGGACGTCCTGTCAACTACACAAGAAGGATGACTGATAAAATGACAAGGACAATACACAGTTTCAGAAGCAGATGAGAGTGTTCTTTTCTGGGAGGCAATAGAATAACCTTTAAAAAAATTAGAGAAGTGCAGAAAACCAATGAAAAAAGGTAATCTCCCCGAGGCTCTAACTTCGTTTGTCAGTGCTCTAAAGACTGATAATCATGGCCTCTGTGACTATGAGACACCAGGGATTGAAGTCAGCTCCATGGGATTGCATTTACACAGCTAGTTTAGAATGTGGTTGTTAAAGACTAACAGTTTTGTATATCTAACAATGATAACTAGTGAGAGACACATGTGAACGAACCATTACCACAAAGCATGTTGTTATTGAAAGCATTCAGTAAGATTTTATTAAGAAGTTTAAAACTCCCGATTTGCCCTTTTCATAAGCATTCTTATCACAGTGCTCTCTGAATTTGCAATACATAGATATACATCTATAGATAGATGTTTGTTTAATGACAAAAATATTAATCCCTATAATAGCAATTTCTTAACTATGAAATATATTTATCTGTTTGCTGTAATCTACATCTGCTCTAAGAAGCTTCTTGAAGAGAACTGTGTTTCAAATCACAGGTGAACTATTCCTTTCATTTTGCCTTAAATGCTGCTTTTGAGCGATGTTTTAAAATGAAGTTGTTGAAACAAGTTCAAAAGGACCAAAACAAGGTTACTGTTTTTTGCACCTGCTAAAAGGTTCTTTGAGCAAGCATGCAAAAAAGAGGCCAAGCACCTATCACTGCAATTTATGGAGGGGCACTTGTGGGCCCAGCACTCCTCATGTTTCCCTGAAAGGAGTATGTGATAGCTAATGTAACACAGAGCTCCTTCTAAAGGAATGCAAAGTGGGTGTAAATGGGTGGGATCAGTAGACATCAACTGCATAAAGGGGAAAGTCTCTCTATTCTTAATGGATGTTCCCACTTCTCTTCAGAATATCAGCATTGTCTTTCATTGTAGGATCCCTGGAAACATGAAACTATATTTTTCCAGGGATTCTCTGCTTCCTGTTTTTAGTCTGCCTCTTTTCTCTGCAGTCTTTTTCTCCCTCTCTGCATTTGTGTTTCTGAAGAGGCATGGTATTGCTTTATATGGTTTATATAGGTATGCATCTTTTGCCACCATGAATCAATACTTGTTTTACTCTAATACACTACTCAATATCTGCAAATTGCCTTAGAATTAATAAATTACTTTGTTAGCCATATAGTGTTGTTATCACTTGAATTCACTTCCCAGAACTCCATTTTAATGAACTATGTTCCACTTCTACTTGAGGGGTTGTATGACAGGGACATGCCAAGAAATTTACAGGCTGTAAAATCTCCACTTAAGTTCTTAATTCCCATCAAAAAAAGGAAAGTACATCAAGAAGAAGAAGAAAAAAAAAAAAGAATAAAAGAGATGAGTGAAGGAGAAAGCATGTGTCATTTTTACCATGCTTTGATACCATTTTATCCAGTTCTTCAGACGTAGAATCATACACTAATTTAGGTTCAAAGAGACCTTTAAAGGTCATCTACTCCAGCCTCCCCTGCAATGACCTTGAATGTTTCCAGGCACAGGGCAAGGATGGGTCATTCTTCCTTTGGACCATTTTAGCTCCTGGTTGAAATGAATACTGCTTTATTTTAAACAGCTATATTAATATATGTTTAATTTAAAGCTTCTGTATTTAAGCTTATCCCATTTTATAGACTTGAAAGTCCTTGTTATTTCTATCTCATTGACTTTAAAGAAGCAAAAATTTGTTTAATTCCATTGGCAGAGATCAAAAAATAGAACTGTATGTGGATCAAATACCTGCAAACACTAGCTGTTAGAGCTGTAACCAATTCATTTGAATAGCGTTTCCTTTACATCCCCTATAATTCCTTTGTAGTCAATAGTTTTCTCTTATATTGCCCGAGATTTATTCATTCTCTTGTCAGTAATTTCTGCTGTAGCAACTGTGTATACTGTAGATTCCAAAAACAATACTTGATAAATAATTATCAGTCTTACCTACTGTGATGTCTGATCCCTATAGTATAAGAGATTCATATTCATATTAGGGATTTATACTGATTTCCAAAATGAAAATCATGTATTTGTCACTAGTCACAGAAAATCAAAGCTAAAGGTGGTAGAACTTGGGTTCCAAGAAAAGACCGGAATACTTGTACTTATGTTAGTGTTTCAACCGAAAAGTGTAAGAGCGAATTTATCGAAAGCTATGTCGTTGCCAAGTGCAGAAACATGATTGAGAAGGAGTGCTTAGAGAATATAATTTACCAATTTCCTTGTGATTGCTGTAAAGGTAGAGCAAGCTGCTAGCCATAAAGAGGATGCTAACATCTAGCAACCATTTTACAGAGTCCCAAGTGAGTTTGTGAAAGATTTGCTCTGAAGTTTTCCCTGACAATTACCATTCCTGAAACATCAGCAAGCCAAAAAAAGAGAGAAGAATGAGAAGATAAAGCCTGAAAGAAACAGAATAAAGGCTTTTTAGCACTAATGAATGCTTAAGTTTCTAAGCAGAGAATAGTTTTCTGAGGCCAAAGAGAAACATGGAGGACTTCACAGCATGTATGCAGAATCATACTCGATAGTTGTTCAAGTGCATCTATGTTTTATTACTCTTCTTGTGAGGTGATTTAAGACCTCATCCCGCATTACAAATCACATAGGAAATATCAAGAAATGACCACTTCTTAACTCTATCAGAAAATTTAGAAAACTGTGAAATCTTTCAGCAGCACACACTCTCATCCTGAATGAAAACCTCTCCCTAAAGGGAACCTCTTCTTCTTTGGCTTTAGTCTGTGAAAATATCTCAGTGATGCAATGTTAGTTTATTTTTCTCACAAAAACTTCAACCTTGATGTATAAGTATAGGATTTTTTCCTGAGTTGGAGTATTTTTAATGTTAGAATTATATTGATGTTCCATTCTTTGCAAATGCCTTTTTTTGTTGTGCTTTTTTTTTTTTTTTTCCACTGTTGTCCAATATATTGTTGAATTACTGTCTTTGCACTGAGGGAGCATAATTCCTTTTGGTTTTTGTACAAAGAAAGATAGAAGATAAAAGATAGTTACCAGAGCCTCATAGTTAATATTAGTTAATATTACTGGGATTTGATTGACAATACTGGAAAAAAAAAACACTGCATATTATTTCATTTCTTATAAAGACATCCTGAACTACGACAGGTTTCAAGTTTGTATGCTTTTTGACCACAAAATTTTTCTCCGTCCATATCTTCTGATTTCCTTCCATTTTTTTCACTTTAAATGGCATCACTAAATACTCAAAGCTATCTTTTCACTTTCCTTCCAGAAAGACGTATTCTGATATACATACACCAAAGTATTCAGTACATACACAATATAGAAGTTATGTTGAGATCTGTTAACCTCACAAATTACAGGTTGAGTTGGGACTCAGTCACCATCTTCCTTCGTTATTTTTTTTACCTTTGGCATCCTTAACTTACTTAAAGGAGGAAAAAGAACGATAGTTGTGAAAGATATATTAGCAAAAACACAAGTATTCATACCCTTTTCTACATTCTTTTTCTCTAATATTATCAACTTTATTCCTTCACATTACTTATACATAGTGCTTTTTCACATTAATATTAACAACACTGTTAGGATTATTTCTATGTATAATTAAGTACAAAATCAATTAGCTTGGACATTTGGACTAAATGTTTGCAAAGTGTTACAAGAGTTGTTTCTTTACAAAGTGTTTTCTGACTACATTGTGGCCATGGAAGCACAACACAATTTTTTTCATATTATCTTGATATTTCTTTTAAGTTTCCCCCTAAAACAGGAACACAATGATCATTCCTTGTAACAGGGGAAGATGCTAGATGTATTTATATAATTCAGCAAAGTTTACAAGGTTTTCACAATTCACTCAGGTCTATACTTTCTCTCCTTTTTTCTTGGAAAAATAAACCGTTCTTCACCTCCATAATGGTCAGTATATGAAGATATTTTCAGCTGTGTGTAAAAGAGTCTCCTTTCTTTTATCTACTACCAATGCATTTGCTAGTTTAGTAGTTTACTTTTTCACAAAAGAACAGATGCTTTGTTTGTCCAAGCCTTTTGGAAGAATATCTTAAATCTCTAGAACAATAAGAACATGTTTTAGACATGCTTTCTGGACACATTTCACTTTATACAAATATAATATCTGCACAGGAATAAAGTGAAAGCAAGAGAAAAAGAAAGGCTACTAAACTCAACTGAATAAGTTTATCTAGTTTTTCTAGCATTGATGGAACCAAAAATACTGGAAGCCTTCTTAAACAAGCTGTCCTTTGTGCAAGGCTATAACAAGTCTGTTTAATCTTCCCTGAAGTTAGTCATCTGATGATAACTGTTTAGTTTCGCCTGTATAGTGAAATTTGGAGAACAAAGGAAAAAGAATGATAGTCCATGAGTGTTTCCAGCATTCTTGCTAAAATATTTTTGTTTACATATGACTAATGCATAATTGCTTTCGGGGTAAAATACAGTCATGGTCTTGGTCAGGCTAAGAAACATGTGTCAGGTATATAATCAAGTAACTGGTGTTAGATCACTTTATTTGACGTGTAGACATAGACATAGGAACAAGAAGTGTTTAAATGGATAGTAGCAACCTATGCTGATGTTCTTTTAGTATCTTCCAATTCCAGTAAGACTATCTGGGTTCAATATTTAAGAATAGCTCCTAAAATAATTGCAAATTTTAAAAAATAATATAATAAAAGAGGAAAACCCATGATTTGGACAGATGAAGGAGAAATGAAGCAAGAGGTTGCCTACTTTCAATGGAAGATGAAGAAAGTCTGACTTAATTTCCTGCATAGTTGCTGTGTTACCAGGAGATAGCTAATTATCACATTGCCTTCATATAATTTCGGAAGAATGCAAAACTGCATGGATTGGAAGGAAGCAATTAGGAGCAAGGGAAAGAGGATAACTTATCTTTACTGAATTTCTTTTTTTGTTTTAAATTAAGATAAATAGGTTTAAGTCTGAAAATTAGCATGAATTCTATTCCACACTGAAGTCTCTCGCTTTTCTTTGTCTTTTTGAGTTAAATGAGAATAAATGTTGGGGATTTTTTGTCAGCTTGAATAAGCTATGGAAATGTGAAAAATGTTATTTGGAGAATATGAGGTACAGATATAATAAACACAATTTTCAAATTTAATAAGTAAAAAAGTATTAAATAAAAACTTAATTTTTAGACAATGTGTTTATATGATTAATTTTACTTATAAAACACTAATCTTAATGTAAGATAGTGTCTTTATCTATGAACAGCGCTTGAAGAAAGCAGTCATGAGGAAAGACAGATGAGGATGGGGAAAGGCTTTTGTTAGAATCATCTGAAAAACAGTAATTGAGAAAAACAGATGCATCTTAGATCAGAATTCTCTTGCCAAGAAAGTCAAGTTTTAGAGGTTGATTTTCCTTCAGGTATTTTCATCTAAAAATCAAAACTATATTGCTAGATCTTTATTAAAGCAAAAAGAACTTATCTTTAGATATTTTAGAAAAAAACAAACAAACGAACAAAAAAAACCACCCCAAGAAACCAATCAAAACAAAAACCACTCCAAAACAAAACAAAACCCTGAAATCCATTAAGCTTCCAAGATGAACACAACTAATGGAACTGTACAGTTACTAACACTTAAATTCTCAGACGTGGTGAAGGAATGAGGAGAAGAATGTGAATATTCAAGGATCCATTGATTTTAATTTACTATAGACAGAGTTATGTCTCACCTCAGAGAACTATAAAGGTTCAAACACTAACAGAAAATATTGTTTTTCATACAAACATTGCAAAATCTTAATGATAATCTGGTTACAGTTCTTCCTTTGTACTAATGATCCAAGGAAATACCTGAACAATCAGAAGTAATTCCTGCAGTCAGGCACACTTTGTTTCTGTTGTATTTTAAATAAAATTTTAAGTTGTATATAACTTAAATATCCTTATTTTGGAATTTTAAGATGAATTAAACTTTGTCAATAATATTATCCTCAATATATATGAAGAAGGAACAAGGAATGGAGGTACCTGTGTCTCGTCTGCCAAGATGCTGTTAACGGACTCTCCTCACAGCCATACCCCACATGATACCAAGGAGATCAGAGAGGAGAAAAAGGGATATGCAGACATAAAATCACATGTTCTAAACCTATCCTTTGAGATTAGAAAATGCTGGGGAATGTTTTCTTGCCCGGATGCTAAATAGTCTGTCCTGGTACATTCTATTAATCTTGCCTAGCATTCAAAAATCCCTACTTTTAAATCTTGTATGAGAATTGATCCCTGACCAGTACTAACTCCCTCTGTGTTGTGTCTGAAAAGTGCCTGGGAAAAGACTTACTGTTCCAATGTAATTTCATTCCCAGGACAGGTAAAATACTCCTGTTCCATAAACAAGAGGTATAAACAAGAAGCATAAATAAGAAGCATAAATAAGAGTACAGCAGTACCCAGCAATAATTGCATTAGTATTTAATTAAGTAGTGTAGACACAATGGAAGATTCTGAAATTTATGGAAAAGCTAAAGCTAAAATAGCCACTCAGAAAAATTTCTGCTTGTTAACAACTACTGTCATTTTGAGCTGGATAATCCCAGTCTCTTTCCATAGTATCTCACTGAAGTCAGACTATACTTCCAAAAATTAATAATTCCCATTTAGTCAAAATCATTCCCAAAACTAAAGCCCTGGTGAAGTGTCTGTAGGCTTTGGTGGGGCCAGGTTGGTGTGAGCAGGAACAGCATTTTCATTTCTTTTTAGAATTTTTTCTTTCTTTTTGTTTGCAGAATAACTTCAATTTTTATCAGAGATTATCATTTAATTTTTTTTCTTTCCTCATTTGCCAGGAATAAAGAGATTACCTGCTTCCTCATCATCATCTTCAGTGGTCTGCTTACTGCTGAGAAACATCTTTATATTCTCCCTATCCACAACTTGGAGAATGAATATACAAGTCTGCTAAAAGCAATAATTCAAAGGGAAAGTTTTGATGTTTAAGAACTTATTATATCATTGGGTACATATTTAAGGGGAACAACAAATTATTCATTTGCACCCATAAAGCTAACCCTTAGCTTGATTGGTTTTGACCTATTGTGGCATTGTTCCCATCTCCTGCTGGTTTTCTGGCAAGAATGCCCTTCTGAAATTCTTTTGTAGATTGTGGGCTGATTGTGCAGGAATTCAAATGGTGAAGCAAGGTATATTCTTTGCATGTTTTAATGAGTTTTGCTCTCTTCCTCAAGCCAGCTGGCTGCAAGCTTTAGATAATGCACAGGAGCCAAAGCCAAAAAGTACTCAGACCAATAAAGAAATAGCTGTAGCTCAAACTAGATGCATCTTAAGCATTTAAAGGGCTTCAAAAAAGCTCTAAAGGCAATTTTCATCTAGTGAGTATGAAAACAAATCTGATACTAGGGGACGCATTATATGTGCTGCATAGTTCTCCCTCTTCTCTCAGTAGCATTTCAAGCAAATAAAATTGAAAGACTTTCTCAGTTAGCCTAGCAGAGCTCTGGCTAGGTGTGAAGCAGAGCTGCAGTTTATTCTCAGTTCCTCCATCCTGAGCCAAGAGTTGTGGATGCAGTATGATAACCAGCAGACTGAATGAAAAGACTGGATTTGATTACATTTAATAGTAATAAGATGTGGGAAGGATGTAAGAAAGAACTATAGGAACTTTGCCAAAGGACACCGAATGCTGAAAGAGGACGGATTTTATTATTTTCAAATGTAAAGCTTTGTTTCTGTTGTTAAGTGTAAACAAATTCCATTAGCTTCACATATAAAACTTGCTGTTAAAGTTAGTGCTATAAAATTAGCCCATTTTTAACATCTGACCCACTGAAAGGCTAAAATCAAGAAAAAAAGATTTGCGTGCTAAACTAGAGCGAGGTGTAGTACTACAGGATTTATATTAAGAGTAAAAATCACACAGACAGTCATTAAGAGTTAACTCTGGATAGGTACAAATATAACAGCATGAAGATATGTCACCTTTCTTCACTGTGGTAAAGATAAACATATTCTGTCATTTGTAACTCTCTACTCCTCATTGTCTAAATTACTTTTAATTACTCCTCCAGGATTCTATTTTTTTTTTCCTCCATGAAATATTATTACGAATAAATCCCACTAACACTTACCACTCTAGGGAGCCTCAACCTGAAAGCTTCCCATTAATGAGTCTGGATCTTTAACTTTCAGCACATCCCAGTCTTAAGGAACAGTCCTTAGAAAGAGAATTCTCAGAAACAAAGTAGTATCTTTCTGGTGAAAGATACTACCATGTCATGGTAAAGGGGAACTAAAACAATCAAAAAAACCTTCGTCTGCCCCATCTTCACATATATTACAATCAATTTTATAGTATCTACTTTTAAATAGGGGTGGCAATGTAGAAATATATTGTCAGTGTTGGATCTAGGAAACACTCAATTAGTGCATTTATAATGCTAAAATAGTATCGGTTCAAAAATACTTTTAAAAAGAGAAATGGACAAATAGAACAACAAGATCATTTTGAAATTTGTGTTTCTTGACTTTTTTTTCTGCTAAATTTATTCTTGACCTTTTCATCTATGTTTGAAAATCTAGGCCTAAAGATTTTATATTATTTTTTGTGCACAGCTGGAGTCACTATTGAGAGTGAAGCACACACACCGAGAAGGAAAAAAACAATTCAATCAAAGTTCTCTGTAGTTTCCATGTACTCAAATTTCTTTTTCCTTCAAGTATAGTAATGTGACACATTGGGGTTTACTGCAATACTGTCTAGGGTTTTCAGCCAGGCATTGTAGCATTTGCTATATCTTGGTTTTGAGCAGAATACTAAGTTATAAAATAGTATAGTAATGCTATAAAAAGTTATTTGCTTCTTCTTTTCATAACGGCATTTGAAAGTACCAAAGCATTACCTGGAAGGTTTGCATAGCACCCATTGTTTTTCCAAGCACCCTCACAAGTTATGTTTTATCTATTCAGTTTTGGCAGTCACTTAGAAGTCAGATGAAGACATTGAGATAATATGCTTCTTTTCATTTTGATCCATAGGCTGCTATATTTTGACTGTAGCAGTATTCAGTATTGTGACTCAATAATATAATTCAAGAACAGCTACTAATTTTGACGAATTAAACTTTGTTTCTGACTACTGAACTGTGTTACAAGGATGATAACTTCAATCAGGTGCATATGATTTAAAGATACACTAATTCAGATTAAAATTTAACCCTGTCCATCATTCCTTCTTCAGCAGTAAGTTCATGATTCATTCATTCACCTCTATTCTGTGTTGCATGATTAGACAGATTACTTGGAAGTGTAGTATCTTTTGTTGTTGCAATGCTTGTGTAGTTGAGGAATTACAATCAAGGAAAGAAAGAAAAAATATTGATATGAATACAACTCATTATTCTGTTGAGGACTTGTTTTGACATATCAGTCAATGTAAATCATCAGCGTTACAATGACATTGATTACAATTTCCTTCTCTTTGATCACATTGCAAATTCCTTGGTAGGATAACATATAATTTCCAGTGTATCTCATCTGTTTTCATAACATGGTTCACCTCATCCTACTGAAAACCATACAAACTACTTACTTCTATTTGTATTCCTTGCTGTAACTTACTACAAGGTAAAGTAACTTTGTGATAGATTTTGGTTACTGGTCTTTAAAGCTACTTGTTAATTTAATTTAAATTGAAATCTGGAATTAAACGAAAACCCAGCATAATCCAACATGCATTGATATGCTTATAGTAATTTAAAAGCTCCAATAAAGATGCCTTTTGGCCTGACATGTCTGCCTTCTAACTTACACACCTATGTTAAACCTGTTTAATGGAAAGGTAGTACCCTAACTTTTCCCTTGCATATAATGTTGTTTTATCAGAAGAACTTTATTTCCAGATTTTCTGGCAACATTCTTCATAGAGATTGCTTATACTTTTTCCTTTGTTTGGCAGCTCCTCAGGAACAAAGAAGACGTATTCAAGTGAATATGAAAGGACAGTTGGACCACGATTTATCCTTGGACTGTCTACCAGGTAATAACCTGGAACACAACAAGTGCACAGTGCACTTGTGCTCAAGGTCCTGGTCTTGAAAGATTTTCTACGTTGAAGTGGATTAAAACAGAGTTCTGGATAGACAAGATTAGACTGACGGTTAAGACAAAACATCATGAAAAACTGTCTTTTGATCTTGGTCTCATTTTTCCAGAAAAGTGGGGTTTTTTTTCTGCATTGTTCTGAAGTTATGGAACACATTAATCTTTAGAGCTAAAAGAAAAAGGCTTTTTCACTGTTAATTATTTCTGGCTCTGTGCTATGATCCAGTGCAATTACATTATCATGAATATCCTTAAAGTAGGAAGTAGAGCCTTAAAAAAACTGGTAAGGACTACGCTATAGTGTTTGTGTTCTTTGCTTTGCAGTAAAACAGCTACAGTAGTTGTGATACATGATGTTTCATAGATTATGTGTTGATCATTAAGAGATCAAGGTGGTACTAGGTAAATTAGAATTGAGGATTTGAAAGTCACAAGGACAAAATGAATCCTTTCCATACTCCTGAAGTAATTGATCTAATAACTTGGCATTAAATTTAAAACAAAACAGATCTACGTTTGAAAAGAAGAAGAAAGAAAAAAACACAGACTACATACTTCCTAAAATAATGTTTTCAGGCATTCACTCTCAGTTTTAAGCAACAGGTCCGGAGCAGTTCTATGGAGATCTAGTCTATTCCAAAAAAAAAAAAAACGAAAACCAACCTGCTAACAGGTCAGAAATACACCCGTGTACTTTTTATCTTATGAGCTATCTATAGATAGCTAAGGGGATTTTGCTTCGTATTTTCAGTTTATCCTTCCTTCAGGTTTTAAGTGATTGTATTTCACATTGAAAATTCTGGAAACACGTCACTTAAAACTGAAGTGTATTCATGGAGGGTACATTTAAAAGGTCATGTATTGTTTTTATGCATGTGATCTTTATACTGTCTTGCTTTATATATAAAATGTTAATTGCTACACTTAGAGAGTTGAAGGGAGAGTTTTAATAATATTAAGTTTGAGTATATTCTTTCATGAAATACATTCTTTAGCATCTGAAGATGGAGAATTCAGTGAAAATCATTATGTTTTATAACTCTGGCAATTATATTTTGTGATTATAAATAAAATTAGATTCATGGGAATAAGTATTGGAAATGAAAGGTTTTACTACCTCATTATTTTAAAGAAAAAAATACAATGATTTTTTTTAGTTTTCTTATCACAAATGGAATTATGTACCCACAAAAAGTGATAACCTACACCGAGTCAAGGCTATGACTTTACAGTTATCTTATTGGGTATTAATATTTGGAAAATAATTTTTGTAAATTTGAACACATACCAGCTGGTCATCCATGTTTCTGTCAATAGTCTAAATCCCCTAAAACACTTTAATCCTTTCAGGAAATGGAGAAGTATGTTCTTATATTTAAGTGAAGCTTAAACATATCAAAGGTACAGTTGTATATCAAGTGGTCCAGAATATCAGTAAATAGGAAATCTTCATCCAGACAAAGACTAAAATGTCAAAACTATGTCGTTTCTTGTACAGTCAAAACCTAGACAGCATATGAGTTCTGCATTTTTTCTAAAAAAGGTGGATATAATTTCTTAAGAGCTCAGGAAAAGAATTTGCTCTTAGTCATTTTTAGTGAACATATTTTTACAATAATATCTTGTAAAGCATTAATAGATATGTCTTAGCATGCATTGTGGCCCAATAAAAATGGTTGTATATACAAACAGGATTTTGAGAACTCAATATCCACACTGTATGAATTTCTGGAGTTACAGTTAAAAAAAAAAAAAATCTTGATCCTAGACTGAATATTCATCAACAAGTGGAGACATCAGATGAATTCTTGGAGCTGACCATCCAGAAAATCCATTTGTTAAAAACTACTGCCTAAATCAAAAAAAGTCCTCAATAAGTGTGACAATTTGGAGATTCCCTTTAAAAGTATATTCATGATCTGAATCAATGTGTTGAGAAAAACTTATCTCTTTTCTTCATGAATGAGTGTTTTTTCCAGTGTCAGTATTTATACGGTGTTTGATAGTTTGCTAGATTCTTATTGCTTGTATATGATAACTAGAGCTGTCAACAAGGAAAAGTACTTTTCCCCACTTCAATAAATTTTGATAGGATTTTATGATATAAGAACAGTCTTTAGTTTTTTTCTAAGTGGAACAGAAACACAAATTCAAAACTGTCAAACCCAAAATTATGATATTATTCATTTGAAATGTGGGATGTCATCCAAGGAGATTTTGTTTAACATACTCAATCATTTATCTATTTTGTGATATTTAGTTGTAAACACATTCTCCTGTAACAAACTACTGTTTTGTAGTGCCACTTTTATTCAGTCTTAAATGGGAGTTGGATTTTCCATCCCACTATTCCATCTTTTCATTTATGTTATGTTCAGATTATTTTTCTGGGGAACAGGACTATACATAGAGCCACAAATGAGATTGATTAATGATTGAAGAGTCCATATGATCTAATTAATGCAAAGATGCCTCATTAATGGAAAATTTATAATTACCATGTGTAACCTTCAAGTAGGTACTCTTATGCCTTCATATGCTCACTGAACCTTTAAAGAACTAAGGATGGAAGGAAGATTTTCAAGAAGACTTATCTGGAATCATGCGCATAGTGGGGATTGCTTCCTCCTCAGTTCTGTGTTTGTTTGGGGCTATCTGTTTGTTCTCTATGGTAGTTTACTTCCTTTTCTCTTAGTTCCCTGATAATTGATCAAAAATAAACAGCACTATCCTTCCTTCCCCTGCCACCAACTAACCACAAAGAGATTGAAGAAAGAATAAATCCAGTGAACAGTTTGCATGTCTTGAAGAGAATCATAAAATCATAGAATCAATCATAGAATCATAGAATGTTCCAGTTAGAAAAGACCTTTGAGACCATTGAGTCCAACCGCATCCATCATCCGCTAAACCATGTTCCTCAAAAACTCATCTACCTGTTTTTAAATACCTCTAGGGATGGTGACTCAACCACCTCCCTGGGCAGCCTGCTCCAGTGCCTGACCACCCTTTTGGTAAAGAAATTCTTCCTAATATCAAGTCTGAACCTTCCCTGGCACAACTTATGGCCATTTCCCCTTGTTTTCTCACCTGTCACTTGAGAGATCAACACTCGCTCTGCTACAACCTCCTTTCAGGTAGCCATAGACAGCAATGAGGTCTCCCCTCAGCCTCCTCTTCTCCAAGGCAAACAATCCCACTTCCCTCAGCTGTTCCTCATAGGACTTGTTCTCCAGCCCCTTCACCAGCCTCGTTGCCCTTCTCTGGACGTGCTCCAACACCTCAATGTCCTTCTTGTACTGAGAGGCCCAGAACTGAACACAGCACTCGAGGTGTGGCCTTATCAGCGCCGAGTACAGAGGCACAATCACCTCCCTTGTCCTGCTGGCCACGCTGCTTCTGATACAGGCCAAGATGCCAGTGGCTCTCTTGGCTACCTGGGCACACTGCTGGCTCATATTCAGCCAGCTATCAACCAATATCCCCAGGTGCTTCTCTGCCAGGCAGCTCTCCAGCCAGTCTTCCCCAAGCCTGTAATGCTGCATGGGGTTGTTGTGCCCCAAGTGCAGGACTTGGCATTTGGTCTTGTTAAACCTCATCCCATTGATCTCAGCCCATCGATCCAGCCTGTCCAGATCCCTCTACAGCGCCTCCCTTCCTTCAAGTAGATCAACACTGGCACCCAGCTTGGTGTCGTCTGCAAACTTTCTAAGGGTGCATTCAATAATTTCGTCCAGATAATTAATAAATATTTTGAACAGGACTGGACCCAGATAGGACTGGAGGAATCAGGACATGCATAGACAATTCATTCAGATAAAAAAAAAGTGGAAAAATTTACAATGTTCCTTAATCTAGTTTATGACTCCTCTGATATTATGATTTTATGAATGTTTAAATACCCAGTAATGAAAGTATAACAAATTTATTTCTTTCAATAAACATCATGACGATTTCTTTAAAAAATATGTATATATTTTAGCACAACAACATTAGTGATCAATTGGATGCAAGTCTTTCCGTTTTTTAACAAATAACACATTCAGGTCTGTAGAAGATAATATTACTTCCTGGTATATTGACCTAATTAGAGGATGAAGTTTTAATGGATGGACAAGAAGCCCCTTGGCATTTCCTTGTGCATTATTTTTTCATTTATTAAGAAAGAACTTGTGTATAACCACTGACAATTTATTCAATGAATGTGCTCTTTATTTTTCAATTCTATCAGTTTCTTCTTTTTTTTTTATTTCCATTTAAACTGATGAGAAAAAAACTTTTAAAAACATGGGGAAAAAAAAGCAAAAAAAACCGCTCAGTCACCTAAACAACCTCCTAACATTAAAAATTTACTCTAAAATATTTCTCAGGACAACAACAAGCAGTTAAGGACTTTGGAATATTGTGCTGTTCATCAAGTCTCTTCCTAGCATACTGTAAGTCCTGTTGTACATGAAAGAAAAGTTTGTTTATTCTTCATCCTCTTTTGTTTTGGTTTGGTTTGGTTTTAATCTCTGCAGTAGTTACGGTTCTTTAAAACAGATTATTCCTGCTTTACGATGATGCATTACTGTGCTGTGCCTAAAGCAAGCAGCAGTCTGGTTTCCCCAGTCACTCGGGGCAAGGGATCAATGCAGCACACTGTGAAATCATGGAAAGGTATGGGGGAAAAAAAAGGGTAATTCTGCACATTGTGTGGAGCTGAGACATGTCATTTTTTACCTCAGGATACATATTTTTATTCCAAACATTCTATCCTATGTTTCCCGTAAAACAGCTTTAACTTTTTTTCTGCAATATTTATGCCCAAGTTAACCATAATGTTTTTTTCCATTTTGGATGAGAGAGAGAGAGCTCAGTTCATTATTTGACCTCAGGTTTTCCTTGCTTTACTTTTAAATTTCCAACATGAACAAATTTCATTCATAACTCAGTAACAGTATTGTTTAATTTTGCAATACACTTGTCAGGTCTTCAAGGTATAAGAAAGCCTTATAAATATGGAGTAAACCAGAATATTTTTCAGATAACTGATTAGAACTAGCAGATTTCAACACTATATTTATAGTCTTGTTCTGTATATCGGTGCTGAAGGGTCGGTAGCAATTTCTGCTACTTTTAGGTTTGACAATGCATCTAACAGCAATGATGTTTTTCAATTAAAAAATGGCTACTAAGGCCTACCCATTATCTGTGTTTACGTACTAGCTGCACTAATAAATAGCTCCATGAAGCTGTTATTATTTGGACAACTTGACTCTATCTTTACAGTTAGTAAAATTTCCATATTTAAAATTTTTAATGCTGGTGATGGTTTTTATTTCTACTTTATAGTCAAGATTTCTTCTCAAGATACGGTAAATAAGGTGGTTGAGATCAGATGATACATTTAGATTTTGCCTTAACTTAAATGATTAGAACTAAACCCTCAAAAATAAAAATCATGTGTTCAATTAGACCTTTTACATAACGGGATTGAGTCTGCATGCCGTCAGAACTGTTTCTGGCAACAGTAACCCACCTGCAATATAGGAGACAAAATAATATCAGACTGTTTTGGCACAGAATAAGAAAATAATATTTATCTACTTATCTTTAAAATCTTTATTCCACTCTAGAGAATTATCTTTTAAATTATCATGGTATTATTTTTGATTTAAAATCCCTCTTTGCTTCAGTATCAAATATATATTTCTTCTTTATAGCCATTTTCTCTTCTGGAACTTTAGCAGCTTAGAAGAATTTTTTTCTGTGACATTCAATCAACAATAGAATACTAAAGCTTGTGCAACAAAAAAACTGTAGAGATGGAAAAGAAGAGAAGGTCTTTAAATCCTTTCTCCTTCAGATTACTGCTAGGTTTTTTCCTCTCAGAGTCTTGAAGAGAGCTCTTTCAAAACTAAATTTGACAGTCTTCCACTTGGGTTGTTTCATTTCTTGAGAACAAAAACTATAGGATAGCTTTACTATTCCCTTCAAAAATAAATTGCTTGCTAAATTGCTTTCCAGGCATCAAGTCAAAATTCTTTTAGATTTGAATTATGCATAGAAGAGAAGCTTTCCTGAAAATCATTTGAATGATGCAAAAGACTTTATAAAAAAGAAGCAGGTACAAGAGAGTGATAGATTCCTGATGACTTAGTAGTCTTATTTCTCACTTTCAGTAGCAAATATTTCTACTTCTACATTAATAAATCACTACTTTTGGGGGGTGTTCACTAACTCAACAATGAAAATTAGTTCTTATTGCTATTCTAACAAAAATATTTCCTGTTTATCAATACGTATATAGTGACTCATATTTACCAAAATGCCTATTCCAGATGTGAATCTAATTTAAATGATGAAATAATAGCTTATTTGTGCATCTTGGATGAAGATTTAATTAACCTTTATCTTCTTATGCTTGTATAATGTAACAGTACTTATCGAGCATTTTTAGAATAACATGCTTAGTTTATTTTTTGCATGGAAAATACAGGAAATATTTGAAGAACACTGATATTTAGAAAATTTTAATTATATATTGGATCACTTCATCCCATATCCTTAAATTTCCAACTTTAGAACCAGATTTAAAGATGTTGAAAAGAATGTGATAAGAAATGTGGAGATAGTTTTCATATCAGGTGAGCGTACTGGCCAGAGATATTTCTCATATAAGTGTTATGCTTGGTGTACTTGTAAATCTAAATTCAATGTCAGCTAATTTGGAGAGAAACCGAAATAAGACATATTAAGATGTTGAAAAGTCCTCAGTTTATAAACTTGCTTGCAGAGAATGTCAATGGAAATTCTTGATCAGCCTGTGCAAATGGACCACAAGGCTATAAATATTTTACCATATCTAAACATAATTATGCAGAACGTACCATCTGGAAACAATGTTAAACAAACTAATTTTAGTAGTGTTCATTACTTTAATTTAGCTATCTAGATATTGTATCAATTTCTTGCTGATAACCTGGTCTCGTTCAGTAAAGAAGACAGTAGATTTTAATTAAATTATTTATTTTTAAATAATTAATTAATTGATGCCTTCCATTTTAGATATCTATTTTATGCTAATATTAACAATGCTCTAGAGAAACCATTCTCTTTCTGTTAACTAATGACCTAGCATAAAAAAAAAGGTTAGGATTAAAACAGTATTTCAGATGCCCAAATTTAGGGGAAATTAATTCTTCTTGTGTACAAAATAAACATCAGAACACACATAGAACAAAGGCTATAATGAAAAGGGGTTGAAAAACATAAGGGGAGTCATTGAAAAAGAATATTTCAAAAATGCAAATAGAACAAAGAAAAAAGAACCTAAAAAATGCCCCAAAAAGAATAATAAAATCCAACAGCTTCCTGTACTCTCCCAAATACACCACAAATCCTAAAATATTTGATTGCATTTTTAAGCATTTTTCCTTAGTTTCTTGTACTGATAAAAAAAACAGAGGCATCTAAACTCCAAAACATGTAAACATAGAATAATTCATATTGAAAGTGAGGCCTAGAGGTTTGATTTCTGCTCAACTAAGAGTCATCTCAGGTATTAGACCATGTCAAGTCCTTTCAGTTCTTGAAAATATCAAAGGTAAGGGTTTGTGCAGCCTATCTGGGCAATGTGTGGCATCTACCTGACTGTCCTAAGACTTACTGTACAAAATACAAAGATTTAAGTTCTGAGTTGTGACAGCATGGAATTCTAAATATTGATAAAGCAAGTTGTCAATTAATTATTGTCATATTCAAAACCCGAGGTTTTTGCTGATATCAAAAAAAAAAGAAGCAATATATTTGCTGAGATTTGCAGTAAATCACCATAATTACAAATCAAAGGTTGCTGTTATCCAACAGGTTTTGGGCGGTGAGGAGAGAGAAGACATTTTAAGAAAATATAATTTAAAACAAGAAAAATGTCATGTGGATATAAACATAAAAGAAGCTTCTTCTACTAGTCCATATAAGGGACTAGTAATTTTATAGTGAGGAAGATAAAACTTTAAAATAAAATTGGGATGCAGTAAGTGAATATCTAATGGAACAGGAACATAAATGAAAAAGATTTTTTTTTTGTTCAGTGCATGCTTATATTTTTTCCCTATATATTATTCAATGTGTTTTCAACAAAAAAAAAAGGAGTAAATAATGGAGGCATGTTGCATATCACAGTATCACAGTATCACAGTATCACAAGGTTGGAAAGGACCTCTGAGATCATCAAGTCCAACCTATAACCTAACACTAACACCAACACTAACACCAACCATCATCTAAACCATGGCACTCAGTGCCTCATCCAGTCTCCCCTTAAACACCTCCAGGGTCGGTGACTCCACCACCTCCCTGGGCAGCCCATTCCAATGGCCAATCACCCTTTCAGTGAAGAATTTTTTCCTCATATCAAGTCTAAACTTTCCCTGACGAAGCTTAAGTCCATGCCCTGTGGTTCTGCCACTGGTCACCTGAGAGAAGAGACCAATCCCTGCCCGACTACAACCTCCTTTTAGGTAGTTGTAGAGAGCAATGAGGTCTCCCCTGAGCCTCCTCTTCTCCAGACTAAACAGCCCCAACTCCCTCAGTCGCTCCTCATAGGGCTTGTGCTCCAGCCCCTTCACCATCTTCGTTGCCCTCCTCTGAACACATTCCAGTATCCTAACATCCTTCCCAAATTGGGGGGCCCAGAACTGGACACAGTATTCAAGGTGAGGCCTGACCAGTGCCGAGTACAGGGGGACGATAACTTCTCTGGTCCTGCTTACTACACTATTCCTGATGCAGGCCAGGATGCCATTGGCCTTCTTGGCCACCTGGGCACACTGCTGGCTCATGTTGAGCTTCCTGTCCACCAGCACTCCCAGGTCCTTTTCTGCCTGACTACTCTCCAGCCACTCTGTCCCCAGTCTGTTGCTCTGCATGGGATTGTTGTGTCCAAAATGAAGTACCCAACATTTGGACTTATTAAACATCATCCCATTAGAATCAGCCCAGCTCTCCAATCTGTCCAGGTCCCTCTGTAGGGCCATCCTACCCTCTAATATATCAACCCTTCCTCCCAGCTTGGTATCATCTGCAAATTTGCTGATGATGGACTCAACCCCCTCATCCAGATCATCAATAAAGATATTAAACAAGACAGGACCCAATACCAATCCCTGGGGGACACCACTAGTGACCGGCCGCCAACTGGATGAAACACCATTCACCATCACTCTTTGGGTTCGGCCATCCAGCCAATTCCTAACCCAGCACAGAGTGCTCCCGTCTAAGCCACGGGCTGTCAGCTTCCCTAGGAGTCTACTGTGGGAGACAGTGTCAAAGGCCTTGCTGAAGTCCAGGTATACCACATCCACAGCCTTCCTCTCATCCACCAGGCGAGTCACATGGTCATAAAAGGAGATCAGGTTGGTCAGGCAGGACCTCCCCCTCCTAAATCCTTGCTGGCTGGGCCTGATTTCTTGACCGTTCTGCAGGTGGTGCATGATTTCACCCAGGATTATCTTCTCCATGATTTTACCTGGGACCGAGGTCAGGCTGACAGGTCTGTAATTACCTGGATCATCCTTACGGCCCTTCTTATGGATGGGTGTCACATTGGCCAACTTCCAGTCTTCCGGGACCTCTCCAGTGAGTCAGGACTGCTGAAAGATAGATGATGGAGAGCGGCTTAGCAAGCTCATCCGCCAGCTCTCTCAGCACCCTAGGATGGATCCCATCCGGCCCCATAGACTTATGAGGGTCCAAGTGGCTCAGCAGGTCTCTAACTTCCTCCTCATGGATTGCAGGAGGGCCATATTTCACCCTGCCCCCATCAACCACTTCAGAGGGCCAACTGTCAAGCGAGCTGACATCCTTGCTGTTAAAAACTGAGGCAAAGAAGGCATTAAGTACCTCAGCCTTCTCTGCATCTTTGGTTACTATATTTCCCTCCACATCCAACAAGGAGTGGAGGTCGCTGCCACCCTTCTTTCTGCCATTGATGTATTTATAAAAACTCTTCTTATTGTCCTTAACAGAAGTGGCCAATTTGAGCTCCAGCTGGGCTTTTGCTTCCCTGATTTTCCTCCTACACTACTTAACAACATCCTTGAACATGACGTGGCTTACATCCCCTTCTTTCCAATGATGATACATCCTCTTTTTCTTACTTAGTTCCTTCAGAAGTTCCCTACTCATCCAGGCCGGCCGTCTGCCCCTACGACTCTTCTTACAACACACAGGGACAGCCCGCTCCTGCGCCTGCAAGATTTCATTCTTGAAGTGTATCCAAGCTTCCTGGACCCCCTTGCTACTAAGAGCTATTTCCCATGGTACTTTCCTGACCAGTTCCTTAAATAATCCAAAATCTGCCCGCCGAAAGTCCAGCATCGATGTTCTGTTCCTGGCTTTTCTTATTACATTGCTCAGGAGAACTCAATTATCTCATGATCACTACACCCCAGACAGCCTCCGACAACAACATCACTCACCAGCCCTTCTTTGTTTGTAAACAGCAGGTCAAGCAGAGCCTCACCCCTGGTGGGCTCACTCACCAGCTGTGACAAAAAGCAGTCCTCAATACACCTCCTGGACTGCCTCCTCTCAGCAGTGTTAAGTTTCCAGCAGATATCTGGAAGGTTAAAGTCTCCTAAAAGAACAAGGGCAGCCGATCTAGAGGCAGCCTCCAGCTGTTTAAACAACAGAAGATCCAAATCCTTCTCCTGGTCGGGTGGTCTGTAACACACACCAACCAGGAGGCTAGACCTGACTGCCCCTCTGACTCTTACCCATAGACACTCAACCTGGTCATGAATGATCTCGACTTCAACAGCATATATACCTGAATAGGTGATAAAAGTCTAAAAAAATATTAGCTATGAGGAAATATGAGCTGAGAATTATTTTACATTAGAGTAATCATATGATAAAAACAATAATTTGTTTAACTATATATTCTGTTTAGAATTGACTTCAAATTCAATAACCACATGTTCTAATGCATATGATATTTATCTGATGTATTTTGATTCATGTAGTGTTAGGGAAAAAACAAACAAACAAACAAACAAACAAAAGTAAAATAAATCACAGTCCAAATCTAATAATGTCAAAATTGCTATAAATTTAGTATATTTCAATGTAGAGGATTATCCCAGCATATCACAAAGATCTTCTTTACAAAGACTTCCTTCTCTTACGATTGCGGTTACTATATTTCCCACAACGCTCACTTCCCGTAAGTAAGCTAACAAGTATCTTTCTCTGTACACATACATTACGACTACTTAATGCCCAGTCCTTAAATAATTCCTTCGTTTCTTGATTCATATTGAGACTTCTGAGAACATAAAATAAAAATTGATAAATCTGCCATAATTTATTTTTCCTAAGAATTAGGTATAACTAATGATGGCATAACTAATACTTGGTGTCAAAAAAAGTTTTCTCTTTAAAACTAATTATAATTCTTATAACTTTAATTGAAAACTCTTGGAATGAAGTGGAAAATATATGCAGAATGATTACAGTGTATTTATTAGGCATATATTATGAGGAATATTTAACTATTTCACACTCATCTCCTTCAAAGTATGTCATTGCCAGTTTGGGAAATAAGCAAAGTAATAGTCAATGTTAATGTCATTCAATCACATGTATAATACTGTAAATTCATTTCAAGTCATAAAAAGTCAAGAAGCTCCAAAGAGAGTATTATCAGGATCAATTTGGAAGCCTGCCACTTAACAATGATTGATCTACAATGGTTTCTCAAGATAATACTACCGATTCTAAGAAAAATTAAGACTCGTGAGTCCATTATAATGCTATAAGTAAGGTAATCTGATATGTTAGGAATATACTGGAGTTAATATCCTGCAGCAGAATGACAGCTATTGTTAGCTTACATTACTCAGGGTAGAAAATAAAAGTATCTCAAGTTATGAATAGACGTGTTTAAGTAGAAAAATTTTAATTGCATGCATTGATTCAGATTTTGTGTGTAAATGTGTTATATATTTAGATTCTATAAACTAATAATAATAGCAAAACTGTAGCATCAGCATAACAAAGCTATGAAGAGTTTTCACAGCACAGATAACCAAAAATAAGAGAAATTTTTTTTTGCAAATATTGTTGAAATCCCTGAGAGTTGTAGGAGAATTATGACAATATAAAGAATTTGTCTTTTATTTTGTGGAAAGCTCAAAATCACTCTCTAAAAAGACAAAAATTTTCATCAGCTTTCTCCAATAATTTTTCAAATATACGACCTGAATGACCAAAACTTAAGTCAGTTTAGGAAATTCTTCTAAATTACATATTGTTAGCTGTATAAGTCATTCTCCCACTGGCATTTCTAAATTCGATATCCAACACCATCACCTAAACTCATCAACAGTCAATATATTCTCTTTAGACTATAGAAAATCTTAGATCTTAGTTCATCCTCCAAAACTTCTCCCAGTTCAGGGGAAAATGACCACAACTTTTCCTTCATCTTCTGTTTGTAATGTCAACGTTTTGGAGCTTTGGTCATCAGAGACTGTCTCTGCTGGGTTTACAAGACACCGAGATGAGAGAAGAAGGGAGAGGAGGTGCTCCAGCTACCAGTGTGGTGTAATGCTGATGCAGGTTGTGCTCCTTTAGCCCTTGAAATCATAGAATCATAGAATCGCCTGGCTGGAAAAGACCTTTGAGGTCATCGAATTCAACCGCATCCATCATCCACTAAACCATGTCCCTCAAAAATTCATCTACCCATTTTTTAAACACCTCCAGGGATGGTGACTCAACCACCTCCCTGGGCAGCCTGCTCCACTGCCTGACCACCCTTTCTGTAAAGAAATTCTTCCTAATATTAAGTCTGAAACTCCCCTGGCACAACTTATGACCATTTGCCCTTGTCCTCTCACCTGTCACTTGAGAGAAGAGATCAACACTCGCTCTACTACAGTCTCCTTTCAGGCAGTGGTAGACAGCAATGAAGTCTCCCCTCAGCCTCCTCTTCTCCAAGGCAAACAATCCCAGTTCCTTCAACTGTTCCTCATAGGACTTGTTCTCCAGCCCCTTCACCAGCCTCATTGCCCTTCTCTGGACGTGCTCCAACACCTCAATGTATTTCTTGTACTGAGGGGCCCAGAACTGAACACAGCACTCGAGGTGTGGCCTCACCAGTGCCGAGTACAGGGATACAATCACCTCCCTTGTCCTGCTGGCCACGCTGCTTCTGATACAGGCCAAGATGCCAGTGGCCTTCTTGGCCACCTGGGCACACTACTGGATCATATTCAGCAAGCTATCAACCAACATCCCCAGGTCCTTCTCTGCCAGGCAGCTCTCCAGCCAGTCTTCCCCAAGCCTGTAACACTGCATGGGGTTGTTGAGTCCCAAGCACAGGACTCAGCATTTAGTCTTGCTAAACCGCATCCTGTTGGTCTCAACCCATCGATCCAGCCTGTCCAGATCTCTTTGCAGCGCCTCCCTTCCTTCAAGTAGATCAACACTGGCACCCAGCTTGGTGTCATCTGCAAACTTGCTAAGTGGAGAGTCATTGTGAAGTAAATGTCCACCCTGCAGCCTGTGGAAGACCCATACCAGGGCAGGAGGATATGCCCTGAAGGGATCTTCAGTGTATGGAGAGCAGCTCACAGAGGAGCAGGCTTCCAGCATGGAACTATGGTCAATGAAGGACCCACACTGGAGCAGTCCATTCCTAAAAGCCTGTACCCAGTGGAAGGAATCCATTTCAGAGGAGTTCTTAAACAACCACAACCTGTGGAAAAGATATATATTTGAGAAGTTCACAAAGGACTATCTTACGTGGGAGTGACCCCATGCTGAAGAAGTGTGAAGAGCAAGAGCGATAGAAATGAAGTGTTATGAGCTGACTTCAACTTCCATTCCCCGTACACGTGCACTGAGGGAGGAGGTAGAAGAGGGAGGAGTAAAGTGAAGCCTGGCAAGAAGTGAGGAGTGGAGGGTAGGTGGGTTTTGTTCTGGTTTTATTTCTTGCTATCCTACTCTGTTATCTGTTGGCAGCAAATTAAATTAACCTTCCTCAAGTTGAGTCCGTTTTGCCCATGAAAATAATCAGTGACTAATCTTAATATCCTTATCTTGACCCACAAGATTTTTAACTGTATTTTGCCCCTTCTGTCCTGCTGAGGAGAGGGACTAAGAGAGAGGCTACTGAATACTTGATGACCAGTTAAGATCTATGCACTGTACTATCTCATTTGTCTACCTGTAAACTTGTGAGCCTGAAGAGTCAGTCATTCACTGTTGGTTGCAGGAGTCAGGTTTTGAAGCCTTCTTTGACTGAGACTTGGAAATTCATGCTTCAGCTGCATTTCTAACTGAATTCTTTGCTGGTAGAGACAATTAAGCTTGGTTTGAAAGGGCCAAATACGCAATGTCCGCCAGGAGATTTAAAATGTGAATACCTATTTCCAGACCTGAAATGACTTCTGCGTAGATATAGATCTATAGTAGGCATCTCAGCAAAGTTAATTACTCTAATAAGAATTATAGTGGTATAATTTTAAGTAATAAACAAATCACCAAAGCCTTAATCTTTTAAGAGATACAGGAAGAATTTTTTTCTGAATTATTTTATTGGAGTATGTTTCTATATTCATCCTATGCAGCAGTGTACTTGTTTAAAAGTTTTCTTCAGTCTGACTTTTACACGCTAGTCATTTGAACTTCGTTTTTTATTTTAGGGTTTGCTGTGGGGAGGATTTTTGCATTTTTGTAATTAAATTTTGAACAAGTCTGTAACTACAGATAAGGCTGTGCTTGAAATAACTATTTAAAGTGCATTAGCACCTAAATAAGTTTAGTATCTTCGGTTCAATATTTTTCAAACACTTGATATCATTATTGTTTATTATTAATACTTTCAGTATTTCACTTCATAAAACTATTTAGTTCATTGCTGAAAATTATACAGGTGAGACAATCTCCCAGTATATCTGCCTATATATCTGACAATATTTTATTTTGTAAAATAGAGCTATAATACCTGTGTTATTTGATTATTTACTTGTTGCCATATTGTCATTACTTTTTACAGCTTTGGTGAAGTACTGTGTGATGAACCTTTAGGAAACAGTTTAAAGTAGACGATATCATGTAACTGTATTTTGGCTAAAAAAAAAAAAGTAATCAACTGAGCCATTGTAAAAATATAAAATATGAAATTTATTGTGTCTACATTTAAGGTTTGTGTAGCAGTTAAAGTATTAGCTGAGACTGGGAAAGATACAAAGTGCAGACTTAATTTCTTTGTGAATTTCTATTGTGTATCTGTGTGACTTCCTTAGAAACCTTATCTGGATATTACTACAAAAGAATATCCATCAACTTTCCTCATTCTGACAAAAAATCCATACTTGCAGTGAACTTTAATTAAGTTGCTAAGATTTTATGAAACTGTTTTTTCTTTCTTTTTAATTCTCCTTATACGCTTCACAAACTCCAGCATAAAACAAGTGTTTATAAAGATGAATCCCCTGTGGAGTGCGTCATCTGTCATACTTACAGGCTTCCTTTCTTTTTATGAGACCATAAACTGTTTTCTACTACAGAAAGCTTTACTTACATGAATTATAAACTTTTTCCTGAAGGGGAATTTTGTAAAGGTTGTCAATTCCTCAGACAGATATTAAAATTTCTTACAGGGGCTGAATGGAAGATTAGATCGGATCCTTAGGTTTGATTTCAATTGTTTTTCACTCATAACACAAAAAAAATCTTGTTCACTGTAAGAAAAAATCTTTTATTGATTTAGGTACTGATCTTAGATGGTGTAAAATGTCCATTGAAAATTTAAGATTTCGCTATCTTAGGAATTTTCATAATTTGACTACTTTCTGGGTTTCAGTTACAATTGTGTAGAAAGTAGTATTTATTTTTAGAACATTGAAAGAGGATAGTCCCTAATTCTGTTTCATGACAGATATTTACAGTTTTATATTTCTCCCTGATTACTGTACATATAAACTTAAAACCAATCAAACAAACAAAAATACCCAACAATCAGTCCAGTAGTAAGAACTAAGAATGCAGTCTGTCCATGAATGAAGGCAAAATTTATTTCAGAAAGCTTCATATGTCATAAAGCTGTTTAAGTCATTACACAGACGGGATGAATAGACTATTATCTAGCATGCTAAGGAAAGACTTGGTATAGCTGTGATGAAGTCTTTCCATCTTAGATGTCTTAGAAAGACCTAGGATGAGAGAAAAGTTCAGATCATCTAAAACTGTCTACAATATGAATGGCTACATCTGAAATAGTCATCTAGAATGCTGTTATGTACGGTGGAGCGCAATAAGTGCTTCTACTGTGCAATTCATTTTACCTTGCAGGAAACAAAAACTAATGAACCTCTCATTTCAAAATATCTGTTTGTGTCCATCTCCTATTAATAGAGACTACAATGAAAATGTTTGCACTATAGGTACTACAGGTAATACAGATACTGAAAGCTCAATGGGATGAGGACGACTCTCCCATGTAGTTGTTTTACACTGTATAGGATTTCACAATTTATGATTTTTAATGTTGGAAGTTCAAAATAATATGTATGGTTAAAATACGATAAAAATTTAAAAATTAATCACTCCAAATTATCTTTTACTGCTCAATAAAAATATCCTGGACTCATACAGATATTTATTTGAAAAGGTGAAATCAATTGTCAATGGGAAAAAACCATAAAATTTTAAAAAGAGAACCGAGGAAAGAATTACAGAAATTCATCACAACATTGCATTACTTGCAGTTCTCATCGGGTAATAACTATAGGTCATATTAGAATTTTTTAAAAACAAAATAAAATTTTAAAATGACCACAATTTCATGGCTATTGAATGGTCTCTTATGAGAAAAGACTGAATATGCTTTCTGATTCTCATTGTCAGAAAAAGTGAAAGCTAAGGGTGAAGTACAGTGGATGACTCTAGATTCATATATGGTGTAATGAAGGCAAATAGTAATTTGTTTTGTTTTGTTTGCTTGTAATTGCTTTATTTTTTACTATGGAGCTACAGGTCACTACGAAATTTCTAGGCAGCAGAGTTAGCTTACTCTGACCCACTCGCACATTCACTCAACAAAATCATAAATCTCTTTGACTCAGAATGTTATGGAGGCCAAACATCAAGAAAGACATTAGACAATTTAAAGGATCATGCATGCATCAGTTGTTTGGATGTTCAGGATGAAGATTTAATTTCTAATGTAGGATTCCACGAAAATAAGACAACATAGTGGGTGAGAACTCCTGCATAGTTTTCTCAGTGCCTTTATAACTGGCAACTGTCGTAATCAGAAGACTAAAGTATAAGAACAGTTTTTCTCATCCAGTATTGTATGTTCTTACATTTTCTTATGAAAAATAACAATAATAAAATGCAGGTTACTACCCAGTGCAGGAAGTACAAAAGTGCAAGTTAGTGAAGGACCGATTTCTCTTTTTCAGGTATCTCCATCCAGGTCTTACTGTTACTCTTGGGTTTTATTTCCTAAAAAAAAAAAAAAAAAAAAAAAGTAGATGTTCCTCAGGAACCTATTGTTTAGCATATAATAAACTCATAATTCATAAACTTTTGCAAGGTATAGCAATTATTCTTTAGTAATTGTGAAAAACCTCTTTTGGTTTGGGTTTTTTTAACATTTACTCCATCTCTGACTGTGAGAAACATATTATGCTGATTTACATCTAAAATACTGAGTTTAGTGAGCTTTTACAGCATTTTATTGTTGGCTGGGAAACGCAAAGCAGCATGATAATTTCTGCCTCTCAGTAAAGCTCCGATGCTTGGTTGAACTTTTTTATCTTTGCTGAAATACTGTTATACGGTTCTCTTTGCAGTGAAGAGACATTCTTTGCTTCCCCCTTCTGTTTCATTTTCTTCTTATCATTGAGTATAGCTGAAGATTTTATAAGGTATGGGTGAAAGAATGCATTGCTGTTGGTGTCTTCAGGATAAGTATTAACTTTCTCCTGGATTTAACTGATTTTGGAGGTATTCTCAATTGTACTACACATATTAAACCCTTTGTTACAGGATAAGACTATGATATTTAAAATAATAGACAAGAATCTACTTATCTGAAGCATTTCTTTTTTTCTCAGATAAGCTTTTAGATAATAGGATTTCAACAAACCTATTAACAAGAGAGTCTAGGACTAATCTTTTCACCCTGAAATGGATACATTTGTCCTAGATGAAATTTTGGTTTTGTTTAAAGAGAACAAACCCACTGATTATTCAAACACCAGTATGGTATGTTCTGTTTCCTTCGCATTGAAATAACTCTGTTTGAAAATGTCGGGTGCTTCCAGAAGAATTAAAGAACAACTGTTTTGACCCAAAGAACTCTTTTCTTATGCCTTTGGAGACATAAACTCTTTTTGAAGGAGAGATACTGTTCAGGATTTCATACTTAAGCAGAACACTTCCTTCTTGCTGAAATTTTCATCCTTAGTCTCCAAAGAAAAAACAGACTGAGAATCTGCTTGACATATGAAGGCAATAAAAAGAAATATAAACTTAGGTATTTCTGAAAAGGTGCCTTTCCAGTCATTCATTTAGTCTTGGAAGTCAAAGGGAGAGACTGACAGTTAGAACACATAAACACGCATCAGGGAACCTCATAAAGATAAAGACTGAACCAAAGCTCTTAATCGGATGTAAATCTGTTTGTTGATATATCTAAGAGGGGAAGTATATGAAACAAACCTTTCACTATACCCTTTTATCTCATTTACCTATGATTATGCTCGGCTCTAAGAACTACAAAAGCTTTATAGCTCTATATTTGCGTGAAGTCATACATAGAAGCAATAAATGCTTAAAAACACTGTAAAGCACTCAAGTTTGTGGTTAAGTTCCTGGAAATGTACCTTAGCTGCATTAGAGTAAGTGTATTTGAGAAGAGAATGTTGAATCTAGTTTTTAATATTACTTGGAAGTTAAGGACCTGGTCATTACAAGTTTATAATTTTTCATACTAATATTATTCTCTACATTTTTAAGGAGAATGGAAACCCGGCGTGTAAAGTACTACTTGAGCATTAGCTAACCAAAGTTCACCTAAAATACAATACCTTAAATGGATTTTTGAAATAATTGATTTTGAGTGTAAGTACAATGAATTTCATTCAGTATTAAAGATTGTGCCCTTCTAATTTAGCTAGAGAAAAATATTTATTTTAGATAATATAATAAGAAAATAAAAATCCAGTAAGTAATCCAGTAAAGAAAACTAAACCAAACAAAACCTTTTTACTCTTTCTCCCCAGCAGTTTTACAAGAATTGAAGAGAATCTGGTACAATTTCCTTTTTATTAGCTATCAAAGTCCACCCTTTTATATAAACTCTTATAACCTATCATAAAGCCGAAAACAACTTCACAGTCGAGGAAGTTAACTGAATTATATTTGACCCTTTCCATATGGAAGATCATTCATTTACATTACTCCAGCTTCTCAGTTACCACAGCTTCACTCATATTTCTACTCTTCCTCTAAACATTTTAAAACCTACTGCTTACTGTTAGTGTGCTTTACAGCACTAATATTCCTGTGAATCCCTTGCTTATTCTACTGATTCCCCAGCTGCAAGCAAAAGTCCTTAAAGGAGGGATGTTTTTCCTCACCACACAAATCTATTTTTCTACATAGACATGAGTAATCATGCTGGCCTTTGCTGCTCATATAGCAGAGGGAAAGGTTTATCTGCTGACCTGAATAGAACAGGTCAGGTGGATTACCTTTCTGCATGTTACCAACATGGTGTACATGCCTGCCAATTAATGATCTAAAATGTGTATTCTCTGATCTTTGTGATTTCATTAAAGCAAACCTGCCACATATGATCATTGCTGCAGGAGCTGGTTTTAATTCATTTGCTCCTCTGTCAGTCACATGAGACCAAGAAGATAGAAGTGACGTGGGAACCATATTTTCAGCTTAGCATCAAAATTAAGCCTGTCAAGAGAGCTGTAGCTGTAAATGCAGAGTCCTCCTTAGAATCATAAAATAGCTTGTGTTGGAAGGAACCTTTAAAGGGTATCTAGTCCACTCCCTAAAGACAAAGAAAATGTAAAGATCTAATTTAAAACTGTACCTTAAAGGCAAAGAAAGTATAGTAGCTGAATATCAGTGATTGCCCTTAATATATCATCTAGCAGACAATGACATATGAGCTAGAAAAGTATCTAGTCAAGTTCTGTATTGGAAAGTGTGAATAAACAGAATAAAACAAAGTGTTTAACTTTTTTAAATAACTCCCTAGCAAAACCATCATATGAGTTTCACTATAGATAATGCAGGCAGCAACTGTAAGAAAAATTAGTTCTGAACACAATATAAAGGAATGCACATAATGCAAGTATTATTTTTTAAAAATTGTTCCTGAATTTTTTTTTGCCTGTTTTGAAATGATCATGTAAATGAAAAAAATTCTCCTACCAAAAAAATAAACCCTGAAAAAAACCAACCTAAAGCATCACATAATGTTCATTGTTAATTAAATTGAGAAGATTAGTTAAAATATTTCTGAAAGTACCACACAGTGCAACTGTCAAGGATCAATCTGAGCCTGAAGGTATAATGAAAACTCTACAAGTTCAAACTTCTCTCATAAAGTTGTGCTTTTCTGTGTCTGCTGAGGAGTGAGTTTTTCTTATGCTAAGTACGGGGCCAGTAGGTTAACAAGACTGTGGTTTTTGATATAGTGTATGTATGTGCCCAGGAGGATGTGAAAACATTGTAATTTAAGTCCTGGATTTTTTCCTCAGACTTTTTCTAAAAGAATTGGGTTTTTTTTTTAAGACATTGTACTGAAGAATGCTTCTTTCTGAGAACACTTCAGCCCTTTAGCGGCATATAAGCAAGTGTGATCTGGCACTGATTACAGATAACTCCATTAAGCATGATGCTCTACTGGAAGGAACAAGAATTGCTGAAGCAGCTCATTGGTTCTTTAATTTTTTTTTTTTAACTCTCCTGAAGTGAACAGTGTATTTTATGATCAAGTGGTATAGAATCAAAATCAAAACCATCTAGCTTCCAAGAAAAAACTTGTAAAAACAAAGGAGTTAATAAAATAATCATATAATTTGTATGCTTTGGACAACATATAGAATTTTCCAGATCTGATAAAATTTTAGTAAGACATTCCAAAAACCTTGAAAAAGAGTATTCAAAATACATACTCTGTGTCAGCAATAATCACGTTCAATAGCCATCTTTCCACTGTACTGATTTTAGTCTTCCCTTAAAACATGACTAGAAGGTGTTTATACAACTGCAAAATACATATTAAAGGGTACTGGAAAATACAATTCACACTCATTTGGCATGTGGCAAATAATGGCACAGATGGTGGGTAAAATAATGAAACAACCCACTAATGTATCTACTAGAATGGCTTCGCTTTCACCGAGGATAGCTTTCAAAGCTCTGTTGGAGTAGTAACTACATATTAGCGTTTCTTACTAAATATTCTTGAAGGTTCACAAATACTTCGGCTTCTAGTAAATTTTGTCTGCTGACGGCCACAGCAGGTGGTCTGAAATTATTCCTAGCTAGCTGGAAGTGCGTAGTTTAAATACATCATAATACTTCTTTGATAATATATATACGTAGAATATAATATCAATCATTCACAATAAGGATGCCAAATAAAGATATTTGATGCCACCAAATGTTATGATGTTAGTAACTTCTCAGTAAAGGTTTCTTTTGAGTTTCTAGATCTTTCCTTACCTACTTTTCTACCTTACTGTACCACTAATTGCCTGCGCCTCAGCAGACTTTTACTGGTTCTGCATATTTGACAATGCTGCTTTTTTTGACATTTTGGAAAAGGAATACAACTAAAGATAGGGAAGAAAATCCAGTTTCTACATCATTCATACTGATGAAGTAAAGACTGTAGTCCTGGTAAGTGAAAGGGTCATGAATGTAGAGACTGGATAGCTAAAACACCTGGGGAAAGGTTCTCAGAGCACTTAGTACTGCATTCAGTACATGGCAGGGCAAAGAATATTTTAGTCGATACTCTGATCATGATAGTACTAGTTCTTATGTTGTGTTCTATTATGTGATACAGAGTCATGGTCCTAATACGGCAACATAATATGACCCATCAATATTGTCTCATTGATAGAAAGAAATAATCGTGTGTAAAGGCATCTAGATGCCCAAAACAAGTAGAATATTTTGTGCTTCAAAGATACCGATCTTCATTGACTGTAGAATTACTGTACCTATTTTAGATTAATTATAAACATTTACGTAAATTTAGGAAAATTGTTTTAGATATATTTTAATTTATTTCAGTAATCAAGTGAAAGTGAAGCTACAGCTATATACGTATATAAGTTTTATATTTAATCTATTGTGGAAGTATAACATTTTTTGCACAGAATTACTTTTCTGTGCAAAAAAATTAATTTTACAATAATAGTGTACTTCAGTTTGAATTAGAGCCATGTAAATTAATCTTTTTCTTGTAATGTTTTATGGAAATTCTGTGGAGTTCTTTTTTTCATGTTCATAGTTTTCAAGTCTTTTCTGGCTCATCACTCATGAAAGCTTTTTCGTGTATTTCAAAAATCTAACAGTAAAAGTCTTGCCAAACATTCTTTTAACTATGGTCACTGTTGTTAATGTGCCAAGGCACCCAGCCAGAACAAGTCCTAATTATTCTCCTGCCCCAGGCAATAAACATTTTGACTACACTTCCTACTCACTTCCAATTCATATAGTGAGCTATCCAAACCAATCAAAAGTAGAGTGAAAGAAAAGCTGCCCCTCAGTTTTGTCATTGCAGGCATTTGCCCAGGCAAATGATAGCATAGTCAGAGCCTCTACACAGCCAAGTAATACTACAATAAATGGAGTCCACTTTTAATCCACTGCCTGCCTCCCATGGGTCACTTAACCTGAGCCTGCTGCCAACAGAGCTGTAGATATGAATACACAATGATAACGAAAGAGAAACAGAGAATGATGAGCAGAAGATCAAGACGAAGGGAAGGGGAGAAAGGGAGAAGGGGGGGAGGGGAGAAGGGGGGAAGGGGAGAAGGGGGAAAGGCAGGCAGGAAGGCAGGCAGGCAGGAAGGCAGGCAGGCAGGAAGGAAGGAAGGAAGGAAGGAAGGAAGGAAGGAAGGAAGGAAGGAAGGAAGGAAGGAAGGAAGGAAGGAAGGAAGGAAGGAAGGAAGGAAGGAAGGAAGGAAGGAAGGAAGGAAGGAAGGAAGGAAGGAAGGAAGGAAGGAAGGAAGGAAGGAAGGAAGGAAGGAAGGAAGGAAAACAAGGAGAGAGTGATGTGGGGGGTTTAGCTAAATAAGCCCTTATATAACTAGTTTAACATTAGTATCTGCTAACATACTTCTCTTGTAGAATAATAAATAACTGAATCTTAGTAACCAAATATAATTCCCAAAAACATCTAAAGCATTTTCATGTCACTGAAGTACAATTCTCATAACCAATTTATGTAATGGTCAAGAATGTAGATTTTCTATTCCTGTAAGGATATTTATTTTTGCCAAGAAACCTTCTTAGAAATAAATATTCCTTGTTTGGTATCTGAAACCCTGGTGACATTTTATCATTTTTGCTCATACGTAAGTCAGATTTGTAGCTGTGATTTAGGTTCCTATAGTCTCCAAAACTGAACAGATAAAGCCTGTGTATATAATGTCCTGGATATTTTGAATCATATCTCTAGTATTTGCTACATTGCTATAATTTCAGAGAAAAAATATGCACTACTCACAAAACCTCAGCATTTTAATTAAAATTGATTAAAATAGATGCCTAAGTAAGAATTTTTATTGCCACTTTCAATTTCCAATTGGAATGCTCAAATAGAATTTTTTTTAATAGAGGGAAACATATTCTGTGTTCTGTGATTATAAGGGAGAAAAAAAAGAGAAACAAGAAAAAGTAGTAGTGGGAAAAACTAAATGCAAAGTTCTAGTTTCCTCAAAACCAATCTGACTTGTGGTATCTTCATACATATAAGAAATATTTTTTTTTTCTTATAACGTGAGGTCATAACTAATACAGTGATCAAAGGTTTCTTTTGTCTGTAAATTGTCCATTAATAATTTTTACAAATTTGTAATTAAAGTATTTGTGGGGAAAAAAATAGAAATAATCAGGTTTTCTAAATATAGAATTTGGTCTTGTAATGTAATACACAAGTCAAGTCACTTTTTGTTACACTCAGACATCTTGTACTGTTTCCATTTTGTACTGACTCCTGTATGTCTATAGGTAATTCATAGAACTGAATTTGTCACAGAAAGGAGCATGGCTATTGGTTGACATGCATATCCATTCCAAAAATAATGACAAAATAAAGCAATACGAAAACCTTATAGAGGCAGTTAATAATTTTCAAATTTCAACGACAGTGCATTTTTGTGGTTTATATTACTATCCTACTCATTTCTTTTCTGGTTTTCTGTATAATTGTGGGATTATATATTACGGTTACATTAAAATCTTTAGGTGTTTTTTATTTTTTTCTTAAAAGCAGCTTGGGCAAATCCTTATTGTATTCTCAATACAAAAAAGTATAATACCATTCCACCAAATAAAGCACTTCAAAAATCTCTTTTGATAGTAAACATATTTCTTATAGACAAGGCCTTTGAATTCAAAATAATTCACATCAAGTGGCAGAGCAGTCTTTTCATTATTAATATTTGTATAAAATGTACTTGACTTTGACTTCTTCTTTCTTTTAGTATATCCATGTATAGACATTTTTTATTTCTAAATCTCTATCTACACCTCAGTCTACTGCCACATGACCTCTCCATTTAAGAGTAATTGAACTCTTTTTAGAGATATGTATTACTTCAGCACTAACAAATAGATTTTAAATAAATATCCAAAAATATACTATCTATTAAAACTAAATAACAAAAACCCGTAAAACAATTGCTCTTTTTTAGTTAAAAAGAAAGTAATAAAATTGCTTGGACACATGTCTAATCAATTTTGATCGGATAAGTGAAATTAAACACTAAAACAAACTGAAACAAATGAAGACTGTCTGCTTTCTCATGTAAAGATAGTAGTGACATTTGATTTCCTTCAGTCCTCAGGCACCTCTCCCAGTTGCCAAGATTGTTCAAAGACTCTCAAGAGTGACCTTGTAATGACATCAGTCAGTATCCTCAGCTCTTGTGGATGCACCCCATCAGGGCCCATCAACTTATGTGTCCATGACTTATGAACGGTAAACATCTCCTCTAAACTGATCCTCTTCCACTAAGGATATATCTTCTTTCCTCCAGACTTTACCCTGGTCTCTAAGCTATGGGATTTCTGCAAGTCTGTCTTGCAAGTGGAGACTGAAGAAACCATGACATTCATTACCTCACTGTTTTCCATGTCCTGTGAACAGAATGGATTTAATAGCATACTATAGTTCATAGTTAAATTGCATGTAAATGGAAAGATAAAATCATTTCAACAATATGCAGTATTTTACTTTGTTCAAAGCAATTATAGTACAAAATATTTCAGTTATATTCCTCTGATTTCAAAATAATCCTTTTTTCTTCGAAAAAAATTGATGTTTTTAGAAGTTAGGTTCCCTGATGCAAAACAAATCAAAGGGAAATTTCCGGTATGTGCTAACAGATAGATGGGACAAATGTATAAATTATTTAAGTTTATAAAATATGGAATACCCAGAGTTGAAACCAAGAATCAGTTTCCTTGATCTTCATGTCTTTGAAATTTTATTAAATTTTAGTGAACATATTCATAAACGGTTTAATTTCTTACTAAATGTTTATTTAAAACAGTTTTCATGAGATTTAGGTTTCTACAGAAAGATGCCTGCCTACTGTGCATCATCTATTCTTAAGAAAAAAGAAGCTGTGACCATAGTTTGTATTGTCATTATAGAATTCTTTTTCTTAGTACAATAGTAAAAAAGTTCTAGTTCTGCATAATGTCCTGCCAGATAGCTATTAAGCACATAACAGAACACAGTTCTATATAAAATGCACATGTATTCATTAAAAATTGTACACACAGCTATATAATACATGAATATTAGATTTTAGCTTAGTTTTACTAGTGTGTTGACCTTGGTCAGCTGCACAGTACCTACCCAGCTGCTCTGTCACTCCCCCTTCACCACTAGGACAAGGGAAAAAATGCAATGGAAAAGTTTATGGGTTGAGGTAAGGACAGCTTAACAAATACAATCACGAGTGAAACAGACTTTGCTTGGGGAATTAATTTAATTTATTCCTTGTTAATAGCAGTGTAGGATAGTAATAAATAACAACAAAAATAAAATCACCTTCTCCTCACCGTCTCCTTCTTCCTATGTTCAGCTTCATTCCTGCTTCTTCTGATTATCTCCCCAGGAGGTAGATGGGAATGGTGAATGGGACATATGGACGCTTTTTGTCTAGGCTTCTCATTCCTCCTTCACTTCTACCTTCTCACACAGTTCCCCTGCTCCATCAAGAAGTTTCTCCCAGGGGAGATGGTCTTTCATGAGCTTCTCCAACGTGGGTCCTCCCCATGAGCTTCATTTCCTCAAGAACTGCTCCAGCATGGGTCCTTCCTACAGGGTTCATTCCTTCAGAAACAAACCGCTCCAGTGTTGGTCCTTCACAGGCCCCAGGTCCTACCAGGAGATCAGCTCCAGTATAGACTCCTCTCCATGGGCTGCAGCTTCCCTCAGGGCATATCCACTTGCTTAAGCATGAAATCCTATGTAGGCTGCAGGGTGGGTATCTGCTCCACAGCCGTACTCCGTGGGCTGCAGTGGAATCTCTGCTCTAGTGCCTGGAGCACAACCTCCTCCTCCTTCTTCTGAGATCTTGGTGTCTTCAGGGTTGTCACTCTCACATTGTTCTCACTCCTGTCCCACAGTTGCTGCACAGCGTGTGTCTTCTGACAGAAGTCACCCCTGAAGTCCCCAAAGCCTTGCCACATGAACACAATAATATACTTGTGATGCATATTTATGCACATACACATAATTCTGACAAGTTTATGTTTAGTTGAAGCAAATATTTTCTCTCCATTCCCCAAGTAATTTTTTTTTTTCCAGGAACTTAAATTCAGTGAGTATTAAGTGATAGGTCTTACAAAGCCAACTGACCAGGCATTGAGGGAGCTAAATCAATATATTAAATGCAATTGAACTTGGTAGACTTTAAAACCAATAGACTCTGGTTTGCGTTTCTATAATTTTTTATTTTTCCGATCTTGAATGTCTTTACACTATAATGTATGAACTCCTTGGGTACAAGAGTCATGACCTCCTGCACACTGCTTCTGAATCTAGGAGTTCTTGTGTGTTCAGTTACTCAGACAACAAACTTTGAGAGAACAAATAATTTTACCACCAAGTACAATCTGAGATATGAGTGGGGTTTATGTATATATTTAAAATAATTTTGTTTCACTCTGTGAAGAGTGTAACAAGAAGATTTACAAAATTGAGTCTAGATGATTTCTACAAAATGAGTTTTAGATGAAATCAGAACTGCATGCTACAAAGATGAAAAATGATTTCAAAGATTTTTTTAAAAACAGAGCAAATATTTTATCTAAGACCTGCACATATGTACCCTAAACAAACATTTTTTGTGAATTTGATAGCATGAAGCCGGAATTCTGGCAACTGCCGAAGCATAGACAGGGCAACTTTGAGATGTGATATGTCAGAAAAAAAGAGTAAAATAGGCATCAAGGCTTTGAACAGATATCTGTGCCCTTGTGATCAGCAGAAGAAGTAAAGTGGAATAAGAGTCCTTGTACAGGATGACTTGAACGTCCACCTAAAAGATAGTAATAGGAAAAAGGACATTGAGGTATGAGTACAGTTTAGAATGTGAGCTTATGTGAAATGAGATTATGGGAAAAGGACGATCTTGCAAGAGTCAGAGATCGTAGGAATGGGATAATGGTTCTGTTGTGGGGAAAGGAGAATATATGAACAATCCCTCATAAATTTAAATAGTGTTCTCTCTTTTGATAACACTGGGCAAACATTTCCTTTTTGTTCCTTTTTTCTTTTTGCTATGTATCAGAAATCAGTGTCCTGTAAAACGGGTATTATTAAACATTTCTTTGCCTTTTTCTTTTCTCCCTTCCTCATTTTGTCCTATCCCTTTCTCCCAACCTTACTCTTCACTGGGCGAAATCTCAAATAAGATTTAAGTTCTGGGAGTAGACTGTATGGTTGTTATGGGATGTTTGATTTTACGGGTTTTTTTGTGTTTTTTTTTTCTTTTTCCAAAATGACTGGTAATGTGTTAATTGATTTAAACAGAAAATATTAAAGGTAGCACTTTTTTTTTTTATAAATATAGGTCCATTATAGGAGTCAAAATTCATGTATGATTTGACTTAATCACTGTTCTTCAGAAAAAAAGATAAAAAATGCATACACCTCCCCTTGGCAAATACACTTTTATTCACAGTTCAATGTGTTTTTGTTGAAAGGTTTACTTTTCAGTTCATTTTTACACCAGCCCATGTAAAGACATCTAATTCACTATGCTAGATTTTGAATATTAGCTTTATTATGGCCAGGATCCAATATCTGAATTTGCTGTTTTACTTGTTGCTTGAATAAGATCTAACATGGGCAGTCCAATTAAATCTGTTCCTATCTAAAAATTGAATTCTTAATGGCAATGTGTACTTTAGAACTTCAAACTTAATGTCTTTTACACTATATTTGAAATTTTTGTATTTTCTCTATAAAAATACTGGTAGATTCTGTCCTTTTAGGAAGGTGATGTGGCATACTTCTGATGAAAAAATAGACCAAATTGTGTGAGTAAAATTATAAGCAATTGTGTGAGCAAGATAATTTCACTATTGTTTTCATTAAAATAATTGAAACATTCTGCAAAATATGTACCAGTACAGCCTCTAGGAAACAACAGGTGAGTTATGAAAAATAATGCAACTAATCAGAAATTGTGGTGCTAATTAACAATTACAAGATCAGTGTGTGCAAATTGAAATAGGCCCCAAGCTTCTTACCTTGGAAAATGTACCATGATGTGCAGATGTGAAGGGAATATATCTACTAAGGACTCAAGTAGACAAATTATTTTGCCTAATGTAACTGTCCAGAATAAAGATGAATGCAGTTCACACTGCTCATAAAATGCTTTGCTACGTTGACATTTTCAACCCTGGAGGACAGCTACACTCTGGTGAAATGATGTTAGATACTGGTTCAGTTCTATCAATTCTGCCGGAACCTATTTACTAGGTAACAAAACCTAAATTACATTTGGAAGCTTATTTGAAGAAAGCAATCCTTGTGCTTCATTGCCCTAGTTTAATGCACTGCTGACTTACGGCACTTGTCTACCTATGTAATTCTTCAGAGAAACCTATTTTTAGCAACCACTCAAAAAACTACAAAAAATAAAATCTTTTTTTCCTGTTAACTATTAAAGATGTTCTTCGTATAATATAGATAATAACATTACTTTTATTATTTGAAACAGTCAAAAATTTTAACTTGAAAAGCTAAAAGGTATCCTAACAGTTATTGCTTTCAAAGAGCACTAGTATCCCAGAAGTCCCATGTAACACAACTGATATCCTCTGGTCTCTCAAATGCAACAAAATTAAATTTTCAAGGATGTGAGCCAAGCCCTTGGTCATACAGTAAATACAATTATGGAAGTCTAGTTAGTCGACACTTCAATTGGCAAGCTGAATAGCACTTTTGAATTCACTGATCACAAATTTCCATTTGCTGTACTGAGAGCTCGTTTGTGTATGTCTACATTTGCATTATTGGGTTATGTGATAAAAGCTAGCCTGCATACCAACAAACTAACCCAAAGAGACAGTGGCAGACACGAAAGCCCAAAAAACACCCCATCCTGGCTTTTTTCATCATTGGAGAACATCAGCCTGTATTATCGGCCTCAAAGTCCAATGAAGCACGGAGGTGCAATGGCATGAGATGACACATATTGAAGGCTTAGAGGAAGGGGTGTCTCATACAGGATCTTCCCAGAGTTGTTCCGGTATAGTCTCAGCCCCATAGTCCAGGTGTGAAACCCGTCAATATAAATCAACACTAAAACACCTGTACAACTGAGGAGGGTTACTGCCTGCAGATATGGGATGCAAAGGAGGACTCTTTTGGGATTGGGACTTATTGTGGGATTGTTAGGAAAGGAAATAAAGGTGGGAAAAGGGAATGATTTAGGTGATTGAGGGAGGAATAAGCATGGAAATATGGAGGAATGAATTGATAAAAGAGGCTGGTCACACATACAGAAAAGCCAGTAGACTTGACTCTGCTCTTCCTGATCAGCAGTCTGTTTCTAACTGTTCTTTTCCTGAGTGAATGAATCTCTACTGAGGGAGTGGGGGGTGGGGAGGAAGGGAGGAAGGGGAGAGGATGTGTTTGTGCGCAGCAACTGTTGTGGGATTTTGAATCACAAGGTGCTCATGGTGCAGCACCTGGAACAAATGACTGTTTGGGTGCCAGTTGCCAGACTGGGCCCATGTGCCAGTGCCTGGAGACACTGGAGTGAGTTAAAGCAAGTGTCAGCCACTGGGATGGGAACAGAATCATAGGCGTCCATGTGTCGAGGCAGGTGAAGTTGCCTGGGATTAGGGATGCATGTTTTCAAGGATAAGACCATGGGGAGGAACTAGCTGTTGGAGGTGCCAGTGGAGTCCTAGCCAGCTCTGCATTGTACATGAGAACCAGTGTGTACGAGATGATCCAGAGTACATCTGTGACCTAGGGCATTCATGTGCCCAGGTGCCAGCAAGTGGTAGACTAATTGAAGGAAAAAAAGAAAGAACAGTTGAGAAGGGTATGATTTCTGTCTGTAAATAAAATAGGGGAATAAAAAATTGGGAAAGTAGAGCTTTTAAACAAACAAGAAAACAAAATAAATTCTGGCTAAAGAACAAACAGTTGAAAACTGGTTATGAAATAGAATCACTTATGGAATTAATTTTCTAATCCTTAGAAAAGTGAAGTTCACCAATTGCCTTTCAATGACTTTAGGGAAGGCAGGCATCCTAATTTCTGCAAGAAAAGAAAGTCAGTTTACTGCCCTCTGTATCTTTACAATCTCAAATTTCTGTTCAATTAATCAAGATGCACAGGGAAATTAAGAATAAGACAGAAGATAATTTAAGTAGCAGGCTAAATCTTTATCAAAGGAGAAAAGTATTTCTTTCATATCTTTTCATAAATCAGATACACAGAATTCTCAAAGGGTACATAAGCTCCAAAACGTGACGTATTTTCTTAGGTAATGTTATTCTGGCCTCTGAATGGAGAGCATCCTCTCAGCAATTACAGTGCAATTCAAGGCTTAAAGGCTTCTGAGTATCCTGAAATTTCAGCTGAAAACCAGTAAGTTTTAACTCTGAAACCTTGTGAAGAAATCATACAGTAGATACAGACAAGTAAAAAACAGACTTTAGCCAAAGAGTCTCTAACTAGAGTATATGGGAGAACTAAGTTGATGCTGCTTTTTCTCATCCTTAAGCAGTGATGAAAATCCTAGAATTTTTTTCTTTAAATTTTATATTTTATTTCTGGTTTCGATTCCCTCCAAATTTACTTTTCCTGTTACAGTGAGGAGCACAGAAAGATGAGTACACAAGAAACAGTTGACGTCGTCACAGATAGCTATTCACTAATGTTTTGACAATGACCCATGAATTGTCGCAGTAGTTCTATTTTTACAAAAATCATGTTGATTCTGCAAGATAAACAACACACAAACAAATATGTGCAGTAGGTCAGAAATCATTTACGTCACTTTCAGGTTTCATTGGCTAAATGAATAACAAAACATCCCTCAACAATCATGTCTTAATTCTGCAAGTTTCAGAAAGAAATTCAAGTAATTCTAGTAAAAAACTGACTAAACAAATTAGTGTCTTGTAATGCATATCCTAATAACAGAAAACAGATGCTACTAAATCTTGATGAGTACTATTGTCAGTGCCTGGAGCTAACACAGATAGACAGTGTATATGTATATTAAGATCACATTCATTTAAATAGGATACTAGATCTGTGTACCACAGGGACCACCTAAGGCAAAAATCTTACTTACATGCCCCTATTCTTATAAATATTTATGTAGTCATATAGTGGCTCTGTAATGTTTTATGTAGTAGTTCAAGGAGGGAGACATTTCACTTTATTAAGTAAACCAATATGATATCGTAGAAGTGAAATATTTCTTAGCGTAGACTCACAGAATCACAGAAAGGTTTGGCTTAGAAGGGACCTTTAAAAATCTTCTAGTCCAACTCATCATAGTCAGGGACAACTTTCAGGTTACTCAAAGCCCCAACCAACCTGACCTTCGACACTTCAATTGATGGGGCAACCACAACTTCTCTGGGCAACCTAATCCAATGTCTCACTACTCTTACCATAAAAATATATCTTCCTTATGTCCAACTAGAACCCATCCTCTTTCATTTTAAAAGCATTTTTCTTGTCCTGTCACGACAAGCCTCGGTAAAAAGTTTTTCTCTGTCTGTTAGCCAAACAACCAAGCAAGTTATAGCTCACACAGAGAAGTTTGGATTAGTCGCAAGACCAAAAGAGATTTTTGAACAGTTTAAACATCCCTGTTGCATTAGGGGTGATGTTCTGGCTACTTTCTCCAGAGTCCTTACGCCAGTCAGAACTTACTGAACACTCATTTATGTCAACATAATGTTATTGTACTAGATCTACCAAAAACACTTAGATTATGTTAAATACTCCTTAGCATAGATTTCATCTGACTTGAATAGAGAAAGTATATTTTTTTTTATGAGAAAGGAAGTTTTTAAACTACATTTGTAAAAGTCCATTTGCACATATCATGAATTCAATCTTGTATCCTCATTAAATTAATCAATTAATTGGGAAATGCAAATATTTTGGAGGTATAGCTTAATCGTAACTTCAAGACAATTCTTACTCGGGAAAATGCATCAAATATAAATTCAAGGCGGGGGGCGTTCAATGCTTTCTCTCTTTTAGAAGGTAAAACCAAAGACTAGATGGCAGAACTTCCTGTATATGTGTCTGTATATGTCCTGTATATGTGATAAACTGCCTAATAACCTTGGATACATTATGTAAAAAGAGAACGTTAATATTTGTCACAAAGTTATGTTAGGAAGTCTAATTCGGTAATGTCCTTGCACTGCTACTGAAATGCAAAGTAGAATGTAAATTCAAAGTATTATTTTTATTATTATTATTCTACAGTTTTATTAGGTGCTTTTTGAGCAAAATTTGTCAAACATTTTTTTAGACACATGCCCTTTGAAGCAAGCTATTTTACATTTGCAGTACAAAAATTAAAGGTTAAACATTCTGGAGGAAAAATGGTATGGGAAAACCAAAATTTTTCATGGAGATTTCAGAATTAGCTTAAAAAGGCCATTTCTAATATAATTTTCTATATACTGTTGTGACACATTAAATGCAGGCCAAAAGCAGACATAGAGCTTTGGGGATTTGTTGATCAAAGTAATTGCTTCCAGTTGAAATGCATAATGAGGTAGCCCTGCATTGCATTTTTGTACTGTTTTATATTCAGTAAAGCTAGACAGATCTAGAAAGTATAATAAAAAAAAAAAGATCCATAGCAAAATTGTTGAGAATGGACAGAGAAATCCACCTTTGCCCTAGTGCTAGTGTAATGGCAGGCCATTCTATGTTCTACTCAAATTTTTCAGCTTTAGAGGAGACAGTATACCAGTTTATGTTGTTGAAAATTATGTATTTTAATAGCTTCATTTGACTCATAGCTAGATGTTTGGAACCTAATTCAAATCTGTCTGTGGCAAGAGAGAGAAACCTGTATATTTCAGTTTAATTCATTCACAAATAAGTAAAGTTTTCAGTTCTCAAAATATTGTTGGGAAAATAATCCTTCAAAATTGCTTAAGGAATATCTCAAATTTACATATATGCATTGGTTGTAAAAGGTCAGAATCACCCAGCCTTTCTCAGGACTAACGCATTAATCATCTATATTTCATGTAAACATCCAGAAGAAAAAGTACTGAAAATAAGTGCTGTGTACTCAATGAATATACTATATACTATGGAAGCATATTTAAGTTACGCATACTTAGAAGTCTCTTCAATCTTAAGAGTCTACCTTCCCAGTAAAGACAGAACCAAATAAAATATGTTCAGCTGTGTGTTTTGCGCTTTCTAACCATCATATTAAAAATTAATTTGGACAGAAAATTTTTCCTTATATGAACAATTTAACACCGTAATAAGATTTGAGACACTAATAATTTTATTTATTTTTATAAATGTAATCCACTCAAAATTACCACATACCTCACTGTCTGAAAACTTGTTTATAATGCAGTCCATAAAAAAACTATGTACACATGAGAACTTTTAACTATTTAGAGTTAATTACATTTTTAATGCTCAACTTGTTAAACAAAATATTCAGAATGTTGTAAATGTTGTTAATAAAATCACTCTTTTTTCTTCTGAAACTACACGCAGCTCGTGGGTCAGGATAGGGGCAGGGAGAAAGCACACCAAATTACTGCCACAAGCAAAGCAGAGTCATCTTGGGGAAAATTAATTTATTGCTATGTTAAAATTGGGAGCATATAGTTGTGGTCACTTTGTGACACACTGTCTCTGTCACTCGTTCCTTCTCACGCTTTTCCTCTGCTCCACTGTGGGGTCCCTCCCATAGGAAACAGTCTTTCATTAATTTCTGCATAGTGGGTCCTTTTCTGCAGGCTGCAATTCTCCAAGAACTACTCCAACACAGGTCCCTTCCACAGGGTGAAGTCCTTCAGGAGCAGTCTGGTCTGGCATGGGCCCCCCACAGACCACAGCTCTTTCCAGAATACCTGTTTCTGCAAGTGTTCCTCTCCAGAGGCTTCAGCTCCTGCTAAGGAGTCTGCTCCAACGTGGGTCATCCAAAGGCTGCAGGATGGATATCAGAGGGATCCTCCATGTGCTGCAGGAGGACAGAATGCCTCAGCATGGTCTTCTCCATGGGCTTCAGGGGCACTTTTTCTCTGGTTTCTTTAATACCTCCTTCTGTGGCCTTAGTGTTTACAGGGCTGTTTCTCTCATTTTTCTCTCTCTTACAGTTGCTACACCACATGTTTTACCCTTGATTAAATGTTATCACAGAGGACTTTCCAAAATTCTTGATTATCTGAGTCTGGGCATCAGCTGTTCCCTCTTGAAGCCAGCTGGAACTGGCCATTTCTAATATGGGGAGAGTACCTGGTGTCTTCTCAGAGAAGCCACCCCTACAGTCCCCGCCCAGAACGAAAACCTTGACACATGAACCCAATGTCGTTTATTATATCCATATGTAAAGTGTCAAAATCTTAGATCACATTTCTGTTTTGCTACTAGAATGCAGTAATGTTTTTCATGTATTTGGGAAGAAGAAGCTGAGTAAACTGGCTAAGCTTGTCGTGGCACAAAATGTAAACAAAGAATTACTAACTATTAATTGGTAAGTACTGAATGCCAGATGGATTAAATAAGTAACGTATGTAATGCATTTAACCATACTGGAAGAAAAGAGTCCTTTAAAACCATGAAATTAACTTTAGAGGATTTTTTTTGTCTTAGTCAGAAATACTTTAATTTAGGGTCTAACAGAACTGGTGAAAATTTACCTTTGGGTTTAATTATGCATATCTGAAGATTTCTCCTAACTGTTTCTGGAATTAGAAGACAAAACTTGTCCAAACACACACAAGGAATTATTGGTAATGATTATTTGAAATTCATTCATTTTCAGTAAAGAACAGAAGAATAGAAGGGAGAAAAAAAAGAAGAAATATATTTTATCCCATGACAACTGTGACTTTTCATCTTAGCATGACTATGTGGGGGTTTTGATTATTTATATTTACTCTGATGATACAATAATAATAAATCTGTGCAAACAAAGTCCCTCAGGGATCAGCATTAGAACCAGCTCAGTTTAATATCTTTATCAATGGTTTAGACAAGGGGATTGAGTGCACTCGGTAAATTTGCAGAAGACACCAGGCTGGGTAGGAGCGTTGACCTGTTTGAGGGAAGAAAGGTACTACAGAGGGATCTGGAGAAGATTTGATCGATGGGCTAAGGCCAACTATATGAAGTTAAACAAAGTCAGGTCCTGCACTTGGGCTACAAGAACCTCATGCAATGCTACAGGCTCGGGGACGAATGGCTGAAAAGCTGCCCAGTAGAAAAGGGTCTCAGAGTGCTGGTTGACAGATGGCTGAACATGAGCCAGTAGCGTGCCCAGGTGGAAAAGAAGGCAAATAGAATCATGGTTTGTGTCAGAATTGGGGTTGCCAGCAGGTCTGGGAAAGTGATTGTCCCAATGGGTTCAGCACTGGTGGGGTTGTACCTCAAATTCTATGTTCAGTTTTGGGCCTCTCACTACAAAAAAGACATTGAGATGCTAGAGCATGTGCAAAGAAGGGCAAAAAAGCCGTTGAAGGGTCTGGAACACATCTTATTAGGACCGGTTGTTGAAGTGCTAGTGTTTAGTCCGGAGAAAAGAAACTGTGGGGAGATCTTATTGCTCTTTATAACTACCCGAAAGGAGACTGTATTGTGGTGGGTGTTAATCTTTTTTTCCTAAGCAATAGAAGAGGAAATGGCCTCAAGTTGCAATAGGGGAAGTTTAACCTAGATATTAAGAAATACTACTTCACAGAAAAGGTTGTCAAGCATTGGAACAGGCTTCCCAAGGAAGTGGTTGAGTCACCATCCCTGGAAGTATTTAAAAGATGTATGGATAAGGCACTTACAGATGTGATTTAGTGGTGAGCTTGGCAATGTTAGGTTTACTATCGGATTTAGTGACCTGAAAGTCTGTGATTCTGATTCTGTGATTCTCTAACTATATTGGTGATACTACGTAACACTGAAATTGCCTCGGTAATGGTATCGGAAATAAAAAATCCGAGTATGGATATACAAAAACTAGGACCAGTTGAGAAAATGTAATTTTTGGCAGATAGTTTATTTTGGAGGTAGCAAGGGTAAGAAAGGGGAAGGTTCAAGGCAAATGGGTGAAGATCAAACATAAGAAAACAGAGAGAAGAGATAGTAAAATTGTCTAGTCAACCATAAGCAAGAACATTTTTCTGATTTAGCCCTGCTCTTGATTACAGCAGTCTATCATGTACCATGATTAAATCATATTCCAAACTGGTTTTCTTTTGTGCGAGATATCACTCTTTAGTCTATGTGCATTTGTGACAAGAGGTTTAGGTGGTGGCAGTTGGAGGTGCTGATTGTTTAGAGCCAGTTGCTGTATGTTTAATTTTTTAGCAAATGTCAAGAAGGACCAGCCAGGGAGTAGGAGACCTTCATATGGAAAAGCCCAGCCCTTGAGACAACGGCTGTATAAGTGATCTGGAATCGGTATGAACATTAAGCAGAATTAAATAATGCCATGCTAATATTTAAGGGATCTGCGACTGTGTTCTGAATCTAGATAGTTTGGGTTGAAGGAAAGTATATAGCCACTAGTGAATTTTGATCTTGGTGTGCTGGAAAGAGGACCAACTGTGCTTCCTGTGGGCATATTTATGTGAGAGCCATTGGTGTTTATGCAGGTATTGTTAAACCAATACTCTGCAGACAGCTGTGTTTGTGTCTGCAGCGTGTGTGCATGTGCATGTGTACCAGATTCGGCTTAAATAGATTAAGAAAATAAAAAAAAAAAAAAAAAAAAAGGGGGGGGGTCTGAATTCCACTGGAATTTGTCAGCTCCTTAAAAGAAATTCTCTAGCTTATGTAGTTATCTAATTTTGAATCATTAGCTCAGTAACTAAAACCAGAAGGCATTTAGTTCCAATCTTGACTTTTGTAGTTACATGCATGTATGCAAACATAAACAGAAATATAGGGAAATTAGGTCAGATTCTTTTTAAAACAATACATTTCATTACATACTTGAAGCATTCTTGAATAATTCCCTGCAATTTTTATTGTCAATCATCACAAATTCCTGAATATCCAACAGCTTATTATAAAACACTAAAATTTAACTGGTAACATTTCCATTCACATTTTCTCATGCGTTCAGCACAGCATGAGCTGTCAAAAGAAAGCTCATCAAGTTGCATTCTACTGTGAATTAATAAAAGAAATCTGAAATTGTATTATTAAAATCATCATCCATTTTTACCCAATTTACTTACTCACTCATAACTGTGACATGCTGCTTTATTCATTATGGAAACAGGATCAGAGGATACTGTTAAACGGATATTATACCAGACATAATATTAAAAATATATAGTTATATATTCAAGGGTTGAAAGTAGAGGAAAGGGACAGTGGAAAGTGATGATCTCTTTATGGTGGTTACTTTCATTATAGATGACAGAAGAAGTGTTTATAAAACTAAAAACTTTATGAAAAGAATACAGCAGTTCTAATTTAAATGTTTGCAAAAAATATGTATTTGAGATATTTTTATGGGAACATAAGGAAAGAAACTAGCTCATTCACCAATTCTGATTTGAATGTAATCTTGAAAAAGTACATATACTTTCCAGTTATCAATATATTTCTTCATTTCTATAACCTCGATAATTCATATAATAAATAATATTTGCTGTGCATACCCAAATACTAATTAAACGTGAACACTTTTGTTAATTTATGTTACATTCATACTATCTTGTAGTGAACTGGAATGATAACAAGTTGTATAGTGGATTCTATATGGTGTATACAGTGATGTAGATATATTTACTACATATCTTTTTTATTTTCTTTCTTTTACAGAATCACTTTGGACTTCCATCTTGTAATGGAGTAAAGAATTACCAAGGACAAATATTTTCTTGGTGCTGGTACTACAAAAGGGTTTAAAGTAAGAAGTAAATTTGTGCTTTTATTTTCTCTTTTTATGTCATCTTGTTTGTAATTTTCTACATAATTTTGGAACAAGATATATTGTTAAAGAGGATGAATGCTTCATAAATAATATTCACCATGAATATTTTAGTTAGTTTGTAATTTGTAAAATATTAAGTAAATCCTTCATGACTAAAGAGGAATTGCACTAAAAATACAGTTAAAAATAACTTCTATTATGAAAATCCTTTTGTAAATGAATCAAAACTAAACCTGAGATGTTAAAACAAAATATAACAGAGAAAAAGTTAGATAAATACTGGAAAGAATGTGAAGATGGTTATGAATATCTATTTCCACTACAACTGGATTTGAAATGCTCTGTCTTTGCTTTCCCAAAGTATGCAATGAATTAGTATTTTTTTTATTATTATTTAATGAGAAAAATGTTCACAGAAACAGGCATTTCAAGTGATTGTCTTGGTGAATCTGAATCACTCATATAAGCATGAGTCCTTACTCTGGAAACCTGAATCTAAGAATTTTTATCTTTACAGTAGAAGACAGAAATTCATCTTAAGACATACATAAAAGAATAAAGAAAGCTCTATGTAACAATGTCCATTAACAGAATCCACGAACTGTATCTATCGGTTTTTCTAAGATAGATGGGCAAGAAATAGATACAGAGGTTATCTTTTAAAAAGATTGATTATGTATTAACCATGCTTGACTATGTACTAATGTTTTATCTTTTTGGGCATCTTTCATTAAGACAGGAAGATGTTTACTAGTTTTACCACTAGAAAGTTATCATTCCATACAATATGGTCAGTTGCATTGGATGAAATTTTGAGTAAGGATTGTTTTCTTTATTTCTGTCATTTCTGATGCTTACTTGCTTACTTGAAACGAAAGACATTTAGAAATATTCCTGCACTGTTAATTTTACCATCAATACCATTATTGTTACCAATTACATAATATTTCAATATGAAAATATTACATGGACATATTCTTAGAGAAATAAATGCACTATCTTTGTCAGATATTGTCTTGTTCTCAGTATTAAAAATAAATTACATATATATATATAGCCTATTATTACAGATCTGTTTTTTTACAAAAAGAAAAAGGCCTGCTACTTGAGTCTTTCTGGGAGTCCGTGACTCAAATGATGTACATTATTTAGGTTAAATATCTATACAGATGAGGATTACAAAAAAATATTTGGGGTTGAATATCTTTCCCAACTAATGATAGAGGCAAGTTACAAAGCTAGTTTAAACTAGACACTGGCATTATTTTCCTAAATTTATTCATCTTATGACATTTAAGGTACTCTCAAGTATATTTCTGGTCTTCAACTGTTATTACAGATGACTGTAGGTCTCTTAAAGACTTGTGTTTTTCATTACAGTCCTATATAGTCCTATTTATAACAGGTTCCTTTTTATATGACGGGGTTAAAACAGCACACAGTTTTCAAGAACTGTGAACTGTGACTAGAGGTGCGTGGAGGCAGATGGAAAAAAATGAGTTGAATCTGTAAGAAAGATGACAGAAATGCTGGAACATGTTAAGCAGTTGGAAAGAGGAATGTGTTTAATTGTCTTTTAGACATAGGGAACGTCACATTTAGGGCTTATTTCCATTGCCAAGACAAAGACCTCCACTTCCATTTAAGATGCCCTAGAACATTAAGAATGCTTTTAAATAACTGAGCATTGTGGCAAAGAAACTATAGAAGACCCAGTGGCACAACAGTGGAAGACCTTCAAGGTACACTCAGGCATCTGATAGAGCACTAAACACCATGGAGCAGGCAACTGAGCTAACCTCTGAAAGGTGAGGTTAAAGCTGCAGATTCAGACATGTAGTTTCTGTTATTTATGGTGCAGGTGCTTGTAAGAGGCCTAGATCTTAAAGAGCTATATAAAGTAGAGAGATAGTAAATGAGGGTTTGTGGACCTAGACATCTAACATCAGACAACAGGGTTGTATCTGGTCTGCTGAATAACTCTTTTGGTACCTTGACTGTAGTGATTAGATTTCCACTGACTAAATAAAAGTATAAATATCTAACTGTCATATAAAAACATATAGTTCAATTTAGCTGTCCACAGATAGCAGGTAAGTGCAAGCTGAGATACATTAGGTGATCTAGCTGGCCCCTCTGACAGGGCCCTTAGGGCATCACCAGACTTCACTCTCCCCATCCAGCCCTCTCTGGACTCTACTCACAGTGCCCAAGGCCGAGACCCTTTTTCTACCACCTGGGGCTCTCAGTCTTTGCCCCAGCAGCAGGGCCAGTCTCCAGCTCCCCACAGCCTTGCCCTATCCAGTCACGGGCCCTGCTTAGCCAGTTTAATATATAGCCATACTAAGTCTACTGAGTTTTTGCCTACACTGACAAAACCAGATAACCTTGGAGATTTTACCCAGTTTGGGTATTAGACAGAGAACAGAGCCAGCTGAAGCACATCTGTTTTGAAGGGACCCTTTGATTTCTTTATTTGAAAAGAGCAAACCACAAAAGTCTTAACTCGTAAACAAGCCAGACTGTCACAGAGGACACAAGGTAGATTCATTAGGCAGGCAATAGTGAAAGAGAAAACTAGAGGTTCAGAAAGTAGTCAGAGAATTGTAGAAATTAGTGGAAGTAACTGAAAGAATGAAATTTTAAAACTTTTTTCCTCGATTCTTTCAGAGAAAATGCATTTTATTGAAGGATTTTGACAACTTGATTGATGACTTCATTGTGATTTGGAACAACCTACAGAAATTTCAGCTGTCCTCTGAATAGAGTAGAGCTTTATTCGAAAAACCTGAAGCTTTGTGGTCCCTAGTTGTGGCATAGCTGACAAACTGGGATGATTTATGTTCATGTTCTTCTAACAGACCTTCAACAAAGAAATGCAGAAGAAGCTTAGTCTAGTAATCCAGGCTTTTTTTTTCAGTCCATAGAGATATTACTACTGTAAAGCAAACCACATTTTTAAGATTTCCACAACTGTGCTGAATGAAGAGGGAAATACTTAGCTTTTGAATAACTCTTTTTCAGTTCACACAGCTCAAATTCTTTATCTGTGAATTCTTATCAATTTACAGGATCTCATGGAGACAAAAAAGAAAAAGCAATATGTGTAACAGAGGGTTTCCAGATAATTCTGAAAAACTGAAGAATTCAAATTCAATGCAAATTTTATCATGCTGCCATGACAAAAGTTAATTAATTTTCTTCACTGAAATTATCTTTTGCATCCTAATTCAAAGACAATAAACTAATTCAAAGACTTATCCCACTACTTTTTATAAGTTTCTCTGATTGAAAACAAATATTGACTGATTCATGTTGTTCCAAAAGTGAACTGTCTGCAGAAGTGCATTTATCTAAAACACCTGACAAGCATGCAAAATACTCAGGGAAGGAGGTGGAGGAAGAATAGATCATTACATTTACTATGGAAAATAAAACACTGAGAGAATTCTGCAGCTGTGGGTAGAGAGTTATCCGTGAATTAAATGTGTATGAGGCAGATCGAACTTGCATTCAGTCCTACTGTTGCTCAGTTTCCAAAAAGAAGGGTAGTATTCATCATTAGGTTGAACAATAAACTGAGGAACTGGAGTAAGTGGCAACTAATGGAATCAGAATTATTCTTCTTAGAGCACAAATAATGCTGTAGAATTTTAATCATGACTTCAGTCCCAATTAACCAAAAAGTAAAGGTCTTCAGAAGCCCACCTTTGTCTCACTTTATTACCATTTTGACGGTTATTTCAAATCAATTCTTCTGTCTAAATCATTATTTTCACTACTCTGTTTACTGAAGTATTTTTTTGTATGTGTGCATTATTTTTATAGCAAGAACTGTGCAGTAAATGCTTAGGATGCAGATTTGAGCATGACTGCATTGCCTGAAAGACCATACATTTAAACATGCATATAAATAACGGATAAAGAAAGCAGGAGAGAGCAAACAGTTGCAAATGCACGGTAAAGTCGAATATTCACTATTTTAACATCAAATTTTTTTCGTCTTCAAGTTGAATACTAGTTTTCTAATAGTAGTTCAAACGACAAAATGTTCAAGTGTTAAGATGTAAACCTGGAAATTGGTTCTTCTAATAAACACAACTTATCATTCTTTTATTTAATGTTCTGTAAGAGTTTCCAATAAAGATGATTAAGTACTATACTTTACCTAAAGACTATACAATGTTTTTCTTTATTTTGACTGGTGTGCTTCTTACATAAATTGTAATGATCAATAAAAAACTTAAGTGATTTACAACTAAGGTATCACAAACTCTAGCAGAGAATATATGGACAATACGTTCAGATGTATCAGAGGTTTTACTTCTGTGTTCAGGCTCAGTTTCTGGCTCACTTTCCATTACACTTCCAAGAGACTGGCTCTAACATCTAGCAGCAAGACTGGCCTATAATGGTTCTGCTATTCAGGCTTAAGAATGTTGACTGTTGGGCTAGCATTGATAACCATTTTAATTACGTTCATAGCTCTTTATAGGGACTCTGCTTGTTTCTAGAATGTGAAAAATGAAATCCTTGTTAATAATATCTGTAATTCTCTATTTAACCTGCAGAACCAAATTACGTTTTATCCAAAGTTCTCTTTACAAAAGTTGTTTTGTTACTGAAATAGAGAGGAAAAAAGTCAGTATTAAATCCTGCATTAAATATAGACCTTGAATGGAGTTGAAAAGAAAAAGAAAGCCTTAGATTTTTAAGCAGTACATTGAAGAACCGGTTCTGTTCACCATTCATTATCTTCCATTACTGTTTGTGACATATTTGTGCTGTCAGTTAGAATGAAACTACTTAAGGTTGTCATTGGCAAAATATGGTTGAACAACACTAAGTTATGTCAGACTTTTATGATATGCATTTCTTTAGGATTCAGGAGAATTTAGAACGAATATAAATTACAAAAAAAAAAAATAGTTTTATTAGGTGGCAGTAATTAAATTTGCAACATCCTCAAATTGTAATGGCAACTCATATAGAAAACAAGTGTATTAGGTGAAAATAAATAGTTCTGAGCTTGAACATAGGACTACCATTGTAAAAAGTGTTATATATATGTTGCACACCAAATAACCCTACCATACGCCAGTCGGGTCAGCTGATTAAAGGAAATATTTCCATCCACTCCATATCTGATCCTATAAAATTATTCCAGCAGTGAAGGTGAATAAACATCCTAATTTACCAGTACTACTTTAGAGAACAATTGCAATGATACACTGTATCACCTATATTGTGAGATTTATATTGACAAACGCAGGATATGTTAATTTACCTGTGAGTCTAATGAAAATAATTTTAATTAAAATTAGACAAGTGTTGATCAGCTCTTCCATGTAACTGCAGCACAGGGCTGATTCTTGAGTTGTTTTTTTATTTCCTGTTCTTGTTCCTTGATGATGCTAGGCTTTTCTATTCTTTTCTATTTTTTTTCTTCTAGCTACTCTTTTAATTTGTTAATAATTCTTAATGAACTGTTAGATTTTTTATAAATTCTTTTAAAAAAAATTTGGAAATTGAATCTTGTATGCAATAATCACATTTAATGTGGGTAGTTTTCACTCCACATTCTTTCTGCTTAATATAGCTTCTGAACTGTCTAAACCTACTTTGTTTTCAATAAATTAGACTCAATATAAGTAACATGTTCCTTGATAAAGGGTCATCTATTCATCAGTCCCTTCTTCGTACTTTGCCTGGCCAGTTGTTTTGGCTTTGGGTTTTTTTTTCCTGTTTCTTTTGTGGTGGTGAAAACCTTCAAAACTGGTAATGCTTCCCACTGACTTGTTCCACAATATTTGAAATTTGTTATGTGATGTTAGAACTTTAAAGGATATATGCCTTCACTTAAGCCATCTAATTTTTAATGAGCCTTTTCTTACCCAGTTGGCTTCAGGAACTGTTAACATCCCTCACTTAACCATGAAGTTCGGCATATACCTTAATGATGTCATTCAAATACTTGAAATAATCAATAGACAACTTTAGACTGAGATTAATTTCTGGCTAATAGTCACCTCTTGAAGATATCAATTTCCTTCCATATTAGAAAATTTTACAGGAACAAATTTTGATATTTCATTGTCAAGTGCTAAAAATATCAACACAGGACTTTGAGCTGTGTTAAATGAAATCTGCGTTTAAAAAAAATCAAAATTTCAGAGTACATAGGCATAAAAACATAGGCTTTACCTACATTGTTTAATATACAATGAGCTCATAATACACTTGTCATGCATGTAGGTGTGACTCTATTTGTGAATGTACCTATGAAATGATGTATTTACAGAAAAATCTGCTAAAATCTGTCCTAAGCAATGCGGTATACAGCTGCTTGATAACAAACAAGGATCAATTTCTGACCTGCTTCTATTTAGCAGGCTTATCTCGTGGGACCCTTACACTTACTGCCACCACCAACATTGTTGATGTTGCTTTACTGTAAACTCAGTTCACACATTCTCTGTTTTGCCTTCCAACATACCCTGGAAAGTGACAGCTCTGCAGAAGAGGTGTGCTGTGGCCAAAGATATTTCCTTAGTGAGAAATATGCTTACGGTTATTCTGCAGGCAACAGCTGAATACAGGAGGTAAGGTCATCCAGACTAACTAAGGATACTTTCTGCAAAACTAAACAGGACTGTCATGTAACACAGGGAAAATAATTTTATTTCTATTGCACAGATTACTAGCTTACAAGTACATTCTGGTCATCATTTAGAAATTACTATGAGATCTCCTGCATTATAAACTCAGACTGCCAGGAATGTTTGAAATCTTACTAATGATTTCCCTCCCGTAAGAGTGTTTAAGTGGGAATATTCTCAGAGAGACTGATAGTGTTGTGATGACTCTTGATACATGTCCAATCTACTTCTACCTATCATACATTAAAAACCCTCAAGAAGCATTTATTTTTTTCTGTCTTTGTTTGCTTTTTTTAAAAATGTTTATTCTATCTTTAGTTAAAATGGCACAGATCCTGCAAAAAATGAATGACCTAGTTTTTCTCTAAGTTCTTCCCACTGCTATAATAATTGGATTTGGGCCAAGACCTATTATTCACCTCAGTGCAAAGGAAGTTTTATTTTTTCTTTAATGTGTTCAAATATATTTATTTATATATAATTATAAATATCTAGCAATAAAAAGAAAGGGAGAGAAATGTAATTCTGCTGAAAATAAAATATATCATCTTCCTATAATTACTGTCATTTAAATAGTAGATTGTTTATAAGATTTTCTGGAATAAATTAGATAATTGGCTATGCTTCCAAGAGAATATAAATTATTTCTAGGCATATGGTAAGATAATTTTAAGCTTTCAAATACCACTTGTTTCCATATAATTTTGAAAGAAATGACGATATACAATTTTTGGAAGAAATCGAGAGAATGTAATTTTTCAGTAATTCCTTTATCTTTTTATGTGTAATTATTTAATATAGAATGTGAACGTGTTTCTCATAAAGGTGGCTTGTTGTCCTTCCAAGAGAAGATGGGTATTAAAAGCCTTCCATGTCAGATGAAAAGGTAAAATATGTTTAAAATTTTTAGTTCAGCATCTTTCTATATTCTTTTCAGCAGACTTCTAGATTGATATAGATAAATATGTTTTCTGAAGGTGTGACCTCTATGTTACCAACTCATGCAATCATAGAAGCGCATCTGCTTTTTTGAAAACTACTGATGTTAAGCAAAAGCCTAAAGACGTACTCCAAATTCATTATGAAGCTATGGTCTGTCAGAGTTCCTGAAAAATTGTCAGGAGTTAAAATCTTCTTTATTCTTTCCCCTGTAAATCAACAAAATTTGATGTGGTGCTAGAAGCACAAATAAAGAATATCTAGATAGACTGGTGACCAACTGAGACAGCAAAATGAGAAAGAGACTCTCTAGTCCAGTTACAACTTCCAGCTGCGGATATGGCAGAATTTATGGAAAGTTATAGAAAACAAAGCATATTATAGAATAACATCATTTGTACTAGAAGATGGCAAAGTCCTGAGAAGTGCTACAAATCAATCGTTGATGAGGTAGTTCATGTCAGATGTAATCTCATTGCAATGATAACATTTAGCACTAATTACTATTACAAGTAACATTACAATTCTGTCTGGCCAACAAAAGTAAATTTTGGGTTTTTTTTCTACTCAAGCAGAGACGTAGTGAAAAATATCCTATAGAACGAGTAATAGCCATGCTGTAACCATGAAGCAGATTTCTAATGCTCCAGACATTTATCAAATATTCAGAGAACTTCAGCTTATAAATCATTTAAGAAAAATTAAAAATTAGAGAAAATAATCAAGTAAATATAAGAAAACATGCCAGTATTTTTAAACACATTCTTAAAATAAGTTTCCTATATCTTGATCGTGTACTTAACTAAGGATTTAGGCCACAAAAAAATGAGGCCTATAAAAGTGCTCAATAGTATAAAGGGGTTTGGGCCTTCCATGTTAACCAGACATAACTTTTACTGAATCCAGCAGGAGTGCCTTAATAACTATAAAAGTCATAACTATAAAGCTACTTAAGTACTTAAATGTGTAGTTGTATTTTTGACTTTCAATCATTACTAAGACTTTCAGAATTTTGAAAATTAATATTTTATTTTGACTATGTATTGCACTTCCCCTCCTCTTTTTCCAGCAGTTCCCAAGATTTACATGTTTTTTTGGTTTGCCTGCATAATTTACAGACATGCTTATAATAACATATCAGTCACATCATAAATATAACTGTTTTTTTTTTCATTATGCCAGGTTTTACAATGTAAATGTAAAAGTAAATTGCATAGGAATTGAAATACTACTAAATCAGTGAGGAATAAGTTCTTTCATAAGATGAGAGAATGTAAAATCTGACTGGGTAATACATACTGTTAGCACAGAGGCTATAGAATGTTGAGAGCTACACTACACATCTTAAATGTTTGGGGGTTTGAGACTATTTGAGTGAACTTGTCAACCGCAAGGGAAAATCATTTAGCAGTTATACATCTTCTTAACAACCTTGAAAGGGTCAATTAAAAAAGTAGTTCCAGCAATATTTAACACTCTTCTGAAAAAATGTTTGTAAAATTACATCCTTTAGAACTGCATACTTATTTTCTCATGAAATTAAATTTTAAACTTTAGTTCTTTTCGGGCTTTTTCAGGTAATTACATTTCCTTTGTTCTTGAATAAGGGCAAACACTTTACAGTTCAGTATATGCAGAGTCAAAAGCAGAAGCATAAACATTAAAGTGATGGGTTGCGTACACTGAAATATCACTTTTCTTCGATGACATTTGATTTTCTTGAATCAGTAGACCATAAAAGTTCATTTTGACGCATACTAGAACAAGATAAAATCTCCTCTAGCTCTGTAATCATATCTTTTAGTATTTAGGCCAGCAGAAACACAGAGATAACATTCTCATTGTATTTTTAAGACAAAAAAGCAATTTTGTGCTGAACCACAGGACGTATAGTGAAGCCCAGGCATCAAACACTGTTGGAGATAGGTGATTTGAATTCTTAGATGGGAAGGTGCGCGCGCTATACAGAAACAGGTCCTAAAAAAAATTGAAAATGGAAGAAAACTGCTTGAGCTTGAGTATCTAATCAGAAACCCATGGAAGTTTGTGAGATGTAGTGTCAGCAGGGGGAAAAATAATTTGCTTTTCCAGCTTCAGAAAGGATGGTGAAAAGGAACAGTTCTTGCTTCAAAAAGATGGAAAACTGGTGAGAGGAATAACTGAGTTGCTTAATTTAAGAACATCAGAGAGGACATGCTATCAGTGGCATATGAAGGAATTCATTAGGATTATTTCCTATTTTATTAATTTTAAAAAACAAAAAATAAAATAAAATAAAATAAAATAAAATAAAATAAAATAAAATAAAATAAAATAAAATAAAATAAAAATAAAAATAAAACTCTCCTTTCTTCAACTACTTTCCTGAAGTAACACGGTAATTAAAAGTTGTAATTACAAACCCCCCACATCCAAAAAGCACCACAAAAGAGTTTTCAGCAGAAAATGTAAGTTTTTTCATTCAAAAAGAAAACAAATATGTGTTTCAGTTGAATAAGAATAATGTATCAGATGTTACTTATTTATGCTGAAGTTTCCATTTGCTTTTGTTCTCAGAAAGGAAGTCAAAAGGACTTTTGAACAGGTAAAACTTCAGGTTTTAGCCTATGCTATTTGGTGTTTCCATTTACAAGTCAGAATAAACCTGATACAAATCCAATAGTTTACAGCACTTTATGATGTATTATATTGGGGTCTGACAATTAAGAAATGTCTCAAAATTTCAGCAAGTTGTAAAGTAAATAGAATCAAATAATTCTTATTACTGTAGCTGAAATGCAAAAAATTAAGTTTTCTCACAATATTTCTGTAATCTGGCAATATTCATTCAGGCTATTTTAATAACTAAGTTTTGTTCATTTTCGTTCATTTTTGTTCATTTTTGTTCATTTTTGTTCATTTTTGTTCACAGCCGCACAACGGAAACACTTGTATTGTTTTTGGGCAGGCGTCTTGGTTTGATACAGATCTGGAGGCTTCAGGGGTGCAAGAGCTGCAAATGTCTGTACTTGTGTCTTAACTAAATTGTTCTCCATCTCTTTGATTGCTTCCACTAACATAGCTTGTGATCCCACAGGCACTCTACTCATTCGTTCTAACATAGTTTCTATGGTAGCATCCATAGAAATTTACAAGGATGCCCTTTGTAAAATTATTACAATTCTCAAATACACACTGTTTTAACAGTGGTCCTTTCATAAATTCTGCCATATCTGTATTATTGATAGCTTCTGTGACTCTGTCTACAAAGGACACAAAAGACTCATCTTTCCCTTGCCTGATTGACATGTATGAGGGAGTAGTTGGTGCAGTTTTGACTCTTTGCAAAGCCTCTCGAACCAACCTTATAGATTCTAACAACACATCTGGGCCTGTTTGCATCTGCATTTCAACAGGGGCAAAAGGACCTATACCCATCAATTGTTCCACTGTTACTCCAGCTAAGAGATCATTTGGGGGTCGGGGGGCACGAGCAGACATTTCACAGAGTCTTTGCCAGTGGGCTTGCCAATGTAATTGTTGAGATTGTTTTAAGATAAGCCTCATTATATTCTTAACATCTTCTGGACATAACATCCCGATACCGCAAATATAGTTTAACATTTGTCTTGCAGGTTCACTATGCACTCCCGACTCATTTACTGTACTTCGTAATTGATTTAGTATTTTCCAGTTGAGAGTACCATGTATACTAGTCATATTTCCTGCATTATCTACTTGATATATCACTGGGAAATCTTGCATGTTAATTTGATCTAATAGTTCAAAATCCTTTTGTTCAACAGCTTCTTTTGCTATTTTTCACCAATTTATTTGTGCGACACGCAGCTGTGACTGAACTTGCGTAGGTTTAGAACTAAGATCTACAAGACTGTTCTTTTGAACAGTTTGATCATTATTTACTGCTTCTGTCTCATTATCTGAATCTTCTCCATCCTGCTGCTCTTCTGGTGGAGCAGAGGGACAGACCTCCTCCTCGGGTGTATCAGGAGGGGCTTGAGCAGGCCTACGAAGAACGGGAACAGGAATCCCTGAAGGTGGAGGTGAAAAATAATTACCTGCTGCTGTGAGGCGTCCAGCAGCAGGATCAGACTGCTCAAGCCGATCAGAGGCAGCTGCAGCTATACGCTTTTCAGCTTTATACTTATTTATACAGTTAGTAACATCTCTCCAACTTTTCATTAACTTTTTTCTGTTTTATCATCATCAATTACTAAATTCCACAAACAATTTCCATATGACTGCCACTCATCTACTTCAAACAAACTTTCAAGGTTGCTAAAATATCCTTTCGCTTTTCCAAATGTGATTAGCCCAGCTAAGTCTTTCAACTGACTTACTCCCCGCTTTTCTAAAAAGTGTTTAAAAAGTTCGAAAGCTACCTCTTTTTCCATTGCGTGCTCTGTAGACCCCTCGTAATTATCCGGTCCGGTAAAAAATGCAGCCTTTTTCCTGGGTAGTTTCGATTCGGACGGTGAACCCTCCTAGTTGTCCTAGGTTTTGAGCACGGATCAGGACAGGTCCATGCAGTGTTCTGCTCCCTGGGTTAAGCACGGATCAGGCGTGTCGTGGCAAAACCTTCCAGTCGTTGTAGGTTTCAAGCATGGATCAGGACAGGTCCATCCGATCAGGCGTGTCGCGGCAAACAATTCCACTCGCCGTAGGTTCCGGGCACGGAGCAGGACAGGTCCATCTGATCTTCTGCTCCCTGGGTTCAAGCATGGATCAGGTGCGTTGCGGCGACGTCCGCTGATCTTCTGCTCCCTGGTCGCTACTTACCAGTACTTCTCTGATCTCGCTGTCTGGTGAAGAACAGGGCTTGGGAATACCTGTCCTGGCGCCACTTGCGACAAGCGAGGAGAACCATGCAATAGACTCAATATGAGTGGTAAAGCAAGTTCTGGTTTATTGCGAAGCTCATTCACGACTACAGCATAGCCCATGTCTACTTAAGTTATGTCTACTTATCTAACAATCATTGCCTTGTCTAACAATCATTTCCCCTTACATACACTTGTCTTATAATCTTTAGTTTGGCTCCAAAAGCCCTATAATCACTAACTTAACTCTAAAAATTATACTATCATGCCCCTCTTCAAAGCTCTAATGTTACATTAGCATGTTCCTCCTGCTTTCTCCTCCTACTTGTTCCTCCTACTTGCAGCTACTGCTATATGCTCGGGTCCCGGTCTCACTCTGGCCTGCTTCCTTAAGTTGTTTATCTGTTACAAGGGTCTTCTTGACCTTATCTTGGGGATTTTCTCACTGCCTCCCTCCTTGTAACGTGACTTAGCAAAATCCTCAGTACTTTTTATCACAGCCCAGCTCAGTTGATTTTTGCCAGAGCCGATTCACAGAGCTCCTCCTTTGAGCCATGTCCACGCTCCCACAACCATTCTCCAACAGGTCCAGAGGACAGATACAAAGATTCTCAGAAGGCTGGAACTCCTCTGCTATGAGGACAGGTTGAGAGAATTAAGCTTGTTCAGCCTGGAGAAGAGAAGGCTCCAGAGGGACCTCGTAGTGGCCTTCCAGCACCTGAACGAGGCCTACAAGAAAGCTCGGGAGGGACTTCTTCCAAGGGCAAGAAGTGGTAGGATGAGGGGAAATGGCTTTAAACTGGAAGGGGAGAGATTTAGATTAGATGTTAGGAAGAAATTCTTCTCAATGAGGGTGGTGAGACACTGGAGCAGGTTGCCCAGGGAGGATGTGGATGCCCCCTCCCTGGAGGTGTTTAAGGTTGAGTTGGATGAACTCTTGAGCAGCCTGGTCCAGTGGGAGGTGCCCCTGACCATGACGATATTTAAGGTCCTTTCCAAGCGAAGCAAATCTATAATTCTATGATTCTATGATTCTATTATTCGTAGCATTTATCAGAAGGTTGGGTGTCTTTATGAGAAGTTCTACCACAATGCTGGTAATTTGAGCAACTTTTAGCCATCTGAAACTCAATCTGTAACAGTTGCCTATCTCCCCTTATACCACTAATGGAGAAGGATTAGTATATTTAGAAATATTCTTTGTTCTCTTAAACCACTGTATGAGACCAGACAAGTTTTTTGTCCATCTATTTCTTGTCGCTTCAGAAAGATTCTGTAGGATTATCTTAAACAGTTTTTTAAAGAGTTATAGGCTGCATAAAACCTCATAGGAAATATAACATATCCTTTCTTAATTCTGAGTTTAAAAGAGTTCTATCATGCTGAGATGCTGAATTTTGTAATTTGCAAGAATAGCATTGTGAATCTGCGTCATCCATATCTTTCAATCCTATGAAACGCAAATCTCATGATTTATCTTTTTAACGTGATAGGCAATTTTAGATTTTAGAAGTTTTTTCCAACATCCTTTCAAAATTATAACATGAGCACAAAGACTTAGTGTTTTCTGAATTGCGCTGTCCTTTTTTTCCTCATCAGAGACCAGAATCCCAAAAATTAATACATACGAAGAAAAACTAGTAAAATTAGAAAAGAACATAAAGAACTTTTCTAGCACAGCTCATCTTAATTCTGTCAGGACAAAGAGAAGCATAAGCTTAAAATACGGTTTTGAGAACTGAAATGGACATTTAGTTGTGTCCAAATTTCAATGAAGCCTCAAAGGCACAAGACCAAATTTCATGTTCAGTTTATGTGTGTTAAAAACCCCACAATTTATATGTGGAACCAGGAACAATCTTATTATGTTTTAGCAGTTCAATTAGTATACATTACACCAAGTTCTAGTTATACGACTGTTAAAGTTTATTCCAAAATAATTTTCTTAGAACTGGTAGGCACATACTTTCTACAATCTAAATCTTTTTCCTGTTTTTCTCACTCCTGCCAGGACATTCTGAATCCTAAGGTAAATAATGCTGGACATCTTCAATAAGAAAAGAGTGAGAACTGAAAGAAGTCACCACTGGCTCAAGGCTGCAAAAAGTCTAGTGGAGACTGTTATTTTTCACTCTTGGTTTTAAAGCTATCAACTTACTGTCCTCGAAAAAGGTTTTTCCATGCTCCAGAAGCTGTATTCCCTTAATGAACAGAGACTGATCATTTAAGAGAGACTGATAATTTGTAAATTTTCCTCATAGCTCTTGAACCTCTGGTATCACTTTCTGCGTGTACCTTCAAGACCTCTGTCATCTTGTTTTGTTCATTGGGACCCCTTGTAAAACTCCCATTTGTCTTTTACAGCATTTAGGCTGCAATTTCCAAAACCCAAAACTAATGGTTTGTAAGGACAGCCTGGATGTATTCAAGTCACTGTTCTAATGTTTTTCAGTAGTTCACTTTACAGCAATAGCAATCCATTAAAAGATGCATAATTCTACAGATACATACAGATGCTGCTAAAATTCTTTGGAAAATACTCTATGATTACTTGAGGCAGTATCACTGATTTATTATCTAGTAATGGTTGAAGTTTGTATATGCCCAGCATAGGTGCATATCTCAGCCTAGTTGCATTTTAAAGGAATATGAAGTACACAGTGAAAGAACATTATGCAATCCACACTCAAAGAAAGCTGCATAATTGGTGCCAACTAGGAAAAATTATTCATAAGAGCACTCTTGCTGAAGCTGAAGCTGAAGCAATAATAATGACCCACTCTTAAAGTCTGGACAGCTGTAATTTGCAGCGATGTCATTGCTTGTGTAAATTACATCTTATTTTTTTTTTTCTTTTTCTGACACCCCCCCAGCTTTCATAAATTTGTTTTTAGTTCAAAAGACCACTGTATTACAGATAACCATATTTGTGTCTGTTGTCAAATAAAATTATCTTTTAGAAAACTGCCAGTTTTCAATGTGTTCTCTTAGATTTTATTTTCATAATCATAAATAATTCTCAGTTAATTTAATCTTAAAGTGAATTTTACTGTCTTCATTTCTAGTCATTAGTAATTCCTTAAGTGATTAATTACTTTAATACAAATAAATAAACAAATAAATAGTGTATGATAGGATGATTTAGAATTCTAGAGACAATGAGAAGTTCACTTACAGGCTATAGTAATTTATTTATTTGTCTGAAATAATGTATCTCAAATTATTATGATTTTAATATCTGTTCATGTATTTTAATTATTTTGTGCCAAGAGGATACTTTATTGTAAAGCAATTGACATACTCTTTCTGATACAAGCAATACAGCATCTGGAGATTCTCCTTAGCCCTCCTCGTGCTGCTAATGTATTTATGGAAATATTTTTTGTTGTGTTTTACAGTAGTAAACAGATTAACTTCTAGTTGGGTTCTGGTCCTTTTAATTTTCGCCCTGCATATTGTCACAACATCTTTGTAGTCCTCCTGATTTGCTATGATTGTATCCTGAAGTGCCATGACTACTTGCTTTTTGAACACCTTAAGAGATGGAGATCCACAATTTCCCTGGGCAGCCTCTGCCTCTGCTTCATCACTCTTTCAGTAAAGAATTTTTTTCTAATATCCAATCTAAACCTCCCCTGGAGCAACTTGAGGCCATTTCCTGTCATCTATCACATATTACTTGGGAAAAGAGACGGGCATCCATTTAGCTACAACCTCATTTCACGTGGTTGTAGAGAGCCACCTCTTCTCCAAGCTAAACAATCACAGTTCTCTCAGCCATGATCACAAAAGACTTGTTCTGCAAACTCTTCATCTATATTGCCCTCCTCTGGACACACTCCAGTAACTCGATGTCAAGCTCTAAACAAACAAAACACTCCCTAACATGGAGGGGTAACCCACTGGTTCTCCTTCCTTGCATATCCCTGTCCCTTCTGTAGAGTTTATAACTATCCACTGCTGCACTCCAGCTGTGTGAGTCATCCCACCATTTTCCATGATTGGAAATGGCTGCCATCTCCACCCTGTTTCTGTGAATTGGTGTAGACGCACTTCAGTTGGGCTATAGATCCTTCCACCTTCCTGGTGAAAGAAGTCCTAATTCTTATATAAGTCTTCACAGGTTCTTCTGTGATTTCTAAGACTTCAACAGCTCTTTGCATCTTTGCTGCTGCATGGATCTCCATTCCCTGCCTCCACTGAGATAGTTAGGATGCTATGTACATTAGTATGAGAACATTTCAAATGTGCTCCAGGATACTCAGTACATCATCGAACAGACCAAAGGACCTTGCTTGTGTACTGTTCCTGAAGATTTGGCATGCTGTTCCCAAGGTTATCTCTAGTGAGCCTAGTTTTATTCCTTTCCTCCTTCAAATCTGTTTTAAAGCTCTTTCAATGAGCCTTGCTAACTCCTGTGCAAATATCCTTTTCCCGCTTTAAGACAGGTATGACCCATCTGCCACCAGAGAGCCTGGTTTCGTGTAGACTGACCCCAAAATTCTACCAGTGACACTGGTCTTTGAGCCAGTTAGTGATCTGCTGACTCTTCCTGTTTCTTCCATCATCATTCCCTGTAGCTGGAAGGATAAAGGAACATACTATTTGTGCTCCCAATCCTTTAACCTGCCATCCCGAGGTCCTGAAGTCAAGTCTTGATTACTGTTCAACTTCTCATTGTAACTTCATTTCTGCCTGCGGGAAAAAAACAGTTATGGGTAATAAACCAAGGCCTGCGTACTGGACCTTCTGTTCCCCTCTAAAGAGACTCTCATCTGACAATAACTCATCTTTTTTTCTTTATGGAAGTGGTTTAGATGTAAGATATAGGCTGACTTAACCTTGGTGACACCTCCAAACTAGATGAAACATTGTTCTCATCGTTGTTCGGTTTTACTTGTAGATTTTCGTGCTTATTATATAGAGGGCACTTGGGAAGGGCAGGTAGACATGAAGGACACATACCTGCTATGCCAGGTAGGAACTTGTCATTCCTTCTTGTCTCTTAAGTCATCACATTCTGCCAAATGGAGAAGGAATAGGGACTCCTCCATGTCACATGTCCTGACTGCCTGACAGGCATGTCCCAGAGAAGGTAGGGCACAATTCCAGTAGTCTGTTTCTATCTTGGACTCCTTGATATGCCTAAATCTAGTCACTTCCTCTTAAAGCTCTGCTACTAAGCTAAGAAATTCCTTTACTTAGGTGCAACTCCCACAGATATACTTACTACTGTGTCATCTGGTACTGGCAGCCTAACACCAGAGTGGCACAATTTCCCCATCAGAGCTCTTTCTGGGAAGCTGTGTCAGTCATGGCAGGTGCTGAGTTTCCAGACCACATGTTGTCTTCTGCTAGGTAGATGCCATTCTTCCCTGGTGTCACAGTCCACTCAATGGACTTGTGATGATTTGTTTACTATGGTCTTGAAGCGCAAAATTTAAGGCGACCAAAATGCCAAGGGGTTATACTTCAATCAAAGAGTGTAACTTTATTATTTTCCCATAAAGTGACACACAGTAGACAGAGTGATGAAAGGGAAATAAAAGTCCAGTAAAAGAGAGGGAAGAGGATTATAGTTACCACCACAGGTCCAAGGCGTCCCTATTGTCCCAGGTCCCGAATAGCGCCCTGCCGGTCCTCGTCGTGATCCTTTGTTGGGGAGATCTCACTAAGGCTCAGTTAGAAGCTATCTTTTATGCTAAGCAACAGCATCTCACACCTCCTCCAGTCTTAACTGTGCAGGCCCAAAAATTTCCCACTTAACTTGCCAGAACTTATCTGTGCCTGCACCTCCTCACTTTTGGGGGTCTTTTACTTCCTCACCTAGTTTTCCTCTCATGTCCACTGGGTGACCTCAAGACCCTCTGTGAACCTCTGCGTGCTCCTCTTCGTTGGTTTCAGAGGCAGGGAGGAGGTGGTGCAAGCTTGGCTGAGGCAGCAGGTAAAATCCATCTTCTGGACAGTAGATGTGCAACAATCCCAGGTATTAGATAAAAGCACAGTATTCCTTGTACCACACAATTCTTTCACTCAGGTTATAAAGTTCTTGGTATCTCCCCAAGTTTTTGATCGTGATGTTGAGACAAATATCATTCTTTGGACCAACTCTTACACCTGGTCAAGCTGGCAGAAGTACAATGCCCCTCCTGTGAACCCTTCCATGTGAACTGCAATTCAAACCATCACATTGTACCCCTGTGGAAGTGCCACACTCTGTTGGCAGCGCTCCTGCTTGCTTGTGTTCCATAGGGGTTTTTTAATACATGGGGACAGAGCTTGGTTGCTACAGCTTCTAGCCCTTCCCATGTCTTGTCAGCTGCTGTCATGTGATCTGCAGGGTCTCTAAGTGCCCCTGAGGTTTCCCTGATTTAGGGAATCCTCCAGTGCAGCACAATACAGGATTCTGCTGCAGGTCGTTCTAGCATTAGAGCTGCTCACCTTGGCAACTGAGGCAAGGATACTTTGCATCAACTACAGTCTTACTGTAAGTTTATTTGGCTTATATTAGAAAATTTATTGATCTTCTATAGGGTTATCCACATAGTAGTGTATTCCTACAAAAAGGAGGTGAAATTCAAATGGGACTATCCATGAGGGTCAAAGAATTTTGATCCACTTCTTTCCACCCACTGCACTGTAGGCATGATGCAGTCCCATAAACTGTGTTGTTATACAGCTCCCCAAATATGTGTACATATGCATCCACTTCATCTCACTGTCAAATAATTTACAGTAATTATAGAGTAATTGCTATAGATGCACACAAAACTTGTAGTGTGATTTTTTAGAATATGTTTTAAATGACAATGTGCATAAACTTTTTTAATATTTTTTGTAAAACAAAAGGCTTTGTTACCTTCATGAATTATTTGGGCATCGGATCTTTCTGAAAACCAAACTCCTAATGTGATTTTTCACAAAAAAAAGTACAAAGTAGCATTCCTCTCAGAAAATTTTACATTTCTTAAAGTTAGATGTGTAGCCTGAACTGATTATATCTTTCTTTATTGACAACAGTCCATAATAGTCTGTATAAATAGACCCTTATAAAATGATGACCAAAAGAGAGATAAGAAACCTGATTACTACAGCACCCGTGTTCCATTCGCTTTGATCTACTTCCTCCATACTTTTATTTTTGTCTTCTGTTTCTCAGCCTATTATCCCCTATTATGGGGATTTTAAATGACTTGCAACCAGTTGCTCTGTTCCTCATCTGCAATAAGAGGTAATCTCTACATACTGCAGTATCTTTTCAGACTATCTGGAGAGAATTGGATAACATTAGATATTTACTCAAAGACAGAATCCAAATTAAAAGATAAATCAGTATCTAAATTATCTGACTAAAATCATTCATAGCTGGATTTTTTATGTGAAGTGGGAATGAGATGCAATATTTTTATATGTAAAGCACAGACATTAAGGAATGAATGTTGCAGACAGCTAGGCAGTTACAACAATAGTTGGAGATATTTTGAGTTTTTAAAAATTGCTCAAGTGAAAGTAGTTGTCATTCATTCCATTAAGAGTAAACTTCAACTTCAGCAGCTCAACCAGATGGTTTACTGCTGCATGTGTAACCACGTATATTCTTGACTCTGATCCCAAAGCAGGAAGCTTTGAAGAACTCTTGCACAACTCTATCACAGAGGAAAATGTTTCTTTTCTTGTTCTTGTCAATCGATGTAGAAAAGAATACTATTTTCATATCTTCTAGCCTATCCAGATTTCTTCCAAACAAATCATTCAAATTGAAACACATATCCATCAGCTGACGAAGAAAGGGAACTTTCATAATTGCAGAATGAGGTAAGGCTGGTATTATCCATATCCTCACAAAAACATTCAGAAACGCCGTACATACTTGGAAATTTGAGATGTGTTTATTGAAATGGAAATAATCTAATAATACCAGAATATGAGGTACTATGAAGAAGTACATGGGGGTTTTTATACATACATGTATACAAGGTCCAACACAAAAGACCTCAATCCTGACCCAATAGGTCAGGAACCAGGAGTTGGAGGGGAGAGATAAAGACATGGTTACAGAACATGTTATAACCTGTCACAGTAAGACAAGGCTCCACTTGATAGCTTCACTCAGAATGTGTGGGCATGTGTTCAAATATAGATATTGAGGGGAAACGACACAGTGACTTTGTGGGCACCTGATAGCCAAAGCTGACCCACCACAACACCTAGAAATGTTCACAGCCTAGAAAACAAACAGGAGAATCCAGGTTGCTGCATGGGCGCAAGAATGCAACATTGTTGGAATAACTGAGGTAGGATGGCTTGCATTACTCAAATGTTGTGACAAAAGGGATCCAGGCTCTTCAAGTAAGACACTAGGAAAGATGAGGAGAGTTTCCCTCTCTGTGAAGGAGCAGCTTAGGACTAGAGAGCTCCCCTGTGGTTTAGATGACCATTGGGCTGAGAGCTTAAGGGTCAATGTCAGAAGAGGGGAGTATGAGTGATGATATGGTAGGATTTTTTTTCAGACCACTCAATCAGGGCGAGGAAGCAGAAAAATTGTTCTTAAATATATCAAGGAAGTGCCAATATCACTGATTCGTTTTCTACCAGCTGCTGAAAAGGTGGTATGGAGGGGACTGGTTGCCACTTATGGGAGTGAAGTGGCTAGTGTCCTTGTGAGGCCATTGTCTATCATCTTTGAAAGGTCATGAAGACTGAGGTAGCTCCCCATGAATGGAGAAAGGGGGTGTTACACCCATCTTCAAAAATTCCAGAATGTGAGAAACTACTGGCCAGTCAGCCTGTCTTCAGTTCCTGGGAAAATTTTGAAGTGAGTTCTTTTGGGAAACATTTCTAGACACACAGTGGAGATGAAGACAATTCTGACAGCATGAATTTACTGAGGATGAATCAAACCATCACCACAGTGAGGTGGATTGAAAGCCATCTAAAAGGCTGGACTCAGAGGATTGTGATCAGCAGAACAAAGTCCAAGTGGAGGTAAGTTACTAGTGGTGTAAAAGGGTCAATACCGTCCCAATAATTTTTAAGAAATTGTTAATGAGATAAATGATGGGACAGAGCCCACTCTCAGTGATTTTGCAGTGGCACAACACCGGGAGGACTAGTCAATACACCAGATTGGTACTCTGACGTTCAGACTTTGATAATCTGGAGAAATGAACCGACAGGAACGTCATGAATTTCAGCAAAGGAAAATGCAAAGTCCTGCCCCTGGACAGGAATAAAACCATGCATCAATACATGTGAAAGCATAATGGGTTGAAATAAGTTTTGCAGAAAAGACCCTGTGAGTCCTGGTGGAGAAAAGAACCACGGAGTCTTGGTGGAGAGCAATTTGACCATGAGCCAGCAATGTGCCCCTGTGGTAAAGAAGGCTCACACTATTCTGGACTGCATTAGGAAGAGTACTGTTTGCAGGTCAATGATGTGGTCCTTCTTCTTTTCTAGACCTTGCATCTAGTTTTGGTCTCCCTGCTCTCCCCAAAATCAGAAAGATATTGATTAACTAGGGCAAGTCTTGGAGAGGACCACCAGTATGGTCAAGTCTGGAGCACTAGCTCTTTGAATAGGGACTAAGGAACTGGGGTTGTTTCAGACTAAAGAATAGACAGCTGCAGGAGCCCCTAACAACAACCCCCTGGTAGGCAAAAGGTGAAAAGCCTGAAGAGTGGTGTAAAGTGTTAGGGAGTGAAAAACAACAGGCATAAATTGATATGAAAGGGTTTAATATTTGATATAAGGAAAATCTTTTATTTGTGACTGCAATCAAGCCATATGTCCCAATAAGTAGTACTAGCTTCATCTTTGCAGGTTTTCAAGGACTAGATCAAGCCCTGGGCAGTCTGATCTGACCTAAAGATTGAGCCTAATTTGAGCAAGAGTTTGGATTAGAAACATGCTACGTTCCTTCTATGTGGAATTATTTATAGTCCTATGATTCTATGAAAGCAGAACTTAACAATTGGAAATGTTAACAGACTTGTATCAGTCTGAAACTAGAAAGATTTTAACACATTGGGCAGCTAACTCACAAAAAGATAAAATAAGTGAGAGTGGAAAGGATGTGGGATGAAAAGCTATAACATCTTTTATAGTTTGTTTTCTGGGTTTTAGTTGTTGTTGGTGGTGTTTTGGTTATGTTCGGTCATGTTGGGATTTTTTTGACAGGCTAGAAGAGGGTAGACAGTGACAGAAAAATTGTCTGGGAGCTAAGGATTTAAAAAATTAACTTCTGTCTCAGTCGTGTAGTTGTGAAAGTAAATAAGAATTTTTTATGGAAGGTACTGAGATGCCAGCCTCAGCACCCTCAGAAACTCTCAAACAGTGACGCAGGGAAGACTGACTTGTCTTTTCTAAAAGCATGTGTGCACATCTTTCTCAAAAGCTGCTAAATAGTTTGTTCTCACACTATGATTTTTGGTTGGTTTAGGGGGGCTTCTCTTTTTTTTGGTAAGCAGACATTTAAGAATTTTGGATCTTATATGGGGCTGACAATTTAAAAACAGTAATGTGCACTTCCTGAAAACAGTAGTGCTCTTTAAAATGATACAGTATTCTCAAGTGACTGTAAAGACTGATGTCAAAGAAATACTAAAATGAAAAACAGAATTAGAAATTGCACTTGTTAGCATTCTATATCTTCTACCAATCCCTAACTTTAAAAAAAAAATCTGTTAATAATTATGTATTTTCTTAAATGCATCAACTTTGAAATTTCACATATATTACTTTCCTTTTGTGAATGTTGCACGTGATTTGCTCCAGTAACACAGCTCTGTCAAGACTATGACTTACTCTCTGATCTTCATACATTGTCTCCTGGCCTTCATGAGTCATAAGAGTGGCATTCCTGGTGGAGTCTCAAAATATTGATAGTTCTTCCCCAGATAAAAGGTTCAATATCATAAAGAAATGTCATCATTAACATGAGCAATCCACAGAACAAAAATATTTATATAGATTTAACAGATTTATTCAAAATTAAATTGGTTATTTGCTCTGAGATCACTTACTATAAGAAGGAGTGACGGTGTTCCCTTGATAAATAATTTATTGTGAATCATTCACTGACCTACACAATAAGCTTGTCTTCATACATAGCAGTTGATTTTCCTTCTGAGAATACATGTGTCAGCTTTCATGATTAACTACAGGAATCAGTATATGGTTAAAACTAAAGAAGACTGTACAATGTAGTCTCCTGTGGAATTGTTTAAAAAATGTTCCTCAAAAGACTTTATCTTTCAAAATGTATACCAAATATATATTTGCATTATTTCTTCTTTCAGCTGAATATTATTAAATTGTCTGACAGCTGTAAAAAAGGTATTTCTAAGATATGTTATGAAACTCTATTTTTAAGTACTTTACACTGCTCTTACAGAGGTTCATGAAATAACATGAAAAGAAGAATTTTTTAATAATTTTAAAATAAGTCAAGAACAACCTCCAAAATTATTCAAGTTTATTCAGATATTAAATATTTTTCTAAACTACTATTGTGAATCAAAATTAGTAAGATAAAGTTTATTTTCTGATAAATAAAATAAAGTTTGGAATAAAATCATAATTAGCATTTGAAGTTCCCTTTGAAGCTATCATTCTGAATTCGATTCAGATCTAATCTAATGGCTGTTAAGTGAGAGTCAGGAACTGCACTGTGATTCATTTACGTCTAAATATTATTCTTATGTTATTTTATAATCAATTTCAAGAGTGCTATTCATCTGATCTATTTTATATGTGTAATATAAAATGAGATTGAGTGCTTATTAGAAATGCTTCTTTCTCTCTGTTGACTACAACAGGCACGAAGAGTGAATAACTTAAATATAGAAGGTTACATCTGGTCAAATGAATCATTGCCGCTTATTTACTGTCTTATATGGACAGAATTGCTTCACGTTTCCTTCAACTAAGGTACAATTTCATCATCTTATTAAAAAGTTGATTATATTGGAACAGAAAGGAAGTTAAACTACATCATTCATTCAATGAAGAAGTTTCTTATCTTTGCAGAAAGTTGAGGAGAGGTGGAAAACACATTGCATATCTAAAAGGTTATCAGGATCCTTAATCTTAAAAAATGCAGCTGCTAACAGTGAGTTATGTGACAGTATTCTGAACATGATTTCATTGTCTTCATAGATGTATCAAGTCTATGAAGTGAAGCTTTTCACATTTGGCAGTAAATATGTATGTGACTGCCTTCATGCATATTGTTTTTCTCTACTCTGGTATGGGATAAAATAACACCATGAATTGTATACAAAATGTATGAAACAGATATAATTTTTACAAATAGTTAAGTTTTATGTGTATTATAGTGAAGATTAATAGTGAGTTAAAGTAAATGTAAATGCTTATGAATATGTAAGTCCTAATGTTGGAAAGAATATTTGGAAGCCATCTGGTCCAAAATCCTCATCAAAGCAGGACAACTTTTAAATGTGATTGGATTGCTCATAGCTTTGCCCTGTAAGAATAGCACAAGCATGCATTATCCACAGATTGTGTCATGTGTTAAACTGCTTCACCACTCTAACTATGAACATATTTTTTTCCTTAAATTGTCTTGTTTCAGTTTGTGAAACAGTACTGCACTAATATTGTCATTAAATCTTCACTTTTAAAATTGTGTAACTTGTGAAATGTTTAATGTTACATAATGCCAGAATCCTGTTTTTTAATTTTAGAAATTAAATGTAGTGCAAGCCAGCTGTTGTTGTGTATTGCATAATCTACAAAGAGAAATAGGCATCTCCAGGTTTTTTTATCTCACAATTCATTATTTTAATAAGAAATAGTCACCTAGAAATATCATTTTTTCCATAGAAAACCATGAAACCAACACATTAAATTATGTTTCTTTATACAATAAACTTATATTTGCTACATACAAGGGAAAGTCTTTTGTAACGTGTTTTAACAATCTGGCATCAGGTGAAGGTCTCAATTTAGAAGCAATGAATTACCTAGGAATCTTATTGATTACTTGACAGAAATTAGAAGTTCAGTCTGAGGAGCTGGGGGGGAAGATATTTTAATTTTTATTTTCATTGTTTCTTACCATCCTACTCTATTTAACTGACAATAAATTTAATTACTATTATGCTAGTTGAGTCTGTTTTGTCTAGAATGATAATTGGCAACTGATCTTCCTTTTATCTTGATCCATGAGTTTTCCATTTTATTTTGCCCCCGTATCCTGTCAACATTCAACTGTAATTCTCATTCCAGATTCTGCAATGATCACTACAGCTAAATTTCCAAAACAATCACATAAAATCAGTTCCCAGGAGGGGAAATAACATCTGTTGCAAAGCAAACATAAACAATGGTTAGAAACTGAATATTATTTGATGAACTAGCTGGGATGAAATCAGCATCACCAAAAAAAATGCAGAGTAACATTAAGCAAAATATTTAGAAACCTTAACTGTACTTTAGGTGTAATTTTCAAACCTACACTAAGAAGAGAAATCCACAAAATCCTTACATTCCTGGGATTTCATACTAAACTGTACCTAATACCAAAGGCTTTTTACATAATAACCTGCACACACAAGGAAGGAAAAATCTGTTTTTTAAGCATTTCTCAGCCCAAGAAAATTTGCTTCTACTGCTTTTTCACCGCAGAGAACTGAATAATGAACGATGAACTTAGAATATAGCCTGGGAGGCAAGAGAATCTTGGTTCCTTAGTTTTGGTGGTTATGCTTCAATTAATCCATGCTAATTTTAACTATACAAATTCAACTATGCAAAAGGGATGCAGACAGTTCAAATACCTTGCAATAGCTGGTGAATAGATATATGCTTCTCCAGAGGATATTGAGTAAAACATTTATCTTGGCTTAGCATTAATTGTCTGAATGCTTATCTGTCTTGTCTTTCGTTATAGAATGACTAACATACATACATTTTCTGTACACTTTTAAGATGGATAGAAGTAGAAGAGCTGAAATTCAGCACTGCAGTTCTACATATATGACATATTTCTTAACTCATTCAGAGGTTAGGTGTAGTATGGTTGGTAATGATTAAAGGTTTTGCAGATCTTTGTGACAACTGTAACCCATCCTTTGAACCGGAAGTACGACTGTTTTCCCTTGCTGATTCAATCTGTTTTCCTGCCCCTTCTGGTGTGACCAAAGGGTATGAGTCTATGGAAGTTTTATCATAATTATTTCTGGAAGAATTGCTAATGTTCAGAATGTTTTCTTAACTTGGAATATCTTTGCTTTATTTATTATCTAGTTCCAACTCTCAGCATGTTACAATGAGCACTTCCTACTATTATACAAAGCTTCTTTGTCTGCAAAATACAGCTTTTAAAAATCCAAGTAACTAATACTGCATAGGTGATTATGGGAGCCATTGTGATCTCATATGAACAGAGTAGGAACAGCTGGTCAAATAATGTAGATCATAATATACAAATAAACTCAATAATACACAGCAGTGAGTTAGTTGTTCTGTGTGAGCCATTATTGTGCATTGTTCCTGATTACATAGATTGCAGCTAGCCATCCAAAAAAGTCTGTGAATCCTTGATATTTTTTGAAGTTAATACAAATAATTATTTGTCTAAAACTTGTTCATAGTATGGTGGTCATAATTCACCATTATTGCTTATTCTTTGTTATCCTATTTAGTATACTGCAGTTTGAGCCAATCTGAGAGCAAAAAAACAACACTCTATAAGATGAGCAATCATACATTAAAAATAGCAAATAGTGACTAGTCAATGTGAGCAGCTGTGAAGAGGCCATAGGCAAATACATATGAATAACAAATGCGTTCACAGGCTCAGCATTAGTTTGCAAGCAATTAAAAAAAAAAATATTTTAATAAATAATTCAGTTTGCTCTACTTCTAGACAAATGTCATTATACGTTCTAATCACTTTTCTTCATTGAGATCTACATATTTTGCACTTTTAATCTTTCATATATTAGACTTTTCCAGCCTGTATACTAATAAACTAATATTAGAGATATTAGTTTATTATGGTTGTGCTTATCTACACTCTAAAGGATATCAACTTGTTCCTTTTCAGTGGAGGGCTAACAATTGGGTAAAATCAATTGGAATTTACTGGTGGTGGTTTGGTTGTTGTTGGGTCCTTCCCCCCCCCGCCCTGGCATTTAATTCCCATTATAAAATAGTAGAATTAATAGAATAAGATTAACCTGTACCCAAACCCCTCATTTACCTCCTTGCCTCAGAAAAACTGATATTATTCAGAAATGTCATTCTGTGCTTTGCCAGAAATCTTCTTGATAATAAATTCTTATTTATTTTACAGATTTAAGGACCTAAAAAGGGTTTGATTGCCCTAAATTTAAGAATACACTTGATATCTTTGCCTGATATCTTCACAATTAAGGTAGATACACCCCATGCTTTAAATGGGGTGTAGTACCATACTGTTGGATTAAAGCTGAAATGACTTGACTATTCTCTAACCAACCATGGTACAGAACATATTTTAGAGTAGACAGCAGAGAACTGCATCTTCAGAAAACTGTATAAGATGTTAATGCTCAAAAGGAAACTACTGGTATTTTCATTAAAAATATATTCTTTTAAATACAAACACATGTTATTGGAAAATCCGAACCAGACATCTTGATGTGTAGTTTCTTTGCCAAATAACATGTGGAGTGAATTCACAGATATCAAGGTGGGAAACACCTCAAGAAATTTAATTCGTGTTACAGATAGACATCTAGTTTTGACTTAATCATCACGCTCTTTTTTTTAAAGTAACTTGAAATATACAACAGGAAACATACAGTGATTTATCTGGCCTAATTCAGGATGAGACTAATTATCCTCTAGAGGTACTCTAGGTCCTCTATTGACTCTAAAATGAATTAATTAACTAATTCAAAGTTTGATGTCTAAAACAAGGTCAACACTGGTTTAGATAAGACTATGGAACAAACTGGCAATCCAAGAAAGAATTATAAAAAATTTCTCCAATCTCCTCCAAAGTTTCTTGCCTACAAGAACACACCTATGCTTATACAATATACTTTTAATACATTTTTAATGTGGACTTGAAAATAAATAGATAGCATACATTAATAAACAACTATATACATAATTTTCTCTAGGGGAAGAAACAGGAAAGAAATTGATTTCAGATACCAAATCCCTCATCATTAAGATAAACCAATTCTGCTGAGTGGAATATGGTCCAGAAGACAGGATAAAGCCTGCATGTGGCTGGTCAGCCCTGCCCTTCAGTAGATTGTGGCTTGGTATTCCATAGCATAGTTTCAATACCACTACAGGTGTTTTTGATGGCGAGTCCTGCAGTTTTGATTCCCTTGGTGTCCAGTTCAGGGAATCTGTTGACAATCACATTCTGTGCAGTTAGATTTAAGTTCAATGGTAACAAAAAGGAAATTATTACTCCAAGTTGTCTTGGAAAGAAAACAAGAGAGTCAGATTACAGAAACCAGAAATGAAGAATAAAAATCTAAAAAAAAAGAGAAGTAAAATATCTGATAACCGTACTTTAATATCTTTTTTTTTTGAATATGCATCACTTATATTTGCATAAATCTACTTTAGTTTTTCTGGTCTATATTCCTTACCTTATATGTCATACAATACAATCTTTTTTGAATAAAAGACAGTGTCATTTCAAAACAGAAGGTTGTGATGTTTTGTTCTTGGCTCTTTCTCATTTTTTGTAGAGGATAAATGGTTCTCACATAGTGCACAGCTACTCAATATATTTGTTTTATTCTCATTACTTAAGGTAGGGCTTCAAGCCAAATTATTGCTCACTGTTTAAGCCTTTCTCTGAAGGAAAAGTTATTGATTTTTGTAATGGACTTTCTCATCCTAATCCTGACTAATGTATATCAGCACTTTACAAACAATTTATCTTCACAACTATCCAGTAAGCAGAAGGGAAGGGGAAGTGGTGGTGAAAGATCATACTCTCACCTTTATACAGAACTGAAGCCTATTTTGCCAAAGGGTACTTTGAAGTAACCAACGTGAGGCAGTCTAACTAATTCAATTAAAATTTCAGGTTCAACCAAGAAGCTGGATGCTAAAGAGTGTGTTGATATGGTAGCTGCAAAGTATAATTCCAAATTAAAAGAAAGGTTCCTAGGGGAGAGCTTGGGACATAAGCAGGTTGATTAAAACAAAGTAAAAAAACAAGCAAAAAAATACCACCTATCCGTAGAGCCAGAGCTAGCTAATAACTAAAATGGAAAAGAAGCATTCACAGAGATTCAAAAGGAAGTGTGAATTTGTATTGATGTTCTATTATGCCTTTCCTTAGTATATGACTGTACCAAGCATTTGATTGAGAAGAGACAAGATGAGACCTTCCCATGAAGTGTGTCTGTCTCATGCTCTCCACATTACATTATTCTCATCAGGTATTATTTGTTTTGGAGCAATACAACATAGAACATTTAAAAAAACCCATAGAAATTAAAGTTAATTTGACTTTATTGTTTTTAAATATAATTTAATTTCTCAAGAAAACGTAAATTTTCATGGACTGAATTCAGTTTTGGGAAAAAAAAATCAAAAAACCAAAACCATTAAAATATACTAGCAGAATTTTCTTTAAAAGAGGAAATGTTACAAAACACCATCAAATGAAATAAAAAGTCCTCATGTCACATGCAGTTCATGACTTTAGCTGAGAACTTTTTTTTACATAGGAAGAGTGTAATCAAGCTCAGGTTTACTTTCGAGTACTGAGGCTGGTTGTGTAATGTTCCACAGGCTTGACATTGACAGGACATAACATAGCAAGGTCTCTTTTTCTAACATGAAGCCCATCAACTTATACAGTGCTATTGCAATTGAATCTTCCCCAGACTTTTAACTGATCAGTTGTCATTTCTCAATATAGCTGTGCAGTTAGTATGAGCTGCTTGTATCACTTGGCTTTTTTTATGACTTTGCAGTTTAGATTTGTGATTATAGGCTTTGATTATGGAACCACTCTGCCAAAGAATTTATAGTTAATGTCATCATCTGGGTTCAGTTTTAAAGCAGTGGCTAAAAAAATCTCTAAAATCATGAGAATAATAAACCAAAATTTTTCATTCATAACTATGAGCTGAACATCAAGAAGCTTGGTCTAATTTTCTTATGTTTTGAATGGGAACTCCAGCAAGTGTCTTAAAGAAAAAATGAATAAAGTGATGGAATAAGTCAGTGTACAACATACAAATGCTAAAAATACAGCTACAGCTAGATCCTTGTTTTCCCAAAATGAGGCAAATTCTACGTTAGGTTGAAACTTTCCTTGTTTCAATAAAACAATAATAATTAACAAAACTTCACTGTGTCAAAGTTTAATCAAAGAAAAAATACCTTCTAGGATCAATTTGTTCTCTGAATAGCGCCAGAAGTTTTTTCTTATGCTTGTTGTCTTTTTAAGCTTTGCAAAGTTCTGCCTTTTCCTGTTTCTGGTGACTGCCCTGAGCTCTGCTCACTATTCACACGAACAGCTGCTCACATTTCTCTCCTCGTTAACCACAGGAGCGCTGCTAAGGTCCTCTATATCACCTACAATATCACCTACAAGCAAGGTTATCTTTAGTACCGAAAACTGACCCCATCCTACAGTGGAATTCTCAAACCACTCACCCTGTCTCCCAGATGGTAAAAATATGTTAAACAGCTTCTTCTACCTCATTCCTTACTCAAAGTCTTTTCCTTTCCTTTCTAGATGGTAATTTGTTTTAATCCTGGAAGTCGAAGCTTTACTTTATAATGAGTACTTACCTCAGAGATAGTTACTTATTGCTTACTAGTCCGAAAGATACAGTAAATTAGAAATGTTGTCTGTTTATAACATGACTATCTTTTAGCAGAATTGCCTCTTATACATAACAGAGCATAAGTATCATTATTTTTTTTTGTTTAGTTTCCCTTCTTTCCACTTAAGATTAACAAGATATTCTTATGTCTGGTGTTCATTCTCCTTTAATTTTCCCGAGAGACGAGGAATCTGTGTTTTACTTCCACATTATTGATTACATATAAAGTGTCCAGATACCTAATGGATCTTATTTGGCAGGATTTTTGTTTTAAAATGTTGCAGAAAGATAGCTCACAGCACTTTGGCTTATATGAGAGTCTGCCCTTCCTGTAATGAGGAGCCCAGAACTGCACACAGTACTCGAGGTGTGGCCTCACCAGTGCTGAGTACAGGGGCACAATCACCTCCCTGGTGCTGCTGGCCTCGCTGTTTCTGATACAGGCCAAGATGCCATTGGCCTTCTTGGCCACCTGGGCACACTGCTGGCTCATACTCAGCCAGCTGTCAACCAGCACCCCTGGGTCCTTCTCCTCCAGGCAGCTCTGCAGCCATTCTTCCCCAAGTCTGTAACACAGCATGGGGTTGTTTTGTCACAAGTGCAGTACTTGGCACTGGGTCTTGCCGAACCTCATTCTGTTGGTCTCAACCCATCAATCCAGCCTGTCCAGATCCCTCTTCAGGGCCTCCCTTCCTTTAAGCAGTTTGACACTACCACCCAGCTTGGTGTCATCTGTAAACTTGATAAGGGTGCACTCAATCTCTTCATTCAGATCATTAATAAAGACATTGAACAAGACTGGACCCAGCACTGAGCCCTGGGGAAAACCACTTGTAACAAGCCTCCAACAGGATTTGACTCCATTTACCACAACCCTTTGGGCCCGGCCATCTAGCCAGTTTTTTTTACCCAGCAGAGGGTGAGCCCGTCCAGGCCAATGGCAGCCAGTTTATCAATCAGAATACTGTGAGAAATGGTGGAAAAGGCTTTACCAAAATCCAGGTACTCCACATCCACAGCCTTTTCCTCATCCATTAACCAGGTAACCTTGTCATAGAAGGAGGACTGGTCTGACAGGACCTGGCTTTCATAAACCCATGCTTACTGGGCCTAATCATCTGCTTGTCCTGCATGTGCTGTGTGATAGCACTCAAGATGATCTGTTCCATGACCTTCTCTGGTACCAAGGTCAGACTGACAGGCCTGTAGTTCCCTGAATCCACCCTTTGGCCCTTCTTGTAAAAGGGTGTAACATTTGCCAGTCTCCAGTACAGTGGAACTTGGCCAGTCAGGCAGGACTGCTGTTAGATGAGGGAAAGAGGTTCGGTAAGGACCACTGCCAGGGTCCTTAATACCCTTGGGTGGATCCCATCCAACCCCATAGACTTGTGTATGTCTAATCGGCTAAGCAAGCCTCTAACCAAATCCTCTTGAATCATTGGAACTTCACCTTCACTGTCTTCTGGCCCAGGAGGCTTAGTTCCCAGAGAACATCTTACCTTACTCTTAAAGACCGAGGCAAAGAAGTCATTAAGTATCTTTCAAATTGTCATTTTAAAATGAAAACATAAAGCATACAAATTTTCCATTTTTTTCTTCAGACTTTAAAAAAAATAATTCTCATTCACCATTAGATTACAGTTAACTATTACCAAGACAAAGCAATTTTCAAGGGTAAAGTCTTCAAGACATTAAAGTAAAGCTTTAGCAGAAATCTTGCCAGCAACCTTAATCACAGAGATCACTAATCTCCATAATAATAACACTACAGTGTAGGGACAATTTGATGTCTCGTATTTATTGCAAAATCTTCTTTGGAGCAATCTTTTTCTCTCTCAGAAATACAAAGTCATTACATAAACAGCATGATTTTTCTGTAACATTTTAGATGTAAACATGCTTTAAGACACTTCTAATTGAAGAAGAAATGCTTATTTTTTGTATTTGTGAAGAATATAGGTTGAAGAAAACTCCTACTATTTCCAAATAAGAATATGATCTCAAAGTACTGTAATCCCTTCTGAGCAGCAGCAGTTAAAACGCTTTCTTTGTGTGGGTTGTTAGGAAATGAGCGTTTGAAAATTGCGTGATATGATATTATAATGACACGCTTGTTGCAGTATCTCAGTAAAGATTAATCCTTGTATCTATTCTCTGCCTACCTCTTCAGTATAATATTTTTATGTTACTACTCTACTTTGGTGGTTATTATACTCTTCTCTGTTACTACTACTAAAAATATTTTCCTATGTTTCCTGACAATAAGAGAAACAATATCTGTCTCTTCATGTATCTGTAATTTTTTTAATCCAGATGGATAGTGAATGCTTAGTGCTTGAGGAACTCTCATTTTATCCCTTGACAAATCTTTATTTTATCTTTCTTCCAGTTAGTAAGGTGATGAACACAACATAAGTTTATTTTCACACATTTTGTCCCCAAAATGGTTGCAATGTCATATCATCCACTAAAAAAAAAAATCTGTCCAAGCTACCACAGAGCAAAATTGCCTTCTGAAAGTCCTCTTTTTTCACTTTCCTAGCGTCAATATTTCCCTTCCAGTTATGCTCCCTCCTCTTCTTTCCATGCCATGGTTGTGTATTTTGTCCTTTCAGCCAGGGCTACCTCATGAGGGGGCCAGGGTCTGGGGCACTGTTGAGCCCCCGAAACTTCTGGTGTGGGACAAGTCAGGGCTGAGAACGGATCGTAGGAATCCTAAAAGGAGTGTGCAGAGACCGGGCCAGAAATAGTGCTGGACATAAGGCTATGGTTTACACCTGAGGTCCATCCAGGAGTCAGGACTGAAGACAAGTCGTAGCATGTTGACACTGGTCATTCTCCAGAACCCCATGCAGCCACTCTCTCACTTCCCCTGCTCAACAAGGCAGGGAGAGAAAATAAGATGGAAAAGCTCAAGGGTCAAGATAAAGGCCGAAAGATCACTCATCAACTGCTATTAGAGGAAAAACAGACTCAACTTAAGGAAATTAATATAATTTGTTGCCAATTAAACAGTAGAATAATAAGAAATAAGAACAAATCCAAAACCACCTTACCCACATATCCCTAATCATCCAGGGCTCAACTTCTGTATTTCAGTCCCACCTCCTCTACCTTGACCCCCCACAACCATTGCAAGATAATGGGGAATGAGGGCTGCAGTCAGTTCATAATGCTTCTTCTCTGCCACTCCTTACTCTGCATACTTTTCCTCTGCTCCCGCATGGGTGTTTTCTACAGGGTTCAATTCTTCAGGAATGGACTGTTCCATTGTGGATTCCCCGCAGGCCACAGTTCCTGCCAGAAATACTCCTCCTGCACAGGCTCCTCTGCATGGGTCACAGTTTCTGTCAGGAGCCTGCTCCTGCACTTGTTCCACATATGGCCACAGCTTCCTTCAGGGCATACTTATTTACTTCAGCATGGGCACCTCCACGTGCTGAATGGTGAACACCTGTTCTACCGTGGTCTTTTCAATAGGCTGCAAGAGAACCTCTTCCCCGTCCTTCTTCTGTAACTTTCATGCCTGCAAGAAGGTTTTTCCTCTCTTTCAGGTACCGTTCTACCTTTACTTAAATAGGTTTTCCCCAAACCACCACTATCTTGGCTGAGGGGCTCAGCTGTGCCCTGCAGTAAGTCCATTCAATCTTATTGAAACCATCTGTGTCCAGCACAGAGAATCCCCTGGCCTCTCCTCAGATAGGCCACTCCTGGAGTCCCCTACTGCCAAATCCAAGCCTTAAAACCTACACCCTCAGCCTGGGTTGGTCTTCTGGTGTCTGCACGGCAAATTGGAGACCGACAAATCTCCCAAGATAAATTCAAAAGCAAAGTTTGGTTTTGGTTCAGTCAGAATAACAGACTAGATACTTGGGTACACTTCAAGGTACAACTTCTCAAAATTGCAAAAAACAGCTCTCAACCTGTTCAGATTGGAATCTGATACCCTGAACATCATCAAGGCAGCTAAACAAAACTACAACACTATGTGGGTTTGATCTGATATACCATAGTGCCATGGAAAAGAGATATAGCGAGAAGTTAGACAGAGAAAAAATAACAGAGTAGAAAGGGGAAAAAAATAAAAATAGCCATTACTCCACATGCAAAGCAGTTCCTCTGGAAAGCATGGTCCTGCGGTTCTTCTGCAGCATGTCTTCGGGCCAGTTCCATGGAGTAGTGGGCACACACACCTTGCCTTCCAAACCAAGTCTATTTAAAGGGCAAGTCCATGTCATGTTAGTACCTGAGAGATGGTCTTGTTGTGTATGTGCAGAAGCTCCTTTGAGAAGCCTCTGGAATTGAGGCTGGAGCAGTCAGGTGTGTGTGGAGGAGGCAGCATCTGCTGCTGCACCTCCTCTGTGGCAGCTGCCGCCCATTTAGTCAGGAGTCAAAATATTGACCCTGAGGCAACACACAGACCTTCACCCAGACTGTATTTAAGACACACAGTGTTTGAGATACAACAAATCCGCAAGACTCAGATGATGTTTACAAGTACAGTCAGTCTTACACACAGGCATATAAAATACTCAGGCAAGGCCTGAGTGTGGAAGGTTGAACTTAAACAAGGCTCCCGACCCTCGGGATGGGTGGAAGCCCCAGGTGAAGCCAGTGAGGGGCAGCAAGGCCCAGCGTTGTCCTCAGGGTCCTGACATTTCCAAGCAAGCTGCCCAGGATAAGATTTGCTCTTTGTCTGCATCTGGCCATATCTCAGCAGATGCTGCATTGTGTTTTGACGAGATGTTTGTTCAGAAGGCAGCTCACTATACAGTATATCTCACCTTTCTAGGATTTTTTTCATTGAGGATGCTTTTAAGATGTAGCTAGGGCATGTGTATTGCTAACGCATTTGCAAGAAGTCTTCTCCACCACAATTTAGACAGACAGTCTCTACCCTGGGAATCAATGCCAAGTCCAATCTTTGTCACTTATATGTTGCAATGAGATTTATATTCCATTTCTGTTATAACTGGAAAATGGGACTGCTTCAGCCCTTTTATCAAGTCACAAAGAAATCACACACTGTCATCTTAACATCTCATTTCACACTTGGATCTTGGTCTTTTGACTATTCTTAATGAAGAAAAGTTAGTTTATACATGTAGGAGGAGTGCATCTCTTCCTTTAAGCGTATCTGGTCAAATGAGCCATAAACCTGAACGTAAAGGGACAAAATATACTGACACATAATAAGGTGATGAAAAGAACAAGCATTGTCAGTAGCATGAACTGGCAAAAGCATGTAGGATGTAAGAATGTTTATTTTTGCAGTTGGGATGATAAAGAAAGAGAGAGAGACAACATACAGAGACATAAAACCTGACCAATTAACCCTAAAACACAATAACCAGAAACCTGATCAGTCACACTAATTAACGGACTGTTAAGAAACTGCAGGGAAACTGGCACTTTGCAACAGGTGAGATTGCGGTCCTAGGGCTACAGGGTGTTGGAAGGGATAAGTAGAACTGTGCCAACAGACGAGACAATGTGCAGGGGAGGGGTGAATAAAGCGCTCCGTGCTGGTGGCTGGAGTAGGACCACAGGTCACTGTTGGTGTGTCTGGTGCCGGCTACAGGGTGGGTATGGGTGGTGAGTGTCTGTATCTTCCCCTGTCCTAGTATGCATGGGGTATATGTGTGTGTATTCATTAGCAATATTCAAGCTGGACTTACCAGTGAGTAGGAGCGCCTTGGGTCCAAGTAAGGGTATCAGGTAAGAAGAGGTCTGTGTACGTATTTGGGAGGGACTTGTGAGTTTGAGGTGCCTATGGAATGAGTGTGTGAGCGCTGACTGTTTGCAGAGAGCGCCCAGCTGGACCAATCAGTGAGTAGGTAACCCATGGCACAAATAAAAGAGGCCAGGATCCTAGCAGGGGTGTCAGGAAGGTAGAGGGACCATGCTAGAGCTCAGGGGATGCACAGATGTGTGTGTGTGTGCACACGTGTGCTTGGAACCTGGGGAGTGTAGTGTGTATGCTGATAGAGTGACCTTCTACCTCTTCCAGCCAAAGAGAAGAAGAGGTCTTGGTGATCGGCCTAACATCCCTTAGCATATTCTCTAAGGTCTTATATGACTTTCAGGCTGTAGAAAATGCACGTTGCTGACTGATTGTAACATAATTTTCAAATTATTTCAGATATTTTGAACTGAAGAAAAAAATTAAAAAAAAAAAGTAGGCATGCCAATGTGAACCTAAATATTACCAATACAAAGTGTTAGATGGGTAGACATGACCAGTCTGTTCTAGAAGAAGCTAGACATAAACAATACAGGTGCAAACTGCTTTATATCTGTAGTGAGCTGACCTTGTGCTATGGGCCAAGAAGCTTTCCCATGGGACTGATGAATTTTGGAAGGAGAGGTAGTTAATGTGTCATCTATGAAAAACTTATTATTTCTAATATTTTGCTTATGTTTAAATTTCTGTTTTCTACTAACTTTTATTGCCAACTGTCGATTTATCTTTCTAATAATTACAAGCATTATGTGTCAATAATCTCTATTTTTGTATGTCTGCAGCTAGCCATCCTAAAAGTGTTTTCCCTTTGCCCTGTCATTCTGCCTTCCTTTTTCACTACATTTCTTTATTTCTTCATTGCAGCATGTAACATTAGTAATTTCTATCTCCCCTTGAATTTAACAGAGCATATCAAAGTTTTATTCTTTATATGGTAGATATGATTGCAACCTTTTGCCTTGAGGAATCTGGTTGAAGGCAGTACAATTACAAGCATACAATCAAGGCAACATTCAAAGTAAGACTGTTGTAATACTTGCTGCTTTTGATCTATGGGTTCCCATTTTTAAAGTTGTGGAGTCTGAATCACGAAGAGGGTAAATACCATGTCTATCTTTCTTTAAAATATTAATACTATCAAAATCTTTTTTTAATTGTAAAGGCATAATGTGATGTAGCTAATCATATAATTTCAAAAAGGATAGTCTTTGATTTTATGTTCATTTATTGTGAAAAAGCTGGGTTTTTTTGTAATATCCTGTTTTTACCAGGATCGTAATTATCTGTTATTGTGTGGTCTTTGCTCTTAACCCGCAACATCGTTCTTCAATGTATTTTAGTTATAACAGTCAGTCCATTGCAGAAATCAGTGATGGGAATCAAAAGAAATTGAGATGAAATGTGAATACTTGAAGCCTGAATCAAAAGTGCTACCAGTAGGAAAGCTCATAAAATGGAGTGTTACTTGATTGCTATATAAAAATGATGCTGATTTCTAGACTGTCTTAAATTTTCAGATGGTGATACAGAGTAGCCCCAAACAGACTTAACTGTGGGAACATAACTGTGGTGGTAAGGGCAGTAATAAATTAAGCTAGATCTCTTTCTGAATTAAATGTTTATACTTTATTTAACAATCAGGGATAAAAACAATCATTTTTCTCATAGTCACTACAACTCTCCAAAAAATCCAGGAGTTTACAAATAGCATCTTCAGGAACAAAACCAACCTTATTATGAAGAGTGACCTAATTTTGCATGGTTAAATTTTTCTCAGCTACTGAATTAATTTGTAATCATAATGTGGGGGGAGAGGGCGGGAGTGTGCTTTTCTTTTCCCTGCTGAAAAGATACAAGACCCATATTAATTATATTCAGAGAGGGTATATGTGTTTGTTTTTCCTGGATATAATTTTAAAATAAACTATTGATTGCAAAATATCTTATTCCAATAGCAAATCATCACCGCATCAGCAAATCAAGACAAAATTCTCCTTTCTAATTGCTTGATTTGTAAAACATGCCGTGCACAACAACAAGACTAACAAAAACAGATGTACTCTGTCAGCCAAAGGGGAAATATATGCATGACAAGTTAGCCCAGGAGAGGCTTACTTTAGCATAGAAATGCAATCATTAATGTACATTACCGTTCTTCATCACTCTGTTCTGTGCTTAGACGTTTTTCTTTGATTTTCTAAAATCCTGTGCACTACTAGCATTGGCTTGTACCATTTGTAGAACATATAATACTTCAAATACTTAATGGGTCATCCAAATGAGAGTGATAAGGAAGTTGATATACGTTTTTAGAAGCAGATTCTTATACCACGAATTTGCTCACCACAATGTGGAGGCAAATTTGGAGAATCACATGCAGATGTAGCAGTCTTCTTTAATCTCTCTATCTGAGTTACACGTGAAGACAGGGCAGCTATTCAATTAAGTGCCTCAGAGGATCATGCACTACCGGAAACAGCAAACAAAATTCAAGACAACCACAGAGGACAACTCCATTCAGTGAGCATAGTCAGCTGGTGCAACCCATATGCCTAACATTCCAGGCACAATCCCAAGAGGGCTAAAGTTATGGTTTTTTTGATTTGCCACAAAGAGGTCATGATTTGTTAAACTGACCATGAATATGCTCATTACTTACTTCTATTTGTCTAAGATTTTAAAAAGTTCTCTCTTAAGATTATGATTTTATAGCTTGGTTAGACCATACATAAGTATATAAGGGAGATGAAGAACATTTGGAGGAAAAAATACCCTAAGTAACTACAGAGTACTAGCAGAAAACTTCAGATAAGCTAATGCAATTCTAACAGTTCCTCCCTGCTCCTTCTCCCTCTCTCTTCCCTCTTCACCATTATTCCTTGCTTCATCTCCTACTTCTCTTTTTTCCCTTCCCTTTCTTGCTTGAATTATAAATGTCAGAGTGTATCTGAGCAAGTACAAAAGTGAGGCCAAGACCCTGTAGACTGAATAGTTTTGAACACATAATTCTCACATTTCATGAGGCTGAAGAGAAATGTTGAAGTAAAAGTTAACAGTTGAAAATCGATTAGGTTATTCGTAAGTTTTACCATAGATGAGAAGGAGAGGGGAAGGCAAGCAAGTTGAGGATTAGAGAAGATGAAAAAGATGACATATTATTAAATTATGCATACTTACATTTCTGTAAATGATTGGTGTGTCAAAATTTTCCTTAAGAAGGAAGAATTCCTTCTTATGAGGAGTGGCTGAGGAAACCAAGGTTGTTTTGCCTGGAGAAAAGGAGACTGAGGGGAGACCTTATCACTCTCTACAACTACCTGAGTGGAGGTTGCAGTGAAGTTGACTATCAGTCTTTTCTCCCAAGTAACAAGCATTAGGTCGAGAAGAAGCCACTTCAAGTAGCGCCACAGAAGGTTTAGATAGAACATCAGGAAAAAAATATTCACCGAAAGGGTTGTCAAGCACTTGAACAGACTCTCCAGGGAAGTGGTTGAGTCACCATTTAAAAAACATGTAGATTTGACACTTAAGGGCATGGTTTAGTGGTGCCTAGTCAGGGCTCGGTTTATGGTTGGACTCAATGATCTTACAGGTCTTTTTGAATCTAAAAAGTTCTGTGGTTCTATGAATTCAAAAGCAATGTGAAATTTTCATTAAAGCTGTAAAATTAAGAAGAAATAGACTTTAAGGGAAAACCTGCTCTTGAAAATGCAAATCAAAGTATGAATAGGGCAGTTTAAAAAAAATATATATATCTCCTTGTTTTTTTTCTCTGTGAAGCATGTGTAAAGAGAGACAAACAGTGAGTAAAAAAAAAAAAAAATCACTTATTCTGTTATCCTAACTGATACTAATGACAGAGTCATGGGATGACAGGAAGATGTTTTGATTGTAAACATAAATCAAAGAAGCCTATAGTTCATTCAGTTCTAGTTTGGTGATTTTAACTGAGATGATACTAATATTTAACCACTGACATTGTTTTCAATAATGGTTTTAATTAAGTTGCTGTAGTTATAAGTGATAGTTTGTGTTGATGTAAGAAAATGTTCAATGAAAGAGTAATGAGAATTCCAACAGAACAAATAAGTATTGTGATAAAATATAATGCAACTGAAGATATACTTCAAACATGAAGCAGAAGGTCAGGGTAAAGATATCCTTAGCAATGCAAATAGTTTGTAATTGTACTTTTATATTTGTAAGTATTATATTGCTTAATCAAGGTATATAGTTCTGGGAAGACAGCAAAGGGTCATAGAACTAATTTAAAAATTACAAGTGACGATCATAGTAATATATAAGATGACGTGTCCTTCAATCATGCCAGTAGCATGGTAGAACACTGAAAGAAACAAGAAAACTCACATGATTAATAATTGGCGGAATTTTGTGGTTTTTGATCGTGAGGCAGTTTACACGACACCAGGCCTTATGGTGACGGATATGAGTTCAGTTGTCTCACAGAAGGGAAAAGATTCTGGCTAGTGAGTTGGCAGGGCTCATAGAGAGGGCTTTAAACCAGATTCAGAGAAGGAAGAAGGTAGAACTAGACTCACTAGAGATGAGACTCGCTCTTCCATGAGAGTATTTGCTCCCTCTAAATTTCCTTGCATGTCTTCATCTGTGGATCCCATGCTATAATGGTATCTCCTGATACTTTGTGTACATCCTGTCTAACATCTATCCCTCTTCCCCAGGTATTACTGTTGTTAACTCTTGTTAGTAAATATTTCAACCTTGACTCATTTCAGTAATTTATCATCACTTTGAGTCTTTTGCATGTTTCAGTCCCGGTTCTGAAGCTAATAAGTAAAGTTTCATTCAGGCCATGTAAATGAATCCCTCATTTAGGGAATATAAGTAAGAAATTTAGATGTCCTTGGATCTCTCCATAATGAAAAGGAAGAATGTACCTCTAACCTACATGAAATGTGTATCATCTTCTCTTTTTCTTATGTCTCTGCAGTGAGGGAAATACGGCAAAATTTTTATTTCAGTTAATCAAGATTAATATTTTAATTTGCATGGGAAGATCGAGGTGCTTTGTACATTTTATTTGGCTATTTGATTCGGTAAATTAAGATAATGGAATTTAGAGTATTAAAGACTGATTATCATTTTGCTTTGTGAAAAAAATCTTTGAAACCTGAAAAATCATGAAGACAGAATACAGCCAGTGATAAATGCATAATTAAGATTATTTACTCTAATACGTAATAATTATTTCAATGGCAAAAGTCATCTTGTGCATTTAGCTATTCTCTCCTGTTATATGAATTTATCAAACACTAATAAAAAAACCTTCAATGACAGTGTAAATGTCTTTGTACTATTCTATCTGATTTTTCCTCACAGAAGCTCTGATCCAATGACAATTAAACTTAATAGAAATGTTCCTTTGAATTCAAAGCACTGGCTCAAAGTGAGAGCAAAAAGTTGATTGAAAATTCTGTGGACAAAAGCACATTACCTTCTCAACATGACGAGCATGAATAACAACATGTCACAAGAGAGACCATGAATAACTTATGATTCCCTGGAAGCAAGAAGAGCAGACTTTGAACTTTAGTAATTGCATTTTGTATAAGTTTGCACTTAGCATCTATTTAACTTGCAATTGCTGATTTACCTTTCAGGTGTTAATAGACATGTGAAGATTCACCATTCTTCAGATAACAGAAAAAATGCTAAAAGGTAACAATGCATCAGACTAGAGCAGTTAATATATGTTCATTTCTGTAATGCACTATAGCAAATGATATATGTAAAAAAGCAGTATTTTGAAATAAGGTTTTGTCATTGAATGGGGGGGAAGTGAAAAAGTCACATGTTTCTCAGACTATCTTGAAAAGCATAAAGGGCTAGACATACCTTTTTGCCAATTCTATGCAATTTTTCAGTATTCCACTACTGTAAAATAAGATAAAACTATCCTTTTGCCTTTGAAAATTAAATATTAGGAAATAAAAGACCAGAAAATCATATGTAAATATCACACATATCTGCTTTGAACGATACACCTTTGTATTATGAGGTCAATCTTGATATTCATATTTTCTCCATATTTTTATCTCAATACTCTTAAAATAAATAACATTTTTCCCTCAGTTCTGAAAGTAAAATTTAGTAAAATAATGTCATAACAATGTTCACATAGATGTAGATTGTTCTAGAATGTGAGACTAATAAAATGAGATAAATATTTCTAAAAAATGGAAGTCCTTTTTCCTATAAGAGTGCATAGAATCATAGAATGTCACGAGGATTGAGTCCCACTCATGTTCCTGCATAAGACCAAACATTCATACCATGTGTCTGAGAGCATTATCCAAACACTTCTGGAATATTTTCAGTCTTGGCATCATTACTACTTCCCTGGGGAAACCGTTCCAGTGCTCCACCACTCTCTGGGTGAAGAAGAATTTCCTAGTATCCAACCTAAACTTCCACTGACACGGCTTCTTGTCATTCCCTCAGGTCCTATCATTGGTTGCCACAGAGAAGAAAACAGCACCTGCTCTTCTTCCTTCCCTTGTGAGGAAGCAGTAAACTGAGATGAGATCTCCCCTCAGTCTCCTCCAGGCTAAATTGACCAAATTACTTCAGCCAATACTCATACTACTTTCACTCTTAAACCCTTCATAGACTTTGTGGTCCTCCTCTGGATGCTCTCCAGTAGCTTTATACCCTTTTTATACTGTGGCGCCCAAAACTGAGCACAGTACTCAAAGTGGGGCTGCAGCAGTGTGGAGTATGGCAAGATGTTGTGCTTGATGCACCCAAGGACACAGTTGGCCCTCTTGGTTACCAGGGCACATGTTCAACTTGCCATTGATCCGAATGCCCATAATATTTGACTATTTCCTTTAAAAATATTTTTAATGCCTTTTTTTTTGAAAGGAGAAGTAGTATCCTCCATGCAAGCCAAGTTGTTTTTTTTTCTTCTGTAGGAGCTTCTTACCGGTATATATAAAACCCCCCTACAAATGAACAAATAAGCAAAACTAAAACCAAACAAAGTATGCATTTTGTGGAGGATACAGAGTGGGTGAGAGGAGAGAAGAGACAGAGAAAAAGACAAAGTGGAAGGGGAGGAGGGAGAAAAATAAAAATACATCTAAATTTATAGAGTTCCCTCAGGCACATGAGAGGGGAATTTACTTCAGGGAAGTTCCTACTGGAAATTTTTAACACAAAAAGGTCTTCATCATGTATGTGTCCACATAGTTACCTCCTAGGTCTGAATCCACATCTGAACAGTAAGGAAATAGCTGTAAGCTTGGAAAAGATTCTGTTTGGATCTTGCATACAAATAAGCTCATTATGCTTCTTGTGTATGTAGGATAAAATTAACAAGTACATATACCTGTTTCTTCTAAGTGAGTGTAGTGTGCATAGCCCTGCAACCTAGGAAATATGATGCAGCTATTGCTTGTAACAGAGTGCATACTAAGGTAACAACAGAGGCCTCAAGACTTACGGGCTTTATCTGAGTTTGACCTGCCAGAAGCTTCATTAGACTTCTCTAACTGTAACAGCAGTTATCTACCAGCCAGGTGACTATTACCTATTTCATTTAGCTTTTGCCTGGATTTGTACAATTCAGTGGTGTAACAAAGTTTTATATACATACCTATATCATAGAATCATAGAATCATAGAATTATCTGGGTTGGAAGAGACCTCGAAGATCATCAAGTCCAACCCTTAGTCCAACACTATCATGATTACTAGATCATGGCACTAAGTGCCACGTCCAGTCTTATTTTAAAAACCTCCAGGGATAGTGAATCCACCACCTCTCTGGGCAGGCCATTCCAATGTCTGATTACTCGTTCTGTAAAGAACTTTTATCTGATATCCAGCCTCAACCTTCCCTGGCAGAGTCTAAGCTTGTGCCCTCTTGTTTTGTTGCTGGTTGCCTGGGAAAAGAGTATGACCCCCACGTGTCTACAACCTCCTTTCAGATAGTTGTAGAGAGTGATGAGGTCACCCTTGAGCCTCCTTTTCTCCAGGGTAAACAATCCCAGCTCCCTCAGCCTCTCTTCATAGGACTTGTGCTCAAGTCCCTTCACCAGTTTTGTTGCTCTTCTCTGGACCCATTCCAGCACCTCAATATCTTTCTTGAACTGAGGGGCCCAGAAGTGAACACAATACTCAAGGTGTGGCCTCACCAACGCTGAGTACAGGGGAAGGATCACTTCCCTCGTCCTGCTGGCCACACTATTCCTGATACAGGCCAGGATGCCATTGGCCTTCTTGGCTACCTGGGCACACTGCTGGCTCATATTTATCCTCCTGTCAATCAGTACCCCCAGGTGCCTTCCACCTGACTGCTCTCCAGCCACTCTGTCCTCAGCCTGTAGTGCTACATACACACGTATATCTATTTGTATTTGTGTTTGTAACTATCATTTATTCAGAGTGGCATAAACCATCTAGGACCTTAGAGTAAAGCACAACATAGAATACTTCAGGCATGGAATGAAAGCAGAAGCTGTTGAAGTATGAACATAGGACTGTCAAAGCATATAAACATTTCATTGTTTGGTTACTGGTCCTTGAAGGAATTCAGTTTTGAGAGCTACGTAAAACAAGATTTAGGGCTAAAAAAGAAAACAAAGAATAAGTATCTGAGTTACTGTAAAACAAATCATACATAATAAGCTTGGATGTAGAGTGGAATTGTGGTAAGTACATGAAAATAACCCTATGTGAATCCTAGAACTAAGAGGAAGAAATCAGCTGTTTCCATCACAACGTTCCTCTCAGCAAAGTGCTAGCAATGCTGATGATTCCCTGACCTGAAGGCAATGATCTCAGGGCCTAAGGGGGCAGGAAACACTGCTTCAAGTTTGGTGTATATAGCATATTAACTGTGTAAATTTTGAACTATAAATATTAGTCTCATTGTGACTAGATTAATAATGGCAAATGACTAGACTGCTAAGACTTTAGTTAGACTAAAAATAATTCTTAGTTTTCCATATAAGTTATTGTTCTTTGAACAACATAAAATGTGTTAATGTAGCATAACGAACTGGTGGAGAATTTTTTACTGTGTAACTGTGAAATAAATTGGTGAAGTACTAAAGTAGAACTCCAATGATAACAACTGTGTTCTAAACAAATAACTGCTTTTTCAGAGGTAGCTGAACTTCAGCGTGTAAAGAGTACATATTACTCAAAGATTATTAGGAGAAAAAGTCACGTCTTTACAGATGTCTTTTCCTTTGCTGTAAAAGGAATCTGTCATTTAACTGGACAAAACTTAACACCTCTCACACACAAAGAATTATGAAGAAGGTCTAAGAATTGATTGTAGGTCAGCTGTGGAAAGATTAGGCAGTTGCTAAGCAGAGTTATATACAATATAGTTCTGGATTTCAGCAGCTCACATCTGCATCTGATTTAGATGCTTCCAGTAAGACTGAGAAGTCTGATGAGAAGACATGAGATGCTCAAGTCTAAGAAAACAATTGAGAACAAATGCCTCCTTGCTGTAACTCTTAAATTAAATTTCAGTCTCAGCCTATATTTTGACCCCGAATATCTCAGCTAAGGATAGCCAGGATTTCTCAGCAGAATCCCAATCTGGGCATGCAGACAACTTTTTCCTGCTAAATTGTCACAGTGATTCAGATGATGCAGTGAAGTACCTGGATTCTATTGAAGAATTAGGACAAAATCTTAGATCCAGTCATAACCCTTTTTTTTCTCATAAGGCCCTACTATAAACTTATCTCTACCAGGGTTTAGCTGCATGTGCAACCAGGGCTGCAGATCCCCGGTTCTCTTTCAGCTTTGTAGCAAAACTAGGGTCTGGACTGCTGGGAGGGAGAGGTTGAGAGTGTTCGTGGAGAAAAGGAAGCCACAGGAACAAGCAGTGGTGGGACTGGTGACACAAGACCTTTAGTATCTTGGATATTCACAAGGGAAAATGTCAGAAGGAAAGGTATAAAAGTCTCAAAGATCAAAATCAGTGAATTCAGGCAGAAAGGTCAGTCCCATTAGGGACTGGTCAGGACTCACCAGTTCAGACCGGGCCATCAATATCCACAGTGTTGATGAAGCTGGGCAGATGGCAGCTAGGTAATGCTGAGGACCTACTGGATGGAACCATCAAGACCATTCTCTCCTGGCTAGTACCTCCCAGCCAGTAAAGGCACCTCACTCAACTGGTGAGCATATCAGTCCTCAGCCTGACAGCTCTAAAAATGTTTGCTGTCTTTTGTATGTGCTAGTCAATGAATGACTGCCTTGTATTTGTAAACTGCATATATATCCTACTTGCTTGGCTAAGAATGACCAAACTAATTTACCCAAAAGAGGGTCATTAATACTGTTCAAATAAGTAGATATGTAAGTGTAGTGTAAATCTACATCTGACCGAATGACCATCAAGTTCTTTCAGATTCAGCAGAGAATGACACTATAAATCATATAAAAACATGGAATTACACGATGGTTAAGGTTAGAAAGCACCTGTGTTTGACCAGACTCACAGTTAGCTCTTATCCTGTCACTGGGCACCACTAAGAAAAGCCGGTCTCTCTTTTTCATTCCCTCCTACCCCCTCCTACCTTCTCCCAGATATTTATACACATGGATCAGATTTCACCTGAGCTTTTTCTTCTCCAGGCTGAACAGTCCCGGATCATTTAGTGTCTCCCCTATGTCAGCTGTTCAAGCACTTTAATAATTTTCAGAGCCCAGAACTCTCCATGTGTACCAATGTATCTCTAGTACTGGGGAGCCCAGGACAGGAAACAGTACTCTTGATATGCTCTTTCTGGTGCTGGCTAATCTGAAAATCAGCTGCAGGATGAGACACAGCATGTTGTAGAGCTGCCAAATTCTTCATGCTATATATAAAGAAGACTTGGGTCTCTAGCAACATGATAGATATCTGAATCATATTCACTTTCACCTCAAATTGATCATCCCTAAATACAAATTGCAGATATTTTCATTCAAAAATAAAACATGCTAGGTAAAGCATCTCCCAGAAGCTTCACATAACTGCTATGATACTAAACAAATAATAAGAAAGAGGAACAAAGGTAAGAAACTATCGTAAAGGATTGATCTCTAGGATCTTCAAAAACAGTCACTGTGAAACTAGGAAACCAACAGTATTTCCACAAGGAAAAACAGACAAACAAACAAAACTACCAACATGTAAAACCTTGAAACTGTAGCCTTATGACTGTATAATTTGGAAGAGACATTTTGCTGCTACAATATTCTCAATGGTATTTCTGATTTTCTTCAATGACCATCTTGTATACAATACATTAATAGTCATGAGTATCTGAAGCTTGTGACCATTGTCTTGATAGTGAAACTGTAGGGTTAAGCTTTTGTTGCTTGTTTTTCTCTTATTCCTGTAATTCTCATATTGGCAGCACTGAGAGCTGCCTCAAAGCAAATGACAAACCTTTCTTCTTTTAATGGTTTATGCAATTTCCTATAAAATGGGCTTCATGAATCTGAATCCCTTCAGAGCAGCATGAAAGCTGAAGCTAGTTATCTTATTTTCTGAATGAGTACTTTAGCCTCAGACTTCTACACAAATGTCAATTGCTGCTATCTGTGTCTTAAAAAGTGAATAACATTGCCTTTAAGAGGCAGACTACATGTTTTGAACCCCAGTGGATGATATCCTTGATGTAAAGCTAAAGTCAGGTGCTCTGGATTCAAGAGAAATGACATTCTTAGTATGTTTTGGTTTTCTGTCTGCTAGATATAAACTATTTATACGGTAGAAGATTTTCTGCTTACAGATGATAACATGGATTTTTCTTCCCAAACCATTGAAATGTAACTACAGAACCTCAGAATGTTACCCCCTTCTTGGATTCAGACAGAAATCCCAGTTATATTTTAACTTCATGCTGGATTTAGATGGAGAGGAAATCAGTTTGTCTCGTCCCTAGCATTCTGGGAAATCTGGATGGGTGACCAAAAAAGGAAATGTCCTCTGCTAAGGCTATAGCACTGTCTGGATGACTGCAGGTTCAGACTCGTGAGTATCATAATATGTATCTAATCTACATTTTTTCAATGGCCCAGGTCTTTCCTTTGATTATCTAGGCAAATTGGTCCCAATGAGTCCCAACTCTGTGAGGGTTATCAATAATGTCTTCAGATTTTCTTATTGACTTTAAAAACTCTGATGCACCTTTTCAACATTTCTATTTTTCCATACTACTTTTGGACGGATATTTTCTACAGTGGATGTTGTCTACTGCAATTTTAGCAAGGCTTTTTACAACATCCTCATAGTTAAGCTTAGGAAGTGTGGTTTAGTTGAGTGGACAGTGAGATTGATTGAGAACTGACTGGATGGCAGAGCTCAGAGGCTTGTCATCGGTGGTGTAGAGTCTAGTTGATAGCCTGTGGCCAGCTTTGCTCCTCAGGGGCTGATACTCAGCCCAGTCTTGTTCAACATATTCATCAACGACCTGGATGAGTGAACAGACTGTATCTTCAGCAAGTTTGCTAATAACGCAAAATTGGGAGGATTGACTGATAGGTCAGAAGGCTGTGCTGACATTCAGCAAGACGTGGACAGATTAGAAAGTTGAGTGGAGAGGAATCTAATGAAGTTCAACAAAGGTAAGTGTAGGGTCCTGTACCTCAGGAGAGATAACCCCGTGCACCAAGACAGATTAGTTGTTGACTGGCTGGAAAGCAGCTCTGTGGAGAAGGACCTAGGAGTCCTGGTAGACAAGTTGATGATGCTCTAGCAATGTACCCTCGTGTCCAAGAAGGCCAATGATATCCTGAGGTCCATCAAGAAGAGTGTTGAAAGCAGCCCAAAGGAGGCTATCCTCCTCCTTCACTCTAACCTAGTGAGGCCCCATCTGGAGTATCACGCCCTAAAAGTTTGGCTTCTGCCAATGAGTTTTAAGCTCATGGGTAAGCGTGTGGAAAAATGAAACTCTCCAGATATCCTGCTGATATTTATAATGTGATTCTCTGTAAAATACTTTTGCATGCATTGAATTTCTTCTATTTTTTTAATATTACGTCTATAGGACGTAATTTTGAAAGTAGTGTTCCATCATTTTACAGAAATTTTCCATTCTAGTTTTAATAGTTGTCTTACTGTTATTCATCAATGAAAAAACAAAAGTTCTTCACTTCCTTGAGATATTGTACATGACTTCAGGAGTCTGAAATAACATATGCTTTATGTCCTTTGCTGATCAAGAAATAGGCTCACACAGATGCCTTGAGAGCATGAACGCAACCACATTTGTCTTCTGTGAAGTAGCTTGATAGGAAGGGGTTTATCAGATTCATTGCTTTGAGACCATTTTCCCCTCATCTTCCGTGATAAACTAAAAGCCTTAAATAAGCACAACGATGATTTTCAATGTACTTTAAGTGCATTCATGCCACTCAATTTACAAGTTTTTGTAAAAACAGAAGTTTTGAGTCATGGAAGAAAGAGAGAATAGGCTTGTTAGAAAGATCTAGAAATAAAAAGGTGGTAAGATTAGAAAGAATGGTATTGTATGAGATAGGAAAGTAATATTTTAACACCACAGAAAAATTATATTTGACAGAATTAAGTTGATGTTTATATCAACTCAAATGTATATGTGACTCCAGTATTATATGCTGGCATAATATGGGATTGAATGTGATTGAAAGTATTATGAGGATGATGCTTTGCATGTCCATTTATTTTGGCTAGAAAATGAAGAACAAATTTTCTTTTCATTATTTTACTTGTTATATCTAGAAGGTGTTATTAGAGAATCATTATGAAAATGTTACACCAGTAATGTAACTAGCTGCTGTAGCTGGAGGCTGTAAAGAGCTTATCTAATTTTCCCTGGTTACCTAACTTTCCACTTAGGCTGAACTACAAGTATTTTTAGAGGCTTCTTTTATACTTAATATTAGTAAATATTTCTACCACTTAGCATCTGCAAATATACTGTTTCTAGAAATGAAACACCATTACACTCCTGGATCTTTAGTGTATTCCCCAAATTAAGTTTATTTGAAGCAGAATAAAATCTGTAAACAGAAATAAAAATATAGAAGACAGACATTTGAAGAAATATAATCAACTTCCAGCTGATTTTAGAGTCAAACTATACAGAATTCAATATATACAACTACTTCAAATCTCATCTGAGGCTTTTGGTTGTTTGTGGTTTGTTTTTTTTTTTGATTGCATTCAGAGCTAGATAATTTTGGGCTCCACTCAGCATGACACAAATAAAATATATTCCTAGAAAACAAGGTAGATTTCCATTGTTTTGATAGTTTGTGGCTCAATAAAGCATGAGAATACTTGTTTAACTGGAAGTCAGTGGATGGTGGTGATTGATCCAATTACTGAACAAGATAAATCTCTTGATGAAAACCAATAAATTTAGCTTCTTTACAGGCTTCACTTTTAGGCTAATACCTTTGTTTTCCCCATTTGTAAAAGCTTATTAGTTTGTTTCTTTCCTTGCTAGTGGTGTGGTATATAAATTAACATCTAATTAACTTCTAAATTACTTTCATCTAACTAAGGAACATTTTCTAAGTACAAAAGGCCAGTTAAAAGTCAACTGAGAAAACTGTGCCATCAACTGGCACCAAGTCATCCCCGTTAGGATCATATTAAGGACTAATCAACAGTTTTTCTGAAATTCTGTGAAAGAATCCTTTCAGGAATATTTAAGAAAAGCAGATAAATTAATTCTGGACGAACTCCTGAGAAAAAAAATTGTAGAATTATGTGAAAAAGAAAGATATTGGGCCATCTGGTCCATTTCTAGCTGATATAATTAAATAATCCTACAGACAAAAAAAGAAAGGACTGACTGTTTTCTTATGTTCATTATCTTGTAATATAAAAATAACAAGGTTAATTTTGTCAGGATTTTTATGTCTTCCACTTGATCTAGATTGCTGTTGTGAAGTCATAAACTCATTTGAATATTCAGTCCTCAATCTATTTAGATAAATGTTATGTGAACTTTGTTAATAACATTCACTTTTATCTAAAAATAATTTTAAAAACCCCAAACACCTGGGTAATTATGTATCTTAGATATTATTGGCAGATTCTTTGCTTCGGTAATGAACAATTACAACATGTCAACATATATTAAGTAATCAAAGAACACATATAAGATAGAAACAGTTTAAATATGACTGGATGCTGATGGCATATGAAGTGTATTATTCTATCTATTTAGACTTAATGTCAAAACAGTACAGTAATCTTTGACTTTATTCTGTAGAAGTTGGCTGTGCAAAGGAAATGGTAAGTTTTACTTTAAAAGGAAAGTTAAAATATGGAAAGTTTTATAAAATTTTGGGCAACTTAGCCTTACAATTTCATTAATTACAAGAAATAAATCTTTTTTGCTGTCTGTTCACCTGTTCTCCATGGAAGAGATAATCTACTGACGCAGAAGTCAGAGGAAAAAGGATAAATTAAACAAAAAAGGAATTAACTTGTATGTAGATAATGAACAAAGGCCCAATAATGCATTTCTTAGATAAGGGTAATAAGATGAACTGTGTCTGATAGAAGAAAACTATAATGAAATCATTAAATAAAAGTCTTACTCATTTATACAGGCTTATATTACCTTATAAAATGGAAGCGTATTTAATTCAGCTCCGTTAAGTATTAATTCAAATTCAGTTTGAATGTCTTTCAGCTTTACCAGCATGCAATTTGACATGTGCATCTTAATAATTCTGAAGCTGTTTTGAGCTGAATATAGATAAAAATCAAAGCTAAAATTTTGAAGATTTCTTTGACATATTCTTTTCTTTGATTTTTGTTTAATGCTCACTGGAGATGTCATCAAAATCAGAGTTTCCATTTCAGCTATTTGATACTATATATAAAATATAGGTGGGCTTGAGTGTGATTCAGCTAACCAGTTTTAGAAATCTACATTAAGACAGAAAAAACCTGTCCCTTAAAAAAGTATCTTTCATACACTTACAATGATCAATTCCTTTATGCTAATACTAGGCAAATATAAATAAAAATCAGATTATGTACTATATTAAGGATAAATTTCATTCACTTTTTTATTAATTTAATTTGTTTATTTAAAAAATATTTTATCTTAGAACAGCCTTTAAATGTTTAGATAAAGTATTAAAAAAAAAAAAAAACAAAACCAAAAAGATAAACAAGGAGTTATGGGAATGCAAAGATAAGCAGAGAGATTTAAAGGGATATGCAGATTGTGGTGAGATGGAAAAAAAAGACATTATTAGAAATGGCTTTGACTTTCAAAAGACAGTAAAATTAAACAATAGAGTACTTAACTACCTGAACTTAATAACTGTTGCCCAAGCAAAGAATCTCAATTATCTTCTCAATTCTTACCTTAATTCTCCACTTTTCTTGTCACAGAATTTTTTACCAAGTATACACTATTTACCAAATTTACTTCTGGTTTGTGGCTGAGCCAGTCATTCTAGACTCCTTTATTACTGCTAAAAAGAATAGTTACTTCCAGAGTTTAAATCACTCATCATAATACTACGAAGTAAAATAAATTAACCGATATTTGTACTATGACTGTTAAGTAATTAAGAAGTATACAGTAAGATGAAATAATATCCATGAACACTTATTTGTTTCTTTTTAGTTGTCTTTACAAGGGATGTAGAATGTGTAGCTCAGACATAAATATTTATGAAGTTGATTCTTAAAAATAGATAACATAAACTTCATTTGTATGCTTAAATGTCTACTTTTAAAGATGCCCATAGTTCAAATCTTGACAATACTGGAGCCCATTTTGCAGTTAAGTTGCCAGCATTTATCCCCAGATTTAGTACAAAGGTGTCCTTTTTTTTCTGACTGGAATCCTATAACATATTGCCAGGGAAGGAAATAATCAGTGACAAAGAGCATCGTTTTGTATCAATGAATTCATAAGCACTCTGCAAGTAGTGAAGAAAAATAAAAATGAAGATTCTGTTGTTCTCTATTAGACTGCCTTTGATGATACATGAAAGAAATATTTGTAGATATTCTGTAGGTCAAATGATGTAAAAACAAAAATGATGACAAGTCCTTTTGCTGACAGTCCGTGTAAATATGATTAGTTAATTCAAATTTATATAGTGCATAACAATGTATGAATAACACCATATGAACACTTCAGAGTCTTATTACTAAGATGGCTAATAGAGTTGAACCATATAGACCTTTATCTCTCTTATCTCTCTGGCTGTTAGCATGTTAGTGCTGGTCAATTTTAAAAATCCTTCTAACACTGTCTCTTCTCTTTGTATCTTCAACCACATGTTTTGGACATATTCTGCCAAACATTTAGACAAAACAGACTTTGCTTTCTGGGGTCAGTACTGGTCAAAATGGATAAAGTCTTAGCAATCTAAATATAGCCTGTTTTTTTAATAGTATTCTCAGACATTCAGTTTTTCACTTCACTGAAGAAACCTGAAATCAGTGAAATTTATTGAGAAAATTCGGTGTTCACCGATAACGTTTCTTGTGCTTTAAACTTCTGTATCTTCTCTTATGGTCCAATACATTTTTATTCATAATCTGACTTTAAAACTGAGTGTCTAGTTGCTATTTATGTAAAGAAATATGCCAATTACCAATGGCATATGTTTGTAAAAGACAGGGGAAAAACAGATAGTAAAATATCCATATCATAGACCTTTTAAAAACATACTTATCCCAATTATTCATTTCTCATTCCCAAGTTTTTTTTCAAAATGCTTACAGTTATTACTTCTTTCCTAGGTTTAGAGAAATTTTACACCATTAGCAGTCCTATGGAAACAGAGTCACATTCATGATTCTTAAAGGTTCTTCCTCATCTGCTGGTGTTTATGAGAAATGCTTTCTGAAGAAAGCCTGAGATGACTTAAACTACTGAATATAACCTTGCACATTTGCTTAGTTTTGATTTATTTAGCATGAAATATTTTCCACACACCAATGGCACTGTTTTGTGAAGCCTTTACTTGTTACAGAATAGAATAGAATAGAATAGAATAGAATAGAATAGAATAGAATAGAATAGAATAGAATAGTTCACACTGTAAGGGACCTGCAAAACTTATCTACTCTAACCGTCTGGCCAATTCAGGGATTACCAAAAGCTAAATAAATTATTTAAGGCATTGTCCAAATGCCTCTTTTCACGTGCAGCATCAGGGTTTCCTGCACAGAAACACTCATATCCATGACTTCAAAGTCTGTACAAACGGACGAAAGATGCCCCTCTAAGCCTCACAGAAGTGGCACCAGGAGACCTGCCATTTTTAAATACAAATATATTGTAATTTTTACAAAAGCCCATGCAGTCAGTGCTGCCGCCCAAGAGCCTGACTCTCCCCAGTGTTGCTCCATGTTGGCACAGTGCCATCCCTGCAAGCACTGAGGCTGTTGCTGGGCCAATGCTGGGTAAACATAGTATTCTGTTCTGACCTCAGTTATTGCACAATGGGGGTGGTGATGGGAGAGAAGCACTGGGGGCTCCAGTGCTGCAGGCATGCCTCACCAGTACTGAGCAGAGAAGGGTCTTCTCTCTCTAGCTGCTGGCAATGATTTGCCCAGTGCAACCCAGGTTACCACAGGTGATTGCCTTTGGACAATTACACCTTTCTGGTTCCTAGTCAACTTGGCGCCTACCAGGACACATATGGCCTTTTCCGCCATAATCGCCTTCCAGCAGCTTGGCCAAGCTGTTGTTGGTCACGAATACATGTGGATATTTCCCTGTATGCTTCATGCCCATACTGGTGCCACCCTCAGCTGACCCCCCTCTTTTTTTCCACATCTCTTGGTACCACTGCTGTGAGGGTCAGAGGGGTATCTTTCCTCCAGCCAAAGCAGTTGTCCAAGTTGAAATATTCTCTCTGGTTATGGGACAAGGAGAAAGAGGATACACTCTAGCAACACAGTCCAGAGACAGAGTTTCCACAGAACTCCATCTTTGCCTTTTTTCATTAACTCCAGATTTTTTGCACCAGCTTTGTTCTTCATATGATGTCTGGATAAAATTGTGGTGATTGGCACACTCTTTTAGATCCCAGCCTCTAACACACTGGGGGGAAAATCCAAGAGTCAGAGCAGACCAGAATAGTGCAGCCCAGAGAATTGCAGACATGTCCTACCCACTTCCCACTCTTCCTGGGTTGATTGAGACAGCTGACAGAGGGAAGAAAGAAGCCCTTTTAACTGCTTGAGCTGGTCTTGTGGTCTCTTTGGCTCCAATTGTATGAAGCTAAGTCAGGAGAAGCTAAAAAATAAACCCAAAGTTGTTGTCTGACATGTTGTGAAAGGGAAAAGAAGGAAGGAAGGAAGGAAAGAAGGAAGGAAGGAAATAAGGAGACAGATATTACCCCAAAACCTGTATGGAGACATTTATGAACAATTTAATTTTACCGAAGAGGTTTTTTAATCTATTTGCTTTTTTGCTAAAGGAGAAGTTTCACTTCCTTTAACACCATAAATTTAGACCTTGCATACATTTACATCAACAAATATAGTTTTCAACTTCTTACTTGTGTGGTTTTGCTTGCAAGATCTAGCTCCTTTGCTAGGTTCTTAGCTGAAATTTGTAAGGGTTTGAGGCTCACATTATAACTAATTTATGGATTAGACTAGTTGCACTAAAAAAGTCAGAAAGTCTTCCTAGCTACTCTTTGATGTTTTTGTTGTCATTACTTTAATCTTTCAGAGGACTGTACTAATCATGGATCACCACAAAAGCCAAATTGAGAACTTCACAAATTTCTGATGCAGTGCTACTCTATCCAAAAAATTAATTATTAACTTGCAGAGAAATGCGGACCTGTTTTTTATCTGCTTTCAAGAAAGCATCTTACCTATTAGTCTAGCAAAGTAAATTTTGGGGGTTTCTCTCCTCCTTTGACTCAATTAATAATTACATAAACCTGAAAGAACTTCGGGAGATTCTGAAATTGCCGTGTCCACAATAATTAAAAAGTTTGGATCATGTCAGGGCCTGGGCAAACCTCATGAAGTTCAACAAGACCAAATGCAAGGTCCTGCACCTGGGTCAGGGCAACCCCATACACAAATATAAGCTGGACAGAGAATGGATTGTGAGTAGCTCTGAAGAGAAGGATTTGGCGGTGTTGGTGGATAAGAAGCTGCACGAGTCAGCAGTGTGTTCTTGCAGCCCAGAAAGCCAACCACATCCTGGGCTGCATCAAAAGTAATATTGTTAGCAGGTAGACGGAGGTGATTTTACCCCTCTACTCTGCTCTCATGAGACATCACCTGCAGTACTGGAGGATCACAAAAGTGACCAGAGGGCTGGAGAACCTACCCTATGAGGCTAAGAGTGTTGTGCTTGTTAAGCCTAAAGAAGAGAAAACTCTGGGAAGACTTTATAGCAGCCTTCCAGTGTTTAAAGTGGGCCTGCAGAAAAGATGGGGAGGGACTCTTTCTCAGGAAATGTAGTGTTAGAACAAGAAGTAACAGTTTTAAGACAAAAGAGGGCAGATTAAGATTAGATATTAGGAAGACAGTTTTTACTGTGAGTGTGATGAGACACTGGAACAGGCTGCCCAGAGAAGTCGTGGGTGCCCCATCCTTGGAGGTGTTCGAGGACAGATTGGATGAGCCTTGGAGAACCTGATATCACAGTATCACAGTATCACAAGGTTGGAAAGGAACTCTGAGATCATCAAGTCCAACCTATAACCTAACACTAGCACCAACACTAACACCAACCATCATCTAAACCATGGCACTCAGTGCCTCATCCAGTCTCCCTTTAAACACCTCCAGGGTCGGTGACTCCACCACCTCCCTGGGCAGCCCATTCCAATGGCCAATCACCCTTTCAGTGAAGTACTTTTTCCTCATATCAAGCCTAAACTTTCCCTGACGAAGCTTAAGTCCATGCCCTCTAGTTCTGCCACTGGTCACCTGAGAGAAGAGACCAATCCCTGCCCGACTACAACCTCCTTTTAGGTAGTTGTAGAGAGCAATGAGGTCTCCCCTGAGCCTCCTCTTCTCCAGACTAAACAGCCCCAACTCCCTCAGTCGCTCCTCATAGGGCTTGTGCTCCAGCCCCTTCACCATCTTCGTTGCCCTCCTCTGAACACATTCCAGTATCCTAACATCCTTCCCAAATTGGGGGGCCCAGAACTGGACACAGTATTCAAGGTGAGGCCTGACCAGTGCCGAGTACAGGGGGATGATAACTTCTCTGGTCCTGCTTACTACACTATTCCTGATGCAGGCCAGGATGTCATTGGCCTTCTTGGCCACCTGGGCACAGTGCTGGCTCATGTTGAGCTTCCTGTCCACCAGCACTCCCAGGTCCTTTTCTGCCTGACTACTCTCCAGCCACTCTGTCCCCAGTCTGTAGCTCTGCATGGCATTGTTGTGTCCAAAATGAAGTACCCGACATTTGGACTTATTAAACACCATCCCATTAGAATCAGCCCAGCTCTCCAATCTGTCCAGGTCCCTCTGTAAGGCCATCCTACCCTCTAACAGATCAACCCTTCCTCCCAGCTTGGTATCATCTGCAAATTTGCTGATGATGGACTCAATCCCCTCATCCAAATCGTCAATAAAGATATTAAACAGGACAGGACTCAACACCGATCCCTGGGGGACACCACTGGTGACCGGCCGCCAACTGGATGAAACACCATTCACCATCACTCTCTGGGCTCGGCCATCCAGCCAATTCCTAACCCAGCACAGAGTGCTCCCGTCTAAGCCACGGACTGCCAGCTTCCCTAGGAGTCTACTGTGGGAGACAGTGTCAAAGGCCTTGCTGAAGTCCAGGTATACCACATCCACAGCCTTCCTCTCATCCACCAGGCGAGTCACATGGTCGTAAAAGGAGATCAAGTTAGTCAGGGAGGACCTACCCCTCCTAAATCCATGCTGGCTGGGCCTGATTTCTTGACCGTTCTGCAGGTGGCGCATGATTTCACCCAGGATTATCTTCTCCATGATTTTACCTGGGACCGAGGTCAGGCTGACAGGTCTGTAATTACCTGGATCATCCTTACGGCCCTTCTTGTGGATGGGCGTCACATTGGCCAACTTCCAGTCTTCCGGGACCTCTCCAGTGAGCCAGGACTGCTGAAAGATAGATGATGGAGAGCGGCTTAGCAAGCTCATCTGCCAGCTCTCTCAGCACCCTAGGATGGATCCCATCCGGCCCCATAGACTTATGAGGGTCCAAGTGGCTCAGCAGGTCTCTAACTTCCTCCTCATGGATTGCAGGAGGGCCATATTTCACTCTGCCCCCAACCACTTCAGAGGTTCAACTGTCAAGCGAGCTGACATCCTTGCTGTTAAAAACTTAGGCGAAGAAGGCATTAAGTACCTCAGCCTTCTCTGCATCTTTGGTTACTATATTTCCCTCCACATCCAACAAGGAGTGGAGGTCACTGCCGCCCTTCTTTCTGCCATTGATGTATTTATAAAAACTCTTCTTATTGTCCTTAACAGAAATGGCCAATTTGAGCTCCAGCTGGGCTTTTGCTTCCCTGATTTTCCTCCTACACGACTTAACAACATCCTTGAACATGACGTGGCTTACATCCCCTTCTTTCCAATGATGATGCATCCTCTTTATCTTACTTAGTTCCTTCAGAAGTTCCCTACTCATCCAGGCCGGCCGTCTGCCCCTACGACTCTTCTTACAACACACGGGGACAACCTGCTCCTGCGCCTTCAAGATTTCATTCTTGAAGTGTATCCAGCCTTCCGGGACCCCATTGCCACTAAGAGCTTTTTCCCAGGGTACTTTCCTGACCAGTTCCTTAAATAATCCAAAATGTGCCCGCCGAAAGTCCAGCATCGATGTTCTGTTCCTGGCTTTTATATAGTGGAGAGTTCCTGCCCATGTCAGGAGGTTAGGAGCTAGATGACCCTTAAGTCTCTTCTGCCTCAAACCATTCTATGATTCTATGAGTTCTGTCACATTATCATGTTTTTATATCAGAATCAAGCTTCTTTTTCTTCCTCATAAAGGAAATAATTTCCTATATTATTAATAATTTGTCGTATTTTGTTCTTCCTATTGTGTAATAACTGCAAAATTTATGACATTTAATTTCCAGCATTTTGTATATTTATACAACTTTTTATTCTGATGTCTGCCATCTGTAAATAATTTTACGTCTCAGACAATACGTGTGGTTTAGCTCAAAAGGACTCCATGATGTTGTTACTAATGCTATGTGCTTTACTGTCATGCATATCGAAACTGTATCCAAATTAAGGAAATATATCTCTTAGTCTGTAATATTCTGAAATAAATACTGAAGTATTTCTGAATCACGGCAAGTTGTGGTGCAAAAAAAGGATGGACTAATTTGAAACTATACTTTTCTAATTTGTGTTAAATAGTAGATATTTCTTTAAGCAGTTATTTTTGGTATAAAACCATGTTATTAATGTATAAGATTGCATAATATTTGATATGGATAAGGTCCAATTATGCATAATGGAGCTGTGAAAACATTAAGGAAGCTTCAGACCTCTTCTGTTTCTGTGTATAACCATGTAAAACCATGAATGTAAAAGAAAACTATAAATAAACATTAATAAAAGCTGTAGTGACTTGTGAAAGGAAAATGAAGTATGGTTTATTTTAGAAACTCAAAAAGCATATATATTCCTGCCTGTACTGATTTTGACTGGGATAGAGTTAATCGTCTTAACAGTATGAAACTAAGTTTTGGGTTTGTGCTGGAGATTTTTCCGTTAACTGCTGAGCAGTTCTGACACAAAGTCAAGGCCTTTTCTGCCTCTCACACCACCCCATCACCAAGTAGGCTGGGGGTTCACAAGAAGTAAAGAGGCAACACAGCTAGGACAGTTAATCCCAACTGACCAAAAGGATATTCCCTGTCATATGATGTCATACTCAGCAATATAAAGCTAAAAGAAGAAGCTAACAGGGGGCAATGTTTGTAGTTATAGCACTTTTCTTCCCAAGTAACTGTTCTGCGTGATGGAGAACTGCTTTCCTTGAGGTGTCTGAACACCTTCTTGCCAATGGGAAATAATGAATAAAATCCTTGTTTTGTTTGGTTGTGTGTGAAGCTTTTGCAATTACACTGCCTTTATCTAAACCCACCCATCTCAAGATTTTGCAAACTTTAAAAGATGAACTATAGCAAAGAAAAGAGTTGAAGACGTATTTCCACAAATTTGTGGGCTTTGGGTGCAGAGAGTAAAATAATAAGGTCAATTGGCTGCCCTAGCTGTCTACCACACCATAACCAACTCATGAGAAGGTCCATTTAGTGACATTTAATGAGTATTGAATATATTTAGTGTTAATGCTTCTATAAGCTCTATATATGGTTTCATTCACTTTCCAGTTATCGTTCGAGACCTCATTTGAATTTTATCCTTTTTCAAGCTATCATGTACATAAACATCACAATTCTATTTTTAAAAACACATAAAAACTATTTTGCAACATGTGCACAATAAGTTCCTTTTGCTTTCTTAAAAAAGACATACTTTTTATCCCCCAAATTGCTCAGGGCAAGGAAGAGATGTAACAGGGAATGCAGCCTTTGAAAGTCCCACTAGATAGGCTGGAAGTAGGCTGATCTGCAAAAGACAGCAAAGGGAGAAGAAAAAGAAATTTCACTGAAACTCAGAAAATAATCAAGAGTGAAAAAAAAAGAAATGAACAGTTCTAAAGAGGCTAAATTATGTCTTTATTGGAAAAAAGTGAGGGAAAACATTCTTTAAAAGTGGTTATTTTAAGATTATAATGTATAGAACAACTTCTAAAGAAATTTGAGATTCAATTTGAAAATGAGATCTTGTTCCAGTTGATCAACTAACAGTGCTAAACTCGTCACAGTTATGGAAAGAGAAATCATCACCTTGATCTTACAAAAAGGTCTAGTTTTAGTAACAGTATTTACCATGTTGTTTAACTGATTTTGTGTCTTTATAGAGAGGCAATCATAAGCCAAGTTTTTTTTGAACAGTTTTAATGTCATCAGCATTCTTGTGACCAGGAAGACTATGCAAAAATTCATTTCAGTGCATTTTATGTCAACACTCAAACTGATTCAGAGATATGAAGTGAACAAATAAATGATCCATACTTCAAAAAATATATTTGCAACCTAAAAATGTCTAATTTTGCACTGTAATCAATGATTTACGGCAGCTTTTAAAATCGTGTGGTTTTTTTTTTAAATATAGTATATAACAGAATAATTTATATAAAATTAAGAACCTTTATAGGACTAAACCTGTTCCATAAACAAATGAGAACTGTGAATATGGGACCACACATTTCCTGTATACTGTGTCATTCTAAAGTTCTAGATGAACTGAAACAATGTAACCTAATACAACTCAAGCAATGAAATGCCTGACATAATCAGGAAGGATACTTTTTTTTTACAGCATGTTTGAGTAAAATGTCTTCCTTTTCCCTCATACACAGACTCATAGAGTCATAGAATCATAGAATCATAAAGTCATCTGGTTGGAAAAGGCCTTTGAGATCATTGAGTCCAACCATACCTGTCAACCACTAAACAGTTTTCCTTTACTTTCTCCTTATATTCGAGATAATACATATATATGACAGACCAGTTTTAAAAGGGCCTTTGGTTGGTCAGGGAGAATCAACAGCAGGACGGTAATTTCTGCAGCCAAGTGCTAGACTGAGGCAGACAGGTAGTCCTTGGAGTGAGGGAACCCCAGGAGGAAGTCAGCGGCAGGTGATTCCTGATGCCTGGAAGCAGCAGCTGTCACATGGGCTACTGAAAAGGAGAGGATATTCCCAGGAACATAGCTAGGAGATTTAAATATCTCCTAAGGAGCGCAGTGAAGCAGTGTGAACGAACAGGGAGTGGCATATCAGAACAGCTTGACAAGTCGTTTTGTGAGGCAGTACAAGCAGGCAGGGTGCACCTAACCTTGCCCAGAAGTACTGGGGAAACGTAGTGTCCACTTGGCAGAAATTAAGGCCTCTCCAAGCTCTGCACCAGCTGTGACTGACACAGCCTCCCAGACAGAGCCCCAGTGAGTGCATGTTGCCACCCAGATGCCAAAGAACAGGGCTTTCCCTCCTCCCACAGTGGTATCAGACACCAGTGTGGAATTCACCTATGGAGGGTGTGCTCAGGAGGAGGAACTCCTCCGCTCTGTGACAGAACTCAGGGAGAGAGTGAGTAGGCTGAGAACCATCAGGGAGTGAGAGGGGGAGATTGACTACCAGAAAAACACCCTATACTCACTGTCTCACAACCAACAGGCAGACACGCCTCATGTGAAAGAGGACTCCCCCATCCTCTATTTACCCATCTGAAGAGAGAAATTTAGGAGATGGACAGGATTGGAAGCAGATTTCTGCCCAGTGCAGCAGGTGTCTCATCAGTTTCAACCTCGGCTTCCCAGATTCCTTTGTGAAATAGATACGGAGCTCTGTAAGTGGAATTGAATCTTAATGTGGATGACGGGTCGCACAGCCTAGAAACATTCCCTGGGTTAAGACAGCCTAAACCATCCAATGAAATGGCTTCTGTAAAGAAGAGAAGATGGGGCATTGTCAGAGGAGACTGCCTTCTGAAGGGAACATGGTGTGAAGAATGAAACTTCTGTATTTTTTGACCATGGGTTGGTCTGAACAACACCAGGTTTGCTGACAAAGAATGGGAGATGCTTGTCCCCAAGGAGAAAAACAGTGCTGACCAAGAAGTTAGGGGAGTCATCAATAGAGCTTTAAACTAGACATGAATGGGGAGGGGGGAAAACCAGGCTTGATTGATAGAAAAAAGCCTGAGAATGGCAGTCCAGTATCTGAGGGATGGTGTGCTACCAAAGCCCTTTGGTCTGCCACCTCAGAGGAAGTGGCAGATGGCATTCTAAGTGGCAGTAAAGATGCAAAGGTTATTGGTGGGTTAGAAACTACAGCGAGTAGTCACTTAGGGAGACTATTCCACTCAGGAGCATGGGGGATCAACAGCCCAACTGAAGTGCATTTACATCAATGCATGCAGTGTGGGCAACAAATAGAAGGAACTAGAAGTCATTGTAATTCAAGAAAACTATGATATAATTGCCCTCACAAAAATGTGGTAGGTGATTTGCATAGCTGGACTGCTGCCGTGGTTGGTTATAAGCTCTTCAGGCAAGATAGGAAAGGAAGGAGAGGTGGTGGGTTAGCTCTCTGTGTTAGAGAGTGTTTGATTACCTTGAGCTCAATGTTGGTGATGATAGGGTTGAATGTCCATGGGTAAAAATCAGTAGAATGCCCAATAGGGCAGATATTGTGGTGGGAGTCTTCTATAGAGCACGCAGTCAGATAGAAGAGACTACAAGCAACTGGGAGAAGTCTCACGATCACTAGCCCTTGTTCTTGCAGGAAAGTTCAACTTACTAGATGTCTGCTAGCAGTATAATGCAGCAGAAAGGAAAAAATCTAGGGGGTTCCTCAAGTGCATGGAAGACAACCTCCTGACGCAACTGGTGAGTGAACAGGACTCCTGGCATTTTGCCTGACTTCTTATTTGTTGGGATGGAACACTCTTGACCTTGGAGGTCATTATCCTTGAACATTAACCTACCTTAATGGGTCTCTTATCCCTCTGGGACCTTATCCCATGCGTCTTTTCTAATCAGATTTTTGAAGAGTCCAAAGCCTACTCTCTGAAATATAGGATTCTAAGCATGCTTTTCACTCTCCCCCCCGCCCTCTGGATCGTGAACCGCATCTCATGAGAACTGCACCCAAAGTCGCCTTAAATCTTCACATCCTAAATGAGCCCTTTGTTGGTGAAGATGAGGTCCAGCAGAACATCTCCTTGTTGGTTCTTCTGTCACTTGGATGAGGAAGTTATCAGCAATGCATCCCAGGAACCTCCTGGATTGCTTATGCTCTGCTGTGTTTTTCCTTCAACAGATATCATAAATACCGTTTTGACACCTATCAGAAATAACATTTTTAACACATGCCACAAATATTTTTTTTTAATTAAGCTGGCTCAAAATCTAGAATTTTGTTAAACATAGGTAAAAAACCCCATGTTATCTAGATATAAGATACAGAGGCCACATTTTTTTATAGTGTTTAGTGGAATATAGTAATCAATTACTTGTCTGTGTTGGGCTTTTAGCCTTAGAATTAGCTCTAAGAATGACAAATGCTCTTCTGAAATTTCCATTTCCAGCTTCTAAAGATCATTTGTCTTCGTGTACCAATTTTCACTAGACCTTGGGTATCTACTTTAAAGAGTTTTGACTACATTTAGTCATAGACCTTTTTACTATTTGAAGGGGCTTGTAAGAGAATAATTTTCTCTGGAATGAAGAATCCCATTAAGGGTCTACAGCTTCAGAAATAATGAAATCACGAAATAGCATTTGTTACCTAGCCTCTTCAGTGATGTCAGCATTAATATAGCATGCAGTATGAAAGTCTCGAAAAAATACAGCATTGTCGGAATGACATAAGGAAGAAGAATATTTAGAATAGGAACTTGGAAAAGGTGGAACTAATAATATAATAAATTATAATATAATTTATACAAATTCTAATCTTCTGTACTTTGTTAATTCCAAGAAAAAAAAAAGACCTTGAGATAAAATGAGTTTTCTATTGAGAAGCATACTCTTCGGAGAATAAAAACCAAAAAACTTACCAACTCTCTTGCTCTTTGCAGCTCAAAATGCATCATTTCTGACAGAATAATTATGATGTCATAAGCTTTTTAATGTTTTGGAAACATTGACCTGCACCATATCTTACATTGCAGAAGTGAATGAACTGTATTAAGAATTAGGGATATTGTAAACACAGATTTCAATTTGTTCGAGACAATAATGCATTTAGGAAAAAATTCTGTCTGCCTGAACTTCGGAAACAGATGAAATAGAACTTTACTAGCCAAAATATCATCATTAACTTTTTCATGTACTTCCTAATTATTTTTTAGGAAATTTAAAAATCTGATTGCCTTTTTACTTTTTTTGAGCATGATATATATGAGCCCATAAATTTCAACAGTGTAATATAAATAATGTTAAGAAGTAGGATAGATAAATAGACATTTTATTTTTTGTTAACACTAGTAATTTTGGAATTATTATTGCATTTTAATTTTAATTTCTTCTTGATTGCTGATTTTACCATAAGCTGGTTCACTTTCAATAAAATACTGTTTTCTATTAAAAAAAAACCACTCACTAGAGATATCCAAAAAAGTTTCACAGATACCAGTTATTGTAGCTGAAATTGTCCTTTTCAATTTTAAAATCAATATTAACTGGTAATTTAAAAAAATTGAATATTTATTAAAATGATAAAACATGCATCCATGGAATTATATAATTCAATTGTATTTTCTTCTATTGTTTAATTGTGGTAAAGAGCATGAAACAATTAAGACAGTTATGAATGAGATGTTAATGTGTGTGTTATTCTTGGTGCATGCTAATGTTATTCTTGATGCATGCTAATGGTATTCCTCTTGGTTCTTCAACCAAAGGGAGAGGAAATGAATCTGAGAAATAAATAGTCAGAAAATACGATATGAATAAATAATTTGTTTCATTGTATGGAACTAAAAAGACGTTAGATGGCATACTGCATTGCTGTATCTAGCTCTTTTCTTTCTGCTTTGTCCTTCGGTACTCTTTCAGCAAATGTGGAAAATTGTTATAGCTGCTAATCAAAAGAAATTATAATTTCACATTTTAACTTGATTTTCTGATAGATGAACCCCTACATTATTAGTGATTCAGTGACAGCACTGAAAATTCATATTTGTATGAGAATTATATTTTCAAAAGTGCCTGAAAACTGAAAAATGTGCTCAAACATTCTACTATTAACATTGTTAATAGTGAGGTAAATTGCTGAATACGGTATGTTCAAAATGCATCAAACTGACTTAAATATTTTGGGCAGTTATGCAAAATATTTTTGGTCACAAGCTTTGTATTGGACTGAGGGACAACCATCAGTATCAATACAGGCTGCAGGATGAAGGACTTGAAAACAGGCCTGCAGAGAAGGACTTGGGTGTACTTGTGGATGAAAAAGCTGAATATGAGCCAACAACGTGTGCTCGCAGCCCAGAAAACCAATCATATTTTGGGATGTATCAAAAACCTGCACAAACCCCATCCAACCTGACCTTGAATGTTTCCAGGGATAGGTACCACCTCTCTGGGAAACCTGTTCCAGTGCTTCACTACCCTCTTCATAAAAAATTTCTTCCCTATATCTGGTCTAAATATACCCTTTTTTGATTTAAAATCATTAATCCTTATCCTATGGCAAGGGGCCCTGATAAAATATCTGTCTGCCTTTCTTATAGGCCTGCTTTAAGTATTGAAAGGCTACAATAAAGCCTCCCCAGAGCCTTCTCTTTTCTAGGCTGAACAACTCCAACTTGCTCAGCCTTTCTTAACTGAAGAGTTGTTCCACCCCTCTGATCATATCTCCACATGTTGCATAGCAATACCTTTTCCACTATGGTTTTCTCCAGGGGCTTCAGGGGAATCCATGCTCTGGCACCTGAGACACCTCTTCCATCTCCTTCTTCTCTCACTTTGGTTTCTGTTGGGTTGTTTTTCTTACATTTTTTTCTTACTCCACATCCTTGGGTAGCATTTTGCCCTTTCTGAAATACACTTCCCTGAAATACACAATACACTACTGGTTGAGGGGCTCCATTGTGCCCTGCAGCAGGTATGTTGGAACCAGCTGGAACTGACTGTGTCCAGCAAGGAGCTGCCCATCCAGCCAGTCACTACCAATCCCTCACCATGTAAATACATGCAAATGTGCATAAATAATCATTGCTGATTTGTTTGACAGAAGACAAGGTACACAATGCTTGAACTTGCTTAGTTTTCAAGTATCTTAGAATTTCAAGTGTCCCACATGGTTTATGACATGAAGCCATTGTACAGTGAAGGTTTTTTCTAGTGCTTACAATTTTGGATCAAGTAAACACATGCAGTACTGTTTTAAAGGTGATTAGGTAAGAAGCAGTAAGAGTCCTTGAGGACTATGGTACTCTGTCACAAGTTTGTAATGCTTCAAGGAAGTATCTTGATGGAAATTTCACTAAATTTTGCATAAAATACATCCTTTCCTCTTATTTATTTTTGAATCTGTTAGAGTATAACTGCAAGACCTTCTCAAGCACTATTGGTGATGTATATAACACAGTTCTAAGCACCTTTTTACTTCGGTAGACATCCTGGGAAGTTTTCTTGTGTCATTCTCAGATGTTTTATACACAAATGTAATGAGAGCTGAGTAAGAGCTACCATTTGTTTTCAAAGGCTTCCCTGTTGCTCCTGCCCTGATGGCACAGAACAGCTTGCATCCCTACCATCTCAGAAGTATACTGTAAGGCATTATACTGACTCTCATTTTTTCCAGGGTTCCATGTAAGATGCTTCAAATAGAAACATTATTTTTTTCATAACCGAAAATTCAGAAATATTATGAGGGCTATACTGTAGTGGTGTTGTTAAGATGTAATAACACGATTTTGTGGTTTAGTCTCCAATGCATTGCCAGGGGTCATGTTAAAGTCTTCAGGAGTGCAAGGGCTGCTGGGATTGGGATGGATTATATAGAATCTAAGGAAACATAAACGTTACACTCAACTGTATGGGCTTTTGGCAACCAGACTTCTTGATGGGATCTGTGTAGTATGGGTGAAAATCTAAAGAGATATCTAGCAACTAAGGCAAAGGGATGATCTTGGAATCCTGAAGTCAGACTCACTGCTGGTTTATTCAGCAATGTAGATCTACTCAGATATCTATCCATAACACTTTGGGAGCAAGCAGATTTTGAATGTTGATATTAAAACACAATAACAAGGGAAAAAAGAGTTTTACAGACAAAGAAAATTCCAGAGACTATTACACAAGATATCAATAGCACTCTAAAAAAACTAAGAAGGTAAGGTTTGAAGTGAGAATTACTGAAAAGTTTGAGCAAAATGAATACAGAGTTTAGTAGCTTTGTTTATTTATGTAAGTGAAATTCCACAGACTGATTTCTCATGAACACTCTATAAATAAGAGCATGAACACAATCTGAACAAACAATGTCCCTGCTCAGGATTTTATTCACTGGAGCTTTTCACAGAGATCCACATAATATGAAATACAAGAATTCTGTAGTTAAACATCAGCCTAGTATTTCCAGAGAGGAAAACCTGAAACATTCAGCTCAGGTTTTAATGCAGTTAGAAGAATGTTAATTCATATTGTGGATGTCAAAGCTGTTTAACTTGTTAGCATAATCACAGACATGGTTAGCTTTTCTGAATAACACTATGACTGCTGTTAGCAGGTCCTATGGACTTTCCAAGGAGCAAGCCAAATAGGCTAAATTCACATCATTGCTCAGCATTCCTAGCAAGTAAAACTGGAGAACATGTATCTTCTATGAAGACATTCTTAAGTATAGAATCATTGAATCGCAGAATTACCTGGTTGTAAAAGACCTCTGGGATCATTGAGTCCACCGTACCTGTCCACTACTAAAGAGTATCCCTGAGAAACTCATCTACCCTTCTTTTAAATGCCTCCAGGGATAGTGCCTCAACCACCTCCCTGGGCAGCTGTTCCAATGACTGACCACCCTTTCACTAAAGAAATTTTTCCTAATGTCTAGTCTGAACCTCCCATTGTGCAAATTGTGGCCATTACTTCTCATCCCATAACCTGTCACTTGGGAGAAGAGACCAACACCTCGCTACAACTTCTTTTCAGGTAGTTGTGGGCAGTGAAGAGGCCTACCCTCAGCCTCCTTTTCTCTAGGCTAAACTGTGTAGGTGTAAACTATTCTTTACAATTTTCTGACTTATAAATTATTAAAAATGTTATGGAAATAAGTTTTTCTGTTCTGGTAGACATGGAGAAGGGTATGCCTGAAAAATAAAATGAAAAAACAGAGTATCTGTGTTATTGTTTTCATTTTGAGACCAGAGTTCAGTAAATCCCTGCAGATTTTATAGTATTTTTACTCTTTTCTTTTTTTGATCCAGTTATCACTATGGGAGCTTGAATCACATCAAAACAAATAATACTTTTTATATGTCCAAGACTAGGAAACCTGAAACAAATGTATTTATTTGGAATAAAAAAAACCAAACAAGGAGGTGAAACTAGAAGGAATATGAAATTAAACACGTCATTTACTTTTGGAATTCAAAGAAATGTCTTATATTTTTGTTTGTTTGTTTAAAAATGGTGCTTTATAATAAATACTCTGAGAGGAATATTTTATTTAGAAGAATGTTGAATCAAAGCATTTTGGGAGTTCCAAAATGTAATGTTTCTTTGTAAAGTTGTCAGAAGGAAATATTTTGACGTTTCTACATTATTTCTTCATTTTGGCCAAAGGTATTTACAACATTTGCAAATGGAATTAGATCTTGTAATATCATTTGTTTCCTTATTCCTCTCCCTTTCATAAATGTGCAGGCAAACCAGAAAATACTTATTCTTTACAGTAGGAACAATTTCTAAATCTGCTGCGTAAAGAAGGAATAGGCCTCAGAAAACAGTAGTGAGTACATTAATTGGTTGGGGCTATTAGAATTCAAAATCTTCTAAATACAGTGCTTTACTGTGGACAGTGAAGTTACGCAATGATTTTGAAAAAGTGAGTCATGGTGACAGGATATTTTGATTGAATTCTAGGAGTCAAAAGGAGAGATTGGTCTATTTTTATATTAGATTATATTATATTGCTAGACTTTTTCAAAATAGCTTTAAATTAGTCTAGTGAATGATTCATTCTGCCTAACTCATATATTGTTATATAAGGTTGATTGTCCTCTGCAGTGCCTATTTCTGTTGACAATGATAATGTTAAAGAGGCTACTTAATTTTTCATTGCTTAAAATCTGATGATATGAACCCAGTATTTTTCATACGAGAAAAAGAGACTGTGCCTACAATATTTTATTTAACTAATTAAGAAAATCAAGTAAAATCACCTCCAAAATAGCTTTCTTCTCAGATGACACACATAGGCACACGATGCTGTCAACGTTCAAAGCAGTTCCATAGTCCATTTTCTGAAAGGGTGTTGAGGATCTCTGTCATTTTCGCTTTCACATCTTCTACAGACAAACTAATGGGTTCTTTTGAGCACTGACTTGATCCCTGGGAAGAGGTAGTAATTAGCTAACAACTGCTTCACTGACAAAGCATGGTGGAGCAGCACACAGTCTTGATATTAACTTGCTGTTCAGTCTTGCACATCGACATTTTCCAACTGAGAGTAAGAAAACATCTATATTTGCACACTCATCCACCCCTCCTGAGTGAAGCGATTGAGTTGAGCCTTGTCTCACTTGTGACAGGTTAGAATATGTTCTACAACCATCTCTTAGTCTCTTTCCTCCTACTCTTGGTTGCTAATCTGTAGGGTTAGTCTCAAGCTGTTTTGTGTCGTATATTGTTAGGGTTCTTGGGGAGGGAGGCATTGATTGGTTATTTTGGAGCTTTTTGTTTATGTTTTGTTTTTCCCATAAAATTACAGGCCCTTAGAAAGTCTGATCTTATACTTGCCAGATTCGCTCAGAGGTGTTATACAGCCTAAGGTTTATTAAGAGTTCTACATTTAGCACTGAAATGTCATCCTTTGTTAAAGTGGTCTTAGTGCAGTTTCCTAATGACTAGAGTCTACCAATTTACTCATTAAGATACCTCAGATATCTTAATGCATGCATCTTAATGTGTGCATGTATGACATGACATGAAGGTTTCCATTAATCACATGATGGGAATTTAGAAACCTGGTTCACATATATACACCTACTTTTAAACATTTATTTGAGTATCTGAGATCTGGCACTGAATACAACCCTTGCTGATGTCAAAAAAAAACCCTCAGCCAATCAAACAGAAAGCCCCCTTGAAAATACCCAAACAAATAAACCACCCCCACACTGAAGTCATCAAGAAACAATAAAAACCTGGAAGTGTATGAATCAACTTTAAACTTTTCTTTATTAAAACAGCTAGAATTATTAATTTCCTTTGCTCCATCTTTTTTGACTACAGTTACAGAGCCTAAACAAAATATTTCCATGTAAAACCACAAAAAGAGCTTTAGAGTCTCCTAATATTAGTGCAATTTCTCTCTGATAGCATAACTAATTTTCTCAAGAAGGTATCTGTGATTTGTTAACACCCTGATTTATTTTCCTAAGGGAACGCTCCAGTTTTTGGTTCTGGTAATTTGTCACCTAACCACTACAAAAATTACACCTATAAATTTGATCTGAGACCTGCTCTGTCTAAGCACAGAAAAGTCATTTAGCAATCATAACTTATACTCAGAGGAGTTGCTATCTATAAAGTTACAGCTACCTTTCTAACATACCTAGCTAACAACTCTCCATAATGGTTGTACAGCATGTGCAAAATAAAACTGGTCCTGTGTTCTGTGTACTTGTGAAAATACAATGCTGCTGAATGTCATGTGTAATGTTTTCCTATTTATTTATTTGTTTTTTTTGTTTGTTTGTTTGTTTTTAAGTCTAAAATCTCCAGCTGGCTTATCTCATTTCAGAGTAAAAGAAAGAGGCCTGAGAAGAGTGTGAAATTCTAAGGAAATGTGAGTATTACACTGTTTGTGGCAATATGTGCTAAAAGCAGAACACATGTTCTTAACATTGATGTTCATCTCCTTCTTTGTAAATTATTATCCTTTCAATACAAAAATAATAACCCTGAAATCATTATACTGAAAGTCCTTTATTGCTATGTGAATCTGCTCTCCTAGCTACCATTTGTTTTGGCACCTTTTTGCTTTAAAGAAGTAGACAACTGTTCTAATAAGGATGTAGGGCAGTGAAAATTAAATTAATAAAAATGAAAGTTCTATTCTTTGTAGCACTGATTGTTTTCTAATATTTGTTTTTAAATGGCAAGTATGGTGAGTCCTGTTCTTTCAGGATTTTATAAGAAAGTAGGGAAATTAATGGGAAAGGACTGTAAAAATATATTTCTGCCTGTGGGGATTTGACCCCAGCCAGCAGCCAATTACCCACAGAAACAGTCCCTCCTTCCTTCCCTCTCTCCTTGCCACACCTCAAGAATCTAGAGGGACAAAGTAGAATGGGAAAAAAAGTTATAAATCTCATGGTTTGATATAATGACAGTTTTATAGATGAAGGAAAGACAAACCAGCTAAGCAAAAGAAATCACTCATTCCCTTCCTCAGAAAGACTAATGACCATCTTCTGTCCAAAGGATGTCCATTTTGGAAGATAACTCCTCTTCCCCACTTCTTCATTTACTCCAGCTTTTATTTTTGAATATGGTGTTGTATGTTATGAAGTAACCCTTTAGTCAGTTTGGGTCAGCTGTCTCTTGTCTTTTATCTCCCAGTGCCGTGCCCACCTCCGTTCTACTCACTAGGGGGTGTCAGAGTGGCAAAAAGGAGAAAGTTTTGAGACTGTGAAAGTCTTGTTCAGCAACAGCTGAAACATTGCTGTGTTAGCAATGTGATTTTAGCCACAAATACAAAGCACTGCCCAATAAGGGCTGCTATGAAGAAAATTAAGCCAGATACAAGCCTTAGTATTTAAAATTGTCTAAAGCCAGCAACACATTTATCATTTTCTCCTTGTCTTGAACTCTTCCTCTCTGACCTAAACACACCGTCTGACATCTTCTTAAAAAACCCTTGAAAATGCTACTTTCATTATTTCTTGCATAATCTTAGGGAAACAAATAATATACCATCTTGAGAATTCTTAAAACATATTCCAGATTTAAAATATATATATTCTGGAACAGTAGATTTTCTTTTGTTTTACATATTAATTTAAAAGTTATTGCCTGCTGCTGAGACAGAAAGAACAGTTCATATTGAGTTCATTAAATGAGAATGTATCAAGAGCACTGTTTTACACCCCTTTGAGCTGTTTTGAGGAATCTTTCCCAAAGATCTCCAACCACTCAGTCTGCCTCTCTCCCAAACCTTCCCTTCTTTCAAAGGAAAAAACTATGGAAGAAAACAAAATCACACTAAATATATGTATTTTATGTATTTTCTAAATAAAAAACCTACATACAGTAAGGATATCATGCAAAACTCCCAAGAAAGGGAAAGGGGAAGGGAAAATGGGAAAAAGGACAAAATGGGTCTATATAACACCCGGCACACAACTATAACATCCAGTAACTAACAAAGTAAAGAACTAGCAACATCTCACTACTTCCCTTGAGGAAAGCAGAACAGCTAAATCCGACCCAGGACTCTCCCCCAATGCGTGGGCAGACAACGGCAGCTGCTGCAGGCCTCAGTTCCACACAGGACCAGCAGCAACGGAGCTCCTGCTCTCCAGCCTCCCAGAAGGAAGAAGAGAGCGTACTCTCTTATCTACACCTTATGTATATGTTATGTTACATTAAAGGAAGATATGGAATATTTCCATGGATCCTGACCTCCGTTGTTAAGGAAGACCTGTAAAGACCATTTCTTTTAAGGAAGATCTGAAAAATCCGAAAGTCAATCCACTACATCCTTTAGGGCCAGAAGTCTATAAAGTCAGTTAACTGTACTACAACCTTGAGATGTGGAAAATTATACTATAATTGTGAAGACTATTATGAATTATTAGTAAGTGATAGACTATGTGCGTAGAAAAAAAATAGACAGAAGGACTATGAAAGTAGGGATTGTCGTGATTCCTTGTCTAGTAAGTCAGCCAGACTGCAGCACATATCCATATGAATCTTCTGAGGGGACACACACTGAATGATAAAGGATGATAAGAAAATCTTGATAGCTCACAAAGCTATCAAGAATGTGGAGAGAATAATTACTGTCAGCTTCTGGAAACTCAAAAAGTCATATTCACAATTTTCATATAGTCACCAGGTTGTTGTCTGCTACCCTTTGTAGCAATGCAAAACATCTTGGACAAATGCACACAAATGTCTTCATGTCTGCAAGCTGGACAAACCACCTGAATCCATCTATCTTGATGTTAGCAGGTATGTGGGTATATATGAGACAGTGCAAATATTCTGAAGTGAAATCATTTTCCCCTCCTATGTGACCTACACCGTGCTTTGCAGACTGGAAATGCTTTAATAAAAATTACAGTTCTCAAGGGGAATTTATGCTATACTCCAAAACTGCATGCATAGAACCAGACAGGATCAGAACTCTTCTGTTACAATGTCCCTAAGAATCTCATCTACCTGCCTTTTAAACACCTCCAGGGATGGCGACTCAACCACCTCCCTGGGCAGCCTCTTCCAATGATTGACCACCCTTTCAGTGAAGAAATTTTTCCTGATGTCTAGTCTGAACATCCCCTGGTGCAATTGTGGCCATTTCCTCTTGTGTTTTCGCCTGTCACTTGCGAGAAGAGACCAGCACCCACTTCACTACTACCTCCTTTCAGGTAGCATAGTGTAGTGGATTGACTTTTGATCCACAGAAGTATTCCATATCTTCCTTTAATGTAACCCGACATATAAATAAGGTGTAGATAAGAGAGTACACTCTCTTCTTCTTCTGGCAAGGCTGGGGAGCAGAAAGTCCCTGCGTTGGTCCTGTCTGCTGCCGAGCCCGTGGAAAATTTATTAATGGGTTGGACTTGGCCTCTCCACAGGGGAGGTGGCGTGGTAAGATTTCATTGATTCTTTACTTTGTTAGTTACTGGGTGTTATAGTTGTATGTTGTGTGTTATATAGATACTTTTTGTTCTTTTTCCCATTTCCCTTCCCCTCTTCCCTTGCTCCTTTGCATATCCTTGAGGTGTAGTTTTTCGTATTTAGAAAAATACAGAAATATATATATATTTAGTGTGATTTTGTTTTCTTCCATAGTTTTTTCCCTTTGAAATGAGGCAAGTTTTGGGAGAGAGGCAGACTGAGTGGTTGGAGAGTTTGGGAAAGCTAGCTCAAACCAGCTCAGTCAAAGAAACAAAAGTTTATCCACACTCAAATGAAGTCTAAAAGTGTTACTTGACACTTTGGAAATCAACTAGAAAATACAGGCTAAAATAATCAAAGCTGGAAGAGAAATCCGCAATAATAAAAATTGTGTTCATAAAATGTTCTATGTCCTAGCAGATGTTGAAGTAGATATAAATTCTGCTTGTACTGTTTATGCAACTCAAAAGAAAATATCATTTAGGACAAAATAAAATAATGTAAAAAATATTTACAGTGAGCCTGTATAATGCTCATGTGTTTATTTTTTTCCTCTTTAGTTCTCTGTATGGCCACTATAGCATAATACATGCTAGTATAAGGTACACCAAAGGTACACATGGAGTTTAAAGAGCTACCAAAATCTACACAGTAACAAATAAAAAGATGAGAGGTAGAGAACTTCTCCATTGGTCACTTATATGAATGAAAATCATCATGACTGCTGCGTTTTGATAAGCTATATTAGGTTCTGAGTTAACCTCAGAATTCAAATGCTGCCTTCTTTCATCCTTGAAAAAATATGGACCAAGCCTTAACTATCCAAGTGTCCAGAGATCAAATTTACAGTAATGTAGGATAATTTTTAATCTTATGTGGTACTAGCAAAAAAATCGTAACAATTCAACAAATTAGTATATTCATTGTTTGCCTGATTGTTTCTCAGGGAATACCTGGAACATATGAGCAGGCAATTTTTAAAGCATGAAGATGATACTGAGAACTGAACTCTCATATTGAAAAATCCACATTTTGCAAATGCCATAATGCTTGCGATTTATTCAAGGAAAGTCCTCATATACTTAGTAAGTTTTTTGATTAGAGTTGACCTGTGTTATATCAGAGAAGTAGAGTGATTTTGTGTTTATGAAATATCACTAAAATATTTCCATCAAAAGCAGTAGTCCTACTCTTTTCAGTTCTGTTACGTATCTTTCCTTGTCTCGTATCAGCCAGAAACTAGGACTTAAGGAAAAATCACCTTGATGTGCAGGACAATAATGTGATTTTTCACCCATAAACAGAGTTCATAGCAATTTTGTCTTTCATGGAAGCTATACATTTGTACAACAAAATAACTTTGTAGAAGGTTTGCCTGTAGAATCAACTTGTTCTTCTCATATTTTGTCTCAGGATCATTGTCCCTGTTTCATTCAAAATATTGCTACAGTCAAAACAGAGAACACCATTTTTATGAAATCAAGAATTTGTTGCTACCCTAAATAAAATATTAGCAATGTAAGCAAAACATGATTTATCATTTCTGCACCTACGCTATTTTACCCTGATTAATACAGAAGAGTCACTTTAATGATATGCCTAAAAGTCATACACAAGAAAATATGCTAATACCTGTATCTTTACTTCAGTCTTAAGGTCATCCTTCCAGCGTCCTCTGGGTAATAAGGCTGATAGTGTCAGTTTCGTTAAGCAGAAAAGTGATGGGTTCTATGTGTTATCAGTGTCCCAAGTTTACATTAGGAGGAGTTTGATGTTGGAGACGAAGATTACTTCCTCACATTTTTCAAGTCTTATTGGGACTATTTGTATACTTTTTTTTTTTTTCTTCTTTTTCACTTCAGCCTGCTTCCTTGTTATTGGTATCGAGGTAAAATTTAAAAATTGCCCAGTAGCATCTTCCAGCCTCAGTTGACGTAAAGGCTATTGTTCACTTCAATATAACCATTTGCTTGGTCAGGTCTTTGTTCTAACTGATATTCACAGAACTGAAGACAATGAGGGGCAGGAGATGGTTACTTCAGCTGTAGATAGTTGTTACAACAAAGTAAAACACACCTTGACCAAACTGAGTTTTGACTAGTCGTGAGACTCCTCATGCTAAAAGCTATATGAGGCCTACCCTCTTGTACAAGAAATTAAAACAAAATTTAACTATTGATAAACCTCTGAATGAAAGGTTGCATACTTCTTCACTCCTGGACTCAAATCTGGAATGAGAACAGCATTATTTTTGGTGTAAAAGCCTAACATGGAGCAGAACAAAACTTGGCTCAAGACCTCCAATGTGCTGAGTGCAAGGGTGCTACTCAACCTTACTGTTAGTTTTCATGAGCATTTGTCATAGACTCATAGAATCATAGAACTGTAGAAGGGACACTTTCCACTAGATTAGGTTGCTTAAAGCCTCATCCAGCTTGGCCTTGAACATCTCCAGGCATAAGACACCCATAACTTCTCTGGACAACCTGTTCCAGTGCTGCACTACCCTCACAGCAAAAAAGTTCTTCATAACATCTAGTTTAAATCTACCCACTTTCCGCCCTGTGAGTCCTTCACTCACTTTTACAAGAACGGTGTATACATAGTGTCTATGCCATGAAAAGCATCTCAAAAGCCATAATCCCACTACATTTGAGTAATCAGGAAAAATTTCAGTTCTGGAACAGCTGAAATGTTTTGAAGATCTATTTTTTTGAACAAGGACATTTGCAAACCTGCAGCATAACATCTCATTGTAATGAACATATCAAAATTGTTTTCAAACAATTAGTAATCAATTCATTTTCTGTTCAACATGATCATGCGCGCATTTCAGCATTTTGCAGTAAAATACGTATTTCTTGCAGCAAAACATGTATTTATTGCAACAATGTGGTTAAAAATCCCAGGTATTTCCAGAAAGAAAGCTTTATGAAACATCTGAGTAACTGAAAAATTATTTTCTTTGACTGAATAGCTGGAGATAAAAAAATAAAAGTAAAAGTAGGAAGTCAATCTGTCCAACTATATATTTTTTGCTCTTTGAGTGTGACCATCAAACCAATTCCTTATCCACAAAGTAATCAATCAGTCAAATCCATATCTCTCCAGTTTATTGAGATATGGTGTGTGTGACAGTCTTTGCACAAGTCAAGGTAAATGACATCAGTTACTCTTCCCTTATTTCACTTTGCTTAGGAAAATATTGTAAAGCATTTCAGAACATAAATAAATCCACATAAAATGTACAGTTATCCAAACAAGCTCTTAGATCAATACCTGAGTTGCTCCATCTCTTACAAAAGACTTGTTGACCTACAGCTTTTAATTAAAAGTGGGCAAAATGGCCTGCAATCATTCAATGATATTCATCACATTTGAAGGTCCATGAACATATTGTGCATCACAAACAAATGTATCTATAGGTTGATGAAAACATTGGTTTGCAGAGGATTGATCATTTTATGATCAAAAACATTAGTTTTCTTTGGAATCTGCTGCTGTGTAAAGCCTTTCTTTATACCTGATAAACTACAGGTAGTTTATAACTGTTCTTTAGTGTTCCCGCTTCAATTTTCTCAAATTTAACTACTAGTCTGCAAGAAATTGGTTATAATTTTAGTCTCACTATATATCGATCACATTTTTATGAGTTATCATGCAAGACATTTATTATCATTCAGTGACAGAAATTTATTAGTTATATACAACCTTCATTCATTAAGACTTTTATCTGTGTAATCACATCTTTATGTGAAATAAACTGATGATACTGCTTCATCTATCGAAATCTCTAAAAGAAAGGTCTTTTATGTCTCCCATATAGAAATTATATTAATAAATGATAGTATTTTTTTAAAGTTAAAATAAATATCTAGGTGTATTTGATAATAGCCTGTTAAGAAGAAACTTTCTCTTAGCTAGGAGAGAGAAGATTTTCAAATATTTGCTATTTAAACATTTCTCATGTTTTTTTTATTTATTATTTATTTTGATTAAATGGCAAATTTAAGCTAAATAATAAACAGATGGATATTAGAATGTCTTAAATTTTCCTCCACTATTCTAAAATTAATTACATAATAACCATTAATTTGATAAATTTAAAGGAAAAGAAATTGAAAAAATAATTTCTCTATCTCTTTAAATCCATACTTAGTTTCATTAAATTTTCTTATATTTTAACCACAACCAGTGGTGAGATCAGTTTCTAGTTGTTTGGACATCATTTTAGACCTCAAAGGACCTACACACAGCTAATTGAAAGGAAGATATTTAGAAAGAGATAGTCATTTAGGGCCTCTATATGGGACGTAGTAATGATTGTATGAAGAGAAACAAACACGTCTCAAGCGTTATTCTATCTAAAAATGCATACTTACGGGAAATGAGATGTTCTCTGCTGTGTAACTCCAGCCCTTCAGATGAAAAAAAAAAAATAGTCTGTCATGAAGGCTGCTTCTGTTGGGACTTAAACTTCAATGAAAAGAGAAAAATAATGGGAGGAAGAAAGAATGGATGCTGTGAAATTGGTTCTTATCCTTAGGAAGTAGGTCTCTGTACCTGGAAAGCTTTTGTACACCACACTTACTAACCAGCATTTCTTTGTGTTAAAAACAAAAATCATAGGTCAGATTTGCTTCTGATGTCTTTATATGTGAATTGCATCCAAACTACAAGATATGCCATCTCTATTTTCTTCCAGTAGAGCTGATAAATGAGTAAGGATATCTGGATCCAAATATGTACCTTTTTATACAGTGCTTCAATGCATTGCTCTACCAGCCTGTGGTTTCACCCTTGAATATCACTGAAAACTGAAGGATGTATCATAGACTGAGTTTAAAATACATTTTATCTTGTTACTGAGCAAGAAATATTATCATATATATCTTTGAAAAAGGTACTTCTAAACAAGATGCATTTCAAATCTTAAAGATACGTACATTCATACATTCGCTAATAAAGCAGAGCTATGATGGTCATGCAGGTCTTTTCTGTAAAAATCTTATTATTTTGCCTTCCAGCTTGCTAAAAAGTGAAGAGTTCCACATTTTAGATTTGGTTGGTTGATTTGTTTGGGTTTTTTTGAAGGGGAGGTGTTTGAATAAACTTTACAACTGTTCTCAATTTAACAGTATTTTACAGCTCAAGACTAAGGCATCCTTTGTACTTTTGTTTCTTATTCACCTGGTAAACAATACTCTACTTCCTACTGAAAGTGAAATATATTTCTTCTAGTAGATTTAGAAAACATCACAAGGTATATGCCTAATGTATATAACATTATTATGAATGTCAGAAGAATATAAAACAAAATTTAAATGATTTAATTGTACCTCATTGTCAAAAAAGAGATGTCATTTTTCAATCATTTTCAATCATTTAACAAAGAATGATGACATAGAAAAGGAGTTACGATTGTTAATTTACAGTTTAGAATGGCACAACTTCCTCTACTACCACTCTTAAAACAAATACTTATACCTCATGTGTTAAAATTTAAAGTGACAGAGAGATATAAATCTGGAGTTAAACTATTGAGTACATTTTTGTGCTGACTTCAGAAATCAGCCTGTCTTTGAGATATCTTACTCATCACTCAGGGTGATTTCAAGACCTATGAGTTCATATTAATTTACCAGATATCTATTATATTTTGAGATCATAGTAATTTAGCAATGACAACAAACTAAATATTCTGAAGAAAACTAAATACTGACTTTTCTATCACTGTGATAGAAAAAAATGTTATTTTATAGGAAGGAACAATTTATAATTCTTTCTTTGCCCTTATTTTGTATTTATTTTACTGGTATGTGTGTCTGTATTATTATACATACGTGTGTGTAGTAGACATACTTACATAAAATGAATGCATACTTTATATTTCACATGTATTCTGTATGCATATGTATAGAGACAATATATACATCCAGCCATTAAGAAAGATGTTAAACAATATTGGTCCTAGTGTACACCATTAATGACTGACTGTTTTGCACTTTGTCTAGGACCTCAGCAGAGGAAATTCTTCTGGAGGGATTCAGTACAAATATTTAAGTGCAATTTGAAATGAACCCTTAGTGTCTGATTCCATCAAAGTATTTCTTTAGCAAATGATGCCCAAAAATTTTACCGCTGAAGCAGATCTTGAGGTTCATCTCCTGAATCTGATGCATGCACTTGGGGTAATCCCTGCCTTGCTGATTATGACATTTCTTTTGCTTTCCAACTCGGTCCACCACTTCTTCAATTCGTTGTTTGTCATGCTCTTCCTTTCTTGTCATCCTCACTTTAAAATCCTCCTCATCAGATTGGCCAGCTTGCTGGCAAAGATGATTTTTCCCGCTCGGTCAGGTGGACCCTATCTTTTCCATGTAGTCTTTTATCCTCAAAGAGGGTTTCCTGATCACAGAAACTGCAGACCTACTCCTAACATCAGTTGAACAAGCAGTTGTTGATCCACGGGACCCTTTTCCTTAATACTTTTCATACAGCTGGCAGGACTGAGGAGAAAACTGTCTTATCCACTAGGTTCTTGACCAATGTCTCCAGACGCATCTAGTCATGTGTGATATTTTTCAGGTGTCTCCTGGCAGTATCACTGGAGCGCACATGATAGAGCATCAGGGTTTAATAGTCTGAGGGCCAAAGAAATCTCAGCAGTCTTGCTATAACATACTGGATCTGAGCTCCAAACATGCAGCAAACATGGGGGGTCAGCAGATGGGGGTTTTCCCCATAAAAGTGGGTGACCCAATGCTATAATTTGCTGCTTCCTCCTGGTTGCTGCTGCAACATTCAGATTCAGCTAACTCAGGTGCTTCATTGGACACAGCTGCAAGAACTAAATCTCATCAGCACTTTCTGACCTGCAGGTGGATAAAGAGCTTCCCTCGTGGTGCCAGAAGCTACAAGCTTCCAGCTTTTACAAGAGTCTTCTCTTACCACCCTCACAGGCACAGAATTTCCTGCCATTCCTTCACTACAGCTAGGGGTTTGGGCTCTTGAAGTTGGAGGATTCCGGAGAAGGTTTGGTTATCGCTTTCTGGTAATCTCTGCTGCTGCATAAACTACTGATCTTCTTATTCTTCTGCTTGGTGATACAAATCCTTCCTGCTCACCCATCTCTTGCAGACAAGGAACCTATCTCCTGATGTCCAAGCCTCAGCAGGTCGTTCCAGGTGATCCAGCAGCCCAGAACCTGGACTGCTGCATCTTCCTTGGGTCTGGGCTGAGGCCTCTGATGTTACAAGCATAGTTACTTTGGCACATATTGGAAACCAGTCCTTGCAGTGCATAACAACCATTGCTGAATGTGTACTGCCCTCAGTAGAGTTTCTGTCCCCCTTCTGTGTGCCCATCTGTGCAAAGTGCTACATCTGTAGTCTGCATTCATATACAGGTAGTATCTCAGTAAATTTTACAAAGACTTATTACATCTTTATTCATCTCTACTACGTAATGCAATGCCACAAAGATTAAACCATATCTAAGATAACATAAGGCAACTTCACTAATGATATTCATGACTTATATGTGTATTGTTGTAATGGCAACATTAATTTCTGTCTTTCATACCTATTAAAGGATTTTTTAAGCTTAACTCGCTAAGAAGACGAATTGCAGATCCAGCAAAAAATGTCAAATGTCAGCATTTTCATCCTTGTTTAAAAATGTTAATGCAGTTTTCTTGATATTATCTATTTTCTTCATCTCTTCTGTTTTTCCCATTGTTTTTTTTTCAGATTTTTTCCAATTCTGTATTTTCTTTCTGTTTCCTCATTTTGTTCCTTCTTTTAATTTTTTTAACTCATAGCATACAGTACAAGAAACAAAGAGCATGGTGACATCTGGATGCACATCAAATTCTCTATTTGGTGGCAGTAAAAGAAAAAGAAATATATATATTTCTAAGGACACTGTAGATCCCTAGTTTGTTTCCAGTGCATGAAGACGTCTGCCTTAAAGTGAATATCTTTCAATGAACAATACAAAACACAGAAACTTAGTCAGATATGTTCAGTCACATTAATTAATGGAAAATTCATAAAGATTTACTGAGTATAAATTCACAACCACCAACTCAATTAAAAAAATGGTCTTTATGGCTACACAACAATGGGAGAATTTAGGAGATTACATTTAGGGAAAATATTATGTCTTCCATTTTAATTTCTTTCACTTGGTTTGTACTGCCAGTTGCTCTTCAAAATAGATTATTCATCGACCTAGATGCAGGGCAGTCGTTCGTACACTGTTATATTGGCAAGAATGTCACAAAAATGTTACAGCTATTCCAAGCTATTTTTGACAGAAACACATTTTTCGCTGCTCAGTGTTCACCCTATCATGATCTTCTGGAAACCTCTCCCTTTGGTCATAATGTAGGATCCTTCCAACTGTCAATAAAATTTATGGTTTATAAGCAAGTGTTAAGGATAAAACATCCTTTGAATGAAAAAGACCTCTTACAGGAGAGATAAAAGAGATTTAGAAGTGATACGCTACTTTTATACTCGTATTTATTCCAGCTTTTATAAGTGATTAGCAGTGACTTTGATCATCTAAAAACTTACCAGATACACTATTAATAATGCTGATCTACTTTCATATTAAAAGCAGTGTTTTAAAAATTCTCATTTTCATAATATTCCGAATCACTACATTTACTATACTAGAACCATTTATCAGAGGAAGGAAACTTTCTGCTTATATACTCCTGTTCAACTTCAAGAGTTTAGACTTGGGGTGTAATCCAATCTTAGAGTAATCTGATATGCAGTGTCTAGGACTGTTCTGTATTTCCTCTACTCAGCAAAACAGATTATCTGTTTGGAATGCTACAGAAAAACAGTCAGTACTGTTCCCATCCTACTATTAGCACTGTAGAATGAACATCATTTTCCCTTGATTTTATAACAGCTTTTACTGCTCCACTAGGACCACTCTGCTAAGGCCAAAATGAATTTTAAACTCAAACCCAACTGAGTGTGTGTCTTAATCACTCATTTTGTAGATCTCTCTTGACTTTCCCCCTGTACTTGACACTGGTCAGGCCTCATCTTGAATATTGTGTACAGTTCTGGGCCCCCTAGTTTGGGAAAGATGTTAGGATGCTGGAATGTGTTCAGAGGAGGGCAACGAAGATGGTGAAGGGGCTGGAGCACAAGCCCTATGAGGAGCGACTGAGGGAGTTGGGTCTGTTTAGTCTAAAGAAGAGGAGGCTCAGGGGAGACTTCATTGCTCTCTACAACTACCTAAAAGGAGGTTGTAGTCGGGCAGGGGTTGGTCTCTTTTCTCGGGTGACCAGTGACAGAACTAGAGGGCATGGACTTAAGCTTCGTCAGGGAAAGTTTAGACTTGATGTGAGGAAAAAGTTCTTCACTGAAAGGGTGATTGGCCATTGGAATGCACTGCCCAGGGAGGTGGTGGAGTTGCCAACCCTGGAGGTGTTTAAGGGGAGACTGGATGAGGCACTGAGTGCCATGGTTTAGATGATGGTTGGTGTTAGTGTTGGGTTATAGGTTGGACTTGATGATCTCAGAGTTCCTTTCCAACCTTGTGATACTGTGATACTGTGACTTCTTTTCAAGCAAAATTATGAGGGTTTAGATATGCCAGGGTAGTACTGGGACACATGGTGGTGAATATGAATGTGATGGGAGAAGATCAACTGTACCATTATTTAATGAGTCATTGAAAGTTAAGGTAAATGGGTAAGGGAGTTCCTCAAATGACTCTAAATTCCTGGATGTGGGTTATTGGATTTGAAAAGACCTGCTTGGTAGTTGCAATACAATACTGGCATTTTTTCTAACTATGAAAAAATTCTGAACATTAATGATTCCTGAAAAGCAACATAAAATTCACACATCACTTCTAGCTTTCATAGTTGTGAATGAACAACAGTTAGCTAAGTTTTGAAAACTGCTTTAAGTACCTTTGCTTGATTTCCATAGGGTGAAGGAACAAGGAGAAAAAAAGGGGAGGAAATGACGCTATGAAGTTTGAGAGAGAATGAGGGGCATACCTGGGAATAAAGCACTTAATTCCTGATTTCTAGTTCCCAGTTGTGCTTCTCAGACCTCTTTCTCTCACAATGAGAGCCTCAGAGGTGTTATACCACATCAAGAAAAAAGACAGTTTTTAAAGTTATAGTCAGTACTGCCAAGTTGTGGCACCATCCTAGAGACGAAAAGAATCATAAATGTTATTTAGCAAAAATACCCCCTACATCCCTACTAGTCCTGCAGATGAGTCAACTTTATAAAATCTCAGAAATCTACCAGGATTTTATCAGGCAACATATAAACTCTTTTTACTGAAACTTTTTTCCTAGCTCCACAAGAGCACATATGTTTTTTCATGTCACTGTTCATCCTTTTCCTACTCTATCATGTTTCATGTATTTCTTCAGTCACATAATCGCTCTTCCACTACCCATAGTTTTTAAAAAACAGGTTTTTTTTAGTATTTTGTAACAAATATTTCTAGGAAGTAACAAACAAAAATAATACTAGCTTTTAGAACGTTATTTTGCATCCTTGCTCTGATTTGGCAAGACTATATGTGATAATGTTTCTTATAGTGATCCATCAAAATTGATATTACAGACACCTTCAACTTTTCAAAAATCCTTTCTTCCCACTTGTTGCGTAGTTTCACATCTGACATGTTTCCAAGATTTTGTGAGAGCCCACACACGTCAGAACACATAAAAATCTTTCCTAAGTTGTATCTTCAGTTCTACAGAAAGGCTTTGCATTAATTTGTTTATATAATGCTCCATAGTCAAGCTATTCTTACAGGGTTATAAGGTGGATAATGTGAATATGTTCCGTATATATTTGCTAAGCATATATTTTGTTAGAAGTGAATTATTTTACTGTGAATAACAATCTATTATATTTGTTCTGGAATGCAATTACATGCTTTTCTAGTATTTGCTCTGAATTTAAGGCTATTACTGAATTAAAGTGTCTTATAGTCATATTTGAACTATTTCCCCCCCTCTTGTCAGTTCATATGAATTTACAATATTTTGTAGAATGCTGATGTTTTAATTAGGTTTTGGGATGTGTCAGTTAACGCCATATTATTTTTAATTAAACAAATACTATTTCAGTATTTTTTTGTCTAACATATGCTTTGTAATATGAGATTTTAGCATTTACTCACAAAGAAAATTTAGGTCATGCTGAATTCACTCATATCTCCTTTTTAATGTGCCTTAGGAAGACTGAATATTATTTGATAAAGTGTCAAACATTAAGCCAAAGATTTGTGTTTTTGACATTCATCTGAATCCCTGGAGAATAGCTGGAATAACTATATAGCTGGACTATTTGACTCACTAATTTAAATGTCATTGCAGGTACCTTCACGTGACTACAAAAACATGTACATAAGTTTGATGTTAGCAGCCATAAAGGCAACCTGGTTATAATGGGTAAACACAGAAAATGTCTGTTGAAATATTCACAGGCAAAATGCCTGCCAGTCTGTGTGATGGGAGCCTGGGAATTAGGCCTGTTAATTGGAAGCATCCTTGAGAATTGCAGCTAGCATCTTTGAAGAACAATTGAAAATGGATCTGAATCTTGAAAATGGAGACATTCGGAGATACCATTGACAAGCCCAAAGACAAGGAATTGTAACTGCAAATTATCAAATGAAAAGGTGAAAAATAGTCCACAAAAAAAGCGAAAAATTGTGAGAAAGTAAGAATCAGTAACTGCCACTGGCTGTTTTAACTGCAAGGACAGGAAAACAATCTCAAAAAAATGAAAGTTGGTCTGAGAGCATAGAAAAATCATTGTCTATTGGGCGTTCCAGGCAAAAAGTAGAAATTAATACCATCTATTGGCTGCTCACTGTGGATTCCCTATGCCCTCTTATGTCTCTATGACATAAAAACTATTTAATTTTTATTCAAAATGAAGCTACTCTCCCTGAGGACTTCCTGTGTGGCAGGAAGAGTTGGGGGTGTTGATTGATGGGAAACTTGATGTGAGATGACAATGTGTGCTCACAGCCCAGAAGGCCAACCAAGTCCTGGGCTGCATCAAAAGAAACATGGTCAGCAAGTCAAGGCAGGTGATTCTCCGCCTCTACTCCACTCTCGTGAGACTCCACCTGGACTATTGTGTCCAGTTCTGGAATCCCCTATATAAAAAGGATATGTAACTGCTGGAGTGGGTCCAGAGGAGGGCTACAAAGATGATCAAAGGGCTGGAGCACGTCTACTGTGAGGACAGGCTGAGAGAGTTGGGCTTGTTCACTTCTTCAGCCTAGAGAAGAATCCAGGGGGACCTTATAGCACCCTTCCAGTAACTGAAGGGGACCTACAGAAAAGCTGGGGATGGACTTTTTACAAATATGTGCATGATAGGATGAGAAGGAATGGCTTTAAAGTGGAAAAGGGGAGATTTAGATTAGACATTAGGTAAAAACTCTTCACAATGAGGGTGGTGAGACACTGGAACAGATTGCCCAGGGAGAATGTGGATGCCCCTTCCCTGGAAGTGTTCAAGGCCAGGTTGGGTGGGGTCTTGAGCAGCCTAGTATAGTGGGAGGTGTCTCTGCCCATGGCAGGGGTGTTGGAACTGGATGATATTTAAGGTCCCTTCCAACCAAAACCATTCTATGTACTTATTTTCCCTACACAGGTCAGCATGAACGGGATCTTGGACTCTCTTTGGGAATGCTTGACTCTATGCTCTGAGATGCAGATAATCTTTAAAGTGAGATTCTGTTATTTTATATGCCCTCCTCTGGGAACATCTTCAACAATGTCAGGTTACTCTGAGCCCAATCCAACCTGATCTTGAATGTTTCAGGGATGGGGCATGCACCACCTTTCTTGGCAACCTGTACCAGTGTTTCACCAGGGATGGACAGTTCCTATGCTCTATGGAAATCATCCTTAAAGTTCTGCCATCACTGCTCTGCTTCGTTGACCCTGAGGGTAGTTTCCCAGGGAGTCCTATCAACTAGTTTCTTGAAGAGCTGGAATTTTGCTTTCCTGAAATTCAGGGTCCTGACTTTAATCTTCACTTGACATATCCCTTGGGACAGTGCGTGATCACTACACCCCAGGCAGCCTCCAACCTTGATGTCCTCAATAAGCTGGCTTACATTGGTGATCACTAGGTAAAGTATTGTATCTCCCCTGTTAGAGGTGTCTATTATCTAGCTTAAAAAGTTGCTTCAATGCATCCCAGGAAACTCCTGGATTGCCTACAGCTCACCATGCTACTCTTACAGCAGATATCCAGGTGGCTGAAGTTTCCCAGCAGGGTGACAGCCTGCAAGCACAATGCCTCCTGAAGATGGAATAAGAAGGCTTTGTTAATTGCGTCCTCTTGATCAAGCAGCCTGCAGTAGACTCCAACTATTAGGTTCCGTTTGTTGCCTTGGTCTCTGTCTTTTAGCCATAGGCTGTCAACTTGTTCATGGCTATTCTTCAGAGACAGCACTTCAGAATCTACATATTTCTTGAGATAGAGGGCCACTCTTCCATCACTCCTTCCTAGTCTGTCCCTTCTGATCAGCCTGTAACTGTCAATAGCTGAACACAATTCATGAGATTCATGGCCAGCAGGACTAGGGAAGTGATTGCCCCTCTGTACTCAGCACTGGTGAGGGTGCACCTCGGCTACTGTGTTCAGCTTTAGGTCCCTCACTACAAGAAAGGCACTGAGGTGCTATAGTGTGTCCAAACAAGCGCAACAAAGCTAGTGAAAAGTCTAGAGCACAAGTTTTATGAGGAGTGGTTGAGGGAAGTGGTGGTGTTTAGTTTACAGAAAAGGAGGCTGAGAGGACATTTTATAGATCTCATAAAACTGTGTGAAATGCAGTTGTAGTGAGGTGAGCGTCAGTCTCTTTTCCCAAATAGCGAACAATAGAAGAAAAGGAAATGGTTTCAGGTTGTGCTAGGGGAAGGTTTAGATTGGATATTAGAAAAACTTTGTTCAGTGAAAGGGTTATCAGTTATTGGAACAGGAAGCCCAGGGAAGTGGGCCATCCCTGGACATATTTAAAAGATCTGAGATGAGTTGTTTAGGGAAATAGCTAGAGTGCTGGACTTGACAAAGTTAGGTTAACAGTTGTGCTCAATGACCTTAAGGGTCTTTTCCTACCTTAATGATTTTATGATTCTGAGTCAAACCATACTGAGAACCTCACATTTACAGTATGTTCTTCTTAGGAGACTGACTTACCAAAACCTAAATCTTTCCAAAGAAAACATCTCCACAAAACTGGCTGGTAACAAAAATAACAGCATGCACGCACATTTCTGAGACAGCCCCTGAATGAAATGTAGGATATCCAAGGACATCTAAAACACCTATTTAGGCACCTGAATTACTCTCTGAAAATGTTTGAATGTTTTTTTATTGCTCAGTAGATCACATGGATTTCTCATTCCTATTGGTTCATACAGTCATTAAAAAGGAATCCCACAGACCTTTTGGTGTTTTATTTTCCGTCATGCGGTAATTGTATAGTCCTGCAGCTTACTGACACTAACATGATTGTGAATGTTCTATAAATGCATATACATATGAGATATAGATGTATATAGAGAGATACCAATGTATATGTAAAGTTTATTTTACTTGTTTCTTTTTTTTCTATATATGTCTTGTGCCAAGACTGAAACTACATTTTAATCAAATCCTACAGGCTGCATTTTCTAAAACTGTCCATGTTCAAAATGTTTTTAAGACTGCAGTGCTTAAGTTTTTTTCAAAAACAGCTGCAATAAGGAAATCAGATGATTATTTAATAGCTGTTATACTTCATATATTTAAAAATAATATTATTAATCACAATGTCTTGATAAAGATTATTCTATGAGTTTTACATTCATTTCCAAATTTTGTTGTCTTTACTCTCAAATTTAAAGATTTTTTAATATATTTTGGATATTTGGAAGGTTCACAATATTAATTAAACCCAAAATTTCCAACCCCCTGAAGGTTTCTTTGTTTTTTCCTAAGTATATATCCCTTTACTCTTTACATTTTTTTTTCCTGCTAGAATGTATCCAGACCTCATTCTTGTTGGTGCCTTATAAGCAGAAAGTAAATTACAAAGCTTTTTCATGTGGTGCAAAGTGGGATTATTCTGACCAAAGATAAGCATACAAGTCTGAACTTTTCATTTCAGCATCCTTTGTAGTTTAAACAGAGGGAGAAGAACCACAATTTATCTGATCATGAAATAGACTTAAAAGTAGGTCATATTCATTTAACAAATTTATTTCTCTCTACTGAATATAAACAGGCTCTAAATCACATAATTTATCATGTTGGTAAATCCAAAAAAAAAAAAAAAAGAAAACAAGCAAGAAACAGAAAGGCCAGAAAACAGCCAGTGTTGGATTGCCTAGGACATATATGAACATTTTTGATGTTCCACACGGATGTTACATAATAATTGATGCATTTTAGTGTTTTTAATTATGTTTGAAAATTCCAGTAGAGTGATTATTGGTTGTACCAAGTTAAAAGATATTTTTACAATTGCCCTTTGTGTCAAAGGAATTCTGCTTTTATTGCTTTTATCTTTTCTAAGTCCTGAAGAGCTGATAAAAAGCAATTTTTGTTTATCAAAGAAAACCAGTTAAATAAACACAGACCTATAGATAGCGGTTTTGGTAAGGGAATGGGGAATGGAGAGTGGAGCATAAGTTACTCAGCACTTTACTGTTTCTTTTATTATTATATTATTGTAGAAAATTATGCCCAAAGAACGATGAAGAATCATAGAATCACGGAAGAGCTACGTTGGAAAGGACTTTAAAAGTCATCTGGTCCGACCTCCCTGAAATGAGCGGGAACATTTCCAACTAGATCAGGTTGCTCAGAGCCACATCTAATCTGACTTTGAATGTTTCAAGGCGTGGGGCATCTACCACTTCTCTGGATAACCTTTTCCAGTGTTTAACAATCCTCACTGTAAAAAAAAATTTCTTATTTATAAGCTTCAAAATTTACTTCTAAATTAATTGGAACTTTAGTCAAAAACTAAGTGAAAAGTATTTGATGATAATTTTATGGCAGAGTGTTAGCCATATCTTTTGTGACAACATAAAATGAATAGAATAGTATTTTACATTATGCGAGTCATCATCAATTCCCCTAGTAACTTTATTTGCAAGAAAATCTTCGTAAATAGTCATGAATTAAACATTTGTGAAAGTTATTTCAGTGCTAGAGTTAGCAAACAGAACATTTACATGAGTTTTCCATGTTTGTCACACCTTTACTAGTTCATTAACTACAGTTTTTCTTTAGTTTTATGGGAATGCACAAAGAAAAATCAGACTGAAATGTAAAAAACACTATAGAAAATCTCCCCAGACTATGAGAACACTGGATATGAATAAAAATTCTTTACTGGTCAAAAACTGAATATTCAAGAAACATGCTGGAAATAAAAATCACGCATGAAGCAATCAAGATTTGTCATTTGGATAAAACAATTTTTTTTGTGAATGTGGAGATTAATCAATATAAAAATGCCTTATAGACTCTGATTATTCTATTACTTTCAGTAGTAACAAGATCTGGGCATAAAATATCTGAAAAGAGCTGGTGAAGTCCATCTTCTTTATAAATTATGAATTTACAGAACATAAATTTGCTACTGTTTCTTGTATACTGCTTACTTTCATGTTTTCTTTAGTTCCGTGTTAGTACAATTGTAAGGACAAAGAGGTCCTAGTGAATGATGAGAGTGCTTGGATGATAAAAATTATCAATTACAGTAAGTTCTAATCTCGTTTCCAAAAAATATGAATATCTAATGAAGGCTACCATTTTAAAATCTTGCCATTATTTTCACAATGTAATGGTACATTAGTGTAAAAAAAATGGTTTTGTCTTTGTATTTTCCTTTAAACAGCAAGGATACTACTAGGGCTTTTTTTAACACCTTTTTTAAATAGTGCTCTTCATAATTTTGTTCTCACCAAGGTAAAATATTTTCTCCTAAATATTAAATCAAACTAAAAATTTTCAAAAGCCTTTCTACAAAAGACACCAAGTTACTATGCATGGCAAACTTTTAACATTTTTCTCATGTCTAACTTATATTAGCTTCTTTAGACTCTCAGCAGCTGAAGTATTTAAATATTTTTGAGCTTTGAGATTTTCAGATATAAAAGGCAAAGGAAGAAGTTGTACATATAACAATGGTGTAACCCTCCAGGTAGCTTGCAAACTATTTCTCTGTGTAGGGCAGAGAGGATGTTTATCTATTACAAATGTTAGTTTCAAGCTACAGAGATGTTTTGTTTCTGAATAAGATGGTAGCTGTCATAATAATTAATTGCATGAATTCATTGCATGGATTGTTACAAAAAATTATGTTCTCTGCAACTTGTCAATATTCCTTATAGTAAAGAATAAAAAAAACCCCATGCAGCGTTACAGGTTTGGGGAAGACTGGCTGGAGACCTGACTGGTGGAGAAGGACCTGGGGGTGTCGGTTGACAGCCGGCTGAATATGAGCCAGCAGTGCGCCCAGGTGCCAAGAAGGCCAATGGCATCTTGGCCTGTATCATAAACCATGTGGCCAGCAGAACCAGGGAAGTGATTGTGCCCCTGTGCCACTGGTGAGGCCGCACCTTGAGTACTGTGTTCACTCACTACAAGAAGGACATTGAGGTGCTGGAGTGCATACAGATAAAGACAAGAAGGCTGGTGAGGGGGCTGGAGAACAAGTCCTACAAGGAGTGGCTGAGGGAACTGGGTTTTTTTAGCCTAGGGAAGAGGAGGCACTCTGAAAAGAGGTTGTAGCGAGGTGAGTGCTGATGTCTTCTCGCAAGTGACAAATGATAGGACCAGAGGAAAATGGCTACAAGTGTCACCAGGGCAGGTTCAGACTAGATAATATGAAAAATTCCTTCACTGAAAGGGTGGTCAGGCATTGGAACAGCTGCCCTGGGAGGTGGTTGAGTCGCCATCCTTGGAGGTGTTTAAAAAATGGGTAGGTGAGTTTCTTAGGGACCTGGTTTAGTAAGTGGACAGTTATGGTTGGACTTGATGATCTCAGATGTCTTTTCCTACCAGATGTTTCTATGGTTCCATGATTCTCAATAGTGGTCTTATTAGGGAGCTTGGTTTATGATTTGTAAACCTGATTTGACATTTTAAACATTTAAGGATAACTACCTGTTGAATGGTGATGAAATACAAATGTCACAAGTGGATGGAAGGTATAGACAACTTGTCAGAATTTCTCTCCATCAGTACACAGACAGACTAAGAAATTCCTCCATTTCCCAGTTCCCATCCACTCCTAAGAATAGTTACACTGGAGAACATTTAAATGTAAGAAGCATGAAGTTAGGTAATACTCAGGAAAAAAAGTGAAAAAAACCCAAACCCAAACCTCTGTAGAACAAATATCTGCTTTTGAAAGTCCAAGTGTTTTTAAGCAGAAATCTCTTGAAAAACAAGGCCACCTGAATCATACACATTCCCACTTCACTTATTTTCACTATATACGAGCAACCTGACAATGTTTACAGTTGTTCTATGTCACATGCATGAAAATGTCTCCTTTATATTTATAACATACTTTTTTGAATTCTTAGGTATATCAATAATCTCTTCTCAGGACTCCAGACTTTTGCCACATTATTCATATTAGTTTATCATAAAATCTTAGGCTGTGTGTAGTAAGGGTGTCTTGGGGATCAGCATCAGCTGTACATAGCAGATGGTCTTAGCATTTTATCAAATCATCAGAGATCCTCTGGGTCCAGGCAGTTTTCTTGACAAGAGTTTTGGAAATATATGTCTCTGTGAGCAATCAATAGACTTACATGATCAGCTGGAATCCGGTACAGTCATTAACAGGTGGAACATAGTTCTGTTCATCTAAAATTCTGAATGGCAAAAGTCTAAAAATTACCTACATATATAAAGAGAAATAATCTATTAAAGAAAACACCAGTTCCTATCATTGTTCTTTAAACAACTCAATCAGACTTTATAGAAAAAGGCAGTATTTAAGGGTTACTTAGAAACATGCTGTCTATATATACACATATATAGCAAAAGGAGCAATCCAAACTTGATTTCTCAAGGAAAATTTAGTTTTATGAAAACCTTGACAAAATCCAATCTGCATTATTTAAACTTGCAAAGGGTTATATACTCTTATTATTTAGTTGTAACACCATAGCACCCTTCAAATTTTGTTCCGTGTGCTAAAATCATTGTGGTCATGAATATTAAATAATAATTAATGTTAACTTGTTTTAGAGAGTAATAAAGGATGTGCTCACAAACAGGAACTTCTTTTTCTCATGCCTTTGCAATAGAGTTAATACATGCATTCTACAAATCTTCAAAATTTTGTCTTCAATATATGGCAATTTTCAATATTTTTTCCTGTATATGACTTATAAAATTGGATAGCCAGTGTCCAACTTCAAAATATATTTCAAAGTTTTATAATTAAAGTTTGGTAATTGTTACAGCGACCACATGAGCAAAAATGCAATACAAACAGAACATACATGCTTGTTGCAAACTTATGAATTCAAGATTGCAAGTATTAACTACCTCTACTCAAACTTTGGTATTACAGAGTGTTATTCAAATTCAGAGGAATACTCAAGGCTTCTCTTTAGTGTGGTCTGATGGTGCTTAATAGATTAATATATATTTAAATCTCATAGCACATGAAGTTTACTCTAAGCTGCCTCTCTACCTGTTGTTCTTTCTCACTAGAGGTCGGATATAAACATGTTTGATAGACAATGAACAAGATACTTGTGGTTTAAATACTGAAAAGTACTGTTAAATGAACAGAGTCTTCAAGGAAACCGTCACTGTGTCAAAGAGTCCGTTTTGTTGCCAAGATACCTACTCCAGTTTCACTATTACTGAGAATTATACTGTCAAAGCAAGGGAAAATTCACATTGTTGGAGATGTCAAGCAAAATGCTTTTCCACCAGACAGTTTATGCTTGAATAAAACTTCAGCAAATAAAACTCCTCGATGACTTCTGCTTGTTAGTTTCTATATGTATAGTCAATTCTAGAACCAGTTTACTGGAACATTGTAACAAGATATTAACAGGTCTAATCTTTTTCTCACCGGGAATACTTGCTGTAAAATATTCTTAAAAGATGCTATTCTGAATTCTTGCAAAAATCTCTAAGCAGCTATACTGGCCCGTTCACTACCTTTCTCTAAGCATCTATACTGGCCCATTCACTACCTTATAGTGCCTAAGGGCCACTATAATTAAAGTCTGCTCTTTATAAGTTATATACTTTAAATATCCATGAAAAGTTTTCTAATAACATTTTTTCCCCTTTTTGGCTTTTGAGGAAGTCCATAAAGATGCTATTAGCTAAAGCAGCTTTTGTAATTTAATGTCAGTAGGTTTGGTTTTTTTTCACATCTTACCCGAAAAAAAAGTGCAGAAAAATAAAAGCAGCCTGACAGTTTGACAAGTTTTGCTAGAATTGTTCATAGAATTGACTTCCACAGAATTTATGTACTAGTGCCTTTGTGTTCCTGGCAACCTCAGTGTCTAGGAAACAAAGGAACTACTCAGATTTGCAAACTGGCTTTGTAAAAATCAGTATTCTCATTGATTCTCATTAATTGTTTTACAGATGATATGCAGGAACAACTTACTTTTTGGGATTTTTATTCAGTCAAATTAAAATACACCTAAAGCAATCTAATTTGAGTCATTATAGAGATTCAAAAAACCTTGAAAGGTCACTGATTCCACCAGGGTTCTCGTTATGATCTGCAAATTTTAAGAAGTGGCTTGTTTTGGTGGTCTTTATAGCTGTGCAGTTCCATGCAATGTAAGTTCCAGAGATCTTAGGACTTGATTAAACAGCTTCTTGTACTAAACAAAGCAGAAAGTATGTGGATGATACTTGATTTCAGCTACAATGGAAAATATTGCCAGTTGTAGAGAAATTATCTATGTGATGGAATACTGACCAAGCAAATTAAAATATTTTTACTTGGTTTTCAACATAATAATTCAAAATTCTTCTAAGATGTTCTGAAATGTGTGTGTGTTTAGAGATTATAATTTTGGTATGCAGTGGGCACGTATTAAAAACTTCACTTTGTTTTAAAGGTTGGTTTACCTTTGTGAGCAGCAATGTAAGTTATTTATGATTTTCTCTGTTAACAGTGAAAATACAACCGGTGCCATGAGCTTCTTGATAAATACTCACAAAAAGATCTCCTTGTTAAAAAAACGAAACTCGAACCAACAATGATAAATGGTTCTTTTTTATGTAACTTGGAAGATACATTTATCTATATTTATATTTATCTATATCTATATTTACTAAAAATAGGAGATATTAAATAATGATTAAACACTTCAAGAATTTCAGCCAGAGAAATAAGGCTGTGTGGAATTTCTCTATCAAGCTTTGTCCACAACAGATTTATGTGTAGGTCTTCTTGATTTACTAAATACAAATGTGCATAGATATGAAATGGCCACCTTAGCACCTAAAATGGTGGTCTACAAGTGGTGGTATGCAAAAGAGACTAATGAACTACAGGTACATAAGTTTATACTGCCAATACAAATTTACTAGAATCTGAACTGAATCTTCCAATATTCCTATTCAAAAATTCTAGTTAAATTATGAGGCAGTTTAGCCAGCTGTGTTTAGAAACAGAGTGAAATCAACAGCAAAATTATAAGTCAGATAGAAAAAATGTTGATAGTACGAAAACTTCTGGTCCTGTATTGCTAGCAGATTCATATCTCAATATAATTGGGATTATATATAAACAAGGTATTGACCATTATCACTTGATTTTCTCGGGTAAGGATTTTTTTTCCTGACTCATCTATAACAAAAATAGAATGGATTTATGAGCCAGGTGTTCGCAAAATGTTTATCAATAGAACGTTCTTGGATTGTCCCTGAAAATAATGAATAGAGAAATCAAATTTTAAAATTTTCAAATCATACTGCAATTCCAGTTTTTGGAGAAATTAAAACTCCGTAATAATTTCATAAACAAAAGATTACCAGGCTGTACAATGCACAAGCCATTCCATTTTAGTTTATGTTTTAAAAATAAGATGTGCTGTGTTTTAAGTATTTTAAATTGGATATTCATCAACTTCTCTATTTATAAAGGTGAAACCAATTATTAATTATACAAGCTGTATTATGTATATGTAGATATATGTATGTTAACATGTACATGCATTCAAATGAGCTGTTGGAGAAAGGGTATACTAACATTTTAAATGAAAATCTGCTGATTTAGATGACGGGAAGAAACTGATTCAAATTCCCAGTTAATTTCACATTCTTAACCAAACCTTACTAAATACTGAATGTCCAGTACATCCTGTGTTCCTCTCCAGCACAGAATTCTCTAAAGATAATAAAGCAGAATTTTCATAGGATCGGATAAAATGGCTTTTTTATGTTCACGTTTTCAAAGAAGAGTAAAAGTTTTTAAATCTGGTGGTGGTGTGCAGATGGGAGGACTCCATAACGATAAAAAAAAAAAATCTATTTAATTTTTTTAATAATCAAAATATAGATAACATAGATAAAATTGTTTGGAAATATGAACTATATATAAAAAAAACTCACTCAATATCTCACTCACACCAGTTGTTGCTACCAGGAAGTTCAGCAGTTTTCTGCTTTTCAGTAAACTCTGTGTGGTCCCTGAGGTTAATTTCAGAGTGCTCTCAGTCCTGCCTGCTTGATGCTGTGCGACAAGTCAGTGAGTAGTGGAAGAGGGCTCTAAGGAGATGAGCAATGGTTGTATGTACATGAGGCTCAGGGAAGGATGTGGGAAGTGACCACAGCAGCTGCAGAGAAAGCTGAACTTAACAGAAAGGGGACTAGCCTTTGGTCTGCCTTGTGACCCAACTATATATGACCATTCCTGCACTCTGCTAAGTGCAGCTTGTAGCATTGCTGTGTTTCTCTGCCAAATTCAAATCATGTAAATTCAAAAGACTTCTAGTGAGGAAATTTTGTATTAGTCAATAACCATGGAATAATTGAAAGAACCTGGTCAGCTTGCTGGACCGTGACATGCTAGCACTTTGCTCCCCTCCACAGTATTTCTGTCTTTCGCTCTCCACAAGGTACAGACTTACAGCAGACGCTGTGCCTCTCATCCAAGATGTATGACTTCTGTTTAATATAATAGAAACCAAAATATACAGTCCATTACAGAATGTATGAGATAATGCACCTCGTTTTCAAACTTTTTTAAAAAATCTGGTATGCTGTAACTAGACTATCTGAGATGGGTTAAGATACAGCCAATATAGATTCCAATCAATTTGAATTTCCATAAACTTCAGAAGAAAAGTGTTTACCTATACAGATCATTTGATTACAATTCATTGCAAATGCAGTTGTCATGTATTCCATTTTCTTTCCAAAAGTTACAGCAATAATGGTAACTGCAAATTTCTTAAATACTTAGCTAATTTTTTAAGCAGAAGGCTGAACTTTTAAATTTAATAATTCTCATCTACTGATATGTTTTTAGTAAGAAATAAAATAATAATAATGTTTATATATTTCAGTAATAATGAGGAGACAGTAAACCTCTTGTCATCAGAAAAACGAAAAGGATGTATAATTATGTCAATGGAATTTCATATCTTTTGACATTATAAAAGAGGTAATGATTTCTTATATACAAAGAATATAAGCAAGCTTGATGGAAGAATGGCAGAAAAAGTGAGATGAAAAGTTGTCTCATTTAAGCACATTGCACCAAATATAACTAAGATACTTTCTTGACATGTTGATGTAAGAAGACAAGCAACCTGTTTCACAGCAGTTTAGCTCACGTTTTTTCTGTCAAGAGTGAAGTTGAAATTCATTTCACTTAACTTTAGCTATGCAGAGGCTGAATATCACATATAGTCTCCTTTTACAATCAGTGACAACAGTCACACCACACAGTGAGTTATTCTCCCAGCTTCTTTCATTCCCCTGCCTCTGTTAACTGTGACTAACTGAAATGCCATGGCTAAATTCCAGAAAAATAGAATTGAATGAGATGATTCCAGCCCTTAAAAATCTCCACATCCATGTCAGTTTTGCAATTATATTGTGGTCTCAAAACCATATATAACTCTGATACCAGATTTTTCTACTGATTGTCAGCATGTTTAAGGTTAAAAATTATTATAGATCTATTTAAAGATGATACCACCATTGAATAACTAATAAAGACAAGAGGCAAAATGTGAGAGATTAATGCTTCCAGATGAAGGTTGATTAACTGCCTGTGGTTATCATTAGGAGTCATATGGATTTTCATAAAGGCTGAAGTAGTTTTCACTGAGCAATCCAGATCATCAGAAAAGCAGTAAGGTAGCATTCTAGTTAATTAGTATTTGTATATGTAGAAGAAGAGTAATTACGAAGCTACACTCCCCCCCCCCACACACAGTAGTTTTGGCCTACTGAAACTTTGTACAGATCGGACCGTACTCTACTCGTGAAAGTATTTCTGTGGTTTGAATATTTTTGCAAACTGTTCATATTCAGGACTGCACATTTAATCCACAACACTTTGCTATTTAAATTGTTTAAGAATAAAACCAATAGAAAGAAAATGATTACAGACGACTATGAAATTCTGTTGAAAATTCTTCTATGTAAAATCCTTGCTCTCTCAAGGTTTATGGGGCGATGTGATGTCGTATGAGTTCCTCTTTTTTTATGGACATTGGAAGTCAAAATCTCCCTGCTTTCACTGTAAATGTCGAAGATCAAATGATTATTATAATATAAGACACAGGCATTGATATGAATAATTTTGACTTCTGCAGTCCAGGATACCTCAATACAGTTCATTACACATTGGGCATATGCAATGAAATATTGAATATGTAAATGCGAGGCATCATTAATTTTTCAAAATCCAGTAAGAAACAGATTTTTTTACTCCTTGTCACTGTTGAGGAAGGAACAACATGACACTGTTAAGGCTGATTTTTGAAGTGAGACAAGTAGGAGATATTCTGTGTCAGAAAAGGTTCATACGTACACTGTCCTAAACACAGACACACACACACACTTGTGAACACATGTGTAATGCATTTCATTTAATTGAGACCTGCCCCAGTAACCACTCCAGTAAGTCAGGATGGCCCAGCCTGGAGAAACACAACACCCACTCCTTCCAGTGTCCGTGTCAGAATTTGGACAGGGCTTGACATTGACTTCTCAAGACCTCTGCTTCTGTAAATATTGAATGTCTATGTGAAAATGTTCCCCTAGTCTCTATGACTGTATGATTTTGGGTTCAGGTGTTGTCACATTATCAGCCAAATCAGTTCACAGTGATATGACAATACAAATTTCCTTCCAAGTAAGGACCTGATGGTTGCATAAAAAGTCTTTAGTAAAGATGCAGTGGTTCAATTAAGATGATACAGCTGTAATTCAGTGATAGTTTGAGGAATTAACACTATAGTTCCAAATAAATGTCAAGATTCACATAGGTTTTCTCACTCAGTTTTGTAATAGTCATTAGGCCCACACATGTATTTCTGATGAAGGTTCATTTTCACATTATTATTATTTTAATTGTAGCTTTGGTATAGCTTTTGCAGAACTACCTATAAACATAAGTAAACTTGGTTTAAGATTTTGTGGAAAGTATATACATTTATACTTCAGTCATGGATACATTGACATCTTGTGGCAATCTAATGCAGATAATCTTTATGTTATTACATTAGGAGTTAAATATTTCAAAGAATATACATATAAACAGGTTTTGGTGTTTATTTCAGACCAAATTGTCACATACCTCAGCAAAGATCTATAGAAAACCAGCTTTGAATGAATGGTATTTTTTTTCTACTTCTGCCATACTGAAGTTCAGATACTTCACACTTTGATACTAATACTGATATATGTAAAAGGGAAAAAAAATGAAAAACTGCAAAGACTTCTTTCTTCGTGCAGGATATTTTTCCCGAGCTTGTGATGTGTTCGCACAGATATTACTGAGAAAAACAATTATTTTTTGGTTTTATAGAACTTTTTACATTTTTATCCAGAAAGCTGGAAATAATGAGCTAAGAAAAGAACTCAAAAGTTTTTAATTTTCCTAGAGTAGTTGTCTATATGACCAGAATAAATACTTCTTGAAATAATATCTATATTGAGTTCTTTAACAAGGATAATTAAAATAAAAAAAAAACCAAACAAAAAAAAAAGACCCCAGAAACCAAAAAACACATGACACAGAACCTGATTATTAAGGACAGAAAGATTTTTTTTTCAAAATAAAAAGAAAAAAACATGAAATTTGAAAGCAAGAATATTTTATCTTTCCTCATTTGAGCAAAGAGTCCAAACACCTAAACTGTATCTTTCCCTTATAGTGATGAGTTATAGTTGTGGTGTATGTCTAATCACCTGGAAGATTATCTATATGTGTATGATATCATAAAAGCCATCCTTTGACAAATGCAGCAGTAGTTTTCAGTTTCTTTTCTTAAGCATACGTGAGAAAGAAATCCTGAATTCACTTCTGCCACTTCCCAAGTAAAATCTGTATCTGTCCTGTCTTCAAAAGAATTTAATGTCAACTTAGTGTTAACAAGAGTACTAGGATATATGTTCCATGTGGTGAAAGCTAAAAATGAGCAATTTTACTCTAAAGCTTCTTACATAAAGGTGTTATTACTGAGCTCCAACAAGGAATCTGAAGCTGTTAAAATCCTATTCTTTTGTTGATTAATGTCTTTATTCACGCTTTTTATGAAAAGTAATTTGGAATGTTTGAAAATCTAAGTATAATTATTACAAGAATTTTATTTATCAAGTAACTCTAAATCAAAAGTTATTTTTTTCACTATTCATTAGTGAAAAAAGATATTAAAAGCAGGTGTTACCCCCTCTTTATATATCTCCTTACTTTAACATTTGAATGGAATAACATCCTTGTTACTGTCAAATTGGGCAATGAACTCTTAGGGCATTGGAAAAATGGCACTATTCTCAGCTTTCACCTAAGTTCAGATTCCTTTTTTTTTTTTGTTTGTCAGAGATGTGGTTTGCTTATTATTGTACATTCTCCCATTTCAACCTTTTCTCCCTGAGAATGAAGATTTGTCTGTAAGTCCTTGTGAAATAAACACATTAATAATGATTCAGCATGAATGAACAAGAAAATAAGAAGTTCATTCCACTGTCAAACAACAGAAAAATTGCTATCTGCAATTGCTCTTTCAGATTATGTCTGGACCTTTTTGAATAATTTCTTTAAAGCTGCCTTAAACTGTTTTCCTCCTTAACCTTTCAGACCAGTTGAATCTCTTTAGTATTAGCATTATCCATGGAAACGTCCGAACTTCTCCCTGTAACTTGAGTTCTATGCTTATTATTTCTTTAACTAAGAAGACAGGTTGAAAAATAAATTTAAATTTCCCATCGTCTTTTCATACAATTTTTTTCAGAATAATGACATAATCTAAGTAAAAAATTTTACTTCAAGTAATATGAGACACAGTTAACATGTTAAGAATTTGTTATTAATGTCTACATGCTAGTTAAAATTCAAAAGGTTCTCAGACATTGTAAAGGAAAAAACAGAAACATATATGAAAAGTTAAGTAACACATTTTCTCACATGTTCCTGCGAAACCCAAAGGAGATGAGAAATTAATTAAATTTCATGGGAACTGACAAGTGTCCATTTCCTTTCTTTTGTTCTAAGATTTGATGAATTGATTAACACAATCACAGTCTGTTGTAGATTGAATGCTACTTAAAATACCAATTAAAACTCCATCAGTCATGAGATATGAGGTTAAGAAATTGCTGCATTTACTAATACAACTGAACTGGATTGTTATGCTTGTAATTCTTTCTACAGTTCAGAGGAGGAAGGGAGAATTTTACAGGAAATTTACCATTCCTATGTTTCTACTGATACGTATTTCAGTTTCTCAATTGTTTCCTTTGTCTACAAAAATATTCCTTTTTGTTTATTGTGATGTGTTGGGCAAAAATTGTGCTTGACTTGACTGTTTTTCAGTTAATGTTAGTGTAAGTAAGAGAGACTGTTTTTATTACCTACATCAAAAAAGGACAATTAAGCCAGAACAGTAACCTTTCCTGATAAAATTTGATTTAGTGATGGGATCAGACTTAGAGAGAAGAGCTGTTGAAAGGATTACATTTGAAGGTGTTTAACCCATTGACTATTAACTGTAAAAGGTTAACAATTTGTAGAAAAGAAGGGAATGTATGGAGCAGCAGTCTGTTTCCTTAGTGTTCATGGGGAAAAGAGAACCCTTTAATGTGCCACTTTATGTGCTTTTTCTCTAGGCATAAATATCCTTCCCCTTTTCTGTTTTTCAGAATCAACACTTGCTAAGTTTTTTATATACATGATTTATGTTTTTTGCTGTCTTATCAGAAGAATCTTCCTTTTTCTGTAACTGAAGAATATACTTGTTACCTAAGATATTTAAGCTGTTCCCACCTTGGTGTGATAGAATTAGGATCCTTGATTACCTTATGGTTTAGATATTGTGTAGCAGAGACATTTTGATAAACGATGACAGCAAGGGTCATAACATTATGTAGAAACATATCATTGAAATATTGTAACAAAGAGAAAAGAAGACAGGTTGATCATATCAAAACCAATCATATAAGTCAGTATTCACACATATCTCATATAGTGATAGAGTTATACCACAAAAATAGATGCTTTAATGATCCATTACACAGCCTCTACATGTTCAATTTATAATTCAGCTTAATAGATACTGATCTAACAGAAATAAGGAAAATAAGGGCAGAAAAAAAAATTAAATTGAGCATTTATGCTTTGAATAAGAAACATGACAGACATAAAAAAAACCCTGAAAATTGAAGTTCGGGGTTTTTTTGGTGTGTGCAACAGAAGCAATACATATCTTTTCTCAGTAAAAGGTATCAGAAGCAGTAGAAAATCAAATGTGGCACGATGTTATTAGTTGGAAGAAATAATGGCTGATAAAAGCTCTTCTTTTAGCACAGACAAAAATTATGGCCTCAAAACCTAATGTGTGGTATCGGTCACAACAAAACTGAGGTAATCTAAACCAAGTAAAAGTCCTGAAAGAACTAGTTTTAATTTTTTTTTGTGCTAATGAATAATAGCATCAGCAGCCAGTTAAATGATTTTACTCATACTTTTCTCTGAGACAATAGTAACACTCAGTGGCCAGTTAGGCTTTGCCTAACTGTTTTGCCTATGGGCTGCTGATGTGCAATAGTCTTTATATGTGTCTCAGCTCTGCCAGTCTGGTCAGCAGCTAAACTGGGCACTTGTACACCATTCCCCCTGCTGGGAAAAAGGGAAATGAGAGAGAGAAACTTGTGGGTTGGAAAGTAAAACAGCTTAAATGTAACAATAGCATAAAAAAAACCCAATAGTATTAATGAGAAAATATTAACATTATTAAGAAAATAATAATAATATTAATAAGAAGAAATAAAAATATACAAATTTTAAAAAACAAATCAAATTGCTCTGATGATTATGTGTCACCATTGATGCTGCAGTGCAGACAAGGGGAACATCCTGGACTGAACTTGGTGGCAGATGGGACCTGGGTTCAGGAACTTGTGGATTGGGATCGGGAACAGATAGTGAGAAGAGGTCCTTACTCGACATTCAAGAAGATTGGCTCTCTTGATCCCTAAGCTGTATACTGAATACGGCATATATGGAATGAAATAGTCTGTTGGTCAGTTTTGAGTCACCTGCCCTGTCTGGTCCTCGCTGCAGATGCATCCATGGGTTTTTTTGCCCTTTGACTTATGACATTCCACCAATTTTGGAAAGGCCCTAATTTCTTTAGGATTAGCTATAATGTAAGTGGGGTTTTTTGCAGACCACTGTCCTATATTATCACTTTGAGAAACACTGTCTGAAAAACATGCAGTTAACCTGCAGAAAATGAAGACTTAGAAGAGGCTTTGCCAAAAACTTAGACAATTGGTTCTGCTTTAGCTCAAACTAGCACATTATGTATTCTTATCTTCTATCGTGAAGGGCCTAGGCAGGATTAAAGGATGCTATATCAGCACCCTGCAGGTTTAGTATGTCTCTGCATAAATTCTATATAGATTTTAGTTTTGCTTTCCTCTGTAGTATGTATAATATTGAAGGAGGTGGGAGAAGTCATTTGAGACAGATTTACGACTTTCACGCTTGCTTCAGTAAGTGTGTTTATTGACACAAGCGCAAGTGAGCAGTAGAATATTGAGAAGATTGTTTGGTATACATAACCTGTCGGGCTTTCATGCTGAAGAGTATACATAGGTGTTGTATAAGATGCAGTCTTATTCTATTAGAGAGCTGTCAGATGAACTGGAAATGTTATTTAGAGATTATCAATACTGACTGTAGATAGAATTGCAGTAGTCTCCACAGAACTTAAATGAGTTGGAGCCCTATCATGTACTTTATGTCTGTTTCAAGGGTGGGTAGAAAACTCTTTCTTCCATGAGCTTAAAAAGAACTATATAGAAAAATATGAATGTTGACTATGTACCAGACATAGTATGGGATTAAAGAACTTAGTTTGTGTTCCACAATGTTGCAATGAGATGTTTCCTACAGGCAAATGGAAGTAGCTTAGAAAATGCTTTGCATTGCCTTAGGAATATCTTATTTTCAGATTATTTTTTTAAACTTCATACGTATAACATCTATGGGCTGTATAACCTCTCTGCAAAATGTAGATATTGATAGCATATTTTTGGAGATGTTTTGGGAAAATTTTTTCACATTCCAGACACAGTTTTGCAGAGTATGTTTGATTTATTGGGATACACAATATGGCAATGACACTGTACGTATTTTATTCTTATGAAAGTAACATTATTCCACACATAGAAGGAGGACATGTAAAGTATGAAGATATAATGTGAAATGAAAACCATATGTTCATTTACTGACAACATCCTGCATGCGTTCTTGGACTATAATAATCATAGTTCTTTGTAGAATATTCAAAGAGAAAACTGTTTAGTGAAGGGCCATCAGAATTGAGAGTCCTACATACCCTTCTTTTCTAGGCACATATGAAATGTGTCAACTTTCATAATGATCACTGTAGGCAAACGACTTTAGTCCTCTCAAATGTCAACATGTTTTCTGACGTAAGTTATGTCTACGATACTCAGTAGAACCAAGCCAAGATTTAAACCAAAGGGTTTTAGAATATTAACCTCATAAAAATAATAATATGCAAATTTAAATATACATATACAAATATAACAAATTGATCTAAGTTTCTATGTTTGTCTTCTCCAGTGATGGCTATTGCCTTATTTCTCTCTTTAAGAACTTTCCTCATGTCCCTGTGTATGTATTTCCTTTTATGTACCAGTGCCTGAAGTGTTAAGTTTTTTGAAGACTATGACTAAGTGGTACACTGCTGTGTGCAATTAAGGTTTATAGAGAGCAGGATTAATGGGCAGCAGTCAAGGACAATGGGAGACTGTTTTGGAAAAGAACTAAATGGAGGGAAGAGACAGATTCATGCTAAGGGTATTTGTTTCAAATTGGCTGAATTAATTAGGGAGGGAGGTTTAAAAGTTCTTTGTTCTTTAAAAGCATGCTTTAAATACTAAAATGTTAAGTACCTTGTCCTTGTGATCTTTCAATTCCTGTATTTTCATGCACTCAACATGGTAGTAATTTTGAGAATTTTACGTCTATTTTAATTTCTTAAAATACTTTCTGAGGATTGGTTTGTTTCATGGGGACACAATAACCTCTACAAAACTAGGGCTCGTTTGCTTGCAGTAGGTTGTGCTTAATTTCAATGAGCCAAATAATAAAGACCAAGTGATAAATTCATGGATAAATCACAAAATGCTAACAGAGAGATTGCATAACTTTTTAGTCAATTATTATGACTCTGTGGAGTATTAGAGATTTAAATTTTGGGTTGTTTTTTTCTCTTGGCTTTAGCATGCTTTAGGTTTGCCGCTCCAAGATTACTAATTCCTTTCTTGGAAGTTTTTTTATGCAAAAATGTGTGGTCCATATCTTACATCTCAACAATGTCAGTGGAAAGAGGAAAGGATCTACGAAATTTGTATAAGAACTTAAATATGAAAAAATAAGATGAGGAGAATTTTAATTATGTCCACATCACTAAATAACTTTCATAAATCTACTGGCTGACATTTATTTTAAACCTCAAGTACTTTTGCTGAATATTCTCTAAGATAGGATTTTCTGTTTAGAGATTTAGCATTTTCAACGCAAATTTATTAATGTCTAAAATAGAACCATTTTTCCTAAGAAAAATTTCCTCAATTTAAAAAGCTATTCCTGAAATAAAGGTTTGCCAGACACTTTCTAAGGGCTTTCTATAGATAGAAAGAGATTCTATTTGTTGTCTATGACATCAGTTTCCTCGGTTAAATACATTAGCAGTGTTTTGCGTCCTAAACACACCAGCAGCTGCCTTCCGCCTGTTCAAAACCGTGTCATGTATTTATTTTCAGTTCATAGCTTTTTGCTAGTCTTTTGGATATTCACAGTATTTCTGTAAGTCTGATTCCCCTGGGCTGAACTTTGGAGAGCCTGAAATCAATCCCCTCCCTCTTCAGACCTAGTTTAAAGCTCTCCTGATGAGCCCTGCTAATTTATGGGCAACAGCCCTTTTGCCCTGCCTAGACAGATGAAGCCCGTCTGATTCAAGATTACAGGAACCAAAGCAAATACTACCTGTGAACCTTCCCATGGACTGATCTATCCAGTGCCCTGAAATCCTTTTTTATTACCCTGGCACTTCTCCTATTAATATCACTGCCAGCCTGGATTACCAACAGCGGATAATAATCTGAGGTCTGAATTAGTTTAAGAAGTCGCCTAGCAATGTCCCTCACCCTGGCCCCAGGAAGACAACAAACCTCCCTTTGGGTTGGGGCCGGCCTACATATAGGGCCCTCATTTCCCCTCAAAAGGGAGTCAACAACTACAACTACCCTTCTTTTCTTTCTTACAGCTGTTGTATTGAGGACAGGGTGCAACAAGAAGAGGGCCCTCCAGACAGATCTCCCTCATAGCTGACCTCTATTTGACTGTCTGAGTCTAGGGCCTCATATTTGTTCTTTAAGGGCACCTGAGGATGTAATGGGGGTTCAGAGGGAGTTCTTTTTCCTCTCTGAACAGGGACCTGTTTCCATTCCCCTCCATCTTCTCGGTTAGATCCATCTACCTGATGGCAGGAGGGGTTCACACTCTCCTGCTGACTCTCCTTAGAGATAGAAAGGTTTTGACTCCACCAGTCAATTTCCCTCTCAGTTTCTCTGATACTCCGCAGCCTTTGTACCTCTTCCTTGAGCTCTGCTACCATGCACAGTGCACAGCAAATCATTCACCTGCTCACACCGCACACGGGTGACTCTCACACTGTCCTCTGTAGCTAATGCTGCCAGGTTCAAACATATTCAGCTGGCTGTCAACCAACACCCCCAGGTCCTTCTCTGGCAGGCAGCTCTTCAGCCAATCTTACCCAAGCCTGTAACACTGTGTAGGGTTATTGTGTTCCAAGTGCAGGACTTGGCACATGGCCTTGTTGAACCTCAACAAGACAACACCCCTAGCTCTTCCCTTGTCCTCTGACATAGTCACTCCATCCTAGAAGGCCACTAGGTTGGTCAGGCAGGCTTTTTTTGGTGTGCTTGCTCAAACCATCTCCATGCGCCTTAGCATAACTTCGAGGAGAATCTGTTCCATGTTATTACCAGGTACACAGTTAAGGCTGACAGGTTGGCAGGTATTTTCAGAAAATTACTGGTTTTAATGCCAAATCTCTTAACATAAATACCACACTAAATCAATCTACAGACAAAAAAATTGGGAAACTTCTTTGTTAACATTCTTGTAGTTTCATAGCCTTCCTTTTGGTTGCCATAATTTCCTTGTCTTAAAGCAAACCAATTTATATCTGCTGGTTTTGGTTTTTTTTCTGGAAATATGTTAATCTGACAGAGATTTATGCATGACAATTTTAACCACTTTTGGAACACTCCATATTACTACATGGAAAAATTTCTTTTAGATTTAATTTAAACAGTCATCTCATAGATGTTCTTTTCTTCTATGAAATTAATGACGTTTCTTTTTAAGAATATTCTGAGCACGGTACAGAGAGAATGCTGATATGAGACAGATGTTGACTGGAAGCATAGAAGAAACAGCATCGAAAAGAAAGTAGAAGAAGAGGTAGAAATGCAGTAAAAGTATTTTTCTCAATGCCTTAAAATGGTTTAAACATTATAAAATCTTTACCTAATCGTTTGATAGTTATTCCTTTCCTTCTCCAAAATGAGATTATTTAGCAATTTAAAATCTACGCACTTTCTATGTTTTCTCCTTCTGTCTCAGTAATATTTATCATCCAAGTAGCCTTTTTGCTTTCCATTCATAAAAAGAAAACAGAAAAAACCAGTCTAGAAATGTCCTCAACTCGTTACTACAAATTCGTATTAATAAAGATACTTATGCAGTCCAAACTGATTCTTTAAGTTTTGAGGGTGGGGGGTGTTATGTCTTTTTATTATTATATTTCATTTTAGTCTTAGGTCTTCTCTTCAGTGACTGTTAATATCAGCTTTAGCACTATGGACTGAGATTAAGCATTTAAAAGCTGTAACAGTTCTACATACTCTGTAGTCACTTAATCTCTACTACAAAAATGTTGCAAACTTCAGCAGAGCTGCAGAGGGAAAACAACTTGCAGTATCAGCAAGAACACAATTCCCACTCATGGGAGTAGTCTGTATTTCCTGCTTGATCAACCTGAAACTGCACAGACCTTGCATATCTTAGATATATTGGCAAAAAGAAGTTCTAATGTTTATTGCTTGTTCAACAGGAAGTACAGTGTTCTGTAAAAATAGAGAATTAATATCAAATTACAAGGAACTATTATTGCTATCTCCACAGCTTTGTTAACTATGGTGTATCTATGGATAAAAAGTCTAGTATGCTGTGGTGTACTAGAAAAGAGCCTAGTGCGGCAAAGTCAAAATTAAACATTTATTTATGACAATTGAAAGACATGTGATATAAAATCTTTGGAAGTTATAATTAATTCCTCTGTGAAATAGTTAAACCATGAGTGAAACAAAACATTATTTCTGTGTCTCATTGTCTCTCATGTTTTACGAAACCTTTCAGCTCAGTTAGACAAAATTGAATTGAGAAAAACGCTGTGTGTCAGTATCTCTCCATTTGGTTATTACCTATGGTAAATCATCTGTTCTGTAGAGACATGTCATGACAGGGTGGTTCTGCAATTCTTCCCCTGAGGTGAATGCTCCTAGGAAAAGGCTGGAAAACTCTACCTGCTTGATTTATTTCAAGATAATGTACATAGAATGACTTCAAAATATTTACTGAAATCTTAATTTGGAACTCTTTTATGTCAGTGGACACCCTCTTGTTTAACAAGTAGACCCTATTTAGATCAGATCTCTGCCGTCTGTACTTACATATAGACAAAAATGCAAGTTCAAAATCAATATTTTTATCTAAGTTAAGCCATTTTGTGTATAATGCTAAAAAGAAGAAGAAAAATAAAAACAAAACAACAAACCCAAAACACACACAATCACAGGTTATTTGTGATTGGAAGGAACCTCTGAAGATTGGCTTGCCTAACCCCCTAGCTCAAAGCAGGGTCAGCTAGGGCAGGGTGCCAAGCACCATGTCTGGTTGAGTACTAAATATTTCCAAAGCTGAAGTACCTACATCTTTTGTAGGAAAGGTGCAACGGTGCTTCACCATCCACACATTGAAAAAACATTTTCTTTTAATATTTAAACTGATTTTATTTTATTTTAGTTTGTGCCCTTTTCCTTCTATCTTTTCACTGAATACCAGTGAGAGGAATCTGGCTCTGTCTGTCCATCAGGTATTTCCACACGCTATTAAGTTCCTCCAAGACTTATCTTCTCTATCCAGAAAAATTCGATATTTCTCAGCCTTTTCTTATATGTAAGAATCTTCAGTACCTTAAAATGATGAGCAATAAATTTTAAACAAAAAAGAATATTTTGCAGATATCTACCAACTATTTTGAAACATTGGTGGGCCTACAAGTTCTTCAAGAATTCTAAGTGTATCTGTCAGGAGAAAAATTGGTATTAATCATATATTTATTGCACAGTAAGCATAGGAGGCCCTACATAGAAAAAAAATCAGACTGGCCTGTAATTTTTTTTTTTCAAAAATTAATAAAATTAGCTATAATCATCTTCAAAATGGTTCCCCTCTGAATTGACACAGATGCATATGATGCTACCAAAGTTCAGAGCAATTCCGTAGCTCGTTGTCTGAAAGGCTGTTGACGCTCTCCATCATTTTTGCTTTCACATTTTCTGCTGACAAAACTGTGTTCCTTTGAGCGCCAGGTCTGGTCAACAAGGTGGGTGCTTGAGCACAATAATGTTATTAGCTAGAAACTGCTAGAAACAGATAAAGTGTTGTGGGCTGGTACACACCTATGTTTTCTGATCAAGGGTAAGAAAACTATATCTGAACACGTGACAACTCGTACTGAGTGAAGTGATCGATTTGAGCCTGGTCTCACTGTGACACATTAGAATATATTCTATAAACACCTTTTTGTCTCTCCTCTCCCACTTTGGTTCCCAAGCTACAGGATCAGTCTTGTTTTTTCCATGTTGGGCCTAGTATTGCGTACCTAGATAGCTATATATGTAAAATTAAATACACAAAAATATGAAATAAAAGCATATTAAAAAATTCTTCTTGATGTATTAGCAAAATGCACAGCTATTGTTACTGGCATTTTCTCCTGGTCAATCTGAGGTTCTATACTGCATGCTCCTTATCTGAATGGAATTTGCCACAACTTATGATAACATTAAAAGGAATTTTTTACCACACTGAAATCACTAGAAACATTGATTAAGTCAGAAATTTGCCATCAGAATTTTCATTTGAAATTGGAAAACTGTATTTTGCTAAATAATGTATCAGAAGGGTAAAGTGTTCCAAACTATGTCATCAATAAAACTGTTAACAGTACCACATAGTAGCAAATGACATGATACTGATCTAACATGTCATATAAATCAAGAAGAGTTCAGGACATAAAAGCAGTGTCATTGCTTTTGAAGTGCATGATAAAATACAATTATATCATTGTTTGCATAAACTTAGTTCAAAAGTTTTCAAAATATTTCTAAAGCTTCCTTTGCTATGAATCTGCTGTTTAATTAAGGAAAGTGTATTTCATCTGTGTTTTTCTCTGTACCGCTTACCTTGTTTCATTTTCTTAAACAGGTCTTCTCCATTTTAATGAAGTATATACCCTACATAAACAATGTCTTCAACCTTATTTTCTATTAGAAAATAAAAATTAAACTAGTGTATTCATTAGAAAATTATTACTGTTTATTAAACCATTCAAATTATTTTCCATAATTGCTCATATCTCCTTGTCTTCTTCCCAGAGTTATATCTGCTGCACTCTGTTGAACAGTACTGCAAGACAGCCTGTAGCACTGGATTGTCTCCCACACAAGCAGGTTTTCATTTCAGTGAAACTGTCTAGCCACGACTACCTTCTTGCTTAATCAGAATTCCTATGTAATTAATTTTGCTGCTGCTTCTTCTTTGTGAGATCCTATTACTCACTTATCCTTGTCTTTTGTGGTTTTTTTCAGTGATTCTTTGGATGCTTTCCCTTATGTTTCTTCTTCCTTCTTGTTAGTATTCACTTCAGATTTTCTTTTCTACTTCTTCAGCACCATCATGTGGCACAATGCCACCAAGTATCTTTGTCCTCATTCAGCTTACTTCATTTTTATACCTTTTCATACTTTTCAGATGTGGTAGCATCTTCACATGAATGTTCTTCAGCTTCCCCAGGTAGGTAACCCAAGTTCTCATCCGGTAACTATTCAGCTCCACTCTGAGAATCCACCTATGATTCGTTCAGAAAAATATCAGGATTAACATTATCTTTACTCCTTTACATCTGGTACTTCAAAATAAATATGAAAATCTTGCATTTAACTTTCTGTAGTGACTGATCTGCTGTGGCTTTTATTCTCCGTTTTTTCTCTTACTGTTGTGTGAAATATCAGGAATGAATTTGCAATTATAGCAACAATGCTGAGATCAATCCTCCTTTATTCTTTAAACTCATTAATCCCACAGTAGCTGGAAGCTCCAGGAGCACCCTGCGGGGAAGCAGCAGGGAAGATCCACACCTAACAGATCATCTACCCAAGTCTGAGGGTACCCATGAATCATTGTATCATCTCTGACATAAGTATATGATTTGCCAGCGAAGTGTTTTATGCATGTGTCAAATACAGGTACTAAATATGGGCTATTTTATGTTTATTCCATACATCTGCCCAGACATATTATTAGTATTTTGTTTGTATGTTTGCCAAGTCCTCAAGCATTGGGACATTCAGCTGTGAACCTTTCTATAGACAAATGAGTGAATCGGTCAACATGACCTACTCCCCAGCTTCTGTCACATTGTAGTGCCCAGTACACCAATGTTAGCTGGAAACTAGTTTTCTGTGTATAATCGTTAACTCTTGATTACTACTTGTAGTTTTTTTGATTCTTTTCTTCCTCCAGTAAATTATTCTCTTTGATTTGTCTGTTATTAATAACAAATATTCAGTTTCAAAATGTCAGACTGCTCAGAACATTTAATTCCCTTTCTGTAAGCAGATGTTTGAAAAGGAGGTCATACTTTTTGGCAGAAAGATTGAATATTTTGTCCTCATCCGCAAAGTTCTGTTCTCTTCTGTCTGTCCTCACATTAATCTGTTATTACTCTTTTACCTTAAAGTAATCTACCTTGTTACAGTCTTTACTTTTTTTTTAACTCATGCTTTCACGGGCTTTGCGTTCTGCCGTCTTGAATTTAATAATTCAGCCAGTGTGAGGAAAAATATATATGATTAAAGAAATAAAGCTTTTATATCTACATGGCTTCTTACTAGTCAGTGTATGAGAAAAGCCTCCAGAAGACTCTGAACTAGCTTGTATTTCTGTACATATGCACATATACATGCTTACCTATATGTTCCTTCCTTCATTCCAACTTTTTCCTTTTTTTGCTGAAGAGTGACGAAGAGGTTACCAGAATTTATGGAAACATATTTTGTAGATTTGTTTTTTGCTTTGCATTTTCTGAGATTTTTTTGTCATTTGTTTTATGCAGGACTTTCAGATTTATTTTAAGTTATCTATCATTGAAATAAAAAGTTAATGGTCTCTGAATCAGGAAACTATTCAGGAATCCACTATGTATTTTTTTTTATTACACCATTTTATAGTAATTTTATTTCATTATGTCAGTTTTATTATCTTTTCCACTGATTATTGTCACAGTTGAGTGGACTTCTAAAAGAATCCTAAATCACTCGGAGTGATTGCAAGATGAAATTTAACATATTTTTTTAATCTGATTTGCAATAGATACATCTTATTCTGTAAACTGAGCCATACATATTTTTCCTGTGACAAAGCCAATCTCTTATATTTCTGATAAAATTATCAGAAAGTCATGAAAACTTTATAAATGCCAATGTTAAATCTGAGAACTTTTGCTTATTTGAATCATTTTTTTCCTCTATAGAAGTGAATATGTCCATTTTTTGCCATGCAAGTGCAATCTACAAACACAAAATATCAGTAAAACTAATGTTTATTAAGTTGTCCAGAGTCAGTTCCAAAATAATTTAGAACAGCTTATATTGATCTAAGATGTACATTGATGGAAATATAAGGACATAGTATAAATGAATGATAAATAAAACAGCCTCTATGACAAATGATACGTTTCAACCAATAGACTTGAAAACATATAAATTTAAAGTCTAGAGCATTTAAGTGGCTAGTTTTATCAAATGCATTGTTGTGTTTAAGATAGATAACACAGAATCTATTTTTTATTTTCTCCTAATATTATTCAGACCTAAAATAATGTATTGTTCTCTTAGGCTGAAATTACTCTGTGAAGCAAAGCACCTTGAAAAGGATTCTGCATGTCTTCCATCATAACTAATAATTTCCTAGGATCTGTTAATTTTTGGAACCTATGAATAATCCAGGAGAAATAGGCCATTTGTTAGTATACTTTGATTCTCTGTCTTCTGCTTTCAGTGAGGTTATATAGCAACCTATATCTATTTTTCTCTCAGATACTTAAAAAAAGTAGCGATCAATGGTTTTAAACTGTCTGAATTTTTAGTATTTCAAAATAATTTCAGAACTATTATATTCTCAGAGTTGAATAGTAAGTGCATTCACATGTTCATACATTATTTTCAAGTGTGTTTCCACTTTCGATGCAATATAGGTGTAATAGGCTTATACTATAATTTTCTCACTCATCATTTTGAGTGAACACTTTCATTTGGCCTGTGAGAGTATACATCCCCTTTTCAGTTTTAAGAAAGCTTGGATATTAAGCTACGATGTCTATTATCTCTCTCTCTAATTGTAAAAGAAGTTAGCATAACTATAAAATAGAAATTTTTCATTTTTATCTACTGCTTCTGTTATTACCAATACTAAGACATTCTGACGAGAAGGTATCTCACTACATGTAGTGCAGTTTTACTTTTCTGAAAAAATATTCATTTTTAATATTGCAAGCTAAAATCTGACTTAAAGGGAAAAAAAACTTATAGAAAAATACATAAAAAGTAACTCAAATGTTTGTGATGAAGTCATAGATTTAGGTACAATTTTATTATCCATGTTCATAAATTGCCTGGAAGTACTAAAGAGTTCATTTTGATATTCATATATGTTAAACTGTAAGGAACATCACTAAATTTATTATGGTGTATATGCACAAGAATGCTCAACATCCATAATACTGCATTTGATTCTGATCATCACAGTAGGAAAAACAGGTAAACAGTGAAGATGTTTGGTATTTGTGAAAATTAGTCAGCTATTTATTTACAGATTGATAGTTATTATTGAGCTTTAATTTTACAAATGTTTGGAAAGTGTTTGAGACATTCTGATCGAAAACCATGCCTCACAGGTAGGATTAAGACTGAGATTGATACAGCCAAACTTAATTTTTCATGCGTAGATACAGAAACTAGGTTTCAGCTTCCACATCTGCCATTGAGAAATAGAGTTATTAGCCATTTAGTTCTATTTTAGGTGCCAAAGAACACCAAAGAGATTTTTTTTTTTTGAGGGGGGGTGGGTGGGTACAGCTAATATTATACAAGATCAAGAGGAGATGTTATCTTTGAAGACCTAAGTGCAGCTGTCTAATTCTTGAAATAAAACCTACACCATTTCTTTAAGAGATCACTTTTCTCTTGCCTGATTTGCCTGATTATCTTGTTCTTTTTCAGAAGACGTCAAACATTTTGAGTTCATAAGGTGGCTCCTTCACTTTCTCTTTTACTTACATCAGTAAACTCCTTCACTTTGGCTGGATTTACAAAACACTTAAAATAGAAATTTTATAAATTTGGTCCTGGTTTTGAATATTGTATATCAGAGAACAGGTTGTACAAGACAAAATGCAGACAGCAGTTACTTGGTTAGAGGTGAGTACCTGCAAAAGCAGAAAAGAAGAAAAAGAATGTCTTTCATCCCTATATTTTTCCTAGATCAATTTTTTTCCTGATATAACTCTATCTAATTCAGAATCTATATGCTGGGGGGCGTATTTAAACAACAGCATAATCCTCTTCTAAATGTTTTGTAGAGTTAGGTTTAAGTCACACCTTGCGCTCAGGACTAATGTGCCCTGGGCAGGCACAATTCTCTAGTAGTCAGATGAGCTTTTTTTCACATGCCACTACAGCAATGGAAATATGAAATGGGGTTTGGTTTTGTTTTGTATTTTCAGGTTTGTACTTAAGCACTCAATTAGGAGAGAGTAGTTTTATATGTTTTGAGGTTTTTTTAATTGAAAAAGCTGAAGCTACTTTAAATGTACACTGTAGCATTACAATTTTTTTATGGTTTTAGTTTACACATAAAACCTACAAAAAGATGAAGCTTGCAATCTATGATAATAGATAGTAATGTTCTACTGACAACTGCATTGTACTTTGTTACCACTAATAAATTATTACTTTACCCATAACAGAAAGGAACAGAGATATGCATAAATGAACACATGGAAATTGCAAGGCTAAGGATTTATACACCTTATCTATAATTTTAAAGTGCAATGTAGGAAACTGCTTCTCTAAAGACAAATTTGTTTCAAAAAATTACTTTAGATTTTAGGGTATAAAGAACCACAAGGAAAACTGATTATTACCAATACCTTTGTAATTCATACAAGGTTAAGCTTTAACAGTACACTCTCAGGGCTGAATTTCAAATAGCTTTTGAAATAGTTAAAACCAGCATGTTCATTCACAATAGCCAGTGGATGTTACATCAGAATTAAAAAGAACTTGGTGGATGACACCAAGTAGAGTGGGGCAGCGGTCACACCAGAAGGACAGGATGTCATCTGGAGGGACCCAGACAAGCTGAAGAAGTGGACTTGTGAGAAACTCATGAGGTTCAACACGGTCAAGTACAAGATCCTACAGCTGGGTTGGGGTAACCCCTGGTATCAATACAGGTTGGGAGATGATGTGATTAAGAGCAGCCCTGTGGAGAAGGACTTCAGGATATTGATTGATGAGAAGCTCGACATGAGTCGACAATGCTCTCATGAGACCCTACCTGGACTATTGTGTCCGGTTCAGGAATTCACAACAAAAGAAGGATCTGGAACTGTTGGATTGGGTCCAGAGGGGGGCTACAAAGATGATCAAAGGGCTGGAACACCTCTTCTGTGAGGAGAGGCTGAGAGAGTTGGGCTTGTTCAGCCTGGAGAAGAGAAGGCTCCACAGGGACCTTATAGCAGCCTTCCAGTACTTGAAGGGGCTGCAGGAAAGCCAGGGATGGACTTTTTAAAAGGGCTTGTAGTGATAGGATGGGAGATTTAGGTTAGACATTAGGAATGAATTCTTCACCATGAGAGTGGTGAGGCACAGACACAGGTTGCCCAGGGAGGCTGTGGGTGTCTGCTCCCTGGAATTGTTCAAGGCTGGGTTGAATGGGGTCTTGGGCAGCCTAGTCTAGTGGGAGGTGTCCCTGCCCATGGCAGGGGGGCTGGAATTAGGTGATATTTAGAGTCCCTCCCAACCAAAAGCACTCCATGATTCTATGAATCTATGATTGTTTGATTGCATGATTCTAACTCAGACTTATTTAATTGAATTTGTAGGCATCCAATGTGATATGCTTCTTATGTAATCTGAGATAATTGATTGTTATGCCCTTTGTAGCTAATACAGTCATTTCTCTGACCTATTTAAGGATTATTCCTGTGTTGTGATTTATAGGTGAGGATATGATTTTAGCTTTATCTAATAAGACCTCCAGTACATCTACTGTTCATGCTTACCAGTCAGTCAAGGGATAACTTTCTTAATTCAGGATTGTTACAAATGAATTTCATAGAGATATTTTTACAAGCTTCTTTTAAAAAATTCAAATGGCAATGTTGCTTTGCAAGTATATGTAATAACTGTATAACTGACATCTTTCCAACTTGTTGACATGAAAAGATTGTGTTGTAGGTTGAAGCAGTGTTAGTTTTAGGTAACAGTTCCTTCTAATACAGTGATCTCTTAAATTTTAGAATAAATTTGCAGAGTAAGAGATACTAAATGTTATTTCAAGATTGTTTATGAGTATATGGTATACATGCACCATTTTTTAAATGATTTACATAATTACAAGATGATTGGTTGCTGGAAGAAACTTACTCTTTGTTCAGCAAATGTAAAGCGATCATTACCTCTGTGCTTCCATTTTTCTAACAGTGTCTAACAGTGAGAATCATAGTAATGACTATTGTAAATAATAAATCATAGTAATGACTATTGTCTTGGTTCTCACTAGATTATGGACTTGGAATGTTTAGAGTTAAAATAAAAATTATGAAAGCTGAGTGCTCTTTCTGGTATTTCAGAGGTACTTCTTTTCTTTGGTCAGTGAAAAATGGTAACAAGTACCAGATACAAGGCTGAAGCAGGAGTTTTATACGTTACCAAAATGTTACAGTGCTTGAAATTCAGATTCTTTTAGACTCTGCTCCTAAAAAGGGAAATACATTAACATTTTTAATCTTAAAACATATAGTGCTTTGAAGATAAAACTGAAATATTTCAAGTCAATATAGTTGTAAAGTTGGCAGAGCATATAGACATAGAATATCAAAATTTTAAAGAAACTGAAAAACCACACCACAAAGTAAAAACCCAAAACCAAAAGAATGTTAGTATAGCTTTGGTAGAAAGAAATTGGCAACAATTAATTTTTAGCAATCAATCTGTTCTTTAAATATTTGTGTCTTATTTTTTATAGTTATTTCTGTTAGAACTGCTTTTAGCTCTTCTTGTTAAGTCTTTGAATAACATAAAAGTACTAGCCTTCACATTCGATTATGATAGCCATGAAAACTCTGATCCTAAACTCTATGTAAGAGATTTAGCATCCCAGTAGGAATGAAATACTCCTGTAAACTCAGTAGAATTACCTTCAGTATGCCTTTTTCACTGTTTGAGCAGTAGAATGAAGATGGTTGTGGAGCTGAACTTCTGGGCAGAGATTGTGTAAACTGTGTGGATAAGGAGTTTTTACAGCATCCAAAATTACACAGGCCAAAAGAGCGATTTTTAACATTGTTTTATACAGTTTCCTCTGAATTCTTGACAAGAGACCAATGCTACAGCAACATCTGCTCCTGCTTCCTTTTACTCCCCTTGCATCAATTGTACAGCCTCTCACAGCTGCCCCGTATCTTGACATTGTACTTGCTGTGCATCAGCTGCAGAGGAGGCACAGCATGTTTTCAATTTGAGCTGTCAAAAAAGCCGTAAAGGAAGGAGAACAGTGTTGAAAAAAAAATAAACTATTTTAATTTTGTTTGTGTTTCTTCAGTCACTCTATATAGCTATGAAAATTTTCATAATGAGACTAGTCATGCTTATGCATCCAAATCATCCAGCTTAAATGATGAGCTTCCTGGATGAATCCTTTTTATAGTGATATTTTTTCTCAGCTTATTTTATGTATTATACTTTTATATTTAATATGCTGGCAGGTATGCTTGCCTTCAGCAAGAGTTGCAGGCAAGCAGATTTCACTGGCACTAACAATGCTACTATATGCATTAGCTCTCAGCATGCAGACAGGAAACTTACTTTACTTTTGAGTATTTTACATTCTTTGTATGTTCAGTATAAAGTAGCCTTGGGAATAGAACCCAAAATCTGTTCTTAAATCTAGATTAATTGGCACAGCAAAATGCATTTCTGTTTGTCATTGAAATTTGAATTAAAGGGAAGTTTAATAGATGTGAAACGGGAGCACTTTTTTACATAATCATGTCTACAAATTCTTTTTTCTGTTTGAAGACGCACCATATGTCTAAGTTTTTATATGGTTATGTTAAATGGGAGACAGTTATTTGCAAATAGGTAAATATATTCTCATCTTGTAGTTTTTTGAATGGTGAGTTCTAGTACTCCCAAATTTGCCATTATTGAGAACTACTAGTTATTTCTCCTCCTTTTTCTTCCTCACTTCTGGCCCTTGAATTACATTCAGAATCCCAGTGAAACCAGTGAGGAGGCAGAACTGAATAATATCTCTGTTTCATAATCTTCTCATCAGTTCAGCAGAAGAAATCACTCTGCACCCAAAATAGAATTTGGAATAGCTTTTGATTATAATTTCATCATATTGAGGAAACTCTATCAATTTTTTATTTTATTTCAAAAAAAGGGTCAAATAAAACATCATCTACCCTGTCCCAAGTTCATTGTTCTGATTGGAGTTTCATAAATATTGTAAATATTGCAATTTTTTTTTGAAAAAACAACTAAGAAGCAATTCATATCTTCATCTTACTTTACCATTTTCATACTAAGTTGTTTATCACATTGCCAGTGATACTAACCATTATCATCATATTCCAGTCTAGTCTGATTGTGAAGTTTTTGTGACTAAGCTATGATTCTTCTCTGGAGAATTCTGCGAGTCTCTGCAAATATCTAGAAGGATACTGCATAGCTGTTTATTACAACTATGTTATCTGTTATTCTTTCCATAAGGAAATATATTGGCACACTTACACATTTACAACCAAAGTCTGATTATATTTTTGTGATCCAAGGGTACACCTTAATCCAATTAATAGTCTCAAACAAGCAATGGTGGAGTGTGATATTTAGTGGTCAATTTACCTATTTTTTAATTCAGATAGAAAAAGTTTTATGAATTCTGTTGTATCTCAACTGGGTGCAGCAAAGCTGTATTGGAGGTTCTAGCCTTGTGAAGCTTGGTGCCCCAGTGGGGCATCTTGCTCACAAGTTTGAGTATTTATGTCTCGCCAAATTAGTATAAAATTAGTTCCATCTGCTGAGGTAGTAATACCCAGCAAAGCACCTTGCTAAACAGGTGGAGGAGTAAAAGACATGAATAAACAGAGGCAGGTGATTCATGATGCTTCATTTCTACTACGAATGATTTTCAGTAACTTGGTAGAGTGGGAAGAGGGGACTGATACAGCACTGTTGTTTTGATTGTTTCAGATGAATGCTCCATAGGTTACAGCTACTACTGTTGGAATGAAGCTTTACAGTGACAATAGTACAATGGAGGTGGTGCCTGCTCTCACAAGTTTGCATGCATGTCAGGATGCACTTAGAAAGGGCAGGTTACTGTGCAAAATTTTTTATTTCCTTCAAAATCAATCCCTTAATTTGAAGGGGTAAAACTGAACAAATTACGATCTTGTGAAATTACAAGCATGAGAGAAGTTTCTAAGCACTATGAGTGGTAATCTAAATAGAGCAGTGATGAAAAGATACTTTTTTATAGAGTTAGTCAGAAAAAATAATTTGAAATTTGACTTTCAAAGAAAAATATCAGTCTTCTTTTTACATTTAGGAGAGAAATGGGAGAAAACTACGTACCTACCACTGTCATTAACACATTTTTCTAGCTTATGGGAGGCTCCTCTTCCAAACTGAACAAAACGGGAACTTAAAATTATTGCCCTTGCAGAGCTGGAGTTTAATGTCACAGGTACTAAGCTGTTGAGGAAAGAACTGATCAGCAGGAACACTACAGGTGGTGTAAACGCTATCTCCTCAGTTATACTAGCACCACATGTAAACTGCCAAAATAACTTATTCTTGCTAGAAAGTTGAAAGGCATTTGAAACAGAATGTGTATTTTACGGTAAGCCGGAGCTTTTAATTGTGAATCTTTACTGTGAACAGTTGTTAGGCATGGTATTGGGGAGGGAATGAAAATCTGAGAAATATTAGAGACAAAGATACTTCAAAAATATATTTAATTAAAGACTAAGCATTTTCTGTCCATCTAGCCAAACTATAACACAAACCAGAGTCCTAAACATGAAAGTTCTGCCAAGTTTTCACCCCAGAAAAGATTTTAATCATAATGGTTAATTTTTGAATTATGTAGCATAAGCAGTGAAGCCAGAGAATATGGTTGTCTTCTAATTTGAAATTCAGAGACACGGGTAGTCCTGCAATGCATATTGGTCATGAAGAAACAGGAGTTTTTAAGAATTTTTCTACAACTACAACAATACGAGATATGCTACAAACTCCACATCCAGGAGCAAATTATAAGCAAAACTTAACAATAAAATGGATCTATTGATTAAAGCCTTCATTAGCCTCTGTTCCTCAATGGAAACTACTAGAAATCCTAATAAAAATCTGACAAAAAATATACTTGATTCAAAAAGACTAGCTGGTTGTTGAATGCTCACTGTATCAAATGTCAAGAGATGCCAACCTAATAGTGAATAAGCGGAATTTTATTTTAAATAGTTTGGTGTTTACTAAGAATTTTGCGGGGTGGAGGTGGTTGGGAGTTTGGGGTTTCGTCTGTTTTTTTAACCTGAGTGGAGAGAATCTGTTTAAACATTTCTCCTTCATTTTCACTGTCCACCGTTCTTAATCTTTAATTAATTGAAATTCTTCATTTTTTTAAGCATTTTTTTTACTTTACAGTCATCAAAGCACAATATAAAACCAATCATGCTTTTTAGTTATGTTATTTAATGTTTTAAGCAGAATTAGTGCAGCTTCCTGCAAGTCTAAAGTACCACAGTTCATCATAGGGAAACCAATAAGTCTCTAAGGAGAAAGTAGTGATGTTACTATTATCGTGGGCTTCAGTGAAGCTAAGTGAAAAGTCATTTATTCTATTTAAGATACTGAGCATGAATCTTTTAACTTCCCTGAACCACACAGAAAACACATTGTAAAAAGTCTTGGTTGTCCTGCCTTGTACACAGTTCCTGCCCCTGGGATCAAGTGATGCTTATTTTCTACTACACAATCACATCCCAACAGGCAGCTATTGCTGAGCTACAGTATGGTAAATGAGAACTGCTTTTCAAGACATTGCTGTAATTCTGTACTTTTTCCCAATCTCTTCCCAACCTCTTCAAGGAACAGAATTTCAAGGAAGGTGACAGAATGCTTCCTCAGCATAATGGAGCAAGAGATGTCAGATGAGACATGTAGGGGAAAGATTAATGCAGATCATTGTTAAGGCATCAGTGAAAGAAGCAACGGATCTAGATATATACTATTAGCTTTCTTTTTTTTGTAAATAATAGGGTGATTCAATAGTTTCCTCCCAGCACCTCCTTCCCCTGTTGAAGTCTATTACTTTTGACAAAGCTTTGGGCTGTGTACAGATCTATTATAGGGATTTCAAAAGCAGCAGCTTTAGGTATAGTCAGCTCAAAATGTAAAAGAGATGTTCTGCACTAAATGCAAGTGAATTGAGGATGGGAATTACACTGGAAATTCAATACGAACGTTCACATAAAATTTTGAATTCAAAGAAAAATTATATGCCGTTAAATTAGAGGTCTTCTATTTTGAGTTTTCTGCAGCTCTCAATCTATACTAAAGCCTACTAAGACTTGTAATTCATGATGTTATGGTCACAAAATTATGCAAAATTGATTTTTAGAATGAATTCTCACAACTGTTTATATTTGTTGACATTCAAGAAATATTAGGTTTTCATGGTATGTAAAGTAAATAGTTATTCCAAAGGAGACAAAATTCTATTAGTCTGGCAATATGATTTTCACAGACCAACAGCTGAGATCAGGAGCGGAGTATAAGAGTAAGAATAAGACAGCTATACCTCTGGACATTCTGTGGTTTAGACCCAGAAGTTGTAATCTTCCCTCTCTTGTGTAATCATTCTTATTAACTCACATAAACATATTTGGCATTCAAGTGTCTTACGACGTTGAATTAAATTATGCATTATGCAACATAGCACAATGTTTGGTTTGTGTTTTAACCAACAAGAAGATAAACGTACACAGTCCCCTGACCAGTATTATAAGAAATAATAGGCATTTTTTTCCTCTTTACCTTGTTTTTTTCAGTTAGGTTTTTATGACCTATAATCCTATTTTCGTTCAATTTTTTCTTATGTTAATTAATTATAATCTTATATTATATGGAAGCCATAATACGCATACAAATATTTTTCTTGTCTCTACTTAATATCTACATTTTTACTAAACTACTTTTGAGATGGGTTACATTGAATGAAACAGGGAATTAAAGAATGACATGTGAAAATATACAGTTGTAGAGCTATTTATCTGTTACTTAAGTAATAACTCCCGATTCTTGCATCCTTTTCTTCCTGCCAACAATTAAGCACATGTTTTCATAGAACTATCTAGGATATCTGTCAGATATCTTTCTTGGGAATATTACCTGATTTTGACAATGTCTATATGACTAGTGAAGTAGAGCAATGTTCAAATACCTACCTTTGAAGATAAAAAATATCAAAAATATCTGTCAAAAAATTATATATATGTTTTCTTTTTGCTTTTCCCCTTCCTGGTATTGGAAAAAAAAAAACAAAACTGGCAATAGGTCAACAGTCTTAGAAACAGGGGTTCTAGAACATGTCATTCCCCTTATTTTCGTTGACTACATCAATATAATTTTATCACTTCAAATTTAATTTTAAATCCATCTTTAAAGTATATGCAGTTAGAAAATTTTCCTCCATATATTATTAATTTAAATTCCTGACCATTTCTTCCCGTCAGCTCTTTTTATTGTAGCTTATTTTAATTTTGGTTACTTTGAAAATGTTGTAGTAATAGAACTCGGTGTTGTAATATTAGAAACATGCCTGCTTCTCTTGGGTTTTACGTCAATTTACATGATGAACAGGATGATTTTCAGTACAGATTACCATTAATGCTTCTCTCTTTTGCAGAACTTGTCCATTCTTTCCCTTTGGTTCCTGCAATAGAGTACCTAATCTGTGAGAAGGCAATTAATTTTACATATAATATATCTTACAATAGTTTAATTCGCTAAAGTGTCTTAGCAGAGCAAATTTCAAAGTCAAAAGCTTTTTGAAAATCAGAATTCATTCTGTCAGTAGTACAAGGCTCATCTGAATGACTCTTTTAGAGCACTCCGAAAAATTATTAAAACATAACATCTTAATAAAAAAATTGGTGTTGATTCTGCCCATATATTCTTTTTTCTTTGTTTATACACAATTTTTCTTGTATTACAATTTAAAGGAATTTTCCTTATTTCCCCCACCAGTTTGTTCCCTACACCCACACTGAAACCTTTTCTAAAAGCAATTTCCTTACTTGCCTCCTCCCTATCACCTGAAAATCAAGTCAATTTAGATGATAATATACCAGTTACCAGTTCAATATTTAATTTCTTTTATAACTTTTGATTGAAATGATTTAGTTCTATATCTTTTATCATTTCATTCTGAAAGCATGCTAGTAACATGTCAGTGTGTGGTACTTTCTTAGATTCTCCCGTATAAAGACCAAATGTGGAATAAGATCTCAATAAATTCCTTTGCTGTGAATGTTAATATAAATAATACATTTAGCTTTTCAATTATGTTTTATCTTTCCTTTAGTGTTCCATTTTTGAGATGATTATCTATCACTCCTGTCACCTTTCTGCAAAATTTTCTATTTCTGATGTGTTGTAAGAAGTTTTTAATATCAGTTATATTGCCTGTAAGAAGTTGTTCATGAAAATATTTTTTGTATAGTCTTATATCTCTACGTTTTTCTTGCCAGGTTTTATTTTGCATTTATGAAAGAGAATACTCCACTTTTCATAATCTATCTTGTTAAGTATTTAACTACTTCCACTCTTTCTTTCTTTCTTTCTTTCTTTCTTTCTTTCTTTCTTTCTTTCTTTCTTTCTTTCTTTCTTTCTTTCTTTCTTTCTTTCTTTCTTTCTTTCTTTCTTTCTTTCTTTCTTTCTTTCTTTCTTTCTTTCTTTCTTTCTTTCTTTCTTTCTTTCTTTCTCTTTCTTCTTTCATCCTTTCTTTCCGTCTTTCCTTAGTCATTGTTTACTTTTACACAATTTGAACCCCTCTAGACTGTCTCTTGCAGTGATGTTATTTTATAGACTTATTTTAATAAGATTTTAATGCAGTCCCTATCTATGGTAACTGAATACACACTGAAGAGGATCCTGTTATTAAGCTTAAATATTTTCTGAAAATCAATGCCTAACTGCTCAGTAAGCAATAAATAGTGCTATGATACTTCAAGGAAATTGTTGCAAACGTAAAGCAGCATGAATAATGAAGCACTGTGAACTAAGGATGTCTGAAATGAACAGATTCTGAAAAGCGTTAGAAAATAGTTTTGAACACTGTTGCCTGAAAACACACCTGTTTATAGACAAAACTGTACATGGAAATTAATAATGACAAAAAATAAAAATAATCCTGAAATGTGGCAGATAACAGTTTGTACTTTTTACAAACAACACATATTAGCTATGCTTACGGGGAAGTAGAAACTTGGCAGCTGGCATCCCCGTTGTACAGCACAAACATGAACTACAGTAGTTGATATTCACGTTTCCGCATTTTTCCTCTCACCATTCCTTACTTTCTCTTTTGGACAGTAAAAATTGTTAGTCCATGTTCCTCCTTTTTGAATGTAAGGATTTTAAGATAAGTGCTGTTTTAAAGAAATTTAGCTGTCTAAAAGTAAGGCATTTAAATTTGAGAAAAGCATCTAGAACATTTAAGGCAGACTTTGCACGGCCTCCTTAGCTAGTACTTTTTTTCCCTATTAACAGTTAATGCAGTTTTTCCTGTTTTCTGTGAGTGGCTCTCCAAGGGAGATCCCAAGTATTTCTGATAATATTGCAGGATCTTGCAAGAACATTGAGAGAGAGTCAGAGAGGATGTGACACAAAAGGCAGCAGCAGAGATTTATTTCTAGCCTCTAAAGATTCTTACATGCTCTGCTTTGCTCTGGAAATAAATTTTTTGATTAATAAGTGACTAACCTTCTGTCTCCTCACTGAAATTTCTTTCAAGTTTTCACTGAAATATCACTGAAGTGAAACAGTTTTTCCTGTAACGTCAACAACATCTGAAGCAGTGAAACAATTCCCTCTCTCAAGTATACACAGAAGACACAAAAGGACAGGGGCTACTATTTTACTTAGTTTGTAAAGTAAAGTGACTCTAAAAGAGCTTAGAAAAGTTATTTGCAGACAAAAGCATCAAATATGCTAAACACGTTTCTTCACAAGTAGTTCAAATACGAGATTTACACTTAACTGCAAGTATCTGATAAGTTCCTTCTTATTCACAGTTCTGCAAGAAGCATAACACCTTTATTCCATGGAGGTCATGTCAGGTTTATTATCTAGATTCACGACACTTGTCTGAATTTCACAGTGCAGCAGAAGCAATCACATAATAAAAAATAACTTTGTGTGACATAAAATGCCAGAAAAACTCTTCTGTGTTTCAAATGGATAACCAAAAACTTCAAGAAGACAGCAAGAGATTAAACACTTTCATTATTCTTTCTATATATTTTATAAAAAAAAACTTTTATAAGAGCAAACAACCCACACACACACAAAACCAAAACAATTGCATGTAAAAAAAAAATTTGCATTCTTGACATGATGTTTTATTTTTGAAGAGTAGTTTTACATCTCCGGTATCTTTGCTAGACAAAGTTTTACATCTCCAGTATCTTTGCTAGTGGCGTAGCAATAAGCAACTGGGAAACACCAGATTAGAACTGTCTTGCTCCTGCCGTTAAAGTTGCTACCCCCAAAAACAACTGAATAAAACCTTGAAAACCTTTTTGCTTTGGCAGGAAGGTAGGTCAGGCTTGGTTGCCACACACAGAACAAGTTTGCTCCGTCAAATGTTTGACAAGATTTTTTTAACATTTTTCTTTGAGCAGGTATCACAGTATCACAGTATCACAGTATCACAAGGTTGGAAAGGACCTCTGAGATCATCAAGTCCAACCTATAACCTAACACTAACACCAACACTAACACCAACCATCATCTAAACCATGGCACTCAGTGCCTCATCCAGTCTCCCTTTAAACACCTCCAGGGTCGGTGACTCCACCACCACCCTGGGCAGCCCATTCCAATGGCCAATCACCCTTTCAGTGAAGAATTTTTTCCTCACATCAAGTCTAAACTTTCCCTGACGAAGCTTAAGTCCATGCCCTCTGGTTCTACCACTGGTCACCTGAGAGAAGAGACCAATCCCTGCCCGACTACAGCCTCCTTTTAGGTAGTTGTAGAGAGCAATGAGGTCTCCCCTGAGCCTCCTCTACTCCAGACTAAACAGCCCCAATTCCCTCAGTCGCTCCTCATAGGGCTTGTGCTCCAGCCCCCTCACCATCTTCGTTGCCCTCCTCTGAACACATTCCAGTATCCTAACATCTTTCCCATACTGGGGGGCCCAGAACTGGACACAATATTCAAAGTGAGGCCTGACCAGTGCCGAGTACAGGGGGATGATAACTTCTCTGGTCCTTCTTACTACACTATTCCTGATGCAGGCCAGGATGCCATTGGCCTTCTTGGCCACCTGGGCACACTGCTGGCTCATGTTGAGCTTCCTGTCCACCAGCACTCCCAGGTCCTTTTCTGCCTGACTACTCTCTAGCCACTCTGTCCCCAGTCTGTAGCTCTGCATGGGATTGTTGTGTCCAAAATGAAGTACCCGACATTTGGACTTATTAATCATCATCCCATTAGAATCGGCCCAGCTCTCCAATCTGTCCAGGTCCCTCTGTAGGGCCATCCTACCCTCTAACAGATCAACCCTTCCTCCCAGCTTGGTATCATCTGCAAATTTGCTAATGATGGACTCAATCCCCTCATCCAAATCGTCAATAAAGATATTAAACAGGACGGGACCCAATACCGATCCCTGGGGGACACCACTGGTGACCGGCCGCCAACTGGATGAAACACCATTTACCGTCACTCTTTGGGTTCGGCCATCCAACCAATTCCTAACCCAGCACAAAGTGCTCCCATCTAGGCCACGGGCTGCCAGCTTCCCTAGGAGTCTACTGTGGGGGACCGTGTCAAAGGCCTTAAGGTGTATCACTCTGTCCATGGTGACTCATAGGATACATTACTCTTCCTCCTAAAGCTTTTACTACACATCACAGCTGTAGAGCAGACTGCTGTCTGGAAACTTTTTAGGTTTTTTAGATTGTGTAGGGCATGTGCCAAATAGCAGTGGCTCAACTAGATCAGACTGACAACATGAGCAGAAGCCACTTCTTCCCAAGGAAAGCTCATGCTGAGGTCCCACAGGGGAATCAGGAGGAGTCCTCAGGAGTGCAGGTACAAAACAGCTCACTGCCCAAAAAACAGTAGAGCCAGAGCCCTTAAGCTGATGCCAGTGTTCAGCTGGCATGTGGCCCTCAGGATCATCTCTTGAGTGTGGTTCCAGTGCGACTTGGCACATCCTGTTTTGCAAACCTAAGGGTATCAGATATCCTGTATTCAATGGTGCATGTTCCCTTCCCCTTCATTTCCAGTTCAGGGCCAGCTTTCTGCCACACAGGCCAAAACAACCTGGGCACACAGCATAACCCTCCTGACTGGAGGCTGCCAATCCTCACCATCCCCTAGTGCAGCTTACAGCTCCCTCAGGCAGGAGGAACATGAACACCCATCATCCAGCCTTGAAGGCTGCAGTGAAGACATGGCCTGAGCATTGGCAATCTTCAAACTGACCTCCTTGGCCGCAGAGAGATGTGCCCCGAGGAAAGTCTGGCTGCTGCTAGGCTCAGCTTTACCTCAGGCACCACCTCCAACAGCACTCTCCTAGCCATTGTCCTCACAGGCAGCAAGAGGTTGTAGAAGAGCAGGGTTTGGCTTGCCCAAAGTTCTGACCACCCCAGAACGCTCCATGGTCGCCAGCTGTGCCAGCTCCTTCTCATGCAGAACCCTTTGGGGCCACATCTTGCAGCCAGGGCCAGAGGACAGCCCCTGCCCAGGGCACTGGGCACCTCTGCAAGCAAACAAACCCAAATCCTCCTTGGGTTGAGTGGTAAATACAGCACTGAAGAGTGCAAAAAAAAAATAAAAACTTGTTTTCTACATTAAAAGAAGTGAAAATAAGTTATTTTATACTAAATTTTTGAAATATAAATATGAAATATTAAAGAAAATGTTAAAAGCTCTGCTGAGTGAGACAACCATATAGTTCTCTGTTCTACTAAAATAATTATTTTTTAAGAAAAAAGAAGTATTCAACAAAACTGGTAAATGCACTATGAAATTTTAATTCACATTTCTCCTTATTGTGTGGAAATATTGCAGTTACAGGAGAACTGGATTCTTGTGAAGCATTTCACTCGGCTTAAAGATGAATCATGATAATGTGCACTTGGTGCTTAAGTGAAATGTAAACTCTATTAAGAGCATTTGCTTTTTTTTTCTGCTCATTGATATATTTCTAGATAAATTTTACTTAGGAATGGACTTGGAGTAGAAATAATACACCAAAACCCTGATGCATGTTCTTGTGCCAAAATTCATAAAATTAATTGTTTCATTGTCTCCTTACTTAGTAATTTCAAAGATAAGTTACTGCATTACAGAGTACCACTGTTTATGTTTCAGAATTTTTTTTTTAAAAATGTATTTCTGTTTCGACTGAATTTGAAACTGGGGTTATCTATTATTTCAGAAAATCAGAATGGGTTATGATTCTCTTTTTACATAATTTGAACTACTGATATTATATGAAGACATTTTCTTGCAAATTTTGGCAGGTTCAGAATGCTGGTGTTGTGTTTTAAATTAATTCTTATCATTATTATACACTTAGTTGTCCCATTTTACCACACATAAAACATATTTAATATCGGTAAAATCTCTAGTGGCCACCACATTTCCCATTTTGGGATTAGCTTAGTAAAATCCATGTAGAGAAATTTTTCTTTCAATGGCCTTTGGTGGACTCCTTGGGGTGAAATCTAGATCATAATCCGTAAAAAAAAAAAAAGTTATTTCAAATGACTGGTGTTTCACTTCTCAGATTGTGAAATATGCCATCTTTTGCCAGCTTGCAATCTGTGAAATTTCGCTACCATGAATCTAAAGTCTTCAGACTTTCACAGGAGTTACCTGAAATCTTACAGGGCATGATGTCAGCCAGTGAAAGTGTCAATAGTGTTCAGAATGTGTTGCTAATCGATAACTGTATGTTCGGAACCATAGCTACCATTAATTTCTAAGCCAAACACATGCATCAGGCATAGCTGGACTGGAGGAAAGTTTGAGAATGAGTTGTCCTGGGTTTCCTTGGGTCAAGGTCAACCTGGAGCGACAATAGTGGTAAGAATTCTCTAATTTGGACAGTAAGGCCCAAAAATGTATGTAAGTGCTGCAGGTGAATTAAATTTCAGCCACAGTCAGTGAAGTTTTTCTTCAATAGGGCAACATATTTAAATTATACTAAACTAAACAATTTCTGAAATAATAGTTAATTACTTTCTAAAATAAAATATTTTCTTTTATTTCTCCTAAACTAATACACAGGCCTTTGAATATGTCACATCTGGAAGTAAGCACAGTGTTTTCAGATCCAATGTGTCAGAGAAAAACTATTACAGTACCATTAGGAAAGTAAATTTAGAAAGAATAATGCAGAAATATAATTCCTATATTTCTATTCATGTTGAGGAAAGAGTTTGCGTTTTCATAGGAGAAATATGAGATTTTTTTTTCTTAGCACTTTTAGCTGATACTGATAAATCAATTGCAAAATAACGTGCTATGCTCTGTTCTTGCTGGGGGAAAGTTTTTTTTTTTAAAACAAATTGTCCTATTCCCTTCCACAGTCACATCTGTGCTTTTTATAACATTTTTATCTCGAATAAAGAAGGTGTTATTTTAGATTCAGGGTGTAAGGAAAAGGAAAAGAGGAAAACAGAAAAAGAGAAGCTCTGCAAACAAGTTATACATTCATAAAAATACTAATAATATAGATTAAAAGAAATAGTTTATACCCAAATCATAAAAAAATAATCAAAATGCTTGAATCAGATGGAAGAAGATATTAGGTATGGAAAAGGAAAAAAGGGGAAATACAAGTTGCTAAAATAGAATTAGGTAAGATAAACCATGTGCCATTTGGAGGATATGTGCAGAGCTGACTGGAACAAGCTTAGTCTGGCATGGGGAACCCCAAGTCTCTTCTCACAGAAGCCATCCTCACAGTACCTCCCTTACCAAAACCTGGCCATGTACACCGACTACAGGCACTCAATAAGTTAATGACTATAAATTTAAGGCCAGTAATTCTTTAGGAAGCATTCTGCATCAAGAATTTTTAATTTTTTACTGAGTACCGAGAAAAAATAGACAAAGGGGTAGCTGTTTGAATATCTAAATATTCAAGCATCACACTAATCATTACACTAGTTTTACCTTTAAGGTAAGACTGATCCAACTTCTAGCAATTAAAATTTTAGGCATCTATTTTCAATTATCCAAACTCACCAGGAGATTCACCCAACCGTAGCAGAGACATTTGAGAGTATCTAAGAACTTGAGCAATGCAGGACTTCTACCAAAGATTAACTACTTTAGCATGTGCCTAGTGTTTAGGCAAATAAAATCCTTTCCCCTCCTCTTATGCTAAAATATCTTTTGTAAATTAAATTCTGGACTCATTACAAACCCCTTTTTTCCCTAAGATAGCTAAACAATAAAATGTATGTAAGAGATCATAAATATTACTTTGATCACTGTTGGTAATTAGTTAATTACCTATGAGTCCAACTCATAGGGAAGTCTGCTGCCTTCCCCAAGCCCGGGTACACGACATCGCCAAGAGACTCCCGGACCTAATTAAACCCTCCGATTATTACCCGCTTCTGGTGGTACAGGCTGGTAGTGATCAGCTAGCGAAAAGAGGGTCAAGGGTAGTTAAAAAGGAACTCCAGGAGCTGGGACGGTCAATAGATAAGGCAGGAGCACAGGTGGTGTTCTGTTCAGTTCCCCCGGTGGCAGGGATGGATACAGACAGGAATAAGAGAATATATGCAGTTAATAGATGGCTTAGGGGCTGGTGCCGGCAGAGGAATTTTGGGTTCTTTGATCATGGGGAAACCTTTACGGCACCTGGCCTGTTTGACCCAGATGGGTCTCGTCTAACTCCAAAGGGTAGGAGGATTCTAGCTCAGGAGCTGGCAGGACTTGTTGAGAGGGCTTTAAACTAGGCATGACGGGGGAGGGGGGAGTTACTAGGCTCACCAAAGATGTTCCTGTGGAGGATGAGCCATCCCAAAGGGGGTTGTCAGTAACCCAACTGAAGTGCATGTACACAAACGCACGCAGTATGGGAAACAAGCAGGAGGAGCTAGAAGTCCTGGTCCAGCGGGAGAGCTATGATATAGTTGCCATCACGGAAACGTGGTGGAACGACTGTCATAACTGGAGTGCTGCCATGGAAGGCTATAGGCTCTTCAGGAGAGACAGGCATGAGAAGAGGGGTGGAGGGGTGGCCCTCTACACTAGGGAAACCCTGGATACTGTTGAAGTTGAGATCGGTGATGACCAGGTTGAGTACCTATGGGTAAGAGTCAGAGGGGCAGTCAAGTCTGACCTCCTGGTTGGAGTGTGCTACAGACCGCCCGACCAGGAGGAGGATTTGGATCTTCTGTTGTTTAAACAGCTGGAGGCTGCCTCTAGATCGTCTGCCCTTATTCTTTTAGGAGACTTTAACCTTCCAGATATCTGCTGGAAACTTAATACTGCTGAGAGGAGGCAGTCCAGAAGGTTCTTAGAGTGTATTGAGGACTGCTTTCTGTCACAGCTGGTGAGTGAGCCCACCAGGGGTGAGGCTCTGCTTGACCTGCTGTTTACAAACAAAGAAGGGCTGGTGAGTGATGTTGTTGTCGGAGGATGTCTGGGGTGTAGTGGTCATGAGATAATTGAGTTCTCTCTGAACAATGTAATAGGAAAAGCCAGGAACAGAACATCAATGCTGGACTTTCGGCGGGCAGATTTTGGATTACTTAAGGAACTGGTCAGGAAAGTACCCTGGGAAATAGCTCTTAGTGGCAAGGGGGTCCAGGAAGCTTGGATACACTTCAAGAATGAAATTTTGCAGGCGCAGGAGCGGGCTGTCCCTGTGTGTTGTAAGAAGAGTCGTAGGGGCAGACAGCCGGCCTGGATGAGTAGGGAACTTCTGAAGGAACTAAGTAAGAAAAAGAGGATGTATCATCGTTGGAAAGAAGGGGATGTAAGCCTGGTCATGTTCAAGGATGTTGTTAAGTCGTGTAGGAGGAAAATCAGGGAAGCAAAAGCCCAGCTGGAGCTCAAATTGGCCACTTCTGTTAAGGACAATAAGAAGAGTTTTTATAAATACATCAATGGCAGAAAGAAGGGTGGCAGCGACCTCCACTCCTTGTTGGATGTGGAGGGAAATACAGTAACCAGAGATGCAGAGAAGGCTGAGGTACTTAATGCCTTCTTTGCCTCAGTTTTTAACAGCAAGGATGTCAGCTCGCTTGACAGTTGGCCAACTGAAGTGGTTGATGGGGGCAGGGTGAAATATGGCCCTCCTGCAATCCATGAGGAGGAGGTTAGAGACCTGCTGAGCCGCTTGGACCCTCATAAGTCTATGGGGATCCATCCTAGGGTGCTGAGAGAGCTGGCGGATGAGCTTGCTAAGCCGCTCTCGATCATCTTTCAGCAGTCCTGGCTCACTGGAGAGGTCCCGGAAGACTGGAAGTTGGCCAATGTGACGCCCATCCATAAGAAGGGCCGTAAGGATGATCCAGGTAATTACAGGCCTGTCATCCTGACCTCGGTCCCAGGTAAAATCATGGAGAAGATAATCCTGGGTGAAATCATGCGCCACTTGCAGAACGGTCAAGAAATCAGGCCCAGCCAGCATGGATTTAGGAGGGGTAGGTCCTGCCTGACCAACCTGATCTCCTTTTACGACCATGTGACTCGCCTGGTGGATGAGAGGAAGGCTGTGGATGTGGTATACCTGGACTTCAGTAAGGCCTTTGACACTGTCTCCCACAGTAGACTCCTAGGGAAGCTGGCAGCCCGTGGCCTAGATGGGAGCACTTTGTGCTGGGTTAGGAATTGGCTGGATGGCCGAGCCCAAAGAGTGATGGTGAATGGTGTTTCATCCAGTTGGCGGCCGGTCACCAGTGGTGTCCCCCAGGGATCGGTATTGGGTCCCGTCCTGTTTAATATCTTTATTGACGATTTGGATGAGGGGATTGAGTCCATCATCAGCAAATTTGCAGATGATACCAAGCTGGGAGGAAGGGTTGATCTGTTAGAGGGTAGGATGGCCCTACAGAGGGACCTGGACAGATTGGAGAGCTGGGCCGATTCTAATGGGATGATGTTTAATAAGTCCAAATGTCAGGTACTTCATTTTGGACACAACAATCCCATGCAGAGCTACAGACTGGGGACAGAGTGGCTAGAGAGTAGTCAGGCAGAAAAGGACCTGGGAGTGCTGGTGGACAGGAAGCTCAACATGAGCCAGCAGTGTGCCTAGGTGGCCAAGAAGGCCAATGGCATCCTGGCCTGCATCAGGAATAGTGTAGTAAGCAGGACCAGAGAAGTTATCGTCCCCCTGTACTCGGCACTGGTCAGGCCTCACCTCGAATACCGTGTCCAGTTCTGGGCCCCCCAATTTGGGAAAGATGTTAGGATACTGGAATGTGTTCAGATGAGGGCAACGAAGATGGTGAGGGGGCTGGAGCACAAGCCCTATGAGGAGCGACTGAGGGAATTGGGGCTGTTTAGTCTGGAGAAGAGGAGGCTCAGGGGAGACTTCATTGCTCTCTATAACTACCTAAAAGGAGGTTGTAGTCGGGCAGGGGTTGGTCTCTTCTCTCAGGTGACCAGTGGCAGAACCAGAGGGCATGGACTTAAGCTTCGTCAGGGAAAGTTTAGACTTGATGTGAGGAAAAAATTCTTCACTGAAAGGGTGATTGGCCATTGGAATGGGCTGCCCAGGGAGGTGGTGGAGTCACCGACCCTGGAGGTGTTTAAAGGGAGACTGGATGAGGCACTGAGTGCCATGGTTTAGATGATGGTTGGTGTTAGTGTTGGTGTTAGTGTTAGGTTATAGGTTGGACTTGACGATCTCAGAGGTCCTTTCCAACCTTGTGATACTGTGATACTGTGATACTGTAATTATTGAAGTTTTTCTGTGAAAGACAATTTGATAGTTGATCAAGAAATATTGACTATACTGACTCCTGCTTATTACAAATATAATATGGGAGAAAAATATCTGGATGTGCTCTTGAGCGCATTATTTATCAATATGCTCTGATAAAGGGTCTGTTTTCAAAATGGAATTACTACAGGGTTTTTTGCTGGACTTCACAGCTGTCATTAAAGACATTAGACTAAAATTTTATTATTGTTTTTCCAAATATATAACTCTGGCAAATTGTACTAATTTGGATTTTTATTTTCCCTAGTAGCTGTAAGGCAGTATATAACTAAAGCTCTGGCCTAATTTTGTTTCAAAGCAATGTACTCCTCAGTTTCATTGGTAATTCTTCTGGGTACAAATTTCTTATCTTTAATTCATCACAAATAACTTTCTTGCACTTTAAAATTTGTAATTGGTCTCAAAGTAATATAGCAGGTAAATTTGAAAATTAGTACTAAAGCACAAGAAAGCAGTGTATTTAAAAACTACTGAATATCTGGCATCTGCCTTCTCATCGATCTTTGGTCTACTTCTTTGCAAATTAATATCATGTATTTTGTTCATGACATATAAAGTGATACAGACATTAAACGTCAACATTCAAATCAGCCAAAGGAGACATATCTTGTTAAGCAAACATCCTGGAAAAATAATGACTTTTAAAGTAAGTAACTAATTGTGCACATAAAGTCAGAGTGAAAACTCATTCACATTCTGTTTTCCTTTAAAGGAAAACCTCTAAAGGGAAAATCTTTTACTTGTTGGTTTTGACAATAGTATGAAAACACAAACGTTGCTGAAATTTCTTAATTGTACCATGGGAGTCATCTGTAGTTTATTTCTACTCCTTTTGCAGTGCTTAATTCGTTCTTGTCAAAATAATTGATCAGGATTCTAGTTTAATTTCTTCATTTATCTTTATACGTATATATATGATCCACAGAGTCAAAATCAAATTTCTCCTGCACCAGTTGAGATGTTTAGCTTTATTGAGACTCCTTAGGGGATAAAAAAAAAAAAAGAAAAAAGAAATTTCTAGTTGGTTGTACATGGTACACAAGTAGAGCATTATTTATTTCTTGCAATTCCAGCTTTCTTGAAGTTAACTTTATTTTCTAAACTAGACACCTAAGCTCCTTACATAGTCAGAGGGGAGAGATATGTACCTCGAGAAGCTTATTTATTTGTTTTAGTTGATAACCTGGTATAAGAACATTTTTATGACATATCTCTTTCCAGGTACACTTAGATTTACATGTTATCCTCAAATATCTGACAATGTCTATCAGGAAGCAGGTGCATTATTATATGTTTATTTTTAAAAGTTTTAACTATAACAATAATCCTTTTTTTCCCTGAAAGAACAATACCCTTAATTAAATATTAAATAGTTATTTATTGCCTCTACTCTCTGAAACAGCCAAAAAAAAGCTCCAAAACCCAGAAAATGTCACAGATTTTTTTACTCACTAATAGCCAGGTGATCATTCAATAAATAGTTTAGATATGGGGGAGGGAAAAGAAAAATCTGAGTTTCTTCATTCCATCTGCCAAAGAATTACATATAGTTTGCCACATCTGGGAAGTTATTATCCATGTCACTTTCAAAGAATACAAGGTTTAGAAACTCCCTGAACAACTTATCGCATTGTTTACCAGTCTTCACTTTCAGATTTTTCATCTCCCAATGTCTACCGTAACTTTCTGTGTCTCAAATTGAAGCCCATTTCAATGAATCATTTTATGCCAACAGTTTATTATTAGTACTGTACTCTGAACTTAATACATTGTACAGTTTTCCACTTAATGGCTTCTGGGAATGTCATTATTTCCTCCTGATGTCCTTGGGGTTTATATGTAGTCAAATTGTCTGCGTGAAAGTTTTTCAGTGAGTTGACTACACAGAACATATTCTTCTCTTTCTCCTTAATGTAACTTGACATTCTTCCGTATTTCATAACTTTAATTGATTAAATCAATAAAATATTTAAATTAAGTAGCTACAATAGGTAATCAAATCAAAACCCTTCCTTTCTTCATAGCTCAACGAGATATTTCTGGTGCGTACACACATGAAGAGATGAGAAAGAAGAGAAGTGAATAAACACAGCTAAATTATTCTCTTGTCAGTGCAAAGCAATGAAAATATGAAGTGGTAGGCACAGGCCAATATGTCACCTCTCATGCATGATTTCTTGCAAGCACTATGTAATTTTTGAAACCCATCAAAGATTTCCCTACTCCCTGTGTTTAATTTAAGTACTGCTTACCTAAAAGCTAGGTAAGGAATGACTTCTGTGACAAGAATTTTTTATTTTCTTTTTTTAACCTCTTTCATACCATAAATAAACACGACTTTTCAAATGATTTTGCAAGAGAATTAGCCTTTTTATCAAGATACGGATTCAAGGAGCTGTACTGAAATTCTTCAGACCAATGCTCTAAGTAAGAGATTACTGGTGACTTCACATCTTCCTTTCTCTAATAAGAAACTTCCTTCAATAGCAAAATATGACATGTTCACTGAAAGTATCACAGCAAGAGCAGCTAATTCTAGGTCCATTCTGGAACTGAAGAAGTTCTTTCAAGTCATCTATAGGATCTTTAATTGTTGTAATTTCAATTCTATTGTATGTGCAAATACTGTCTGCATTTTGCTGTCTTCTATTTCTTAAGGACTATCAAACTGAGTCCTAATTTCTTACGCCTGACTGATTTGAAAAAAAAAAAAAAAACAAATCCTACTTGTTAGAAAATAAAAGACTTGAGGAATATAAGAAAATACTTTTACTCTTCTCTACAGAATGAGATGCATAATTTTCAGTAGCACATCATGCAGTCATATAAGTGCTTGAAAAGTGCAAACTTTCTTATAATGAACACTGAGAAAAAGTTAAATATCTCCCATTAAAAACATACTGGCATTCTAGAACATGGCTGATCATCTTTCTGAGATGCAAGACATCCTGTCAAAACCTTGCTGTGTCTACTGTAAAATTTTCAAAACTCTTGGTGCTTTTATTCATGTTGCTATTTAAAATCTCTTCATTCTTTAGTCAAGGAATAATCTGTTAGTGGATAGCAGTGAAAAAGGACATATAAACACCAGCTATAATGGTGATTTTAATTTTTTTTTAACTTTGATCAATTTGACTTGCATATCTGTTCTTGGAAGAACTGCAAGTACTGATAAATCTATCTTGCACTTTTATAATGGAGAACATTATTGCACTTACTAAGACAAAAATCTCATTTGTATCCTGAAACAAGAGATAGCTGATGACATATCAGCAACACTAGGCAATGGTAAAATTATAAAAGAAAAACAATTAAACTTGACAAGACATAAAAGGAAATACAAAATTACAAAATTACTCAGAATGAGAGGAAAACTGGATTTCATATAGAACTGTAGGAAAAGGTGGTTAATACAAGCTAAATGTAAGTGAATTTAATGGTACAAAAAAATGGTATCTAATTAATTCAGGAACTGATTAACAGGAGTACTTAATCCGAAATGCAAGACAGTTATTTATCTCTTCCTATTTTGAGAGATTTCTCTTTGCAAAACAATTGAATAAGTGCAAAGAGAATAAGATGGAAAATTGTTACATATAACTTTCTTAGGTCTGGAAGACCCGAAACTAAAGGATCAAGAGATGAAGAAATTCCATATTGTAAAAAGATTATCATAAAGAAGAAAAGAGTCAACCTTGTCTATCCACTGGAAACTAACATAATAATCACTATGCAGAACAGAAGATTAATACGTGAGAACTCTCTTTTCCTGCTTGATTGACTATAGAGGGAATTAAAATATTAGGATAAGCTAAGGACTAGGAATATTTGTATTTCATTGATGTTGTCATATTTCACAGCTTATTTCAGTTATTTAAAAACAAAACAAAATTATTAAGACATACTAGATCCTGGTATATATTCATGAATAAAAGTTCACTTAAAAAGTTAATGTTTCTATCACCCTATTGAACTAAGAAAAACATTGAGTTAGGAATAAGACATTCTGTATTTTTTTTCATAAATGTTCTTGTTCTTAGTTTAATTCCTCTGAACTTTAGCTATCTAGAAAGTAATATTTGAAAATATTACCTAAAAGTTTCTATCAGTAAGCAAAAAAAAAGAATATGTGAGTGATCTTTTTGTTTCGACTGCCTAAAGTTAACTCTTTCTTGTATGCTTGCCTTTTCTTTTTTTCTGAGCTGGGTTTTAATTTAGAATAAACAGAAGGCAGAATAATTCTGAAAATAAAGTTGTTACATTTCTCAGACACTTTAAGCTGATATGGTTAGAGATATCTTGGTTTGAAACTGATCACAGAATTCTGCTCTTCAGTATATGTTTGATTTACTGTACCTATACAATAAGACTATCCAGTAGTAGTGGCATAAATTCTAGGGTTTGTTTATTCTTTAAATTCAAATATTTTTCTGAGCTAAGTTCTAAAAAGAAATTTTACTTTTTATTTAAGTATTTAATTCAATTTTTAAATTACAGTAAAAAGTAGGTCTATACCTAGTTAATTTTTAATTTTATGTAACTATTGGTAGTCTTAATATCCAGTAATATTTTTTTTTTTCACGTGAAAGCACACTGTTCAAGATCTTATTACAGTATCACAGTATCACAAGGTTGGAAAAGATCTCTCAGATCATCTAGTCCAACCTATGACCGAACACCAACACCTACTCATCGTTTAAACCATGGCACTAAGTGCCTCATCCAATCTGGTTTTAAATACCTCAAGGAACAATGACTCCACCACCTCCCTGGGCAGCACATTCCAACGGCCAATCACCCTTTCAGTGAAAAATTTTTTCCTAATATCAAGACTAAACCTCCCCTGACGAAGCCTGAGACCATATCTTCTTGTTCTGTTACTGGTCGCCTGAGAGAAGAGACCAGACCCTGCCTGCCTACAACCTCCTTTTAGGTAGTTATAGAGGGCAATAAGGTCTCCCCTGAGCCTACTCTTCTCCAGGCTAAACAACTCCAGCTCCCTCAGTAGCTCTTCTTAGAGCTTGTGCTCCAGCCCCTCCACCATCCTTGTTGCTCTCCTTTGGACACACTCCGGCATCTCAACATCTCTCTTAAACTGAGTGGCCCAGAACTGGAAACAGTACTCAAGGTGCGGCCTAACCAGTGCCGAGTATAAGGGGGTGATAACTTCTCTAGTCCTGCTCACCACACCATTCTTGATGCAGGCCAGGATACCATTTGCCTTCTTGGCCACTTGGGCACACTGCTGGCTCATGTTGAGTTTTCTGTCCGCCATCACTCCCAAGTCCCTTTCCACTTGTCTACTCTCCAGCCACTCTGTCCCCAGTCTATAGTTCTGCATGGGGTTGTTGTGTCCAAGGTGTAGAACACTTGGACTTGTTAAACTTCATCCCATTGGAATTAACCCATCTCTCCAGTCTGTCAAGGTCTCTGTGTAGGGCCCTCCTACCCTCCAGCAGATCAACACTTCCTCCCAGTATGGGAACTTGCTGATGATGGACTCAATCTCCTCATCCAGATCATCAACAAAGATATTAAATAGGACCGGGCCCAACACCAACCCCTGGGGGACACCACTGGTGACTGGTGCCAACTGGGTGAGACACCGTTCACTATCACTCTCTGGGCTCGGCCATCCAACCAATTCCTAACCCAGCATAGAACCCTCCTGTCCAAGCCATGGGCTGTCAGCTTCTCCAGGAGTCTACTATGGGAGACGGTGCCAAAGGCCTTGCTGAAGTCCAGGTATACCACATCCACAGCCTTCCTCTCGTCCACCATCTGAGTCACACGGTCACAAAAGGAGATCAGGTTGGTCAGGCAGGATCTGCCCCTCCTAAATCCATACTGGTTGGGCCTGATCTCTCAGTCATTCTGCAGGTGCTGTATGATTGAACCCAGGATTATCTGCTCCATAATTTTACCTGGAACTGAGGTCAGACTGACAGGCCTGTAATTACCTGGATTGTCCCTATGGCCCTTCTTGTGGATGGACGTCACATTTGCAAACTTCCAACTAGTGTTATTTTAGTTTCTGTTACTGTTCTGATTTAAAGTAGTTCTCTTAATCAGAAATAAGAGCAATGTCTCTAAGAAAGGCTTTATTCTTAATATCCTCAATTTCCCAAGAAATTTAATCGAGAAAATGTTCTGGTTGCATATGATTATCTACATTTGTTTGAAAAGATTGTGTAAATACAAATATTTGATTATGAGCAAATACAGAGCTAAGAATTAATTGTTATGACTTGATAGTTAAGTGTTATGAGCTGCTACCACTGTTGAACCAGCAAGAATTCAATCAGGCCAAGACAAACCTGGGCATCTTCTGAGGTCCAGTGCAATAAGTCAGTGCAAAGCCTTTTACTACTGATTGGAAATGTCATATTTGCTCAGTCATGCCTTCCAACGCTATTTAATATTTATGTCTAAGCAGATTTGATCCTTTCTAATAAGTAGACTTAGTGTGAGTATGGAGGGTTTTCTGGGAAGTTTATTAACATTTCTAGTCATGATGCTTTTATTTTTATGCCTGATGATATATGCATTTGACTGCCTCTCACTTCCAGTCTATTAGCTAGAATCCAGATAATTTACTAAAAAGACTTGAAGTTGCCTACATTAAATAAGAGAGTCACAGCCTCCATTAATACTTCAGCCTTCCTTACTATTTCAGTGAAAACTCCTTGATTAGAAAAAGAATGCCTAGTCTGAACATTTCTTATGATTTTCAGTAGATTTGAATCATCCAGAGTGTACAAGGCAGTGTGGTGTAGATTAAATGATGTGCCCACATACTCCAGAAGTGTCAGACAAGTAGCTTTCACAAATAAAGAATTTCACCAAAGGGGAAAAATTAAGCAAGTAAACGAAAAGCCAAGAATTTATCTTCTGCTCTGCAAGATACAGTTGAACAAGAAAGAAAGTATATTAAATATTGTGAAGCAAAATGCAATGGACATATTTTTCATTGCAAGTGTTGGTGGTTTTCTGTTGTCGGCTTTTTGGTTGTTTTACTTTGGATGTATACTCTATAGACAAAAATAATGAAAAGGAGAAAAGGATCTGGTATTATTTTTAGATGCATACAATTCTGGCTAGGAAACAATGTGAGACACATGAAAAACTACAAATAGCAGAAGTACATTGAACCATAAATACATATATATATATTCATGTTTAGTTACCTGAGGAATCACCTACATGAATGTGATATGATTCAGTTTGATTTTAAAAGTCTAGCATGTGACAGTTACCAGAAAGTTATCTCCTGAGTAATCTAGACTCTTATGGTTCACGCTTTAAATTTCAGGACTGCCACAGTTATACATGTTTCCAGTACCAGATGAAAGGACCTACTTAATCCTTTAGTAAGTAACTTGTAGTTGCTTGGCTAGTAGAGTAGGTTGCTTACCAATGTAGTAAGTAACTTGACATATCACAGACATACCGGGTTGAGTTAACAGACTTAATATAATATATTTAAACTTTAATTTATTTATGAAAACCAATGTGGGAATGTTATCGTCTTTCTTCAGTTTTCTTGGTTATTTAGAAAGTCTGTTCTAATAAATTACTTAAATACCTAAGGAAGTGGACTAGAAGATTTAAGACAAATTTAAACTCATCATCTCAAACTCAGCTGCCACTTAAACTGGGAGAGAGAACAGGTCCAGATGTGTTATCAGCTTCTTGCTCTTAGTGTATTCAGGGTCTTCTATAAAATACAAGACATGCTCTTAGCACAGAATCAAGAAGTATCACTCATTTCTCAGGTGACCAGTGACAGAACTAGAGGGCACGGACTCAAGCTTCGTCAGGGAAAGTTTAGACTTGGTGTTAGGAAAAAGTTCTTCACTGAAAGGGTGATTGGCCATTGGAATGCGCTGACCAGGGAGGTGGTGGAGTCGCCAACCCTGGAGGTGGTTAAGGGGAGACTGGATGAGGCACTGAGTGCTATGGTTTAGATGATGGTGCTAGTGTTGGTGTTAGTGTTGGGTTAGAGGTTGGACTCGATGATACTGTGATTTAACCCATGCCTCTGCCTTAGAACTATGTGTTTCAGGCTGTACTCCTCTTCGTTCTTGCTCTTTCCATTGAATTTGCAATCTCGTTTTATATTCAGTAACAGAGACTGAACACGAAATATTCTTTCTCTCAGCACAGATTTCTTTGCTAAACAAAAAAAAGAAAGGATAGGAATCCACCCTGACAGCAATAAACTAAATCCAGGTTTCTCAGGGGTGCTTTAATTACTAGAATATTTAATGCATATGCTATTGTCCTTTAATAAGGAGTCCAGAGAGTTCATTTTGTACATTCATAACTCTTTTTAAAACACTTGGTCTAGTAAATAGTTTCAGAGTTTAAGTCACAGCTTCAGAGTCTATTATATTTTATGGTTGTAGACTAAACTTGGAGGATTTCAGCCACTCCCACACATTCTTATTTGCTTATGTTCAACAATTCTTACTCTCTGGCCCAGACATCTCCACTGTGAATACTTCTCTCACTTCATTAGCTATCGTCTTCAAACATAAAAGTCTTGATACAAAACTCTGGCGAGATCTTCAGTCAGTGCTGGGGGTCATAGTAACTATTTTTTGCATATAGGTCCAACTGCTTAAAATACATCACTTTTTAGTTTCATGTGATCCTGAAGTCTAGCATAGCACTGATTTCTGCAGAACTCACTCCCATTACTTACCAAATATATCTCATATCTTTTTGTTTACTTGTTTGGTGGGTTTTTTGTTTGTTTTGGGGTTTTGTTTCTTTGTTTGTTTTTAATCTTAAATTATAAAGTAGATTAACTTACAAATAGTATATATAACTTTTACCTCCTTTACCTTTACAAAAGAACAGTAATAAATTGTCTTTACTTCCTAAATTAGTCTATGGTATGTATTATGAACTCTGGTATAAAGAAGCACATGGAAAAAAAAATCAAATATAGGAAAAAAGTACCAATATTTCAAAACTTGTTACAAAGAATGTGTCACTAAATTGCAGTTTACATGCCTTGATGAAAAGAAATGTAATACTTTTACATAAATAAATAACATCATGAAGGTGCAGGAACGGAAATAAGCGATCTGAACCTAATGCCAGTTTTAAAAACATCCTATTACATGCTGAAATTTCTTAATTTTATTCATGGGAGCACTCTACATGCATAGATGAACAATAAGAAATAACATGGCATATCAATACGTCTCCTACATGACAATATCTGCAAAATAATGAATGTTTTTCCTGCAATTAGATCTTCATGATCAAAATTCAAACTGAGCTGCAGAGATTCTCTAAGTAATAAATAGGATGATCGCAAACCTCAACTCAGTTTCTCTTGTATGGATATCTCAACCTTGAAAACCATATTTAAGAATTTGGTAAGGTGTTTTTCAACTGATCTTCAACTAATAGAGTAAAGAAATACTATTCCTTCACTGCAGAAAATCTATTACTATGAGATTATTGTTTTCCAAACAATTAATAATGTATCATATCAATAGCTTCTAAACAAAAAATAACGTATCTACCTGTACGGACAAGCACACTTGAGGAGACCAAATAAGACCGTGAGAAGACGATTCAAATGACAGAAAATCAATTTGCCACAAAATCTCTCTTGACATTTAACTTTTTGTCATTCTTTTCTTTCTGCCTGAATAATGCCTGAAACCATACCTGATGTCCTTAACCCAATTCTTCCAGAAGTTTAGTTATATAATAAATCAGTCTTTTCAATGAAGTCAGATAGCATTTCATACTTGCTGGAAAATGAGAGAATCACAGAATTTCTAAGGTTGGAAAGGAACTCTAAGGATCATCGAGTCAAACTCCTTGCTCCTTTCAGGACTGCTTAAAAAGAAACCATATGACTAGGAGTATCCTGTAGATGCTCCTTGAACTCTGACAGGTTTGGTGTCATGACTACTTCTCTGGGGAGCCTGTTTTAGTGACCGACCATCCTTTCAGTGAAGAACCTTTTCCTAATGTCCAGTCTGAACTTCCCCGAACTGCTTCATGATGATTTTCTACATGGGCTGCAGGGGAATTGCTGCTTTGGTACCTGGAGCACCTTTCCCCCCCTAGTTCATGCACCACCTTGGTGCCTGCAGGGCTGATTCTTACACATTTTGTCACTACCTTAACACGACAGCGGCACTTCAGTTTTTATCCTTTCTTAATATGTTATCACAGATGTGTCATTCATCTGTGTCCTGCAATGGACCCCTTTTGAATCCTGCTGTAACCAACTGTGTCTGGCATGTGACAGCCTTTATTTCTTCTCACAAAGGCCACCCCTGCAGTCCCTTCACTGCCAAAACATTGACACCTACACCCAGTCTAATACCTACCTATTTTGATCATGTGTTTAATATAGACCTCAGAAACTCATTGCATTCACCTTTAGGAGCATAACTTCTGTTTGTGCTAACGCATCTATCTCAGTCAAAAACTGAGTCTGGATTTAAACATCAAGTATTGGAGAAACTAGTATTCTTTGGGTTTTTTTGTAGTTTCTAAGTATAAAGCAGTGTTCTAGACGGACAGAAGAGTAAGACGTATTCTCTTAAAACATAATGGACATAATCCTTAACAGGAAGTAAATCTTCATAGTTCTTACCTGCTAACATATTCTTGTCATTCTTGTAAATAAAGGAGGGGATATTGTGTGTGTGCTTGTTTTTTGATTGGTTGTTTTTACCTCATCTATATGAACATTTCTTTGAATAAGGATATGAAACCAAGAGTTTCTAAGGTCACGAGCTTGAAGATTATGACTTTTAAAAATGGCCTTTTCAAATAGTTAGGCGATTTTTAAGGCATTTAAGAAATCAATAATGTTTCCTGAAGCATTCTGGAATCATCCACTTCTCCAAATCCTGTTCTTAAAAGTGTATGCTTTTATTCACCTATCTTGGATAAAGATTTACTGTTGCAGAGGATACATAGCAAATAATTTTACTGCATTTCACTTGTTTTTTCTGGTTGTGTATTAGCACAAGTGCACATAAAACTTATCTTCAACTACCTGTACTAACAATAGATTTATGTTCATAATAATAACGCAACAGTTACATATGTACTTATAAACATGCTTCACTTGAATCAAGTTAAATGAAAATCAGAGTTTTTGTTCATTGTAAAATGTCTTTCATTTCAAACTGTGTTAAAATTTGAAGAGTGCATGTTTTCCTGGTTTTCTATAGCACAAATCAGTTCATTCAGAGAAGATACTACACTATAGTGATTTTTACAATTACTGTGACATTTCAAGTGGTTCAAATTAGTCTATACTCATTTATTTTTAAGACACTATAAATCTAAAATGGTTTTCAGTATCATAGAGCGCTGCCTCAGAAGCGGCATGGTTCTTATATGCTATACTATTCTCTTTGAAGAGAAGGCTTACCACCCAAACACCTCGTGCTTTTGTACACCCTGTATGTACTGGAAAAGAGCAAACACGGAAAACAGTCCTGTGACAACCTTATATCATGGAATATGAAACAAGATTTCCATGAGTATACTATAATAAAAACAGTAGGGAGGAGAAAAATAAGTCAGTATCATGTTGAAATTGTTTGAAACATGTTAGGTCAAACAGGGAAATCTTATTTGCTTCATTACATGTTGAGCTACTGCCAAATGGAATACCTCTTTTACTTGAATAATTTGCAAACTTTTAGCGAAATAAAGATAATAAAAACAAACCCAACCAACTCGAAAGCTACACTTCCGGTCTAAAAATTACTCTGCTGGCTCTAAATTAGATTACTATTTTCTTTGGGTGTGATTTTCAGTAGTGTACACCTTCCTAAGACTGCAGATTATGCTATTCATATTTATACTTTTCACTTTTGAAACAGAAAAATACCCAGAAGTCTCATACAACTAAAAAAAGGTAGAAAATATATTCTACATCATGCCTTTTGCTCCTTCCACAATGGAACTGCAAGCATACCTAGGAGAGAATAGAAAAAAGCAGAAAAGGTTGTTAATATAGTCCATGATTCTTTGCCATATCAAAATGTTTCTTTCTTTCATAAGCAATTTCTAGCCCTTTTTACAGTATACTAATACTTTACAGAGGTGATTGTGGAGCCGCAGGGAAGTACTGGGACTACAGAAAGCATATTTTCACACATAAACCCTAAAATACATATAATTACCAATAATTACTGGTCAAAAATTTTATCTGTCATTACTGCATGCTGAATGGGGAGTCATTAAAATCTGAGGTCACAAGCATTTTTCCTTTGTAGATAAATTAATTGCTCACTACATTAATAGAGTGGATTTTGATTTCCTGAACAGGGAATACAGAAAACAACTTCTATGCCAAATACCTGTTTATATTCAACTGAATATCTCTGATATTAAAATATAATTCCAAAAAGTGGAAAACAGATATTTGCACCACAGTCCTGTATATTTACTGGTGAAACTGTAAAAAACTTATTATGGCAAGATTTAGATAAGTAACATCACATGACAAGATTATATTTGCCTAGTACAACCTTAAAGTCTCTTTTTGCCGTAACTGAAATACTAAAATACTAAAATTGATTGAACTTAGTTCCTTTTTGGTATAATAAGAATGAATAAAGATTTATCTATGATAGATGCTTTATGTTGAAATTTTAGCTTCCAGTCCAAAGGAATAAAGCCTGAAATACTTTTCCTAAAAATGTTTTAAAAAGGGGCTGCCAATCTTTTTCGAGTATTCAGCATGTCATTTTTATTTCCTTATTCAATCTACTTCAAAAAAACTCAGAGACAGATACTGCCTGTTTGAGCACCACTTTACACTCTGCAACTTCTGCATGTCTTCTCAGTGAAGAAGTCTATATCATACAAAGTGATAAAGCTTTTTTCCAAACAGAACTAAATCAACGTTTAACTTTGTCAGAAAAATATCGTTGCATCTAATGTAAATAATCAACAATAAAATAGTTATATTTTCTGGAATATAAATGTTCTTCTAGATGGTTTATGTTTGGTTCCTTTAGGTATGATGTTAGATAGGAATGAACTATCTGCTAATATAAATGTGTAATAAAAAGCTGTTGTGATTTTATAACATTTTTTTATCATTTAATTTAGTGATATGTCTTTTATCAATTTGCGTTGTATATCACACTGGGATAAGAATTCCAAGAGTAATCCAGAAATATATTTAGGAATATATTTAGAAAAAAATTCTAATCAGTGTAAGTTTATAAGTTCAATATTAAAAGGAAAATAAGTTTTTGGATGAGTTTTGGAAAAGAAAATATAGAAAATATATGATTTGATTCTTGCTTCTATTGTTGTTTATTGATTTAATTTTAATTATATTTGAACTATTAGCATCTGACTCAACTATCATCTTTGTATATTCAGATACTGACAGACGAATGCATCCGTCTAGCTTGGAAGTATAGAAGCTAGCTAACTTGGAAATGCTTATCAACTCAAACATGAGCGAAAAAAAAAATATTGTTTTTTTAATGTTTTGGTCCTTTTAGGGTCCTGGTTTAGACTTGTAGTCTGCTGCTAGCAACAGCATCAATTCCAATAACCTACTGGCTAACAAAACCAAAGACAATGCAAACTCACAGATAAGTCCATGTAAGAATAAATTTTATGTTAAATTAACAAAAGCCAGGAAAATCACATAAGAAAACTCTTTCAGTAGGAACTGAAATGTAGTCTGGAAGCTAAGGAATGCCTTCCATTGACTGTAATGACAATAATAAACACGAACCACTTGAGATATGCATTACTGGATTTATTCGTCTTTGGTTTTAATGCTAATTCTTGAATAAATTACTATTGTGTCCTCAATGCTGAAATAACTTCTCTGGTTATACTCCATTTAATTATGCCTCTGTTTGATTTCTGCTATGTCTGCTCAGTTCTCTGTTCTACAGATAACAGCATTTTTCTGTGTATTGATTTCTGATTTCCTCAGTGGAAGAAGAAATTATACATTATTATACATTAGTCACTTCTCTAGCAAATCTGAGCCAGTCTGAAGGCAGTCAAAATCAGGAGTAGTGAGAAGGTGTCAGTTACTGTTTTCTCCCACCATTCTTTGCTTCTTTGGTTGTCTTTCTTTCTCCTCCCTCCACCTTCCTCTCCTGAGAGCAATTATGGACAATTAGAATAAGATTGGTGAATAGTTACTTGTCTGAAGTAATGAAAGTATGAAATAAGTGGAAATTATTTCATATAAATTAAGTCATCTAAAAACTGAGGTTCTAGCATAAGTTAGTCATTCCATCCTTCCCTGCAATCAACTAAGAAATGCTGCACTTATAAGGCTGGGCTGTTGTACTTTCGCAGATGCTCATCTTCATACAAGATGAATAATCTTCCCGAATTGCATACTTCTCTTAACAGACTTCAGAAGTTTCAGCTCCAAATTCTCTTTTCTTTAAGAAATATTTCTTTTTAGACTGTATAAACTGTAGCCAAGAAATGAACTTCAGCATTTTGTGAATATTTTCAGTATTTTTAGGGATTTTACTTACATATTAAGTTTTATAATTTTATGCTTTGCTTGCTTAAAGGTGATACAGATTATATAATCTGTTTAGCTTGATCATGAAATTAGTTTATTACAGATGTTATACTCTATTTCATATTGATATAGAATCTTCAGTATCAATTTATTTCAGCAAAAATCTTACGAAACAATGGAAGACATATCCACTAAGAAATAACTAGAGTCTGCGAACACAGAATTTACTTTTGCACTGAGGATAATGTGTTCCACTCAAAATTTAGCTCCATGTTTTCAGTTTTAGTCACAGTTCATTCTTTCACATAAGGATAGCCCTCTAATTTTCCATAGGACCAATTTGTTCAGTGGTGACTGTGCAAAGTCTTTGCCGATAAATTCAGCACTTACTTAATTTAACCCTTATAATTATTCAGACAGCCTCTTCTCACTGTAGGTTTCAATGACATTCTCATCTTGTCAGTCTGCTGAGCTTGTTTTCACTATAGGCACAAATAGCTAGTGTTCTTGGTCCTAGCTAAACACAAGTTTATATAAGCAGTGAAAATAAGTTCAAGCAGTAAATATTGCAATATGGATTAGAGTTAGCGACCTCTCAGCCCTAGGGATATTTTTTTAATCTCTATCCTATTTCCTACTAAATATAATTTCTGTCTTTCAGAATATAAAATGCATAATTGGATCAAAAATAAGCGAATCATATATATATGTTGAATATTGCTCTGGTTGTGTGAAATCCTAACAAAAAAAAAGAAAAATTAGGGCACTACATTATTTCAAAAAGAAATGGTGGCTCAAGGAGGATGAGGAACGCGGAGGACTTTGATCAGAGCATAACTGTTTTTTCTACTATTCCTTCCTCCACACAGTTTTACTTTGCTCCTGCATGAGTCTTTCTCATGGACTGCAGTCCCTCAGGAAAGATTACTCTAGCACGGACGCCTGACAGACTACAGTTACTACAGAAAACCTGCTCCTGCATGGGCTCAACCCCATAGTCCACAGTTCCTGCCAGGGGCCTCCTCCTTCATGGTATCTCCACAGGTTGCAACTCCCTTCAGGACACATCCACCTACTGTGCTGCGGAGACCTCTATTGACTGTAGTGTACATCTGTATTGGCATAGCTATTTCCATGGACTGCAGGGGAACAAACTGCTTCATGATGGTCTTCTCCATGGATTGCAGGGGAATATTTGCTCTGGCATCTGGAGTACTGTTGGTAGCTAAAGTCCGGCGACCGGAAGATCTCGCGATGTATGGAAAGATAGGGCCCCTCTCCCAGTAGCCAATGGTGTTTGGTGTGAGCAGACGGAAGTGACGTTGTAAACCTTGGCTATATAAGCCGGTGTTATCTATCAATAAACGCCATTTGCCATTTACCACCCACCACATGGTGTCTGTGAGCTGATGGCCCGAGCGGCCGGGGCTGGGCCACCGTACCATTCCTGAACCAGGTCACACTTCGGAAATGAAGGCAACAAGTTCCCAAAACCCGGGAAGAACACCTGGACAGGTGAACGGTGGCCGGAGCTGTGGGATCAGCCCGGCGGGGAGGACGCTCCTGGACCAACAAGGAGGATGGATGCCCTTGTGAAGGTCGTATCACAGTTATATGAGGAATGGGGTTTTGAGTGTAAGCCCAAAGATTTTACTCTCGCTGTTGGGAGGCTTTTACAAAGAGGGTTTATTGCGCAGCTGGTGGATATTTTTAACCCTGAAGTGTGGGATAAGTGTACTAAAGCCTTAGCCGAGGAGACGATGTCCTCGGGTTCTGGGAAACACCTTAAATCCTGGGGGAGAGTTATGCAGTCCCTGCAAAAAGCTATACAAGGGCAGGAGACTTTGCGGGCAGCAAGAGATTGTTTCATGGTCACCTCGAAAATGGGAGTCGGGGCAGACACGCAGACTTTGCACCCCCTAGACAATAATAATTCTGCTGCTCCTAAAGATCTGCCAGAGGGTGATAAATCCCCTCAATCCCTGAATCCCGTCCCCCTTACGGAGGGACAGGAATGAGCAAAAACCTTTTGGGGTAACTTACTGGAGGAGGCCAAGGGCGCCGCTGCGAAATCAGAGTCTCAATATGCTTGGCCTAAGCTGCCGCCCTATGCACCCCAAGATGGCGCCGAGCAGCGAGAGTGGGGGCAGGGCAAGGAGACCAAAGGCGCGAAAAGGGAGGAAGCGCTCGAACTGATATGCGCGTGCAGACGGGAAAGGGAGGAGAACGGAAAAGAGAAAGTAAAGGAGAACGGAAAAGAGAAAGTCGATAGGCGTGGCAGAGAAGGAAAGAGAGGCATGTGCGAGAGGCGTGGAGCGGCCAATCAGAATGGCCATATGAGGAGTAGGGGACGGAGCGAGCCAAGACAGGGGGGGACAGGCCGCCCGGAAGGGAAGTGGGCGGGGTCGGAGTCTGAGCAAAATGTACCAGAGCCCGGAATTTACCAGTCAGTCGAGTTCCAGTCCCGAATCAGACACCAGCTGGGACGAGTGGCTGGAATCCGATTCGGAGTCGGAGTCCAAGGAAATAGAAATAGACAGAGTTAAAAGCAAAAATGTCCACAATAAAAAGAGATCACGGGGAAAGCAAATGCCTTTCACGGATTGGGAAGAAATTAAGAATGCTTGTTTTGAATGGGTTCCATCAGACATACTAGCGTTCCCTGTCTGAGTGATGGATGGAGGACAAAGGATCTATTCACCAATAAACCACCAGGATATACAAGCAATTGTTAAAGCAATTACAGACAAGGGGCTCAATTCTGCCATGGTCTCTACCCTCATAGATGGGGTTTTTGGGGGAGATGACATGCTCCCATTTGGTATAAAACAAACTTGTAGATTGATTTTTGATGGAGCAGGAATGATTGTTTTTAAACAAGAATGGGAGGAAAACTGTACAAGGCAATTACTTCAAGCAACTGGGGTGGATCACCCACTGCATGGCTCTACCGTACAACGGGTGATGGGTTCAGACCCAACCATGATCACCCCCCAGGCACAGGCCCAAGGCATGCGTTCCCATGAAATTATGGCAACTACTTGTGCAGCTAGAGAAGCCATTCGTACAGCCTCTAGAACTATTGCCAAATCATGACCATGGTCCACAATAAAGCAAAGTGAAAGTGAGAGCTTTACACAATTTGTAGATTGCTTTCAGGCAGCGGTTGACTCCTCATCCCTGCCTGCAGAAGCAAAAGGCCCAGTTGTTGCAGACTGTTTACGTCAGCAGTGTAATGCAAAAACCAAAGAAATCCTACGATCACTACCACCAAGATCAAGTATTGCAGACATGATTAAGCATGTCACTAATGAAGAGCATTTGTCCCCCATCCATGTGGCTCTTCAATCCGCATTATCTAATGTAATGGCATTCCCCCCACACCAAAATCGATTCAGACGACCGTGTTGGGCCTGTGGAAGGAAAAGACATCTCGCTAAGGAATGTAAAGCTAAAATCCAGGGAAACTTGAGGGGGAGAGGGCACCTGGGTCGCGCACGGCCCTCTCCCACTCAGGATAAGAGGCGACCCAATTATGCCAACCCCGGATGGGGGGGGACATTCTCAAACCCATTTCCCCCTCGACGAGCAACCAACTTTGTGGTCCAACCGACGATCCAGTTGGATCCGTCTCTGTTTCAGGGACAGCAAGAACTACCTCCTGGGGAAGAGACCCCTGGATCGCCCTCACAGTTAGGTGTGACAATCCACCAATAGTGTGGGGGATCTGTTCCCTCTATAATGTCACCAGTAATGTTCCCTTTTTAATTGACACCGGGGCAGATGTTACAGTTATTCCCAAAACACATTGGCCTTTAGGCTGGAAATTAGAAGATGCCCCCTTGGTGGGTGGGGTTGGAGGAGTATCACGAGCTCAGAAGAGTGCTCAATTGGTAACAATCACACTTTACACTGAAAAAGGACTAGAGAAAGCCATTGCCCTTTACCCATATGTCATGTCAGGTGTCCCACCCCTGTTGGGAAGGGGCGCTCTAGCTCTATTAAATGCCAGGGTTACAAAGTTAATTTGAGGGCCACTGCTGCACACCCACTTCCACCAATCAGATTGAAATGGAAATCATCCAATCCAGTGTGGGTTGAGCAGTGGCCCCTATCAAAGCCTCGAATGGATGCTCTTCTTGAGCTGGTTGACCATGAGTTACAAAAAGGTCACATAGAGCCCTCCACTAGTCCGTGGAACACCTCAGTTTTTGTAATACCCAAACGAACTGGCGAGGGGTTTCGTCTCCTCCATGACCTGCGTGAAGTAAATAAGATAATCCAACCTATGGGTCCTGTTCAAACACTATTGCCTATGAACTCTATGATACCTGAGGGACAACCTTGTGCTGTCCTTGATATTAAGGACTGTTTCTTTTCGATACCCTTGTACGAAGAGGATAAAGAACAGTTTGCTTTTTCTGTAGTGTTTCCAAACAGCCAATGCCCCAACCTGCGCTTCCAGTGGAAAGTGCTGCCCCAAGGAATGGTCAACTCACCCACTATCTGCCAGATAACAGTGGATAGGGCATTGGCACCAGTCCGGTGCAGTAACCCAACTGCGACTATCATTCAATATATGGATGATATTTTAATTGCAGCAACATCAGCGACTCAAGTGGACCAACTAGTGTCAATGGTTTCCGAAAATTTAAAGGTACACGGGTTTGAAATTGCGAGTGCAAAAATTAAGAGAGGACCATGTGTAACATTTTTGGGAGTGGGGATCACAAATTCTTACGTAACACCCCCTCAAATAAAAATTCATCGGAACATTAAGACACTCCATGATATGCAACAGTTAGTGGGGTCCTTCCAATGGATCCGTAACATTATTTTAATCCCTCCTGATATCATGGCTCCTCTGCATGATCTTTTGAAAGGAAAGAATCCATGGGAACAAAAAGCCCTGACAATAGAAGCAATGAACTCTCTCGATTTTATCGAGCAGCAGATGTCATCAAGCACACTTGCTAGGTGGAACCCAAATATACCACTTGATCTGTATGTGCACTTTACAAAAAAGGGAGGAGTAGGAGCACTAGCCCAGGGCCCTACTGAAAAAGCCCGACCAATACAATGGATAGTCCTAGGAAAGCCATCACGTGCATTCTCTCTGGGAATCGAGTGCCTTGGTAATCTCATCATGAAAGGCAGGAAACTCACCCTAAGACATCTAGGCATTGAACCTGCCAGGATATGGTTGCCCTTTCGTAAACAGCTCCCAACGCAGTCAGTGGCAATGTCAGAGTATTTGGCCATAGCTCTTGTAGGATTTGGTGGAGAACTTTGTTACGCCACAAAGCATTCCTGGACTTAAATGCTAGCATTACTTAACATCGACCTTCCATGTAAGATCATGGACCGGCCCCAGCCGGGACCAACAGTCTTTACAGACGCATCCTCAACAACTTCAACTGCAGCAGCAGTATGGCAATCGGAAGGAGAATGGCACAACATTAAAATGACTGACTGTGCTCTTTCTGTCCAGCAACTAGAAGCAACAGCTGTAGTACTAGCATGTGGACTGTTCCCAACAGAACATCTCAACATAGTAACTGATTCCATATTTGTGGCTAAACTTTGCTTGGCTATGTCGGGGCCTGGCGTGTCAACATCCACAATAGCCCTAATGTTAGAAGAAGCACTTTACTCTCGACAGGGCACTATATCTGTCATCCACGTCAATAGCCACAGCCCAATTAAAGGGTTTTTCCAAATTGGTAATGATAAAGCAGATGTTGCTGCAAAAAGACTGTGGGCATTGAGAGATGCTTGGCAGTTACACGAGTCTCTTCACATCGGAGCTAAAGCGTTAGCAAAGAGATGTGGCATTTCAGTCACAGACGCGAAACATGTAGTGGCTACATGTTCCCACTGTCAGAAAGCACCACTGTGGTCCAGCGGAGTGAATCTTAGAGGTCTTAAAGCATCTGAGGTGTGGCAGACAGATTTCACACTTTGCCAATTATTAAAACCTCGAGCATGGCTAGCTGTGACTATAGAAACATACATTGGAATGATTGTGGCCACTCAGCACCTTAAGGCTGACTCTAAAGCAACCATTCAACATTGGCTGACAGCTATGGCCTGGCTTGGCATTCCTAATCAGATCAAAACAGATAACGGTCCAAATTTTGTGTCTAAATCAGTTCAAGCATTTACTTTGAAATGGGGTATTACCTTAATACACGGCATTCCATATAATAGCACAGGGCAAGCTATAGTGGAACGGGCAAATCAAACTCTGAAATCTAAATTGGAGGTATTAGCAAAACCAGAAGGGTTTGTCAACACCATTCCCTCAGGAGACCAGGCACTTCTCCTAGCGACTGCTCTGTTAGCACTAAATCAGTTCCCTAGGGGGCAGGATGAGATTAGTCCCACCCAAAAACATTGGGCCACTCGAGCACTAGAAGAAAGTCCATCAGTCATAGTTAGAAATGAGCTGGGAGAATGGGAACGAGGATGGAAACTAGCTCTGACAGGGTGAGAGTATGCTGCTGTCAAAAAAGATGGTACAGTTAAGTGGTGCCCACTTAAGTCTATCAAACCAGACCTTCAGAATGAAACTAATGAAAGCTGTGAGTTTTTGTTCACAGGACCAGATCATTGGGCACTCCCGTAACCCGAACGTTCCAGTGGCAGGAGAAGATGATCGATCGGCAAGCACCGTGCCTACTCCTGATGATCCAACAGCGAGGCCTATGTCAACTACAAGCCGTTATTTATGAAGACCTGCTAAGAACTGAGAAATCTACATCTGCTCTGGAACAATCTCTTTCCTCATTTTAAGAAGTAGTTTAAAAATCAGCTAGAAAGAGTTAATGTTATATTTATAGAACACTAATAATTAGTCTAAAGTGTGCCTTATGTTTTTCCTCTCAGGTCGACCTCAAGCTATCCTTACTATTTCAAGTTGCACTTTGTTAGTCCTAGTTGTCTTTATAAGATGATAAGTTTTATAAGTAAGTTTATAAGTTTTATAACTTTATAAGTTTTATAAGATAAGTTTTATAAGCTTGTAAGTTACAAGTTTTGTAAGTTTTATAAGTTAAGTAAGTTAAGTTTATAAGTTTTGTAAGTTTTGTAAGTTGAGTTTATAAGTTATATAAGTTTTATATATTTTAAAGATAAGATAAGATAAGATAAGATAAGATAAGATAAGATAAGATAAGATAAGATAAGATAAGATAAGATAAGATAAGAAGTACCATGGTATAAGCTAAGAATTTCTTTAAATTTGTTCTATTCTAGTCAATTTAATTAAGCATGGGGAGGGGGGAGATGTTGGTAGCTAAGGTCCGGTGACCGGAAGATCTCGCGATGTACAGAAAGATAGGGCCTCTCTCCCAGTAGCCAATGGTGTTTGGTTGATGATGTGAGCAGACGGAAGTGAAGTCGTAAACCTTGGCTATATAAGCCGGTGTTATCTATCCACCATACTGGTATCTGTGAGCTGATGGCCCGAGCAGCCGGGGCTGGGCCGCCGTACCATTCCTGAACCAGGTCGTGCCTTCGGAAATGAAGGCAACAGAGTACCTCTTCCTCCTCCTTATTCTCTCCCTTGATGAATGTGGGGCATTTTTTTTTCACACTCCTCTATCCCATACATTATGCAGTGGTGTTTACCCCTTATTAAATACGTCATCACTGATGGATTCAGCTATGTGCTGTAGTTGGTTTGTTTTGGAGCTGGCTGGAACTGGCTGTCCACAAGTTTAAATTGGGAAAGGAGTGTCTGGAGAGCAGCACAGAAAAGAATTTGGAGATGCTGGTTGACAACAGGCTCAATATGAATCAGCAGCATGCCTTGGAATCCAAGAGGGCAAACCACATCCTGGGGCACACCAAACACAGTATAACCTGCTGGTCAAAAGAGAGGACTGCTGCGTTCAGTGGTGCATCCCCACCTTGAGTACTGTGCACAATTCCAGACCACACAAATTAAGAGGGATATTCAGGTACTTGAATGCATCCAGGCAAGGGTAATAAAGTTGGTAAAAGGGCTGGAAGAAATGTCCTGTGAGGAGTGGCTAAGAACTCTGAATTTGTCTAGTTTGGAGGAAAAGAGTCTGAGGGGCGACCTCATTGCTGTCTACAAATTTTTGAGGAGAGAAAGTGAAGAAGGGGATAGCTGGTATCTTCTTCCCCATATCCAGTGAAAGAACATATGGAAATGGTTCAAAGCTGTGTCAGGGAAAGCCTAGGCATTAAGAAGTATTTGTTTACTGAGAGGCTGGTCAAACACTGGGAAAGGTTTACTAGAGACGTAGTTGATGCTCCAGGCTCATCAGTGCGTAATAGGCATTTGGACAACGCTCTTAACAACATATTCTAACTTTTTGGTCAGCCCTGAATTGGTGAAGCAGTTGGACTAGATAATCACTGTAGGTCCCTTCCATTATTCTATTCTATTCTATTCTATTCTATTCTATTCTATTCTATTCTATTCTATTCTATTCTATTCTATTCTATTCTATTCTATTCTATTCTATTCTATTCTATTCTATTCTATTCTATTCTATTCTATTCTATTATCAGGCCAAGAAGCAACCCTTACAGTCTCTCTACCCTTGATATCAAAACCTTGTCATGTAAATGTAATGCAGAAATATAAAAATTGTATAAATTTAGACAAGACTGTTTTCACTGTGGTGTTACTAAGCACAGTAATGAACTCCTATTTTGCAGAAGATTAGCTGTGTTCTTCAAGCTTCAGTCACTGCAAAGGACTTAATAGAACAGATAGAAATCCAGCTAGAGATAAAGGAAACTAATTAGTCTATCCAGAATTTTTTAAAAAATTCTTTTTTTAAAAAATGTGTTTAGTTTTCGGTGTGAATAATCTTGTAAAACATTCTCAATATGATTGAGTGTATCCTTTAAGCAACAGACACTTAAAAAACAGAGAACTTGAAAAATTTTGACCTGGCTAGAGGCAAATAGCTGTGGAATAATACAATGCATTGTCAAAATGAAAAGCAAAGTAGGATGAAGAGATCACTTTCTTAGATAATTGTGTGAGTCATATTCTACATAAATATTTGACTAAATACAATTGTCACTTTAGCATTAAATGCTGAAATTTTAGAAATATAATACACAGCTTTCCCCAGACAGAATTCTAAGTATAGTAATGTTATAAAGTTATAGTACTAGTATATAGTATAAATACATTATATATATATGCTCTATATACTATATATAATATACCATAGTTATATAGTTATAGTAATGTTATATAGTATATATAATTTTATATAGTTCACTCTAAATTAGGCAAACTTGAAATAAATAAAAATATTATATAACTCAGTGGTTTGAGTTATCAAATGGCCACTAAACTTTGCTGTAACAAATTTATATATAGGTTCATTCTATTCCCTCCCTCATGCTCTAAGGCCTGAATTTGTCTGTATTTGTGCATCTGCCACCAGTCATAGAATCATAGAATTATTTAGGTTGGAAAAGATCCTTAAGATCATGAAGTCCATCCATTAACCTAACACTACCAGGTCCACCATAAACTATATCCCTAAGCAGCGCATATACATGACTTCTAAATAACTCCAGGGATGGTGACTCAACCTCTACCCTGGGTAGCGTGTTCCAGTGTATAATAACCATTTCGGTGAAGATTTTTTCCTAATATCTTGTCTAAAACTCCCTGATGCAAACCGAGTCCATTTCCCCTCATCCTATTGTTTGATACGTGGGAGAAGAGACCAACACCCACCCCGCTACAACATCCTTTCAGGTAGTTGTAGAAAGTAATAAGGTCTTCCTTCAACCTCCCTTATTCCAGAAAAACAACCTCAGTTCCCTCAGCCACTCTTCATAAGATTTGTTCTTTAGAGCCTTCACCATCTTCATTGCCCTTCTTTGCACGTGCTCCAAAATCTCAGTATTTTCCTTGTAGTGAAGGGTTGAAAACCAAACACAGTATTTAAGGTATGGCCTCACCAGTGCCAAGTACAGGGTGAAAATCACTTCCCTAGTTCTGCTGTCCACATGATTTCTGATATAAGTAAGTATGGCACTGGCCTTCTTGGCGACCTGGGCATACTGCTGGGACATATTCAGCTGACTATTGACTAAAATCCCCGGACCCTTTTCCACCAGGAAACTTTACAGTCACTCTTCTCCAGCCTGGTAATTTTGCATGGGGGTGTTGTGGCTGCTGTGCAGGACCTGAGATTTAGCCTTGTTAGCCCCATACAGGTTGCCTTAGCCCACCAATACAATCTGTGTAGATCCCTCTATAGAGTCTTTCTGCCCTTAAATTGGTCAACACTCCCACTCAACCTGGCATTGTCTGCAAACTTACTGAGGGTGCACTTACTCGATCCCCTCATCTGAATCACTAATAAATATATTAAGTACTAATTGTGTAGGCCAACCTATTGTAATTGGTAACTTGAGTTTTTTGGTTTGTTTTGGTTTTTTTTTTTCCAAAACACTGCTATAACTTTTCTTTCTTTGCACAAAGTATTTATCTAGAAAAAAAAATTGCCTTACTGCTTGTTCTAAAATTATCATGTCTTAACAGGCAATAAATTCTTTCAAAGCACTTTTTCAGGTAAGTTACAAACTCAATAATCTGCCAGAAACAGATCCTATTACTTGTAGGTTCCCAAAAATATCAATATTCTTAATTCTCTATATCTCTGGAATATAATGCGTGTATTTTGTATGTATACATCACGAATTTTGAATTGCTACTGGCAAGTCTCAGAGACTCATAAGAAGAAGGGCTGAATGTTTATTCTATATTTAAAATTTTATTTAAAGGAAAACTTCCATTTGAAATTGTTGTTTTGCGTGCATTTTATCTTGTACATTTCTTTGTTTTGTGGAAATATTTGTGACATGCAAATGTCTATGTGAAAATCATTCTTACATCGCCTGCCTCCACTGAAATCCTGGAGAAATAATCTATGATAACTGTGATTTCTGTTAGGAAATACCAAACTGAGACATTGAAAGCAAAGATTCAACAATTCCATTACTAAATGTACTATTTATAAGTTTTCACTTTGCTAATAAATGCCAGGGTTATTTTAAGAGATCTGCTAAAGGGAAATTTTGATTATTACCTGATCATCTGAGAGTATTATTTTGCCAGGTTTTAATTTAGTGGCATATTCATGGAAAAGGTTAGTGCAATTTCCTCCCCCCCAAGTATTATCAGTCTGGATTCTTTCTGCTTTTTTAATCAAAATTATAAAAGTCAAGAGGTCCCACTTTTATTGAAGCAATTAAAGATTATTTTTTAAAAGGAAAAAAGCTAACAAATGTGAGCTTACTTTTTTTCTCATTTTAGTTGGATTAAGAATGTCAGAATGCACACAAAATGTAGATGTTCTCTACTGTTTCTCATTAACCTTCTTTTACTGAATACACTGAGCTCAAAAAAGTTATGCAAAGAAGATGGAGCCGGTTTCTTGGTAGTGGTGCCCAGAAAAAAAGACCAGAGACAATAGGCACAAACTGAAAAATAGGAGGTGCAATCTCAAAATCAGCACTTTTCTCTTTGTGAGGGTGACTGAGCATGGGAAAAGGTTGCCCAGAGAGGAAGTGTAGTTTCCATACTTCGAGATATCAAAAAGCCACAGGTATGTTGTGCTGCGCAAGTGGCTGGCGGTGGCCCTGCTTGAGCAAAAGTTTGAACAAGATGTCCCCCAGACTTCTTTTCCAACCTCAGCCATTCTGCGATTCTGTGAATTCACACAGTGAAAGCATATTGACTCTTCAAGTAATTCCTTAACAGTAATGAGCCCTCATGTTATAATTTCCAGAGCCTTTTAGGTTTTTATTAACATATGTGTAAAAGCAGGAAGGGAAAGGGAGAGGGAAAGGAGAAAAGAAAGGAAGGGAAGGGAAGGGGAAGGGAAGGCAAAAACATCATCATGTAACAAAATTATGATTTCTCTTGTGATTGCTGAACTGAAAATTTAAATAAACATAGAAATGATTTTGGTATTCCTGTCCTAATTTCAAAGGAATATAACTTCTCTCTAGCTGTTGACCAACAAGAAGTTTTATAAGTATTTCATATGTATATATATGTTTGTGTGTGTTTATATACATATGTACATATATACGTATATAGTATATACATGTATATGTTCATATATATACATGTACACATGCAAATACTTTTAGAGAAAACCCTCTGTATTCTGAACACACTTGTAGAGAAAAACATTTTTTAAAAAAATCTCAATATTCCATGCTAAAATCTTAAGACTCTTGGTACCTGAATATGAAATGACCACTTACATCAACTTCATATCAATCAGACTTTTTCAAGACCAACTGGTCTTCACTTTGGGGTACTTAAGTGCTCTGATACTGCCTAGGTAAGATATTATGTAAATGCTCAGCAGTCTCCCAAACGGCATATAAGAAAGATTGACTGTACTCAGACATAAGGAGACAACACGAATTTCTGATGTCTTCTGAAGAACAAATTCTTGGGTTTGTACAAGTAAAGTTTTATTCATCTTTAAAACACTGAGTTGTGACAGTTTTCAACCCCTATTTACATGAAATCTTTATTTTCAAAGAGTGAACTTAGGGAGTGAAGTGAATGAATGAAAGAAATTTGACCTTGGCACTCCTCATACTGTATTTTTTATGCATAGTTTAATGTTTTGGAGAGTTGCATCAACTAGAATGTTTCAAAAGAAATAAACACGTTATGCAGCATAGCCAAGGGAAAAAGCTATTTCTTGTAAAAATAGAATTCACTGAAGCAAAGAGGGCAAATGCAGAGGTTGCTGGGAGGAAATAAAAGGAGGTAGAGCTTGATCTACAGTTCAAATGAAGGCAAGTCCTCCGAATCTCCTTTATCCAGGAGATTCCCCTCAAAGGCATCCTGTTTTCCAGTAGGTTTCTTCTTCTTTACACTTCCTTATCCTCTTCATGACTCTCAATTCTTCATTTTATTGCACAGTAGCTCCTCGCTTATGAAAAGCGAAAAACACCTCTGCCTGCTGAGTGTCTGAGAACCTGGGCTTCCAGGGACTTTCTGAATGGCTACCCTAGATGCAAGATGCAAGTGTACAAAAGTTGATAGTGCAGATGCCTTAAAAGGAAAGAGTAAAAAACATCCTCGCTACCTCTATACTATATACAATACAAATATATATTTTCAAAAACATACAACTCGAGTTAATAATAAAACCTTGAGAATATTTTTCAGGATAATTGTAAATTTTTTCTTTATTCTCTGTGTGTGAAATACACACTTGTACAAACTGTGTGATAAGCGCTAATTGCCTCATTATTTTCAAGAATTTATGCACCTCAGAAGCCCCACTGAAGATTGTTGGATGGTTATATTTAAAGGATTGATTAATTTTTACTAGGCATTATTTTCCTCTCTTCCTAGAAGCCTAAGAATACCAGAGTTCAAATGCACATAGAAAGACCCCAAGGACAGACCTAATTCCTTTTGTTGGATGAAAAAAAACAAAATTGCAACAAATTTCAATGTGCACTTGGTAGGAAATTTGTTTTTTTGCCCATGGATTAATTCAGAGTCAATGTACAAAAACTGAATCTTAAAATCAAATTAAAACAAAATTAAGTAAAAAAATGCAAAAAGCTAACATGCAGCATCTATCATTTACTACATCATTTAATTACCATTGCATGATTATCTGGCCTCCTTTTTTTGATTACCACACTCTCATATGTATTACTTTGTTGTTATTATTCTTCTAATTAGTTTTATTTGAAAAAGCTAATTATGTGTCACTTATTTCCTTACACTCAGTATGTAATTATTACTGATCCACAGTGAACTGAGTGGTTAATGATCATATCAGGAAATATCTAGTTTATCCATTCCAGGGAAGCAAGCATTATTTAGTGATGACTCCTTCCATTTATTTTCAGAGTTGCCCAAATATAATAATTGGAAAGTCTTCAGCTCCTTTTTTATTTAAAAGCCAAAGGGTATTTGTTATCAGAAACCTGTCTAGCATTTAATGACACTTCAGTAAAATGTCATATATTGATTTATCCTCTTCATTGACTGCCAATCATTCGTATCTTTCTTCTAAGTTCTTCAGCATTTTATAAGATAATTGCTACCAGGATGTCATCAAATGCTAATAACTAGAGAATTCATTTCAAAATTTCTTCATTATCTATGAATTTTAATATGTGTCATGGTCTTATACACTCAACATTAAACATTTTTTTGATCAAATGTCAGAGATATTCTGTATTAACTACAGCTGGTGAAATAGTATTCTTAATGGAGAACGATAAGCATAATTAAAAGGCAAAATGTTAGTGATCAGATTTCTTAAAATAGCCAATTCCATATTATGTTATGATTCCCTTAATCAATACATAGTGTGTTATCGTATTAAATCTTCCCTTACACTTTACTGTGGATCCCCAGGTCTAAGATGCTGAGAGACAGAAGCAGGTAAATCATTGCATAACTATTCAGTTTACAACAGTGCAGCTTTCATTCCTGTTAATTTTACACCATCTTGCTTTAAAATGAAAATGCTAAAAATACAGTAAAGTAACTCTAAAGGTTTACAATTATTCTTAGTAATAGATTTGAAATAACGTAATGTTTTGCACAGTGTCTATGTGTAGCTATAACAGGCAGTGAAAAGACGTGAAAATAATTGACATGAGAACAAAAAATTAGAAAGGAATAGAAGTTCTGCTATTAAGTAGTTAAGTTCAGGCTACCTTGTTCTTTATAAGAAAGGTTTTTTAAGTCTTCTGACATCTATATTGCAGTGGTGAAGTGAAATACATTGTTTTTCCTGAGTGGAAGGTGTTGAGTCAGTGATCAAAATTTGAGGACGCTTGATTTATCATCTAACATCTTGAGCTTCAACCCATTGAATAGACTGTAAGAAAAGCTTTTATGTTTTTCACACCTTTTATTTGCCCACTAAGAGGTCAGAAAATGCTTCTGAGTCTCAACAATGTTTTTTGAGAATCAATCCCAGTGACTGTGTAACATCTGCATCACCTCTGGGGAATCAATATCTTAAAAGTTACTCAGAGCAAAAGTTAGGTCTGTATTAGAGGTGAAGCCACGTTGACAGGTTGACAAGGCAGAGAAGGTCATTTATCCTGTATGGCAGAACCAAGAACAGAGCTCTGTTCTGATCAATCCACTAACAGGATAAGAAAGTGTCTCAAAGTGACATGCTGTGTCCATTGAACTTAAACAGTACCAATCTGCTGTTCATTTAAACCTTGCCTTTGGCAATTTTCTGAAAATATGTGTTGAGCACTTTAGTTAGGTTTTATACTCCTTTCTGTAAGTCTCTGCCTGGAATTTTGTCTTTGGAGAAAAATCCCTTTTAAAAAAGTTTTGTACGATCCAGCCCTTGAAATGAATATCCAGATTTTTCTTCAGAATAATTTCCAATGGATAAAAAGGGTTAACCTGCAGCTGATGCATATTTCATATGCTATATGAGTATAATCTTGAAACAGTACAGGTTCATCTCAAAAACTAAACTAAACTAAATCTAAATTGCACATGTGTGTTTTTATGAATATATCAAAATTGAAATGTGAATTTTCTGGGGTTTTACTCTAAAAATATCAATATTATTTGATGGGATTTCAAAATATCAGTTAATCTTATCTAGAAGTTACAGTTACAAGAAAAATCTATTAATTGGCTACTTTCTGAACACATGATTATAAACTCATTTATCTATTTGGCAGTAAAAACATATGTATCTGCGTCTCCTTATCTGTGTAGTGTGTTTGTGTGTGTCTTTAGTGAATAAACAAAACTGTCTCAACACGATTTACTCAAAACTCATCTTGTTAAAGAGTAAGACAAGCACTTCCCCCAAACTAATCATGATCAAGAGCTGTATTCAATAGAACTTGGAAAATAACAAAAACACTTTTGAAGAAACGGAGGAAATAGCCTGATAAAAGTATAGAAGAGGCATGAACTTTTCCAGCAGGCAGGATAGATAACTTGCAGAGGAAGCATCATAGAGGTCTGTCCCTACTGACTACAACCCCAGGGTACTCAAACAGTTCCCAGTATTGATAGCACAACCTTCCCATTGGCCACTGCGAGAAGCCTCTACACAGTTAGCTGTGACAGTACCCAAGGGTCCAGTAACATTGTGAAATAGCACTATCACGCTTTGCATGTTGTATTTCTGATATTGATGCTAATGTACTGTTCACTGACTGTCAGTAAATAACCTTTCATTAACAAATTCATAAATCACTTTGATCAGGATTTGTTGCTTAAATCATTTGAACAGAGTAATTCCCGATATACAGCTTATCAAAGCAATATGGAAGGCACTATACTTTAGTATAGGTTGAGAATTGAGACACAAGAGTAATCCAACTTAAGTGTATGGAAGTTAATAATGACTATCTGAAGCCACAAATCTTGATGGAAGGAAGCAAAAATTGGTGTCCACTGTAGGCTTTCTTAATATCTTCACAAGAATTTTCATTTCATCACTATTTCACTTATATGGAGGTATCTCCTCCAACACCATTTTTAGAGTTATGTCTTTAATACCTTGTTAATATTTATGAAAAAAATAGTGAAAGTAGTACAAGGGAGAAAGCAGCATATATAAGAATGCTTAACCATACTTTTCAAGGCATCAGTGAATGAAATAAAAACCACCACTCAAATTATCAGAGATTTTTTTTTATAGCACGAGTACACCAGTATCTTGGAGCTCACTGAAGGAAAATGAGTACAGTATAGACTTTATGATTGATAAGAATATGCATAGAAATGTATTCACCTACATTCAATATTTAATTTTACATGTAATTCCATCATTATTTTTCTGCTTTTTGTAATATTCCCTTTCAGTGGTGACTGCATTTTAGCTTGAGTTAAAGTTCTTATTAGTGTCATTATTATTATAATTGAGATTTATTTATGATGGCTCTTTTACAGACAGACTCAATGGTCCATGGCTGTAGGAAGTCACAACGCCTCTTAGGTACAGTCATCAAATGGTTATTTCTATTTCTCAGTGAAATTGCATTATCATTAAGGTTTTCCAAACATATTTGGAGAATGTTATTAGTTATGTCTATTCATCGATCATGACATTTAAGGTTTAGTTTGTGCTGTCAAGACCACTACAAACATCATAGAATGTCTGTACGTGTAAATACACTGGTACCCACAAATGCCCATGCATGCGTATGTGCATATAAATCTGTCTAAAAATAATTTAAAAAATTAAGATATCTTGCTGCTGTAGCACTGCTGTAGCTGCAAAAATTGTAAAAGCATTAAGTGATTTTACTGGCAATAGAGGCTGGCAGTTACGAGAGTACTCAGACACATTTATTCTCACAGAGTTTATATCACTGTTAAAATTAAATATTGAACTAGAAGCTTGCTCAACGGTGAAGTTGCCAAAAGGAAATAAAAATTAATAAAAATAGGAGTGAAACCTCATGCTCTATTAATCTTGTCATACAAAAATATTGTAAAATAATCTGCAATATTTTAAGAACACAAGGAACAATCATTTTAAGTAGACTTTCTTAACTTGCTGACATGAATAGCTGTCGTGGTTTTCTTTTTTTTTTTTTTTCAGCATTGCAGCTTATTCCAGTCAATTCTGTGTAGCCAGGAGATTGAGGAACATGAATATTTTTGTCACTCGTTTTACTACATCAAAAATATTGCACGCAGTTCTGGGTCCCCTAAGTAAGGAAAGACAGGATCAAGCCCAACAGGATGGTCATAGTTAGAGAACTTGATCTGCCAGAGTCTGTTTCAGCCTGATGAAGAGCTGTGGGAGACCTAACAGCAGCGCTCCTCAGAGCCTACTGGGAGTTCAGTGAGAAGACAGATGCAGGATCTCTACCACTCTGCATAGCAGGAGAACAAGAGACAGTGGTCCTAAATTGAAAGAAGAGGATGCCAGCTGGATATAGAAAAATAAAAATTTCACTCTTAAGTAAGCTGCCTACATATGTTGTGCAGTCTCCATCCGTGGAGTTTTTCAGTATTCAGCTGAAAAATACTCTTAAGAAATATGGTCTGAATGCACTTTTAATCCTGCTTGGAGTAGAAGGCTGGGCCTCCTGAGAACACTATCAACCCAAATAGGTCTCTGATTCTACCATTTCTGCTTTTTTTTTGAGTCTTAGGCAATATCCTCAGTGGCAAGGGCAGGAAAGTTGCTCCAGAAAATAACACATTGGAGAGTAACATGCTCTCACCCTGTAAAAGTTTACAAAATGTTCTCAACAGTACTTTCTTTTTGATTTATCCACTTAAATAGTCAGGATCAGTTTATACCATTCTAAATTTACCAGCAAACTTAATACATTACAGGTCTGACAATCTATTGTAGATATGTTTGGTTTTTTTCTTCTTCTCATCTGCTGAAAGCAAGTAGGATTTCCTCAATACCTAACAAAACTAAACAGTTGTCAGAGAATAAATATTGAAAAAATTAAAAAAGAATCACCACCCAAAAGCCTCACCCAAACTCGATCAGTTTCTATGTTTAGGTTTATCTAATCATTAACTTCACTGAAAGCCATTTCATTGAATTTTCCCGTTATTTGTATCTACATTATATATAGATAACACTTTGCATCTGCATACAAATTTATGTGTGATTATGTGATTTACTGGATATTCAAGGAATTCTTTCCTGCAGAGTCTCATGCCTTTTGGATCTTAACTGGGTAATTTATATCACAAACAAGGCAGTTCTCAATCACTTTTTCCTGAGGCCATGCACTCTGTGTGGCTTTGACGGGAAAAGAGGACATTCCTCACCACTTTCTTGCCATCAGTGTAATTGTAATGACATTGCTACAGATGGTAAAAGGGTTTCTAAAGAGAACAAAATAAGATGCACATAAAGCATTTAGGCACTGTTTTATACCTCTAGCAATATTTTCGACTTCCAATTTATGTCATCTAAAGAAATATTTGGTTAAGTTCCACTTACACAGTTGTAAATCTTCTTATATCAATAGGGTGAAATATAGATCTCTGTTTGGCTCCATTGAAATCTTGGAAATGAAGATTTAATTTCAATCCCTCTGATAGAAGTATTGACGAATAGGTAAGATTTTATATACATTTTATCATATGTTTACCAAATTTATAATTTTTTTCAACATCTGGTCTTTTGTAAAACAACACAAAATAAAAACACATAATCACTTTGTACTCCACGCCAAGACTTTCTAACAAAGTAACTCATACTATCATCCAAGAGGAGAAATATGCCTTTAAATGTTCATTGTTCCATCTTTCTTACTAAAATATATCTCATCTGTATGTCTTCCCTAATATCATACTAATTTAAAAATGCACATCTTTTATATAAAGTACTTTTAAAAAAAAATATAATCAGATTAATATGCTGGCAAACATTTTAGAATGTTGTTTTTTAGATCTGTAGATAATTGCCTAATTGTGATGCCACATTTAAAAGGCTCAACAGCATATTGACTTTCATTCAGCTCAGTGCAATTTGTCAAAGTAGAATTTATCACATTTAATTTTAGACATAAGCAACATCAACTTTCACATCTGAGTTCCAGTGCAGAAACTTCATTTTGTATGAAGTGAACCAAGATCTTGTTGGTCTGATCATTTTGGTTAAATGCAAATATTGACTTTGTGATAACAAGAATCGCATTCTGACCCCCACCTACTCCGCAAGTGGAAGGGAGATTTAGTTCGTTAAAGTGTGGTTCTGGGAAATGAACCACTTTAGTGATGATGACACTATATCGATAACTTGAACTAATTTATTAATTTCAATGCAGTTTGCAAATATTCAATTTTCTATTACAGTAAAACAGCTATTGATTTGTGGCAGCAGAAAACACGTATACATATATAAATCTTTAAGAAAAATCAGATCTACCATTGAAAATAGGGACATTTTCCCCTTTATGCAGTCAATGTTGGCTGATCACACCCATTTACACCCACTGGCCATTCCTTTAAGAGGAGCTCTGCATTACATAAGCTGCTACATGACCGTTTCAGGGGTGGTATAGGCAGTTGGTCTCAGGAGTGCTGAGACACCAAGCCTCTTCTTAAACTACAGTGACCAGTGCTTGCCTTCTTTTCGCATGCTTGTTCAGAGAACATTTTAGTAGATGCAAGAGCCTGCAACCTTATTTTGATCCTTCTGGACTAGTTTCAACCACTGCATCTCAAAATATGGCCTGAAAACAGTGTTTAAGACAAAATAAAAGGAACGGTTGCTCTGTGGTTGGAAACACAGTCCTTGACACCTACACATCAGTTTATTCCTGTTGATTATAAAGACAGCCTTGGTGTTCATCTGCCTTGAGTTATACTAATTGCTTAATGAATTAGTTGAGAATACAGGCTGTTTTAAATTATACACACACACACACGTGCACCAACTCACCACTACAGCTACACACCCCCTGCCACATAGACACATGAGAAGGATGCATCAGCCTTGATTATAGTCTACTTGTATAAGATTGAATATTTAAATCAGATCTACTTGAATTACCTTCTATTTGTAGAAGAAAAAAGTTATAATATTAAAGGGATATATTCATGTTTGTCTAGGTCAATTTCCATACATATGCACTGATACTCCACACTTACATGAAAAAAAATGCTAATAATGTATTTATCCAATAAGTTGTTGCAAGGAAAGTTTTCAATACACACAGAAGTAACTAATAATTAAATCCATTATTCAATTTAAATACAGAATACTTAATAGATGGGTATAAGGCAAGATTTACTTGTAAATTCAGAATTACACAGTTTACGTGTAGATATAGATATGATTATAGAAAATCAGATGAAAGGAAGTACCTCCTTTTAAATTAGTGGATGGAAACTGATGGTAAATAAAATGTAAGAACAAACTGGCTAGCTTATTCTCTGGATCATACATCCAAAGTACTTCAATATGTCCAAAAATTATTTGAAAAAGCAATGAATAAAACAATAACAGTTTTCTGATGATCAGAAAGTTTTTTTCAGAGCATAAAAAAAATAACAAGTGACAAAAATCTACAAGAATCTTCTATTATTGAAACACTTGGCACAACTGACAGAAAAAAATAAAGCTTAATCATGAAAACGAAAATAAAACAACTCAAGACATAACATCCAAGTTTCCCTTTACCACTGAAAAAACAGATCTTAAATTAATTATGGATAATTACATGAAAAAATCAGCTTGGCATTCTACATGTATGAAACTGCAAGTGGTGTAGTAGGAAATCTTAGGGAGTTATTTTTTAAATAATAAGTTTACAAGACTATTTGATCAGTCTCTGTTTCACCTATACCTTAAAAAACAGATTTAAGTATTAGTCATCATCACTCAAAAAACCAAAAACGAATATATTAGATCTGATATTATAGCAAATAAAGAAGTGAAAATAAACTTTTTACTTATTCTAGTCTACAATAATAAAAAAGATTTCCAGCTACTCCATTTCTAGATCTAGGAAAGAATGAAAAGAAATATTATAGCAAAGGAACAAGGAGAAATGAGAGAAACACAGGGATATGTAACAGTTTTCACAGAGAGAGAATAAATAATTTAAGCTTCCTCAACTTGGCAAAGAACTATATAAATGTGTGTGGCTAGAGAAGGTGGTGAACTGAGAAATCTTTTTAGTTTTTGTTTGTTCTTCAGAATAGAAAAAATAGACGATAGAACATGGAAACAAAAGGAAAGTTCTTTTTTATACATACCATACTAAGCAGAATTTTTGAAAAAGGGGAGTAGACTCATTATTAGAAAGGTCTGAAAACAGTGATTGCCAGCAACTGAGTGATAAAAGATCACCTTAGTGTTGTCCTGTTTCTTTCCCTCTTACTCCTGCTATTAGCAGCTAAGATCATGTCATCTTATAGAAACTTTACCCATCTACTATTTAAGTACAAAATTCGTCTAACTGTGGCTGTTTCCTCAAACAGATCTTCTTTGAGCAGCAAAGCAGGAGAGCAGACAAAGCCATTTACATGGGCTTTGCTGCAATGCCTATCGATATTGACAGGAAACTTTGATGAAGTTCAGTAAGATGCGGCCAGACCAAGCATCCCTCTACCTCCTATGTGTTATGAAAAGATAAGTACTAAACTAAGGGGTTTTTTGTCTTCTTTGGTAGCTATCTTCTGCAAAATACCTAACCAGTCAGGATTACAGTGGAGAGTTACATATGATGACAGAAAATATGAATTGCTTTAGCAAATACTAGGATGCTAACAAGGTTCTCAGAATAGTGTAATAAGCAACAAAAAGATGGGAAGGCGCTTGAAGAGGCTTTCCAGAGTGCTGGTTTTTGGAATGTAACAGTCCATGAAACGTTTAAAAGCAGCCTGACACTGAATTTTTTATTTGACCAATTCACTGATCAACAAGGCTGTAACAGCAGTAACATTTCTTCCAGTGGTGGTGTTGATAGGAAAAATTGTGAAGAACGCATACTGGTACACTTTTATAGAGACATGTATTTTTATTATACACTACATCTGTTTTCAGCTCAGATTGAATTACAGTATTTCTACTCATTAAAGACTTGCACTATAATGAGGAAAATACATTGCATTTGACCCACTCTTAGTAATTGGGTAGTTAATTGAGAGAAAGATAAGTGAAAACGTTTGCTCATTTTACATTAGAATAAAAATCAATGTGTAAATATATTTCAGATAAAAAAAAAATCTGGAAGATTTGCATACAATATGGGTTTAGAAAAGCATGCATTAAACAACACTTTCAAGTATTATCATTACATTTTTTCATTCATGCAGATATTGATTTCCTCTTAGAAATCAGGGTTTAGATAATACTGTAAGAAAACCATTTACTTTGAAAAGATCAATAACCACAGTGTCTTCAAGATTCTCAGATATTTCCTGTGTATGTTCTTACAAATTTACCCTTAATTCTCCCTTAAAATTTTGTGTAGTACCAGCTGGCAAGACGACAAACTCTCACTCTTTCACCCCTACTGTTAATATCAGAGATTCAAAGAACTGCTGAAGCTTTATGACTTCTTCCAGCACCAGCAACCTCTGACCAATATTCTTGCCATTTCCACACAGAGGGACATAAACACATTCTTCAGAAATAATTTCCTCTATTACACGGAGAGGTATAACTACAGCAAAATTTTTTGGTTTTCCTCTCAATTCAACCTGCATGCTACAGGGAGGACTGGGCTGCGTGTGCAGTACTCTTTTAAGCGACTAGGAATTTAAATCAATAAAGAATGAGAAATACAGATGCATTGGTGGCCATTTTAATTTATATACCTACCAGAAGCACAGAACATGCTGGAAATCTTCCTTCCACTTTCGCATCTTTACTAAGGGAATGTTCTCTGAGGCAGTTAAGATTTGTCCTCGTTACATTGTTTAATATAACTGTACCAGCCTCTTCAGTCTGATCTACAAAACCTTACCTGAATTATCTGATGAATTAGCAAGGGCAGCAATTAATGGAAGGGTCTATTTTATTTGCACTAACCATCCTCTGCCCTCAAGGAAGGCTTAGCACATTTTCCCTACTGTATTCTAAAATATCAAGAAAGATGAAAAGTGAACAGAGGGAAAAAAATTAATTTTACTTTCCAGCTAAAGGGAGATTATCACGAAGCATATCTTGACATACTCACTTCTTATGTGTGTGCATGCTGAGGATGAGAAGGGGAGGTTGAAGGGGGGCGGGGGGGGGGGGCAGTGTTGTATGTCTGCCATAGAGATTTTTCCATCTGGGCTTTCTCAGTGTGGTTTGTGAGTTTTTCCCATTCTGGTTATTTGCTTTCAGGGTTTTTTTTAAATCTATTTTTATGGGGCTTTTACCTGCTGATTCATCTAAGAGAGCTATATTTCCATTTTACACATGCTTTTTAACAAAAACAATACATACATGTATTTAACAAGGATATCAAAACAATCCTTTTATCTATTATCTCCATTAAAGGTAAGTGTGAGAACAGTAAAAATATTACTGATAATAATGGGAGAAAAAAATGAAAATAAAAAGGAAATATTTCCTAAGGTCCAATTAGAATTTGGACAACAGCTTGTGTCTGTACTTATCTTGGATATTCTATTCATCCTGTGACTTACTCTAGTTTCACAGATCTTCCTTTGAATCTTTGTGTTACTGAATGGAAGTCCATTAAAAGTACAATTGCACAAAGATTATGCTTGTAGACATTTGAAAGCATAATGTCCCTAGTGTGAGGAACAAAGAATAGAATTATCTTTCTTTTATGTATATGGGAAAATAAAGAAATATACAACATACATTAAAATAAGAGTATGATTTGAGCAACAGCTTTCTCTGTGCATTAAACTACTGTCACTCTGATCTTAAAGCATTGAATGAGTAAAATTTTTCCCAGTACTAATTCGGTATTTTCCCATATTTAGAGGCATGGAGAAATTTTATACTCTGTTTTTTTTCATTAAAGAAAAGACCAATCGATTTGTTTGAAATATATATAAAAATTATATATTGCTATTTTTTAACTCTTAAAGATTTATTCAGTAGAAGAATAATTAAGACAATATTTTTGAATGTACTAAGAAGAAAAGATCTAACCTTACTAGATCAGTATGTGGTGTATTAGCGAGGGCATGGTTGTCTCTTTAGATTATGATACTCTTCAGTAAGGTTGATATTCCTTAAAAGTATTCCAGGAATCACTTGATAGGAGATTCAATTTTCTTTTGCTTTAGATAGCAAGCAAGAAGAAAAATAACAATTTAGTTGTAATAATTAACATATGCTAACCTACATTAAAAATTATGTATAGAGAAATTATTCGGAAACATTGAAATTATTCAGTTTCCTTTATTTTTGAAAATAGTTCGTTTTACGAATTTTATTGCTGAACTAAATACTAAGAGATCATTAACTTTCAGTAGACCACTATACTTTTTGCTTGATTACTCTATTATATAAGCACATTTTCACATGAAAGGATGAGCACAATAAATCTCTGCTGCTAATTTTATGGAGGTTTTAGCTATTTTTCTCAGCTACATATCTGCTGATATAAAGTTAATGGATCGGTTTATGAAGTAAAATTAAAAAGCTGTATTTGACAAATAATTATTTCACTATAATTTGGTCAGCTGAAATGCCACTCTTCAGATCATACTGATGAACAATTTTACTATGAACACCATGTAAAGAAAACACTGATTTACTCAATAAGTGGAGGTACTGTGTTGGAGGGGGAAATATCTTGCATGCTTTTACACTTTCTTTTCTCTTTTTCTTCTTCTCCCTGATTTTTTTGTGAGAAAGATGGTATAGTGGGGATATTATTAGGGGAAAACCAATGTAAACTGTGTTTTTTTGCAGAGGGGAGGTTAGTTGATTAACCCAGAAGAAATACCTCACAGCTTATCATCCAGGACTGTGTAGGTGAAGACGTGCATTGGGATGACTGTGTATCTTCATGTATGATGTCTTCAGTGGATTACCAGTTTAAAAAATGACAAAAGAAGTTGGTACAAATGGATTTTTTTTTTTATTTCTATACTAGATTAATGAAGTGTGTGTATTATCAAGTAAAGTAGATTAAAACTGAAACTTGGAAACTTTTCAAAGAAATAAGGTCTTTCATGGTAACGTAAAGATATCTGTATAAACACAGGAAGAATATTTTAAACTTTAACAAATAAGGGTCATATATTCAAGAGCAAACTTGGGTCTTCTAATTCCGAATTGAAGGGACATTTTAAATTCAGTTCTATCAGCAATTACGAATCTCATATTAGTACCCATCAGGGAGAAGTTAACATTTCAATATGCTCAGTGTAATCAGACAAAATTGCCTTCTACTGCAATTCATAGGGATAAATTTTTCCCTCAAATATTGACAATAGTTTTCCAGACTACTTGGTATAACTGTTCTTGTTAATTTGTTGATGTTGAGGCATATGGACTGTACTGCTGAGAGAAGTCAGATGCACTTATACAAGGGTCTGGGACATTTTTAGGACATTAATAGGGCCAGATATTGCAAGTAAATTTTGTAACAAAATATTATTCAGTTTTACTTTTATCTATTGTTCTCCCCAAACACAAATTTTATCATTCACATGTAGCAAAACACGAAGAAAATTCTAAACTATAAATCACCTTGGAGACTATGCAGAAAAATTGTAATTCATTAAAAGTATAGACAATAATCCTTTTTCTGCTGATTGGTATATGTGAATCAGACTGCAGACATAGCACATAGTCCCAAAAATGACATGCTGCTGATTTGAGAAACTGTGCTTTTTTCTCCACCAAGCAAGGAAGTCTGTTCTTGGACAAAAGATGCAAATCCGAGGACAATAAAATTTATTTTTATTTACTTACTAAAATAGTGATTAAGTTTATTTAATTAAGTGGTCAAAAACCAGCACTTCAGACTTTGGATGCATTTTTTTCTGTAAGTAATTGACCATTACAAGTTTCTCTCTTCCCGAAGAAGTTTGTTAAAAATGAATGTTAACATTAAGTTCCGCCTGACCCAGTGATGACACTAAAGGTCTGTAAATGCAAACAGAAACAGAGTACTATGCTAAAAAGAACTCATTAGTAACAATGCTATTTCAGATTCCCCCTGAAATTAGTTGAAAGATGTTCCTACTATATCAGCTAATAGAAATTTTTCTAAAGAAGACTAATTGAACTAAATTTTTTATTGTGATTATGTATAAGGGATTTTTGTTAAATCTCCTCCAAATCCAGACATGGTAGAATTTTCAATGCTTTTGAGATGATGTTTTTGCAACCTAAGATTTATGTTTACTGTGTTAGGAAAAAAAATAATATGTCACATTCCAAACTCAAAGTTCTGGTCTAGAACTTTCATGGGTAACCTAGAGACCAATAATATGGAACTAGCATAAAATCAGGAAATTATCTTACAATTCAAAATAAGTAACTATTTCTTTAAAAATTTTGGAGTAAGTGTCAAATAATAACCTAACTATTTATCAATTTTTCTTAACCTGTGGTACACATTTAGTATCAACACTGAACTTCAGGGGTGATATGTATCAGTTATTTATTACATTTGTATCCAGGATTTTTATGTGCATTGTAAATAATACCAGGAAGAAAGAATCAAAACAAACAAATAAACAAACAAAAAACATGTTGCTGAGAAAATGAACGTAGAATATGATCAAATAGTGGAAAGATTGTAAGTTAGGTGGAAATACATTGCAGCATTCTACTCAAAAAACAGATTTAAAAGCTAAGTGATAGAATCTACAAATTTGATTAAAATCTTCCCTAAAGAAGTAATTGTTGTTAAAAAGCAAGTATTGAAAAATATTGTAAAGGAGTTGTAAAAAAAGACTCAGCTCAAATTCCTCTGACACGCAGTAAGTACTACAATCAGTTTTAATTGAAAAAACTAAGAGTAGTGCTAAAAATCCTGTAAAGCTACATGGTCTAATTATACCAATATAAAATCTTAAAGAATAACAGCTGAAAAAACGACATTAGATATTCAGAAAGAAAAGCTCAACCATGAGTTTAATCAAAGTTAATTTAAATTAGAATAAAAAAATGGAACATTTTATATTTGTGTCTAATTTGCTAAAACTTATATTTCTCTATACATTTCTTTACTTCCTGTTGAAGTTTGATATTGAACAGTGAAAAAGAAAGTGCACCAAAATGTACTCTGGCCAAAGAAGTCATCATTTTCTAATTGAAAAAAATTGGTAAATAACTTTATATTTCTGGAATATAAAATTAATTACCAATGAACATTCTATATAATTTACCTATGAATAGGGAAAAATTAATCTTGAGTATGACATGTTACAATTTAGGAAGCATATGTACAAATTTAGTTATCTTAAGAAACTTGAATTTTATATAGCACATTAACTAAACATACAATAAAAGTGACAATTTTAATATTGTCCAATAATTTCTTCTTATTCTCTTTGGCCAAAAATATCCTCCTCTCAAAAAAATATCAAGGGTTTGATTTTACAAAAATTATTTCATCGTGTCTGCCAAAAAGTTCTGAATGTTACCATATCCTTGCTGCTTCATCAGAATATTCTGTCTTTCCTGGATACTTATTTTGATTTTTGACCTCACTTTCCACCTGTATTTTTTTCTCTTTGTCTTCATTTAAACTATAGCTGGCAGCTAAACTGTATGCAGCCACTTTATCACCCCTTTCCACCTAGGAAGGAAAATTGGAAAAGGAAAGGATAACTTATGGGTTGAGATAAAGATAAAAACAGTTGTAATAGAATAAGTAAATAACACTAATAATTATAACAATGATGATGCTAATAATAAAAAAAAAGGACTGAAATCACTATAAAATGATACTAAATCTATCCCAATCAGTGAAAGTGGAAAGTATGGTCCACGTAGTGAACATCAGTTGACAAACAGTGAGTACAACAGTTCCAGCAGGTGCAGAGGTCACACCCAGCAAAAGGTATTGCCTGAACATGGAAACAAATTCAAAGCAGCAGAAACTGGACACCAAGAGCAGGAACACTGGGAGCAGGATACCACTACTGGCAAACTTCCCACTTGTAACCAGATCAATATGTTGATTTTATAGAATACTTTCATTGGCTAGTTCGGGTCAGCTGTCCTGCCTTCATTCCTCTCTCCCAGGTTTATACACTTATTCCCTTATTAAGCATGAGAAACTGGAAAAACACTCTGATTTCCTAGCAGAAATTGTAAACATCAGTGTATTTTTTCACCATTCATCTCATACTAAAGTCTAGGAAAACAGCAGTTTCTGGGAAGACAATTAACTCCATCCCAGCTAAGAAAAAACATTACCTAGTAACAACTAAAACAACATGTGTTATCAATAGTATTCATGAGATCTAAAGAAATTTATGTGCTATCCAAGTACAACTTTTAGAACAGACCTTTGCTTGATTGTTTTCCATTCCTGCTAAAAATTTTCCATGCAATTTCTGGGAATGGTTCAGGAGTTAGCATCAGCCAGGGAACTTTATCAAAATGCAATCTTAATGCATCTACTGATGCTGTGTATTTCAGTATGTTTAGCTATATTGATACCAGTCATTGTGTGACTACTGTGAAAGAACAGGCTCAGGGCATTTTTAATTTAATGCAATAGGAATAACATATGGAGTCCTCCTTAGTCTTCTTCAGGCAGAATCTTAACACTTACTTCACTTGAAAAATGATGTTGTAGAATAGATGAAATAGATGTAACATTTGCAGTCATCATAAACACCAAAATGTTATCTTTACCGTTTCTAATACAGTTGCTAATGTAATTTCCTTCCACAACATGAGGTCCTTAGGAAGAATTATGAGGCAATCTATATCCTTTTCCACTGAGACAAGTCAAATACTGTGGGGTTTATCTCATCTACCTTTAAATTTTTATGATGCAGATATCTACATCTGAGCTTGCCAGGTAAAGATTTTATTCTGATTTTATTTTTATAAATAAAAATACATACTTCTAGAACAAGATTCATCTCATCATAATATAAATATCTAAAAGGATTAAAAGTTATGTGTATCTCCTCAAATTACAAAGAAAATTCAGTTGATTAATTAAGATAAAGATATCTACATAGCTGAAACTGGAAAGACCTTAAAAATAAATTTATGTTTTATGAAAATATTCCACTAGAGACCTTACCTCAGATGTATTATCTGACATTTTTATTTTATAAGAGTCATTTTAATTTTGATTTCTCAAACTAAATATGAGGCCCAAAAATTATATGCTATCTTTAGCAGAGGTATCTTAGGACTAAGTGCAGCTATTTTCCAACCATATGGTCAAATAATATTTTCTGTTAGACTAGCATTGGAGATTTCATACCATCCATCATTAATATTTCTTTCAAGTCTTTACACATATGTCAATTTGAATAAGCTTCTTGTCTTTTTAGTTGACAGTTAGTTGACTTTGAGACTCTTTTAATCTATTCACTTTATGAGTGTCTTCTTATACTCAAATAACACAAATTTGTAATGACTGTCTGGAAAGAAAGACAGTAGATATATATCCATGTGCGTATGTAAATCAGTGCTATGACTTCCAGAAAAGACAAAGAAACCTAAAAACCCAAACAAACAAAACACAAAGCAGGAGCTTTTTATTTTTTCCCAAATTCTTATATCATGTTGTCCTGATTTTCCTTTCTGGTGGTACTAATCAGAATCCTCCAGTTTGTGCTAAATAGAGTTCAAATTGTAGAGGAGTGGAGAACTGGCATTTTAAATGGGAGTCGAACCTTACCTATCTATGTCATTGTGACAGATCTTTATAAGAACATTATAGATACTGAACTAGTAATTAACTCTATTGCTAGGCACTTCTGCTATCTCTGCAACAGAGAACGATCATCATATTCACATTATCTGGAAACTTGGGAGTTAGCAGTATCTGACCATGCCAGCTGGAAGAGGCTTAAAACATGTGTTATGCTACTAAGTAGTATTGCAATGTACCCATAATGGATTACAGAAAAATGTTACAGACCTTGTTACTCAGACGTATAGATGTACTGTGCATATTATGCAACCATGGCAATGCATTTTTTAAAAAAGAAAAATGATGACTTGGTATACAGTTTAGGATAGTGAATTATGTGGAGGTGAATCTGGATTAAATGAATTTACACAAAAAAGATAGATACGGAAAAATTAAACTATAAGTATGAGTGTTAGCAATGGTATAGCTTTAGAATGTTCATTTTTATTTGTCTCATTCTGTACCTACAGAGTGTTTTCCCTTTGGACCTTGTATAGGCTCAGCGATTATCACAGTTGCATTGTGGCTGCAATTAAGACAATTTAGTCAAAGACATTTCAGTATGCCATGGGCAGTGAGAAAAAAATTACAATAATTAACAACAATAGTAATATCCTCCAATTTTACAGAGAAAACAATAAGGTTTGGGTCTGAAAAATCTTGAATCCAGAAATTTTGAGATTTTTCATTTCCAAATAAGAGGGAAAGGCTTTTATTTTCTCTGATTGCATTCTGAATTAATAACACTGTTGAAAACTAAGTTTCTTAATATAAAAAATAATTATCTTCTCAGGTTAACATCCAACCCTGGTTACACTTGTTCAAAACAACAATACACATTGCAGTGTAGAAAATCATTTTATATATATATATATATATCTTTTCACAAATGTCAGATGTAACATCTGCCCAAAGATCTGACATACCTGTCTTTTTAATTATCAAGTCTTTACAATTATTTTATGGTAATAATGATGTCCTCTTCAGGAAAATTGAGTACCAGAACGAAAATCTATCCTGTAAAATAAAAATGGATTGTTCTGTGTGTATTTGAATTTTTATTCTGCATTAAAGTACGTATGCCTTCCTTCTTCACAATATAAACAGAACCTATTTGTAATGATAAAAAGTTTTCTGATGGCTTTGAAGCCAGAAGTGTTTCATGGTCATTTCTTAGAAGAAACAAGAAGAGAGCCTTCAAATAAATCTGATAACACGTTCAGTTTAAGAAAACAGAGAAAGCATTATAGCAGATTAAGTGTGGAAGCATAACAAAGAAGTCCACAAATAATTTGCAGAACAGATACAAAAAAAAAAAAAAAGATAAAATCTGATAATGAAGTTTTCTTCAAACAGAAATGTGAACAGAAAAAAGCCCCTAGAGGGTCTGTAAGACCAAAATGTAATACATAAAAGAGTGCTAAGGGAACATAAGGACATTGCAGAGAAGCTTAAAAAAAATTTCTTCGTGATACTCTTACACTGTGAAAAAAAACTTTATTCATCATACCTTAATGCTTGCTTGTAAAGGACTCATCAGAAAAAGTCTTTTCACACAGATGATCTTGTGGAACAAAAATAAAATGAACCATAACTGACTGTGGGAATATACCAATGCAAATCAAAGAGCTTTAAGACAACTCCAGAATGCATTAGCCTAATACCTGCATCCCTTAAAACTTCTTTAACAGCTGAAGGTGGAAGATGGCAAATGCCATGCCAATTCTTTAAAATTTTCCGAAGAACTGCTAATGAATTTGTAGAAAATGGTGTGACAACCTGAACTACTTAATAATTTCATAAATATTATGTATTTGGAATGACTAAATAATGTTATTTTTAGGAAATTTTATCTTATGAGTTTATTGATGTAATCTGAAAGTGTCCACGATCACCTGGTTCAGTTAGTCTTGCTGGATTTCCAACAAGGACCTCGACACATCTCTGATTCAGGACTTCTAAAGAAATTAAAATGCCAAAGAATAAGCAAGAAAGGCCTTGAATGGATAAACATATTGGTAGAAGTCAGGAAATGGGTTAAAAAGTAAATGGTCATTAGAGGTCAACACAACTCACCAGCGACCTGTGCTGGGATTTGTGCTGACCAACACATCCGTAAATGAACGAGATGAGGGCAGCAAGTGCAGTGCTGATATTATGGAGTTATTCTAGTTAATGAGGCCATACAGCCAGACTGTGTAGAACTGCAGAAAGACCTTCAAAACCAGAGTTCATGGCATCAAGAAACAATGCATCAGCACAGAAAATGAATCTCATTGCAGACAAGTATAAAGTGATGGGTAAAAGTGCAAACATATAATTTATACCCCCTGCACTGGCTATTACCTCACAGGTGAGACCTCACAGTAAAGAAAAACTGGCACCAGTTTGGCAGTGGTCAGATAATCAAAGTAAATGTTGGAAACTATTAAGAAAGAAATAAAAAAATAAAATCATTTTCCAGAGTAAATTTCTGTTTCAAACACATCTTGAATAGGGCCATTAAGCAAGATGAAAAAAGCTGCAAAACAGTTTTCACAGGAGGAATGAATGGTGAAATTCCCCTGCTTGGAAAGCAATAAGTGAGGGTTATAGGAAGGAAATCTGCTGTTCTATGTATGATGAACAGACAGAACAGACAGGTCAAAAACTCATTCAATTATATGAAATAGAGAACACCAAACAAGACTACTAACATCTAAGTGAAATACTAAAAAAGTGGTTCTTCACAGAAAAATCAGTAAACATTCATAACTCAGCACCAAAGTTTCGCTGTAAGGTTTCCCAAAGTTTATATCAAATCAGGGTTTAACAAAACACGGAATCCAGATGGGGTAATTAGGTACATGAATAAATCCATTGAGGTTAACTGAGCTGCAAATAATATTAACACAGCTCAAGGAGAGGAATTAAAGAAATCATTGTATTTGCATGTCTTATCATTGGACTATTTGTGTAACTTCTCTTACAACTAGATACCACACAGATGGATTCCTCATTGACCACAGTTTGGGAGTCCTTGTGCTTACCTACTTTCAGACAGTGGATGTATAAATTAACGGAGGAAAAAATATTCTCCAAATATGAAGTCACCAGTTTTGGATCACTAAGTCTCTGAAGCATAGTTTGCAACAGCTTGATAGAGAATGCTGCTGAACATGGTTCCATAATTGTTCTGTGCTGAGGATCTCTCCTGTCTTTTCTGCTGCTCACACCCCTAGACAGAACTCTGTGGCTGATCTTCAATCTGAAGTCAGTATAACTACTTTTATATTTGTAAGAAATGAAGGAGTTGTAAGATAGTGGGATAAAAAAAAAAGTAAGAACAACATTTTTACATAGGTTCACAAATTCAAGTGTTTAGAAGACTGGTCACTCTTCCTAAGAGAGAGGAAGATGTTGCAACCAATAAAAAATTTGTATCCTCTGTATTTCTATCAGTTTTCACTTTGCTATGGGTTTGGATAGTCTTATACAATGAATTATCATTGTGATATTCCTACCCTTTCAGACAATTAATGCAAACCTTCTTCCAAAAAGAATTCCTATTTTTTAAATAGGATTCTAGACACTTTTAGTCACATTTTCTCCTCCAATACAGTTTCTGTTCATTGTAGCCCAGAAATTCTGGGGACAAAATAAAGAGTTATCATTTCAGGATGGGAGAAGTGATGTCATGGGTTGCATTCAAGGTGTTTATCCTGCTGGAGTGTTCATTTAAGATTTAATTTTCAAATGTTCATATATATAGGTACATGTAAAAGAGATAATTGCAAATAAGAAGTAAGGGACCTGTAAAGTCCATCATTAATGATTATTTTTGTTCATGCTGAATGAGAAGTTGTGACTGGTAGACATTCAAAAATGTACATTTCAAACACTCTTACACATTAGTTATACTTTACCTTACATATTAGTGTAAACGTTAAATAAATACTTAGGAAACGATTGTTTGTATTCACATTTTAATCAACAGAGAAAGATAGGTTCCTGTAGAGACTGACTCTACTTCTATTGTTGTCTTAAACATTGACTGATTCTTCTTGTATTGTCTTAAACATCATCTGACCCTAGTTTTTTATTGTGTTCTTTAACACCTTCCTGAGCGCTCCTGCTGGGCTGACTGTGCCACTGCAGAGGAGGAGGAGGAAGTGCAGCAGCAGGTCCTGCACCGCCCCCCCCCCCCCCCCCCCCACCTGACTGCTCACGGGGACCCCAAAGGGTTGAGGCAGAGGTGATTCTGGCAAGAGTTTGTTGAACTTCCAGTGACCATGGAGCTCCCAGTCCAGCCCAGCCCCAGTTCCAGAATCTTCACAAAGAAGCTTCTGTGCTGCACCAGCTCAAGAACTTTTGAAGCAACACCATCCCTCATGCTAGGGGAGAAGGCATGGACTTGTTCTGTAAATAGAAGCCCACCAAGAAGGCAGGAGTGCAAACCCACTACCCTATGAAATGCACCTGAAGACACTGCAGAAGAACCGCAGGACCATGTGCTCCAGAGACCCATGGAGCAGTGACTATTTTCCTCTTCCCCCACTACTCTTATTCCTCTCTTTCTCTTTTCTTTCCTTCTTCTACTCTCCGTAGAAGACACTACTGTGCCTTAGATGGGATCTGAGTTGTGTCATTTTGTGCAGCTGCCTTGAGGGTATCAGATTGTGATCTATACAGATTGGGATCTGGTTTTGAAACTTTTGGGAAGCTGCAGCTGGAGTGCACCCAAGTATTTGATTTGATATTTTGGCTGTGTCCAAGAAATTGATTTAATGTTTTGACTATGTCCAAAATAAATACTGGTTTGTTGTTTTGGTTTTGCCCAATATAAACACTGTTTGAATTTACTCTGGGAGATTTGTCGGTCTCCAATTCACCACACAGACATCAAAGGACTCTGACTGGGCAGGTGGAGGAGGGGGTGGGACCCCGGCATGGGAGTGGGCCCTGACAGTTTCTTCAGAAGGTCATTTTGAGATAAAGCACCAAAAGTAAGTGTCAATATAGTTTTTGATAGACTCTTCTCTAATGGCAATGAAGAAAGTCTCTGTAACTAGATTGAAAGAGTTGCTCTGTGTGTAGAGAGCTTATCGAGGTTTTGGGAAGGCCAAGATTTAAGTTCATCTTTGGTTTGTGAAGTTTAGTGATACTTTAAAATCAGAATCATATGAATCTTTGTAACATAGACCACAAGTTTTTTTGCAAATATGAATAGCTTCATTTTATAAATAAAAGCCTGAGAACAATTATCTTTATTGTTTAGCCCTTTCTCTTTCAGTTGGAGACAATGATCTCATAAAATGGCTTTCATAAAGTCATTATTTTTTGCCTAAAAACTATCTGTATTTTCTTAAGTTCAGTGTTTCTTTTGGGTTGCTTCTACAGAATTTCACTTATTCAAAAATCACTTTCAATTTGCAGTATATTTGGGACTATGCATATACTTAAGCCTTTTTACTCACCCTATGCTTGAGTTGGGTAATTATCTTCATAATGTTTCTCCTGTGGTGCATTTCTATAGAGCAAATATATTGCCTCTGTCATTGTCTGCATTGTTAAACACATTAGTTCCAGGTCATGATGCTTCTATTATACTTGTGGTCAAGAAGAACACAGAGATGCAAGTGAACAAAATTTATTGCAAACTCAAGAGCAAACTGGCCACACAAAATTTGTTCTTGGATTTTCATTTGACTTCATATGTTGCTGCAGTGATTCTAGAAAACACTTAGGTTTGTATAATGTATATGCATAGTATATACTATATATATGTATTTTTTTTTTTTTTTGTAATCATTAATGTTGTTGTACAAAGCTTTCTGACAGAGTTTTTGACAAAAAGTAGGACAGGTCAAATAACATCTGCCCATATGTTGCCCATAATGACTTTAACAGTGGTCACAGGAGTGAATTGTCTTCACAACAATGATGAGGCTTTATCATGGAAAAAGTTAATGGGACTAGTCCAAACTAGTCAAGGAACTAAGAAGTGTGGATAGTTTTTTACCTCATGTGTTTTACTTAAGAGGACACACATAATCACTGAATCTTCATTTGATATGTGAATCTTGTTCTGCTATTTACTTTTTCATATTACAAACATTTATTTTTAATTTTTTTTTCATTTTGAAATTCTATATAGTGGCCTGTGATCGTTAGGTAATTAAGTCCATACACTGACTCTAAATGAGATCTTATATCTTGCACAAAAATACTAAGACTACTGTTTAGCTGGAAGAACCTTGCTTACTGGTTTGGTGGCCATAGATGCACATTTCAGAGCTTTAGTCCATTACTGATTCATTATCATCCTCATAAACATTTTAAAAATAGAAATGCTTCTTTTTTTCCATTCTTTTCTTGTTTCAGGCTGAGAAAATTCCAGCTTGTTTGCAGATCCAAGCCTGCACTACAAATTCTTATTCTGAGTCTCTAAATGTGTGGACTTTCACTTTGTTCTCGTAAATTCTCCCTCATCCTATTACTTCACTCCCTAAGTCTATTCATTCATTTATGTATAATATTTTACTGCTCTCCTCTATTCAAAATGACTGCCAACTTTGTGATATCATTTAATTTCATTACCTCACTTAAACTTTTGAGCCAAGGTCAAAATTAAGAGTGTTTCCAATCCTCAAAAAATTCCTGTTCTGACTGTTCCACAATCTGGTATTTTGTCTTTCATATGACAAAACAGCTGTGGTCATCTGACACTGTATACTCCTGTGCAAGCTCACATCATATGTTTATTTAATAACTTGAGGTTTTAATAATTTTTACTTAAATATACGTTCTAAAAACATGCATAACTTCAGTACAAAAAAGTTCAGAGGAATATAGATCAATTTGTGTCCTCTTTGTAAATATGAAAATTCGTCAATCATTTTTCCTACTCATTCACATACAGCGCGATTTATTGTATCTATTGGTTCTCCAAAGTTCTCTAAGGAGCATTATCCTGCTCTTCTGTCATAAACATGTTTTGATTTTAGATGCTGTATTTTAAATTTACATATCATCTTTGTATATCAACAGTCCCAGTGTCTATCCTATTTGTTTTCCTTATTCAATACTGCAAAAATATTAGGAAATCTTTATATATACAGTTTTGAGTCACAAACAAATTATGTTTAGTCAGCATTTTAGTCAAAAACTATAGTGCTGGCTCTTACAGATGCCATTTTTTTTCAAACAAAACTACAATAGCCTGTGCAACACTGTTTAACAACAAGCAAATACAAAATACAGAAAACAGGTATTTATAATTGATAGCATAACTAAAGCTGTGTATAAGTGTATGACACTGTCTTAATTTAATTCTGTGTTTTTTCATGGTTCCACAACTATTCTAAAGGGGACAGGATTACACTTCTCAAAAAATTTTTCCATATAGTTAGAGTAACTAAATGACAATGCATTATTCGTTTGAAGTTAGCCTTCTGTTACATGCTAATTTCCAACATCTGAAAGAAATTGGGCTTTTTGCTTAGTCAGATGAAAAATCAAAGCCCCTCATATCTCTACTATAAATACTAAGAACCTAATAAGTTAGTAAGAAATACAGAAGATAATGAGTGAGGTATTGCTTTTTAAAGCCACCATGCAAATATTTCTGATTCCTTCCAAATTCTAGTTTCAAAATCCCTTATAAGATTTTTACCTTTATATCTTGGGCTCCTTCTGGTAAAGAATGTAACACTGGACAACCAAATTTCAGTATGTTATTTTCAGTGCGAGATGTTGATCAGATTGTAAATAAAATCATGGTGCTAGAAGCAAAGCTCTTTTATTTATCAATCCCTAATAAGGATCTTTGTATTTGATAAAAATACTTCTCTTTTCCGTGTTCTTTATAGGAAGATAATGTTCTTCACTTTCCTTTTTTTTTTGTATGCCTGAATGCTGTTTTTCATATATTAATAAAAATGTGCTGCAGTCCATTATACAAGATCTAGTAATAAACCATACAGAATTATATAAAAATGACTGTGATAAGGCTGATGGCACATTTTATGAGAAAATATTTAAACTAGTTAAATATACTAAACCAAACTAAGCAAAATGTTCATAAGCACAGCAAATTCAGTGATTAATAGTCAGCAGGATTCTAGCTTTCTACATCACCACTTGGATTTTATGTGGTGTTACTAGGCAACAAAGGTTACTCTTCAGCAACACTTAGATGCAGTATTTGCAGTTTTAATCACATCAGCTGTTAAGTGAACAGTATTTTTGTTTTTTTTAATTTGTCAGTGATAGATAAACAGTACAAACAAATCAAATATATGTTAATTTGTTTCATATAGCATAATTATAAAATGTCTCATTTTAGTTAGTTAATGGGCTTTTTTAATATGCATCTCTGATTAAATAATTTATCTTATTGTGAACATCCTTGATAACAGGAGTAATTTAGGCAATGTTTTATTTGTGCCTCCAAGCTCCAAAAAGAATTTATTCAAATATTGTCAAAACGGTGTTTAAAACTGCTATATTCATACTGAGATAAGAATAGCCTACATGAAAAACTGCATTGTCAGAAACATCTTTTGTTGTTGTTATCTAATATTTTTTAAAAAATAACTGAATCCTTCAAGACATTGTGCATCACTTTTTAATTTCATCATCTCCTCCTCGTGATACTAACAGAAAACACTTCAGAGAGTAATCTACCAAATTATTTAAAGATCTATTAGTTCTGCTGCTTTTGAAATTCCAAATTGATTTGAAAGTGGAAACGGATACCCAAAAAAAAGTTTCTCTGTTCCAGGAAGCACAGAGTGTAAAAAAACAATTAATATCTGCTTCTAGCTAAGAAAAAAAAAAGTTTGCTTCAGATAAAGCGTGATGCCTTTAAAGATGAAAGCTCACAAAGGTGAACAGTTTCTTTTAGTCTTTATGCCACCACGTGGATGGTTTTGCTTTATTACTATAAGGATTCTGCAAAGATAATTGAAAAATTCCCACTGGAAAAAAAAATTAATAAATACTGAATTTAGAAATATATCAGTTTAAATACCTAATAGCAGAAAAGACAGACAGAATAAGATTACATGAAGAACAAAGTAGTTATATATGGCATGCTGATGTGTAAGTTAGTGAAGATACTAAATTATCGTTCTCTTCTTTCGGAATTTATTTTTTCATAAACAGGAGTATAAAAGGATGGTAATGGTAACACTGCTACTAATGATACACTCATTTTTAAAGAAGGTCTCATTTGAAAATTGGAAAAAAATTCCTCTGAATCTTTGCTTTTCTGATACCATTTAAATATCACCATACATTATTTTAGGGAGGGGGGGAAGAAAGGAGAGAAGAGAGAGAATAAGCAATGGTGCCAAGTTTACTGTATTTGCATAAGAGTTCATTTGAAATCCGTATGGTAGCCCATGTAACAAACGATCTAAGTCTTTAAAATATGCCCATGAGAATATTTAGGTAGCCCTTCTAGTACTGTAGATGATAAGATTGTACTTGAACATAGTAGCGAATGTAATCTGTTTCCTACTTAGGGAACATGTTGCTGGTTTGTATTTTTACAGCTATAATGAGGGAGAACTTTTGTTCCTGAATTTCTGTGATGTCATTTATTGCAGAATATGGAGTCTGTTCCAGACACATTGCAAACAAACAAGCTAAAATAACGAAAGGTGGGGAGGGAAAGGAACAGAAATTTTAAGATCCACAAGATGTTAGATTAAAAAGATACTCTAAATTAGGAGTCAATAAACAGTTTCACTCTCTAATTGGCAGGAATAAATAAAAAGCTCTGGGGACAAGACAGATCATCTGGAGTTTTGTGGGATTGTGAGCTTTGTGTTGTTTTTCTGGACATGCTTATCTCACTTAATTTAAAGGTAGAGCTTCTGCTCAGACGATAAAATCTACAAATAGACTAATGTGATTTTGTAAGTGCAGTGGAAATAAGACTGGTATGGCTTTATTGGAATAATATTTTTTCCAAGCTCATATTCTGAAACAATATGGACTCTTTCACATGGCTTTTATATGCACTCTCTGTTAACTTAATGAGTACAGGAAATTATTGTCAAAGGATCTGCCTTGATCCCAGTAGATCTGATGAAATTTTTGTTGTTATGAGCAATTTCAGTTAGTCTCAGGAAATATTATACTTTAGGCTATAAATATTTCATTAGCATTGCCATTTAGATGTTTATGTTTTGCAGTGCTGAAAATGTTTGTCTAGCTGTGGTCAATTAACACAAAGAAATCATAATAAAAGATCCTCCTCCAGCATGTAATAAATCATGTAAAAGAAAAATATTTTGCTAGTATTCTATCTCCCTCTACTGGTGAAATATTATTTTCCTTATGATTAATTTTAAAAAATATATAATTTCAAAAGAATGTAGCAAGTTAACTCCCTTTTGAAAATATGGTCCCAGGACGAAGACTTTACAGACAAACAAGAATTAAGTCCAAATATTCTTTCAAGACTAAATATACAGGAAGTTCAGACAAGTGTTACTGTTACATTCAAGGGAGATTGATTCACACGGAAAGTAGAATGGTATTTGCAGTGAGGTAGTCTACTGCAGTTCTCTCAGTAATTTCCTTTAGGAACAGAATAGAAAGTGTTTAAACATAAAAGGAAGCCTAAAAAGGTAAGTACTCTATTAGAAGAATTAAAAAGTAATGGGAAGTACATGTTATCCCCTCATGTCCACTAACAATGTAAAATAATTAAAGCTTAGTTAAATAATGTAAGTACTAATGTTTGTTAAATAGAACGACTGTAAAAACAGCAGACACTCATCTATCAAAACAATTAAAAACCTATAAAATGGTGCAACATTTATAATAAATATGGTAAATACGTGTTCAACAAAAACCTCTCAATATTCTGAAATGTATTTAAATCAAAAAGATCAAGACCTTGTGTATTATTGACTAGTAATGTTGGACTCAAGAACTACTATTTCTCTCTGGGTTTTTGTTGCACTTCCCCAAATATGTATAGGCACAGAACCCTTCTGCTTTTCTAGAACAAGGAGGAACACATTTTCACCTAAAGCACTGGAAATTAAGTACCTGAGATCCAGACTAAAGTTTTATTAGGTTTTTCAGCCTAGAGCCTGCTACAGGCAGTAAATTTCCCCCTTGTTTTAAAGTGCAGGAAGAAGAGTTGACAGGGACAGCATTAAACAATAGCTTTTAAACAATAAACAGTACTAGCTCTGTAGTCAGGAAGTTTGGTTTCTTGAATGCAAGTAAAACTCTTCTCCCTCCCAGGAGAGTGCTGTAAAATGTAGTAACCATATATAAGGATGGTCCAAGTTACATTTAGGGGAAAGCGTGAGATTGCAATTTTGAATAAAGTATTTTGGTCATGACAGGGCATGAAGCAAACATTTTCGGTTCCAATGTTCTTACTCTTCAGAATCTTCCTCTCTCATGGAGATATTTTTCTTTTTTCCCCGAAAGTTGTCAAAACCAAACAAAATCTTTAAAAAATAACAAAAGACAGGAAAATTATCCTAAAAAATACCCAGAGCTTAAAGAAAATAAATCAGAAAGTCAATATAAGCAAGAGAGAGAAAGATTGACAAAAAAGAAGGGAAGAAAGAGGGCAGAGGTGGGGGAGAAAGAGAGAAACATAAACAACGGGAACAAACTGAAACCAGAAGATTTCTTCAGAACATCAAGAAACACTCTTTTAATGTGAGTCTGACCTAGCACTGGCACAGATTAATCAGGCAGACTGTAGAGTCTTTGTCCCTGGAGGTCTTCAGAAGTCGTCTGCATGTAGTACTGAGCAACTGGCTGTAAGTGACCCTGCTTTGAACGTGTGGGTTGACCAAGATGTCCTCTGGAAATCCCTTATGGCCTCATCCATTCTGTGATTCTGTGAAAAGAGAGGGAAGAGAAAGGATGGGCAAGGGTTAGGGGAAAGAGGGAGGAAGAGAGGAGGGAGGGAAAAAAGAAGGCAGGGATGGAGAGAGGAAGGAGGGAAGAAAAGCAACAAAGAAAGAGCCAAAGAGAGACAAAGAGAAAAAAAGAAAGAGGGAAAGAGAGAGGAGAGGGAAAGAGACAGATCGACAGAAAAAGGAAAAGAAAAAGAGGAAGGAAGACAGAAAGGAAGGAAGAATGTCTTTAACATGAAAAGAGGAAGAAGAAAATTATATACTACTCCACTTTTTATGAAAATAATGGTGGTATTTAACCATGTGATCAGATGAATGCCTTTTCTAAACAGTCAGTATCAAGGTAAATTGATTCATTGCTCGTGGTATGCAGTGTAAGCATCTATTTTTATCTTTTATTACTCGCTATTCTGATTAATAACGTTAGTGGTGCTATATGCTTGTAGGTTTTTTCCCCATATCAGTCATTTGGGAACTTGCTTTGCACAGGTAATTTCTGTAGATTTCTTTGTAGTGCTTCATTGATTAATTTAAACTAGTGGCAAGAACTCATTATATCTCCTTCTAATTACTCGTATGAGTTAAATATTTCTAGAAACTCGATAGTATAGTAACTATATATGTCCACAATCAATGAAAAGATTTCATTGTTCTTGCTTTTACTGCCTTTATTTTGTGTGAGTTTTTATTTTCAAACGTGGAAAATCGCCGTTGATGGTTACTAGGAGACATCAAGAAAAGAAAGAATGCTTTTGAGTGTACAACACAATGATTTTTTCTCTTACTTCAATAATAAAGCGGTACTAAATAGATATAACTAGAGAAAATAAAGCCTACAATTGCAGAAGAAAAAGTTCACATATCATAAATTATGAACTTCTACTAGGAGTAGAGCTAGAAATGATGACTGATTTTGATAGAATGGGATTCAAATGGGAGATACTGATAGTGGACTTGTCCTCCAGTTGTTGATATTTTAAATTCCTTATGCTGAAAAAAAACAGAACTTGCTAAGAGAATGTCACGGTGATTCAAATTTTTGAGATATTGCTAAAACAGAAGAGGATTGAAATGCTATCGCAGATGAACTATATAACTTTGCATGAATAGTGGTCTAAAGCAAATGGGGAAAGCATAATTGTAGAAAGTGCAAGATAATGAATTCCCCCCTAAGGGGAAAGGAAGAAAGCAGAACAAAAGACTACCCTGTTTTAACTGAGTTTTTTGATGTGATTAAAATGAAAAAAAAAAAAAAAGCACACTGTCAATGGAAAGGCAGCCATATAGACATCAAGGACTGCAAGAACTTTGCTAGAACATGAAGAGATGCAGTCCGGAAGGCTAAGGCTCATCTTGAACTGAAATTGGTCAAGAAGAAGGAAGTTCATCAGATAGTGAAAGTTAGGTCCACTGTCAAACAGAGCAGGGAAACTAGTTACTAATACTGATGAGGCAGAGATTTTCAGTACCTTCTTTGCCTCTTTCTTTATCACTGCAGGACCAAGTAGCTACAACAATGCATCTGTCAGTCCACCAGTAGTGGAGGAAGGGCTGTTCTGTGGGCTCTTGCAAGTGTTCAAACAACATAAATCTACAGGCTTGAAAGGAATCCACCATAAGGTATTAAGAGAAATGGATGACATTTTCTATAATCTTTGGCAAGTTAAGATAGGGGGTAACCCTGAGTACTGGAAGAGTACTGGCAAATGTCACACTCAACTAAAAGAAGGATCTGAAATGTGACCCAGGAAATGACAAACCCCTTAGTCTTACTCCAATCCCTAGAAACAGTTACAAATCAAATGAAGCAAATGGTTGGGAAAAACCAGCATGGATTTATCAAAGGACTAATCATGCAGGAGTAGTGTGATCACCATTTACAACAAAATGACAATTTTTTTTGAGATCGGCAGAACAGTGCTTGTTGTTTACCTGAACTTCAACAAAGTATTCTATGTCATTGCCCACAGTCTTCTGGTGGACAAACTGGCTGAATAGATGATGTTAGAGATGGACAAGGAGCTTTCTAACAAGCCTCACTTAGAGGGTGATGATCAATGGATTTTACTCAGACTGGCAGGCTGTCACATAGAGGACCCTCCAGAGTTTGATATTGGACCTCACACTATTTAACATCTTCATAAAACATCTGAATGATGAAATTGAAACACCGTCACCAGCTTTGCTGATAATAAGCTGAGTGATGAGGTGCACATGTTTGAAGGGAGAGTTATCTTTCAGAAAGATGTGAACAGGATAGAAGAGTGGATTTGCAATAACTGTATGATATATGACAAGTCCCTGTACCTAGGATGGAATAAATGAAAAGTCCAGTACAGGTTAGGATCCTAGGGAGCAGCCTTGCTGAAAAGAACCTGGTGGTCCTGGTGGACAACAAGCTGAACACAAGTCAGTAATGTGATGCTGCAGCAACAAAGGCAAGTCATTTACTTGGCTGCATCTGCAGGGGCATTACTAGCAGAGATGCAGATGCAATTATCCCACTCTACCTGGTGTTTATCAGGTTGCACCAGGAGTGGTGTGTCTATTTCTGGTCCCCCCAGTTCAAGAGACATGAAGACGGGCTGGAGAGAGTCCAAAGGAGGACCACAAAGATAGTCAAATGGCTGGAGAACCTGCCCTATGAGGAAAGACTGAATGCTTTTTCTTGGAGAAGACAAGTCTCTAACCTAATCACAGTATACAAAGATCAGATACAAAAAAGGATGGATCTCTCTTCCCAAGGAGCCATACAGAAAAGGCAAGAGACAACAGGTACCTGTTGTACCAGGAGAGGTTTCATCTTGATAAAAGAAAGACATTTTTAGCAGTGAGAACGAAATCAATCACTAGAACAACCTCGAGGGAACTGATAAAGTCGCCATTGCTGGAGATTTTCAAGATATAATTGGACAGGGAGCTAAATAATCTCATCTAGGCTCCCTTTCATACAAAAAGTTGGACCAGATGAACTTTTGAGGTCCCTTCCAACATGGATTGTTCTATTATTTGTTTTATTATCTTCTCCAAGGTTGGTCCTTAGTAAGACAGATGAGAACTAACTTCTGAGAGATTTAGAATTATTTAGGATTTAGGGAATAGATTGATCTAGACAGTAGCCCTGGAAGACTCTGGAACAGATTGCATAAAAACAACTACTTTTCAACAGAAAAACAGATTAGTGAAGTAAATCTGAGGTATTGAAAATGCAGATTTGATGTGTGGAATTTATCAGAAAGGTTTACTGTATATATACATGAATCTGAATCAATTGCTCTAGGATGCATTTGCTGTCAATAGAAAACAAGAAAAAAAACCACTACAAGGGCAGAATTAATCTGCATATTTTATCCTTCTATTTTATAATAAAATTTTTAAAGTGCCTGTTTCTATCCCATGATGATGAATATCACTTAAAGTGGCAAGCTTAGAATAAATACCTGCACTCTATAAAATTAGTTTTGGCAAGGTAAACCATCAATGAGTCTTTGATTGGTTGTGCCAAAGCAACATCTTTCTCAAAAGGACTAAATGCAGTGAAAGAAATAGTGGACTTTCAGATTTCGTCTCAGCATAAACAGAGTAATTATTGTGGGTTTTTTTTTCTGTGATCTCTGTCCTTTCTTAAAAGCTTATCATTGTGCTTTTCAGTTTGAAATGTTGTATATAAATATGTGAATTCCCATTTGTCATGCCTTGGGTTTTGTTTAATGTTGTTTCCAAATAATTTATAAATTTTGTGGTATATCTATCCCAAAATGCTTTTGTTCTTCCACTGTTCTACTAAACCATCTCAGGTAAATGCTAAGCTGCTGGCATAAGGCTCCTGAGTATCTGAACGCTAGCACAGTATTTCTGCAGAATCTGCATATCCTAATTATAGAGACAGTAATGCAGGCAGTTAGGAGAGAAAAAGTATTTTCCAGTGGCTCGCACAAGTTGGAAAAGATCTGCTGGAAGATAAAGAAAAGCAGAAAAATACCACTGAAGTGTGGGCAACCTTTTGCATGCATGTAAAACATCTTAAAACAAATGAAAAGCCCTGGTATCTGTGGCGAGATTCAATAACAATACAGTAAGAGTAACAAGTATTTAGTTGGATTATCTGCCTGAATTTACTGCCCACTACAAGGTGTAAATGTATTGCAAGATAAGCATAATCTTCTTTATAATTAAATCAATGAGAAAACTGCCACAGAAACTAACAGAGAGTTATGTCATGATGGTCACTTCTTCAGTTTGAAAGAAAAAAAAACCTTCTGCAGAATATTTAATCTGTAAATTTAATAGAGATTGAACTGAACTAAAATAAAAGTCACTGAAAAATAAGATTTGGCTATATATTCATTGTGTCTGCTATCAATGAAAATCACTATTACTAAACATTAACAAAGAGAAAGATCTGGCACACTAGCTTAAAATTAGAAGGCAATTTTTAATGTAGTATCTCATTCTCCACTGAACAACCATAAAATTTTGATGCTTTTCAACAGGATTTTTACATAAATAATAGAAGATGATACATGAAGCTATCAATATTTGATATTGATAGACATTTTTATGCTCATTGAAGGATTATTTAAATTGAAATATGGTGAATAATTTCTGTTAATATCCTCCTTTGTCAGTTTCTAGAAGTTTCCTAGCTGCCAGACACGTAAATTCTTCCATATTTCAAGGCTACACTTTGGTTTAAACTGAAGCAGTGGAAGAAAACAGAAAAACAAAAGTGTGAATTCCTGTATTCTTTAGCAATATATATACTTATGTGTTTATATGTGTATACCTATACATATTTATATATACATATTGGCATACATAAGAACATACACATGTGTATAAGACAATGTACTCACAGTTAGACAAAAAATTGATTAATATGCTGCTGCAAGGAGGCAGCAGGCCTCCCATGGAAGTTGTGGAGTCTCCTTCTCTGGAGATATTCTAAACCCATCTGGACCTGTTCCTGTGCAACCTGTTCTAGTGTTTTAGCAGGGAGGCTGGACTAGATGATCTCCAGAGATCACTTCCAATCTCTACCATTCTTGATTCTGTGATTCTAAAAGACACTCCGGTTATCGGTATCCCATAAATCTACATAGATTGATACTTATAATTGAATAATGTTTAATCAATGTTTTTTCATGCAATGAATGCTTATTTCTAAAGTTTCATTTACTCAGAAATAAGGGCAATGGGCCACCGTTAAAGTTGTTGGATTCATACTCAGAGCTATTGTCAAGCACTGCTGTTCACAGTAGGTTATTCACTGAAACAAGTAATGCAATGTATCCATCTGTCCAAAACACCTCACCTGTAAAAAGGACTAACTCATTAACCCTTTGAATATTGCTCAATGTTTTCTTACAACTCTTTTGAAATTAATTGAAATGTATCTCTGTTCAAGGCAAAATTTCAATTAAACATGTCATGTTCTTCTAGGTATATTTTTTAGGGTGTGTGCATCCACGCTTCACCTCCAGGGATGCGGGATCTATGACTTCTGTCAAAAACCTCATCCAGTGCCTCACTACCTTCACACAGAAAACTTCTTCCTAGTACCTAATCTAAATCTACCTTCTTTCAGTTTAAAGTTGTTACCCCTCATCTTATCATTACATGCCCTGATGAAGTGCCCCATCCCATCTGTCTTATAGGTCCCCTTTAAGTACTGGAATGCTGATATAATCTCTCTTCAGAGTCTTCTCTTCTGCAGGCTAAACAAGCCCAAGTCTCTCAGCTTGTCCTCATATGGCAGATGTACCAGCCCTTTGATCATCTTCATGTCCATCATGTGGAGTCATACTAGCAGATTCACGTCTGTCCTTTGCTGAGGACTTCAGAATAGAAAGCAATACTCCAGGTGAGGTCTCAGGAGAGCAGAGGAGAAGGAAGGATCACTTCCCTCGACTTGCTGGATACAGTTCTTTTCTAATGCAGCCCGGGATTCTGTTGGCATTCTGGGCTGCAAGCACCCATTGCTGGCTCATCTTGAGCTTCTCATTCACCAACACTTCAAGTTCTTTACAGGGCTACTCTCAATCCATTCTCTGTTCAGTCTGTAATTGTCTTTTGGATTGCCCTGACCCAGGTACAGGATCCTGCACTTGACCTTGTTGAACCTCATGATCTCCCCTCATGGGCTCCCAAGCCTGTCCAGGTTCTGCGGGATGACATGCATTCCCTCCAGTATGTTGACTGCTTGAGCAAGTTTGAGCTAGCTTCTTGTCAAACTTTGCAACACTCAGTGAAGAAACTTCCCCAAACTTCCCCCATTATATAGAAACGAAGAAAAAACAAAATCACACTAAATATATGTGTATTTTTACATACATACAGCCACACACAGCAAGGATATCATGCAAAACTCCCAAGAAAGGGAAAAAGGGAATGGAAAAATGGGAAAAAAAAAAGGACAAAAAAGGAACAAAACCAAAACAGATATGCACAATTGAAAAACCTGATAACTAAGAAAGTAAGGAACAAGCAAAATCTCACCACTTCCCTGGAGGAAAGCAGAACAGCCAAATCCAACCCAGCACTCTCCCCCGATACATGGGCAGACAACAGCAGCCACCACAGATCCAGACAAGACCAACACAAGGGACCCACTGCTCCCAAGCCTCGATGGAAGAGAAGAGGAGCAAACTCTCTTATCTACACCTTATTTATATGTTATGTTATATTAAAGGAAGACATGGAATACTTCTGTAGATTTCAAACCTCCGTTGTTAAGGAAGACCTAAAAAATCAAAAAGCCAACTCACTATGCTGCGCTACACAGCTTGGTGTCATTGACAAACTTGTTGAGGGTGCCTCAATTCCATGTTTGCAACAAAAATGTTAAACAATACCAGTCCTTCACTTGAATTCAGAATGATCTAGGACTAAATTAAAAATATATAGTTATAATAAAAGCTAATAATTATGTATCATTAACACATTAAGGAATATATTAAAATCAATAACAGAAAACCAGCATAAGTTGTACTTTTCTGCTGTATTCTCATTCACCAATCCACACTCATCAGACTGTAATAACATTTTTTAATTTTGTGTTACTGTCCTGCAATATTGTCTTGTATCATAATTATATATTAATATATAATTATATAATAAAATTATAACGTGATAGCATTATTATAATAATAAGCTCACAGGCTTGTCACTTGAGACTAAATTAAAAGAAAAGCACTCTACATGTTTAGAAGCTAAGCAAGCTCCACTCCATAAAGTAAACCTTCATTCTTTATTATATACCTTAGCAGTACTTACAGAATATAGGCTGTTTGGTACTTCAGAAAGGCGTCACAACAAATGCTAAACAAAGATCTGGCTAAAGCAAACCAACAGGGAAAAGGTGAATTGGAGGAAAATATTTTGCTTAGGTTTACTCACAAATGCAATGAACGGTCTCAAACTTTGTAAGATGCAGTACTTTGTGTTAAACACTTTTACCCCTTCACTGTTTTTCAGTCTAGCTGAAGAAGTTACTTAGACAAATAGATGGGACTGAAGCTCGTCAAGCTGAATTAGCAGATGATAATTGGATTTTTCAATCATTCCAAATGAAATTATTCTGTACATACATATACAGAAAGCATAAGGCATTTTAAAGTAACATAGTTCAGTATCATGGAATTCAAGTCATTATAATTTATTTATATGAGAAATACATATTTATATCTTACGGAAATATCAATAACGAAAATAATTAACTACTTAATTCCTTACAATTTTTATCGGAGGCAATAAAGCAGTCAATTGATACCATGCAGTGAGAGTATCTTTAGATACAATTAATATGTGAAAAAGAGAGGAATAGCAATACACTTTATAAACTTAAGCGTACTTAAAAAAAAATCTTCCCAGAAATCCCAAACTTTGTGTAAATCCACTGAGTTGAATTAGTACAGTAAAAAATGCTTCAAATGACATTTTTAATGTTTTTATGATGGCACTCTTCAAGTTGTAGGAAAAAATGTTATTCTTTCTGCTAAAAATTATATCAGCCTAATGCCACTCTTACATTATCAAAAAATGTGTTGACATTTGGTGATCAAATCAACAAAGGCTTTATATTGTTGTTAAATCCCTTTTAAATTATTAAACCTGCATGAGCAGTTGCTAATGAAAGATGTCTGGTCAGTTACTGAAGTTAGTGAGGGTCAGTCTACATGGGACAAAATAGTGTTTAAATTTAACTCGGTTAGTGAAGGAATGCTTCATGTTAAGAATAGTAAACATTCACTGACCTTAATTCAAGAGAACGCATGTAACGTGTCTAACATATTTGTATCGCAATAAAATCATGAACATTCATTAACAATAACTGTTAGGAATAAATGACCAGAAATAATGAAATTATAGTTTAAGATTTTGCAATATTTCAAGAACACTAAAGGTACTAAATGAAGATGAAGTTTGGTCATCCTCACCTAGAGTATTCTGTACCTGATTCTGAATTATCTTTTATTCCTACAGAGATTTGCATTCATTATAATTGTGGAATGGCTGAAGTTTAAATACTAAATCATTCCCAGTGATGTGCATTTGATAGCATTACAATTTTGAGATTTAATGGTCTTGGAAAGCTTACATTGTATTAAACTTTTATTAAATAAGGATTTTCTCAGAGTAATTGAATAACGGAAAACACTCAAATCTTATTTGAATTAATGGAGATTAAAACCATACAATAAATTTTAAAATAAATTTTAGATTTTACAACAGAAGAATATAACTTGAAATAAATTTTCAGTAAGAACAGTGTTGACAGTTTATATTTGCCTGTGCAATTGTATTTTTGTCCAACTTCAGCTCAGTTTATTCTGCAGAGACTTTTGTAGGAGCTATAAGGCTTTACCCAGAGAGCTTTTATTTTTTTATGCTGTGATTTCATTTTCAATCTCCTTGAACCAGTACTTTTTAATATGGTACAGACACCTAAATCATCATATGAATTAATGTACTAAAAGTACCTTAATACAATTAAGTTTTTCAACTATTTGGTTACCTGCTGTGGTAAAAATATAAAATCAGATTCTCTCAGGAAGTTAAATCGTACTTGTTTATAAGTTTGTTTGTTGTTTTACTATTTTTTTAAAAAATAAATATCAGAACTTTTTGTGAAAAACAGTGTTGGAATTTATACTGAAAAAGTCATCAGACAGTAAAGTAATTCTATACTATCAGAAACAAGAAGTAATTAGAAAATAGCAATGGATAAATTTATTAACATAGAGTGAAATTATAGATATAAGAAACATTTACAAATTATTGAAAATATAATAATACAATATAAAATTATGTTACATTTTTGTAAGATTTGGGTAACACATGTTTATGTAAAGGAATTATAAATGTACGCACACACAGAATGTTTTTGATAGTAGAAATATTTATAGCAATATGAAGGGTTATAGTAGATTCCAGGAAAAATATTCTAACCCTGGATTTAAGAAACTTATGCAAGAAACTGAATCAGAAGCCCCAAAGCCCACTGGTGATGCATTGAGCTGCCATAGAGTTGCCTTTTTTGTACTTGGTAAATGGGCATCTGAGATACATGAAAAAACACTCCCTAGAACAGAGTGACAGTCTGAGAATGCTTGATTTGTTTCCAGAAAATTCCTGTGAAATATTCCTGTTTTTCTAAGGGCAAAGTAAACATACAGTGGTTGAAATTACCTCAAGACAACATGACTATAAGGAGACACAAATACAACATTGAAGTTCTGGTTTCCTCAGACCTGTAGAATTTTGCATCTTAACTGGAAAAAAAATAATGTGCCAGAGATATTGCCCCAATTGAATAGATATTAATAAAACATTTGCTGAAAAGAATTGAGTGTATACACAAGTACATACGTAACAGACCAGTCATAAGTAAGTGAACTATTCATAAACCTTAGGATAATAATTGATTTTGTGACTATTCAGTTAGTCTGAATCAGTCAGGTGCATGACTGTGTTGTGCTAACAAAACATTAAATTATGCTATTGAGATACCACATCTTAAAGGTTACTAAAAAAAAAATCTGAACCCCACTTCCCCAAACCTAACCCACACCAAACCTGAAAAAAAATGAAACCTTCTCTTGGAAAACCTTGCAGTTTGACAGCAAAGACCACATCCTTCTTACACCTTAGCTCTTGGAAAATTAGTGGCTGGCTGATAGGTATGTATGATTGATACTGAAAAAAAAGATAGTTGATGCTTCTGATAATTCCTTGTAAGCCTATCTGTACTTTATTTGTAAAGCTTTTATTGTGTTTAAGCCAGATCAAAATGAAGTTATTTATGTATGTCAATTAAAAATATCTTTCTTGTGGGTCAGTGTCTCGACTTAAGAAACTCTACCCACAATAACATATGACAGGTTAAGAATTTAGAGTTGAAGTGAACTTCCACTCCATGAAGTCAAATGAGAAAGATTTACTGTAATGTAAATAAGAGAATAAGAAACATGGAGTTGTAGATACCTGAGCTGACAGGAGAGAGAGTTGCCAGACACAGAAACACAACCTGGGGCTTCTTGCTGCCAGTAATGTTCACCCATTTTTTTACAATCACACATTAAATGCAAAATTTATAAGCACACTTGAAATTAACTATAACCTAACACCATCCTCCTTCTCAGTTTAAGCTACTTCATTCTACATCCAATTGGATATTGCTAGAAGTTTAAGCATAGTTGGACATTAATTTCATGAAGAGCTAAAAGCATTTCTGAGTTAACTAAGAACAGCTAGTATCAGATCTGTAAATATATAAACTGCTTGAGAATGTGTGTCATATGTATTTTATGTTCTTCCATACCCATATGTTTCAACTGACTCATAGACATGCAAGAAGAATTATATTTGACCACATGAAAATAATTTTGATCTTTACTCAAGGTATGAAGTCTGTGGCAGGCATTTCAAGTCTTATGCAGATATTGTGAATACACCGGATCATGCAGAGTTCCAAAATGTCTGCAAAATGAACTATGAGCACAACTATAAAGCATTTTGGAAATAATCAGTGTATTAATCATGTGCCGTGTGAGACCAGATCATACTGAATGCTATCACACAGCACATGCAGGACAGCCAGGTAATCAGACCCAGTCAACATGGGTTTATGAAAGGCAGGTCCTGCCAGACCAACCTGATCTCCTTCAATAACAAGGTTACCTGTTTAATGGACAAGGGAAAGGCTGTGGATGTGGAGTACCTGGACTTTTGTAAAGCCTTTGACATCATTTCTCAGAGTATTCCGATTGAGAAGCTGGCTGCCATCGGCCTGGATGGGCACACCCTCTGCTGGGTGAAAAACTGGCTGGATGGCCGGGCCCAGAGGGGAGGGTGAAATGGAGTTAAATCCAGCTGGAGGCTGGTCACGAGTGGTGATCCCCAAGGTTCAGTGCTGGGTCTAGTCCTGTTCAAAATCTTTATTAATGATGTGGACGAAGGGATCGAGTGCACACTTAGCAAGTTTGCAGATGACACCAAACTGGGTGGCAGTGTTGCTCTGCTTGAAGAAAGGAAGGCTCTGCAAAGATATCTGGACAGGCTGGATCGATGGGCTGAGGCCAATGGGATGAGTTTTAACAAGACCAAATACTGAGTCCTGCACTTGGGACACAACAACCCCATGCAGCGTTACAGGCTGGGGGAAGAATGGCTGGAGAGCTGCCTGGAGAAGAAGGACTTGGGGGTGTTGGTTGACAACCAGCTGACTATGAGCCAGCAGTTTGCCCGGGTGGTCAAGAAGACCAATGGTATCTTGGCCTGTATCAAAAACAGCATTGCCAGCAGGAACAGGGATGTGATTTTTCCCCTGTGCATGGCACTGGTGAGGCCACACTTTGAGTGCTGTGTTCAGTTCTGGGCCCCTCAGTACAAGAAGGACATTGAGGTGTTGGAGCATGTCCAGAGAAGGGCGATGAGGCTGGTGAAGGGTCTGGAAAACAAGTCCTATGAGGAACAGCTGAAGGAACTGGGGTTGTTTGCCTTGGAGAAGAGGAGGCTGAGGGGAAACCTCGTCGTTGTCCACGGCTGCCTGAAAGGAGGCTGTGGGAGAGCGAGTGTTGTTCTGTTCTCTCAAGTGATAGGACAAGGGGAAATGACCATAAGTTATGCCAGGGGAGGTTCAGACTTGATATTAGGAAGAATTCCTTTACCAAAAGGGTGGTCAGGCACTGGAACAGGCTTCCCAGGGAGGTGGTTGAGTCACCATCCCTGGAGATACTTAAAAAAAGGATAGATGAGTCTTTAAGGGACATGGTTTAGTGGATGATGGGTGCAGTTGGATTGGATGATCTCAGACGTCTTTTCCAACTCAAAGATTCTATAATTCTATGATTCAATGTTGGAGAAAAAAAAGTGTATGGTTTATCCCTAGCAGATTTATTTGATATTAGTTCAAGAAGCTAGGAGAAGTTAGTAAGAATAACAGTTAGACACCTAGAAGTTTATATCTGGTGAAAGTCTGATGAACTTTCTTTCATTTTTTCATCACATTACTATAATTCTAATTTGTTTATGCACGCACACACATTCATCTATTTGTGCTTTCTGTGAATTTGTGTGCTGTACTTAGCAACACAAACATTGCAATATGTTCTAAAATAAGAGGACTGGTCAAAAGTGAGATTTAGAAATAAACAGCTGAATAGAAAAGAAATATATTCATTGTATTACAGAAGTGTTCCTCTACTTTTTATTTTAAAAATTTTTATTTTATTAATTACCTATGTGAACTGTTGGGGCAGTGTAAACTGCTGGCTAGCTGTTCATCGTATTACACAACTTAGAAATAAAGCACTTTATAATACCAAAAAATTCTCAACAGGAGCCACATTATAAATATTTTGTAAAGCCTGGGCAAGTTCTGTTGCCATAAACTTCACAGGGGACTGGCTAAGAAACTTGGGTGATGAACATAAAATAAAATAAAAACTATTTGGTTTTACAACTTGTTTGTAGGAACTGACATATAACCGTATTGTTGATTCCCTTAGGTTAAAATTAAATCTCTTCAACAATTTTAATGAAGATCATTAGTATTTTCTTGCAACATGTTTTTTTTCAATTAAAAATAAAATTTTGGAAAAAAATTTTTATTATCATTCAAAAAATAATTTTATGTAAAAATTAACGACCAAAAAGTTACATTCAGATGTTAACTTCATCAGAAAATGTGAGTACTAAGCACAAACTAGATTGAATTGCTTGAAATTGTCTAAAATTAATATTAAACTATATAAGTATTTCCTAAAATGTACACATGAGAGTTTCACATACCACTAAAAATTTCAGCCTTTGAAAATATTACCTCAATTTGACAAACCCTGAAGTATCAGAATTTTTCCAACTGGAAAAAAGGAATTGAGTTTTTAATGGACTCTGATGTTACAATATAGAAGGGATCTGAGGTTCCTTTCCATTCTGCTGTGTGGGTAAGACAGATATCTTTGACTTATCATCATTGCGTTCCTACATGTACAAGGAAGAAAGGATTGGGGTGTGTCTCTGTTCTGGTGGCTAGAACAAGAAATGAAAACTGCGATTTATACCGTTTCACAGGAAAGGATAAAAACCTTCTGCTTCTTTGAAGGTGCTGTAATAGGTAAGACATCATGTGTGCTGTGCAAAATCTCTGTCATCTTTGGATGAGACTGGATATCTCAGTCCTACATTGGAGATCCCAGTACCACATTGGGACTGTAGCAGAATTTACAGGAGAAATAGATGAGTTTCCTCCTCTAGAAGAGAGTCTTGAGACTCTGGTAACTACACAGGGAACCTCATGGTCAATGAGGGAGAGTTGAGGTGCCCGTGTGGGAGGAGTTCAGCAGTGCAGGTAATCCTCATTGCCATATGGCACACATTGGTATTTAGGACTGCCTACCCATAGAAACTGTGAAGGCATAGACCTCTCATGCATTATTCATCAGCATCACTTGTGTCCACCTTTCATATCTCTGCACTCAAATTACATATTCTAAGCCAAATAAATGGCAGTTTTCCAGACATTGGTGGAACTATTAAACTGTGGAGATTAAGCCTCGAGCTTTGGGCCATGAAATAACAACTATGTTAAGAAAGGGAAGTACATCTTTGGAAAATATTGTTTTCCAATTTTACAGTTTTCGTTATAAAGCCAAAAGCTTTCTGTTTTCGTCAAATAACTCTGTGAGGAACATATGCCTAATTAATGTGTTTGTTCATAACATACATGAAGCTCAAGTTTATTGTGTTTGAAAGAACTGCTTAGGAGGTCTCATAGCTGTCTTCCAGTACTTAAAGGGAACGTATAGGAAAGATGGAGAGGGGCTCTTCATCAAGGAGTGTAGCGATATGATGAGGGATAATGGTTCTAAACTAAGGAGGGCAGATTTAGACTGGATATATGATAATTTTTTTACACTGGAACAAGTTGCCCAGAGATAGGGGAGGCCTCATCTCTGGGAACATTCAAGGTCTGGTTGGATGAGGCTTTTAGCTATCCAATCTAGTTAAAGCTGTCCCTGTTCCTGCAGGAGGGTTGCATTAAATGACTGGTAAATGTCCCTTCCAACCATTCCAAGCATTCCACGATTCTATGAATCTTGGCTGAGAAGCTCAACTGCGACCTGTGGTGGGCTGGTTTGAGCTGACTGCAAATGACTGTGTCCAGAATGGGGCAAATTATGGCCTCTTCTCATAGAAGTCACCTCTACAGCTCTCCTCTGACAACATCCTAGCACCTACACTCAGTACAATTTGTCCTCTCCTATTTAATTCTTTAGATTTGCCTCAAGGGTGTGGTTTAAATCTTCATTAAAATATAAGACTTTGTTTATTTATCAGTCTTCTTACAGTCTGAGTGAATGTGCCAGTATTTCACTTATTTTTTTTTTGACATACATTTGTATCTTACAGTTACAATGGCCTCAGTAACTGAAAAACTATGAGGTTACTGACAAGACACACTGCGGGAAGATGACACACGAGCCTTTCTTCAAAAGCTGCAAACATCAAGTTAAGCATACAATTTATTTGGTTTAACTTAATTGTGTCAATCAGTTAAATAATTTGGCAAAAGGTTAGTCGAAAATTTTGGAGTGGAAAGGGATATCAGCAACAGGAAAGGTAGTGAATCCGTCAGCTTTCATAGACAGAGGGAAAAACAGATGAGTATCACCTGTGGATAATTGAGTAGCTACCTAGTGGAAGATACGGAGAAAACTATCTGTAATAAAATTAGTATCTCTGCCAACTCTATAAATGTTAGTACCTTCTTTATATTGCAGTACTTAATTTTAAATTAGAAGTCAGTAGCAAAATGAAAGAGAAAGTTATTCTAGTTCCGACATTAAACAAAATGATGTTGATATTGAAATAAAGTGACAGGTGACACTGGATTCTTTCGACAAGTAATATTTTTTTCTCAAATCCTTTTTGTTCTGATCTCTAATCATCCAAAGTTCATCCAAATTTCATTGCTCCATTCTTTCTAGACATTTTCTTTTATACAATAAGAGACTTGTCAGCAGTTAATGTATATTCTATGTACGACAACCAAAAGTCTGTATAGTGAGATGTAACACACTATATTGCACAAAATTAATAAACTGAATATGTAGTGCTCCAAGGTTTCTGTCTGGCTATTAATTAATTGCCAGCAGAGTGACAGATTTATACTTGCTAAAATGTATTCAATTCATGCTTTAAGATTTCAAAGAATGCTGAGTATGGAAAAATCTAAGAAATACCCAAGTCAGCATAAAAGCTTACCATAAAGTTTTAAGAAAGAGAGAAATATTAGTCAGCAGAATAAAAACTACATTACTATGTGATTTTTATCTTCTTAAACTAAGCTTATTCCAATGAAATTTAATAGACTGTATAAAGCAACATCTCACAATTAACAAGTCTACAATGTGTATGGCTTAAACACTACAAAACTTTCACTGGTAAAGGCAGGGATTTTGTGTGTGGAGGGACCAGCTGGCAGACAGTAAGCCTTGTGAGGGGGTCAAGGATGAGTGGGGAAGTGCTGCCAGTCCCCAAAGCCAGTTCAAACTATTGCTGCCTGCTCTGCTTGCCCACAGGCTTGGCCTCCAATCATGACAATCACCCCAGCTGTCCGGTGGCTGTGTAAATGTATGCAAAATCCTGAAGTCTCCACATAACTGGAATTAGAAGGATGACATTTTTTTCAAAGGAATTTCCAGCTTGTAAAATTACAAGATGACTGTGAGCTGCCGAAAGAAAATAATGTCCACTTGCCACAACTCCGAGGCTGAGACAGAAACCCAAACAGAAAGCCTACACCTTAACTGTGTTAACGTTTCCACCCAAACAGACATCCAAAAGACTGAAATAGCTGGCTAGACCTCAGGCTGCTTAGAACCCCAGCATTAGGAATTTACTCTAGCAACTGAAGACAGCAGTGCTTGCCATAGCTGCAAGTGTGCCCAGCTAGAAGAACCCTTCAAAGCAGTAGCTGTATTACAAAAGGAGCTCAGCAGACAGCACAATATTCAGGAATGCGACTGGTAGATAGATACGTGGTATTGGAAGCTGTCTCAGGCGAAGTGACAGCCCAGCCTTAAGGCTGTGCAAGGGCAAGCTAAACCTGAATTGAATCTTGAGCTGGCTGACACAAAATAGCTCATGAAATTTAGGAAACTGGACACTTTCCCCTGCTCAGTGAAGAAGAACCTTCTTCTTTCCTCTAAAGTGTCTCTACAGAACAGACGTGATGCTCTAGGGGTGAAGAAAGAAATGCATGTGAATCATGAAACTCATGAGCTGCATCAGCAAGAACTGACCATGCAAATGTGATCTAACCGCTCGCTTGAATTAGAACCAGTGCCACCAAAAAAGTGTGCAAAATATTAGTAATTACATGTTTCTTAGTGAGAGGCACCAAAGAACCCATTTGCCATCCAGACAATTTCTCTAGAGAAATTTGCTACCTACTAGGAGTTCACATTTGTAACATCACTGAGAGGTTGCCGAACATAGTGAACCCTATGGATCATTGTCCACTCTAACGATTCCACATACAGTCCAAGGATACTGTGATGAGGCAACTTAGTATCAGAAGCATCCATTGATATTTTCTCTTTGAGCTGAGGAAGTCAAATTCAGGCATACTATAGATTATTTACCCTTTCAGAAACACTGGTGCTGATAATATTATTTTTAATTGGCATATTCCAGGCTTTCCAGATACATATAAAGGTATGTTTTTACCTAGGACATCTTTCCTATATTAATAAATTGACAATTACATGTTCTTTGGGTTATGTTGTGTTTTAATGTAAATTAATACATATAGAAAAAAGTTATTATAAGTGTGAGTCTAGATATAAAGGAATAACTTCTGGAGAAATACATGAAAAAGTGAATAAATTAGTGATAGTTTTAGATTGTTTTTAATGAGGTGTGGTCACATTTTTTAAAGTTTTACATTTAGTGGTTGAGTTCCTATTTCCTCATTTATTTTAAATACTCAAATATTCCTTCCTTTATTAAATGTTATGTTATTGTTTTTAATTTAATGTAATTTTAAAAATATTCTGTGTTTGATATTTTCTGCTATGAAAGTGAAAGAATAAATAAACAATGGCAAAAAAAAAGTAGTTATAACTATAATACATCTGTTTGGAATACCTGTTTCTTTTATGACAGACCAGGCAAATGCCTCTTAAACACTAACAATCTTGGGGCACCGAGCACCTTGCTAGAAGTCAATTCCCGTGTTTGAACATATACATTTGAACATATACATTCGTATAAGTTTACAGAGAGAAAACTTAACATAGTTTAATGTTCCCACAATCTATTTGTTTTCTAATTTTACTCTTCCATTTTATTATCTCTTTTCTTTCCACTCACATAATTTATCTTTTCAGGTTACCTTTTCTCTCTCTCCATTCAGCTTTTCCTCTTTATCTTGATTTGATAACACATATCTAGGCTATAGTCATTTTGCTATTCAGCTTCCACATGCCCTCTCCTATTTTGCATTTCCATCATCATTTACACCACTTTTTCTATGTTTCTATGATCCTGTAATTACTATAAAATCTGCATTTTAGTGCCTTTTTCTGCATATCTATCTCCTATGTACTTTCAAATGAGGTGAAGTGAGGCAGGGTGAGGTGAGGCAGTGTGAGAAGGCAAGAGAAAGCAAGGCAAGGCACGGCACCTAAGGGGAGCTTGCAGTTGGTCACTATCTGAAATAGCGTATGACCTGGGTGGACTCTAGCCTATAAAAGGATAGCTTGTCCTGCTGTACATTTTCTCCGATTTGTCTTGTCATTGAACACTAATTTAACTGCCATTCCAGTTAAGGACTCAGAGTTTTCTCTTTGAATAGAAAGCTACAAGTCTGGAATGCAAACTGAAACCTTGGTCTGTGCTTTGGACACCTTGCAATATTCACAGATCAAGAAAAAGACTTTTTTCTCTTTTTACTATTCCTTCCTTGAAAGGTTTTCTCTTGATTTCTTAAACATTAGGAATATCTTCAACTTTTACTTTATTTTGTAAATGCAAAATCATTTGTGATAAAGTCTTTATGCTACAAAATAGCTCTTTTTCTCAGATGCCCTGCCATGACTTTTCACCCTAGGAAAAAATTGTGCTTCATGCATATCTCAAGAGATAAGTAGTTCAGTACTGCTGTGTTGAACAAATATTCAAACATACATCTTAAACAGGATATCCAGAACCAGGTTGTAAAACTAAATTATGACTTCCTAACCTTGCCAATTTTTCCTATAAACTCTCAAATGGACGATTTCAAGTGATGTAGTGGAAGCTGTATTTCCTGAGTTTTCTTTCCTCCATTTTTAAGGCATGTGATTTTAATCAGGTTTTCTAAGTATTTTATTTTTGTTTCATGACAGACCTCTTGGAAAAATGGATTCCTGCTTTTTTGAAATTAGATAGATTTCTAAACAAAATATCAAACTGATATCCCTTGAGATATTCTTGGAATATTTTTATGACAAACAAGTAATACTCCAGTAGGAGCTAAATAGCTAATGAGTTTAAGAAAATGGCTAATACTAGAAAAGGTATAGCTCTATCCAGAACTATATTTAGCTCTAGACTAGATCCATATATACTATTGCATTTCATCAGGGTTTTTTTGATAGAAACTTAATAACTCAAAAAATAATTTGATAACAAATTTAGTAAAATCAATTGCTTTAATTTTTTTTATATTAAACTAACTCCCATATGAAATTATTATATTCCAAATAATTGCTAAACATGTACAGTCCAATGAAAAAGATAGACAAGTAGGGAAACAGAACAGAACAGAAGAATATCTTTCCTCAATATATTTCTGAGGAATTTCTGTCACATTTGGAATTTCGGCTAACGTATTTAAGCTCAATAAAAGTAAAATAATATAAAGAAAATAAGGACAAATTTAGAAGAAAATATGAATTACTTTTCTAGAAAAAATCTACAGAAACATGTAATTTTTGATAAAGTGTTGAAACTATTTTATTCCACTACTTCAGACAATGTTTTTTTCATAAGCATTGCATTCAGTTCATTGCTATTATTTTGTTATTATTACAATCATAATGTTACCTACTCTTGGACCATTTTGAAGAATACTATATAGTGTATTAGCCTATAGTCAATTGTACTTCTTGCCAGCAACTGAACTATTTAACTGTGATGGAATGTCTTGACCTATTGCTGTAGTAAAAAAAAACAATATACAGTAATTATAAAGTCTGAACTGGATTAGGCGAGTAGATACTTTCGTATTTTATTGGTCAGACTTAAAAATCATTAAATAGGAAAAAATCTCATAAATTTTCTAATGACTTTTCAGTTATTTCATTTTGCTCATGCTTTCCATGTTTGTTTATTTCTATATTACAATATTACTAACATGCAGTGGACAGTATGTTTGTGTCTTATGGAGGAATGGTTTGCTCTAACTTCCTGATCATGTCCTCCATGGGCCTATCCTTTTTCTTTGTTACACTATCAATCACATCTTTGCTTTGTTTCTTCTGATCATTTTCAGTATTTCATCAATAGAAAAGATGAATCTTATCTAAACTTCATTCTGGAGAAGACAATATCTGATGGGAAGGAAAGAAATTGAAAGACAGCATACATGGCTTGCTCATTTAAGCATAACAGAAACTCTATGCACAATGACTATCTATATTCAGTCATAAAGAAATCGCTGTTTCCTCAGAAATGGAGGAAAGTTTGATCTGTATAAAATTGAAAGGTTTTACATGAAACCTTTCACAATTTTTAGCAAAAGCTGTCTGTGGTCATAAATTCTGGGTTAGCTAGTGGGCTGTTGGTCCTGTTACAAAGACATTCAACGGCTGAGTGTTTGTTAAACAAGTCCTAATATTTTTGGATCGTGAAACAGACTTACATTCACTTGGGGAGTTATATGTTGCTAAGAGGTCAGCCAGTTGCTGTCTGTTGGTAGCAGGATTTGCGAGGGTTCTTGCAGCAGTCACTTTAGCCGAATCTAGAAGGATTCCTTTATTGTTCTTCCTCTCAGTTCTTATCGTCCAGCTGGCCTGGGGACCTGTGTGATCACCCACACACATGCAATTGACCATCTTCACACATGCAGTTCATTGCTATTGATACATACTAGCTGTCTACAAAACACATCTAATATAAAACATCAGGCTGTACAATCTGAATTTGTTAGGGTGAGTAATCAATACCTGTGACAGAGCACAAAGAGAAAGGCTGAACAACCTAACATTGATTAAATAATAAAAGTTTACCAGAACTCTTTTAACATGTGTAGAAATGTACAGCTTGGTTCTAATCTTATGGTAATGCTTCTTTTGGAAAGCAGTTCCTTTACTTTTAAGCAGAATGCTATTTCATAGAGCATAAAAAAATATGCTTTTTTTTTTAAACATTGTGTCCACTCATAGAATCTCCAAGTGATCAAACATGAAGAATATGTAAACGTCTTTCTTTGTCTCTAAGATGTCTGCCTACTCCCTGCAAAAGGCATGATTTTCTGTTTCTTAAATTTTTCTCTCCTCCTTTCTCAGTGATATGACAAGTGATTTCCACTGTAAAGCCAGAACAGTATAACTTTGCACAGATGCTGAAATACAGCTCAAATCACAGTCCTGACATACAAACTCAATGTTTAACTTGAATTCTCTTTTAAATCTTTTTGGGTTAAGAAGTGTGATGAAAACGGAAAAGGTGCAAGATATTAATCAGATATTCTGCTCTGTTAGGTAAAACAACATTTTCCTTATGCTACTATATCTTACCTTTTAATTATTACCTGAACTAAAATTCGTTGCAGCCAATGAAAAAGTTTACTGAACTTTGAAATCGTAAGATTGCAAAGAAATGTTTTCCATAATACTTTCCCTAACTAGTTTTGGTGTTTCCTTGTATTTTTCCATTTATTGTTTTCCAGGTATTCTCAAATCTGGTCTAGCTCTATTTTCATTCATATTCCAAATAGAGGGCTGGGAGAAATAGGAACACACAAAATGTAAATATTAAGCATTTAACTTATAAACACAAAAAATTAAATGAGAAAAAAGCATACAAAGGCTCTATGCAATATATTGGGTATTGTGGTAAGAGGCATTCACTGATATTGAGGAATATAATAAAGAAATATTTAAATAACAATGTAATAAAAGTTGATGGTTTGCTTTAAGTTTTGTTTTTAACTAGAGCTGACTGTGCATTTTATATATAAATTAACTCTTTGGGGAGGTTAAAATGTGACAACATACACTGAAGTGGCAGTGGTTCAAGGCATAACAAATATTCCATTTTGTTTCCTTTTTAAAAGATCCACTAGAATAGTGTATTATCCTTCTAAATATTTTAAGCTTATTAGTTCTGTACTAGGCATTTTTCGGAACACAATTAAAGTAGATGAGATTTCTCTTTGCCTTGAAACACTGCTCCTAAAGATGGCATAACATATTTTTACATAACCATAAATTCAAAAGTTAAATATATTGTTTGCATTCATTCATTGTCCAGAGAACCTTTACTGAAAATAACCTTCTTAAAATTTCTCATCTGTTGTTTACTCTCTGATTATCACCTGACATATTTACCTGATATTAGCTGAAAATGTTCAGAAGTAAAAACATGTTTTAACCTTCAAGGCATGAAAGTGTGTAACTGTGGGTTTTGAGTGGCAATGTTTAAGCACACATTCATGATTTTTGTCCCTAGAGATGGAGATTTATAAGACTAAAGTTATTATGTTATCTCGTATTCCTACATTTTATTTTGATCTTCTCTTTCCTTTTCCTTTGATAATACAGACAGATGTACAAAGATTATAGAAGCATAAATGAAGCCATTTTATTGCTTCTCCTCACTGCAATAAAGGATGCCTTAATAATAGTTTATTAGCATTCACATTATTCCAATTATTCTTGTAGAAAATACTGTACTAGTCTCAGAAATTACTTTTTTAATTTGATTAGGAATTTAGATTTCTAAGCCTTTTTTTTTCAGTGTGCACCAACACATTAGTCATAAACAGTCTTCAATAAAGCATACATTAATAGATTAAAAATTAAGCATAGGCTCTCCATAGAGGGACCAAATTCTGGTCCTGGTACATTTTCTGATAGTTGTATGTCCAAATAGGATAGATGTGAAACAATGTGCAGCAAATCTTAATGCAAAAAGTTAGTACATCCTGAGATGATAGGGGCTGAATATATTTAGTTAAACAAAACTTTGGGAATTTAGTGTAATTAAGCTACTTCCACTGTGAAGCTGAAAATACAGACAGGAAGACTGTAAGAATGTAAAATGAAATTGTAATATTTTGCCTTTCCAAGTGGCAGTTCAGAGCAGTCAACATTATGAACCCCTTGGTGGCCAGTCAGCAAACATAGTGTACGGCTGCATGAAGACATTAATTAAAAAGTACTGAGGAAAAGGACAAGATGCATATTATGCTACTCAAACACAATATCCAGAATCCTGGAGAAGTATTTCTTTCTGTTTCAGTTTACAAACCTAAAAGTAAATCCATATGTTTCAAAATTTTATTTACAGAGAACTTAACCAGGTTTACACAGAAACAGAAGGAAGCAAGACTGTGCTTGTTTTTCATATAATACACAAATAGTGAGAAGAACTGTACACAGGTTCTTAGATATGCAACTACTCTCTTTCTTGTAGAGGATTTAAATATCCTCTTTAATACTTAAAACTTTCTACTTAGCTTTCGCCAGAGCAGCCCTCATAATGCTGTGCTTTGTATTTGTGGCTAGAATGATGTTGACAATAGCACAACAATGCTTAGGCTACTACAGAGCAATGTTCTACAGCAAAATGGCAGTATCTCCGAACACCCACCTCAAAAGCCAGTAGACTGGCGCTAGGCAAGAGGTCAGGAGGGGACAAAGCCAGGACAGTTGACCAGACTCACCAGAATGATATTCTATACCACATGAAATTTTGCTCAGGTATAAAAGCTGGGGGAAAGGAGAAAGACAGAGAGGGTCTTTTGGAGTTTGTTTATCTTCTGAAGCAAACACTGTATACTAATGTCCCACTTCCCAAGAAGTGGTTGGACATCGTCTGCTTGTAGGAAGTAGAGATTTTTTTTTTTCTCGTTTCTGCAAACAGTCTTTCCTTCTCATCAGTAATCTGCCTGTATCTTAATCCAGTTTTTCATATTATTTTCTGCCTCTATACTGCTATGTTCAAAGTCAATCAACCACTTATTCACAGTGTGATATGAAACTCATACAGACTCATACTCTCTCTACTGGCCATGAAAGGCAACCTAGGATGATTTAAGATGATTTCGCATCAACTGCAATGTATATACTTGGTCAAATTAATGTTCTCCTTTTTTTTTTTTTATGTAATTCAAAAGCTTTTTAAGAAGACGAGCAATATTTCAAACTTATCACTTTCTTTTTTAACATCAATGAAAATGAAAACAAAAAAAAGAACCAATTTTGCTTTGAAATGATTTTTAAAAATAAATACTTTAAATTCAGTATCTTACACTAAATAATACTGATTCTTGTTAGCTTCATTATTTAAGACAGTACAAAATTTGTATCTTTTGAAGATTGATACAGTTTTTCAGTGACTGGGGTAGTTATTATTTTTATGTACAAAATAAAAAAAAAATCCCTTTAGAAAAAATATTAAGAAATAAATGTTTCAAGTTTATTTTTCCATCCATCATTATGAAAGGTTTTGCTTTAAAAAAGTCATTTTATACAGAGAAATAATTCATATTTTCCATGTAAATAAATCACTTCTGCATGACAGGACTTGATTCATATTTGCATTTACAGAGATTTTATTTTCAGTGGAAGATGTTTTCAAATCAGAACAGTACTTATCACATTTGATCTCATGAAAGTGTTTCCCCTAAAAAGAGGCATAATATTCAAACAACTAAAAAAAAAAGAAATATTTTTGTTTCTTCTTCAAAAATATTACATTGTATATAATAGTGGGGGGAGGGAGTTTATTTTTTAAGGTAGTAACTTATTTCTGATAAAACAGAATATGTTACTCCACTTGGAAACACCAAGGGTTTCGAGTGCTAATGATGCACATATTTATAAAGTGATTTTTTTTGTGTGCCTTTACACTATATTTTCATTTGAACTGTAAGGGAAAAGAAGGCCATGACTAGTTTTGGCTGAGACAGAGTTGATTTTCTTCTCCGTGGCTTATATGGTGCTATGGTTTGGATTCGTGACCAAAACAGTGTTGGTATGACAGTGTTGTTTTAGCTATCGTGGAGCAGTTCTTACACAATGTCAAGGTTTATCTTCTTCCCCTGCAGCCTGGACAGCAAGTAGCCTCAGGGTGCACAAGAAGCTGGGAGGGGACAACAGCTGGGACAGCTTACCCCAACTGAGTAAAAGGATATTCCATGCTATACCATGTCATGCTCAGCAATAAAACCTGAAGGAAGAAGGAGGAAGGGGGAACAATCATAGTAATGTCATTTGTCTTCCCATGAAACCATTACATACTATAAAGCCCTGCTTTCCTGGATATGGCTGAACACATGCCTGCCAATGGGAAGCAGTGAATTGATTTCTTGCTTTGAGCATACAGCTTCTCTTTTAGCTATTAGATTTTCTTTACCTCAAACCACAAATTTTCTCACTTTTACCCTTGCCATTCTCCATCTAGTATTGTTCACCTGAGTCATTATAATGTTAATGTAAACTCAGACTGCTTTATATTTGCCCTTTAATTTAATATGGTATTATTATTTGTGCAGAAAGTGCCTAAGCTCCAATAGCAGTCAATATAGCTACAAGATTAGCTCTTCATTTCATATTCAACTGAATTTTTCCCCTTAACTTGTGTAGTCTTGTGCCATATAAGATATCCTAGAGTACAGAAGATCTCTGACTCGCTGGAAAATAAAGTACATTTTAAATAGTCATGCCCTCCTGTAGCAATAGGTGGAGTTCAAGCATGAATCACCTAAGCATTTCAAATTGTACTAAAACATAAAGATTTAAGCAGATGGATTTCATTCTTAGCTTACAATTGGATATTTTAATTAGAAAAATCTGGAGTTTAATTCTACACTTTTTATTTAGTTTCTTCTTATAAAAAAACAACAATTAGGTGGTTCTTCATATTTTCATCCCTTAGCAAAAATTTGAATACATTAATAAATATGTATGCATGGAAGTATACTCCCTTAAGATCTTTGGAATTCGGCAATAAATAAATATTCGTGGTATTGTTCTCTGTTTCCTGAAGGATGACACCTGAATGTAAAGCACATTTATTTTTAATGGAATACCTGTTATGAATGACTGTAGTTCAAGAAATGGAACTTTTATGAGTAGAGTTGCTATCCTTTAAGCTGCTAATTTCTCAAGGTTATGACACAATATTAATAATTTAGTAATTATCTTTTTACATTACTCTAGATATTGCCATTGAAAAGCTGCTTCTTTCCTTTCTTTTCAGGAATGTTGTGCTTGTGCTGGTAGATATTTATGTGAATGATTTTAATGGCAAATCAATTACATATAGAACGTGTTTGCTTAGGAATAGGAAACCACATAACATTGGTAGGATTTCAAAATATGTCTGCCATCAGCACTCTGTGAGAACAGAGACACCTTTTGCTTGCAGTTTAGCCTTTTTTTTCCCCCCCTACATGCTTTGTGGAATAATTTGAAAACATTGTCTGATAAACTGTGAAGGCACAGGATTTAGATTCTGCATACAGTTTTTGTATGTTATTAGACTTCACACTGGCTGTGGTTTCACTTCTCTTACAATAGTATTCTTTTTTAAAAAAATTCTATATAGCTTTCCATTGTTACTTTAGCATAATATTTTCTTAAAGAAATTTAGTCCTTCTTGTCTTCTCTTCTAACAGAAAATTGAAAAGCCTTCAGATCAGATCAGGTTCCTCCTTTTCTTTTTTTATGGTGCAAATGTAGACTTTTCATACGAATTCAGAGTTAAACCTGAAAAACTGAACTGAGATTAATTTTCTAAATATTTTTGTAGACATTGAAATGTACTTAAATATATTAGAAACAAGTGGTAATGTAACCCTTACAGACTGAAATAGTGGCAAGGAATAAAGTAAAATTAGGAGGATAAAAGCAATAAATACTGTTTCACAAAAAAAATTTCAGGGACTTTGTTTTGTTTTCTACCTTTTAATTTTATAAAATTATTTTGGAATTACTTTGATTTTAATATAATTTACTCATTATATCATAAAACTGCAATATTTCTAATACATACTGCACTTATTTGTTCCTCTCAAAGTATAATGCATTGTGTTTCTTTTAGTTTAACTATCAAAACATTTTAAAGAAGTATACAGATAGTGATTCTATCAAAGTGGAAGATAAAATGTTTAAATTGCAGCAATCCTTAATGCTTAGAATAAGATAATAAAATAAAATATCAGTGGTGAGACAGGTGAAAAATTTTGTACAGATTATACAGAAAAATACAATACTGTATTAAAAATGACAAGAAGTTAAAATAGTACTTTGAAATCTAAAATGGAATGTTGAATATTGTTAGAGGAAAATATATCATTCAGAATTCAACAGCCTAAGAGAGATGAGGCTGCTGCAGCTACATATCCCAAAGTCCTATCTGAGTAAGTCTGAAAACTGTCAGAAGGCACAAACACAGAGTACACACCCTGACCCCCATATATGTACATATACATACATAGAAGAAGCCTTAGATCACAGACAGTTGTTCAGAGCACTCACATGAGCACAGACAGCACCAATGATCTCATCCTGTTCCCTTTTGCTGAACAGAACAACGCCCCACTAGTGAGAATATATGTTTTTATATATATGCACATACTTATACACCTAGGTACAAGGTGAACTTCTACAGCAGTTGGTCTCAGACACTCAGTCTGCCCAGTTGCAGCCACCTGAACATAGAAATCTCCAAACCATGGTCCCGTTCCAGAATAGTACAGATCCCCTCACTCACATGCACTTTTTCTCACCCACTACTTCAAACTGTCCAGAATGCCCCCAGTCCCATACCCAGCCCTGCTGTGCTCTCACCCATGAGGACAGATGGGTGTTTTGATACCCAAAGCTAGCCCTTAGTGACTTACACGCTCCCAGATCACTTTGCCTGCTCACTGGTTGGTTCAGCTTGATCTTCACTTGTGATCATGCACTCACTCACACACTAGAACTTAACTGTGGTTGCTGGCCACAGAGACTCCCACAGAGTTGCTGGCCACAGAGACTCAAATAGGCTAAACCGTCACCACTCTGTGGTCTGACCTACCCCCTCACAAACACAGGACAGAAAGCCTTTACTCAAGGATTAGAAAGGAATTTATCATGAAGACAGGATAGAAGGCCCTGATCAGAGACAGGGCATAGCGAAGCAAGCATACTGTTCAGCTTTTGCACATGAACGTATATTCCCTCATCTGCAAATCTTCTAAACCCCTCCCTTTCCTGCCTTTCATTCCTTCCCTAAACATCCCATAGAGCACTGTGCAATCCAGAAATGCTCTTCCCCTGCATCTTAGAATGGGTCCTACAACCCTAGTCAGTAACCCTTGTTAGTTCGAAAGGTGTTCTGGAGATCCTCTCCTCTTGAATCCTCTTGATGCCTTTCACACTTGGATACTGTGCCTGAGGGTCTCCTGGGATAGCTCTGAGAAGTGAAAAAACAGGGTGTCCCTTCCTCTGAGTCCTCAGTTTGGATTTCCTCTCACCATTTTACCTCCTTTTGCTCTTCTTGGCTTGTAAATGTGTCTTTTATGAGCTGATGCTACTGTGATGGACTTGGGAATAGTTAGGCAGAGTATTTCTGGGTCTCTACATCTGCTGTGGTCTCTGTCTTCCTTTGTATGTGTAGAAACAAGGGATATTTTACCACATAATCTGCCAAATACGTTTCTAGAAAAATAAATATCCAATTCCATTTTAAATTAATTAGAGAAACTTTCTACCCCAAATCCACTGTCTTTTGATCAGGTCTACATACAAATTATTATTTTGGGTTCTTGTATGGAAGCTGAATCTATTCTGAAGATTTCTTTGGGCACTGAAGTGAATGACAGCAGAGGCAATAATAAGTAGACAGTATACTATCACTTTTGATAGTCCAAAGCACGACTCAAACATTTTTAGAAGCCTCCAGGACCACGAGAAATAAATTGTACCAAATAAAAGAAAAAATCAACGTAGAGAGCAGCTGTGGAAAAACATATATATAAAAGCTTATTTCAATTAAAGTCACACAGATAAAAGTGAGAAAGTTGGGTGGCTTGCAATTCTAAAAAATACAAGCTTAAACCACGTTGCTCTCCTATGAAACACTAAAAGATAACTGAAAAGTACATTTCCAAGAGGAAAAACTGTAGTAGAACCTCCGTGGATTCAATTTGAAGACTGTATTTCTAAAATGATAAAATGAATGTAAATTTAAAAAAAAAATAGATATTAAAAATTTAACAGCAAAAATGTGGGTTGGCACAGATTGATCTGATGGGTGAAGGATACCAGTATTTCTGTCTTAGTGTGTTCACTATGAGATAATTTCATTAGAAGTGGATGTCAAACAGTGGTTTTCAACTGATGCATTTTGCAGATATACAAGATCAGTAATATTCTATTTTATCAAGTCACATTTGAGAAGGCAATAATGTCAATAGAAAAACTTAGAAAAAAACCCTAGAATTAAAATGCTACAACTAGACAAGCACATTCTATGATCTTGAACTGAAAACTGTTTAGCATCTGATTAATTGGACACTTCTACATTAGAAGTCATGATGATGGGCAGATCTGAACTCACACTGTCTTCTACTCCATTTTTAAAATAACCAGACATATGACACAAATCTCATCCAGTGCTAGGTCTCTAGGAGCCAAAAGTTTGCTTCTGCTTATGGCATAATTGCTTACTGTTATCTACTCTCTGAAGGAAGCCTTTTAAATGAGAGCTTCCTTTCCTTAGGAAATAGAGGACTGTTAAAGAAGGAAGAAGCCTTTCTAAAGGCAGTAAAAGTGCATAACATATTTAGTAGGTCTCAAGTACGTATAAATTTACATGAAGCATGCTGAAGAAAAAAAGGCAGTATCAAATTGTTGTGAGAAAATATTAAGTTTTGATAAATAACCAATCTAATCTGATATATTTGAAAAATACATGCATATTATTTAAGTAATTCTTCTTACAAAGGAATTAAACATTATATAGAAAATGCCATTTCTGTAAGAGGAAGTAGAGGCTATTTGTAGTTGCCTTAGCCCAGTATCAGGACACAGTAGGTTTAGCTCCCTGAGTGCACACAGAACACATCGATCAACATGGGAAAACTAAAGTGATGGAATTAAGGAGACCTCATGTGCAAACAGACCATGAGACTGACTGTACTATTGCTAGTTTGTGACTATAAAGGTGTACTTTGGAACCATTGTCTAGAAAATCCTCACTAGGAGTCAGATCAGAAAGTTACTCATATGCACTTCCAGCTGTTAGTCATAGCTTTCAGCTGCACCTGGCGATTGACCATGTCAATACTTCAATCTTTTTCAGATAAAATCAGATTCATTTAAACTAGGACAGAAATGAATTATAGCTCTGCTTGAGGGAACATGAACATGTACGTCCAAATACCTTGTATGCCAAGCATCAGATAGGATAAGATATTAAGGGAAAATATTTTCCTTTAATGTTCCACTTATCTTACATTCCTAGAGCTTAAGGCACTCACCAAAGGTGAAGGAAATCTTTGGAGTGAGTATATGTATTTCACTCAAAATCTATTAAGAAAACAAATGAACAAACAAAATTTGTAGAACAAATTATTGTTTTTTAAGATCAATCCAGGGAGACAGATTGCTTTGTCCAAGTGAATACGCTGAACAAAAAGTGGAAAGGTCTCACTCTCACTTTCTTCCCAAGCATTTTATTTCATCTTTGTCATGGATGTAAAATACAATTACTTCAATTGGAGAGACTAAGTTTTTCATTATTCTTTGTTTTACTTAGAGTGTTCTGTAGACTAGTACTTAAAGTATGGTGCTAAAAGAAGACAAGTTTTTAATGAGTTTTCTAACCCCTGAGATATTTTATGAAAGAAATAAAAATGTTTAGTCTGTTTGTGGTGAAAAATCGAAAGTGCTTCTTTTGGAAGAAATGTCTTTAGAGGTAAATTCAACATAAGGATCAGGTAAAAGCTGGTCAAACTTATAAGGAGAGGTTTAAACTAGATTTATCAGAGGGAGCGGATGGAGTTTTGAGTAACAGAGAAGACCCAGAGGCTATTTATCTATTGAGTACCACTACGGAAGAATAATTGTGAAATGCCTCAAAGGAATTAGGGCATGCTCCTTTAAAAAATTAACATAGTCAACAGCCCAACTGGGCTGTTGACTATTTATTAATCCACAGAGTAAAAAAGGTCAATATTTGTGACAGCCTGGGCCTGACATTCTTCTTAGAGAACAAGAACACTAATAAAATGATAAATAGTAATATAAGTGATTTTAAATTATAAAAATAGAAACACTACAAATAGAGAAATAATAGAATGATAAAGATAATTATAAAAAATATTCATATGTCAGTGAACAGATCTTGATGCCTTTGAAATATTCATAACAGAACAAACAATATGTTCTTCTGGAGACCTTGAAAGTACTGTTACCTCTACTGGGTATAGAAGCATTCAACCCTGCAACAGCCCTTACAAGCCAATAGGCACTATGCTGTCCTGAAATTCTCAACAATAATTCAAAATGGTTTCTGTTCAGACCAGACCACAGCTCTCATCTAAGTGGAAAAAATCCTAAACGCTTTATATGGATGATGACCCAAATGTGTAAGGGACATATATATCAGATTGACTGATACCATCCTTCACATGTATTAACTGGATAGTGTTTTTACAGTATGAAACTGGAAAATGGCATGATGGGATTTTTCAGGATTAGGAAGTAATGATACATGATAGCAAAATGGTAGGATAGCAAAAAGTCACAGTTTTTTCTAATGTCATGTCAACTGATTCATTCTTTAACACTAATGAAAATAAATCACCATAGTGTGTGATATTTCGGATTCCATAGCAGGCAGCAGAAGGATCTCAGGAGGGCATGGTAAAAATGAGGTTTAGATAGACAGTAGAGAGCTAGTTTAGAGTGACCTATTTTTAAATATGGCTCTGGAGAGAAAGTCCTAATTTCTTCACATTTTCTCCTTCCATTCATATAGTGCTGCACATAAATATGATATTTTAGAATTCTGTGATATTTTAGATTTGTGGGTTGGTTTTTTTCCCTTTTATTTCTGAAGATCATCTGGTCTTCATTCTGTGTGGCTCAAGAACAGGAAAAATGCCACTTAAATACGTGTTACAGTGGAGTATCATGCAGCAATACAAAAAATATTTAATGAAAAGGCTAGAATCACATAGACTGTTTAATAAAACTTATTGGGCTTTCAGCAAAATTTATCAGGACTACTAGCATTCTTATAGCCCTTTTAGGCAACTTACTTGAAAAGAAAAGCACTTGAAATTTAAGGAACTTAAGTATGCACCACAGAAGTGAGAGAATTTGAATTTCTGCCGCTAGATAATAAGGGGTTTTGCTAAAAGTAGTCACGCTGTAAAACATTGTCAAACAACACATGAAACACTGTAATTCACAATCAGGAATATATCTTGATATGTCTTGAATCATTACGTTAGTCTATGTGGGTGTAACTGAATACATGTTTATTGCAAGAGGTTTTTTTTCTTATTTTTCTTTGGAAAAATATCTCTAAACCCGCACTGTGTAACTGCTAGCAATTTGAAGAAGATATGTTCATTCAGCTGTAATATTCATGTCAACATCTGCAGAACTATCAATCCTGCTCATTTCCACAGAATAAGGACCACAGCGTAGGTTTAAATACCAGTGTCAAAAGCCGGATGTCCAGTTTATACCTCTAGCCAACCTGTATGTCTACAAAAGAACAGGAAGTGAGTTTTGCTGAAACAAACACTCATATTTATGAGTATCATTCAATTCATTCAGCCCAAACATTATTTTTTCATTTGATTCTTTGACTACTATTGTTACTTCACTTATTTCTGTATTACGTGTTTTGATGTGGGTTTGTATCTTAACTAAGCCATCTTAACTGTCCATATCTTTGGTAGCCTTAATATCTGTTGTGTGGGGAATTTACAGATTTTCTTCATGAACTTCAACTTAGAAATCATTCTTTGTATTCAGTGGAATACCTACTGATTGATAAAGTGGACATTAGACTTGTTTGACATGTTAGGTGTCTCCAGGCTATAATCTAAGTTTTTCAGTTGTAATAGATACCCCTGCTTCTACAGTAGCTATACCCAACTTATCCATTTATTTAACTATTAACAGATATTTTTTTCTCTTCTGTAATAAATTATTTCACCTTGCTGATACAGTCCTTAATGTTATTTATTGAATGCATTTTCACTTAATAGATAAATTTATTACAGTAGCCAAAAGGTTTCCACAAGTATTACCATTACAGGTGCTTTAGATAACTTTGAATGTATTTGGATGCAAACACAGTTACACTTTGCATCAAGATCAGATTTTGTGGTTTTCTCCAAAACAAGCTGCCCATCCCTTCCCCCCACCCCGCCAGTTGCCCCTGTTTGAGTGCATTTCCACAGCTCCAAGCCAGAAACAATTAAAATTGTAGCATTTTTAATTCTAATTCTGTATCATACTCTCTGAATCTGTGCAATAGATTTCTGAGGGAAAACAAATCACAGGTAATAACAAACAAATTCCTCTGCAGGATGAAGGGAAAACATTTTCCAAATACTCTTCTCAATAGGTTTTTTATTAGCCTGAAAAATTAAAATTGGTGTAGATTAACAATATTCGTAAATTTCCATGTATCTGCCCCAATAGGTTTGGTCTTGTAAGAAGCAATGGCTGACAAGCTTAGTAAGTTAAGCAGTTATTCATTCAACTTTATGAATAGGATCTAATAAACTGGTGATTGAAATATTTTTTAAAACATATTCTTGATTAATTTGTATTACTCTAGCTTTTATACCTTGGGAATGTGTCTTTGTTCTGTTATTCAGTCAACAATAAAGAAGCTGTGTACTTTGCTGTCTTCAGGTAACAGATTCGTTTTATTTAACCAAACCGGGGAGTTTCCTTTATGCAGTCACTGAAGTAACCATCTTCCTTTCAAGAGTATACAAACAATTTTTCCCTAGAAAATTCATGAATGACAATATTGTTTCCATCTGGAAATGCTTAATTTGTGGCAATAGACATCTTAGCGCAGATGTTACAGCTTAGAGAAAATAATATTTTTTTATGTGTCTACGCTTGTCTTTACAAATATTTTATTTCAGTTTCTGTGAAATACGAAAACTGTTAAACTTCACTTGCTTCTAAGGCAATAGAAAGAATGAGCAACTGTAAAACTATCGACTATTTCAAATTAAAAATTGAAATCTTCTGGTGGCAATTTGTACTGCCAGAACAGAAAAGAGGTTGCTCAGCAAACAGGTCTTCACTGGAAGATTCTTTGGCAGGAGAGGTGGTGATAGGAGTAGGTGGTGAACGTTTCTATTAGACGTCATTTCCACAAATAGAAGTTGATTAATGTATTGTGAAGATAAAAGACAAAATTTAGGGATAAAGTAATAGACTGGCTCTGATTTGGATTTGTATTTCCAGTTTTGATCTGTTAAGTTTTCCAAAATGAGGCTTAACTTGCTACATATCAATATTGTTAATACTGAAAAAAGTTAAAAAAATCAAAAAATAATATAGTATCACAGAAATTGTAACACAAAAAATTAAAATTACCATAAAACTATTTATATTTTTGCCTTCCATTACTGATATTGAATAGAGATTACACTAAAACATAAAAATACATCTAGTGGGTAGATATCTGAAGCACTCTCCTAAGGCTGAAGAGTCTGGTACAGATCTTAAGGGAGATTAGTGTCTTTCTGGATCACCAGCTTACAGTCGAGTGGTTTACCTTAATGAATCTCAAGTGGAATGCGATTGCTATGATGAGAGCTCAAAGAATTGTGAGTTTGTTTGTCTTTGAGTATTCTAGTAGCCGAAATTTATAAAAAACAGACACAATACCTAGATACTTCAACTTGGCAGCAAATAAAATCAGGAGATTAATTTCACCTTTTATTTCAGTAATGTTACTCTATTCTTTTCCAAATTTTATCCACCTTTGTATGTTCAGAAGTATTTTATATTATTCATTCACTAGCATCCAAAGTAATCCCCAGAGGATGTTCTAATTAACTTGTCTAACCTGTCATTTGGTTTGCAAAATTAGATACATAAACAACTCAAAGGATTAATGCAGGCCTACAGGTGAGCACTTCTGAAAATTAAATTGGCTGGTAGTCCTGTCATATTAGCCTGACCCTCTTTCCATTCTGACCTTCCCACATTGAGGTAACGTTTACAAGTAATACTTGTATCCGCAAGGTAATTCTAGCTCTTCTATTTCCCTGGCACAAGCAGGATTACCAACTGAAGCAAACAATTGTTTACTTCCATGCAAACAAGCTTTTTAGAAACAGTTTAATCTAAATGTTTCCATGAGAAATCTTTCCCTGAGACACCCAGACCCTGATGTATTACAATAAAGCACTTCTTGGAGTTTTTTAGTGAAGTCTAGCAAGCTTTCATCACTTTGATACTAAAGTGATTTCATGGATGTGAGGGAAAATAACATAGTTTAAAATGTGTCAAAACTGAATAATCAGTCCTTGTTTGTTTCACTGAGATGGCAAGTAATTTAATTAAATATGCTGTGCTTTTCTGGCACTTGAACACACTCCTTTTATCTGGAGCTCCACCTGTGATTTAAAGTTAACCATAAACAATATTCTTCCCTTTCTTCTCTAAGTGCCAGCTTATTAGTTAAAAGCCTGCTGCCATATGGTGAAGCAGTATCTGCTGAAAAGTAAAAGTGATTAAAGTAAGGTTCTAAAGAAAGATCTTTCAAAAGAAAAGTTTATGTGATTTTCAGAAACAAATACTGATATTTGAGTCTGGTATTTAACTTTAAAGAGAAAATATAATGACATTATTTTGTATGGGGAAAAATTAATAAAAAAACAAAACCAAGGACAAGTCTGCCCTTTTCATCATGTCCTAGTCTCACATGTCACAGTATATTTACAAAGCTTTTTTCCCTTAAATTGAATTCCAGAATCTTTGTATCAGAATGAGGTAAAACAACTGTTAGGACTAGCCTACCCAAGTTCATCAAGCCATTATGGTAACTTCCACATTAATCTCTACTCAGATATCATTGTTTAAACTGAAGTTGCTTGTAGCTGGGTCCTGAACGAATTAATCATTGGATTTTATTTTACTATTTTACTTGCTGCATATATCTTATTTATTGGAGTTGTTATTGTATTGATTCATTAGCTCACTTCCATCTGTACAGAGATTTTTCATCATAATTACCTCTATAAACTCAATCTAGATGAAAATTTAGGATTGAACCAGGTAGATCAATGTGCCCATTTACAGGATAAGTTTTCAACTTTAATTCAAGGCAACTGTCTGGCCAAAAGAGAAAATTATATATGACAAACTTCTTCTCAGTTTGAAAATAAACAGTTAAAATCTGTTTAAAAAGGAATAGCTGAAAAATCACACACTTGTCTACTAGGACAATTATATATACTAAATTGCTTCTCAGTTTGAAAATAATTAGTTAAAATATCTGTTTAAGAATGAATAGTTGAACAATCACACACTCATCCACTAGTTGCGAAGTTGCCATCTGGTGGCTTGACAAAACAGCTGGTATGTCTTTTCCCATCGAATATAAAAAATCAGGAGGAAGTCAGATTTTTGCTCTTATCAAGGAATTAAATGTCACAGCTACTCAGTTTGGAGGAAAATACATTATTTCTATTGAAATAATTTAGTTGAGAGTTACCGACTTCTATAATGTCTTACATATTTTTAATTTTCCTTCTTGTTTTCTTTTAGTTGCATGGGGCTTAATTCTAGGGAAAATGTAGTTGCTAATACACTTGAAAAACACAATATTAGGTAATTTCTTATGCATGTTTTCTCCAAGGAATGATATGAGGCCTTTGTGCTATTTTACAGAATACCAGCTTTAAAATTTTTTACTGATTATGAGCATAAACTCTGAATTCTTGTTCCATTGCTTTGTTTTATGTTTTACCAACATTTTATTATGTTTTACCAATATTTTTCAAAGGAGACCAACAGAATTGGTCAGTGCGGCAGCTCTCAACTCATAAAAAAAAAAATTATGGACTGTACATTTGGAATCTTTCAAGTTACCTGAGAGCAGGTTTAAGGGTTGATAAACTAAAGAATTTGATGAGGGTACAGTCTGTCTCAATTATCTAGATTATAAATGCAGATGTTGAACAGGGTTGCACCCAGTATGGACTAGCCATTCAGCCAGTTTTCAGTCTGTCTCACTATCTGCCCATGTAGCCCATGTATCAACAGCGTGTCATGAGAATCTTACATGTGACAGTATCAAAAGCCTTACTGAAGTCTGGGTAGACAATGTCCACTGCCAAGTCAGTTATTTCATCATAGAAGTTTATCACATTGGTCAAGCATGGGTTCTCTTGGCAAAAAAAATAATGACTACTACTGATGATTTTCTTGTCATTCAAGTGTCTGTGAATGGTTTCCATCAGCTTCCCAGAGACTGAGGTGAGGCTGACAAATCTGTATTTCTCTGGATTCTTTTTCTTCACCTTCTTGAAAATGGGAGTGATATTTTCTTTCCTTTAGTCTTCAGGCACTTCTGATCAATCAAGAATTGTTGAGAATGTGCTTGCAATGGTGTCAGCCAGCTACATTAACATCATGAGTGCTTCTTACAAGGGTCCATGGCTTTTTGTATGTCAAATTTGTTTAGGTTAACTTAATATTCCATTTTAAATGTGAATCAAATCCAATTTTTCAATCTCTTAGCTGGGAAGAAATCTGAAATTATTGGAATTTTATTAAGCCTTAGAAGTTGTGTCTCTCAGGGGGGAGAGTTTAGAAAACATCTTTTTTTTCTGAAAAGATTAGTTTGTTAGATAACCTATAAATCAACCCATGGACTCTGTCAGTGATATCTAACTATGTTTTCTTGCCCAATGAGAACATTCATAAGTAATAAAAATAATGTTATCTAAATCATAATATTAGAAAGGGGGACAAACAGAGAAGTAGAAAATGGTCTTAGAATCAAGTAGCTGTACTTATGTTCCTATGGCTCTATACGGTAGAAGAAAATCAGAAATTTCTGAAGAGAGGGATAAAGGAAGTATCACAGTTTCTTTTGATCTGGATGAAATGAATGAAATTCAGGATTGAGAGAGGAAGCTATTTATTAGTTGTGTACATGTCATCTATTCTCTCCTGGATCTCTATACAGTGGGAAGAAATAAATATTTTGAGGGCATAAGTGACAGAACCTACTTTTATATACGTATCTCAAGATGAAATAAATCATGACCTTGAAGGTCTTTTTTCTCTCAATTTGTTGTAAAAATATCAAAGGATGACTAGCTTATGTCTGGAGACCTCTTTGTCATACTTTTGAAGTTAGATAACTAGTCCCATTTGTTTTTATCTTTCCAGGTCAAAATGACCTGGAAAGTAAGCAGGATTCCATTCTGTTGTAAGGTAGTTTATATGCTCCAAATATCATGCATTAAAAACAAACAAACAAACAAAAAAAGTCAGCCCCCCCAACAGAGTATGTGTAAGGTGACATAGCTTCTATTCTCGAGAAATCAGTACCGTGAGAACAAGTTGTTCAGCAAACTTTTTCTTCCATCTCCTTTCGGAAACAGAGAATTCCTTAGCATCACCACACTGTTTTTAGCTTAAGCCCACTTCTCCTTTGTAAAAAAAAAAAATCAAACTTCAATTTAACTCAAATAGAGATAGTTACATTAAGAGATTTAATCTTAGGGTTCTGCAATCTGGAAATTATCTTCCCCCGAATAGAAGGAGAAAAGCTCTTTTAGATGAATCATAATTCTTGTTTCAGGATAGAATTAACTGTTTTATGGAAACTCCTTGGTTTTCTGTGAAAGGAAGAAGAATCAAGAAACTAATTTAGACTAGAAATGTGAACTCCAAGCAACTGAATTTATGTAAAAGAAACATAACAGCAAGTGCCTAAGTCATATTCACTATGAAACTGAGATTTACCTCTTAAATTCATGCACTGGACTTCTGATGGTCTGTCCAGTTTATCTGTCAGTTTATTCCCTGTTTGTGTTCTTTATCACGTAAATGACCATTTTCCAAGGCAGACACATTACAAAAGGGACTCTACACAATATATATAAAAGTTATCCCATGTCCTTGGCATCAGATTACAAGCTAGTGTTTTTTCAGCATTTATATACAGATACAGATGATTGATGTCCCTAAATATTTTAAGACAGGACTTTTTAAATATTGAAGTCTTGGCTTTATGTACTTTTTCACTCAAATTATAATTAATGCAGTAAAATATTGCTTTATGTTAAGCCCAGACTGCCTAAATTAAGGCCTTTTCTAAAAGAGCTGAACAAAAAATAATTTTACATCTAATGCCGGAACAGATAGGCTACAGTTATCAGAAGAGTTAAAATTATGTGTGCTAAGCTCTTGCCTAGTATCTTAGACAACAGTTGTTTTTTTTCTTTTCTGCTGCTTGTCCTTTTTCCTTATCGTCATGATTTTATTTTGGCCAATTAAATCTCTATAATGATACAAAACATATCTTTCTTCCTTCACAGATTTATTTTACGTAACAAAAATATGCAAAATATGTTTGTGTGTGTTTACAATCAACTGATCCTTTTGGATTTGTAATGAATTTTTAACGTGCATGTGTTATGCATATAAATTTATTTCAGCTAAGACATTAAACCTTTCTTTAGGAAGGAACCTGAATCACAATTAATTACCTTCATCTCCGATAACACAGTCATTTTGATAAGTGTAGGAAGAAAGGAAAAATTTCCTGTAATCAAGAAGGCAAGACTAGATAAATTTTATAACGTAGATGTACTGGTGACCAAATTTATAACGAACTGACTTTATGTAAGTTTTGGGTTTCTTTTGGTAAATGTTATGTTTCTTTGAATTATCCTCTACTGCCATAAAGGAAGAACAACGGACAGATTTTTTTCCCTGGGCTAGTAAATTTTCATGACTTTTCATTTTCCTCCCTTACAGTGTTATAGACTGTCAAGGAAAAATGCAGAAATCTAAATTGCACACACTGCAGTAAGCTATCCATCAGCTCAACCTGAGAACACTCTCACTCTTTCATAAGGAATAGCTAGTCACAAAAGGGTGAAAAGTCCCTGCTGTTCTCATGTTGTATGAAATACAATGGGGTTATTAGGAATTGTGCAAACAGGCCAAGCTTCCAAACAACAGCATGCAATTTTCATTCTATTCCTCCAGAATCACATTTTTTTCTCCTGAATAGCTTTTAGCTTCCTTGCTTACAATTGCCCTTACAGATCTTTATTGACTGAAGTGATATTTGATTATCAGTAATACTTTATATATTGGTTTGGTTTTTTTTCTCTCAGCTTGAGCTGCATATTTTATGTAACCTGCCAGATAAGATCTATAAAATATAGAAAAGCAATCAATAAAACTTACAATAAACAAAAATAAAAGAAGGCTATACTAAGCACTCAATTAAGAATAAGTCTTTTTCCCAGTTTCAGACCTGAATATTTCTCTCTCTGTTACATATAGATGATAAAAATGGATACTTATCTTTGGAAAACGTGTTATCATTACCGAAAGTTTAATTATAAATAAATTTTCATACAATTGCTTTCTGGGAATTAGAACTGAGATCAGAGAAAGATTCAGTAGTTTAATTAGATATTTAGCTAAAAACAACTTCATTATAATAAGGTTTTAGTACTTATATTTCACTGTCAATGATATTATCTGATCATGGAAATCTGTTATGCTTTCATATATTTGACCAATGAAACTGGGTTTATAACAGCAGATCATGAAAGTCATAACAATAATTTTCAAAATATTGAAAATATTTTAATAAGTTTTATGATATAGTTTTCATATAAAAAGTGTAAGCTTGTTTGACATAGCTATGCAAATTTCATTTGAGCAACAGTAGGAAGAAAATGCTGTTGAGATCATTAGATCATACGGAAAGAACAATAGAAAAACTATGTGCACATATGGGCCAATAATATTTTTAAAATGATCTGTGAAATTAATTTCTAGACCCGAAAGAAAAAAAAACACAATTTTTTTCCTCATTCAAAATCATATGCACATATCAACTTTAACTGCTCAGTGGTAACTACTGATTATGAGGGGTTTTATTTTGTTAGGACTTTATAAAAATATTCTCTTGAGGAATTCAAATCCTGACAGCTAGCTTTCTCAGATTTGACAAGTGTTTTTTGCAGGTAGTGGGATTTCTGAAAGCTCTGTTTAGAGAATAGAACATGAGAAAAAAAAATCAATGAAAAGCTTGAAATCATGCATTTGTTACTTATTATAAATATCAGTAAAATATTCGTAAGAAAAAATATAATTTTGGCACTGTTTTATTTTCCCTTCTACAGTTCTTGTTTTCTCTTTGTCTCAAAATTAAACCTTTAGAGAGAAGCTTATAAATGAGTTTTAAAATATGTTTATTTGCCTTACATTTGCAATGAAAAAAAAAGGAACACATTAAGCTATTATTTTAACCCAGTTCACTAGCAGCAATTTGTGAACCTGAATCCCTAGACAACTTTTACCAGTCCGTTTTCATTAAATAGACAGTAGAACTGAGAATTTTGTTCAAAAAGATGAAGTGGGAAATGTCTTAGACTACAATGAAACAGTTATGAGTAAGTCAGTGTTCAATACAAAATTGAAAGTTTTTAGTTACATGGAAAACTAGGGAGGAAAAGTTCATATCAGTTGCTGATTCTTCTGTATTTCCAATGGTAACAGATGTGGCATGCCATATGCTAATGGGGATGAGTAGAGAGCACATGTAAAACCGTGATAAGAATATCTATCTATAGGTTACAACTGATAGTTTGGAAACAGTTGAAACTTTCTTGAAACAGAGTTCTCTCAAAAAGGGAGAAAATGTTCTTTGTAGTATTCCTTAAGCTTATTTCTAATATCTGTCTTGAATAGTTTTATGGAAACAATACTTCTTTCCATTGTCTAGGGCTCCTAGGTGACTAGCTTCACACTTAGATGAATGCGAGTCCCCAAAGGTTGGAAAATCCTTGGGTTTTTTCTCTTTGAAGTTTGCTAGTCTGCCAAATTGATTGGTAGCATGAAAATTGGCAGTGCCTTGAAAATACACTATTGGTGATTCTGTCTTTACCATGAAAATAATGGAAATCCATTTTTTGCATTTTACTGGCTTAAAACTTAAAGTTAAACACTATGTCATCTTTTGGTACACTATAACCCATTTGGTACACTGCAACCCAAACCCAAAAGTCTAGAGTTTCTTATCATGAAATTGGCTCTAAAAACAGGAAAAACTTGCAAAATAAACAATGATGTTGTGTTGTGTTCTAAACAATTTACTTTTTAAAGCACTTTTTCTTTCAGAGTCTTAATTCCATTTACTTTCTGTAAGAACAGTATTCTTCACAACTACAGTTATTGGGAAAAAAGTCTTATCTCTTAAAATAGTGGAAGGAGTGAGACAAAATCTAGAAAACTGATGAGCTAGACTTTTACCCATTTTAAATCTGCATGGGCATAATGGTAGAGTATGTTTTAATTATGATTTTTGGATTCACATATTTAATTAATGCATAGTAATAAATTTTAAAACACATCTTACAGATTTTTTTAAAAAATTAAGTCATGATATAATAATTGGATAATTGTATACATAGATATATATAATTGTGGGGTTAGTACCTAGATTTGCAGTATCTAGTATTTATTTACCTTTGAAACTGAATTATTTTAAAAAATGTGAATGCATTTAACACCTTTTAAGGAATATTTCTAAGTCATCATTATAATGGCCATATATTTTTATATTTTCAAGATTCTGATATATGCTATATCTCAGTTTTCTTTCACTTGAGCCTCTAATAGTTTTTACGAGGGACTAGAAGTCTATTAATTTAATTCATCCAGACTGTCTTGTACATACTTCAGTAAAAGTCACTAGTTCTCATTATTGCTTTACTTTCCTTTATTGAGAATAATGCCACTATATTACCTAAGTTATTTCGGAAGGATGATGAAAAACAATTTAAGAACTAAAGGTTCAAGTCTTTTTAATCAGTTCAGATTATCCTAAAACACCTAGATCCAGCTTTTATGGCGTCAGTAAAACACTGAATATTCTTATCTGACGCTTTACTTAGTATTTTAAATTGAAAAACCTCATCTCTTACAACTCCTTTAGATACATACCTTTTTGAAACAATCCCATAAAGTAAATAAAACAAAACAAATCTTGCTAAATATGTAAAATATATTTCCTAGTTCTTTAGATACTGTTTATGGACCTATGCTTTGTTAATACATGTGTTTTCGGTAGTTCTGCAAGGAACCAGGATTCCTACTCAATGATCATTATGGATCCTTTCTAACTTGAAATACTCTATGATTCTGTAATTTACACAGACATATGTCTTCTTATATTACACTATGGGTCTTTGAGCTTTGACAGGAATATGTATACCTACTAAATTTCAGTACCAGTATTGGAAGTAAAAATTCATGACATAGTCACAAAAGGTTAGGATGAGATAATGTTTAAGGGTTCATTTAATTTAATTCGTGCTGCAAATTCAAAAGGATGCTTTGAAAAAGACAAATATATAACTGATTTTACTTTAAGATTCTGAGATTGATGTTATAACTGAGACATCAATTCTAATAAAATTAACGATTTGATAATCAAGTCAGAAAAAGAGAGCATACAGATCAATCATCATTCAGAAATTTCATAGAATATGTCTAAAAATAAACAAAAAGAGCAATAGCTTTATGCATTAGTTAATGAAATAATCCTTCAAGTTTCAACAACTTGAAATCTATATATTTATGTATAGTTAAAGTATAAATAAAACATATAACCATATATATAAATCTATACAATCATTTGTGCTGTGAAACTGTATTTTGAAATGTAGCTTTTATTGTAATACTTATGCTCAGTGCTGTAAAAACAGAGATAACAGAAATAAGATGCCATAAGGACAAGAAAATCTAAATGAATATATAAGTCTCCATGATCTTTATTCTTATAAGGTAATACCAGGAAAAGCGTTTTGACAACCTTAACTGATTACCGATGTATTTGGATAGGCAGCTCAGGATAATTCTCCCTTCATTCCTGCAAGTAAATGAAAGATCTTTTTATCTGATTTCAAAGCAAACATCAAGTAACTTAACTATGTGTAGTGGGTCTGGCTGAGATAGAGTTAAATTTTTCCTGAGCAGCATTTAAGGAGTGTTTTAGATTTGTGACTAAAACTTAATGTTAGCACACTAATTTCTTTTGGTTATTGCTGAGCAGTACTTGCACAGCATCAAGGTATTCTCTGGTTCTCATTCTGTCCAAGTAGTGAGCAATAGTGAGGAGGTGTGCAAGAGGCTGGAAAGTTGATCCAAAATGACCAAAACAGTATTCCATACGGTAGAAAATCATGTTCAGTAATAAAATTGTGGAGATAGTCTTTATAAAGCATTTGTTGCTCAGGGACGCTTTGGGCATTGATCTATATGTAGAATGAGGTGAGTTACTGCATTTTAAGGTCTTGGGTTTTGAGGTTTTGGTTTGTTTCTTTGTTGTTGTCGTGGAGGAGGGTTGTATGGGTTCCTCCCTCCATCCTATCCCCTTTAGTTTATCCATTAAACTGTTCTTGTCACAACCCATGAATTATCAGCTTTTGTGTGATAAAAGGGCACAGCCTCAGCAGTGCTGATTAGAGGGCCAAAATCACTTCCCTGGTCCTGCTGGCCACAAAGTTTCTGATACAGGCCAAGATGCCATTGTCCCTCTTGGCTGCCTGGGCACAGTGCTGGCTCATAGTCAGCTGGTTGTCAACCAACACACCCAGGTCCTTCTCTGCCAGGTAGCTCTCCAGCCATTCTTCCCCAAGCCTGTAAGGCTGCATGGGGTTGTTGTGCCCCAAGTGTAGGACTCGGCACTTGGTCTTGTTAGACCTCATCCCATTGGTCTCAGCCCATTGATCCAGCTTGTCCAGAGCTCTTTGCAGCACCTCCGTTCCTTCAAGTAGATCAACACTGCCACCCAGCTTAGCGTCATCCGCAAATTTACTAAGCGTGCACTCAATCTCTTTTTCCAGATCATTGATGAATATATTGAACGGGTCTGGACAGATACTTCATGCCTTGTTGCAATTGCTCTTCAGTTTCTTGAAACTCCCTGAGTAATCAGAATACTTATATTTTTGTATGATGTGAATCTATTCTGTTCTTTCTTAAGGTTAACCAACCTGTTGGGAATGCCACACAATAATGTGCCCTGATGCAAACTATTTGTAGGTAGCAAGGTGTCAGTGAGAACTTAGGGTGGTACTTAATGTACTTTTCACCTCCAATGGTCAGGGACTTCCTGCCTGAACAGATATGGAATCTTATTGAAATGGCAAACCATAAGAAAAAGAGGAAGCTTTGCCCATGTCAAAGACATGAAAATTCTAGCACTATGATAGGACATAGCTTACACCTACGAAGATTGTTCTGCACCCTCAAAGTGGCAAGAGGGTGTCTAGAACTGAGGATATACAAATGAACACTACGGGTAAACACAAGACTCAAGCCTTAACTACAAAAATCTCTCCAGTAGCCAAGAAGAAATAGTGGAGACAGAAGTTGACTTGGTTAGTAAGGGTACCTCCTAATGAGGAAGAATCAGAAGTAGAAACCTCCTCTGCAGTTAAACAACCAGAGGAACATAAGACAAGACAGATTTTGGATTATTTAAGGAACTGGTCAGGAAAGTACCCTGGGAAACAGCTCTTAGTGGCAAGGGGGTCCAGGAAGCTTGGATACACTTCAAGAATGAAATCTTGCAGGCGCAGGAGCGGGCTGTCCCTGTGTGTTGTAAGACGAGTCGTAGGGGCAGCCAGCCAGCCTGGATGAGTAGGGAACTTCTGAAGGAACTAAGTAAGAAAAAGAGGATGTATCATCGTTGGAAAAAAGGGGATGTAAGCCACGTCATGTTCAAGGATGTTGTTAAGTCGTGTAGGAGGAAAATCAGGGAAGCAAAAGCCCAGCTGGAGCTCAAATTGGCCACTTCTGTTAAGGACAATAAGAAGAGTTTTTATAAATACATCAATGGCAGAAAGAAGGGCGGCAGTGACCTCCACTCCTTGTTGGATGTGGAGGGAAATATAGTAACCAAAGATGCAGAGAAGGCTGAGGTACTTAGTGCCTTCTTTGCCTCAGTTTTTAACAGCAAGGATGTCAGCTCGCTTGACAGTTGGCCCTCTGAAGTGGTTGATGGGGGCAGGGTGAAATATGGCCCTCCTGCAATCCATGAGGAGGAGGTTAGAGACCTGCTGAGCCGCTTGGACCCTCATAAGTCTATGGGGCCGGATGGGTTCCATCCTAGGGTGCTGAGAGAGCTGGCGGATGAGCTTGCTAAGCCGCTCTCCATCATCTTTCAGCAGTCCTGGCTCACTGGAGAGGTCCCGGAAGACTGGAAGTTGGCCAATGTGACGCCCATCCATAAGAAGGGCCGTAAGGATGATCCAGGTAATTACAGACCTGTCAGCCTGACCTCGGTCCCAGGTAAAATCATGGAGAAGATAATCCTGGGTGAAATCATGCGCCACCTGCAGAACGGTCAAGAAATCAGGCCCAGCCAGCATGGGTTTAGGAGGGGTAGGTCCTCCCTGACCAACCTGATCTCCTTTTACGACCATGTGACTCGCCTGGTGGATGAGAGGAAGGCTGTGGATGTGGTATACCTGGACTTCAGCAAGGCCTTTGACACTGTCTCCCACAGTAGACTCCTAGGGAAGCTGGCAGCCTGTGGCTTAGATGGGATCACTCTGTGCTGGGTTAGGAATTGGCTGGATGACCGAGCCCAGAGAGTGATGGTGAATGGTGTTTCATCCAGTTGGCGGCCGGTCACCAGTGGTGTCCCCTAGGGATCGGTGTTGGGTCCTGTCCTGTTTAATATCTTTATTGATGATCTGGATGAGGGGATTGAGTCCATCATCAGCAAATTTGCAGATGATACCAAGCTGGGAGGAAGGGCTGATCTGCTAGAGGGTAGGATGGCCCTACAGAGGGACCTGGACAGATTGGAGAGCTGGGCTGATTCTAATGGGATGATGTTTAATAAGTCCAAATGTCGGGTACTTCATTTTGGACACAACAATCCCATGCAGAACTACAGACTGGGGACAGAGTGGCTGGAGAGTAGTCAGGCAGAAAAGGACCTGGGAGTGCTGGTTGACAGGAAGCTCAACATGAGCCAGCAGTGTGCCCAGGTGGCCAAGAAGGCCAATGGCATCCTGGCCTGCATCAGGAATAGTGTAGTAAGCAGGACCAGAGAAGTTATCATCCCCCTGTACTCGGCACTGGTCAGGCCTCATCTTGAATACTGTGTACAGTTTTGAGCCCCCCAGTTTGGGAAGGATGTTAGGATACTGGAATGTGTTCAGAGGAGGGCAACGAAGATGGTGAAGGGGCTGGAGCACAAGCCCTGTGAGGAGCGACTGAGGAAGTTGGGGCTGTTTAGTCTGGAGAAGAGGAGGCTCACGGGAGACCTCATTGCTCTCTACAACTACCTAAAAGGAGGTTGTAGTCGGGCAGGGATTGGTCTCTTCTCTCAGATGACCAGTGGCAGAACCAGAGGGCATGGACTTAAGCTTTGTGAAGAAAAGTTTAGACTTGATATGAGGAAAAAGTTCTTCACTGAAAGGGTGATTGGCCATTGGGCTGCCCAGGGAGGTGGTGGAGTCACAGACCCTGGAGGTGTTTAAGGGGAGACTGGATGAGGCACTGAGTGCCATGGTTTCGATGATGGTTGGTGTTAGTGTAGGTGTTAGTGTTAGGTTATAGGTTGGACTTGATGATCTCAGAGGTCCTTTCCAACCTTGTGATACTGTGATACTGTGATACTGTACAAAATAACAAAGGAGACATAGATAACAGTTATGCCCCCAAGAACTAATAAAATAAAACAAGCTCAAAATAATACAAACCCCCCAAGTTTTCCCAGGCATCATTGTTTTGTTTTGTTTTGTTTTATTTTTTTTAAAAAAAATCATATTCTGTCTTACAGTCAGACTGTGAGCCTTCTCTACTGAGTTATTTGAAGGAAGTATTGTTTTGCCTGGGGCCTTGAGGAGTCACAAGAAGAGATCTTGAACAGATCAAAGAGAGTAAATGGTTTGTATGGTAAAACTTGGGTCAATTTGGATGGCACCAGATGAGAGAAACATGTTTTTTACTACAGCTGGGGAGCACGGGCTCAACTGGAGCCTCAGGTGAAAAGCACTGAGATAGAAGAGCATTGAAACATCAAACAGATAGAACCAGGATGCTAGAACTGAAGTGGCTCAGGTGGATCTGGACTAGGAAGACAGGGGAGATCTATTAATATCTTGTAGGCCTATGAGACATCAGGACATCCTTAAAGAGATGTAATCTATAGATAGCATCATGATCAACGTATAGATTTTACCATCAACATCATTACATGAGTTATCCATTAATGCGTTTCATGCCTCATAAGCTATTAATGTAAGTGGATAAAGTCTCTCGGGCATGGAGGATGGTGGCTGGGATGCCAATATGGGGAGGTCTGGTAAACTGTTTATATTGTACAATCGCAAGCGTGCCGAGGCCAATGCCACTTACCATGGTGGAGATGACTACCAGATGGTTGGAAACAAAGCCTGAAACCCATGACACCACTTTAATTGTCATGCTGGGCCTTGAAAATCCAATTCTGCGGCAACACAACACAAAAATGGTATCAGACAACAGGACTCATCTCCAAGAACATGACACTGATCGGATTTATCTCACTTCCTATCACATACTGGATTCTGAGAAGATTGAACACTACCCTGGACTGTTAAAGACAGCACTGGGATATAAATTTATCAGAAAATACTTGCCTGGTTAACACTTGATCATCTGCTAATTACCTTGGCTCTGCCTTACAAAATTACTAGCATAGCCATCAAAGATTTGAAGAAACTGGTCTGCGTTGCCACAGAAAGGTGTTTAGTGGCAGACAGTTATTTAATTTACTAGCCCAAGGTGCAGTCTCTAGAAGATGCAGTCAGCAAAGCATAAAACAGAGAAAACTAGTTTTCTAGATGCTAGCATTATGACTTAGCCCCAGATGAGCTGCTCAGCAGGATTAGGGAGTGGAAAGGGGGTACATTTGCGAAGCAGTTCAGAGAGACGATAAATCACTTCTGGGATATACTCAAAATTCCAATATTTACTTGAACACAGTCAAACTGAAAAAAACAGATCCCAATCTGTACTTTGAACGTGGTCAAAGTTACACAGTTTACAAGAATTTGAATATGACCAAATTCAGCTGAAAGTGCCAAGGAATAAATAAGTGCAGTAGAATAAGGAGAGAGGATAAGGAGGAGAATAATTCAGAGAGAAAGAAGTAAAGTAACAGAGAAAAGAGAAATATAAAAATAACCACCACCCCAATTAAGTCCAATGGCAGTTTCCTCAGGATCCATTGTCCATGGGGCAGAGAGCGCCATGTTCTTGGAAGAATTATTTATAGAGGAGTTTCATCCCTTATGAGCATTAGAGGAGTGGTTTCACGTCTGTGCCATTTCTCTGCGTGAAAAGTTCTTGAATTGGGACATGCACAGAAGTTCCTTTGGGAAAATTCTTGATTTGGGGCTGAGGGCTCCAGGGGTCACTGGCAGTTCAACAGACCCTTTTGTGAATTGTCTGGGCATGCATGTGCAGTCAAGGATGCTCCTGCCTCTTCAGCACTATGAGCCAAACCACAGAGCAATGGACGGAGGGAGCAGGGAACTGGGGATGGACACGACACAATAACTGCTCCCACACCTCTCTCCCCTGTTGCCAACTAACTGCACAAATCCCCAGATTCACACAGCATTGCAGGCAGATAATGTTTAAGATATACAGACAAAATACAAATAAAGAAGCTGACCTTTACAACTGGATTGGTTAGCAGAAAATATAGTAGACATACATTTTCAGTACCTTGGAGTCTATAAACTGAGGTTGTTTTCTTATATTGGAGTGAAAACAATTTTGCATTAATGGTTTCTACTCTATCTTGGGGCATTATACAAAAATTTCTAAATGAAATTTTATGACTACTTCTTTATGTAAATAACGAGATACTAAGGTTCTAACTGTCCAACAGAGAAAACAAAAGTGAGAAAGAAACAGAAAACTATTTTCCCTAAAATTATGAATACATAGCTTTGCTTTTCATCAGCAGTTTACAGAGAACATGTCTTTTTCTTCCAACAACTGATGAGCAGAATTCCAACAGGACAGATTAGGAATATATTACGGTGGCAGTGGAGGAACTCTAGGAATTCCAGAAACACAGAAGATAGATACAGGTTAAAGCCATAAGTCTGTGTCTGGCAGAACTAAGAAGGAATTTCTCAGTCAAGACTTCTAGATTTTATTCTTTGTGCTGATATTTTCTCATGGGTTTTTTCACCTATCTTTTACATATAAAATCTACCTGAACTGCAGGCAAAGAAACCTCCTAGATAATTTTTTTGATGAAAACTAATACATCTGCACACTGAAACTGGCTGTGAGCTGACTGACCACTTCAAATGTGATATATGGATACACTGTATTTTTGGTTTTATGTGTTTAGGTGAACTATCATGAAAAAAGACGCAAAGTCTGCAAATCAGTTGTCTCAATACAGATGCCATGTATCATCTGACATATTCTACGCTACGTTGCTCAGTTCCTCATTGCCAGGTCAGAGGGCAAGATCTCACATCTGTAAAACATCCACATATGATTTCTCACTGGATGTTTGAAGTGTCTCAAGAGTGCAGGGCATGAACTGATATAGTAAGGAGGTTTTGAATGGTCAAAACTTCCGTTTTGTTGTTTCATCTCTTGCAAACTGTTTGTCTGTATGAAGAAAAAGGAGGTGAGAAAATGGAGGAAAGATGGAAGTATGTTGTTTTTAAAGTCATGTTCTTTGATTTCCCACTTGCATTTTTGTTTCTTTTTTCCTTACTAGTGTACATTTACTTTCTTAACGAACAGTGATTTGTTGCCTTTTTTCTTTCTTTTATCAATTTCAAATAAAATATCTTACTTCATTATTGTTTATTTTAATGCATGGTAACATTCCATAATGCTGGAAAAGTATTTATGGTTTGTTATATTGCAATATATCTAAGATATAAGCAAGTAGAGTTTTCTAACTGTGTACAGTCCAAAATATTTTAACTCTAGAAATTAAATGCCAATAATGAAATCAATACTTAACCTTTTTTAAACTAAAGTCTTTGTGGATATTAAAAGAAAATTAGCAGAAAACAGAATGCCAGATTTCAGAAAGAATATCACTAATTTTGTTCTTTCTGAGGAGCAAGTTTATCCTCTACAATCCAAGTAACAATAAAATCAGATAGAAAAGAAAATTAGCAGTTAAAGCAAAGCAACAGGCTTTTTTCTCACCTAACTGAAACATGCTGAGTTCTTAAGTGCAGAAGGAACACGCAAAGTTTTTTGTATAAAAGGATTTTTTTCTATTGCTGAGTCTATTTTTTCCAGCTTCCTGAAATCTCAGAAGCTAAACACTGTTGAGTACATTAGTCCTGTTTTGAGAGGTGCAGTATTCACTGCAACTGTTGACTCTAGCTTACCTCCAAGTCTACACTTTTAGTCTTCTTAGTCAGTCAGATTGATCTTTTCAGAGAAGCTATGTTTTTCTGTTCTTGTCAAACATCAGATCAATCTGGACTGTCTGTTATTTGTCAGTGCTGTTTCTACAGATATTTTTTCAAACAGGCTCCTGCATGTAGCTTAAGAACACCCATGAGGATACTATCCTGTCTTAATCGCATCAAGAAGTACTGCCTAAGAATCTCATTGCTATTAGCAGTTACAGTAACAAGAACTGAATGACACAATGCTGAAAGCCAAAGTCTTAAAATTGTAGTTCTGAGAACAAGCTGATATAGCTGCCATAAAGAGTTATGGGCTAGAGATGTAGCTGTTTTTATATCAAAGAAGGACAAGAAATAAATGTCAAGTCACTGAAATTTTTTATTTTGTACAGAGTCTGCATATTCATGTCACACATTTTCTGAATTCAAAAATATTGTGTATATTTCATCTGCCTCACTGAGTGTAATTACTGGCATTGAAATGCTCATGACACTAGCAAAGCATCTGAGAATCTTCCTCTAGCCTGTATATCATTACATCCCGCCCCTACACCCAAATCCTGTGTACAATGTGTACCTTATTCTGCTGCTGCTGAAAGAACTGGTGGAGTTTGGAGGATATAATATACTTTCTCATTTAATTAGCAGCTGATGTATTTCCATGGTGTATTATGGAAGATATTGTACATAGTACTTCCTGCAGTCCAATCAAGATAATTCATTCCGGCTGTATGGCAAAAAAAAATAGGTGTATGTCATTATCTTTTCTGATTGAACAACTTTTGCTTGTAGTATTAAAAAATGTGGTTGAGAAACCATGGATTTATGTTCAAAACTAGATTATCTTTTGATTGGAAAGTAAGTCACTTGTGCTGGGATGGACTTAACTTTCTCCATAGCAGCCCATGTGGTGTTACGGTTTTGTTGCTGACTAAACAATGAATGTAACACACTAGTGTTTTGAATGTTGCTAAACATTGCTTTCAAAATGATCAAAGCCTTACAATTCACTGTTTTTCTGCCACTATTTTTTTGTTTGTTTGCTCATCCCCTGCACCCCCCTAAGTTTGACCTGCTCCAGAGCAAGCAGGCAGACTGGAGATGGGCAAGAAATTAGAAAGGAACACAACAGGGAGAGAGGATCTGAACCTGGCAAAAGAGATATTCCATACTATATAATGTAATGCTCAGCAGTAAAAACTTATGGTAGAGTAAAAAGCGGTGATAGTGTCTTTCAAGTTGGCCCTTATTTGGAGACTGTTTGTGCATCAGTCTACTTGTGAGAGGTGGTGAACGATTTGTCTTTGCATCACATGCTTTTTCTCTCTCTCCTTCACTTATTAAACTGTCTTTATTCTCACCCATGTTTTCAGCTTTTAACCTTCTTTTGTTCCCTGTTCTGCTTGGGAGGTTGACAGTAAGAGCCACTGTGTGGGTGCTTACGTGCTGGGTGGAGTCAACCCATCACATAACTCTACAAATATGTCAAAATCATTCTTGACAACTTAAGTTTTTGAAATTTTTGTTTGTTGCAGATTTAGCCATGGAAATATGTACCTGATTGTAATTTTCTAACTTGTATCAATTATCAGGAATATGTAACAAAGGTTTTGCTGTTTGGGGCGGGGGTGTGTGTGTAAAAAAAAAAAGCTTGTTAAGGTAACTGTAATAGCAGTATAAAATAGCAGTATAAATTACAGGTAACTGTAATAGCAGTATAAAAATAATGTTTTTCAGAGAATTCTACAAATAGGAAAGGCAATGGATATTGGATTTGCTTGACCAGGTTTTTGTCCATTAAATACTGTCTACGGTCTCTATTATTAAAAGGGAAAAATTGGCAATGATTTAATGTTTCTTCTCATACTTAAGCAGACATTTAAAATAAGTCCTGATGTTTTACTTTGTTTTCATCTGCCTGAGTGTCTTTCACAGAGACTTTTTGAAAAAATAAACCTCAATATTTAGAAGACTAAAGTTTTATTCTTTTATTCCAGTGCTGTAGCCAAAGGAACAGTTCTGAACCAAGAACACTAGCTGATTTGTGTTGCTTATGTCAACATTGGATACTGTCACTGTTGATATAAAATTTGTATGATGTAATGTTATGGTAATAGCCTCTGTGTAGATGTCATCTGTGTACTTTGCCTTTAGGGCTGTATCAGCTGAAACCATTAGGAAGACCAATAAACTGCTTCTTCCTCACAAAAAACTACATATGCTCGGTTACAGAAATGTGGAATGTAGTGTGGGATAGGCAATGAGGAAATTATGTAGGAAGAAGGGAGGCCTCTGAACATGTAGGGATTGAAAAATCGTTGAGAAGAACAAGGTCAGATGACAAAGTTGACAAAGATGGCAAAGCAAAAAGCTTTCTCTGAGGTACCAGAGTGCTAAGTTGTACTGAACTTAGGAGTGAAAGATGCATCCTAAAAGCAGGGACACAATGGGCAGAAAAAGATTTGTTTCAAATCTTTCAATTTTAATTTTTTATACAGCGTACCTCAACTTTCTATATTTTAGAGATTATTACTCTTTTGTTTCAATTCTGATGAAACCTATCTATGAAAATGTTTAGGTGTTTTTCTTCCCTTTTTAAGAATTGTGCTATTTCATGCTGGCCAATATTTTGGTGCCATCCATTAAGAATTTAACCTCACAAAGCTTTCTGACCACTGTGACAACAGTATTATTGAGCTCCTGAAGGAGCTACCCTGCTGGCAGACAAGCTGTGTGTAGGAAAGCTAAGTAAATGTCTCACAAATTAATCTCTGAACAGCATACATTTGGGAGGCTGTGGAGGAGTTCAGATACAGTGTCCAATGCAAAAAAAACCACCCTATGTCAAGCCAGGAAAACAAATAAAACTGCAGACAGAGTACTTAGTGTGCAGGAGTCAGTGCTGCTGTTCCTCTGTGGTATCTATTAATTTTTCGTTAGGCAGTAATGCAGATATAATTTCAAGGAGAATTTCTAACACTCATGAACGTGAATTTCGCTCATACGTTGAAGATGATGGAAAAAGCAATGTCAAGGTTTGAGAACGCTGCAGGCTTGAGTATTGTAAGTATTAGCAAACTAGCTGGTAGTAAGATTTCTTTTTTGTAATTACTACTCTGTATATCTGCATATCGTAATTTGTGGTAGATTTTTCATTTCTTTAGGATCTCTTACAAGAACTGCAATATTTTCGATAAAATATTTTTCTCTGAAAATTATGAATATCTTCAATAATTAGATGTATAAAGTATAAGCACAGAATAGAAGAAAAGAGCACAAAATAAAACCAGAGTGTGTCTCTTCTGTGTCAGAAATAAGACTTTTGCAGGGTAGAAGCTAAATTAGGGAGAGCACAGAGTATAGGTACATTGGTCCCTGTGCATAGTCTTACATCATGTATTCAGCCCATGCATAGAAATGAAACAACAGAGTTGGGAGCCACTGCTTGGAAATAGATTGCTACCCAGAACCTGGCATAAGCGATGGAATGTCAGAAGCAAGAAATATGTATTATTCATTTTAAAGACAACTATTTATGCAGTAAGAGCATGTAGTGCCTGAGAATGTGCCTTTGCCTATGGCTCAGGATGTATGTTTTGTCTTATTGCTTACTCAGGAAATTTAGTACAACGTTAATATGGGCTAAATATCATTGGCTTGGAAAACGATCATTGAAGTATTTCAGAAGTGAAAAAAGAGATCTCTTAAGGATTTCTTTCTCAGTGTTGAAAATACTGTTATGTTACACTGTATTTCAGACACTTACAGTCAGTCCTTTGTTTGTAATTAAAATTGGGTAACCTGACAACACCCTTTTAGATTTAAAAAATGTTTCATAATTTTGATTGTTAAAATGATATTTCTAAAAGCTATACTATACTCAGTTATCGTACAGTGTTATATTCAGCTACTTTACCTCATAAGTAACCACAGATCTTTTACCTTTCAGCTTGAGTCTCATCAAAGAGATTATTGTCTTTGGCAAGGAGAGAACTGAAGGAGGCATGTAAAAAAGCAGAGTTATAGTTTAAATAAGAAATCCTCATAGTAATTATTTGACTAATGAGAATCCAATGATACTGCTGTTTCTGACAGCTTTTAATCAAACTTAGTTAAAGCAATCAAACAAAACAATTATTTATGTATGTAGGTGCCTACTAAGTTACATGATTAAAGGTTTATTTCTAGCAATATGAAGCAGAAAAGGGAACAAAGGCAAGTGAGGGAGCCCCAATAACCCAATCAGAGATACAAGCTCCTGCCCTCACAGTCCCGTCCCTGGTCCATGGGCCAGAGGGGACACTCGTCATCTTGAGTCAGCAGGGGAAACTCTCCAGGTCACCTTGAAAACTGAGGGAAGGCTTACTTATTTACAGTGCTTAGGTGAAGAGCCAGAGGCAGGGAAAGAAAGGATCAAAGAGAATTTGAGAGGAATCAGTGTGGGAAAGTAGAGGGATAAGAAGTTGGAAATTTTCAGTCTATTAGAAGCCCTTAGGTGTTTATTCTTAACATTATTTGCACATCTACACAATTCTCTGACACTCCTTATGCTCCAGTTTGCGTCCGACTTGAATATAATAATAATAAAAAAAGAGAATATTGTAATTCTTGGGAAAGACGTATCATTCTCTTCTGGCATTTGAGTAGGAAGAGTTAGCTAAAAGTGTTATTGATACAACAATGTGCATGAGAACAGCAATTCTTCAGAATTCTTCAGTAGGTAATGAAACTTGGATATGGAACAAGTGGAATGAAACTTGGAAATACTGAAATGACAGTGAGGTATCAGGGCTCATTTCAGTAGTGTGATGCACTCTGCATATTCTTTTTGGAATTTCTTTTCTTCAGTCATCTGTGACTTGTTACAGAGTTACAGGACTAACACAGAAATAACATATCCTTAGCCTCCATATGACAACCATGGCTAAAATAATGTAACTAACCACGTATCTTTTAGCATCAGGATCATACTATTCAACACAAAAAGAGAAAGACAAAATTTTTTGAAAGTATAGAGCTAGCTTTTCTTAAAAAGTTCATTCTTTATTTTTATCACATTGCATGAAGGATGTGATACAAAAATAAATTATTCTAAAATTGTTATCAATATGTGGAGAAGAGAATTTAAAGTTACCAGATTTACAATTAAAAAAACTTAATTCTTATGAAAAAAACACAGTACACTTTCTTTCCTCTCTCCCATGTGTTTTATAAATGTTAAATTTATTTCCAGAAAAAAACTAGAAAAGTGTCCACGTAATTCATGCTTTGAATTTCATCAACATCTTTCATTTCTGAGATTTCAGAGTAATGTAGAGGATATTTTCTGATGAAAGAACTGGATGCGGCTAAATGTATTTCATGTGAATCCCTGAATAATTTAACTTAACAATTACTTTTTTGTGAGACTGTCCTCATCACTGATTGATTACGTTCTACATGAAATGAGTTGGGTTTTTTTTTCAGGTACTGCAATGGCTTGAAACATTCTCCATATGCTCAGAATAACAGATCCAGCATAAATTAATATTTATATTTTATGCACTTGGAAAGTCATCCAGAATCAAGCCAGAAAACAATAAATACTTGAAAAAAAAGCAAGCCAGCAACCAACATAAGAAAAGCACAACGCCTGTTTCATAGTTTATGTGTATATTTTTCATGTTCCGTTTTTCTGAGGAAGTTCCTAAATGACAGTATAAAAGGAAGTACAGGAACAGATGAGATATAAGCCTAAAGGACTGGTCTTGTGAATCTCTGCTTTTTAGTCACTCTCATATAATGCTTAAATCTGTGTGAGGGTTCTATATAGAACATCATCAAAAACTGTTAATTAATTCCTTCACTCTAAATCGATAAAATTAGCCCCTGATAAGTTTTATATAGATTCGTCTTGTAGATTCAAGCTTCTCGTCTTCCCTTTAGTGCCATTTCTTAAAGTAATTCAGTGATAGGAATCTATTCCTGAGATTCTTTAGGAAATGTGTGACTTCAAAAGAGAAAATATTTTTAAGAAGGACTCAGAGTTCATCTTTGTTCCTAGTTCACAAAAAAGGAGTATAGGATTTTCTTTTTTTCAGCTTCAACCTGACAAGGGAAAAAAATAAATGAACAGAATGGAAAGAAACACTTAAACACCTAAGAAGAGGCTGTAAGAACATACCTTAATAGGTCTCTCCACATACAGTTAGCTCTTTCAATGAAAAATGACGTTATTCTGCAATAAAAGAAATAGGAGTGTCAGGAGGAGGAATTAGTTGAATATGTACAATGAATAGAACCTTTCTAATTTCACCTTTCCTAGATCATGTGAGGACAGTTTCAGCTGTGAGGCAATCAAAGACTACCTGTCTCTTCTCTACTCTTGGAGAAGTGTTTTAGGCAAGTTCAGAGTAAAGTACTAGCATGTCTACCTGCTCCGCGTGGTGCATCACTATGTGTGTTAGCAAATTCACTTTTGCTTTAGACTTACATTAAAGGTATGATGTTAGACTATTTATAATATGGATTTTGATAAATGATACTCTTTGATTGACTGGCAGTAAAGTATGAGTTAATTTAGATGTCAGATTCGGGTAGGAAAATTTACATTAATATATGTCATTTGAAACTTATGAACAGCTATTTTTTGTGTCTAGGGTTACAGATAATTTATGACATGCTCTGTGTTTGGATTTACCATGTTTTTATATGATTTCTTGTTTGCTTTGGACGCACTAAGTGCGTTATGCTAAAGCTGCTTCCTAGTGTTGTTCTGTATGTCTGGCTAAGCTATATATCACAGTTATAATGGAGAAAATTCCACTACATATACACAGATATGAGCAAGAAATTAGTTTACTTGTGTTGGTAATAACAAAGTCTGGATGCCCATAACAAGAAAACTGAATCAGTGAGCTTAAAACTGATGGAGGGGGAAGAAAGTAATATTTCCTACAGCAAACTCTTTTACTAAAGGACAGAAGATATACACATCTCGCAAAACTATTCAGAAGCAAGGCACTAGAAAGCATTTAAAGTTAAAAAACTAAAATAGTAAGTGTCTGAAGTTTTTTACTTCCTGGATTAACACTGGCAAGATGATTCAGGGAAAAAATTTTTGAAATTGTAAAAGTCAAAGCATGTTATGAAAGGCATTTATTTTGCAGATTACTGGCCAACATACAAATTGCTGACTGCAGGCCACGTTCAGATTAAAGCTTTGTAAATTGAATAGAAAGTAGACCTGCACATAAAACTAAGTAACATTACAAAGTCTGGGAATAACAATAGCATTTCCTGAACAATTTTAGAAGGACAAAAAATGGACGATTAGCATGTCAGGAGCAAAAGTGAGAGAACAGAAAAGAAAAAAGATCATAAACCACTACAGTCTATTAAATATACACAAATGTACACTAATAGAAAAGTTAGCATACACTGTCTGTAGGTGATATGGTTAAAACTAGAGAAAACAAACTGTGGGTAAGGAGATAACAAAGTCAAATCTTTGTCAGAAAAAAAAAATTCCAACCTTACTTTTCTTTCTATATATGGGTAATGGGTATGACAGGGTTTGAATCCTTAACATATTATAGGTGTAGCCAGAAAACAAGTAGTAAGTTATGAAATCAGGAACTGAACATCCAATTACTGCTTTAGGAATGTAATAAATGCTCCAGTAAACTATACACACAAGTGCAGATAACGATTCAGCTTTTCAGTAAGCTCTTATTTCTTTTCTCAGAGAATAAGCAATCCAAATGGAATGAATATATGTTGATCGGAACTGCTATTTCAATGTGTTCAAATACATTTTCACACTTAAATAAAATCCCTTTATTGTTGTAGCTAGGTTCCCTCACAACTGAGAAAATGTAACTTCTCGAGGGTTTGGGAGGGAGATGAAGGGGGCCAGGGACCTGACAGTTTTTGTTTCAGAATGTTTTAAGATTAGGTACTGTTCTTATGTTCAGTATATGAAGCAATACTTAAGAAAAATGTTGCTATCTAATTATGAAACAAGTAAATTAAATTTTATATTCTGACATATTCATGAAGATGATATATCTTCTCAATAAAATATGTTTTCTATGCTCCAAATTCTACATCTAATGTTTTAATAATCAAACTAAAAAGAAGACACTTAAAAGAAAGTTTGTGTTGTCATCAGAAAGTATGCTCGTGTTTTGACTGAATATTTAGAAAACACTGTAGGAAAAGAAAATTACTTTGCTTTTTCTGCTTTTTACTTTTTCTATTTTTCACTTACTCTGAATAGTTTGTTCTGTTTCTACTTCTGTTCCTAGAAAGTTAGTGCCAGTAAGCTGTCCATCACAAGTTTCTAAATGTCATTATAAAAATTGATTTTGTAATAATCACTGAAATTCCTGGTTCAGTACTTGATCTCCTGCTCTCTCAATATAGATCAACTGTAATTCTTTTTCAGAATTTTTTATTGAGAATAGTGGAATTGAACCAGAGTCTAGTAGCCTGAACCCAAATTACAGTGAAGGCACATATAAATTTCAGTCCATAAAGATTCTCATGCTGTTGTAAATTTAACTGTTTCACCTCTGATTAATCACATATTTGACTTTGTAATTTGTTACACTCAAATCTTTCAATTTGCTGCGGGATATTAAGCCCTCCAAGAAAATCAATAAGTAGTACAGATAACAGATTAAATCTCCTTGTGATGTTAAAACCATGACTGTATATGTTAAGTTCAAAAAATTCCAAGTTGTTTGATATATGTATTATACAATGGCAAAGCTCTCTGTTGGGTTTGAAACAGACATATGAGTTATCACCTATACTTGATATTTTATCATCTGTACTTGACAGTCAGATTTATAGCATACACTGTTGGAAAATCTAACTGAAGATTTGGTAATAAAGTTCTCTTTGTAGAGCTGTTGACATCCTCATCTACTAGGGAATGAAACAAAAAATGTTATTGTTTATGAATTGTTAAATTATTCGCAGTTTAATATCCCTGCTCTACCTACCAAAAAGTTACTCTAAATTTCACCTTATCTATGAGAATCAATCCATTTTGACAGCTCAAAATCTTAAAAATAGACTTCCAAGCATACTTGTAGATTCAATTTTGGAAGTAATATAGGAACATTGTGCAAAATGGAGCTCAATCTCTGCTACTGACCTAAACATTTAGGCCTTTAGGACTGGTTAGAAAGTCTTCTCCTGCAAAATTACTTGCTCAACTTAATTTTACAATCAAGTTGAAAGGAAAGGCAACAGCAAGTCATGATGTTCACTAGCTGAGTGTGAGGGTATGTGGAAGAAGCATGACTGCTCCGTTAAGGTTATCTAACCAAGGGAAATACAAACCAGAACATACAAATCTGACCAATACATGATAAGAGAGGTAGCAATAAGAAGAAACCTGGTCAACAACATGAAATGGTAAGGTTATGTTGTTTGTAAGAATGTTTATTTTCATGGGGTTTATTCCTTAATTATTTTTATGTTTTGCATAATACTATCACCAGAGGAAATAAGCAGACAAACCCCCAGCAAATAAAAACAAACAGAAAAACAACAATCAAATATAAAAGACCAGAGAGCAGAATTCTTGCTATCTAATCCCCACTTCTCTACCCAGCAATGAGGACCTGATATTCCTGTTTTTTATGGCTTCAGAATGTTCTTATTTCTGGTTACCCAGAGCCTTTAACAAGTGTGTTGGCAAATAATCTTCCACTTATTAACTTTTTATCTTCTAGCAAGGAACTTTTGTAGGATAGGAAAGGTATGGATTTCAATTAAGAGAGAGAATTCAGTTCTTCCACTTAATGAGTGATTGGTCTGATCATTAAGCTGTTTTGCAAAGAGTGTGCAAAATTCTCATTATTGTTGCCTGAGCATTTATATCTAAGTTCCTCTTGGACTTAGGACCTACAAGTGCTCAAAGCAAAATGATATTCAGCGGAAGATGAGTGCCTCAAGAATAAGATTAGGAAAGACAGAAGTGACAATTGATCATTTGGAAAAGCACAGTTGAAAATGTGTGAGTTTTGATTGTTTGTTTGATTAGTATTCCCCACTTCAAATAATTTCTATTTCTTGCAAAAGCTAGATTGGGCTTTTCTAAATTACTTTCTTGACTTTAGGCTAGTACATGCCCAAGCGCCTACATCTCTGTTTAATACTTGCTTGTTTGTGAGATAAGGAGTATTATAGAATAATCGAACCTTTCTATATTTTTCTCACAAAAGTTTGAATGCTATATCAGCTTGTGGGTACTTGAAATTAGGTGATATACACACCACTGAAATGTCATTCAGGAGCAAAAGATCTCATGGAAAGTACACAGATTCATATCAGTTACTTTCCATTACTGCATGACAGGCTTTTCAAGATGGACCACTACATGATGACTGACTGGAAATCAGCTTTGCGTAAATGGATCTGGGGGGTCTTAACGAACATCAAGTTGAACATCATCTAGAAATGCGTCCTTGCTGCAAAAAAAGGTTAATGACATCTTGGACTGTGTTAGTCGAAGTACTGCCAAGAGGTCAAGAGAGGTGATCCTTCCCCCTTTAGTCAGCAGAGGTGAAGATGTATCTGGAGAGTTGTGAACATTTCTGGGATCCTCACTACAAGACAGACATGGTCTTATGTCAAGGACTGTGTTCTAAACTGCAGATAAGCTGTTTCTTTTATTTTGTCTTAAACCACCTTCTGAGTCATGTTTTGAGATGGAGTGGTGAAAATTAGTTTGGAAGAAACACAACAAGGACACAGATTTCCACACCTGCTAAAACACCCTTTGCACAAGTGTGTGAGAAGGAGTCAGCTGCTGGGCACTGCAATTTAGGAGGAGGTCAAAGGGGCTCAGTGCTCTTCAGGACAATTATGCATGCTCTTCTTAGACCAATGAATGACAATTCATACAACACAGAGCTCCTCCTGAAAGAACACCCTGTGGGCCTAAATTGGTGTGATCAGATGACCCCAATATTTTCAAAGGGGAAACTATATTTTCAATGAGTGCTGCCACTCTTTTCAAGGATACCAACATTGTAATTCATCATGGGATCCTGAAGAAGGTGAACTATATCTTTTCCACAAATTCTTTGTTTACTTTTTTAAATTTGCCTCTCTGCTCTTCAGTTCTTCTCTCCTTCCCTCTGCATTCCCATTTCTGGAGAGGGACAGCATTACTTTATACTATTTATATATGTATAAATCTTTGCCTTCACAAATCAGTAGTTGTTTTATGCTAATAAACAATTAAATATTTTCAAACTGCCTTGGAATTAATAAATTAGTTTAAATTAGTCATAAAGTGTAGTTTAATTCACATCCTAGAAATGCACTTTAATGAACCATGTCCCACTTTCACTTGTGATGTAACAACAGGAAACAGTCCAGCAAAAGACCGCTAAGGTGAGAAACGGACTGGAGAGTCTCTCACATGAGTAAAAGTAGATTGGACTGTTCAGCCTTGAGAACAGAAGGTTTCAGAGAGATCTCATCAATGCATATTAATATCTGAAGAAAAGTTGCAGAGAATAGAGCCAGGCTTTTTTTCAGTGGTGCCCAGTGAAAAGACAAGAGGCAGTGGGCACAAATTGGAACATAGGGAGCTCAATTAAGAAATACTTATCCATTGTGAGGGTGACTCAACACTGGCACAGGTTTTCCAGAAAGACTGTGGAATGTCCATTGCTGGAGATATAAAAAACCATCCAAGCATAGTCCTAGATATCATATTCTATCTGGCCCTAGCTGAGCAGGAGTGGTGGTCAAGATGAACTCCAGACATCACTTCCAACATCAATAATTCCATTCATTGATTTGAGGCCAGCATCTAATCAGCCTTAAATATGTTTGCAACCATACTCGTGTCGTACAGTTTCATAGTGTAATACAAAATAGAACCATGTGTGTTTTTAGAAAAGAGAGACACACTGTTTCTGCCTGTATTCTCTGCAGTGGACAATTCAGTTGATTTCATACATGCAAAAAAGGCAGGAAAGACCTGTAAGGAACTAATCAGGCTGTGCAGCTGTTCTTGATAGCCTGTATCTATGTGGGCTAGAGAGATAAGAAAGATATTATTTCTAATTAAAATGTGCCTGATCTATTAAGGAAATGCCAAGGTCCTAAATTAGAAATTGTCAATATTGACAGAATTCATAAAATCATAGAATGGTTTGGGTTGGAATAGACCTTAAAGATCATCCAGTTTCATCACCCTACCACAGGCAGGGACACCTCCCATTAGATCAAGTTGCTCAAAGCTTTATCCAACCTGGCATTGAACACCTCCAGGAACGTGGCTTCCAAGACTTCTCAGGGCGATATTTTCCAGTGCCTCACCACTCTCACAGTAGAAAATTTATTCATAATATCTAATCTAAATCTACCCTTTTTCAGCCTAAAAGCACTATCCCTCATCCTGTCACTACACTCATTGGTTAAGAGCCCCTGTCCAGCTTTTCTGTACACCCCCTTTACGTACTAGAAAGTTACTATAAGGTCTCCCCAGAGCCTTCTCTTCTCCAGGCTGAATAACCCCAACTCTCTCAATCTGTCCTTGTATGGCAGGTGCTGCAGCCTTCTGACCATCTTCATGGCCCTCCTTTGGACTCGCCCTAACAGACCCGTATCCTTACTGTGTTGAAGACTCCAGAACTGAATGCAGTAGTCCTGGTGAGGTCTCAGGAGAGCAGAGGAGAGGGACTGAATCATCTCCTTCATCTGCTGACCATGCTTCTTTTGATGCAGCCTAAGACACAGGTGGCTTTCTAGGCTACAATTACACATTGCTCTGTCACATTGAGCTTCTCATCAGCCTACACCACTAAGATCCTCTTTCCAGGACTACTCTGAATACATTCTCTGTCTAGTCTGCATTTCTGCATGGTATTGCCCCAACCCAGGTGTACCACCTTACATTTGGCGTTGTTGAACTTTATGAAGTTAGCATAGGCCCACCTCTCAAACCTGTCCAGGTTCCAATGTATGGTATCCTTTCCTCCAGCGTGTTGAGTGCACCACACGATTTGGTGTCATCAACAAGCTTCCTGATGATTCATTCAATCCCACTGTCCATGTCTGTGACAAAGATGTTAAACAACATTGGTCCCAGTACTGAACCCCGCAGAACGCCACTCATCACCAATTTCTGCTTGGACATTGAACTGCTGACCACAACTCTTTGAGTGCCTCCATCCATCTTATTCAGAGACAAGAACGTCATGTGGGACAGTGTCAAATGCTTTACACAAGTCCAGGTAGATGATGTCATTTATTCTTCCCTTATCCACCAATATTATAGCTTCATCGTACGAGAACATCAAATTCATCAGGCATGATTTGCCTTAGTGAAACCACGTTGGCTGTCACCAATCATATCCTTGTTTTCCATGTGCCTTAGCAGTGATCCCAGGAAGACCTGCTCCATGTTTTTGCCAGACACAGACTGACTGGCCTGTGGTTCCTGTAGTTGTTTTAAAAATTTCTTATAAAAGCATCTAATAACATTTTAGAAACCCAGTTATATGTACATTTTATGTGGTAGAAGTTTGATGGTGCAGTAATGTAAAATTGTTTAATTTTATATCTTGCTCTTGAAATTGTAGCAGATGTCACCTTTTTAAAACTCTCTCATGGTATTGAATTTATGCTTTTAGTGGTACTGAATATTCTTACTTACTCTGGAGCCCTCAATTAATTCTGCATCTATGTAACATATAGTGGTAACCCTACCACATTATCTAAGTCTTTCTTAACAGATAGCTCAGAATTATCCCCACAAAAAAATCTCTTATGTGAGAAATTTGTCAAATTACCAGTGATAAATCAATTCACTAGTGTCAGTGTTTCAGAAATGTCAATACTTTAGAAAATTATTATAAATCGTAAATTACAGTTCCGAATTGTGAATAGCTTGTAACAAACCCTACAATATGGGAGCAAATACTGGGTTGAAAGCAACTTGATGTTACTTCCTGCATACCTGATGATAGAAATTATAGATATAACATTATCATGATCTGTCTTTGGGATAGAAATTTGCAAAAATTCAGAAGATCTTGTTGGTCTTTTTCATATCTTTGCATATTTTTTATAGAGAATAACTGCAACAACCAAGCTGCTTATGGAAAATAAAAGATCCCTTTGTGAGCATATACTCAGAACAGGAAAAAAAAAACCTAAGCTAAATAGAGACATCGTGTACATGAATTCAAATTACACATAATGATTTTTGCAATGAAAATGCTAGTGAACAAGACTGTTTTCTATTTTTTATTCATTGATAAAGAGGGTTTAAGATGATACAACCTTCATTACTTTGTTTCACCACTTGCTATGTTTAGCATGGTATCAAAACCATAACTAATAAACTCATCCAGAGTGTAAAATAGAACTTGTCAACAAAAAGGTGTAATAATTTTCTGGCCCTTCCACCCGTAGCTTTTATTAAATGAATTGCAGAATTCTTGAAAGAATCAAGTTAGGATTTTCTTCATGCTTTCTTCAGTCATGGCTTCTCACATCTTAAGTGACTTTGAAGTTTCCTCTGATTCTTAATAAATTAACTTTCTGAAATATATTTATATAGTTATTGAGATAACAAAAAGGAACCTAGGAATACCTATTCATCTTACAACTGAATTAGAACTTACTTTGAAGTAAGGGAGATTTGTTCAAGGCTTTATCCTATTTTTTTCTAAAACTGTTGAAGTCAGACAACATTAACAAAAGAGACTGAATTCCATCCCACCTCCAGCTTCCTTCCACTTTTCCTGGTACCTTAACTTTTAGTTTAAACAAACTTCGCTAACAAGTTTAAATCCCTTCAGAAACAAAGGAGAGCTAAACCAGAAAATTGGATTACTTGATTGACCTGGGACGGTCTGTCTTTCCTCTTTTCTTCTTTGACTTCTTTTTCCTAAATAAATATTAATGCAGCCACAACATCAAACAGTCACCCTTGGTAACTTTCCCTGATACAAGATTCTTTATAATTGGAAAAGTTTTAGCTGCTTATATAGTTCAACTTCCAGTAGAAGATGTCATGAAACAATTGGCTTAACCAGGGAAGAGCTATGATACCTCCCTGAACTGGAACTAGATTTCTGTAAACCAAAAGTGAAGTAAAATGAAGAATAAGATAAAATTAGAAAAACTGTCTGCTTTTTCTCTCTTTTTGCAAGTAGGAATTTCTGTATTATTACATAACAATTCTGCCAGGATTTGATTAGCAGAAGGAAGTGTTAGGCTCAAAGTTAAAGCAACTGTCACCAAAAAAATAGGGGAACATTGAACTAAGTTTCCTGATACTCTGTGAGCTGACTTTCAGTACTGATGAATTTGAGTTGTTTTGATTCACGGAACACTTTTTTATTAAACGGAGAAAAAATATTAATAAACTACAAAAATACTTTACCCTATTTCTAAATAAAATATGGGGAGTATAACTAGTTTACAACCCTTTCTTCCAGTGAAATAAATCTTTAGACCAGCTAATTTCCTTCTTTTTCCTTGAAGTACACTCATCTTACATCTTCAGATTAGTACTTTTGGAGAGCACAGCCCAATTTAAGCAGATGCTGAATGTTCGATGCGACCGTCTCCCTTCAGTCTCTCACTGCGCATTCCTCACTTCACAACATGATTCTTGGCTGTCTTATCAAGTTTTACTATTTCTTGTTCTGTCTTCTTCTCTGCTGCTCTACATGCCTCACCTTTCTAGCTCCTCCCTCTAACTCCTCCTTGCTGCTCTTCCCACTTGAACATCTGTTGCTTGCCTTTCCTTAGAAATATAATCACTTACTTTGCTAAGAGTTTTATTAGTTCAGCTCTTAACAAGAATATAGATATATTTAATCCATAATTAAAAACTTGCTCAGTTTTTCAGAATACAAGAAAAAATTCTGAAATGTCTTACATATTTTCTCAACTGACAATAAATTCTTACCATTACCAGAAGAATCTTGAATATGTTTTTCTATTCTTACTAGCTTTATAACTCTGATACACTACACTGGAAGCTATTGCTCTCATTTAAGATGAGTTTACTGTGCCCAGAAAGAGTCAGCAAAAATATTTGTACATTGTGTATTTACCAGCTTTTAATTAAATCCTTCTTTTTGAGCCCCTTTTCTCTGTGGCAGGCTTTGCAGCTAAGTTATACTTGGTGTTCACTTGGATTTTGTGAGATTAAAGACTGTAAGATATAGTTCATCATGTCCAACTCTCATCAAGGTGCAACACTGTCTGAAAAAAACCAAAAAATATCTAAAAAGTTTTCATCAGTAATTTGTATTTAAATTAGGGAGACATACTACTTGGAATCATTCAATATGAACAGCTTGAATAGCGGCAAAGAAGTAAAATATAAAATGTCACTGCTTAGGAAACAGTTGTAATTATGCGAGGAGATACTTCCATTAAAATGATCTTGATAAACTGAATAAATAGACTAAATCAATAATAAAAATTCTGTAAAGTACAAAGAAGTTTTTTTAGGAATGAGAGTAAAAAAGGGAAAACAATGCCTTTAAACTAGAAGGGGAAGATTTAGACTAGACAGTAGGAAGAGATTTTTCACAATGAGGGTGGTGAGACACTGGACAAGTTGGCCAGGAAAGCTGTGGATGCCACGTTCCTGTAAGTTTTCAAGGTCAGGTTGGATGAGGCTTTGAGCAGCCTGGTCTGGTAGGAGGTGTCCCAGCCCATGGCAGGGGGTTTGGAACTGGATGATCTTTAAGGTCCCTTCCAAAACAACCCATTCTATGATTCTAAGATTCTCTGATTCTATGTTACAAATCACAAATGAGGCAATAAAGCGAATAAATTCACAGGGCTTGCATAGAGGAGAGAGTGCATCAAGAATGATGAAGATATGATAAACATGACTTGTAAGAAAGAGCTGAAGGAACTAAGTTGGTTTAGTCTAGAAAATAAATGATTGGGAGAAAATGACATTATTTAAATACAAGAATCTACAGAAATGAGACAGACATTGCTTTTCATATCCTCTGAGAGTAGAACAAGAAATAATCAAAATAATATGCAGTAGGAAGGTTCAGATTTGACACTAGGAAACATAATTGCGAAAGTAGCTAACACTGAATTGATCAAGGAAGGTACTAGAATTTCTTTGGAAATCTTAAAGACATTTTGGCCAGTGTACTTTGTCTGGTTTGAATGTAATGATGTATTTTCATTCAGAGATGTTCTCAGTCCTAAAACTTGTGCGTCTTAGAAGCAATTCTGTCTCTCATTCTAGATGTGAGCATTGCTTCAGAAAGAAATGAGTCAACCAAAAGTATTATTAAAAAAAAAAAATCATCTTAGAATCTAACAACACTCTGGGATCAGCCCATGACCTGGTAAGACATCCAAATACCATACTAGTGACATCTGAAGCCCTCGTCACAGCTTCTTTTTTTTTTTGTGATTTTCAGCTAAACAAATATTTTGATAAACGGTCTTTTCAGAATATTTTTAGGTTTTTTTCATTGATTTAAAATCAATTAAGCCACAATTTAGTAAGATTAGTAAATTAGTAAATGGAGGGGTGAAATAAGGTTGCTGAGCACGGAAATGTTTTTGTATTACATCCAGGCAACATTCTGAATGTCATTTTTGTGAAAAAAAAAAAAAAATCATTAGGAACACTAAAATCCAGTTGAGATCAGTATTTGAAGGAATACTACAAGATATGTAGGAATTGTTTGTTGCATCATCTAGAAAGTATGGAATTTATTATGGTGGTGAAAGAATGAGGAAAAGGAGCTTTAAATTGCTGTGTTGTATTGTTTGTCTTTCCCTCGAATTCTTTTCTGATTTGTGAAAACAGGCCACATGCATTTCTGTATTTCAATTTCAAAAATTACGGTGCAGAAGGACCCTAATTATTTTATACATACACAATTTACAGTGGCTGCATGAAATTTTATTCTCTGACTCCAGAAAAAAAATGTACACCTCTCTTCCACTTTCCCCTGTAACCCCAAACCAGATGCTATGCATTTAGATTTGCAAAGCTCATTTGTTCAACTAGGTTCTACTTCTTCATTTGCATGTGATATTACAGCTATTGAATGCATCTGAAAAACTCCAGAAATTTAGAGAACCTTAAAGCATCATTAGTCAAACATAGAATTACTTCAGTGAGAAAAAATATGGAAATTACATGTTCAAGATGTGTACATCATGTACATCAATCTGAAACTTTTGAATTTACCTGACAAATTACTGTTTGACATTATCTAACTCTAAATACATCAGACACTGGTTGGCTAGTTCAGTTTATGTAGCTGTGCTTCAAGTTCAGAAGAGGAGCAGTTGAGAAAGACATTAGGGAGAGTTCTCAAGATAAATTTCCAAATAGATCTGGGCATGAGATATAAAATCATGAAAGTTCATCAGTACCATTATACATTGAAATACAGAATTTTTTATGTTGGAAAAGACCTATGAGATCATCAAGTCCAACTGCTAACCTAACACTGCCAAGTTCACTACTAAATCATGTCTATAACCACCATGTCTTTTAAACACATCTGGGGAGGGTGACTGTACTACTTCCCTGGGTAACCTTTTCCAGTGCTTAATAACTCTTTGCTGAAGAATTTTTTCCTAATATTCAAGCTAAACCTACCCAGGTGGAAAATGAAGTAATTTTCTCTCATCCTATCAATTTGTCATGGTTTCACTCCAGTCAGCAGGTAAAGCATCACACAGCCACTCACTCTCCCTTGACCCACACCCCATCCCTAGTGGGATGGGGAAAAGAATCAGAAGGATAAATGTGAGATGATCATGGTTTGAGATGAGAATGTTTTAGTGGTTAAAATAACATAAATACTAGTACTAACACTATTAATAATTTGTAATTAAGAGGAAAATAAAAAAAAGGAGATAAATAAAAACAAGAAAGACCAGTTATGCAAGCAAAAAATAATTGCTCACAATCTGCTGGCCAATGTCCATCCAGTCTCTGAGAAGTAATCAGTGCCCCCTGGCAAACTCCCATCAGTTTAAATGTTGAGCATGATGTCATATGATATGGAATATCCTTTTGGCCAGTTTGGGTCAGCTGTCCTAGCTGTGGCCCCTTCCAGCTTCTTGTGCACTTCCCTTCTCACTCGCAGGGCATGAGAAGCTGAAAAGTCCTTGACCTAGTGTAAGCATCACTTAGAAACATTGGTGTGTAATCAACATTATTCCTACACTAAATCCAAAACACAACAATATACCAGCTACTAGGAAGAAAATTACCCAAGGGGAAATTAGGACACATTTGTTACTTGGGAAAAGAAACTGACGCCCATGCCACTACAGCCTCCTTTCAGGTAGTTGTGGAGAGTGATAAGGTCTCCCCCTCCGCTTTCTTTTCTCAAGACTAAACAACTCTATGTCCCTCAGCCACTTCTCATAAAACTTGTTCTCTAGACCCTTCATCAGTTGCACCATTCTTTCTGTTTTGTTTTAAGTTTTACTTCTGTATATACTGTGTATTGGAGTGGGGGGGAAAGGGGGAGGGGGAATAGTCTGTTTTTCTCTATTGTTCAGTTTCATTCCAGCTGGAACCAGAAAATAAGCAGCTACCAGTATACCAGATGACTCAAACTGTAACTACTAATTCAAATACAGAGATCTTAATCCAGAGTTAAAAATATCAAGCATAAAATTTGGATATATTTGGATCAACTCTTGTTTTGATTTTCAAAGGTTACTGATCAAAAATTACTCTGCTGGTTTACCATATATTGAGGAAATTTTTTTTTTGGGCAACAAAATTGAACTTTCTGTGTTATTCTGGTCTGCATAATATGATGGAGTGTTGCCCTATAGCTGAGTAGAAACAGATGTATATGGAGAAAACAACAAAAACAGACACAGATGGTGTATCACATGTATAACCTTAATTTATGCCTCTTTGTGCTATACAATTATCCTGGCAAGCAGGTTTTATTAATCCCCTTTTCATAGAGTCTATCAGTTCCTGCACGGACACTTTCCTGCATCATGTTGTAAACTGCCAGGACAGCACACAAGGATTCCTCTCCTTCTCACTATGCTCTCTCTAAGTCCCTTCCCTGTCCATTTTGCCTTTTGTTTGTTTGTTTCATTTTGAGTAACTGTGATTACAATGAAAGTAAGATTGTTTCAGCTAATTATTTCATCAGAATATTGATGGGTTTTTCCTCTTTAGGGAAAAGAAAACAAACCATAACCACACCTCATTATCTATATGTTAATTGTAACTACAGGATCCTCTTTTTCCCCCAGAAAAAATATGTTATTTTAACTTTATAGACTAGAATAATAGAATCACAGAATTGTTTAGTTTGGAAAAGACCTTTAATATCATTAAGTCAAACCATTAACTATCAAGTCCACCAATAAACAATGTCCTAAGCACCATGTTTATATGTCTTTTAAGCATCCTTAGGGATGGTGACTGTACCATTTCCCTGGACAGTTTGTTCCAATGCTTAATAACCCTTTCAGTAAAGAAATATTTCCTAATATCCAATTTAAACTTCCCCAGGGACAACCTGAGGGCATTTCCTCTTGTGCTTTTGCTTGTTACTTGCGAGAAGACATCAACATCCACCTAAGTTCAGTATTTATATTTAACTCATGAAATTAGTATAAAATCAAGCAATAATATGTCACCAAATTGAGTACTGAAGAGGAAGATATGTTGTGAATCAAGGAAATCCTGCTGTTTCATCTTTCTCTCTTTTTTTTTCCTTTTCAAAGAGAATCAAAAAAAGTTTAATACTTTGACAGTTGACAGTTGTCTTGTTCCATTAACAGCACAGAGCTATACACTTGCCTGAATTACTGTGGATCAGCTTTGCATAAGTCTATGGCTCCATGTCACTTTCTGTTCAGTAAAGAATTGACGCATAGATCAGACAGAAAACATTGGATAAAGTTCATTTTAGGCAAGCGGACAAACAATAACACTAGAACAGGTTGCCCAAAGAGGTGATAGATACCCCATCCCTGGAAACATTCAAGGTCAGGTTGGACAGTGCTCCGAACAACATAATCTAATGACCTTTGAAGGTCCCTTACAACCCAAACAGCTCCATGATTCTATGATTTTTAAAAAATATAAATAGGTTATTCATTTTTAGTATTTTAAACAGACAAAATCATCTGCTTCTATTTAATAATTTTCTTAAATTTTCTGTATATATTCTGTAAAACCAAACTGTATCAGTAGGTACATTTTAAAATCGAAAAACAAATATTGAACAGAGATGAAGCTAAGATATAGCCCATATTCATACCAATGCAGAATAAATAACCTCCTTACATTGAGTAAAGTCTGATGAAGAAATCTTTGAAAATGTCTTATTGTCAACAAAGATGACAATTTCTTGGTGAAGTAAGAAGGAAGGTCAGCAAAATCACCAATATGGACCTCAAGAGCATAGATTCACAACCAGGACACTGGTTGTGAAAGACCCTGGGAAACAGTCTTGAAGGGCAAACAGCTCCGTGAAGACTGGACTTTCATCAAGAAGGAAATCTTAAAGGAGCAGGAAAGGAGCAGGTGGTCCCCATGCACCTCAAGACGAACCAATAAGGAAAACAACTGGCCTGGCTGAACAGGGAGCTTTTGCTGGAACTCAAGAAGAAAAAGGGGAGAGTTTATCACTTTGAAAGAAAGGACAGGCTACTTAAAAAAAGTGCAGGGATGTCATTAGGTCATGCAGGAAGAAAATTAGAAAGGTAAAAGCCCAGCTCAAACTCAATCTTATCACTGTTACAGGAGACAACAAAAATGTTTTCACAAGTACTTCAACAACAAAAAGAAAACCAAGGAACACCCTCATCCTATACTGGACATGGAGGGGAACATTGTGACTGAGGATGAAGAGAACAATGAGGTGCCTAATGCCTTCTTTACCTCAGTTTTTAATAGTCAGACCAGTTATCCCCAGAGTATTCAGCCCCCTGAGTTGGACGATGAGGATGGAGAGAATGATAACATCTTGTAATGAATAAGTCAACAACTTGATCTGCCACCTGGACGTTCTCAAGTCTATTGGACCAGATAGAATAATACCCAAGAGTACTGAGGGTGTTGGCAGAGAACCTTGCCAAGCCACTCTCTGTCATTTATCAGCAGTCTTTATTAACAGAAGAGGTACCAGATGACTGGAGGCTTGTCAACGTTGGTGCCCCGATACAAGAAGTGCCAGAAAGAGGATCTGGGGACCTACAGGCCTGACCTAGGTACCAGGAAAGATTATAGAGATGTTCATCTCGAATGAGGTCACCAGGCAAGTGCAGGATCAGGTCCAGCCAGCATGGGCTTATGAGGGGCAGGTCCTACTTGACAAACCTGATCTTCTATGATCAGATGACCTAATTAGTGGACAAGGGAAAAGCTATGGATGTCATCTACTTTGACTTCTGCAAAGTTTTTGACGTTAACTCCCACAGAATTCTCCTGGAAAAGTTGGCGGACCATGGCTTAGACAGATGTACTCTTTACTGGGCAGAAAGCTGGCTGGATAGTCCATTCTAGAGAGTTGTGATAATTGGAGTTAAATCCAGTTAGTGGCTGTCCACAAGTGGTGTTCCCCAGGACTCAGTGCTAGGGCCAGTCTCTTAATATCTTTATCCATGATCTGGATAACAGGATCGAGTGCTCCCTCAGTAAATTTGCAGATGACGCTAAATTGGACTGAGGTGTCAATCCTGGGGCAGGAAGGCTCTGTAGAGGGACCCAGATAGGCTATATTGATGGGCCAAGGACAATTGCATGAAATTGAGCAAGGCTAAATGCCAGGTTTTGCATTTCAGTTAAAATAACCCCATGCAATGGGGCCTCGGGAAATGTAGCTGGAAATCTGCTTAGCAGAAAAGGACCTGGGTGTGCTGGTTGACAGCTGTCTGAACATTAGTCAGCAGTGTGCTCAGGTTGCCAAGAAAGCCAACAGCATCCTGGCTTGTTTCAGGACTAAGGAAGAGATTATGCCCCTGTACTTGATGCTTGTGAGGCCACACCTTGAGTACTGTGTTCAGTTTTGGGCCCCTCAATACAAGAAAGACATTGAGATGTTGGAGCATGTCCAGAAGAGGGCAGCAAAGCTGATAGAGGGCCTAGAGAACAAGTTTTATGAGGAGCAGCTGAGAGAACTAGGATTGGTTAGCCTGGAGAAGAGGAGACTGAGGGGAGACCTTATCACTCTCTACAACTACCAGAAAGAAGGTTGTAACAAGGAGGGTACTGGTCTCTTCTCCCAGTTAACAAGTGGTAGGACAAGAGGAAATGGTCTCAAGTTGTGACAGGGGAGATTTATATTGGATATTAGAAAAAATTTCTTTACCAAAGGAGTGGTCAAGAATTGGAAAAAGCTTCCCAGAGAAGTGGTGGAGTATCTTCCCCTGGAGTTCTTCAAAAAATGTGTAGACATGTCGCTTCCTGATATGGTTTAGTAGATACGGTGGTGTTGGGCTGACAATTGAACTGGATGATCTTACGGGTCTTTTCCAATCTTAATGATTCTATGATACTTAGATCAAATAAAGGAACAAACATTAGTATAAAATAATTACAAGAAAATATTTCCATCTGACATCAACTTCTACACTTTTTTTCCTCTGTGGTTATGGTGTTATACATAGGGAGAAACATCCACAAAACTTAAATGAAAGGAGAGCAACAAGCCGTATTCCTATGTAGTTTTGAACATGCTCCTGCTTGTGTTTTCTGTTTTCAGTCTGCTGCGTTTTGCTTCCCCAAAATTTTCCCACAATGTTACAGATCTTTCTGGCCAAATCTTTTGCTTTTGGCTCTGTTGAAGACAGTGACAAAACTCAATAACAAATCCTTTCCTCTCTGATTTTGAGTTACATTCTCCAGAAACCCTCCTTTTCTTTTATCCTGAGCTAAAATTGGCCACAAAGAACACATATACAAAGCAAACATTCATATATTTTCTTTCATGAGACTGACATACTTCACTGACTTGCCTACATACAGTTCTATTCCATCTTTTATTAGGTGTTAGATAGTTTGTATACTGTTGGATGGAGGGGACAAGGTCTATGTATGTGCCCGTACTACAGAAAACTAAATAATATAATTGACAGGATTTGCTAGAAAACTGCACATTTCTGCATGAAGCTAAAATTTTTACTATGACTAATAGGATGTCAAATAGCAGAAATGTAATGGTCTTTCTTTGTTCTCTGTTTCACAGATGTAAAATCCAAGAGCTGGAAATGAAGATGGCTGTTTGGCTGTTTGATCTCATGTTTGTTAGCAGAAGTTGTTTTGAATACTAGAGTCTAGATTAATATCCTGGCCATTTCCAAACTGCATTAATGTATCTTGATGTGTATGTTAAATGTATCTTACAAACAGTGCACAGAAAATGTTGCTGTGCTCTAATGATTTTTTTGCCCTGAGTAACTGGAAACCAGGACTCAAGGCCTGGGCATGTCACACTTTCTTTCACAATTTAGTTTAGACAAAGCTTTAGACTAGTGAGACGCAGTATCTATGACAGTATTACTTACAGTAGTGGCAGTGGGTTTTTCCTAGACATTTTCTAGATCGTGTTTTCTGTGTTTTACGTTTCTGTTTGGTGAATGAAGGAATTACTTCAACCAGGGACAAAATTATTTTTAGGCTTTCTGCTTCCATTATTTCAGTCCTTCAAATTTTCTTCTGTAAGAATATCTCTATTGAAACTAAGGAATTTTCTTTCCTATCACTAAACTAGATTATGTCTCAAGATCTCACTTGAGAACATTCACAATTGCAAACTATTTCATTTTACCTCGTCTTATTGAAACATCACTTTTTTTCTTGACCTTGAATTAAAACCTTTACAAGAATATGTACTTGTATTTTGAGTGTTATAAGGTACTATCTTATAATTTAAGCAACTGATTTATTCTGAAGTATTTTTTCACAGTATATTAATTTATTTCTGTGCACTAGAGTACTTTTTTTTTCTAGTGCATTATGCAATAATTACATGGCAGATACAACAAAAAAATACATGTCATTAATGTTATTTCTTCAGCTATATTTTTTATATATTTTGGATTTTTTTATTTCAGTCCAAGACGACATTAAATCACGGTTGTTCACAGCTGGAATTGCACATATTAAGCACTGTTTTTTCTTCTTAGGGATACACTTTATTCTCATCATGAAGAGAGGCTGGTAATTTTTGCATTGATCAACTGAGATGTTTCCTTTACAAAGATTACAAACATAAAATTCTGCTGACAGATATATAAATTCAGATAATTATTTTAAAAACAATTGTTAATACAACAGACTCCAAATGAAAAATACTATGTGTTGGTTTGTATCCTAAGAATATCCTCTAATTTTAATTAAAGTCTCCTCAGTTTTGCTAGCTATTTTTTTATAAATTTAAAATACTTTTCTACTTTTACTGAAAAAAAATATTACTTGGATATAGTACTACTACTCCCACTACTTGTCCTCCTCCTCCTATTAATAGACAAACCCCATAACAGGTTACGACTTTGTGTTCAGAATTTCCAATTAAGACCAGTCCAATCAGAAATATTTTGCTAAATTTACTTTTGATGTTTATTATTTTTTGTAGTTCTGTCATTGTATAAATAATATAATCTTCAAGAATACTCTGTATATGACAAGTTGTCAATGTCCATCCAATGTAGAAAATGCAAAGCAAGGGTGTTACTATGCTCATATTTTACTGTAATTCCTATTGATATGTTGGCTAGTATCCATTGAAGCTGCTCTCAATAGTTCCCAGGCAACAAATATGGGGACATAAATGTTTGAAGAGTCTATAATTTTAGTTTCATTTTTGCCCAGAACATGTACCTCTGTGACATGATTTTGAATGCGTGTTCAGGTCACTGATCTGTTTCAGACCTACCTCTTTCATTAGACTAATATACATATAAATCCATAAATAGATAATATTCCTATAGACTCAGATAATGGTAACTTCAGTTGAAAATAGCTGAGGATTATTAGTTTATCACAAGGAGACTATATAATGATGAGGTAAAAAAAAAAAAACAAGAAAGAGAAAAGTTATCCTCTAAATTCTGAAAAGTATGAGAGTACAATTTTGTAAGAACTAGTAAATATAACCCTCATCAAAAATATGTGGCTTAGTACTTGTGACTTAACATTAAGAAATCTATTCAGATTTATCAAATTCATAAATATTCAGAGAAAGAAGAACCTATCAAATAAGACATATCAAAATGTTTAGCACAGAAACAAAATATTTGGAGACTTTCTTTTTTTTTTTAATGTACAAACAATGAATGACCATCAGGAGAGACAAAAAAAGAAATGGTTATAAATTAATCAGGTTGTGGAAGGTCACTCTGAAAAGAACTGCAAATTTACAATATAGTTTTCCATGAGAAGTCAAGAAAACTCAAATGGTTGTAAGATAGAAAACACTGAAGTTATACAGGCATTAGTAACAAGGTCAGCAGAGCAGGTTAAATAGGAGATTTCTTTCAGATTTTTTTTTTTGAATCTTGTGATTTTTTCCATTGTTAAGGGTTAATTACTTTTTCAATTACAAATAAAGTGCACTCCCTACTTGAATAAATTCTTTGCACTCAACAGACTGTTCTTGTATGTGAATAATGGTTATTGTGCTAAGAGTTTCTTCCACCTGACTCACATCCAAACAGGAATGCAAATACTTACATAACCTTTGCTGTTGTTGCTTTTCTCCAGGGATTTGACTTATTTCTATTGCACTAAGAGTGAGCATTGCAATATGATCTGCTCATTCTTTAACTACTTGTTTGTATGCTGCAAACAAAGATTTTAAAATTTGAATCAAGAAAACTGCCTGCATCATAAAACAAGAGTCTTTAACATATGTTTTTGTGCGCATATATATATCTGACACCATAGTTGTTAACTCTGACAAAATCTATTGGCTACTGATCTGTATTTTCCAGTTTAGTGAACCTGCAACTCGTATGTCCTGGTGGATAACAAGTTGAACATGAGTGAGCAATTCATTCTTGCATCAAAAATGCAAATACATCATGGGCTGCACTAATGAAAGTCTCATCAGTGGGACCAGGATCATGATACTTCCCCTCTGTTCAGTACACTGTGGTGGGTTGAACTTGGCTGTATACCAGCTGTCCACCAACGTGGTTTATCACTGCCTTTCTCAGCAGGATGGGACAGGATGGAAAAGAAGATGGAAAAAATCTTCTGGATCAAGATAAAGGCAGTTTATTGAAGTAAAAGCAAGGGTTGTGCATGGAAACAAAATAAACCAAAAGGTTTGTTCTCTACTTCCCATCCAGCAGGTCATGTTCAGCCACTTCCTGGGATGCAGGACTTCAGTACACGTAATGGGTAGTCCAGCAGACAAAAGTCACGATAGCGAATGTCTCTTCACTTCCCCCTTTTCCTTTCTCTTACCTTATAATGCTGAACAGACTTAATATGGTGTGAAATATCCCTTTGGTTAATTTGTGTCAGCTATCTTGGCTATGACCCCTCCTAAGATCTTGCCCTCTCCTACTTTACTGGTGAGGGGGTAACGCTGGAGAAACAGCCTTGATGCTGTCAACACCTTTCTAGGTACCAATACAAAGTGCAAAGCTATGAGAACAGCTATGGGGATAGTTAACTCCGTCTCAGTAGACCCAATACATACACGTGGAGCATTATAACCAGTTTTGAGCTCCCCAATAACAAAAGGATTTTTGTACTCTGGAGCAAGTCAAGTGGAGACCATTAGGACAGTCAAGGCTGGAGCACATTCTACAGTGAGAACCTGAGGGATCAGCCAAGAGAAGAGATGCTTCTGTAAGTGTTGTTACTGTCTTCAGCTACCTGAGCAGAGGACACAGAGGAAATGGACTCAGACTGTTCTCATAGTTGCACTACAATAGGTTAACAACTAACAAACACAAGGTCGAAAGTGGGAAATTCCAGTCCAATATAAGGAAAATATAAGCAAAAAAAAATCATGAGAAAGGTCAAACTCTGCAGCAGATGCCTAGGAGATGTTCAGGATTTGACTATACGTGGTCTTGAGCAACCTTATCTGACCACACCTACTTTGAGAACTGGATTGATTTTTGGAGGTCCTTTCCAATCTACTTTTTTATAATTCCAAGATACATGTTGAAAGTGACAAATAAATAGCATGCTACTGTTTGTACTGTACATTCCATATAAAATCTTTATACAGAAAAATGTCTATGCCTAATATTCCCTAAATAATTTATAAGTATAATATTTATCTGTGTTCTAAGAACAAATTTGTTAAAATTAACACACAAGCTTATGTTACTGTTAAACTCAAGAAATTAACAAACCTTGGTAGCTTTTGAAAAACTCATCTTATTTTGCAGAAGCACAATGTATGAGAAGAAATTGCTTTAAATATGGTGTTTTCCTTTTCAAATACTATTTTTTTCCCCTTCTCTTTTGATTTGTCATTTAATATACAGGCATTTCTTTTTCCTGAATATATGTATTACTTGTACAGTGTTTAAACTTTTCAGCATGTTGTGGGTTTAGCCATTTATTGTGTATGACACCATTTGTTTTTAGAAAAAAATCAACTTCTTTTCATTTAATTAATACTCTAGATTTAGCAGATTTTACACCTGACAAAGAGAGCTCTGGAAAAAAAGGTTTAATTTCTTGTTCTACAATCTAATTTGAACAAGTCTGCAGGCCAACATTTATGGAAAATTCTCTCTACAAAGTGTAAAAAATGCAAAGGGACACCTTTTTGCTTTTGTGAAACAATGGTAAGATGTAAGACAGCTTGAAAGTTTACTGTGTTTTAACAAGTTATCAAACATCTGCTTTTAGGTGATACCAAATTATAGGGATCCTCAGTATGGATTAGTATGTAAACAGAAATAGTAAGAAAGAAAAACCTATCTGAACAACATTCATGAAATAATTCTATAGGTTTTGTTTTTCTTTATAGAAGTTTTTCGGTTGTTCAGAAATGAAATTGTTGTCATCTCAGAGTTCCACTATGCATATTCAAGCTGTACAAAACCATGAATAGAAAAGTTTTCATATTTTTAATATTCCATGGCTATTCTTGATTGATCTAAGGTAGAACCAGATTTGTAACTTCAGCTAAGTCTTGTCTTCTGAAAGTTAACTGCATGTTTTTCAGACAGTGTTTCTCTCTAGAAGTGATAACATGGGGCATCAGCATGCAGGAAGGCCATGGCCATTGCTTGTGCTTTTCCTGCAGAAACTAAGGCCATCCTTGAGCTGGTGGAATACTGTAACTCAAATAGGTGAAAAAGGGTTGCACCTGCATTGAGGGGCAGACAGGACAGGTGAACCAAAACTGACCAACAGAGTATTCCATCCCATATTCATCACAGCTGGCATAAAACTGAGGGATGATGAGGATTATGTTCTCTTTTTCATAGTCGAAGTCCAGTAATGACCTTGTCTGTCTTTTTACCCTGATCCCAGATCCATACTTCCCTGAATCTAATTCCTGAGTCCAGCTCCCTCCTAATGCTGAGTCCAGTCTGTGCCTGCTCTGCAGCATCTATGGTGATGCGGTCATTGAGGGGGGGTAATAATTTTGCATATTTGGATATATTTTATTATTTTCTTATTAATAGTATTTTCTTTATTATGATGATTATTGTTTCATTGAAGTTATTTTAGTCTTTTTTTCTTCTCATTTCCCTTCGCTTTTTTCCACGGGTTGGGAAGAAGGAAGGAAACTGGCACCAAAATTGCTCAAATTTTGGCTGCCCGTAAAGATAGGCTGCGGCTAAACCATGACAACAGAAAAACAAAACAAAACACAACTAAAAAAACAATAAACAAACAAAAAGTCAAATCCTTAAATCTTGAAGTCTACACACACTGTATTACAGTTCTACAGAAATTTAGCAAGTCACATCAAAGTCATCCAGGTTTTGGTTTTAAGTCATGTGAATATTAGAAACTTTACACTTTCCTGTTTAATTTCATCCTGTACTAAGGAAAACTAAATATGTTACTGGAGTCGATTCTGTAGATGGCTCAGTCTCACTGGTATGATCTCTGTAGCTTTTTTAGCATCAAATAACCAGGTAGAGCTATCTATATTTAGTATTCCATGCAATCTGACAGTGGCAGGCAAGTCTTCTGTATCCTGTTGAGGAAAATGTTATTTGCACTGCTACCTTGATTCTCATGTCTGTGAGTTGGCCTCTGTCTAGTTTAGTGCAGTCACTACTTAAATACTTTGCATCTTACAATTTTACGATAGTTCATAGTAGAACTCTGTGTCATGCTACATTTCATTACATCATTTATGTGATGTACATGGCTAAATGAAATATGAGGTGATATAAATAATGACGCATCAAGCTTAGAGACAGAAATAGAAAAATATAAGCACTAAGTCAAAGCTGTAAGGAAGAACTAGCAGGTAATATCTTCACTTAGAGAACTTGTGATAGTGTTTTCTAAAATATTTGTAGGTAATATTAAAAGTAATATAACTATATTCTTTTTATAACTGATAAAATCTCTACTGCAATAAAATGGGTAAATAGAACACTGTTGCATTAGACAGAAATAACTGTTCTAGTCAAAGCTGTTGTTACAATTATCATACAAAATCAGTAACTAAAAATCCATTGCTAACAGAACTTTCTAAACAGTATAAAACATTATTTATGCCACTCTCTGAGACACTAACATTCCTTTACAAGGAATTTCCACGTAGAGAAGTTTTTTTATGATTGTGAAGCAGTTTCTGATCCCTAATTTTATAGGCTTTTTCCAAACAGTATCTGAGACTGTTAAACTATCTGGAAAATGACACATAATCTACCGGTCTTATGTCATACTCAGATCGGGAGAAAAAGGATAACATCATCTAATTTGTTCTCAGCTGCTTTGAACTGTAATTTGTTGCAGGTTTTTTTTCCTGTGATAAAGTAATGGGTCATGTTTATCTGTGCAAATAATAGGAGTTTCATTACTGCAATATCAGAACAGGTCTCATCAATCACTTTCTCACATTCTGTAATTCTCTCTCCACAGTATTAAAAAATCCTTTTGCAAAATCAAGGAGCCATTCATTTGAAGTCATCCTTTTGATTTTATTGAGGTTGAATGAAAGTTACTGGTGCTAAATGTAGAATATTGAACTACAGAGTGCAGGAGGGGTTTTGGTAAAGAAAAATGTATTATCTAAATTGCTACACAGTTTCTTAATTTTCATACTTAACTTTCTTTTTTTAAAAAATAAAATGTACAGACGCCCGTGTGAAATATATTTAAAATGCTATAGTTCTATTTATCTCTTTGGAGTGAAAAATATGCTTGTCTTTTGGAGGATGTTTTTTATGAACTCTGAATTCTTAAATTTTAACATGTCTATTATACTTCAACATAAGAATAAAAAGGATGATGTTGTAAGCAGGAAACTAAACTTATCTAAAATAAATAAAAAAATACGTCATATGAGAAGAATAATATTTGAAGCCCAATTAAGCAAATATTTATTTATTCATTTATTTTATATGTTATATTACTTCAGCCTTTTAAAAACATTGTTTAGGGTTATCCTGTCAATGGTCTTACATAATTTAACTGTATAAGATGACCATTGCCATTAGTCATTGCTTGTTTCTTTTCTATAATACATCTTAGAATGTCATTCTGCTACGTATACTGTGAAAATTGTTTCATGCTCTAATTCTTGGGAAGCATGTATTTTTTTAAAAATTGGTTTTGATATATTTTTGGGAGAAAAATTGGAGAAGAAATGCTGAACAAGAATTAAAGGAATATTGGTCTAAAGAAATTGGACAAATATCAGTAGCAATGAATAGCTTCAGAATAATGCAAATTGAAGTGAAAATATATGACTTGCTGAGGTGTATCCTATTCATCAGAAAGTACATCACCAAATTCCATGCGTTAAATAAAGGTGTAAATTGCTAGCTCAAGCCAAGTTTCTCATCAACCAGCAACCCCAAGTCCTTTTCCAGGAGGCTGCTTTAAATCACATCTTCCCTTAGCCTGAATTGAAACTGGATTGCCCTGACTCAGGTGTAGAAACTTGCACTTGGCCTTGTTGAATCTCATCATGTTCACACAGGCCCACTTCTCCAGCTTGTCCAGGTCCCTCTGGATGACATCCTGTCCCTGACCACTGCACCACTCATCTTGATGTCAATTGCAGACTTGCTGACGGTGCACTTAATCTCGCTGTCTATACCACCAATCAAAATATTAAACAGCACTGGTCCCCATACGGACCCCTGAGGAACACCACTTGTCACCAATCCCCATCTGGACACTGAGTTGTTGATCAAAATATGTTGGTTTAGACTTTTCCAAAATATGATGTGCAAGTCTACCTGAAGAAGAACCATAGGAACAAGTCTATTGAATTCTGAAGAGAATAAGTGAAAACCTAATAATATGAAGTTACAACTAAAACACAAGATATAGAGATTTCCTTTTTCCTGTTCATTGTTTTAAGGTTGCATTTTTCTTGCAAGCAGTTTTGGTGATCTCTGATTGGATGTCAAAATAATGTTGCCACATATAAAGCCTTTTTTTGAATATAGGTTTAATATGTATTTCACTCAAAAAAATCACAATGGGTTCATTCATTCTTTCCTGTGATTTAGTCTGTAGATTCTCGCAACATATTTTCTATATACAAGAGTAGTTTTATGGTTTATATTTTAATTCATGCAGTTCTGCCAATTTCTTTTTACTTTTTAATACTATTAAGAGTTTGGAATATTTCATTCTAAATGGAAAAGTACCTCCCATATTTCAGTGGAAAAAATAGCAAAATCAGAAACAATTAGTGGGACGGTCTAATACAAAATGGAAAATAAAAATACCATGAGGACCTTAAATCTGAGAGTCAGAAATCTTTGACAGAAAAGATGAGAAAAAATATAACATCAAAAGCAAAGCTGAAAAGATGTAAAGAAACAATTAATTGAACTGTTAAGCATGAAAGCAGTTATAAAGGAAATATTAAAATTGTTGTGTTTCTTATTTTAACTATCAGTACAATTAATTACATTAGTTAATTATGTCAGATGCTATTAAAAACAAATAAACTTTCTTATTGAACACTTACAGCTTTTCCTGTCCAGTATACGACAACTAGGAGAAGAATGTATACAAGGTGGAAGCAGGGACAGAGAGAATTGAAAAAAAAAAGGGGGCTGAAAAAAGACGTGATATGAGCAGAATAGTCAAAGATGGACAATGATCATAAAAGATACCAGGAAAGATTCCATAAGTATGCTAATTGCTAAAAATAATTAAAGAAAGAGCTGGGTTTGGTGAAGAATGGGGAAACAATCTAGTGACATAGAAAGATTAAGAATACGTTGAAGACCTCTACACTTTTTATCACATATAATACGGGAGAGAGAAGAGTGAAAAATTAAGGAAGGAATAAGGCAAAGCAAGTATCACAAACAGAAGGAGCAGGCCTAGTAGACTAATAGAAATTATTATTCCTCCCTATTCAGTACTGGTGATCACACCTTTGGAATACTGCATTGAAGTTTTGGGTCTTTAATTCAAGAAGAGTTTAGAGGTATGAGAGACGTCTGTCACAGGGCTACTAAGATTACCACAGGACTACTAAGATTGCCATAAGTCTACATTACACATCCTACTTGAGATGGGGTGAGGGAGCTGCGGTTGCTTGATCTGGGGAAGAGGAGGATAATGGACAATTTCACAGCAACCTGCAATTACTTCAAGGGAAGTCACAAAGATGAAAGAAGCCAAATGAAACAGCAAAGGTCAATGGTCACAAACTGTGAATTCAGAGGCTCATTCTAGGCATTAGAAAAATAATTGTAACTAACAGGGTCGTGCAATGCTGGAGCAGGTTGCCCTCAACTAGACAAAACCGCAGCCAATCTGATCTCATGCTGGCAACAGCTCTAATTTTAGTGAGAAGTTAACAAAATGGTCTTCAGAAATCTCTTTTTAAAATGGTTTTGTTATAATCCTGTGCCTATATTTTCCTTGGTTTTATATTATAAACATCAGGGATTATTCATAGCTGTTGAATGCAGCTCAGAAATTATACGTCTAAAATTAATTTGAAAATAAGCTGCCAGTTTTTAAAGGATCTCAAAACAAACATGTATTTAAAACTTTCAGACAGTAGCCCTTAATATTACTACTAAGCAGAGTCAAGGACTGGAAATTTCATGTATCATTTCAGTTTCAGGATGCTTTCATATGTTAAAGAAAAGATATACCACCAGCATACAACAGCATCACCAATGCTGTATGAACAGTTTGCATTTCTGCTCTGTCGATATAAAAAAGAATTTTAGTTCCTGGGGCTCTTGATACAGGATCTTTAAGAAGCACGAATATATATTTGTTTGTTTTTTTTTTTTTAAAAAAGAAGGAAAATTGACCCAAGTTGTCAGTGGGTTCCAGCTTAAAGCTGACTTGTTTTATTTCGTGAACAGCAAGATCATATGAGATGCTAATTCTTTTTATGAGTGGTTGCAAATGGAAACCTTGAACTAGAACTTCAGTGGAGATAAACAAATATCTATGAGCAATCTGTTTAATCCTGGTCTTTTAATTAGTTTATTTATACAGACTGATGGTGTTCAATCAAAGCTAACTTCAAAATATGGTAATGTATTTCTTCAAGAATGTGTAAACACTTTGTTTAAAAAACATTTCTAAACTTCACTGAGGGTCTAAGATAAGAAATCAAGTATGCTGTTGTTGCAATGTTTCTTACCTTGAAGATTTATTAGATTGTACCTTATTGTGAAAAATTGTGAGGTTTATGCTTCAAGCATTTTTCTGATTCACATCATTTACTTTTATGACAACGCATGGATCAAATGTAGCCCTAAAAAGCAGAAGTCTTCTAGCTGTATAAGCATTAAGCCCCACAGAGTTTTAGTAGCAATCTATTTCTGTTGTCAGAATTACAGTCTAATCTTTTGAAACTATATTTGCAAGACAAACCGATATTTCCTTCAAAAGATACAATTTTTGATCTTCAAATATACAACCAAATAAGAAAATTTATGGTAATTGCCTCCAAAACAAAACCCAAGCAAAACTACTAAAACTTGCAGAAACTTTTCTAGTATCTCACATAAACACTGTGTTGCCTGATCATGAAAGCTTCATTATTTAGCAGATGAGTTTGTATCATGCTTTCAGCATAGGCATAGTGATTTCCTGTGCAGTTTTTACACTTTAAAATTTATTTTCACTATAAAATTTATTTACATAGTTAAAAAAATAACAATTAAAATTAAAAGTCAAAGTTAATGTACAGTGTGTGTTGTGTGTTTTGGGACCCTAAGTACGTACGATTGTTTCAGATCACAAGTTTGGAACTATGCTTTGAGAGTAACAATCATTGTCAAGGGAAGTTTTCCTGTTAATTGTTTCTTCATGTCTTGAATTTCTTAACAATTTCTCTTTTCTCATTCTCACCTTGGCTGATCAGAAAGATTAAGCCACATAGAGTATGTCTTTATGACTCTCAGTATTGACAGTATATATATAGTATATATATAGTATATTTATAGTATATATATATGTCAGAATATGCTCCTTAGATAATATGTCTGTAGACAGCAGACAGTACATTTTTCTCACTCGTTAGCTGACAGCACACAACTAATTTTAAATTACTGCTTAGTACAGTTTTACTTCTGTGTTACAATATTAAAGGCTAGGAAAACTTCATTTTTAGTAACAATAGGCATATTTATGAACCCTTCCTATATAAATATGCTCATTTGAAATGCTGCAGAAGAAAACAAAATAAATTGAAACAAACCCAGAAATTTTATTACTTTTAGTTAAATAAATTGATACCATCTTTTTTTTCAGACAGAAGTCTCTGTTCTTGGCAATAGATACATTGTTTCAGTTATACTAGCTGGTTGAGAAATAATTTTTCTTTTCTTCGCATTTTTCATGCTTCTGTCCTTACTACCTAGGAAACAGGATAATATGTAAGATATCCATGAAATAACTCTATGAACAGTCAGTGTTGTAATTACACAGAGCTCAGAACTTCAGTAATATGTCAACAATTTCATGCCAATGTAAATTATACTTTGTCTCAAATAATAGAAGTCAATTATTCAGGTTATTTTTAGGGGGATTGACGAATTTTCAGGATTCACTGGACAAGTTTGAATACTTTGAATAAGTATTATGTTATGTATAACATATAGAACTGATTACTATATCCAGCCAAGTTCTAATCAGTACTTAAAACTGCAGCTCTCAGAAGTCTGTACTTCTCCACTGAAGGAAAAATGCAATTTTTAGATCAAGCTCTCCTGCATTAGAATATTTGTTAGTCTATACTTTGTCTCATTTTTATCATTTTCTTTTCTGATTTTATTTTATCACATTCTCTGTCTTCCACAGACTGGCTAAAAACTCTCTTTTAATTCACTTTCAGATGTTGGTATAAAAATATATTATTTTTGTAAGATAGAATACATAAATACTTTACAGACATACTAAACTGCCTCACAGAAGACTGCTTATCACTAATTTCTTCCACAAATTGAAAAATTAAAATTTTTTTTTGAAAATAAATGGAAATTTACTAGTCAGCTGAAAAATTGTTAATTATCCACATAGGAAACAAGTTGACAATCAATTATTTAAACCTAGGAATAGATACTAAACATGCTTGCAGATAATTGCCAGCAGCAAGGAAGTATTTAGGTAGTAGCGTTATACAGTTGGCATAATGTAAATACACATTTTCAGCATAAAAATTTAATCTTATGATGGAATTTACTGTCTGATCTGTAGCATTTTTGATGGATAATTTTAATAGACTTCCAGGGAATGACTAAATTGCTCATCATAGGTGAGCCTCCTGTTATTTAAGATAATATGGGGGACTAGTATGCCTGAAAAAAAAAAAGTTCTAACCATGATTTAAACCACCTAGAACAAGAACTGAGAAAAAGAAGGGATGCTCTGCACGTCTTTGGAAATAGTATAAAATGCCTAAATCTGTGCAACTTAATCCCAGTCCCACTCATTTATATTACTTCACATACTGCTCATTTTTTTGTGAAACAAGTATTAAAGAGGTGATTCAGCTTCATATTTAAGACAGTTAAATGATTCAGCTGAGAAAATTCCTAGACAACATCCATTGTGGTTCACTAGATCTCAGCTGTTAGAAAAGCTCTAACATATATCTCTAGTCAAGGCAATCACATTGTATATAGCACTCATTGGGCCATAATACACAAAGGAAGATCATTTTTTAAGCCATTTAAATAAAAGATTCTTTTCTAGTCCATGATAAGTCTAATGTTACTAATGTATTTAAAGCATATATCATTTATCTAGAGCCATTGGAATTCGTTGAGGTACCCCTTTTCCATCCAATTGCTGATTCACAAGAGCACTGTTTGCTCACATCATCTCTGGTAGATGCAGGACCCATGTGAATATTTCAAGTCTAGGGAATCTTAGATGTCATTTATGAACTTTGTTTAGGCAAATCAATTATGCTTCAAAAACAGGGTAGTTCTGGAACTCCTAAAAGTATTTATTTCTCTGCAACGCCATGAGACAAAGCCAGGTCAGATGTAATTGTGAAGAATCAAATACAGATGCTTGATATTTTTTGATGTATCTTGAATGCAAAGGAAAAGACTAGAAAAAATATTATGGCAGACTTAAAGGACTTTACAAACAAAGTCCGTGTAAGTCAATAAGGGCATTTCTGTTAAAAAGTATTAGATTAGTTCATAGCTTAAAAATTGGCATAAACTGAAATCGATGCTCAGAATGCTGTAGGAATGAATCTGTTTTCTTACCAAAGTTAGAAAAAAGTCGACATGATACGACAAGTAGACTTTTTTGATGCTTGCAAAAAAAATTTACAAAAAAAAAGATTTTTTCAATAAAAGGTAAAAAAGGTCTTTGTGCTGGATATTGAGACAGAGTTGAGACATACCACAGTGATAAATCTGAATGAGATTTATATGGATAGAGTTTCTAGTAAGCCTTGGAAATCTGTCTCTGAAGAAAAGTGATATCTTTGTAACACTAGTTATATGATAGATTGTGCTGCTGTGTTTTGTTACAGTAATCACTCAAAAAAAGAGTACATCTCATATAGAGGAATTCTGAGCCCAATATACACTGAAAAAATCCATTTCAGATTTTCAGTGATATTTCAGAGATATTTCTGAGTATAAAAACTCTCTCTGAGAGTTCTGAGTATAAAAACACTCTCACAGAAAATGCATGGTGGTAAATACTGCTGTCTGAAATTATGATACAACTCAATACAACTCCTTACAATTTTGATACAACTCATTTGGGAAAAAAACCCATCTGATTTTGGAAACCTAAAACATAACTGACCCCAAATAATAATTCTAATTTACAAATGTTTTGCAGAGAAAACAAATGTTTACAAAATTAATGCCAGGATCTAAGCCTCTCTTCAGTGAAAGGGACTTGATAACAATCTACCAGTTTAAACTGATATTGGCCAAAATTAGGAAAAAATATACTGACACTTATCCAGAATTTGAGTATCTGTTCTCCAAGTGCAGTATAAAATATTAATTCTCATTTTTCACTCAGTTTCAAAAATATATAAATTCAATTGATATTGTCATTGATCCTAAATCTAAACATACCTATCCTTTCATATTGCAAAGAACATTTATGATACAGTTGGAGAAGAGAAGGCTTCAGGGAGACCTTGTTGCAGTTATTTAGTATTTTAAGGAGGCTTAAAAAAAATATGGGGACAAAATTTTTAATAGGGCCTGTTACAATAGGATAAAGGGTAATGATTTTAAGCTAAAAGAGGGTAACTTTGAAATTTATGTAAGGAAGAATTTGAATTTTCTATCTCTTGAAAACAGGATAATGTAACACCTGAACAAGTTTCCCTGGGAGGTGGTGATCGTCCTGTTCTTGGAAACATTCAAGGGCTGGTTGAAAGAGACTCTGAGCAATGTATCTAGTTGAAGATGTCCCTGCTTATTGCTGGGGGATGAGGGCTGGTGGGGGTGGTGGACTAGATGATATTTGAAGGTCCTTTTCAACCCAAGCTATCCTACAATTCTATGATTCTACGATTTATGTGAATAAAATTCATCATGCCTCCAAAACCCACAATGGAAGTTCCTTACTCTGTCCAAATCTATTACTTTTAAAACTTTCAGATCACTCCAAGCCCATATACCAAATGTTGAAAATAAACCCTACTAAAATGATCATGGAAGCAAATATCGTGGATTACACTTGTTAATCTCTGGATTTGAAAAGGAAGAGACAATAAGAATCTACCTGTAGAGTGAACAGTGCTAGAAGTCTAATGTCCATGCTACTCACATTCTAGGCATTTCTTTCTGGACTAGCTCAATGGACAGTATACCATTGACATTTAAATGCATTCACTGTGCTCCTGGACCACATCTTTTAATTTAGTTTCAGCCCAAAGTAATTACACTCAAATGCTCCAAGACCACTGGATCCAAATAGAAAAGCAGGGGAAATCAGGATATTCAGTGCACAAAGTGTGCTTCTGCTCTGAATTTGAATACTGTAATGTAGAGTCATCTCTTGTTTGCATCTATACTGCTAAATTATGCTATAGACTGGATTATTGCATACCTAGCTAAACCAATCCAAAACTGAATCAGATGAAAATTAAACATGAATGACTACTATGAATTGTTTGGCCATCTTATGTAACTGAATTAATATAGTCAGATTTATTTATTTTTTCAGTTGTTCGGCTAACAGGAAAATTTTCAAGACAGTAGTAGAGAAAGGAGAATGAGACAATGTGACTGGTTTTGGAGAAGATAATAACTTACTCCTCTCCCAAGTTAAGCATAGCTAAGATCCAAAGTCTTCCGCAGTATTGGTGAATAATCTAATAACCTTGCAGCTGCATAGAAGATTTTTTTCTCTTCAGCATCTCTTCTACAACAAAGATGAGGTCTTTTGAATCCCAGGTGGGTGCAGTTAGTTAACATGGGGTGGAGCGGAATGTGGTATAGAGGCTTAAGCCAGATGCCTATTACCAGAGGTTGCTGAGGGAACCCAACTCAAGTCCTGCTACGACTGTTTTCTATTTACTAGCTATAGTCTTTCATCCATTTGTGTACAGAAAGATGAATGGCTATGTGAGGTATTCTTGCTTCCTACAAAGAGGAAAGAGAGCCCTGAATCAGATACTCCTAATCACTCTTTAAAAAGTACAGGATACCTAAACGCCCATTTTCATTGTTATGAATTACCCAGTGATCACAATTCTAAAATTCAGCTCTGAGAACTGAAACTGGCCTCTCATCACTATTTTTTTGCTCTCAATCTGGTGGCATGTAGGCAATTGCAAAGCTGTGTAAACTGTGAAGATGACAAATGTGAAAATATGATGCAGTTACCTCTGCCTAGAGTTAGAGCATTTGAATGTTCAAGAACAAGATTTTCTAAAAAATGGTAATAATAATTCTGGGAATTTAGACTAGTACAGCTGCTGTTGCTGTTAGTGAGAAAATAACATGAAATGTGAAAGAAGAGGTTGACTTAGTTAATTACACTGACGGCATTCAAGCTGATTTCCACATGCTCTGCACTGAGTAAACGTACTCATACTGCAGTAAAGGCATTGCAATGATTTCCACGTCTCGCACTTGGCTTTGTCACCCAGGTACATCAGCTGAACACTGGAAACAAAACTAATTAAAATCCTACCTTTTTTCAAAATAAGAAAAGGCTTCAAATAGCCGTCATAATCTTAAGCTAAGGCAATTATAAAATGTAAATCTGTATCAGATGTACTGGTATCTTGTAGTCAATAATGGTTATAGAAAATAGAAACAATTTCAAAACCACAGATTTATCATATTAGCTATACTTCTCAAAAAAGGATATTTTTCATGTGGAAGTTTTTGCTTTCAAACTTCTCAAGGCTTACAACCCTGACATTATCATGCTGCCTGCAGATTTCTGCTCCTATTGTAGTAACACAGGGATGAAAAGGGCCTCATGAGTTACTGGGTCTTGTCCCCTGCTGTGTATGTAATCCTGAGTCCATTGAAGCCAGTGGAAGTTTAAGCTTTTGGTTCAATGGTAGCATGATTGGGTACAGAATATCTCAGAAATATTCTAATTAAAGTGGTTTTTTACACACTTTCCTAATGACTTGTTAAAGATAATACTCAAATGTCTCCAATTACAAATGTAAATGGTTCAATGCCGTTATAATTTACATTCCTGGTTCTATGATGAAAAGTTTAAAATAACACTAAAGAAATTAATCTTGTCCATGTCTAGTCAAAAAAGGTCAAAACACACTGAGTTTAGATGTCTTAAGCCAAGGACAGGCTAGAGGTAAATAGCTACAACTTTTAAGCTAATTTAACTCATGTATCCCTAAGAAAAAATTTCCAGGGAAAGTAAGTATTTCAGTAACAACAATTGCAGATGACATTCGTACAGATGATAAATGACTACTACCCCCAAAATTTTGTACTTATCCTGATCTGTTTTCTTATTTAGATCAAAGATAAGACTAAAAGACTGGATTAATCTTCCATATCTACAGTTTCTCATGCGAGATTGATATATCTCTCTTCTCACTGTATTATGAAAGAAGGATAGCAAAGTGGAGTGAAAACACATTAGTTCATGAAACATGTAGAAATATTTAATATAGTCCATTTTATTTAGCACTGTAAGTCTTGTCAGCAAAGTTTATTTATCTGAACCTACTCATCTGGTCAAAGGCAATGAAATCTCCTTTATAATCAATGGACAGAAGTAGAGCACCTCTGGAGTGCAATTCAATCTGGGTATCTGAACGTCTGTCCTTGGCTAGAATAATTCATCCTATGAGAGAAAAACCAAACCAAACCAAACCATCAGGTTTCAATCACAGTTCTAGTAGAGTTTTCTTAGAATGTAAAATAATGAAAGTGATGAAACATACTGAAATAGTGTGTCATTTTATCTATGATTTTAAACTGTAGCTGATTTTAAATTATACCAGCATACATTACAGGACATTAACACCTTAAGAGATTTTTCCAAAGAAATTAGTACAAATTAGAAATAAATGTGTGTTATTGTTCCACAAAATAGAAGGAAAAAAATTCTACAATTATGGGTATTTGAGATGCCTTCAATACTAGAGCAGCTGCAAATTAATTGCCACTAAAAATATCTTAAAGATAGCCTAAGAGATAATTTGCTACAGTTAGTAAATCAGTAGTTTGAGGAGAGTTTAATGTAGCAGCTGTAAGTCTGAAGAAGTCTTCATAGAAGTGCTACTAGGACTTAACATACAAAGGGCTTTTTTGCTAATACACAGCTGAATTCTAGCTTCAGTAAAAAATGATGCTTGCATTATGTAACTAAGTTCAGCACACCAAATGTAATGAAATTTTCTGCATTACTTTGTTCATGTGTAAAACATTTGAGAACTTACAACAAAACATATAATGCGATTCTTATTAGTCATATATTCCAGTATATGTTCTTCACCTTTCTAATCTTTATACTTCCCTGCTCAAACCTTGTAAATATTTTCTTCAAAATCAATCAAGCATAGCTGTCTTCTGTTTAGAATCCATAAGCTCATCATTTATTTCCTTATTCTATGAATATCTAGGGATTAAAAAAGCATGTATTTCAGGTTTTGTTACTAAAAATGAACCTTTCACTCTAAATCATATGAATCTAAAATTTAGTAGCACTTGATCTTAACTAATGAATAATATAAAATAAATAAATATCTTTATATAAGCATATTTATGTTATATTTTTTAAAAAAATTACAAAATCTAATGTATCAAAGCAATGTTATTTTTCTAGCACTGCCTTTAATTCAAAAAACATAGTATGTCTTAGATCAGGTGCTGGAGGTAATCTGCCCTTCTACTCTGCTCTGGTGAGACCCCACCTGGAGTATTGTGTACAGCTCTGGAGTCCAAAGCACAGGAAAGACAAGGGACGGTTGCAGTGGGTCCAGGGGAGGACCACAAAAACAATCTTAGAGATGGAATATTCTTCATTTTTAGGAAACAGGATTTTTTCCCACCTCTTTTTTTTTCCTTTATAGTGATATAGTTAATTCATTTCATATTCTAGTCTGTAACTTTAATATTAAATGTATAAGAAAGCTCAGATATAATACATTTGAAAGATATTTTCTTTGCTACTCCATTATGTTTCAATAAACGCAATGAAACAGCATGTAGGAGCCCACTACACAATTCAAAATGCTATCTTTATAAAGACGGGTTCAGTTCAGTGCTGGGTTGCCTGATCCTGGGTTTTGTCTTCATTTTCTTTCATTGTTATAAACACTCTTAATTGTTTTTTTTTTTCCTTATTTAGACTAGGATGATACTACAGTTACTTTGGAATGAACCTATGAAGAAAAGTAATAAGAATTCAGATACAAACTTTCTTTCTAAACTGAATGATTTTGTAGTAGAGTCTAGCAAACTGGGAAAAGGCTTAATCCATGGCGAGTACAGTACAAATTTCTCTCACTTCTTAAGGAGAGAGGTGACTCCACCACCTCCCTGGGCAGCCCATTCCAATGGCCAATTACCTTTTCAGTGAAGAACTTTTTCCTCATATCAAGTCTAAACTTTTCCTGACAAAGCTTAAGCCCATGCCCTCTGGTTCTGCCACTGAGAGAAGAGACCAACCCCTGCCCGACTACAACCTCCTTTTAGGTAGTTGTAGAGAGCAATGAGGTCTCCCGTGAGCCTCCTCTTCTCCAGACTAAACAGCCCCAATTCCCTCAGTCGCTCCTCATAGGGCTTGTGCTCCAGCCCCTTCACCATCTTCGTTGCCCTCCTCTGAACACATTCCAGTATCCTAACATCTTTCCCAAACTGGGGGGCCCAGAACTGGACACAGTATTCAAGGTGAGCCCTGACCAGTGCCGAGTACAGGGGGACGATAACTTCTCTGGTCCTGCTTACTACACTATTCCTGATGCAGGCCAGGATGCCATTGGCCTTCTTGGCCACCTGGGCACACTGTTGGCTCATGTTGAGCTTCCTGTCAACCAGCACTCCCAGGTCCTTTTCTGCCTGACTACTCTCCAGCCACTCTGTCCCCAGTCTGTAGCTCTGCATGGGATTGTTGTGTCCAAAATGAAGTACCCGACATTTGGACTTATTAAACATCATCCCATTAGAATCAGCCCAGCTCTCCAATCTGTCCAGGTCCCTCTGTAGGGCCATCCTACCCTCTAACAGATCAACCCTTCCTCCCAGCTTGGTATCATCTGCAAATTTGCTGATGATGGACTCAATCCCCTCATCCAGATCATCAATGAAGATATTAAACAGGACGGGACCCAACACCGATCCCTAGGGGACACTACTGGTGACCGGCCGCCAACTGGATGAAACACCACCCACCATCACTCTTTGGGCTCAGCCATCCAGCCAATTCCTAACCCAGCACAGAGTGCTCCCATCTAAGCCATGGGCTGCCAGCTTCCCTAGGAGTCTACTGTGGGAGACAGTGTCAAAGGCCTTGCTGAAGTCCAGGTATACCACATCCACAGCCTTCCTCTCATCCACCAGGCGAGTCACATGATCGTAAAAGGAGATCAGGTTGGTCAGGCAGGACCTACCCCTCCTAAATCCATGCTGGCTGGGCCTGATTTCTTGACCGTTCTGCAGGTGGCGCATGATTTCACCCAGGATTATCTTCTCCATGATTTTACCTGGGACCGAGGTCAGGCTGACAGGTCTGTAATTACCTGGATCATCCTTACGGCCCTTCTTATGGATGGGCGTCACATTGGCCAACTTCCAGTCTTCCGGGACATCTCCAGAGAGCCAGGACTGCTGAAAGATGATGGAGAGTGGCTTAGCAAGCTCATCCGCCAGCTCTCTCAGCACCCTAGGATGGATCCCCATAGACTTATGAGGGTCCAAGCGGCTCAGCAGGTCTCTAACCCCCTCCTCATGGATTGCAGGAGGGCCATATTTCACCCTGCCCCCATCAACCACTTCAGAGGGCCAACTGTCAAACTGACATCCTTGCTGTTAAAAACTGAGGCAAAGAAGGCATTAAGTACCTCAGCCTTCTCTGCACCTTTGGTTACTATATTTCCCTCCACATCCAACAAGGAGTGGAGGTCGCTGCCACCCTTCTTTCTGCCATTGATGTATTTATAAAAACTCTTCTTATTGTCCTTAACAGAAGTGGCCAATTTGAGCTCCAGCTGGGCTTTTGCTTCCCTGATTTTCCTCCTACACGACTTAACAACATCCTTGAACATGACCAGGCTTACATCCCCTTCTTTCCAACGATGATACATCCTCTTTTTCTTACTTAGTTCCTTCAGAAGTTCCCTACTCATCCAGGCCGGCCGTCTGCCCCTACGACTCTTCTTACAACACACGGGGACATCCCGATCCTGCGCCTTCAAGATTTCATTCTTGAAGTGTATCCAAGCTTCCTGGACCCCCTTGCCACTAAGAGCTATTTCCCAGGGTACTTTCCTGACCAGTTCCTTAAATAATCCAAAATCTGCCCGCCAAAAGTCCAGCATCGATGTTCTGTTCCTGGCTTTTCTTATTACATTGTTCAGAGAGAACTCAATTATCTCATGATCACTACACCCCAGACAGCCTCCGACATCACTCACCAGCCCTTCTTTGTTTGTAAACAGCAGGTCAAGCAGAGCCTCACCCCTGGTGGGCTCACTCACCAGCTGTGACAGAAAGCAGTCCTCAATACACTCTAAGAACCTCCTGGACTGCCTCCTCTCAGCAGTGTTAAGTTTCCAGCAGATATCTGGAAGGTTAAAGTCTCCTAAAAGAACAAGGGCAGCCGATCTAGAGGCAGCCTCCAGCTGTTTAAACAACAGAAGATCCAAATCTGTAACACACTCCAACCAGGAGGTCAGACCTGACTGCCCCTCTGACTCTTACCCATAGACACTCAACCTGGTCATCACCGATCTCGACTTCAACAGCATCCAGGGTTTTAGAGAAACCCTGTGTAGAGGGCCACCCCTCCACCCCTCTTCTCATGCCTGTCTCTCCTGAAGAGCCTGTAGCCTTCCATGGCAGCACACCAGTTATGAGAGTCGTTCCACCACGTTTCCATGATAGCAACTATATCATAGCTCTCCCGCTGGACCAGGACTTCTAGCTCCACCTGTTTGTTTCCCATACTGCGTGCGTTTGTGTACATGCACTTCAGTTGGGTTACTGACAACCCCCTTTGAGATGGCTCATCCTCCACGGGAACATCTTTGGTGAGCCTAGTAACTCCTGCCTCCCCCGTCATGCCTAGTTTAAAGCCCTCTCAACAAGCCCTGCCAGCTCCTGAGCTAGAATCCTCTTACCCTTCAGAATTAGACGAGACCCATCTGGGTCAAGCAGGCCAGGTGCCGTAAAGGTTTCCCCATGATCAAAGAACCCAAAATTCCTCTGCCGGCACCAGCCCCTAAGCCATTTATTAACTGCATATATTCTCTTATTCCTGTCTGTATCCATCCCTGCCACCGGGGGAACTGAACAGAACACCACCTGTGCTCCTGCCCTATCTATTGACCGTCCCAGCTCCTGGAGTTCCTTTTTAACTACCCTTGACCCTCTTTTCGCTAGTTGATCACTACCAGCCTGTACCACCAGAAGTGGGTAATAATCAGAGGGTTTAATTAGGTCCGGGAGTCTCTTGGCGATGTCGTGTACCCGGGCTTGGGGAAGGCAGCAGACTTCCCTATGAGTTGGGTCCATCCTACAAATAGGTCCCTCTGTCCCTTTCAGAAGGGAGTCTCCTACTACAATGACCCTCCTTTTCTTTTTCTTACTTGAGGTCCTGACCTGTCTGATAGGCAATGTGAGGTTAACAGCCTCTTCAGGTGAGCTCTCTGTCAGACTATCCTCCACCTGAGCATCAAATTCCAACTCCCCAAACCTGTTTTGTAGGGGCAGGTGGAAAGGTGGCATTTGAAAGGGAGGTCTATAACCCCCACGAGAGCAGACCTGCTCCCAGTCCTCCTCACCAGCCAGGTCACTCCCCTTACCCTGTTGATGAGGAATATGGCATTCCTCAGCCTCCTGGGGAGGATTACTGGGAGGAGAGATGGTTCTACTCCACCAGTCTACCTCCCTTTCACTTTCGCGAATGCTTCTCAACGTCTCCACCTGATCCTTGAGATCTGCAACCATAAGGAGCAGATCCTGAATCTGTTCGCACCTCAGACAAATATTTTTGGTATTTTTGTTATGGTCCTCAGGAACGACAAGTAGGCTCAGACACTCCCTACAGTCTCGAGTCTGGGTAGCTGTGTCTTGTAATACTGGTTCTGTTTGGGTGCCTACACTCCTGGTGGCAGAGGCTTTACCACACCTGATCACCATTGCTGCAGGGGAGTGGGAAGTCAACCACCTGTCAGCGAGTGCCTGCTTGCCCTGCCTGCGCAAACTGCCTATACCGTGACCCTGGAGATGTTTAAATACCCCGCGGCTTCTTCCGGGACCGCCCCCCTACCACGCGGTCGGCCCATGTGACAGTTGCCGCTTCTGGGGTTCAGAGAGAGTCGCCCTGCCGGGGTCCTCTTCTGAGCTTTTGCCTTTCCCAGGAACTCTCCACCCGCCCAGATTGAGTACCCGGCTGCAGTACTTACGGTTCCTGCCGCCGATCACGCCGAATCATAGTACACTACTCAGCAAATAGACAATAAATGAATCTTAAATTTGATTGTAATGAAAGATATTGAAATTATGGCAGCAGAGACGTAGAACCAGCCCCTGCTGGGTAACAGAGTCTGTACGTCTCATTTGTTTTCCAGGCTCTCCACAAACTTCATCAAGAAGTTGAGAGATCTGAAAAACATGATTTAGCAGAAGATAGAACTATCTGGAAGTCACTTAGACAAACTAATATTAAAACCTTTGAATCTATTTAGTTATATATCTTGTGGAGCCCTTTAAAAGCATAAGCAAATTGACCTTTTTTGTGTGTGAGTGAAATAAAGACATTTCTTCCACCAACTTCCTGTATTTGTGGTTGACTTACAGTCAAATTGTACATAATAGAGCTGTGCATGAGGATCCTTATAAGTGCTCATTATGTTCTCCTCCTTGTGGGTTTCTGAGAGGAGTTCTGGGACTGACTGCAGGCAGGTCTTTTCCCCCTTTGACGCCTGAGTCCAACCACTGCTGATTTGGTTAATGTGGGGTGTGAGAGTCTGTGTGTGTGTGTAATGCATCCATCACAGCATGGAAGAAAAGAAGGAAAAAAAAAAAAAGATAATTACTACTGGTCATTCATCAGTTTACACAGAATACTCCAAAGAGTGTTTCTGTTTTAAAAGCATTTAAAAAAAAAAATGAAGCAGGTATAATTAGCTTGAGATTGACAATATTTGAAATATTTTTGAGCCATCTTATTTTCACTACGGATGTAATGAAGAAGCCCTCTCTAGAAAGACAGAAAGCTAGGTCAGGGTAACTGATTTGGCAGCAATAGGAAAATTAATGGAAATGTTTGCCAGGTTCAAAGTCCATGTGTAATTTCAGGAAAAAACCACACAAACCTAAATAGAGATCTCTACATTGAAATTAGGTGTCTATGCTCACACTTAGAAAACTGCTTTTCACATGCATGCTGCTACATTAATTTGAAATATTACACCTTACCTGAAAAAATCCAGCAAAATAAAGGCCTGGATACTCAACAACATCTAAGATAACATTAGGTGCTTACATTTAGACAATCAAATTAAGACCCGCTACAACACTGTCCACAGAAACTAGAGAGTTATCCAGAGTTAATTCATTTTCCACTAATAATAATAAAAGCATAGATATCCAAACAGTAGATATCAAGATTTATTCCTTCTCTGGAGTTAAATCTTTCCCTAGCATGAGGCTTAGTTACAGATATCAAAGATTATTTAGTACAGTCTAAAAGCATTTAAGGTATTCCAACATCCCTAAGAACTGACACAGAACATCAGAGATATCTTTGCCCTTCTCTGACTGCAGCTAGGTTGTAGGTAGGATGCCCAGAGACTTCCCAAATGTATCAGATACCTACATGTAGACAACAGAATTTTATCTTAAATACCACGAGACTTCTAGGGGTTTTTTGCTTGAATTTTTTATCTACCTGACTTTTTCGTTTGTGGGATAGTCTATAATACTAACAAAGTATTTGAATTTGAGTTTGAAATATTTGAAAGAACATAATAATGGGTACAAAATATTCCAAGTTTAACTGTGCAATATCTGATTTGAACGCATGGTCTTATACTGAAGGTAGAAAGAGGATATCCCTTGTTTTTCTTGCTGAGCAGCTGGCACTTATTCTATTTTATTACAGGATGCTCAAGTCAGATTTAAAAGTTCAAGTCAAAACATCATTCATATTTTTTCAACGAAATTTATCTTCCTCCCAATAATATCTGCAACGCACTGGCTAGAAGATGTTGTTTCTTAAATGTTGTCTGCTGGGAATTATACTAAACTCAGTAATAAAGACTGTCTCTCAGTTTTCTATGAAAGGTCTCAGACTTGTCAGAGTTAACCATACTGATAGAGGTCTGATTGAATAGAAAGCTCCTCTAGATGTTTCTCCATCTCCAGTACCACAGGGAACAATTTATATAAGCAAAAGTATTCCAATTCTTTTGGTTTTCTTTGCTGTGGGACCAACAGTGACTAGAATGTTCATGTGTATAACTCGAACCTTGCGAGCGGCTTCTTTATGTGAGAATAATGAAATTCACTCACACCTGACAGTATTTGTTTGTTCTTCCTGAAGTATCCATTGGGAAGGTTGTTTGTTCAAAACTTCTAGGTGTTACCCACAGGGATTTGTAGCTGAAACACTGAATTTTTCATTTTCTTTACTTCCAGCTTCTGTTGTAGCATATGAATTTTAATAGCATATTTCTATATCAAAGTCCCATTTTTCTTGCTACTGAAAATGTTTAAACATGCATCTGAAACATTGTATGTCTCTGAAAACTGCTCCAGTAGCTCCTGCATTGTGTAAGGAAAAGGGAAAAGTATATATGGACAAACATATATAATGTGACCCATTGCTCGACATTTCTTTTCCTTCAGCCGATTTTGTTTCAAATTATATAAAGCAACTCACAGGAAAAACTAATGAGATGATAAATTCATCTAAGCATCTTTGTTTCTGATAAAATATAAGATTAATTAAATAATTAAGTATTCCTGGCATAATTTCAGTTTTCATGATAAACACAAATCCATATACTCACTTTGAAATGTGAGAATTTTAGCATACCTTTATTTGAGTAAATTATAGCAAAGACTACAACATTTAAAAAAATGTAAATGCCAGAGTTAAAAATGCATTAAGTACCACTTACAAGGCTGTGACAAATTACCATTATACCATGATGTAGCAAGGCTTCACTTTGTATAGATCAACATTTGTATTTTTCATAGTTTTGATAAAGGGATTCCCATCAGTCCCTACAAGAATTACTGACATTTATTCATTTGTCTAATTATGACTGACCTTTTTCAATTTTGATTTCACTCTTCAACATAAACTTTTCTAACTACTCTTTTCTTCTTTTTTTGACTAAGTTCTCTAATTGTTGCCACTCTTATGTGAACACTATCATGATTGCTTCAGATCTTCCCTTTATTTTTGCTGCTCATATATTTTCTCCAGACGTCTGTATCTTGCACATATAAATATATCTTAAGAATGATTAGCATAATTGCAACAGATATGTTTTCGAGGCAGATGTTAGATGACAGAGGATAAATAAAAATCATTATTTCAATAGAATTTGGCTAAGATGTGGATTTGTGTCTTTGATAACGGAATTTGATTTGTCTGTAAGAACTCACACTGATGACCTAGAACTACTTCAGTAAAATGAATCAGATGCCTAAGGCTGGATCTATGCTATACTGTCTGATGACATTTCAGCTCTGAGCTGGGTCCAAATGAGCTGGTATATTTACACACAGCAAAACTACTGACACAGTCTGAAAGCAGAACATCTGTGTCCAGGTGTTATTACCTCAGAGCTAACTGACAAAGGCTTAGCTATATAAGGTGATATCTGTATTATCTCCAGCCTTCAGGTAGTTTGCACAAGCATATGTGAATGGCAATGCATTGTTCAATACAGACATACACTGAGATCATCAAGGGGTCTAAAGGGAATTGCAACAAAGAAAGTAGAAAGTGATCCACTACCACTCAGACTATTCAACATGTCTTAAATTAAGCCATTAATAGAGCAATATATGTGTTGGAAAATATGCACAGCCCAGAAAGCAGTTCTGATGGAACACCTATGTTACCTTAAAAAGCATTGCGATAATGGAACTATCTTCTTTTGTATATTTAGGACATATTTTGTTTAAATCCGTTATACTTCCTTAGAAATTCAAACCTACCTTTCTTGCCTAAAAATGTTCTAATCATCAAGCTGTAGAAGGGATTGAAATTTAAGATAATATTACTTGTTTACAGAGCAAGGGGATTAAACAGACCACTTAAGGAGCTATTTTAGGGATCTCGGTGTAGATCTACACAGATAAATGAAAAAGGACTAAGAACTCAATGTCTTCTCATTTTCTATACTAATTAATTTTTAGGTCAGTACCTGCAACTGTTTGCCTCTGAGACAAACTTGTAAGGAGTGTTAGTCCTAAGCAAAGCGGATGTGAGCTCATCGATGTCATTTGACTATAGATTCTTTTTTGTTTGCTAGCACTAAAACAGTCACATCATGAAACACTGACACTGTTGTGTAGAATCGGAATGAGACATTTGTGCAGATAGGAAATACATTACCGCATATTACAAAAGGAATAATAATCATTTTCCACTTGGAGGTTTCATTTGCAGCAGAGCCTCTAACGGAATAGGTCAATATCCAATCTCCAGATTTTTAGGGGTGGAAAGCATGAGGTATAAACCAGGAAAATTAATTACCTCAGATTACCTGCTACACTCATAGCAGCAATCCCAGTGCTTCATAAAAAAAGTTCCCTGAAATAATTAAAAAGAGGTTAAAAGTATCTGAGATTTAAATATGTTGTTTACAAATTGAGGGCAAGTGAGTTCTACATCCACAAAAAGAACACATGAAGCGTTGTGAATGTTGATTTTAAAATTAACAGTGCACAACAATACCCAGTTTTTAGGAGTCTTGCCACTGGCGAGAACCCACTAGTCCTAAATTACTTATCTAGGCTACTCTTAGGCTGGGAGAGAACTATGTGCCCAAGAATTAAAGCCATAACTGGCAGTTGAGTGGGAGTCACATATAATAGATTCAATAGTAAATCATAAGCCCCTCTCTCTTCAAGGCTTAATTTTATAACCATATGAAGTCACTCACCTTCATTCAAGATACCTAACAGAGCTTAGATAGTCCTTTATCTACCTTAATATTGAAAATGAGGGCAATTTGAGTATCGTAGAAGCTGAGTAAAATAAGATCTTTGCCATTTAACATCCGATCTTCAATTTGTGTGCAACTGCCTACAGGGACAATTAAATTAGGATTTAAGTGCCTTATTTCTTTGCAGACTGAGTACTTATTATATAATATCCGAACAACAATGAAGAAAGTGAAGTGCAGAAATACCCTGTAAAATCTAACAGTCTTGACCATCAGTGTTTTAGTTGTACAATAATGCTCCATGGGATGGAACATGGTCATTTCTCAGCCACCTGTTTCAACTCCACATGGTTTCATTTTTGTAGCTGAAGTAAAAGCTGATTTAAAGTTCTAATTTTATATATCTGCAACTGCTTTTCTTCTTAAATAAATAACAGGTCTGATTCACTTTCCTCTCCTGATTCCACACAGTGTTTCTGATAAAAATGCCTGCAATTAAAGAAAAAAAAAATAAGAAAAGAAAAATCACAACATTTCTTTTCTAGGTTTAAAAACATCATAAGATTGGCTATAAAGCCTCATGCAAGATTCTGAGGGGAGTGACAGAAGGAAACATGCATAAAATAGCCCACCTAACATCTTGCCCATTCCAAAAGACAAAGAAATCTCTCTATTAGGGTGAAGAAATCTGGCATTTTGTCTCACCAGAGCATCTGTTCGTAAGCCAATAATCAGATATTAAGGTTCTTAAAACACTTTTTACTACCTGTACATTTCATTTTAATCTGGGAATAATCAACTTTTTTTTTTAAATAAACCTCTAATCCTCAAACAGCCACTGGAAAAACAAACAAACAAACAAACAGTATATTATCCGTGGGAAGTATTCACAATAACAAAACATGATTTTGATGCACGTTTCAGAGAATATTGCAGTATTAATTTCAAAACCATTTAATTTGCCCCTCTTCAGAATATAGGTTTTGGCACATAGGAAATACAGTGCAATATAGAAAATCACTGGCATAATGACATCTCTGCCTCTCTCCCCCTTTCCTTCTGCTTTTTTTGCTTTTTTGTTTTAGTATGAAGATCTCTTTTTAATTGATAACCTTCTATACCCCTATAGAAATGTGAAAGAAGCATGTATTTTGTTAACAAAATGTTTTTACAATATCTGAAATGTATATATATGTATAAAAAGGTACTTGATTTGGAGAGGAGGAAAATATTTACATTTAGTCAGAGAGTAGATCCTACTTTGGGATTAGAAATGTTGTCAAAGTAAAATGAACTGGTAGGAATTTATCACTGAAATGCACAAAATTCCTCCTTTAATGATAGAGAGAGACCCTACATACCCACACTAAACTAAATAAAAACTGATATATGCAGTGATCCACAACACAGCATAGAGGAATTCAGCACTAAACTTTTTATGCAAATATGTTAATCGTACTAAGAAACCTTAACACTATGGCAATCCCCCTTATGTGCTTTTGAACATTTCAGTTTAAAATCCACACTCTGCAAACCTCAATGATGGTTTTCAATTTTTTGGTTTTTTTTTCAGGGTTGAGATTTCTTTTTTGTTTCTTTTGCGTTTTTTTTTGTTTTTAGGAAGTCATGTGGTGCTTGGTTTGGGTTTTCTTTGCAGATAATAAAGACCAAATTTGAGAATTAAAATGTATAAAACTAACCCTTGCTCAAAGAAGTCATATCCTATTTACTTTAAATGTGTTTTGGATTTCCAGAGAGTTCTGACGTGAGATGAGTCCTGGCATGAACATGATTTCAAAACAAAGAGAATAAACTTTCTGGCCTCTTTTAATAATGGATATCAAAAAAATGTTACCATTGTTCATCGAAAGAACATGAAGGGTTAGTTTCAAAGCCTTCATTCATAAAGGAAAAAAATCAAAAGCAGGTTTCCCCCACAGAGGAAATGTCTGTGTACTCTATACAGAAATGCTTTGTATCGCATGGTCTCTGAGTTAAAAATTACAGTGCTGATAGTTCAGCATTAACTTTTGTAGATCTGTTAGGAATCCTAATGAAATTTGTCAGCTAAGAATTTACTTACTGCAATTCCAAACACAGAAAAGTAACACAATTGGAAGTAACTATGATGTGGAATAATGATCCACAGTTTACATGGGTAAAATTCATTGTTATGTGATCATGTTGGAAGGCTCAGCCCAGAATCATAAATTACTGTCACGTATCTTTGTTGTCTGTTCTTTTGTGATGAGTGCCTATTCAGTGGATAGTGATACAAACAAGTGATTTTCGTATTAATCCTAAACACATTTACTTCATCAGAAAACTCCGCAACAAATAATTTTTCCATCACTTGAACGATTTGGCCTAATTAATAGGTCATTTGTAATAAAAACTACTTGAATATGCAGATGATAATGTTGCATACAGAAGTTGAAATGGGCTGACATGGACAAAGCTTTAATCTTTGGATCTGAAGCTGATGTTGAACACTACTTTCAAGGTTACCCTATGGAAAGAAGCAGGACAGAGAGAGACAGAGTAAGTAATAAGAAATCGGAAAACTTTCCCAAAGACAGATAGGAAGAGAAGAGGTGGAGGTCCCCAGCTGAATGTCCTAACCTGAGTGTTAGGACATCTCTCCAGTACAGTGGGGAGTCTCATGATCATGTCACTAACTACAACTACAGTCCTTTTTTTTCCTGAGAAGAACTAAACCTTTTTTCAATATCCGTTTAATCTTCCTATTGGTCTTTCTTTGATGATACTATTGGAACTCATTGAATAGGCTTAGTTAGATGCAAGGTCTGCATACTGCCTGCTAAGCTTTTTGCAAATGTTTGTTATTTGGAGAATATCTGTTGGATATAAAAATGAGTGTGTGACACTTATTTTCTATCTTAAAATATGAAGTCAACCATCTAGGAGATACCAGAAGAACAGGGGTGGGGAAGACTTTAGTAAAGGATTACAATCTAAACCTGAAAAGCATCAGGGTGCACAAACAGATGCAAACCAGGATGATTTGCATGTTGAAAAAAGAAATTGTTTTCTCAGAGAAAACAGAACAACAGTGCTTCGAAGTACACCACTGTAAGGCAACAAGGGTAAGAACACTTGGCTTAAATGCTGCCATTAAAGTTTCAGGGTGTGTGGGCTGCAAGCAAAAAGGCAGACTAAAACTGTAAATACCTTTGGCAATACTAAAGCACTTGACCCTGTAAAATGATACAAAAAGGATTCCATATTTCCTGTTTTGATCTCCAGGAACACAGGCTCAACATTTCACAGAGACTGTCAATGCCTTTTTTGTGAAAACCTGTAGTAGACTCAAGTGTAGGCATGAAACAAGTTTGTCATTTGCCTAGTTCTGTCTGCTAGTTCTCCAAGACTGGAGGAAGTACAGTTAGTCCTGATAGCAAAACCAATAACTAAAGATTTATATATTGGTTTCCATGAATTTATCAGTCTGAAGCCAGAATAACTTCTGGGCATGCTGAAATATTTTTCTGAAAGAAAAGTACATGACATTTTTAAAGAGAAATACTCTATCATAAACGAACAAACAGAAACCTAACAAATCTCTTGGGAATTTTAACAAGGCAATTAACAGTGTGACTTCAAAAAAGATATATTAAAAAAATGAATATTTTTCAAATAAAACTATCTCAGCATGGTCAAAAAGGAAATGGAAAAAAGTGAGGACAACACAGAAACACATGTTCTTTTCTGTAAAAATATCACTTGCTTAGCAGATATTTCTCTGCTTCTGTTTTTTTCATTAAAGTTATTTCAACAGCAAGGGAGATGCAGGCTTGTTCTTTGTTATTAATCAATAATGAGAGGAGCGGGATGAAGGTGTTCCTTTTCACATTAAAGTTAAAAGTATAATGTTTAAGGCTTGCAGACTTTTTCATTCTAATAAATTTTCTTTCCCTGTAAACAAATGGAGTATTTAATTTATTCAGACAGATCAGTGATGATGCACATACAGCTGTACGTATCTACTGTGGAGGTATTTGCAACTGAATATAGTAGTGAAAGCCAATAAACCAGAAGACAGAATGCTTTGTGGCATTGTCTTTGGGATTCAGAGAAAAAGATCAGAACAAAGGGACATCCTACACTACTGCCTCCCCTTTTTCATTACCATTTTGAATTCTTACCACATCTCTGATTTATAATTACACTCTCTACCCTTTAAAACTGGCTAAGCAGGAAATTGTTTTGGCTAGAATTATATGGGCACATGGTTCTTTCGCGATGCTTGGAGGCTGCATCTGGATGATCTGAGTCATATTATTTAGTCAGTGTTATTTCTACAACAGGTCTCAGGGGCTTTAACAACTTTTCTAAAGAGAGAGGGAGGAAGAGTGTCCTGTTCCTTGATTTGGACGTGGCTAGTTTTATTAAGTTGTTTCTTGTGCCATAATACTAGTATTAGAATAGAAAACAGTTGCTCATAAGGCTATTGGTCCACCTTTAGTGAAGCTAATTTGGTTTCTCAGCCCATGTTATTTTTTCCCCATCTACCTTTGTTTACAATATGGGTATCAATCTTAGTGTTGCCACAGGCAAAATGGATTAGAAGAAAAAACACAGCAGCAAAGCATATAGACATGCAGCTTCATTCACAGAGTTCCAACAAGAGCATATCTGTGTTTACACACTTCAGCCAATCTGATTGTGTGCCAAATTTTAATTCCAGTTATTGTGTTACTGGCTCATTCTAAAAATACCTTAAAATCGTGTTGTAAGATCACATATTTGGTTTGTCACTCAACCATAAGGTTTGTGGGGGTCAAATGCATAGATTACCTCTGGATAGGTTTGTTGTATTAATACTTCCAAGGCTGTTTCATTGCCCATTTGAACCCCTAATATTTGAAAGGAATTTGGAATATGTTGACAATGGCAGCCTATTTTAGTCAATGTTGTTTAAACTAGGTGAAGAAACCCTAAAGACAGGTAGAGGGAAAAAAAAGAGCTCAGAAAGGGGGTCTTTGGATCATATTATTTATCCCCTTAAACTCTCTGTCTAAGACTGGTTTGGAAGAAATCAATGGCAATGGAAGGAAAATAAAACAGAGACTAAAACACAAGTAATAACCCAGAGGTAACAGTCAAATTTATCACAGCTTTTTTTGATACAAGAAATTAATATGGACTATAACGTGGAAGAGCATCATATATATTACTGTATAAGTGATCTTATTTCAGAGTAATTTTACAGTGTTCAAATAAAGGATACTAAGATGATGGTGTTCTTAAATCCCAATGAACTTTTCAAAATTCAAATACATAAACTTTTTAAATCAAACTTCTCAAATCCTAGTGTAAAAACATTTACATAAGAAGCTACTGAGGTTAGAAGCTCTATCACTGATGTCATCAGTTTATTAGACAAGGTTATTGGGAAAGTTGTTCATCAGTAAGTATTTCTGAGTTCCTTCCTTTTAAATCCCTCATCGTTATATCCATCCAGGACACTAAAGTCTGTAGACACTCTCAGTGACGAAGTCTGGTACGGAAAGCAAAACCATTATAATCATTCAAAGCAAAATTTTTCTTGGACACAAAACTCTTGTGTCGCAGAGTTTACTGTATTCACTGCATAGATGTGTCCGAACTTTTCTACTCCTTCTCAGATAGCATCATGGTACATTTCTGAGCATTTATAATTAGAAATATTTTTTTTTGACAAATGTTTTTAGAAACTTACAAAAGTATATTACTCTAATAGCATTGGTATGGAATAGTGGAAAATATGCTCTTGATATTTCGTCTGAAAATCTGATATATTACATGTTCCTTAGAACATCTGGGGCAGTCCAAAAATGTTTCCATAGCAACAGGATTAGAAATAGTCTTCAGGAAAGTTGTCAGAATTCATATTCTAGTGATTGAAATTTGCTGAGGTGATGTTCATTTAAATTTATCTAGATGTCTAAGTTCCTAATATTTAACTATAAATATATATTTATTAAAAATAGAGACCTGCAATATCTTAGGATGTTTTACAAAAGCTTTATAAGTGCTATACTAAACAGCCTTTATCAAGTTTTTAGATTTTTAGACCATACTTGACACAAAAGTATTCTCTAAGATGGGTATCAGTGATCATTAAATATCTAAAGGGACTTAAGAATTTATTGTAAAGGTATTATGTTCATAATATCCTTTTGAGATATTATTTTATTTGTTTTTGCATATTCCCAGTAAGAAACCTGCTCATCCAAGAAAAGGTGGTAGCAGGATACAATCTTCCATGAATATAACTCTATTCATTATTGCCAGTCTAAATGCAGCATAATTCCACTAAGTTTGATAAAATCAGGATGAGCCCTATTTTATGTGGAAAAACCATGTAAGTGCAGAAGAACATACCAACTCTTTTTAAACCCGTTATATCACCTGTACAATTCAAAATGGCAGCTTTCTTCAGAGAAATGAGCTTCGAGTTGCTTCCTCCTAATTCACTTTGGGTCTGCCAGAAGCTGGAAGTACCAATCACTGTACCCATGCAGGCAGCCTGTTTTTTGTCTTCTCTGGTTTTGCAGTAGGAAACATAGGAGCACGCCGAAGAAAGACACTGATCATCTTCAGTTGCCTGTTGACACACATCATAGATACATAGATAGAGATATGACTAAAAGTCAAGAGTTTTATTCATAACAAAGAGAATAATGTCCTCTTATGCACAAGACATATCCTCTTCCCCCATAATTTCCAATCTTGGTTTGCTTGCCCTTCAAGAGATTGAAAAAACAGACACTTGATGGGATTAACTTGGTCTCACGTGTGGCCTGGTTACTAAAATAAATAAATGAATAGGTAGGTTTGGCTGAGCTTCTATATTTTTTGAAAAGTAACAATGGAGAATTTCTGGGGGATCCAGGAGGCACTATCAGACATTTCAAACTATCTTTGTGGCTCAGAGACCCTGAATTTTCAGAAGAACAAAGCACTGATTAAAACTGCTGTGGAAGTCCTATTATTTCAAAATATCATAACTTTAATTTGATACTCATTGAGTGACAGTTGCACCGACTCATCCCTCTCATAATTTTCCTCTTCGTAGTATGTAAAAGCTCTAAAGATGTTTCAGTTTTTATTATAATATCTGAATGTGCAATTAATTACCTCACTTCCATATGTAAGATGATAACAAGTGGGCTTCCTGGGTATGGGCATTGTTAGTAATTATTATATATTATGCCTTTATGTTCTACACCTGCTCTTCGCTGTATTTTACTTTTAACCATACAACAGCAGTAGTATTGTTACATTCGATAGTTCACTTGGCTAGGAACCATCCTACCCCTACTAGTCTGGAAAATTAGTTAGTTGTGTTACCTACCTACCATAAAAATGAATAGAGAGCAAGGTACATTAAGTAAACTCACAGATTAACAAACATCGATACAATATTAAATAAGTTACGTATTTTGATCATTATAGTAACAGGTCAGAAAAGTCATTCTTATCAAAGCTTAAAAAGTAATACTTGAAACAAATTAGATACATTTCTTCCACTATCTCAGATTCATTCTGAACATCAACTTTGTAGAAAGGTAAACCAGTTAAATTTATATCTTTCCTCCTTTTTATGTCATCTGAAAAACAGTTCAGATAATTTAAGTAGCAAAAATAGAAGTCCTTATTTCTCAAAGGACGCTTCTTTTAGCTGATGTATGAGTTAAGGTTCATGAGGTGTGACAAAGAAAAACCTGAGACTAACTCTATAGCTCAGGAACCAAGGGTAGGAGTGGAGATGCAAAGGGAACATGTTTATAGAACACAGTCCAGCCTGTCACAGTGATACAAGGTTCAGCTTAATCACTTCACTCAGTCCGAGCAGACACATATTCAAATATTGTAATTTTCTTATCCTTGTTCCGAAAATGTCAGTGTGCAAGAGTTAATGGCAAGTTAACATCAGGTTTCTTGTGAAACAAGAAATTCTCAGTGGAAACTTTTCAATAATTGACTGAAGCAAAAAGATCCCAAAATCAATTTGGTGCTCAGAGGTACCCATTCTTTGCCAGTAGAAGGTTTGTAAGCAAAAACCATGCAGAACCTCATCCACCTTTCAGAAAGTGATGTGTGGAATTACTTTGAACCTTAACAGCATTGTACACAGCTGTGTGTCAGCTCAGGGAACAATTTTGAAGGTGATCATAGTTGACTTTCTTTACTTTTTAAAATAAAAATAGTTACAGACACGTTCTTATTTTTGTTTTTGTTGGACTTTGTGTAAAAGATCTTGTAAGGGTAATACTCCAAGGAGAAAAGTGAACACAAATTAATCCAAACTTAGAACTATCATTATTATTAATCAATCAACATTCCTAAATCAGAGAGTATACTGATCTATTTACAGAAGAAGAAGCAAACAAGTTAGAGCAAAACTCCAACTAATGCTCATTTAAAAAAATAAATATATGTTTAAATGAGGTTTCCGTTTGCTAGTTTTCTAGCATTTACAGGACTAATGGTAGAATAGAGGCAATAATTCTGGACATGTTTTTAAGCCCCAGGCAGTTTCACTTGAAATGTCTGCTGTGATCTGTGTTCATCCTTGCAGAGTCATTTGGCATCCTAATCATGTGGAATCATATTCTCAGGAGGCATATGCAGATGTATCTCTGCTTAAGCCCGATGAGTTTTTTGTTTGAATTTGAAAATTTTCTTCCTTTTCTTACTTTGCTAATGTTAGTATTTAAGCTAGAAGAATAATAAATAGGGAATAAAAATGAGCTGTTTAGATAAATTTTTCTGAATGGTTTTATGTTCATTTTGGAGATATTCCTGGATTAGTAAGTGTGAAGAACAAGGAAGAGAAAGAAAGACACACAGAGAAAAAACAACATCTTTATTTTTAAACTTTATTGTGTGATTTCTTATTTTGTTCTTGGGGAATAGAATATCTTTTGGATTTCTAAATGTATATTTTAAACTCAAGTTTAGCAATGATACTTTGCCCCAAGCTGGGGTATAGCACTTAACACATACTTGTTATATGTGCATACTCAATACTCTGTGCATTTATGAATGAAAAATGCGCATGCATAACTATTAAATAACAAATTTTCTCATCTTGGACATGCTTAAGCACAGGAGTTTTGAGTGTTGTTAGAATTCAGCAGCAACAAACTGGTAGAGCACTTTTAGGACTTTGAACTCAGGGTTGTCGAAAGTAATTTTGGCTCTGAGAAACCTAGCAATCCATAAGTTTAAGGGACTTCAATTTCTTATATAGTAAAATACTTCTTTATATTGTTTTCAGAAAAAAAAAATGTTTTTTTTTTTTTTTTGTGATGGAAGCTATGTAATCTACCACATTTACAAAATCATTAATTCTCTGGAACACAGACAGTGAGACTTCACCTTGCTGGAGGACAGTTATAGGCATACTTTCTGAAATATGAGGGGCAGAGTCATCTGGCAGCCTGTTGTTACAGTCCTTTTATGATGTGTTCAAAAATTGGTGGTCACATTTCGAGCCAAAGCATATCTATATTACTTACACACTAATCTTAAAATAAAATGCAATATCCTAATTCTTTTATCAGATGCAGGTTTTGGAACCCTGGCACAGAGCTTGATTTGTTTTGCTTTGTCTAGGTACTATACTCTGCTGCAGATTTGAATGACTCAATAGAACAAAGCAAAGGTGATTGTTAAATAATTTACAGGAGACTGAATCATCTTTAAAAAAACAATTTCACCACCTGCAACTTGAATGTTGAGGTATATTATATGCTTGTGTATAGTTTATTAGATTATATCCCCTATATGTGTCTGAAAACCAAACCTATTTTTCATTTGGGAGTCTAAATGGCTTTACATAAAGGAAAAATGTTATTTTTCTAACTGAATAATGAATAGTGATGTATCTCATGAAAGGTTTCTGATGACTTTATTGTTTGAAGTTTTCATATGAATTATCATCGAATATCTTTTCCAAATGATGCAGTGTGGGAATTTACTAGATTGATATCCATAAAAATTTTACAAGAAATATAAATCTCATTTTATTCTAATTTTTAAAAACAGTGCAATGCTACTTCTATTTTCGTGTTCTTCTACACCTCAAACACATACAAAAAATATTTGTCTCTTTCTATACAGAGAAAAGAAAACAATAACATTAAATTCACACTTTTATTTCCATTTCCTCTTTCCATTTCAGAAAAATTTATGACAAATTCCTCGGTGTCTCACTGAGGGAAATTTCATAAGTAATTTCGAAGAGTTTTTGAAAATAATTAGATCTCTAAGGGGAATTGTTACTGCTGCTGACCCTACATCAACAATAATATTCTGTGTCTTCTAAAAATCTCATCACTTGAGGACCTAAACTATTTAAAGACTTTTCAGACAGTGGAAAAACCTTAGTGCTTTGTGAAGTATGATCGAGAAACCAAGACAAACTGACAATGAAAGAGTTGTGACAAGAATTTCATCTGGTGATAACTCATGTTTAAAAATGAATATTTCTTGCATTGAAAAAATAATCATTTTCTTTCATCTTTTAAGCTCATTTGAAGGTACTTCAGTTATTAACCAGTGGAAGTAACAAGTCTGAATATGCATAAATTTATGGCCTTGAAAAACTGATTTGATTTTCAAAAGCCATGAGTGTCTGAGTGCCTGAAAATGTTATGACTATTAACACATCTGAAAATAAGACTGTTTACCTAATTATGTATGGTACATCTCTAGGCACTTAAGTATAGCTATTCTTCATGGACGTTCAAATAAACTGGACATTAATATTTAGTATAATTCAAGTCTCTAACACATTTTTCATATTACAAAACAAACCAAATAAACTCAATTATTAGTCTTGTGTTGTTCAGTTTGTTTGACTAATGATGCCAAACAGGAAGAACCATCAAGAATAAAAGAAGACATGATGGGTGAGGAATCCCAATAACCTAGTAAGTGGAAAGAAACACACTGAATGGCTGTTTCTAAGACTGTTCAAGAAGAAAAATTGGATAATTAGACTGTAGTTTCTGGTGTGAATCTCACCAAAGTAACTCAGTGACAGAGAATTTTCGTCTGATGTTCCACAAAATATGGAATGAGACTTACTATGGGGTGCAGAGTGAAGAAAATTTTGGGAGTATGTATAAGCTTATGGAATACTTAAAGGGAATTGTGAGACTCCGTGAGAGATTCATCATGAAAAGTTTAACTAAGGACCAAAGGGTCAAGTTGGATCAGAGGAGAACAAGAGCAAAAAACTAAAGTGTAGAGGAAATAAAGGAGTCCAACTGTGTAAGCTAGCTGCTGGAAGATATTCTTAGATAAGCTAAATATTTGTATATTTGTGCTGGTTTTGGCTAGGATTGTTAATTTTTTCATAGAAGTTAGTATGAGGCTGTGTTTCGGATTTGTGCTAGAAACGATAACACAGGGATGTTTTAGTCATTGTTTAGCAGTGCTAACACAGTCAAGGCCTTTCCTGCTTCTCATAACAGCCTATCAGAAAACAGGCTGGCAGTGCACAAGAAGCTGAGAGGGAATATAGCTGGGACAGCTGACCTCAACTGACCAAAAGGATATTCTATGTCATAGGACATCGTGTTTAGCAATAAAATTAGGGGAAGAAAAATGAAAGGGGGAAAGTTTGGAGTTATGGTGCTTTTCTTGCAAAGTAACTGTGATGCCTGATGGTGCCCTGCTTTTCTGGAGATACATGAACACTTGCCTGTCAATGGGAAATAGTGAACAAATTCCTGTTTTACTTTACTTGTGTGCATCACTTTTGCTTTACTTACTAAATTGCCCTTATATCAACCTGGAAATTTTCTCATTTTTTACTCTTCTTCTGATTGTCTCCCCCATCCCACTGTGAGAGCTGATGTTGGGGGGAGGATGGATGCAGGGAAGGGGAGTGAGCAGTTCTGTGGTTCTTAAGTGATGGCTGGGGTTAAACCACGACAATATTCCAGTAGAGGCTTTTGATCCTGATCATCCAGAGTCAAATAAATGGTTTCGGCTATATTTGTGCAGATAAAGTTGAAGGTGCTGTCCTCTGTCTGCATTTGTGTATGTGGGTGGCCATTTACTGTATACATGTATGTGCAGGTCTGCATCTGTTGGGAACAGATATTCAGCCTTACTCCAGAAGTGTGTACACAGAACCAGCAGCTTCCACTGGGGTGGGAAAGGAGGAGCCCCCTGTACCTTACAATCTGCCAAAATTAGCTCTTGGACAGGAACAATCCCCTCGGCTGTTCATGTGGTCCACTGATTCTTACAGGCTTAGAAAGGATTTATCAGAGATTCAACAATAAATATAATTGATAAGATGAGTGAAAAAAGAAATCATGTTTCACATAAAATAAGATTTTACTCACAACTCTGCTTTAATTGAACTTAAACAAGACACTGTAGTGGAAATAAGAGCATTAGCAAATGAATTTTTTATCCTTCAAGTAGTTTAACAACTAAATAAATTAAACGAGTGCCTATTCCTCAAGTAACTATGGGTTAATGCAAGGATGCTGTAACAGAAAGAGTTATTAAAGAGACAAATCTGTAAATGTAAACAGTCTTGTTCTTCTCAGTTTATAATGGGTCAAGAGTTTGCACATTAGGAGTTATTGATAAGTAACTGGCATGCTACTCTCATAATCTAACCTTTCACACTCTACTTTCTTTCACAGTGAAGGCATAATATCAGTGTCACGATATCTAACGTGACAACGTCTACATGCATGGACATTCTGCAGAATATCCTGCCCATCACAATAGAAAGGTGATTTAATGTGGGCTCCTTTGAGAAAGATAGTGCCCAGTCAGAAGTATGACATTTAATAGAATATTAATGGCTTCATATTTTTTTATTAATCTGAAATTCGTCTTCAGGTAGATGCCTTGAAAGTATTAAGGAAGACAGAAAAATATTTTTCCATGGGTATTTTCACTGGAAATGAGCATTTAATTTACAACTACCAGGCTCTCTTTTCCAATTTTAGAGCGTCGAGGATCACAAAACTTTTATTTGCATCATAAAAAATCTTTAATTATCCACATTCATGTTTAGTCACTTTCTTTTCCATATTTCTTCTCCTTTGTGAGTAAACTAGACATTAACAGTCCCAAGTATTCTGAATGCTTCCCCTTTGGGACACAGTCAAAATAGATTACAAAATGAACACCTGGATTTTGCTCCTGTTTCACTCTCTATCCATTTCTAAATAACAGAACCACTAAATCTTCTATTTTACACATGTATTCTTCCACCTTGGTCTCTCATTACCTTATTAAGCAGAAATTAAATACTTATTTAGGGATACTTAATTTAAATAGTTGTCCTTTTATTTGTGCTAATTGAGTTCCCAGATGCCAAATCAAATTTATATTCTGTTTTAGCAGAATGCTGCACAAAAAGATCTTTTTTTTTTTCTCATACCAAGATGAAGTTCTATTTTAATTCACTCTTCTCATAATTCAGTAAATTTATTTTCATAACAAGAGACTGCAATTTAAGTTTATTCAGGGATCTACTTGACAGGATCTCAGGATCTAACAAGAGAGAGCAAACAGGCCCAGGGGAGTTGGTTTATCTTCAAGTAAATCCTTCACAACATAAAGAAAAATATTCCACTCTATCGGGGTGGAAGTCAAGGGAGCATCACACTGGGACAAAATGGATGTGCAGGGAATGTATAGGAATGCCTAGCATGGCTGAGCTCTACGGCAGAGAAAATTTCCTCAGTTCACAGGACAGAGGTATTTATTGGTTTATTAATGATCACAGTTTAGAGTCAATGCAGCGGGTACTTTCTATAGCTGATCCCAAGAAATTCTAATCCCACACCCACAGACACACACCTTTGCATAGTTGCACACATATATATCACGCCTTCCAATTGGCTAAGTAACCACCAGCACATTTGCCCTCCTCTGGGAGTGCAGGTTCCCCTGAGTGCACATCCTTCCTGGTGTAGCTGTGGGTGCACAGCCCTATGTGTAATTCTGACATTCCCTGCAATCTTAGTAGATCTGTCCACACAACAGCAAAAAATCTGCCCCAGGAAGTTGTCTCTGCACCCAAAGGTAAAAACATCGCCCCAGTATTGCCTGCCAACTGCTGGGTGAAAGTTACTCCTGATGCCTCACAGGGAGGCTGAACTACCTGGCATCGGCAGGGATTAGGATTGTGGGGGACACTGCCAACAGGGACAGACCTTCTGTGATGGTTACTGCTTACTCTCCACTGCCTCTCCTTGCTTTCTTGTTTGTTTTCCAGCTGACTCCTTGTTTGCTTTTTTTCCCAACAGTCCCTTAGTTCATTCCTTAGTCATTCCCTGCTTAATCCATCTGATTACCTGTACAATTTTTTTTCTGGTAACCACCCTTTCAGACATTTCATTCACACACAGAATTTACACGTACGTTTTTATCTTAACAGGTAGTGTTTGCTAGGCCATTTTGTGTGTTTATGTGTGTGTGTGCATGTGTACTAAGGCCCCTACAGGCTCAAAGGTACAAAAGAGGCAGAAACTTGGACAGACTACAAAGAAGGACAATAGAAACGGGGATGGATTTGGGAAAGACAAAGTTGGAACTAGGGAGAAATGTGAAGAGCAACAGGAAAGGCTGCTGTATCAGTAGAATGAAAAAGCTAAGGAAAATATGAGCCCACATGCTCTGTGGGGCACAGGATCTACTGGCAAAAAAAAAAAAAAAAGAGGCTCACTTACTTAATTTTTATGTACATCTGTTTTTCCCAACATGGTTTACCCTCTGGTCTCCCTGAAGAGCAAGTATATAGCAGAGTTAATGGAAGTGAAGCAGTACCTACAGTAGAGGAAGCAAAAGCTAAGGAGCACTTAAGCTAATAAAATATGCATACTTCCATGAGACTCGATGGGGCAGAGCCCCAGGATACTCAGGGATCTGAATGTCACTGAGAGGCTGTTCTTTAAAATCTTCAAAAGACCATAGCGACTGAGGAAGGTTCCAAATGACTGGAACAAGTGAAATCTCAAACCCGTCTTCAGAAAGGGCAAAATGGAGGATTTAAAGAATCACAGCCTGGATATCTACACCTCATTCCCAGAAAGGCAATGGAACAAATTCTCCTGAAAGCCATTTCCATGCACATGAAGTTGATTAGGAACATCTAACATGTTTGGGTTGTTTGTCTGGTTTTTTTAAATGTTAAATTTAACTAATTAGAGGAAAGAGGAATATCAAATATGATTCTGTGAAGCAATACTTCATTTTTTTTTACCTCAACAAGAATATAAACATAATTATAGTTAATAACAACAAAAATAGGTGTTTCATGCTGCAGAATGGATTTGTTAAAAGTAGCTTTCAGACTGTATCTTGTGTATCTGTCACCTCAGAGAAATAAGATTTGTTGAAAGAAATCAGATGAGTTTTAATGAAGTAAAGACTGAATAATGGTCACTGATGTGATATTCCCCCTTTTTTTTCAGTTTAACATAAAAGAATGATTTTCAGAACATGTTGATGATAAAACTCTTTGGAAGTGGGCATCTTCAGCTTATCTACAAATTTTCAGGAAGAAGGGATTAATCTAACTAGAGATACGTAAAGTAAACAATTAAGAAATTGTTATGAAAAGGGGAAGAAATTTTGCCTTTCTTTCAGATAGCTGATTAACTCTGCTCAATTATATTCGCCTAAGAAACATTGTGTTGTTTTTGTTATTTTCTGATTTGAGTAATGAATGAAATATGCCTACTAAATCATGTGTATAATTGAAGGATCTATCATGAGACATAAACTTTAGGTTATCACTGTTTCTTTTCTCCATTCACTCTGTCTTCTTTCCTTGTAAAGAAGGGTGAGGATTCAAATCTTGAGTGTGACATTTTATGGATTAACCAGGACAAGAGAATATGAACTACAGGGTAAATGAATAAATTAAATTAAAAGAGTCTAAATCCCTGATTGAGTGTCACTTTATTAATAAATAATTTTCCTCTTCATAAACCTTTGTAAGCAGACACTGAGTTGCTGTACTGTGCTAAGCAGACTAGTCGTACAGACGTACGAGTTGTTTGAAGATGTTTGGTGTTGAATGAAGTTCTATTGATGAACTCTATCTGATTTTTGTGGGAAACATTGACATGTATCATTAACATTACTGTTGAGAGCTGTCTAGCATTTGATGGATTTATTTTATGGGTTTGTAGCAAGGTGTAATGCATGATGATTTGTATTAAAATGCTTTTTGTACCTATGCTTATGTTTTGCAAAATACAGTACAAAATCAGCATCTTCATTTTGACTACATTTTTTATGTTTTTTCATGTAACATTTTACTCTGACTCAGGAAATGCTGTTTTATGCAAAACATCAGCAATATATTGATGCAGCAGTTGCTAAAATTAGACTGGACTTGCTAGCAATCTGAGTAGCAGGTTTTTATTTCTGCAACTCAGTGTAATTTTGAAGACAAAAAAGAACCACTAGAAGTTTGCATATCAAATATAATTGATAGTTGTAGTATAATGACTTATTCTAATATAGCAATTCCACATGGAGTGGATGGCATTTACAGGGTTTATCTACCATGCAATAAAATACTGTATGAACAATATCTAAAATAGCTTTGAATTAGATCTTCTGCAAGACAGTAACATCTTCTTACCTGCTTCTGGAAGCTGCATCATCTTTAAAAAATGTTAGTTCTGGGCCTGGAAACTTTCTCGGCATATTATTGTACCCTAAATAATGAGCCTTGACATCTCAGTTTGGAACTTGGTTAGCTATCTTTGTAAGGCTCTGCACTGTTTATATAATAACAGTAATAAAATTCATCCATAAGGCAGCTTGGGAAGCACAGGACAGACAGCACATTCTCAGGGATTATAGCATCAGAAAACATCTTTGTATTCATAACAGATGATAAATGGAGAGATGGACAGAATATAAGCATAGTCCTAAACTGGACCCTGAACATAACTATTCCAATGGAAGTGAAGAGATAGGGGGCATAGAACAACTCTGGATGTGCCTGTGGGACAAATTCTGCACCACAAGAGTGGAACAATCTCTAGTCTGTCAATATTTCAACCATTATTTTGAGGGGATTTTGAGTGTGTGTATGTGTGTTTTTGTAAACTTTTATCTTACATCTGAAAAATAGGAGAGGGCAGTTATAGAAAGAATGCATTCTTATGGCCCCTGGTCAATTAAAAAGTACACATATTTCAACATATTTTAAACAAAGTCTTCATTGCCCTGCCCAGTTTCACAGTCTGCACCTTGAAACTCAGCCAAATAATATCTAAACTAATTAACAGTGTGTTCTCATTGACATTAATGAGAATCAGACTTTGAAAATCAGTTTATAAACCAACATTTTTTCTCTAGTATCTATTTCATGATGTGTATTGCCTTTCTGTGTTTTCTTAAATTTATTCAGTCAAAAGATTTTGCTGAAAATGTATATTTAAGTAAACTCCCCAAATATTTGTTTTTAAGATAAACTCTCTTTTCATTTCATTGAAAGTATATCAAATATATGCACATAAAAAGCAGTTCTGTTTTTCTCTAAAGCTAGAACTGTCACTTTTAATTGCACCAATTTTCATATTCATTGATAAGTATGTTTTCCTTAAACTTTTTCCAAGATGTATTAGCTTGTAGTTTCTGTTAAAATGTAATATTTTTTAAGTAATTTTCAATACCAATTGCACTTTGTTTTGTGCTCATTCATCCGCCAAACCCATTATTCTTCCCATCTCCATACTTTTCCCGATATCACTAATGTGCTCTTTCTTTCCAATCTTTCATAGAAAAAATGATTTTTTCCTAAAGGAGCAGTTGTAATTCAGTTATTCCCTGTATTTCAATGCTTCTTTGCTGATTAAAGAATTGGAAACATTGGTTAAAATTGTATTTTGTATCAAAAAACATTTCATGAATCTGAATGAGACAAGAAGACATGGCACCCGAAACAGAGCTCCAGCACTGTAATTTATTCCATGCAAATAGGGTATTGTAAAGAAACTTTTTGCTTCAGTGAAGCACTGTGTGGCTGTAACAAACTATGAACATTCAGAACACTGTTGAATTAAGGACGAAATATTCAGCCTACTGTATCTATCAAAGAGTCCCACAATGCAAGTGAGACAATTGATTTACAGAGCATTTATCATGCGCAACATTGACATTCTGAGTTGAATTCTAATTCTCCTGTTCAAAATGTTGAATCTTCTCTTCTGTAAGAGAACCGACCAGCGCAGAGTGAAAAGGTGTCTGTGATGTCAACTGTGAAACTCTTCATCATCTTCATATATAGCTAGTCATGTGAACTAATTTCAATTTTTAGGAGATTCAGTGTGTGTATACGTGGTTACGTGTGTAGAAAGCAAGTATACAAAGTAACTGTATTATGTAATTTTAGAGATACAAATATATTAGGATTCTTTCTATCTTTAACAGAGAAATAAATGTATTTTTTAAGATTTTGGTTGTGAACATGAGTGACTGGGGTTTGATGTTGTTATTTTATAAACAGTTATAGGCCTTAAAGTATCAAGAACTGTATACTAAAATCTGATATGCTTTGAAATTAATAATATATTAATATACGTTACAGTAGTCTAGTTTACTGAATTTAACAAAACCTTCCATAACAGTTCTTTTCACTTTTCAGATATACTGCTTTAATAAATTGATGTGTTGTTTCCTCTTTTTCAGCTTTAGTTCTAGCAACAGAATTAAAAGTATGTGCTATGAAGATCAAATAAAGAAGAAAATTACTATGAAAGTGATCAGTGTGATCCACTATTCAAATTGTGGGTTTATACAACACATTTTTCATCAAGTGTACTTAATGAAAGTGCCTGACCTCGGTCCCAGGTAAAATCATGGAGAAGATAATCCTGGGTGAAATCATGCACCACCTGCAGAACGGTCAAGAAATCAGGCCCAGCCAGCATGGATTTAGGAGGGGTAGGTCCTGCCTGACCAACCTGATCTCCTTTTACGATCATGTGACTCGCCTGGTGGATGAGAGGAAGGCTGTGGATGTGGCATACCTGGACTTCAGTAAGGACTTTGACACAGTCCCCCACAGTAGACTTCTAGGGAAGCTGGCAGCCCGTGGCCTAGATGGGAGCACTTTGTGCTGGGTTAGGAATTGGCTGGATGGCTGAGCCCAAAGAGTGATGGTGAATGGTGTTTCATCCAGTTGGCGGCCGGTCACCAGTGGTGTCCCCCAGGGATCGGTATTGGGTCCCGTCCTGTTTAATATCTTTATTGACGATTTGGATGAGGGGATTGAGTCCATCATCAGCAAATTTGCAGATGATACCAAGCTGGGAGGAAGAGTTGATCTGTTAGAGGGTAGGATGGCCCTACAGAGGGACCTGGACAGATTGGAGAGCTGGGCCGATTCTAATGGGATGATGTTTAATAAGTCCAAATGTCGGGTACTTCATTTTGGACACAACAATCCCATGCAGAGCTACAGACTGGGGACAGAGTGGCTGGAGAGTAGTCAGGCAGAAAAGGACCTGGGAGTGCTGGTGGAAAGGAAGCTCAACATGAGCCAGCAGTGTGCCCAGGTGGCCAAGAAGGCCAATGGCATCCTGGCCTGCATCAGGAATAGTGTAGTAAGAAGGACCAGAGAAGTTATCGTCCCCCTGTACTCAGCACTGGTCAGGGCTCATCTTGAATACTGTGTCCAGTTTTGGGCCCCCCAATTTGGGAAAGATGTTAGGATACTGGAATGTGTTCAGAGGAGGGCAATGAAGATGGTGAGGGGGCTGGAGCACAAGCCCTATGAGGAGCGACTGAGGGAATTGGGGCTGTTTAGTCTGGAGAAGAGGAGGCTCAGGGGAGACCTCATTGCTCTCTACAACTACCTAAAAGGAGGTTGTAATCGGGCAGGGGTTGGTCTCTTCTCTCAGGTGACCAGTGGCAGAACCAGAGGGCATGGACTTAAGCTTCGTCAGGGAAAGTTTAGACTTGATATGAGGAAAAAATTCTTCACTGAAAGGGTGATTGGCCATTGGAATGGGCTGCCCAGGGAGGTGGTGGAGTCACCGACCCTGGAGGTGTTTAAGGGGAGACTGGATGAGGCACTGAGTGCCATGGTTTAGATGATGGTTGGTGTTAGTGTTGGTGTTAGTGTTAGGTTATAGGTTGGACTTGATGATCTCAGAGGTCCTTTCCAACCTTGTGATACCGTGATACTGTGATACTGTGATACTACAAAGCATTAGTCCAAAATTGCCCTTCCTAGATCATAGAATGACTTCTGCTGGAATGGACCTTAAAGAGCACCTAGGTTCAACCCCCCTGCTATGGGCAGGGAACCCCTCAGATCAACAGGGATCCCCCTAGATCGCTGAATGTCCAGTTGAGAACCAGTTACACCTCTTCTTCTCCCAGGTGCAATTGTGCTCACAAGCTGTTTGCTGGGTGATAAGGTGCCAAGAACCACAAGGTAGCACGGGAGAGCACATGGGCTTGACAATTCTGTTGCTGCTTCTACTGCCCACTGTCCATAACACGTTAGAAGTATGAAGAAGGTCCTCTGTACTTCCTGAGAGAAGTCTGAAATAATTAATCTTGAGAAATCATTAGAATTTGTTAGGGTAACATACATTTTCATTACAAACTAATATCTCAAAAGCTTGTTATTTGTGGTTCCATTTACTGTTAAATTTTTAAAGATACGCACCAAATTCTTAAAAGGAGGCTTATTTTGAATAGAAATTGTTTCTGTATACCAGAAGTGTGTCTAGAATTTTATGAAATGTTGCAATCTATTCCATGCTTGTCAGATGAAGTCATTATTCTTTATTTGATCTTTTTACCTAATATCAATTTATATGCATAGAAAAAGTCTTAAATCCGAAGTATTTTTATTGAAGAAAACAATTTTTAATAAAATAATGAAGTTAATGTTACACAACAAGTATTTATGTATCTTAAATATTTATTTATATATTTTTTAAAAATCTTCCCTTGAACCGAAATTTTAACAGTCACATTTTGATGGTGATAGATACAAATATTTTACATGGTTCTAGTCTAATAAAAACTGAAACTTGTTAATAAAAAATAAGTTTCTCACTGACTGATAAGACTTGGTGATAAAAAAATATATTTGATCTCTTTGCCTCCACAAACAAATTTTATTGTTTAAATTGCAGAGTGTCTTTAAACAATATTTATATTAAAATTTTGAAGAACTTGCCTTAGTCCATTTAAATTTTAATTATATTTTATTTATTTTGGTACAAGATTACCTTTGAGTACATGATCTTCCACTGTGATTGTTTTGTTAATGAGTAAAATGAGGAAAACAGTACAGTCGGAAAGAATAAAATATTTTTTTTTTCTTTTTCTTGATGAAAGAAATTTGAAATTAATCACCTTAAACAATGGAAAAGAATCAGCTATGTGTTCCATCAAGTTTGGCTATAATGATCAATTTGTTTGTTTTACCTGATCTTGGAGTAATTTCATCACCTTAAATTCCTCTTTTAACTCTTGAAGTCAAGGAGCAGTCAGTCTGAAAACGATGAAGAGGCATTTTTCATGGTCAATATCGTAGTGTTGGTCTTTTTCATAAAGTTAGGCAATAAAAAAGTGTAATATGGCATAGGTGATTTTGAGCTTCAAAGGAAGAGATCATGTTCACCTCAGTAATTTACTGATCATAACTTGCTAATTACAAGCCACAAAGTTCTTAGGCTGTACGATATATTAAGTCTTAAGCTTCACTTTCTAAATGCAAAGATTTAGAAGAAAGTATGAATTAAGTTTCATTGAAAACATTGATTACATGGAAAACTGGACAAAAAAATAACCAGGCAGAGTTCAAGAGTTGAAACGTGTCTCCCATGTATTTCTTTGCCAAGGTAGCTGACTTTCTAAACAAAAGAAATGACATCTAGGTAGTCTTCAGTAAAACATTTAAGTCAGTGACAAATTCAAAACCATTAACTAAATTTGGAAATACAGGCAAAAGTAGAAGAACCTATCTACTATAGAAATAGCATTGTTAGTCACGTAATTTCAATTAAAACCTTTTATTTTTAGATTATGTTACAACTGCAATAGAGAGTTATCTACAATTATTTTTGTACTTATAATAACTGCACAGCATGCACTGTTGTTTCTTATATCCATGGAGCAGCCTTCAGCAGTGGGAGTAGTGCTCCATATGTGAAAGAGAGCTACTTGCCTGGGTCAATATGCTTGCATTGGAAAGGTACTCTGTCCAGGCTAATTAATCCCGTTTCCCTACAATTAGTTGTAGAAGATAATGAGAGATTCTGATCCCAGAGTCAGCTCATTTGTTGCTAACCTAGAAATCTGTGCACCCCATAAATCACAGTTCAGAGAAGAAATGTGCATAAAAATAACTATGCTTTACAATGTAAGGTGAATAAAATAATTAAAGGAATTCCAGTATCTGTATCTTTGAAAGTCAGCTCTTGAATCTCAAAACAGGTAGCGACATTGCCCAAAAGGCATTTCAATCAGTTTTTATAAAACTCACTAATGTTCAGGCAGTTCTTTCCACATCTGGAAAGGAAAAAAAAAAAAAAGAAATGCTTTCAAGCTTGGTTGAAAAGAATACAGAGAAGAAGATTTAGCATCAAGAGTAAGTCTTCTCTGTTAATGTTCACTGTTCTTATCCGGATCCTCACAGAGAAAGACTGACTTTATTTTTTTTTTTAATTAAGAAAAAGGAAAATGAAGGATAAGGGAGAAAACAGAGTGGCAATACAGCTGGATCTAAGTGAAGAGAGATGTAAAGAAGGGATGTAGTTTCCAAAGTCATAAGGAGCTGGAGCCTGTAGGAAAATAAAAAACATGTTGGAATAAGCATATTTTTTTTTTCCCCTCTGTATAGTGGAAGAAGTTGTATCAAAGTGGTAATTGTTCCATTTACATATTCTTAAAATTCTGTTATCAAAATTGTGTAACAGCATCCAATTTTAAGTTTTAATTCTAACAAATGTGAATGTATTTTTGTAAGTTAGAAACATTCCTTGCTTTATGCATACGAACCTGCAATATTCAAAGATGTAATTAAATTCTAAAGGGATTTTAGCTTTCTGCATAAATCCAGATTAAATGATATGTTGGTTAAATCTACTCAGCAGGCATATTTTTTCTCTTTAACCTGCAGCAGGAAACCTATAGTGTCTCAGTCTTCAAAGAATACCAGAATCTTCACTGTGTTTTCAAAAGACTTATCAACTAACTTATTCTGAATGCAGTGGTGATGGTTATGTATAAAACTCAAGAATTTGTGCATCCAGGAATCATTTCCACCAAATGAAGAGTAGAAAGTGTTTTTTGAGATTTAGGATAGAAAATGCCTAAGTTTATCTTGTGATATTTACTTCTAGAAACAACAGGTAAACCACAAGCTAAAAGGTATCTCACAATACTGTAAACTGCAGACATTTCACATTCAATTCTCAATTAACTCTGACTCTGCTCCCCAGAAAGAATGGTTATGTCATTTAGGGCCAGATTATTGAGGAATTAAGTGATCTACACCACGGGGTGTGATGCACATCAGCTCTATTTTTTTTGCTCAATTCAAATTTACTCCTCCTCTTAGGAAATTAACTACTTTTACCATCTCTGTCTTCTTTCCCCTGCAGCGTCCCAAATATGACAGTGGTACTAATGACATTTTACATCACAGAGGGTCTATTTGACACACACTTGAAAATTGTTCACAATTTGTGTTGAGTTTTGTTCGTTTTTCTAAGTGTATAACTGCATTATAAAAAATGCTACTTCTAGCCTACAAACAATGCATACCTTGCTCACTACATTATGCTCGGTGCTTACAGTTAAACTTTGAGATTCCTGACTATTCACACTTACAATATAAAGATCTTAAATTCTCCATCAAGGTCTCACACTCCTATCTACCAAGATGAAATGGACGGTGATACAATGCTCAGCAACACTTGCAAATATGGAATGGTTTAAGAATGTCATTCTCAATCTATAGGATAAAAGTAAAAAGGCAGAATCTTATATTACTTAAAATGCATGCAATATTTGATTTACAGAGAAAAAATAGTGATTTTTTTATATGCAAAAAATAAGGAAAAGAAATGTTGCAGGGGTTAAAAAAAAGGATTATTTGAAAGTAACCATCAGAGTCTGGAAAACCTTACAAAATAATATGAAAACTGTCATAAATGAGTACTGTTAGACTAACTACTAAATGCTCTATTTAAAAAAAAATACAGAATATTCATGAATGAAAATGAATTAAGGATGCCTGGGAAATTATGCTTATGCAAATAAAAATAATAATATCAGAGAATGGTATTAAAAAACCCAAAATCTCACCTTGTCCTCTTTGAAAACCTTTGCATGCTCGTGTAACATTTAGTTCCCAGTGCTGCACATTTTTTATATCTATTATAGAGAGTAACTTCCAGTTTTTTATAAGGAGGCTAAAATAGATATTATAAATATTGAAGATCAAAGTGCAGCATCAGAGAAACATGCCAAAATGAAATCAATTGAAACAAGAAGATGGAAAATTTCTCTGATTAATTACATCTCACAGACAGAAACAATTCATGAAATAATTAAGCACCAACTAAATGTTCTACTTTTCTCAAAATTGATGCTAAACAATGCTTGTGAATGGTCTGCCAAAGGCTGCACTGCTCATATCATGGGACAAGTATTGCCAGCTCCTTCAGGAGGCCTCCCACCCCATGACACAAATGGTTGTTGACACCCCTGCCCTTAATCTCTCAAGTCAATCGCCCTTACTGGTCACTGGTACTCTCCAAGTCAGAGGCCGTTCCTAATGGACAGTGACAGTCATGTGGGTGTGGGGAGGGGGAACCAACTCCAACCCTCTCCAACCAGCCAAGGCTGCCCCAGATCTCCTGAGACAGAGATTCCCTTCACCTGTGAGGACCCAGACACAAGTGAGGTTACATACCAAAAGATAAGCAGAAGTTTTAAATGCAATATCAAGAAAACTATTACCTATTTATGGAATTCAGAGGTTTGCTCATTTCTTCCTGGTTACTTGCTTAACTACTTATACAGAGATACAGCAGGCGTTCATCACTTACTATATTTGGTGATCAGAATTACATGACAAACTACAGAGCAGCATCATAAAATAAGTATACATCTTTGAATATTTATCTGTAAATAAGTATGGGATTTGATTTCACAATAAATGGTCCTTAGTTGCCCTAAATAGCCCATGAGAAACAGAAGGTATGCTGAAGGTTGTTGCTTATGCTCTGGAATCTGATGTTGGTGCCTTAAGAAAGAAATCCTTCACTTTCCAAAGGTGTAACATACTTACACTAATTTCAAAAACTCTCAGAGTAAACATAAATAGGGCACCTTGCTTTGTAAACAAAGAAGGAAATAAACTAAGAAACAAACATACAAAAAAAACCAAACCCAAACCCAACCCAAACCAAACCAACCAACCAACCAAACAGAAGAAACCAACAACAAAAAAACCACAGGGCAAGAGAAAGCTTGACTGCGAGGATCCAGAACTTGATTTTATAGCTTGTGAAATGAATTCTCTGTTCCACACCTCTTCATGATGAATTACTTACAATCTGAGCAAAAAAACACAGAAGCTGTGACACCAGGTCAAGTATCTGATACTTGCTTCAGAAGGTTATCTGAACACTTTTATTTTTAGGTGGTGCTATGTCAGCATGTCAGCTGACATGCAAGATTTATTTTTTCTTCCAAATTAAATCACCATATTTATGAAGGAGATTTTTTTTTTCCTTTTCTTGGATTAGGTGCATGATCTTGACAATCTCTAAGTGATATATGTCCTAACTAAACTGTTGTCATGAGTGGGACTCCTTATGACAGATGTCTTTGAGTTTCAGTATCATCTCCTAAATCTATGACCAAAAAGATCAAGAAAGAGCTATAAAAAATGTTAGAGGATTACCTTTTTGTTCATGTTTTAAGAAAAGACTCATGATCCACTACTGTGGATCCATTCCAGAAGCTTCCTTTTTATTTAGTATGAAATACTTAGGATTAAATTCTTGCAGGCCAAGGTTTTCTTTGCTGAAAGAGTGGTGAAACCTTGAAACTGTCTGCCCAGGGAAGTGGTGGAGTCACCATGCCTGGAGGTGTTGAAGAAACGTGTAGATGTGGCTCTTCAGGATATGGTTTAGTAGACATGGTGGTGTTGCATTGAAAGTTGGACTTAAGATCTTAGAGGTCTTTTCCAACCTTGATGAAGTACTAGGTGAACTCTAGGAACACCTCCATCCAAAAATACCACACAAAGAATCTTATATGCTATGCTTATAAGTTCTTGATGTGAAATACTGATGGAATTATCAGAACAAGAGGGAAGTTTGCTTATGAATCTCCAAAGCAAAGACATAAAAAAGCATTTAGGTGTTTAAATCCCAGTCTCAGGAGACCATTGTGATTCCCGGTGTTCTAGAAGAGGGTCCTCATTTTCCCAAGATTTCTAAAGAATATATGGATTCCTCAGCTATGCAACTGGACTTTTTCCTGCTTAAGTAAGTGATAAAACGTTCTTTTGAAGAGATGTTATCATTCAAGTCATTAGGGTATAAAATAAGACTCTGCATCTACCAGTTGTATAGTAGATTATTAGCATTTTATTCTAGTGTAATTTGTAAAAGTATTAGTCCTTTAGTATTTTCTTCCAAGCGTAAAAGCTCGAACAAGAGAGCTATTAGAAGATAACTGAAATAATTTCATGGGCTTCTACCTAGAATACTCACATAAGAGTAAGAGACATAAGAGATCTGAAAAGAAGGCTTAAACAGTAGACTATTATGAAGTAACTTACCTACATTACTACTATAATAACTATTTTATATGCTCAAGAGGGAGGAAAGAAAAAAAAGTGCTATTTCCTCTACTAATGAGAAATCCGACCATCTGTCAAGATTCAAAACTAGAGAATTACTGTAAAAGAAACCTCATCTTCTGTGTATTCCCTGCTGCTCTATAAGAATACATAAATGTTCTCATTACCTCTGCAGTGGTAATGTACAGGTAATGAGCGATTGCTATTTAAAGCAGTAATCTATGTGTTTCTGAGCATGTCTGCAAGAAATTATCAACACAGTAGGGATATGAACTCCTAAATTAATTCAACACTTCTGAAGCTGAATCTTGTCCAAGAGTTGCAAGGTGTTTGTGAGAAGATCAGTTTCAGTCTTAAATGGCTTCATACACAAGATTATGAAGGAATATAATAGGCAAGTGATAGATTTAATCTCATCAATAACATTTAAATTACAAATGAATATGTCGTGATTTAGGTCAGACTTTTATTGCAGTATATTACTTTGAAGTAAAACATATACCTTTTTTCCCATACCACTTATTTTTACTCTGAATTTAGAAAATATCCATTATTTTCTACAGAATTTACATGCAGATGATGGTTTCTAGGGCTTCTTCAGTCTTGTGCAGTAAACAATCATTATTAACAATTAATTCTCACCAGATCCCCTAAATTATCACTGATTCTTTTTCTCTTAATTTTCCTATTTCCAGATTCTTCATATGTAAACTATTCCTCTCTATTTATGATAAGATGCAACTGTATGTGTGACACATGAAATTCCAGATTCACGAAACATAAAAATTATCATTTATTTGGATTGTCTTTTAATGATACAGCATACATCAGAAAAAGAAAAGATTAATTGTTTTGATACTCGGATTTTAAAATATCCCACTTTGGATAAATCTAATTATATTCTTTGCCATTTCCAATAATCTAACATAAATAGTATGAAAACCATTCTCCTATATTTTTTTCCTTTTTTTTCCCCCTTTTAGTTTTAGGTTACCAAGGACTCTCCCTACTATCTGTTTAACATACTAAACTATGAAGGGCATTTCTAAAAACTCTGCAAGATTTGAGGTAGTTATTGATGCCATTAAAATGACAGGTACTTCTACATATCTGCTGATGAAGTTTTGTAAAACATGTAACATTGATTTATATTTTCATTAAAAGAACATATGGCATTTCACAGTGAATAAATTCATGACCCTCCTCTATCTCAGTTCTTTACTTACGATGTATTTAGTGCAATGAGCTATATATAATACTAAAGATAACGCTACTTGTCTTAATTGCATGCACAATGAAATTTCCATTCAACAAATTGTTTTGCATAGTCCTATATTATAATAGGTTAAGGAACAGACATGAAAAGAATGCTGATATGCCATTTCTGAAAGAAATGTTCTCGCATAACTTTGTAACATTTTTTTGTCATTTACAGATTACTGTTGTGTGCCTTAACACAGGCAGATATTTCAGGAAAATAGTACCTACTTACTAAGAAGGCATGCATAAGGCATCTGATGATCAGAATTTTCATGATTCTAGCACTAGAAGGTGCACAAGAGGAAAAATAAATCATGTTAAAAAAACCCTGTATGCAATACCTGCCATAAAAGAAAATATGGGTGAATATTCTGGGCTTTCATACCCTATTTACCATCTCTTAGTATGTTAGTAGTATTACTCATGGCAGAACATTCTTTCATGATCTAGATTAGTGGTAGCTATATATTCTTTAACTAAAAATAAAAAGTTTGAACTTTGCATTCAGTAGTTACAAGAATAAGTGTTTCGAAGTATGAAGTCATTTAAATTCCTTTTTCCCTCATATATCAAAAAGTCCCAAACCTGCAATCTGTATATAACAGTAAAATTTACTTCAGCTATCCTTCTGAAATAATTTGAAACAATTATATCTCTTTCTCAGATCTCATGCTTTCATTTTGTAATTAATTCACAAAAGGTGGCTGAAAATCTTACAGAATTAGGATAGCCTATATCCTTATGTATAGGTAGTATTTTTAACTTCATATTTTGGCAGTGGAACACTAAAAACTTTATAAATCTAGCAATTCTCCTGACAACATCAAAGGATGATATTTCCTAGAGGGATAAAAGATAAGAAGAATGAACTCTCAGGTTTGTTTTAGAATTAGGTCATATCTAATATATTCTTTGAGAATAATCTCATAAACACTAGCACAAAGTACTGGTAAAAAGATTGAAGTGGTTTTTGGGGAAGAGTTGCTAGTATGTCCTCCGTATATTAATAATTACCTTTCCTGTGAAAAGGGAGAATTCATTTATTTGGATATAATCAGCTGTTGTTTGAGGAAAATTATAGTACATATGTTGAAGACTGCAAAAAAAAAAATTTTTTGTTGGAAGTCTCTGGGTAATAGATATGTTTAAAGTACACCTCACTGGTCCATATTTTATAGCTATGAAACAGAATAAGCAATATAATGAAAAATATTTTATACAAATAAATATAAGACATGATATCAATACAATGATTGGAGCAGAGATCTTTTTTGGTACAGGTAATGTTAGTAGGATTAGAGAGAGCAAATGCATATATACATAGGGTGACAATAAATTCTGTCTTATGTATTTATGTGCCCTGACAGGGTTTTAAAAATAATTTTGGTGCAGAGATTTTGCTTCTGATTTCATTTACATTTTGAAAGTTACATTTTTTAAAGGTTACTTTTGAACCTGAATCTACAGAACAGCTGTAATTTCTAATTTCCTTAGCTTTAAAAAAAATCCAAACAAAACAACAAACAAACAGAAAAATGAAAAAAAAAACACAGTTAAGTAAAAACCATAATCAGGATATGCAAAGGGATAAAATCTCAGCCAGTCCTGAACTGCTGAAATGAAAAACAATAAATCATCCGAAGGCACGATTCAGAGATCTGGGGACTCCAAGCAGATAATAACACACATACAATTTAGGACAGGTCAGACGAAAGCTTTATTAACTATGATCATAATGAGAGAACATTTGGGGAGCATTTTTCCCTCTGCATTTTTTCTCTCTCAAGTTATTGCTCAGACAATATACACTGTTTCAGGGGGTGGGGGGAAAGTGAGGAAAACCAATATTTTCAATGTTAAAAAGCCTATAAGAGCGCCACAGTCACTATAATTTTACCTTAGAAGAGGCAAGCAGGAAGCAGTCACAGACTGTTAGCTTTTAGTTGAAAACAATGTTCTTTTAGTTAGGATAACTGAAACAGATGATTGCTCAGAGAAGTTGTGGATGTTCCATCATTGCAAGTGTTCAAGGTCAGGCTGGTTGGGGCTTTGAGCAACCTGATCTAGAGAAAGATGTCCCTTCCTATGGAAGAAGAGGTTGAACTGCATGAACTTTAAAGATTCTTTCAAATCCAAACCACTCTATGGTTCTACAAATCTACTTTAAATTCTGATAGATTACATCTTAATAGAGTGTATTAAATCTATGCAATGAAATATCTCTTAAACATATTTTTCTTCAGTTGAAATCAGGAAAGTTTGAGGGAAACTTATTTAGTAATAATTCATCTGGAATAAGTCATGGTAAATCCTAGCAACTATAATTTCTAGCCATTAAAAAACACTGACATATGTACTCTCACAATATTTTTGAATGTAAATCCTAGCAAATTAATGATATTAATATTTCAGATTCAGGAAAACATGTCTCTTCACAGTTATGACATCTTGTGGTGAACACAAAAGCTGTCAATCCTATAACTTTCTACAGAAAATGATGAATTTTATTTTTTAAATAAATTATTGTAGAATTGCTTATTTCATTTTTAATGACTAGAAATCTATGTATATATAAATAAAGCATCATAAAAGTACTTAAACCAAATGTGATTTGATATTTTAGATAATTGCGGACATAAAAATTTGCCTAGTATTAGAAAGAAGTATTTGCAGTAAGGATGAGCATACTTTATATTCTTATTCACAGCTGGAAGAAATTTGATACAAAACTAAACCTCTTTTTTTTTTTTAGTAGAACAAAATAAACGTCCATGTACACACGCCTGAAGGACTTGGAAACTGTCCTCAGTGTCCCTTCTTCAGTTTGTCTTTTTAACAATTAGCACATCATTTATTTTGTATAAGTATTAAAAAATTAATGTATCCTATTTTATCTTGTCAGCATAATGATTTCGGTACTTACTTGAAATGTATTTTTAGAAGTAATCCAGGTGGTAGTATATTACTGTGCCTATTTCTGCCTAATCCTAAACTGCTGTGGTATTTTTCTGTTGGGTTTTGTTGTTTTTGGAAGGAGTTGCCTTTTTGAAGGATTTGTTGTTTCTTTTCATAAAAGCAAAAGAAGATTTTATTTACTATTTTAAGTGAAAAATGTGCTTTGTATTCCAAATATATGATTTTTATTTAAACAGGTTTTATGCATTTACCATAAATCAAGTAACTGTTGCTCTTTTTGCACTACTAAAGGTCTTAGGGAATTGTTTTTTTTATTTGAAGTAGTGAAAAATATTTCTTCAACGAGGATTTATCACATTCTTTTGATCTAACATGCTTAACACCTCCCTTAATTTTTGCCATTTAGTATTTATATTGGCATGATTCACTGTCTTCAAACATCTTAGCACGGTGAATTCTTACATTTATTTGAAAGTCTCTTGTCTAAAAGGCAGAATTTCTGCTTTGTATTCCTGGCTGTGCTGCTGCCTGTTCTCAGTCTCTGACACTTGGCAGTTCACCTGCCCTCTCTTTGAATGATCTTATTAAGTTGTATTTTAGGGTATTGGCTAGTTTAACATCTTTTTCATGAGTACTTCTAGTTGAATAACTTGACTAATCAGCACAGAACATCTGGTAGTAGAAGACTTGAATGCAACCTAGTAAACTGATTACATGGAGTTTTGATAAATTTTGCTAAATTTTGCTAAATGTGAGCTTCTTCAGGAAATTAAAAAAAAACAATAAAAATAATTAACTAAGGAAACTAAACAAAACATCAGTAGTAAAATCAAAGCAGGAACATGATGTTTAAAGTGAAATAATTTTAAAAATAGTCAATAACCTTGTTCTGAATTTAGACATTCTCTTTCTGTACAGGGAACTTGCTAGTATATCTGAGTGCTTTTTGGATATCTCTTGTTAGTTCTGATCAGTGTGGATATTTTGTATTTCGAAAGTGGCATATTAGTCACTTCAGTTTTTCTCTTATATGCATAAACTGCCTTGGCAGCCAATAGAAGTTAATTTACCTTATTGGATAGAAAACAGTTGGTACACAAGGTCATTATTGTTATTTTCCTCCTGAGAAATTAGCAAAGTCAATTCTTGAAGTGTTTGTGCATGCACGGAGTTCTGAATAACTACACCATTAGCTTTGAGATACCACCAGCAATATGTAGATTAAAAAAAAAATCTTAATTATTTAATCTTCACATTTCAGACGATGAATTTATATATTATCTTTCACATTGAAATTTCAGCTTTTCAAGACAGGAACTTGTCTTAAAATTTATGACACTGGAATGCTTGTAATTGCTTTCTGATTTTAAAACTAGTGAGATTTTTTGGTAACTGTTCTCTATTAAAGGAAATGACAACCTTGAACATGCTGACCTGTCCTCGGGAAGCAGAGATGAAGAACAAGTGTGAACTGCAGTATTACATGGAATCAAACAGAGTTTCTCTGGCCTCTATGGTACTGACCAATCATTATCATCTCAGCAATGAGAGGAAATAAGACAATTACCCAGAGGAAAAGAAAAGAGAGCGTAAAAATGTCTAAAGTTCTCTGGAGAAAGAAAACAAAGTAAAACCAACAAAACAACACAAAATAAAAAAGAACAATAACCAGGAAAGCTTTAAAGAGGGCTTAACTGTCATAACTAACAGGAAGATGCCTAAAAATAGCCTTATTTCTATAAATATTAATGATAAAACTGATGATAATTCTGATAATTTAAAGTTAACTTGGGCAGCAGAAGCTTACTCTAACACTACATTACAGAAATGTAGTATACACTCCAGGTAAAAGTTTAAACGATTTGTCTCTTTAGAGAGTGTACAGAAAAATGAGGTGTGTTTGTAAATTATCCAAGTCAGCATTGTACTGAGGAAACTATGCCCTATATCCCTTATCACCAGAGCTGAAACAAAATCTTTGTGGAAACTCTTTTGCCACGTAGTATGAATCCTAACTAAGTAATTAGAATTTGCAAAGCTGTGGGAATCACACTTAATCTCATGAAGTCTTAAAAATATCCTGATAATAAGGATGTGAGGGAAAACCCCAGTTAATATGAGAAAAGATACCTGAGGCAGAACGACCTGCAGAGCTTAATGTTGAACCCTCCTGAGCTACTCATCTCATAGAATCATAGAATTACCCAAGTTGGAACGGACCCAAAAAGATCATTGAGTCCTACTCCTGTTCCTAAACAGGGCAATCCCAACATTCACACTATGTGACTGAAGGCATTGTCCAGTTGCTTCTTGAATGCTGGCAGACTCGGTGCCATGAGTGCTTCCCTGCTAGAACTGTCAGTCTAGAAAGCTTTTCAAGTACCGTGGTCTACATATATTTTCTGTTTCAATTCTCACTATTAGCTTGATAGCTATCCAAAAAACCCAACAACATTTTCAGTCTTGTTTTCAAATTTGCTTTCCTAAAAAGGCAATTGCTAACATACAGTATCAGGGATAAATAAATAAATAAATAAATAAATAAAAAGTTATTATTTTGGTTATAAACTAAATTGTGGCATGCATTTTCAAGTATATCATTACAAAAATAATAATAATAAAAAATCCTCTAAGTTCTGGAATTTGTCTACCTTAAGAACATCACGAAATGCTTAAATAGCTGATCTCTAGATCTCCACTGACTATATTTGTAGATTACATACCTAGCTGATACTATGTTTACATTTGCTCCTCAGAATTTGATGTCTGCAACCTAAAATTTAATATTTCTTAAACTTTTATTCAGTTACCTGAAGACATCTGAGATGCCATCGGTCATCCAAGATATTAAAAATAATGGCTGTCAGATATGACGTGACATGTGGGAGACCCAAATTCTTCTGCATCATCAACTAGAGGCCATGTGACCCTATAAAGCATCTCAAGTTTTTTTAAATACCTAAATTAATTCAGCAATGACAAAAGTTCACAGTGATTTTTTTTGCAAATGGCAGAACAGTGGGAGGCTCACAGATATCTTATAAGGGCTCTGTTCTAAGCACTAGACTGGATTAGATGACCTTTAATGGTCTCTTAAAACCAAAATCATTCTTTGATTCTATGATTACCCTATCACAAGTGGAGAATTTGGCACTTTCTCTTGTTAAATTTCATACAGTTAGCCATTTCCCATCTTTCTGTTCCATCCAGGTCTTCCCATAAGGCCTCTCTGCCCTAAAGCAAGTCCACAGCTCCTCCTAGTTTAGTATCATTAGCAAACTTAATTAATGTAAATTCAATTCCTGCATCCAGATAATTTATAAAAAAAAAAATTAAGAGCAGGGGTACTAAAATTGAGCTCTGGAGAACTGGTGACTAGACACCAACCTGATGTAACCCCATGTACTGTAAGCCTTTGAGCCTGACCTATCAGCCAATTTCTCTCCCAATATATTATGGACTTGTCTAGCTGTATGTTGGACATTTTGTCCAGAAGGATACTGTGACAGACAGCAACAAAAGTTTTGCTAAAATAAAAATATACCACAACACTTCTACTGGCTTCCTTTGGTCAACAAGGTGGTTTATCTTGTCATCAAAAGAAATTGAAATGATTAAACAGAACTTTCCCCTTGTGAATCTCTGCTGCCTATGACCAATGACTGCATTGTCTCTCAAGTGTTTTTCAAGAACTTCCAGACTGACAGGCCTGTAATTACCAGAATCTTTTTTCTCACCCTTCTTGAAAACTGGGACAACACCAGCCAGCTTCCAATTGACTGGAACATCTCCAGACATTTGAGACCATTGAAAAATAATGGAGAGAGGTCCTGTGATGAGATTGACCAGCTCTTTCAATACACTGGGAGAATGCTACCATGCCCCATAGATTTATGTGCATCCATCTTGAGCAATACATTTCAAACAACTTCAGAATCGACTGTGAGTTTATCATTTCCCCAATCACAGTCTTCAAACATAGGGTTTCAGGGATCAAAGGTCCCTTCACTGGTGTTACTGACAGAGGTGATAAAGGCGTTAAGTGCCTCTGCTTTGTTTATATCCCTGTTTGTGAGGTGGCTAATCTTATCAATAACAAATTAAATCTATCTCTGATCCTCTTTTTACCGTGGACAAATTTAAAAAATCTTCTTCCCCCCCCCCCCCCCGCCGCTTTCTTTTTAATGTGTCACATGCTGCCCAGATTGAACTGTAATTGAGAATTGAGCTTTGGCTGCATGAATTTTCTCCCTAGAGTAACAAACAGCATCTTTGTAGTCCTCTCTTGCCACACATCCTTACTTCCAAAGTCAATATATTTTCTTTTTTTTCGTAAATTCTAGAAGATCCCTGCTCAGTCCAATCAGCCTTCTGTCCTATTTTCTTGACTTCTTAGTTTTGGAATTGGCTGCTCCTCTGCTCTTAAAAGATGTCTCATAAAAAGTGACCAGAATTCATGTACCTCAATACCTCCAAAAGCAGATTCCCGGGGAAACCTACCAGGACTGAAGTTTTGCTGGCAGTTATGCTCTTATTACCAATGATTTGAAACTCAATTACTTCATGGTCAGTGTGATCAAGACTGCCGTCAATCATCACTCCACCCACAAGTCAAACCACAAACCGAGGACAACTTTCTTAGTACTTGCACCAAGAATTTACCTCCAAAGTGCTTCAGGAATGTCCTGGATTTTTTTTGTCTGCTGTATGGTACTCCCAATTATGTCTGGGACGTTAAAATCACCCGCAAGGACAAGGGCAGTTGATCTAGAGATATCCCCAAATTCCTTCAAAGTATATCAATAACCTAGTCCACAAAATAAAACCTTGGTATTTTTGAGACCTGGTTTGCAAAACTACATTTTAAAGTATCATTATTTTATTAATATTATCACAGATATGACACACTAAAACAGAGTACTTATAGTTCACAGTTCATAACACTGGAAAGATGTTTATGTGGAAAGAATGAGTCTGACTTTCCTAGGAAATTTAACTTTAGGTAAGATACAATTTCTATAGAAATCTCTGATCAAACTTTACATTTGAACAGTGATATAGCCATCCTAAATTGGACAAAAGGTCTACTTAGTTCGTGGCTACAATTATCCCCAACACCTACTCCACCACTGATTTTGTATTTTTTATTTATTTTAGTCCCTAATTCCTCAGTTGTGCCTTTCACAAATTTCTCTTCTAAAGAAGCTTTTAGGTTTTGTTGGAGTTTTTATGTAATCCTACCCTGTTTTTCAAAGTGAAAAATAAGTGTCAGAAGTTGGTAACAAGTAAAAAACAAGGGAAATACGGACAGCCATATTTCCCTTGTGGCTTAGATATTTTCTATTAGTGCCAAATTAATTTTATTTCTTACGATATCAAAACAGCAACTACCACACAATCACAATTGTAGTTGTCTTAATCTTATTTTTTATTAGTTTTAATGATGTAAACATAAGCACTTTTCATTTTTTTGAGTTTAGAAACTCAACAGGGTCCCATTTGTCAATTAATGTCCAAAGATCTCTACCCTAGACCTATTTTGTCTGAAAAGGATCAGTATTTTCCCACTAACTATTTGAGAAATTGCACTGTACTTGGTATGCTACCTTCTGTGATTTTGATTCAGTACCAGAAAAATGCAAAACAACTAAGAGGACTTCAGTGGAAAAGGCAAAAGGCAAGGCAAGAAGCATAGCAAGAGGCAAAGCAGGAGTGAAGGCAAGAGACAAACAAAGCAAAGCATCAAGGAAAAAACCTCATCGGCTGGAAAAACTAATAGTATGAAAGTGTAAAGCGAATGTCTCACAATGTATACATTTATAAAATTAAAATGCCATAACTCTATAAAATAGGTCAATATTTATATAGCTTTCCCCTTGCTAAGTTTGAAAAGAGACTTATGCTTTTAGACTTCCACTTATGAGCACTGCATGCCATCAGGAATTAATTATGTTTTATCAGTGAAAATTAAATATAAATTATGTGGTACTTCTATTTTATCATATAATTAATTTATTTAATTTTTAAGAAGATTCCTGTTTTTCAGTGTTTCTGACCAAGTCATTATCAACATTACTTATTAATTGAAAACTTAAACTAAAAAGCTTTAGCATATTTTTCTTCATGTTTATGCATTCATTTAAAATATTCCTAACGAGGTCAACAAAAAATATTCTCCAGGCACTTTAAGCTGGCACTTTCTGGACTCTAACTCATAATTGCCAGGTAATTTACATTTGACCTGTAGCTCCAAGTCAGAATGTTAATGCATTTTGCAAGGTGAATTCAAATCTGTCCTTAATTAGGGTGCAAAATAAGAAGAGTTTTATTTTAACTGGAATATAACCTCAGCATTTCTGAATAATGGAATTAATGTGCAGGATCATAAAATATGCATTGGTAAGCACTTCTTCCATTATAGAATAATAATAATAAAATTGATTTTTTTGAATAATGAATTGAATTTCATTTTTTTCACTGTACCATGAACTATTATTTTTTTTGTTTTGTCTTAGAAACGAAGAGACAAACATATATATAAAAATGCACATCCATATAGTTACATATTACAGAGATACTAGGAACAAAATAAAATTTACATTGGGATGAGAATACTGTTGTTCCAGAATGGTAATTCATATATTGCATCCTTAGTGATCATCCCTCATTCATGTAAAACCAAAAATCCCAGTACTTGGAAGTGCTGCAGAAAGTAGCAATGGCTATTGCCCAAAGAACTGAAATGGGACTATATTCTTGTTTTCACACCTACACAGATTAATTAATTTATTTTGCATGTGTGATACTGTTGTATCCATTGAATTTCTTCAAGGCATACTCACAAAAAGATTAAGAGCATATATTATCATAACAAATCAACTGCCTACAGCAGATGTGCCTACAGTTTAAGTATGTCCTGGGTAATCCAGTTCTTCAAGCTGTTACCCTCTGTTTAGCCTCTCTCTCAAGTTCTTCTCTTCAGTGGAGATCATGTCCCTGCAGGGTTTATGAACAGCTAAGTCTCCACTAAATTAAATACTGTTTTTTTGACCCAACACAGACACGAGCTAGCTATCTCTCCCTTACTTTAAGAAATTTAACCTGTTATTATTCTTATAAGAATTAACATACCTCACAATAAGGGATAGATTTAGTTGACATGAAGAAAAGAGGTTTTGCAGGTTTTTTTTCCCTAGACCCTTGCACTAAAATAAATTTATGGGTTTTTTTTGTAAAGTGAATACTGATTTTTAGGGAGTCTCTGCTCTGATGCCTGCAGCATCTCCTCTCTGACCTTCTTCACTGAGCTTGTTATTCACAAGGTGATTCCTCTCATATTCTTTCTCACTGTTCTCTCTCACAATTGTCACGCAATTGTGACAAATGTTTCTTTACGTTTTCTTGAATAATTCCTCTCTGCGGTGCTACCACCATCATGGCCGAGGGGCTTCAGCTGTGTCCTGCAATGAGTCCATTGGAGCTGACTGGAACCAGCTGTGTCCAGCATGGGGTAGCCCCTGGCTTCTCCTTGCAGAGTCCATCCCTGCATAACCATGCTGCCAAAATCTTGACACCTACACCCAATGCACAAATTTATAACAGAGTACAAGCAATCTTGTTTCAGTTAAAGGAAATATGTAGCTTGTATTTAGTATCAGAAGTGATTCTTCACAGAGCCAATATAGACTGAGAAATTGCCTTAGACTGAAGTTGGGGGATGAAGAATAAGCCTAGTTTATATACATACACCCTTCTTAAGACTGGACAGGGCCAGTCTGCTTTCCTACTTTCTGTGACAGAGCTTTTAAAAAAAGTCTTTGTTGTTTTCCTGACAAAGCAGAAATTTAATAGAAATCTCATATTTTTTTTAATTCTTGTTTGATATGCTTAGTAGATACTAAAGTAATCAAAGAGATATATATTAAAAGATTTATTAAATATACTTATTAAAAGATTTATTTCAGTACTTTTTGCAAAGCAAGATATTACGATGCATTAGGTGGTATTTTTAAATTTTAAGCAGTACTAAAGTATTACTCTAAAATAGTCTAAGAATGTATTTATTTCTGTAGTTTGACATCTAGATTTAAAAGTGATATTGAAATGAAAAGTATCTTTAACTGGAGTTGCAGTGAAAAACTTTTCATATTCTGCAAGACTTAGGAAATTTTAAAAAGAAATTCCAGATGCAAAAATCAATTTAATTTCGTCAAACTAGATGTCTCATAGAATTTGGGACAATGAAAAACATTTCATCTCCAACAGTTTTGTTTCAAAATCACTTCAAAAGTATAGCAAGAGAGTCATTTTCAATCAAAACCAATGTGCTTAATTTTAAAATATTTTTGTTGTTTTTCTTTTCATATTGAAACCCCTTTTAGATAGATTTATCAAAAAAATTATCAAAATTAATTTCTTCAGCTTAACTTTTTCCATCAAAATTCTTTCTACAAAATTCCCAGTAGTAATATATTGCTTGGAAATATTGGACTAACGATTTTTTTTCCCTGTATACTTCATAGCTTTTGCTAGAGGATGTTCCTCTAATAGTTCAATAAAAGATTATACCATCACAGTGTTAAGTTTGAAAAAATAAAATAAAGTTTAATGTTGTGAGATATTTCTTAAAACATCTACATCTCTTGGATTCTCAACCTGAGTTACATCAAGAGAGAGATTCTGGTGATCCTGTATACTAATAAATGCAATTAGATTTATTAAGACAAGCAAAACAACAACAAAAAAAATAAGGAAAAAGCAGTATAGGAGAGAGGGATAAGATTACTCTTAATCAACAACAAACAAAAAAAAATTTAAAAAACTTTTTTTCATTTATAAAACAAAGCTTAAGACATATTTTTGTGCATTGATTTTCAGAGCATATCTTTATTTCCAGTTTTTTTTCTGATTAAAATTAAGTGAAAAATATTAATGAATTTTGCAAAACTGTCATAGAAAGGGTCAAGATTTGACCTTCTACATAGGCTACAATTTTGTGGCTGAAGTTACAGTTTTGAAGCTTCTTGTAGAAAGTAAAATGATTATTCATAAAACCTCCTTGTAAGCTTGGAAAATTCAGCCTTAAACTAAGCACTGATTTACTAAGGTATTCCTCTTGTTTTCTCACCTCCCTCTACTGAACATCTCCCAAGGTTCCCAGAAGCAAGATCAGTGAAAACAAAGACAGAAACAGAGGAGGGCCATGGAAATTATCAGAAGGCTAGAATACCTCTACTATGAAGAAAGGCGTCCAGTTCAAACCATTCTATGACTCTATGATTTTATTTTACTAACATTTTGACTTAGCTGTTTCCTACACATTTTTCCTACATAACATACACTGCTCTGTGACATGACATGCAATCCATTTTCAAAAGTTCATAAAATATACTACATATATAGATGTGTCCCAGTAAATCTGGAGAAAATATGTATATATATTTGTATGTGTGAGTATGTATATATGTATGTGAATATCTAAAAAAATACTGGAAGTCTTGTAATGGTTTATTGAACATAACAAAATATTATTTTGATTAAATAAAATGTTTCAACCTCATTTAAATTGTGAAGAAAGAATTTGATATAGGAGATGTCTCTGCACGTTTAAATAAAGCTCAGTCTTTTATTTTGGATGTGTATTGGAGAATGGGTCATGGACTAAGCATCAGTTCTAAGGCTAAATTGCATAGTCTTCAGAACAGGAACTGTGGCATTAACATTTCAGCTTTTCAAATTGGGAGGAGGAGAAGGTTCTTACTTACACTTTAAACGAAAAAAATACATGTTTGTTTTCCTTAAAACATTAACAGCAAGTTGGTGAAAGCTGGAAGATTGCAACAAAAATTTTACCTCTATACGGTGACTTGTGTTTTTACTGTTTCCTGGATATCGGTTATAGTTACTGGTGCTATAACTGAACATTTGGACTTGGAACGTTATTGCTTCCTCTTCACTATTCCTCAAAAAGTTGCAAATATTTTTATAATGTGTGAAATTTAGTATTTCCAAAGGAAAGTAATCAAATGCTACATGTAATATCCCACTAAATCACGTGAGTTAAAATGAACAACAAAATTAATAATAATACTCTTTTTATAATAAAGATTGATTATTTCCTAGGGAGAGAGAAACGGGGTTCTATTCTTATTAGTTTATCTACTTGTATTTAAGGAAAAATGAGAATGTATATAAAACATTATTTTATGCATAGAGTATTTAATTTTTAAATATGAAAACTATCAATGTAATTGGAAAAGAGATCATCTACTCCAACCTTCTTGAAGCCAACACAGTTGGTGAATTTACCTGGTTCTGGCTACCATTTTACTTTTACATATGAATTCATGGTAAGCATTTCAATCTTTCCCTGCTGAATTCAAAATTCACTAATACAATAATTCTAGTTCATTCTACTGGAACCAGGGATGTTTTAACTGTAAAAATTACTTACATGCCAAGAATAAATAGTTTTTAGAAGTTATTAATGTTGTGTCCAGAATCATGAACAGATCAAATGTTTAAATATAGTCAGAAGATTTATTAAGTAAGATTTGGCTGAAAAGTCTAAATGATGGACTTTTGATAAAACTAGAATTTTGGCTAGCAATTTTTCTTCTAGCAAAGTTGAAGAACCAACTCAGAGTTTTATGTGAAAAGCATCTAAACTCCAAAATTTTATTTTAGAATTAAACAGGATTGCTGTATCTCTTTGGAAATGCAGTCTTCTCCTCTGTCTCTGAGCACAATAAAGCATGATTAGCTGAAAAGAAACTAAACTAAATTATTCCACTTTTCTGAATTTTCAAGCTTTTATCTCCCTCCTCATGCCTTGAAACTGCTCATAATTTTCATTATTCCCTTAACTCAAAAGAACCTTAAGCCTTCATAAATTAATTTTTTCCCTCCATCTCTCACACAGAGATGTGCAGTTTAGCAAAGAGTGAAAGCATTTATTCTGTTATTAATGGTGATATTCAGCAAGAGACCCTGATCAAGAATCAGGCCTCAATAATCCTAGACACAATGGAATAAAAACCCTCAAACCCAAAGAGTCCCTACCCTACAGATATTCAGGCTGTGGGTTTTCAGTCATTACATTTCTTCCAAAAGTTTGGGAAATAAAATTGCTTTCCACCTATAGTGAAAGCAATACAGCAAAAGTATTTTCATTCTTGGAAGCTATTGATTTATAATAGTTGAATAATTGGTCCCAAGATCCTTGAACAGAAACTGAAATAATTCCTGTTTCTCATTATGCTTATTAATTCAGCAAATTTTCAACACAGTTGTAAAAATTTACCTGTCTCGGCATATGAGCTACTTGCTTGCTTTTTACCTCTATGACTGATGACAATTAAAAAAACACAAAACAACCCCATTTCCACTCCATGTGTCTTTAAAAAGAAAGTCACTTCTTCTGGGAAAACGGACAACTAAAAATCAACTGGCTCATAATGACTATACAATAATAACCCACTTAATACATTAGGACACTTAGGGTGGAATAGTGCCACTATTAGCAGTACATTGTTTAATTTTAGCAGTTTTAGTGTTGCAAGCAATATCTGTCCTTTAATTCTAGATTTAAAGCAGAATACTCTGATCCAACCCAAACTTTATTTGACATGCTGGTAGCCTTAGTTTTTAATATGTTGATCTTTTTTTTTCCTCAGAGTCTAATGCTTTTCTTAGCATTCGTTCCACCATAACACTTAACCTGTTCAGCTAAATCAAGAACTGTTGACACTAAAATCAATTGTAAAAATAACTTATGATTTATAACGGTGCCACCTGAAGATCTTAAGTCATTATTTCATGGCTCAAGCAGCTTTTCAAAAAGCTATATTGATAGCAAAATCAGTGAGTAAGAGACAAATTCCTAAAGTTAATTCCAGCTGCAATAAAACTGAGTAATGTCTTCATATTTAAGGATTAATCAGTTTTCTACTTTACATTACTTTTACATCTACTTTACAGATACTTCTCAAAGTAAGTCATTTAAATTAAAAAAAAATGTTATGCAGAATATTTTGAGAATTGTTTGAATATACAGAGAGAGGCCAACATAAACAAAGAAATCCCTGGACAATTATGCCTTTACAGACTATTTAGCCACCCCTTTCATGAATGTTCATTCCCATAGTCTGGGGTTTTCTTGTTTATCATTGAATTCCTTTTCTGTCTTTAAAACAGGGGCATCCTTGAGAGGCATCCCAGCACAAGGGGAGATCATGCCCATGCAAGCACACTGCCTTGCAGGGAAGTTCAAAGGCGGCATACTTTAGGCTGTCATATGGGCAAAAGCAGTTGACTCATAGTCAAATTGCATAAACAGGAGAGATACACATGAAGCTCCTTATATCCACAACTTTTCAGTGTTCGCTGTGTCACTCTGATCCCCGTGGTTTTCCTAGAAGAGCTCCTGGCTCAGGTCTTTACCTCCTTTGGTGCCTGTACTATGCTGTGGTTTGTTTGATTAAGGAGGGTTGAGTGCATCCATCACAGATGAGAAGGTTTAAGGTTTTTTTCTGTGGGCAGTTTAGTTCAGGTTGGATTCAAAAATTTTTGCAGTATTTTTTATCTGGAGAGTTGGAGGAGAAAAAAACTTGATGAAACAACTATGGATAAGGATAGAAAAGTATGGTACAAGGACAACCTCTAATGACAGCATAAGCAAAAGGAACAGGACAGCATGAGAAAAAGGAACATGACGACATCCTATTAGCTCTTGTCAAAATAAGACAGTGTAATGGATGAAAAGCTAAATATGAAGAAAGAAATGAAAAAAAGAATGATAATACCTTGTCTTCTTCTAAAGACATCTTTCGAGTCTTATCAAAGGAACATAGAAAAACAACCGCTTGTAATAATTCATTTAAAAAAAACTAATCATACTTATATAAACACTGAGATGGATAATTAAGAAAATACTTATGTTTATGTTTATACATACCTATATATGAATATAGGTGTGTATAATACATACACAAATTCTGCAGTCTATGCTCAAACAAAAATGTTTTAAATCAGTCCCTTTGGTGTTCTCTGAAATATGGTAAATACTCAACAAATCAAATCTAAGTTGGGCACTTGGAGATCTGTGCGTTGCTCTGAAAGCTCACAACTTTACCACAATTATATGTCTTTCTGCACAGAGTGTAGACATTTAGTTCAACTAGACCAATTAAGTACATCGTCACTCATTCCATTTGGAATGCAACAGAAACTGCAAGTGATAATTCAAGTAATAAACAGTGTGATCTGCACCTAGAGTAATGATGAATTTTGAAGAAACCTCAGAGTAGATTAGATTATCTTGAGTCATGAGTACTCCACAGCAATCATTGGAGGCAAGCTCCAGCTTCCAGTATATGCTGCACAGTTGTAGCAGTCCTTCCTACCTGTTAAATGTCTACTATTAGGCTTGCTTTTACAAGTTTTCCTGTCCATATAAAATTAATTATTTTCTGAAGCAGGGCAAAATATTCAATGCACCCGAAAAATATTTCATTTTGAGATGCAATGTAACCCAGATGTCAGTACTGGATCCAACACTAACATTGGTTACTGAATGATGGGATCAAATGCACCTTCAGCAATTCTGCAGATATGAAACTGTGATAAACAATTCATGCAACCATTGTTTGAACTCCCATTCAGAAGGAACTCAGCAGACTGGATACTTGAGCAGACAGAAATATCATAAAGTTAAACAAAGGGAAATGAAAAATCCTGCCCTTGGGAAGAAATAAACCAAGGCACCAGTACATACTTGGGGTTGACTGACTGGAAAGCAGTTCTACTGAGAGGGAACTTGGAGTCCTGGTGTACAGAAATTTGAATATGAATCAGTAATGCAGCTTTTGGGCAAAGAAAGTCAGCAATCCTCAGCTGCATTAGGAAGATCATTGACAGCAGGTCAAATGGGGTAATTTTTCTCATTGCTTCAGCACTACCGCATCCAGTTATGGGCTCTGCAGTACAGGAACAGCAAGGACATACTGGACTGAATCCACAATGGGGCAACAAAGATTATGAAGTGACTGGAAGATGTTTCACATGAGGAAACTCTGAGAGAGCTGGGACTACTGAAGGATTTCCTTCAAAACTTCTTGGATGAAACCTTTCTGACTTGAATAGTGTATCATTACGTCAGTGTGGTATGAAAACTTAAAGTAGATTTTTGAAGGTGCAAAGCAGATTGTGGTAGCATAAGAGAACCATGTGGGGAAGGGAGATCATCTGTTACTACTCCAAAGCCCATATGTGTTATTGATCAATTCAAAACTCTCTATCTGTAGGTTTATCATCAGTTCTTTCACTCTCCAGGAAAGATACGTCTCCCTGCACGTGCTAGTCACTCTGTGCTATGGGCTGTGTGAGACACTTCTGTAGGTAGACTTCTTGTGCTATTAGTCTGAGAAATTCCTTTTAATTTAATCAGAAGTTCTAATTTGGACTTGGAAAACTTAAAAAAAACCCCACATATATGAAAGGTTTTAATGTCCTTCTGGGAAAGGAACTGGCAAAAAAAGTACATCTTGAGCATTTATTAAATAGTAGGCCACTATAAGCAAAGCAGATGCAGAAAGTTAAGCCAGAACTGTCCTTTTCCATGTAAGTGCCTTAGTCAGAACTTTGTGACTGATTTATAAGGATACACTAAACTTTCTTTTTAGTTTAAAACTATTAAAACTTTAAAAAGTCACTGCACAGAAGTAGAAAGGTTCCTCTTTCCTGATTTATTTCTGATCTCAGTTACTCCTGCAGTCTTGATTGCTCAGGGACTGGGTTTGATCCACTTACTTAGAACGAAATTTTATTTTGCTCAAATGTATGGGATATATCTTTAAAACATATAAAAACCATCTTGATCCCAGGACAACATTCTAATTATTAATCTCCTATGTATAAAAGATCAGCAGGACTATGACCAAAATTCAATGTGAAAAAAATTAAGTGTATCATGCAATCAGAACTTGTGTCTCACAAACTGTAGAAAAACAGAACATAAGAAATTAGTATAGCCTCAGCCCAAAGTTCTTCTTAGCATCAGTAATTAAGCAAGAAGCCCTCAACAACTGCCTGAAGGCAAAAGTAATGTTGGAAAGAAGACAGAACCAAAAGACATTTAGTTTCCTAAGTATACATTTAAATTAACTTCAGACATCTCTATTTGTTCTCATGTCACCTAAAGAGGAAAACTAAAAGTAACTTTTAAAGAATTCCTTTTACATATAGCCACAAATAGGACCACCAGCAATTAAGTGATTTTGCAGTTATGTATGCTGCATGCAGTTATGTATGCTGCAGAGTACATAAAATGTTGTATTCACAGAAAATCAAGATGATAAAGCACAAATTATTTGAGGCTCATTTTTAATATTTTGTGTTATTTTCTATTACAATATCTGTTATGGAGTCAGACTGTGAAATGGCTCATTGGACCATGACAGTGTGAGGAACTGACAAAAATGTTATGACCTGGTTTGAGCAAAGTTCCAACTTCAAATACTACACAAAATTTTCAAATTCATGAACATGTGGATGTTTACGTGGTAATAAATTTAATGGTTGGACTGGTTGGACTATTAAAATTCAATCAGACAGAGCTGCTGGAGCCCTTCGTGTCTTCATTATAGAAGAAACAAATAAATAAAATTAATTTTATTTTTCACTTCATATGAGTTTAGATAGTGCTTTAAAAGAAATTTTAAAATTTTACTTTAGAATAAATTTCATACGAGATTCATGAGCAAAATCCACCTCAAAGGGTTCTGCTCTTTGGCAAACATACCCTCTTTCCATGATACCTTTTAAGTTGAGAGAGATTTAGGTATATTTTCATAAGACAATTTCTGTGCAAAGATAAAATATGGAGTCGTTTTTTTTAAGTGTAGTGTTAAAACTTCCTTGCTTTTTGTTATCTGCTAATATCACGCAAAGTGCAATTTAGTAACAAAATATCATGAGCTCATAAAATACAGGATTCTTTTTATGTCAGAAAATGATCCAGCTCTCTCAGCCAATTAAATTTGAATGATTTACCAGACACATTTCTTGTCTACCACAGTAGAATGTATCTTACATGCTTATAGTTCTGTTTGATATTCCCTCCTTCAGTTTCTTGATAAAACAGCATCCCTTCTTTCTCCTACTACTTATTTTCCAGCTGACACATCATGGTTTTAATTTCTATCTAGAACTCTTTCACAGATTTATTTCCATATTTTTTATTTTCTTTTTTGTCTTTGTGAGGAAATGAACACTGTGGGTTTGTTGTTTTTTTTTTAAGATCAAGGAAGAATTAGGAGTCTATATTTTGTAATTAATAATCCAGTTACAGCAAAATCAACTTCTTAAATCAAAGTCATTGAACTGATTAAAAACTCAGAAAGTGATACACAGAGCCTTACACTTCTCAACTGCGGTTAATATGGTCCTGAATAGCATTGTAATCTTAGTTCTTAGATTATATTAATCTGACTCACACATTTCGTTACCATTGACTAATTCATATAAGAATAAGTTCTTATGACTACTGGTAAGAATTTAAATCCAAGTTCTCTTGCTGATAAAGATCTAGGCTATTATTTTAGCCTTCTTTATGAATAACATTTCTGTCTTTAAAACTAAAGGTATTTCTATAGAGAATGGAGGACAGCTGTGATGACAGAACTGAGGGGAATGCGGTTTTGCTTTTGATTCTACAATAGCTTGTGTATGGCATTCAAATATGTAAGCTGCAGTATCCGATATTCCACCTTAGCAAGAGATGATACTTCTCAAAAGTTTCTTTGATGCTGACAGTGAATCATTGTTACTTGTGGCAATTCAGCTCAATAGGAACCATGAAATAGCGGGAACTAGTTTATTGACTTGTATCATATGAGCATCTCTAGAAGTAAGAAAAAATTTATACAATGTCAACTATTAAACAATTAATTAATAAATTAAAAGACTAATAAATTGTGCTTGACCTTAATTGAAAATACTTTATCTCATGTTCAGTTAAAGAATTTTAATGACGACATATATGATTTCTATATTTTATTACTCTTCGCCCTGCAGTTGTATCTGTCTATGAATGTTTGCAATGTCCTAGTATATTACTTGAAGCTGTATTGAAAAGCAGGAATGATGCCAATGAAAAACATAATCTTGATACTATTAACCTACTAATTGAGTTATAATGTTTGTTAGTTTTCCACAGCTTCTCATCTTTTACTAAGTAAATGAAAGACTATTGTAATCTAACAGTACTTTTTAAGTATCCTGATGGCTTCTTCTGCTACTTCACAGAAATACCTTATGATTAATCATCTCCATGACTCATCATTAAAGACAAAGAAAAAGCAATAAAAGTCATTTGAGTTGGGGAGTTTGGAGGTGTTTTATTCATCTTTCAGCCACATATCTCAAAAGTCTGTGATTAAAAACTTACTAACTTCCTTGTTTTATGGTTGCAGTGCTGTTTCATGTGACTACATTCCCTTATGTCTGTGATTTCTGTTGTATTTATGTACTAAAGCAATATTATTAAAGTTCATAACTAAGTACTTTAAATGCAGTAATTCTGACCTGAAAAATACTGTGTAATATCAAATTTTTCCCCACAAATTCTTTGTGTTAGTGCTCTAACAATTGATATTTTCTTCTTCCATTCACACCTGGCTTTGCTGTCTGTCAACATGATTGCTCTTGAGAAATCCATCTATAAGAAATCAGCAAAAGTACATTCATTGAGTAGGTCAGAAACTTTGGTGCTTATTCCATATTTTCTTCAGGGTCTCCTCATTCCAGTTGTCCTGTGTTAATTTAGTTTCTGGAAGAAAGCTTTGCTCCTCTCATCGCAATTGAAGTCACTGAGTCTTGCTGTGTGTTTGCATTAATAATTTGCTCTAGCAAAATTACTTTATTCATTACATGCATGAAAATGTGTGTGCAGGTCTTCTTTTATTTTTTAGATCCCCAAACTTCATGTCTGTTTTCACGTTAGAGAGAAATCAAGACCTGAACTTGACAACAGAAGATGGCTTAGAGTACATAAACATAACTGGTTAAGAACTTCAAACTCCTGTTCTTATCAAAGTGAATTGAGTTTGTCATGAACCTCTGAAAAATGTGACGTACATTTCTGAGAACATTTATAAGCATACTAAGACACAGTTTACTGGCATTTACAACTGTCATAAATTTGATAGCTGAAGTTTTATTAAACCAATAGCATTCATTACATATGTAAAAGTGATAGATTAAGGTTTCCAGGTACTGTCCCCCTTGCAGTTTTGTTTTGTTATGATACTCAATACTTATTTTCAGAAGAACAATTTTTCTTACATACTAATATAAATTAATTTTGTTTTCTCTATGCTCCCCTGAGCATAGTATCTGTTCCCTTACATGAAAATTGTTGAAACCAATCTATAAGTGCCAGGAATGTTGAAACCTCACCATGGTAATTGTCAGGAGAGAAATTCTTGATTAAAAAAAAACCAAACCACCTTGAATCCTGTTTTCTATTTTCTTTAAGGAGTCTCTGGAAAGTAGTAGCACCAGAAGAGAGAATGTGATATGAGAGAGTAAAATGCACTTCATAGAATCGTAGAATCATAGAATTATTTGGATTGGAAAGGACCTTAAAGGTCATCTAGTTCCACCCCTCTGCCATGGAGAGGGACCCCTTCCACTAGAGCAGGTTGCTCATAGTGGAAAGTTGCTCATAGTGGAAATTTGCTCATCCGTTCTGGTCTTGAACACCTCTAGGGATGGGGCATCCACAACTTCTTTGAGAAAACTGTTCTTCCATTAGACACGTTGACAGCAGCAGTGGGCTTTATGTGGTCCAACTTTATCCATTCAAAAAATTAAGTTTCACGTTCTAAGTTGTTATCAAGCTGATATGACACAGGAACTTCTAGAAGATTTTACTTTTCATACAATTAGATTATCTGCCTTTTGGAAGCACCCATCTCTATCCATTGACTGTGGAGGAAAACTGAACAAATTTTCTCAGACTCCCTCCTTCCTCCTGCTTGGTTTTCTGTGCAGGCTATACAAATGTTGTTTTCAAGTACATAAAGGTGATTATTATTTGAGATGCTGAAATTTTGTTAATATTTTTCAGATGAAAAGTGGAACTTCTGGATTACTTTTTGTATTGATTCTGTCCAGAATGGAGTTAACCTTCTTTACAGATGATCATATGATGCGATGGTTTGGATCTATGGCTAGAAGAGTGTTGATTACACATCAAAATTTTGTTTATTGCCAAAGAGTGCTTATACACTGCCATAGTTTCCTTTTTTTTTTTCTTTATTTCTTTCCACTCTGTCTCCTTGGTGAATAGACTGGGGTGGGTAAACAGCAGAGAGGCAACACTACAGGGACACCTGAAAAAACTACTTTGTTGATAATGTCTACTAGCTTGTGTCTCAAACAAAACACCAGCATTTTCATTCAAGATTATGGTCTAATTTGTAATCTAAATCAATATATTTCTCCCAAGGAGGCCATATGTAAGAAAATTTTAATCATGCTACATTGTTCAAACAAAAGAGTACATTGTTTTACAAATTCTGTCACAGGTAAACACAGTAATAGCAAGAGCAAAAGGAAGATTAAGGATGAGAGGCATTGGACACAGTTTGAAACACCTGACATTCTAAATAAAAGTAAGGAGAAATTCTTCTTTCACAAGGATCCTCAGAGGCGATCAAGAATTGACTGAAAATGAATCTGAGCAACCCAATCTTATTGAACCTGCTTTGAGTAAGGGTATTGGACTAGATGCCTCCAGAGGCAACTTACACTTAAGTTATTCTGTGATTCTATTCTATAATTAGAATAGAAGATAAAGATCATTTTTTACCATAAAGAACTTTACATTAATCACAATATTTTAATGTACTTTCATGAAATTTATTCAAATCTCTGTCTTTGAAATGTGTTCACTGAGACATTTTGCAGTTTTGAAATTGATTAGAATATCCAGATTCTCTAATTATTACTAAACAGTTGCTGAGAACAGGAAATTATATAGCTGGCAGAAATACTGTGTTAAAGGTTTCCTTAAATGACTCTGAGTTTTTAAAATATTTGTGTCTTACCTTAAGAAGCATGGCTTAATGCAGGTTAGAGGATTAATAATTCTTAAGTGTCATGTGGTTATTGTAACCATATACAAAATACTTAGATCCTGACCCTGATTCCATAACGTGCTTAATATGCTGACTGCTCCTGCTGAAGACATGCACATTTTTGCAGTATTGAGGTCAGATTAAAATAAAAGACCTCAGGACCTAAACATGAAAGATATCTGGAGTGAGCTACTGCATCTAGAATTTAAAAATGATAAGAATTCTAAATTAATCTCTTAAATGGAAAACTTCTGCTTGCGTTAAGCTAATCCATCCAGTTACAGATTTGCCTCTATTCATCTCTGTCAAAGTGAGCTACTTTTGCATGAAGGTCCCAGTCAACTACCCTGGTTTTTCCAACTGTGCTTACAGTCACGATCTAACCAATATCCTGGTAGTTCTCCCTATGTAGATTTTTTTCTCCCTCAGGATTAAGTTTTCTTCCAAAGTTTTTATTTTAGTTCAAACAGCTGCTTAGTCACAAATAGAACAGTGCCAAACCCAGACAAACAAGCTATGTGTGAAAGAAGAGCTCAGCCGTACCACCATGTTAACTTGCCTTCAAGGCTTCCTGGTTGGAGCAAACAAGCATGTGGCTGGTAATGGGCTAGTCTGTAACACTACATGAGCTTGCTTGTATCAATTTGCAAATTACTGTGGAAACGTGGGTAAAGTAAAACAGAGTCTATTGTTGCAGCATCTTGTCTGTCAGACTTTATCAACTTCACTTTGCTGATAAACTGAACCATATAACATACTCACGAAAGTAATAAACAGTACTATAATACTTTTTCTCATCTCCTTCAAAACGGTAGCACCTTAAAATATCAAAATTCCTCACCCATAGATTTAGCTTTCTATATGCATCCACAGAAGGCTGTAAACAGCTTTAAAGCACCATTGGATTTGAGTTTGACTTCTATGGTTCCTTCAACTTCAATATGAATTTAACAGCAAATTAATATAAAATAAATTGCATTTCCTTTTAGATGGATACAAAGATGTTTTCTCTTCATCTCATATGCATAGTGTACAATATCTGATAACTTCCATCTATTTTCTAATCAGTCTGCAATCCTCTTCCATTTTTTTTTCTTTTGGATGATGAAGGTAGAATGTATTTTTAAAATATAACCACTATATTAATTGTGATTTAGACAATGAAAGGACAATTGGAATACGTTTGATGAAGAGTAAACCAACTCAATCAAACAACTTCCGACTGATCTTTTTCTGAAGGGGGGTTACTGTTGATTACATTTAATTGATTTTAACTTTGGAAAAACCCAAATCCCTGTAAAGAAAGAAAGCAGAAGAATTCTGGGATATTTTGAGAGCTGTAAGCTTCAAACTTAGCTGACAGCCAAGTCATTAGTCAGCATCATTCTTGAATTCCTACAGATTCAAGAAAGTGCATAAATACTGTAAAAATGTAATCTGTAACTAACAAAAAGTAAATTAAACCCATTATTATGTAGCTGAAACCTCCCAATAGTAGTTACTGTCAAATAATGAAATAAATAAATTCTCCACAAGAAATAAAACCTCTGAGAAGAGAGATAGAAGGTAAATGATTTACATGAACTGTTCTTTCTTTTCTCCCTATTCTATAAGATAAGGTGTCTAAGGTGTAAATAGCTTATTTTTTGAAAAGTTGCATTTGGTTTATTAGAAAGATCATGATTGAAAGAAGATTTTCTGGACTCTTCTCTGAAACTCAAAGAAAAACAGGAAGTAGTGTAGCACTAGGTTATATATTTTCTGTCTCTCTGTATATCGTTTTTCATGGAACGTTAGTTTTTCTATCTGGTTTTAATCCAAACTACCCTCTTGACAGTGCAGGAATTTATGTTTTCTGCTAAAAATCATGCTAACACTTTCATAAAAAGAGAATTTTTTCACACACTTTAATGTTAATATTGCAAATGTTGCCAGCTCTCTGTTCCATAATTGTAGTCTTCATGTCTGCATGTGCATGCATGAGGAAAACGTAATTTTAAAAGTTGTTTTTGCTTGCTTGGTTGCGGGTTTTTTTTGTCTTTCTCCCAGTGCAGAAAAAATAACATCCTATTCCTCCCTTCAGTGAAACTTTAGACTATCCAGTGTGAAAATCACCTTTTCTGGAAAAGACATTCATGTCTGTATCACCATTTTAGGGACTTTTTAGAAAAAAAAAAAACTTACTAGCAATCTATTTTGTGCATCAAACTAACAACAAAAATAGCTGAAATATCTCTGTAGGACTGCAGAGATAATTGGCCTGGGGTTATTCCTGACCTCATACTTATGTGCCTGCTCCATCATCCAGCAATGTCATCAGTCTGCAGATTGTGTGAAAATACTATGTTTATCCAACACACAACTGATACTTTCGTAACAAAGCTGTGCTTCTTTTTTGGAGGAGTTAACATTAGACCTGCTTCCACATGCCTGTCAAAATTTGGTCCTAAGTACTGCAAGGCAGGAATTAACCTTACGGCTGAGCTCCAGTGCCATCTCTTTTACAGTAAAATTTTTTTTCACTATGGGCTTATACTGCCAGAGGAGCAAAGACTAAATAGATACAACAGAAAAGTATGTAGTAGCTCTTGGGTCTTTTCTTTTTAAAAAAGATTACTAGAGTACTGTACCTCTGCAGAATTAAAAAAAAATATTTTTTCAACATGCCTAGAATTCATGTCCAATATAAATAATCAAATCCACATAGAAAGTGTTGCTATGTTTCCAGCCATACTCTGTATAAGATGAGCAGATTACCCTTATTGATCAGTTGTTCTGAGAGAGAAGAAAGTAAAAAAAAATCATACCTCTCAAGAAATAATTGTCATGTCTTAATAACACAGGGCATTAAAAAGGCCTCAGAAGAGATTAAAAACAATTTGTGATTATTACTTTGTCTTGGGGAGAGGAGACACTTTACGGACTGGTTTTGTTTAGCACTGTGGATGCAGCCATGGACCTCAAAATTCTGGACCCTGATTTTGAAAAGGGTCCCTGCTAGTCAACAGAAAATGTGCAGTTGGCCAGATGCTGGCTGTGTTAGATGCATCTGAGATGCACAGTTGTTTGCACATCTGTAGAGGATTCCAAATCCCATGGTCTGTGAGTGTTATGTAATACAAGGACAGCACACTTTTAATGCAGAGACACTCAGTACCTACAAATACTCTGTACATAGATTCTACTGGCTTCTTAAGATTCTCCCAAATGCTTACACCAACAGTAGGAATTTAGGCAGCATAATGATGACTGCAATGTTGCTTTTAGACTTACTTTTCTGTGGAGAAACAGAAAATCGTAACTTCTCAATATTTTTCAGCACAAAACCTAGGGTAAGTAATAGGAGTGAAAATATCCTTGATTTTACATTAATTTTGTTCACTATTATTTATAGTTTTTTTTCTTCCAGAAACCTTCCTATTTTTCTAAAGAAAGGAAAAAATTTGCAGAGACAGAATTTGATACGAATCTTCTGAATCGTAATAGTTCTGAACTCAAACATAATTAAAAAATTCAAAAGCAAATACATAGATACAAAATCACATTCAGATCCTTTCCATAGTGTTGAGGTAATTTCAAATGAGACCAACTACATAAAGATATGCAGTTCTGTGTTTTAAAAACAGTATAGGTTTACCTTGTGGTAATATTATATTTATATTATATTTATATTATTTATATTATTTATACTAGCATAAAACTCATCAAACAAAATGCTAGTGCTGCTGAAATTAAAGATTAAATGTATTGAATACACCAGGGACAAGATTTGACCTTTAATTGGCATCCAGTTAAATCTCTTTTTCTGGAATAATCACTATAAGATAGAATCAGCAGTGTATATCCAATTACTTTTAACAAGGGCTAAATGGCTTACCTCATGTGTTTAAATGGTAAACTCGTGTCATTTATAAGGCTACTGACAGTCATTATCTAGAAAACATGGCCACCTTCAAGAACAAATGTTCTGGGTTTGGAGTTTTTTTCTATAATTTAGTTCCCTCTACTTTCCCTAAAGCATTTTAAGTGTATTACGTTTATTCTGAAAAACAAGTCTTTTACAAGAATTGGATCCAAAATTTAGTAGAAATTACTTGAAATAAGTTTTGAAAACACATACAATGAAATTGCCCTCATCTCAGCTACCTTAAAACATGAGTAAAAACATCTAACCAAGCAAGATGTCCCTAACAGCAAAACAACACTGTGTAGCAAGCGAGTATAAAAATTACTAAAAGCCATGTCAATGCTAACTCACAAAGAAACATAAAGATATACACGTCTTCTTTTTTGAAGGTCAACATCTTCACTATGATTGTGAATGGAAGGTAGACAATCCTCTAGTATACATGAGGTTCATTAACTTCTAGCACCCTTCTGGGCATCCTGTTCCAGTGTTTGAGCACTCTCATTGTAAATTTTTCCTTATATGTAGTCTGAATCTGTCTTCTTTCAGTTTAAAACAATTATTCCTTGTCCTATCTCAACAGTGCCTGCTAAAAAAGATGAATCCATCCGATACCAGGAAATGCAGTACTGTGTAGTCCATCTTATTATTAAAAAAACCCCAAATTGTCACAATGATACCAGCCATGGAGCTAAGTATTAATACGTGTGTGTCTGTGTTTTTCGATGTTGCCACCTGCACCTGGAAGGAGAGGAAAGAATAACCTATGCCCCATATTCTCTTACCAGCGGTCCCAAGGCCCTGAAATCTCTTCTGAGTGTCTTTGGACTACATGTTGCAACTTCATCACAGTCCAAAGGGAAGAGCAAAAGTGAGTAATAGTCCAAGGGCTGTACCAGGCTAGGAAGTTTCCTAGTGATGCCCTTAACCAGGATTCCAGGAGAAGCAGCAGACTTCCCTAATAGGAAGGTCTATCCAACATACTGAATCCTCTGTTCTTCTCAAAAATAAATCATCTACAACTATAACCAGTCTTTTCTTCCTCGTGCAGGTAGTCATGATACAAGCAGTAGGCATTTCTGTGGTTGGCAACACTTCTGATTGTAGTTGGACCAGCATCCACATCACCCATTGACTAGCTTTCTGCATCCAGAGCCTCACACCAGGGAAGGGGAGGTAGCAAGGAAGGGGTTTGCCTGCCACCATGAGCATGGGCTTGCCTCCATCCATTCCTGTCTTTTAAACTATTGCCTTCTGCCTAGCAGGGGAAGGATACAGGATCCCCTTGATCATATATTTTTTCCTGTTTCTGTCTCAGGAACAGCAGAGCATGGTTGCACCATTCCTTCTCAGACTCCCTGATTCTCCTTAACCTTTCTACTTCCTCATGTAGCTCTGCCACCAGGCTGAGCAGATATTCCACTTGGTCACGCCTCACACAGCTGTTCTCACTAGTGCCATCAGGTGCTAGTGAACGGCTCTAGCACACCCTGCAGCCTGGGGCTTACACAGCTGTATGTTTTCGTGAGAGCTGTGTCTGGGTTGCCATATCCATTCTGGCAAGAGCAGAGGATATAGCTTTCTGTTGGGTGGACGCCATAGCTAAGACCCTTCTGAGAGGATGATTACCACCAGCTGAACTCACCTCTTGAGCTGGTAGGATGACAGTGGCCTTCCTGCATGCACTTTGGCATGTACTGCCTTGCAAACTGCCACTTCAAGGTTGTACAGTTGGACTCGATGATCTCAGAGGTCTTTTTGGACCAGATGAGTCTCACACACTGTAGTTGTTGTGCCAGCTCTATTTGACAGCTCATTTTACAGCGCTTCTTGTCACTAGAGCTCCACTGGCTGCGGTTTTTAGGTGTGGAGGTGGCCACCATTACTCTGACAATGCTCAGGCTTCATCAGCATATCCTGTGAGAACTGCCTCCTCCACTGCCCTGGTGCTTCACTGTCTCAGGAAAATCCTTATGCACCACCATCTGCTGCTCATCTGCAGACAGGGCCAGATCCAGAGCAGCTTGCCTCAGTGACTAACCCTTTCATTCTGCTTCTATTTCTGGCTACAGTGGGGTATATGATATCTTGAGCTTATATGAATAATTTATCCGGAAATGTCTGCCATCCTTAGATGAGAATTTTAGAGATGAATTTAAATTTTCTCTGAAAAGATCGATACTAGAGATGTCTAGAAAATATTACGGTCATCTCAAGCCCCCTGAAATGCAGAAAGTGAAAAAAAAATATTTTTTTATTCAGTTACAGAAAATGTTCTTTTTCAAAGCAGAGGAACATGCCTGTTATACTGCCAGCAATTCTTCTGGCAATAAATATGTTCCATCCGTTACCTGAAGCTTCTAATCAACCTACATAAAATCATTAAATGTTTTATTACTCTCAAGTTTGTGAAATATTGTCAAAGTATCAGAACATGAAAATAAATACTAATTTTTGGTGGTGAAATTGTCAATAACATATGGATATACTTCTTCTAATTTTAGGAGATACATACTTGCATTTGATTTGTGAAAGCAGATAAAACTTGCTAATGTAGTTGCAAACTCCAAGTATTTTTGTTCCAATATTTTTGTTTCCTTACTCTCTTTACATATGTCACAGTTAATCACAATCTACAGGATGTATTGCCTGAAATCTTGAAATGTTAACTACAGTGTCCAGCCCTCTGTTATCTTTGCATTTCCTCCAACAAGTCCTGTCTGTCTCATACTGAGGACACCAGACCTGGATGCACTGCTCCAGGTGTGGTCCCATGAGAGCAGAGAAGAGGGCCAGAATCGCCTCGCTCAATCTGCTGATCAGGCTTCTTTTGATGCAGGCCAGGACACAACTGGCTTTCTGAGATGCAAGCGCACATTGCTGGGTATTGTTAAGGTTCTCATCAACCAGCACCCTCCCTTCTCTTTAGGACTACTCTCAAACCATTCTGCACCCAACTCATATTTGTGCTTTAGATTGCCCTGACCTAGGCTCAGGACCTTCATAAAGTTCACATGGCCCCACCTCTCAAGACTGTCTAGGATCCTCTGGATCACATTCCTTCCCTCCAGCACGTCATCTGCGCCACAGTTTGGTGTCATCAGAAAACTTGCTGAGGGTGCCCTCAACTGCACTCTCCATATCTACAACAAGGGTGTCAAATAATACCAGTCCCAATACTGACCCCTGAGGAATGCCACTTATTACCAGTCTCCCTTTGGACATTGATCTGTTGACCACAATTTTTTGAGTGCGAGCATCTTAGCCAATTCCTTATCCATCAAATTGTCCATCTGACAAATGCACCTCTTTCCAATCTAGAAACTAGAATGCCATGTAAGACAGTGTCAAATACTTTGCACGAGCCTAGGTAGATGATCTCACTTCCTCTTCCCTTACCCACCAACACAGTAACTCTGTCATAGAAGGCCACCAAATTTCTCAGGCATGATTTATGACTCACACTTTTTTTCTGGAAATATTCTAAACAATTTTATTTTAAAATATCTTTTTTTTTTTTGTCACAAATAGTAAAATCAGTGTTGCATGTGAACAAAATGGTTAAATAGTTAAAAGAAGAGGACCTTTCAGTCACACATACTCATTTCTCATGGGGATTATCTTAAAAAGCAATATTTTCCTGGTCTTATTAATTGCAAATTAGGCCTTTAATGAAGATAAAAGAGTAATATGAGTGCAATGAAATTGCAACAGCATAGTTAGAAACAAAAAGGCTTATCAAAGGTTTTCACATGAAGACATTGGTGGAGGCATTTGTTCTTACTGACAATTAGTTGCTGGAATCATTTAAGGAACACAATGATCCACAAGAAGGTCATTATACTGTGGGAAAAACTCTTTGTTAAAGTAAGCAGCTTAAACTTACATCGTAGCATTTTTTCAAATTAAATTGACTGTCAGGACAAGACAGGTACTATTCAGTTCCTATGACCCATGTAGAGAAAATTAGCAAAGTTCTGACACAGATTAACCTGCAGGTAGCCACCCTTGTGTAAAATAATTCCTTCAGAATAACAAAGGCAGAACTTCCTGCCTGCTCCAATGGGAAAACTTTGACAGTATTCTAGACCAGGAATAAAAACACAAGAAATGCTAGAACTCATTGTGCATTATAAAAAACCCAAAATATTTACATGGTGAGTAGGAGAACAGTTTCAAGTTTAAGGAAAGTCAATCTTCTTTACATGCAAAAATTAACACAAAAAAGATCATAATATTTGAAGTCAGTATTTGTCAGGCAAATTTTGATTCAAGTGTTGAAGTTCAATGAAGATATAAATTTCAGAATTATTTTTTAATAACAAAGGTACAGTAGGCCAACACAGGTTTTTTAAACTACATTAAGAAGTGTGTTCTTGAGAAGACTGCTTTGTAGTTAAATTTACTGTTTCACAGAGGGGGATTATCAACACAAGGAGACAATCCATGCTATTACACTTTTATACAAGACCTAATCTTAACATTTCTGGACAACAGCTTCATATTTCTTGAGAAATGACCTACTTACCTCAATAAAAGATTGTAAAGGAGTAAAACTGTAGCCTTTCTTTGTAATTATCTAACGGATAAAATCTTTCAGAAAGGAAAATGTTGAAACTTTGGAAAATGTTGAAAACAACTTGATCTCAGAAGGTAATTTTTTTAACCCATTTTTTTTTATCAGGACTATATAAGGTCTTTCACTGTCATGAAATCAGGGATTTAGCTATTTTGACTATAGAAGTATAGTATTATATGACTGAGTATCTACAGTGGGTTTAATGCAGCTGTCTGCCAGGTGCCCACCAAGCAGTTCTATCCCTCCCTCTTCATCAACAGGACAAGGGTAAAAAATACAAATAAAAGCTCAGGGAATATGACAAGGACAGAGAGATTGCTTACATGGACAAAATAGACTTGACATCAGGAAATTAATTTATTGTCTATCAAACATAGTAGAATAAGGAGAAATAAGAACAAAACTAAACCCACCTTCCCTCCTCCCTTCCTCCAGCCTCAATTTAGGTCCAAACTCTTCTCCTTCATAAAACTTTGCATCTGCTGCTCCTTCATCCTGCTTATACTGTTCCTCTGCTCTAAAGTAAGGTCCCTCCCATGGGACCTTCATTAACTTCTCTAACATGAGTCCTTCCCTTTAGCTGCAGCTCTTCACAAACTGCTTCAGCCACAGGGTGCAGTCCTTCAGGAACAGACTACTCTAGTGTGGGTCCCCCATGGGGCCACAAGTCCTGCCAGGAACCTACTCAAGCACAGGCTTTCCATGGACTGCAGACTGAATATCTGCTCCACGGTGGAACTCTATGGGACGCAGGAGGACAACTTGTGTTACCATTGTCTTCACCAGGGCCTGCAGGAGATTAACTGCGGTGGTACCTGGAGCGTCTCCTCCTCCCCTTCTTCACTGGTCTTTGTGTCTGTACAGTTGTTTCTTTCACATCTTCCCACTCATCTTTCCCAGCAGTTGGGCACCGGTTTTCTTCCTTCTTAAACACATCAACATCTTCACTGATTGGCTCAACCTTGGCCAGCAGTGAGTTCATCTTGGAGCTGACTGGAACTGGTTCTGTTCAACACAAGGGAAGCTTCTAGTGGCTTCTTACAGAAGCTAGCCCTGCAACTGCTCCATGTCCAAAACCTTGCCATGGAAACCCAATAAAGCATCACATATATTGGTGTGCCCTCTTGGATTCTTTGAGAATGGCTTACTGTTAGTTACAGTGAAATATTGCCTAGAATGAAATCTATAAAATCAGAGAAAAAAAAAAGTTGATAGTAATGCCTAATGAGATGGTACAGTAGACTAGGAGATTATTCTCCCTACACTTCTAATTTTTTATTTATGATTAGCAAAATATTAATAGTTAATTACCATCCTTAAAATTAATTTCTTCTTTAAATAAAAACCAAAACATGGTAACATCAATCACTTTTTGATGTTGCTTGCCCAAGTTAGCATAATAAATAAATATTAAGAAACACAGATTTATTTTAATATCTTTAAGAAGAAGCAGTATTTTTAATATTAGACAGGCACAAATTTGCCTTAAATAAGAAATCAAAATAAAAAGGGGTTACAGCATTATTTTTTCTCTCTACACTTGCACACCACAGCATTTGATTTTCTGTTCCTTATACATGATTTTCTTAATGCCACAGATGTTAATCATGAATTTTTTTCTGGTTCCAGTGCAGACACTGTAAATCACAACAAAACCATTAATGAAAAGGCCAAGTCAAGTAGCTACAGTAAATTATCTTCAAAGACCTGCTCACACTTTTGTTCTTCAGTACAATCTTCTACAAGTGAAATTTAGCATTTGTTCAGTTTTATCTTGGGAAGGCATACAAGATCAGATTTTCTGGAAATGTTAAACTGTCCTATAGCTTAATTGACTGTTTTTTGAAGACAAATGGAAATCATAGTCTTTATGCACTGAATAATTCTCTTTTGCCTAAACATGGAATATGACTGAAAATTCTAATTCACTAAAGTTCTGTACTTTATCATTAGATATGAAATTAATATGGGATCTTTTGAGTTTTCTGTGTTAAGACCTTAACAATGTTATAAACTGATGAATGTACTGCATTTTTTTCATGATAATCTATTATAATTCTTCTTGGGAAGTTTAAGGAATCTCTTGGAGCATAAGACTTCTATTGTACAAAAATTCTCATTATGAATCAAACACGTAGGAAAAGCATATTCATAGTATCGCTATGACAATCCAATTATCTTCTGAACATAATTGGATTTTCAGTCATTACGTTGTTTTCAACTATGAGATGAACTATGTCACTTTCAAGACTAAGCAAAAAATGAGTGTGATAAAAGGAGGACTGGCAGGATGTTTGGGTTTTTTCCCTGTATCTTCAGGAAGATTAGAGACAAAATCACACAAAGACTCTATTCAGGTATTTTATGTAGGATGCCTAAATTCGTTGGAAGAAAATCTCTGGAATACTTATTGCAGACAGACTGGTGATTTTGAAAAATGTTTTTCTCCATGTCTCTACTAGTTTCTTAGACTTGTTTTAGATGAAGATTCATTTTAGATATAACTGAAGCCTGACTCATTAAAGTCAGATTATATTAATATTTTTTCTTTATTTATGGTGTGCTGTAATAGTTTGATAAACACTTGCTCAGCCTATACACATTATGTTTCCCTTCTTCTCTCATTGTCAGGAGTAGAAACAATCAAATAAATATGTGAGAAAAAAAGAAACCTTAAAAAAAAAGGCAGCATACTATATAATTTGTTCAGAAAAAAAAAATAAGGGCAAAAGAAGCATCATTAAACACTGGAAGGCACTTTGTAGCTTTTCAATAATACACAGGGAACGTTCTGGATTATACCTGTATTATTGCACCAAGTAATATGACTAAGAATTTTCTGATGAAGAAAACCTGCTATAGTCTTGTAGAAAATTGTGATTACAGTACTTTGAAATTCAGGAATACAACCTGTTTAGAAAACAGGAAGAACTTCAAAAGAGAGAAAAAAACCCTTTTAGCTTTTTTCCGCTCTGAGAAATTAGGTCATAGGTATATTCACTTCGAAGAAGACAGGTTTTAGTGATCATATATGCCTGGACATGTCCTCTTTGTAACCTCTTGATTTTTTAGAGCAAAATTTAATTTCAATTACTTTGCAAGGATCTGAGAGGCAAATACAAATGTTTAGTCCATATCTGTTTAAAATTCTAGTACATTATTTTTCTCTGATGAAAATAGACTACTGGTTTCCTACAGCTATGGAAAAATATTGGAGAACCTGCAATAACCCAAATACTTAGAATGAGGTAGTAAGTTACATCTTCCCCAGACAGACATTTCCTATTTCACAATTGTTTCAATATATGTATTTACAACAAATTATTCATTCTTAATAGCTAATACATTTTCTTATATCCATGAAACAGACATCACAAACCAGAGATTCAGTGAGTCTATTAATTTATTCAGTGAATTATGAGTATTATATATGGGTGCTGGTGAATACATAACAATATTCATAAACACATTTAAATGTCTGATCTAAGAAATAATTTGCATTGCATTCTCAGTGCTTTACAGTCATCATGTACCTGCTGTTTCATTTCTATCCTTTCCACCTTTAATTCTAACACAAACTAGAAAATGTTAAAAGATGAAATTTAAAAGAAGAAAAATGGTCAATTTAACATTAAGCTTTGGAATTGTAAACACAAATAGTAATAGTTTTTTGTGTGACTTAGCAGATACTTTCCATTCAAAATATAAAAAATACTGTTTAACCAGCTAGTTCTCCCAGGCCTCTTCCCAAATTGTTTCAAATGATAAGGAGAGATGTCTCTGATTTAAAAGGAAAAAAAAGAGTGTAATACACAAACGCACACCATGTTCCTATTAGAGTGATTTTTGTCTGATTCAGCAGGATCTATACCTGATTCACATCAAAGCTATCTTGCATTTCTTTTGGGTCATGAGTATATGTTACTGTGCTGCTTAGTTAATGTCTTCACTCATTTTCTTTAAAGAATTTTCATGTCATCTGGTCCTTGGATTGCATTGTAGCCAATTCTGTTTGACATCTAATTTAAAAATCATTATTGAACATGGAACTAATGCTTGACAGCTCTCTCTGTCTTTTTCTGACAAATTGCTTAGACAAATAAATCAAGATCTACTTGGAGACACATCAAGAAGGAATATTCTCTGTTCTGCAGTCTGAAGTTTTTTCCCTTTAAAACTATGCTTAATAACATCTTGAAAATGGTTTTCTGTAAAGGCTGAAATGGGACAGCACCAGTCTTAGGCTCACTCTTGCAATACCGTAGGCTTTCCATTTTGAACTAAACATCCTTTAGAGAGGACAGAAGACTTAGCTTCACAGAGTGCTGGGCCATCTCATTTAAACTATGTATCACCTAAAAAGACTGGACCAGATTATTCTTGACGGCTCTTCTAACCTGGCATTCTATGATTCCAGTAATAAAGCATTGTGACTAAGAGTTTAAAATTATGTGGAGCTTCCACAGCAATAGATAAGAAAATTCCCTGGGAAGGATGCCTTACCTAGATAAGGATTATGATAAAAATACAATATTCACTTTTAGGATTAGCCCACTTCCCTCCATTAGATAGAATTTTAAAAATCGATAATTGTCCTTTGTAAGTGAGATGAACTAATCAGAATCATTATAAATTACACATAGATAAGAAACCCGTTGCTCATTACCTCATGAAGATTTCAGACCATATGAACACTGCTATGAAAGTCGTTAACACATTTTTAAATGAAACTACAATAGGAGAAAATATTTTGATTCTCTAGTGAGAATCAAAAATTGTCTCCTAAATTCCAAGCAACTTTGGGTGTCTGTGAGGGTGCTAGTCAATCTGTTATTCGCATTTATAGTGCTGCAACCATTTCAAAAGAAAATCAGAACCCAGGGACTTCTAATACTCCCAACATAATCTTAAAAGTTTGCATTTTCAGACATCAATTATTCAAATCCATTAACCATTATCACCTCCAGTCTGGAGCAAGGAGGATCAGGTTCACTAGAATTTAAAAAACACTGGATGTGCACAAGTCCATGCTTTAACGACTTGGTAGCCTTCTATGATGAAACTACTAGCTCAGTGAATAAGGCAGTTAGCAGTAGGGATTGCTGATCTTTTGACATTATACTCAATCATCTAACGTTAGATTCCAAGGTGATTTTGGACATGGAAATTATGGAATCATAGAACCACAGAATGGTTTGTGTTGGAAGGGATCTTAATGATCACCTAGTTCCAGCCCCCCTGCCAGGGCAAGTACATTTCGCACTAGACGAGGCTGCTCAAGACCCTTATCCAGCCTTGCCTTGAACATTTCCATGGAGGGGGGCATCCACAATTTCCCTGGGCAACCTGTTCCAGTGCTTCACCACCGTCATTGTGAGGAATTTCTTCCTAATGTCTGATCTAAATCTTCCCCCTTCCAATTTAAAGCCATTCCCCCTCATCCTATCACTACAAGCCCTTGTAAAAAGTCCTTCCCCATCTTTCTTCTGGTATTGGAAGGCTGCTATAAGGTCTCCCCAGTCTTCCCTTCTCCAGGCTGAACAAACCCAACACTCTCAGCCTGCCTCATATTAGAGGTTCTCCAGCCTTCTGATGATCTTTGTGGCTTTCTTCTGGACCTATTTCAACAGCTCCTTATTGTCCTTATGTTGGGGATTCCAGAACTGGACACAGTACTCCCAGTGGTGTCTCACAAGAGCAGAGTAAAGGGTAAGAATCACCTCCCTCAACTTGTTGGCAATGCTTCCTGGTGGCACAAGAGCAGTCCATCCCTGTGTGCCGTAAAATGAGTTGGCAGGGAAGAAAACTAGTTAGGCTGAATAAAGAACTTTGCATTGATCTCAGGAAGAAGAGGAAAGCTTACATGCTTTGGAAGAGGAGGCAGGCATCCCAGGAGGACTACAATGGTGAGGTGAGATCTTGTAGAGATAAAATTAGAAGAACTAAAGCCCAACTGGAACTTCAACTGGCCAGTTCACTGAAAGACAGTAAGAAATGTTTCTTCAAGTACATTAACAACAACATGAGGACCAAGGAGAATCTCCCTCCTTTACTGGATGCAGGAGGTAAAGTAGTGATGAGGGATGAGGACAAGGAAGAGTTACTTACCACCTTCTTTGCTTTGGTCTTTAATAGGAAGGTGAGATGCTCTCAGGATACTCAGCCTCCTGAGCCAGAAGATGGTGAGAATGAAGCTCCAACAATACAGGAAGATTTGCTTAAAGACCTGTTTGACCAATTATGCATACACAAGTCTATGGGGCCAGATTGCGACCCTCCCAATAATATTAAGGGAGCTGGAAGAGGCCCTCACCAAACCCCTTTCCCTCATTTACCAGTAGTGCTGGCTGACTGTGGAAGTACTGCCTGACAAGAAACTGGCAAATGTTACACCCATTTACAAGAAGGGTCGGAAGGAGGATCTGGGGAACTATAGGCCTGCCAGTTTGACCTTGGTGCCAGGGAAGGTCATGGAGCAGATCATATTGAGTGCTATTGTAAAGTACACACAGGACTATCAGTTGATCAGGTCCAGTCAACATGGGTTTATGAAAGGCAAGTCCTGCCAGACCAATCTGATCTCCTTCTATGACAAGGTTACCCATTTAGTGGATGAGGGAAAGGCTGTGGATATGGTGTACTTGGATTTCACTAAAGCCTTTGCTGCCATTTCTCACAGCATTCTGATTGAGAAACTGGCTACCATTGACCTGGACAGGCACACCCTCTGCTGGGTAAAAAACTGGCTGGATGTCCAGGTCCAGAGGGTGGTGGTAAATGGAGTTTACCTCCAGTTGGAGGCCGGTCAAGAGTGGTGCTCCCTAGGGTTCAGTGCTGAGTACAGTCCTGTTCAATATCTTTATTAATGACGTGGACGAAGGGATCGAGCGCACCCTTAGCAAGTTTGCAGATGACACCAACCTGGGTGGCAGTGTTAATCTGCTTGAAGGAAGGGAGGCTCTGCAAAGAGGTCTGGACAGGCAGGATCAATGGGCTGAAACCAATAGGATGAGGTTCAACAAGACCAAATGCTGAGTTGTGCACTTGGGGCACAACAACCCCGTGCAGCGTTACAGGCTTGGGGAAGAATGACTGGAGAGCTGCCTGGCAGAAATTTGCTAAGTACCTTCAATTTAACATTTATGTCTTAAAACCACCATACTTTAGGTGTCCAAACATTCCCAGATGTGCTACTTTCAAGACAAAAAGCACTTGTCTTCAAGAGGCTGACCATGACACCACTTTAGACACATAGGTTGTCCTGTGTCAGAAATATGGGAGTAACACCCAGTTTTTCCATAACAGAATGGTGATTTGAACTGTCTCTAGACCTTTGTCTGTTCATCTGCATTTGGGAATCTTTCATTTCTGTGTCCATGGTAACCTATATCCAACAACTGACATAAATGGTGCTGCAAGTTGACTCTTTAAATCAGGAATTCTGAATGTTTTAATGTATAGGTGATAGCACAAGTAAAACAGAAGTAAAAGCCTTCTTAACAGAATGGGGAGAGAGTAGAAAATGACATTGAGTTTTTGTGCCAATAATTGAATTTGCATGTAGAAAAACAAAAATTAAAAGCCGATATATTTATATTTGCTGATACATGGTCTAATAATGCTTGATTTATATAGAACTGGAGTAAGACTATACAAAATTTTGTGGAATCATTGAGAGAAAGATAGAATGAGAAAGTGCTTCAAATATCATCCAAGAAAAAACTAACTATAGTGGATAGTGCTATTCTTGTAAAGTCACACACACACACAAATGCATACCTGAAAATGAAATGGTATTGTCTGAGCCAGTTAGAGTCCTTGGGTATTATATAGTTTTTGACCTGTAATTATATACTATCTCAGTTATTCAATTTTCTGAATTCTCTGGCTGTCATAGAAAATTACTTTATTTCTTTAGATTTTTTTTTCTCCTTTGGAATATAAGGGAGGACAAGTTTCTCTTAGAAACTTTAATCTCCAATTAAATTATAGAAGAATTTTTTCTTATATATTCCAAAATGCCTTTTCTGATTTTATACGTACTTTAAAATATAATTTTAAACTCATAATACTTACTTGGACTTATCTTTTAGTTGGTCTACATTTTTTCGGTTAGAATTGGTATGTATGTATTATATATTTAGTTTGGTTAGTTAAGAAAACCAAGATATTAAAATCTTAAATTACTAAGTGGAATAATTTTCCAGCCAAAATAACAGAATCTGTATGACCATTACAGTTATTATGTTTCAATTTTTCTAAACACATGCAAACTTCTCTATGTACAATAATGTCTTCAAACTGGCTGTGGTGGTTTGACTCTAGACAGAAGCCAAACCCCCACTCAGGTGCTTCTTCATGCCTCCTCAGTAGGACGGCAGAGAAAATAGGAGGAGCAAAAGCTGAAAGTTTATAAGTCAAGATAAAGTCAGTACAAGTGAAGAAAAGCTCTATGTACAAGAAAAGCAAAAAAAAAAAAAAAAAAGATAATAATTTGCTCATTACTTCCCAACTGAAGGCAGATGGTTAGCTGTTTACTGAAAAGTGGTGTTGCAGCACCTGTAATGCATTTTTTGGGTAGACAAATGCAATAACCACAAACATCCCACTTCCTTCTTTTTTCTCAGAGATTTTATTGCTGGGAATGTGATCATGTGGTGTAGAATGTGACATTTGTGTGTTATCATCAACACTGTTTTGGTCACAAAACCAACTATATGCTAGTTTAGTCCAACATTTACATAAATACAGACATATTGTATTTGGATAACTTACACTTCAGGGTGATTTTATGGTTGATTAAGACAATACACAGTGCACAAATTACGACACAAATATTAAAAAAAAAGATAAATCAAATAGATTCCAGACGTTGAAAGGAATATTCTGATTTGCAAGACAACTTCATTATTGTGAAACTGAACGATATGACTCCTTGTTTTCTTCAGGGAGACACCACGTAGTCTGTTCCCCATCACCTTTTCAGGAACTTTGCTGGTAACATTCCTGCCTTGATAGTCACAGGGAGTCCGTGTTACAAAGGAATCAAAGCAAAAACTACTGGTTGAGAAACAGCTCTCATAGTTTACACATTGTTGTTTCTGGTCAAGTTGTTCATCTATTAAGGAACAGTCTCTATTGAAAACTGATATTGTATCAATGCAAATCAGCTTAAACAAAATGTACATATCCAATATGAAAGTATCTAAGAAAAAAAAACAGTTCAGAGTAGAAAATAACAGCCATTAACAGCATACTTGTACAGTTCATACATTAATGACTGGTTGCTTGCAAAGCTGAAATAGTAAATCACTTTTAAAGAAAAAAACTACAGATAGACTTGTAAAATATGTATTAATGTAAAATAAAAGCCTAGCATCAAGTTAGGTGAGATATATAAGTAGTGAGAAAAGTTATTTAAGACTCAGGATACTGCTTAAATATTATTTTTTTCAACACTAAGCTCTAGTGTCTAATAGCTAGAACATTTCAAAGTCAAAAGTAAAAGGTATTGAAATGTCAGGTATTATTTCTACAGATAAGCGTATGCTAGGATTGCATCTATAATTATTTCACTTGTAATCTTTTGTTTCCCACTGTTAGTTAATAGTTGACCTTCCCTCTGGTTAAATTATCCCTTTTTCTTTCTCATTAAGATTGTCTGGCTTTGAACAACAAGATGCATATAGATGAAACTAACACAGAAAAGCATTGACTTCCAGCTATGACTGAAAACAAGTTGTGTTTAGAAAATCCTGGCTTTGGAATTTCTTTCCTACTAAGGTGAAAAGATTGCAATCATGCATCTCCTTTTTGTAAGGAACTTCTCTCATTAACTTAATTTGCCTCATAAATTATGAGGTAGACTAATTTGTTTAAGGTTTATGGAGTAGTGTAAGTTGATTACATCTTTCTTGAGTAAAGAAACCAGCTTGATGGAATTTATTTTCTAATAAAAGCTAATCATAATACCAAAAAGCCCTAAAGAGTCTAACAAACATACTTTGTGGGTTTTTTTTTCCTTCGTTTCCTTATCTAAAATGGCAAAAAGTCATTTTAAAAAAAAAGATTTTAAAATGTTTTACTGTGTAAACAAATGGATGATCAGACCTTAGGGTGTAGTACTCAAATGTTAGAACTTCAAAGTTTTCCTGAAAACTCCTCAAAATAACTTGCTTAGTTCTATACAAGAGGCAAGGCTAGAAAAAAGACATTTAGCTCAGTTAACTAACCTTCAGCACCTAAGCACTGTTACCCTTCAGTATTCTATCAATATGTATATGTAAATCAATTTCAGTTAGTTGCACCATTAGCAGATATTTTAAATTTTGCTCACTGAGTTGGGTTACTGTAGCATGGCTAGAAATATCTTCATCAGATTTACTCCCATATGATTTCATCAGAGTCTATAATTGTGTCACGTAGCCTCTGGGTCTGATGATTTATCCATCATTGCTAAAATTTTATCTATGTGTCTAGTAGCATTGCACACGAAAGTAAAAAAGCTTTTCCTAGAACTACATACCCTAAATTACTGTACTAACCTTATAGAATCGCAGAAACAGCACTTCATAAGCATTATGACAATTAATTAATTGTAATTTGCAGATTATTATTATTATTATTTACTATTAGTTAAGGACACCATAAGAAACAGACAATAATTTCAGATAAAACTCAGGGTAAAATATTACTTAAAATTATAATAATTAATATTCTGGTACTAGTATGCTAAGACTTTAAAAATATTATACCCATGTTTTACATGAATTTACATGAATTTAAAACTATAAACTCTTTACACATGGTAGTTAATAAACATTTAGTTATCTATCCATCTATGTTTCAGACAAGATAGAGGAGCAGAGCAAGTAATGAATTACTTTATCCTAGTACTTACTAACACACTACAGAGGAATCCTGCTATAATAAAGCCTTGTAGGCTTGTAAGAGACTGTAAGACTCTCTTAAGGTGACTGTCTCAACCTTGCTGACACTTGAGACCATAAACCAGACTGGAGTTTTATGGTTGTGCTGGTATCTGGTGCAGAGCTACCGAAGAGACTGCAGAGACCATCTTCTGTTTATGCAAGAGATAACCTAATCCCTCTCGTTAAGCACCAAGGTGCCAGGGAGCTGGACAGAGGGGCCTGGAGACCCCCGAAGACCTCCCCCAGGATGCATGTCTATCATCACCAGGTGGAAGGGATGGTTAAGACACTATAAAAGAGGAGAAATATCAAGTTGGAAGTGCTCCCCCACCGAACATCGAAGCAGGACCTGCGGAACGCTGCTGGATCCATGGTGGTAGCTATACTTTCTCTCTCTCTCTTTCTCTCATTTTCTCCCTCTCTCTTCTTCTTCCTTCTCTCCTTTCCTGTTCCTCTCATCTCTTTTGCATAGATTATAATAAACTATAATGTTTGATTGTGACATTTGACCTCGTTTGTGTCTTAATTTCGCCCTTGGGATCATTTCAAACACTCTCAGATCAGTAACAGATCGAGACAAGGCAGTCTTAAGATTTTTGCAAAGAAAAAAAAAAGACCATTTTCTCTGTTTCAATGGAGGAATGAAAATTTGCTTAATGGTTTTAGCATTAGTGAGAAGATGAGAATAAGACAAATAAAGGTAATATTACAACCTCTGTGTTTCAACTCAATTAAAAAAAAAAAAATCCGCTGGAAATAGGATTAGCTCCTGAATTCTCCTTTAAGAATAACTCATCTAAAAAACTGAGGAGAAAAGAGAGACAGACTCATAGTTTAGATTTATTCTTCCAGATATACCTGAACTTTTCCAAGAGAAAAGAACTGATATTTCAAGTTTGGTTCCTTTGCATATAAACAGATAAAAATAAAGGACATTACTTCTTTTTCTCTATTCCACTGAATCAAAACTCTGAACAGCTGCCAGTCATTCTCATTACAATCTTCCTGGTTTTCTTTGTCTGAAGAGTAGCAAAACAATTATTCTCTTGTCATTACCCATGGTCAGTTGATTAGGTCGCTTCCCTAGAATTAGGAGATTAGATAAGAGTCAATTCCTTTTAGGCTAGACGGAGTCCAGAACGGTTTGGTTAGAAATCAGAGAATCATAGAATCCTCTGGTTGGAAAAGACCTTGGAGATCATTGAGTCCAACCGTACCCACCATCTGCTAAACCATGTCTTTCAAAAACTCATCTACCTGTTTTTTAAACACCTCCAGGAATGGTGACTCAACCACCTCCCTGAGCAGCTGTGCCAGTGCCTAACCACCCTTTCGATAAAGAAATTCTTCCTAATATCCAGTCTGAACTTCCCCTGGCACAACTTATGGCAATTTCCCCTTGTCCTATCACTTGTCACTTGAGAGAAGAGATCAACACTCAATCTTCCACAGTAGCCTTTCAGGCAGACATAGACAGCAATGACATCTCCCCTCAGCCACCTCTTCTCCAAACTAAACAACCCCACTTCCCTCAGCCATTCCTCACAGGACTTGTTCTCCAGCCCCTGCACCAGCCTTGTCACCCTTCTCTGGACATGCTCCAACACCTCAATGTATTTCTTGTACTGAGGGGCCCAGAAATGAACACAGTACTCGAGGTGTGGCCTCACCAGTGCTGAGTGCAGGGGTAAAATCACTTCCCTTGTCCTGCTGGCCACGCTGTTTCTGATATAGGCCAAGATTCCATTGGCCTTCTTGGCCACCTGGGCACACTGCTGGCTCATTTTGAGCCGGTTGTCAGCCAACACCCCCAGGTTCTTCTCCACCAGGCAGCTCTCCAGCCATTCTTCCCCAGGCCTGTAACACTGCATGGGGTTATTGTGTCCCAAGTGCACGACTTGGCATTTGGTCTTGTTGAACCTCATCCCGTTGGTCTCAGCCCATCGATCCAGCCTGTCCAGATCTCTTTGCAGAGCCTCCCTTCCTTCAAGCAGATCAACACTGCCACTCAGCTTGATGTCATCTGCAAACTTGCTAAGGGTGCGCTCGATCCCTTCGTCCACGTCATTAATAAAGATATTGAACAGGACTGGACCCAGCACTGAACCCTGGGGAACACCACACTTGACTGGTTTCAAACTGTATTTAACTCCATTTACCATTATCCTCTGGGCCTCTGGGCCTCTATGCAGATGTGAATAGCTGCTGCCACTTCTGTAGTCCTTTGCATTTGGCTGTTTACCCATGATAATCTAACTCATACTAGAGTTTTGAGTGAGAAGCTAGCAACTGCATAAAGTTCCTGAGCATAGATTAGAAAGTAGTTAGTGGAAAGGTAGATAAGGTGTGGTTCTCTTTGTCATGTATTCATTTTGGTAGCAGTAAATCCTTGATTATGGTTTGGTGTGAAAGGAAATAATATTGTCCCACTGTGTTCAAGTGTTGTTGTATCAAGTTACAGTTGCTTAGGACGGTGGGATCTCTCCAGTGTAAAACACAATCCTCACCTTTAAAAGGGAGTGGTTCATTACTGCCTCCTAAATACTAGATATTAAAGCATTTTTTAAAAGATTCCTTGTAATATGACATGGGTTTACACTGTTGCATTTGAAGGTAAGCAAATGACAGAACTCTAATGTGGAATTTAAAGGAAGTGTTTTCTGTATAACTCTTTCACTGCAATTTCAAATCTACAAATATTTGTTACATGCTGTCAAATTTTTGATTGTAAATATTTCCCTCTTTTTCTCTGTAAAACAGAAACATACTTTTGGTGGTTTTGTTCATTTCTGAAAGTAAAGAAAATTAAAACAGAAAAAGTAAAATAAAGGAACATATTTCTAAGCAGTCATGTGGTTTTGGTTTAATTTTTCTTCTGATTCTAACACACAGAAAAACTGCTGTCAGCAAGTGCCAAGTTGCCTGATCATGGGGTTGACTAGCTGTTACGTTTTTCATCTGTCATGGTAAGCATCTTGTTGCACCGACTTCAGATGTCAGCAACAATGAGAGCCCTTGCTTTTTCTGGAACTATAAAGCTGGAAATGACCATCTGCTCAGCCTTCTGTTATCTGAATTCTTCCCTAGAAATAGTTTCAAGAATATATGAAGAAATTAAAAGAAATAGATAATGCATAAGATTATGGCAATATAATTTTAACACTTTCTTTTCACTTCATAAGGTGTATTTCAGTTAGACACAACCAAAAAAATAAAAATCAAAAGGAAATTTTTGTAGTTCAAAATGGTTTTGTTTATAGCATTGAGTTATTTAGCACTGCAATTAATTACCTTATAATTATTTTTGTATAATTTTAATATTATTATTATATTTTTAATATTTAAGATTATTTTGATTATATATTCACATAAAAACTTTGGAAACAGTTTATTCAGCAGCTATTTGTGCTAGAATAAGGGTTATAGTACTAGAACATCATCAAAATAACAGAGTAGATATACTCTCTGTAGAGTTTAATTAAGAACAAGGAATGAGTATGGTGCTTTTTTCATTAAAAATACTGCACATAAAGGATTCTCTCTTCCTTCCTAAAAAAAGATCCACACTATGGCTGCCCAATGCAGAGCATTTTTACTCGCATTTTTAGCTGTGTGCTTAGTTACCTGATTCAGCAATATGATACTGTTATTTCTCAGTATGTAGAACACTGGGTTATTGAATGTGGGTGGTGCCAAATATGAAGTCAACTTCGAAAGACAGTAAATCCTTTTCTATTTTACTGTAATTGCAATAAGTATAATGGGAACTTTATTTTAATATTTAGTATGTATACAGACAGAAATCTAATAGATATCTTATTTAAAAGGGTCCTTATCCAAGAAAAAATGAAGTTGGTGGGAACATCCTCACTGTCTTGAATGAATTGTGAATCAGGATTTCCCTTTATTAGCCACTCACCTCTTGAGAAGTGTGAAACATTACAGGCCTCAAAGCTATTAGGATTTTCAATATGGTTATAGTGCAGTGGTTTCTAACACTGACTTTTTTTTTTGTCTCTTTTCTTTCTCACAAAAGCTATTCTTCCTTGAAAAGGAAAAAAAAAAGTGTAATTACATATTCCATAGAATAGAATCAATTTGAAATGCAGTGTCACAACTGAATAATTCATTTTGTAACATTATGTTCATGTGGTAGAAGCTCTTAAAAAAATCATACAACAGCTCACTTATTTGGAGCATCTATTTTTCTTCTTTGTTTTTCAAACTGGAACAAGAAAACTGGAAAGGTTTCCATAGTGTGTTTCATTAATAAGACAGATGTGACTGGTAGTTTGCCAGCAGTTTTATTCTCAGTTGATGACTGAGTATTAAAAGCTACAATCAAGAAAAAAAGCATTCAGTATTCAGAGGGTTTTTTTTTTACATTATTTTAATATAATTTTGTAAAGCAGATCCTGTAAACATTACTAAAAAATACACAACAGGTGGTATCGTTGATATTGTAATTTGTTGAAAGTAGCCACTACTTCCTTTCCCAACTAAAGTAATAAATTCATTCAGTAACTTGAAAAATTAAGATTTTTGAGTAATTTTAATTCTAGCATTAACATCTTCCAAAAAAAACCCCAACACACAGAAACTTTTCAATTATTTTCCAGATCTGAAGCAGTATGAAACTTGAGCAGTGAAGTTCAGAGTGCTTTACTTCAGAGAAGAACATATCTTTGGTAAAAAATTATACTATACTAATAACTAGCTATATAATATAGAATTTTTATTATGAATATTGTTGTGGTGGTGATGGTTGTTATTGTTACTATTGTTGTTATTATTATTGTTGTTATTATTATTATTAAAGCTGCTCAGAATACAACAGTCTCCTTTCTTCCTAATTCTCTAGTCCCAGATTCAACAAACACCAACCAAACAAAACTTTCCCAGAATATTTTGAAACTTAGACACTTGGATACTCCTGCAAGTGTCTCCCTACTGTAAAGCAAAGTAAGGATGAGAAGCAGATTCCTAACTAATTGTTCTAATCACTGGGCTACACAGGGTGAGGAATAACCTTTTAACAATTCTTGGGTGTTTTTGTTGGTTGTATGAGAGGTTAAGTTCACTGTGACCTGACTGGAAGGAAAACATCTATGTGGTCCTTGAAGCTTGAATTTATACTCCAGTATTTTTTTGCATATTTGGGAGTCTGCTGTTTTACTGACAGTCATGGGAGAAAGTATCTGTCTCTGCTGACCTCTATGGACCATTACTTCATTGATGCCATACAAATGCAATACAGATTCCAGTAAGGTTAATCGAAAAAAGGACTTACTTTCCTCATGCAAATGCATAACATTTTTTTGCTTCTCTTTGGCTGTAATTCTCAGCTTTTATAGTCAATATTCTCCTCCAAACTTTAGTGCATCTAATCTTTCCAATATCACCATGCCCCTTCGTTTCCCTTCTCAAGCTGGAAAAAAAGGAATAAATTAGATTTTTTTCAGTGAGAATAAAAGTTGTATTTCCATTGCTGTGTAAAGGTCTGAGCTGTTATGCTGGGAAGCAGCTGCAGTATTTACCTTGTTGGTGTCTGATTACATTTTTCTTCAAGGAGCTATAAAATTCTTTTTCCTCTCTGTAGTGGTTATTGGGTGTTCTTCAGCGAGGAATGTATAATTCACTTAATTTTACTTTTTACACTGAGTGTGTATTAAAATATTAAATGGCTGTTATATGTGGAGGTGTTTTTTTTTCTGGCTATAGACAAACCAGACATAACAGAAATGAAATATTCTTGAATGTGATAACTGTAACGTGACAAATTCTCAACCTGTTTCTCTCAGATAAACTATCGGGATGTTCATAGCATATATAACTAGTTTCAAGTACAGATATTGCCCACTTTAAGTTATGTAAAAAAAAGACAAAAAATATATGATCAAGAAAAGAGCAATATACCTTGAATTTTGGAAACCTAAGATGAATTTTCTAAGATAAATCCTATTATTTTTCACCTGTTCTTTATATCATAACGTTTCAAAAAAAAAAGTAGCTTTCATCATTAACAATCACAAATATACATAAACATTATGTGACTTATCATGGTTATATCTGTGATCAACAAACCCAGTGGTAGAGAAAAACAGGGATCTGTTCCTAAAATTCCTGAAAGACCAATAATACCAAAAGAGTCAACTGTTTATTACAGGAGGTTGTCAAGTACATCTAATATAAGACAAGCAAAAGTCTCAATGTCATCCAAGAAGAGTGATTTCAGATAGCATACTTGCTGTCATGTTTCTTTTCTGGTGGCTTGATTAAATATCTAGCAATAAAATAAAGTCAAATTATTCTTTATCACATTACCATCTTTAGCCATTTGATGAAAATATCATGCTCAGATTCTCATAACCTACAGTCTTCTGTTGATAAATTACATGATAAGGACAGTTTTGAAAAAAACTGACAGATTTAGGAGAGAAGTAGCACAACTTGAGTATGTGAAGGAAAAAATAATGTGTACCTTGTAGGAACTAACTATCTCTACATATCTGGTACACTTTTAATTAAGGAATAATAATGGTTATCTCCTCAAATAAAATGATGTCTGTGATGGAGGGTAGGCATCATCTTATCACCTTTAATTATCTCAGTACCTCACACTTATCTTTTCCTTACACAGACATACCATTCTTGAGCTGCGCATATCAACAGAAAAGTTACGCTTTTTTATACTGTTTTGTTATGCGCAGCTGATTCTCTTTCCTCTGTGATATGTATCTTTATGCTCCAAAGTGAATGTAACTTCTACAAAGTTTCTTTCTGGTAACTGGCATTCTTGAAATGAGTTGCTCCTGTTTAATTTTAAAGGAAATACATGATCCTGGTGTCATGAACTGTATGGAAATAATGGTGGAACCAACAAGCAAATTATCTCTGTGGTCTTGATAATAATAGATTAATTTTCCATGTTAATTTAATGCCCTAGTTGGAAAAGAAAGTATTTTCTGCATATCCATTTAAATACTGCTTCTGTCAAAACCATTTTTTTGCTAGGAATGTGTTTATTATTATTCTTTACATTCAACCTTCAAACAAAGATGGCCCAAAGGCTGTAAAATTTACTACATTAAGTTTGTCCTGGACTTTACTTTGATTTAAGTGAGATTTTCAATTTTATTTTTAGATTGCATGACAATCATTTTATTTCAAAGTATACTAAAAATTTTTAGCATAATTCCTTTTGCAAATTAGAAGGGGAAATAATTGTTAATTGAAAAAATAATGACAATTCCTGTGATTTTCTATCTTCTTTGTTTTTTTTCTTCTTTTAAGCAAATTGGAAAAGAATTTTCTGTTCCACTGGAATAGTTTCCACTTCCAAAGGAAATATTTTGAGTCATGAAAACTCCCTACATGCAATTGTATGCACATAAATTAAGCTAAACAAAACAAAACTCTAGGAATTTGAAGCCTGTCCTATCTGTCCTGTCTCCATCTCCAGAGACCTTCAGTTTTCTTTCTCTCTTTGTGGACATCATATCTGATTGAATGGGCCCGTAAAAGGAATTTAATTACTAATGATGATCAAGGAGTATCACAAAGTCATCGTATTTATATTTTTATAAAAATACAGTTTGCTATCTCCCAGTAGTGTTATAGCGAGCATAAAACATTGTCTTTCTTGTGGTTCTGTAGTTGCAGAATACAATGTTGTTCTGTTCAGAAATAGTTGGACTGTGATGGTGATTAGCCTAGGACACAATGGCTAATTTACCCAGGAAACACTGGAAAGCCAGCTGGGCACTGTTAAGATTAGCAGCCAATCAAAAATGTAGAAAAGCTCTTTATCATGCAGAAGAGAAACTCAATATGAACAGAAGACAGTGAAGAAAGAATCGGTTGTTCCAGGCAAAAACTGTGTGTCTCTCAAAACCTTTTGTTGTTTTAGGTTAGTAAATGAAAAAAACCCTAAATGCTATTCTCCTTCTTGAAAAATAACTTATACAAGCTCACATGTCAAGTAAATCTACACAATGTAATACTTCGACTACTAAGTGTCAGATCAGAAAATTTCAAAGAAAAGAGGGAATAGAAACTTATAAGTTCTTGGACAGTAAAAATGATATCTAAAGTACGTTTTATTCACTCTGAATCCAAATTTTCCATATGCAAGTTTTATAATGGAGGATTCTACAATTTCAAATGATCAAAAGTTCAATTCTGAAGAACAGAGCTTTTTCTTGAAATTTTATATGATATTTTCTCTTACTAGATAATGCCTTAGGCTTATTTAATTTAGTAGTGTCAGGAAGGTGACTTAATTCTTCTGTTTCCACTACTGATGTTCTGTCAGATTAGTTAGTATTCTTAGTGGTTTTACTGATACTTCACATGGGAATATCAGAATGAATTAAATAATACCACTACAGGTGAGCATTCACCCATATAAAAGAATATTAGGTATTTACTTTCTGTGCAGGCTTAAGTTGTTTATTGACGTGCTTTAAGGTTTAGCAGGAGGTCAGTGACTTAGGGGATAATCCATGCAACAATATCTGTGAAAAAACAGTTTTACTAAGCCTGTGTGAAGACCAAAAAAAAATATTGAGTATTTGCAAGATTTTAATTACTTAAGGTATGTACGAGCACGATCCACGCTTTACGAAAAGTCATGTGAAGTTCGGTACATTTGTGAAACCAACCCAGTTGCTATCACATATTAAAACCCAATTCATACAATTGCACTACTATCTGATATTAGTAATAATATGGCTTTGAATAAATCCAGAATGGCTGAGATTAGGAACAGTTTGAAGAGCCCTTAAGAAGCTTGAAATCTTAAATAAGCCATGTTACACGATGCTTATTAAATCTGTTTCGTGACTGGACTAAAAAGATGAAATTATAGAAAAAGAAGCTAGGAAGGGGTAAAATAACGGCCAAAAATATGATTTTCAAAACTGTATGTTTTTTGAATGCCATACAGTGTAGGAAACTCTATTCCTCAACTTGCCTCTTCAGAAAGAGTAATATGCATTAAGAATGTTGTAAAAGCACTCAAGAGGTGAACACTGTGGTTTTTTCCATTTTGTTATCTTTAGGATAATATCAGACTGTAGCCACAACTCATTACCTCTTTTTCTCTTTCTCTGTTCATTTGGGAAAACATAAGAGAAGATCAGAAATTTTTGCTACCACTTGGAAGTGGGAGTTCAAAAGGCTTTTTTTTAGAAATCACATCTGTGTCAGTAAACTTGCTTTAGATACACAAATCCTTATGAAGTGACAAATTAGGAATTGTAATTTCATAATTACAGACATCTGCATCCTCCATAATTGTACAGCCACATTTTTCTAGTTTAACTTCAGAGTACCTTAGAAAATGACATATTTTCCAAGAAAAAAATAATTTTAGATACACCATAAGGCATTTTATAAATCTGTATGTATATTTCTTCCTTAGTATATGTCTTTCTTCTCTCACTTCAAGTTTCACTGAAATAAACAGGTGTACCCTACATACATACCTATACTGAACAAACTTCCATATATTTCCTTCTTGAGTACTGAATTGTGGTTTCAACTTGCACAACTCATTCTCTTAATTGGGAAGGGCTGATGAAGTTTATGTCTCTGGGAACAGTTTTGGATATTCATTATCCTATTATCTAGGGAACAGTTTTGGATTTTCATTATCCTATTATCTAATGGATGTTTCCGTTTTCTTAGACATCAATTGACCAACCATAACCTATGAATCCAGCAAAAAAGCTGTTTCTGCAGTAGTCATCCCTTTCAGAAAAATTCTTCCTGAAATCCTTCTGTTTGTGCTCCCCTACTCTGGATATTTCAACAACATCAACAACACTAAAAAGGCTGGCAAACTGGTTGAAAAATCAAGAAGTACTATGCTTATTCCTCAGATTTAGCAATTTGTAACTAAACTTACAAGCAAAACCTTCAGCTCTGCGTGGCCTTTTCAAATTATGATAACTGGTCTATTATAGTGTATTTAGAATTATGCAGTTGTGCTATGTCTCTCCAATTTCAAAGAAAAACATTTCACTGCTTAGTAAGATAACAAGTCTTGCAGAGTTGCATTTTGAGACTGAATACCGTCCTGCCTCTTTGAGTATAAGATTTTTCAGCTGTCTCCTCAATTTACTAACATAATGGGATTTCTTTCTCATAAAATGAAAAAAATCTAAGACATTTCCATATTTTTCCACAAGAAATGTATCAATAGTCTTTCACGGTAACCCTGCCATAACCAAAAAACAGAATTCTCATGTAACAGTATATTTACTTTAACATCTGTTATAATAAAAGCAATGCTCTCAGCATATATGCTGATACAAGAGATGCCAGCTGCCAGCTGTCTCATAGGTAAGGTATATTTCAGAGATTAAAATAAGAATGTATGAAGAACTACATTAAAATGCCATAAAATTCATCACAATCACTGATAATATATTTAGGTAAATGATTTGAGTTAACAATATCGATCTAAAAAAATCACTTTTTGTAAATAAAAGCAGCAGGACAGATAAAAAAATTACTGTGTGACATCCAATTTTTATTTCAGTTTTCATTGTAGAAAGTTCATCTTGAAAAAGGCTGCTTATGTAGAAGTATTATAATAGGAAAAAAGGACACTGGTTAAACCCTGTAAATAAAGCTGCCAGCTGTTTCTGCTGTCAGATGGTTACAAGTTTTGTTTCATTTGGCTTGCAGAGTGAATGTGTAAGATTGTAGACGTTGAAGACATGATATATTTATGTGGGGGTAAAGACAACATTTAAATACAAGTATCCTTTGCAAGTTTAGAGATAGTAGAACACATATTTTGACAGAAGACAAAATAATATAAGCAAGACTAGAACATACAATACTTGGAATCTGAGTTCTCTGTGTTTTTCTCCTTTTCATTATCCTCTTGTAAAATAGGCAGTGAGAACAAAGTAAGGTCAGTATTCCTTCAGGGTAAAAAAAGAAAAATTCTGCTCAGTTACTCAAAAGCAACACAGCTCTCCATTTTCACTGGTCTTCCCACCATTTCTGCTTTATAATTCAAATTCTCTGATGACTAGAGGTCTCTTCTTTATCTGACTACCTTCTTATTTTATATGACCTTACTTTTTTTCCCCTTATTAAGGAAAAGTACCAAATCTTAACATTAACTTTTTTCTCTCAGAATGTAATTCAGCACAATCTGAGACAGAACTGTGAGGTTCGTTTTTGTAGAAGTGCCTTTCACCATCTTTTTCCTCTTCTTTTATACTCCCGCTCTTCTTCATTTATTTCCCAGTTATTTAAACAATTTCTCTGACTTTTATTCTAATATTTATACGGAAAACTAGCAGCTTGCAATGTTACAAATGCTCCATGATAGTTTTATGTTATGCTTGTTCACAGTATGTCTTTGGCCTTTCACTTTTGGTGGCTGCAGGCTTGCAGAACACAAAACAATAATGATTTTTAAAAAAGTACAGGACAGACTACACAATATGATAGCAGGACTTGGCTTGGTGTCCATTTTTTTTTACGAGTGCTACATAAGCCAGTGGAACTCCAGCTGGACAGCAGCAGCAATCAAGGTATACAAAATTATTAAACTGAAAATTACCAGCTGTTAAGACCTGTACCTTTTTATGCACTCAGATAAGTCTTGACTGATGAGAGCATCCTCATGTAACCAGCTATGATGACGTTAGAGTAGTTATACATCTTGTGTTTTGAGGGTACAAATCATATTTAATTAATTTACCACAGTAAGGAGAATCTTCAATCAATCAAACCTTCACATAACAAAGCTAAGGCTGTAACTATTATTTAAATTCTGCTTTTTTATAGCATTCAGCCAAAAAAAAAAAGAGGTTTTCTAATAAAAAGTCTGTGGTAAAATTCTTTTTTTTGGTGTCTTGGACAAGGGCTGATAACACATCTTTAAAGAAAAAAATACAGATTTAGGTTTTGTATTTTGCCATAAAAAATATGATATTACTGTAAACTTCAGTATTTCACACTTCCAATTTTGAAAATTGAAAGAGCATGAAAGAAATAGAAAACTGGAAAAGATTACTGTGGAAGTTGCCTTCTATGCTTTACTGGAAATATTGAGTGAGTGCAGAAGACAGAATATGTCTTTGTTGCACGCTGTCAAGTAGATTCTTCTGTCATGGTCTACAATTCTTTTATGAAAGCTTTTCCATGGCTTTCAGGAAACTACACTGTAGTCTCAGTAACTTATAAATACAGGAGGAGTCTAGTTCTTGTAGGTGCTTGTGGTGTGTTCCCAGTGATTGAAGAGTTTAAGATGAACTTCAGAGATGTGTGTGGAACAAAAGAAACAAAAAAATAATAAGAAGAATGGGGGTTCTTTTGAGCTTACGTACAAACCAGCATGACTTCAGAAGAGCACTGAAGAGGAAGACTCCTACAAAAAAAAAAGAGCCCTGTTCTATTTCTCTTACAATCTTTACTAGAATGATATTTTGATGGATGAAGAACCTAAGACAGAGGTAAAAACCTGGAAAGGACTGAGAGAATAGCGTGACTACTCACTCCTCTGACATTTCTAAAAAACTAATTGGGAGCTGGCATTGCTGAAAGCTATCTCATTTTCTCAAGCCAGCAGCTGATTGAGATCAAATACTATGTTGAGTTCTCCAAAAGCAGCAGTATGCATTTCTTTAGAACTATTAATACTAGAACCTAAAACTCTTTTAAAATCTTGTAAAAAAATAAGACTTCAGAAAAAAAGCAAGTAGAGAGCAAGAAGCAGAGCTGAATTCTAGGAGAACTATGGATAGAATCATCATTTATGTTCATGCTTTTGGCATCTAAAGGCATCTTTTGCAACTAAAATGGAAAATCATTGAGTCTCCCAATAGCTCTCTGTCTCAGTGTGGTTTGTACCACATATAGTCTAAGGTTAATTCATGATAAATTGATCAAGTTATGTTCATAACTAGCATAAACATAATAATTATATTATAATTATCAAACTGCATGAAGTTATATGTTACATTATCCAAGAATAATAAAATACTTCATGAAAAAAATCAGAGAAAGCATTCTTTGCAAATCATCAAAGGTATCAATAACTACAGTTATACCTACTCCATTTTATGTGGAAGTTTGTTGATGTTATATTGTCAGATAAAAGAGACTAAGAAAAAGGAGACCATTATAAAAGTTTTTATAGCAGTATTTCTAAGAATGAAGCTAAGCTTTTTATTCTTACATTAGGAAATGTGAAGTGTCTTCTCCAGAGAAAAAAAAAAAAGAAATGTAATAATAACACCTATAATCTTGCTAAATAGATAATATATTCCCACCTAGTAAGTATTTAATTCTAATTTTTGCCTGCAGTTCAACTGATGAATCCTGGTACTCTTTTTTTTCCCCAACTGTCTGCAATTTATTAACTCTTTTTCAGAGGGGATGTGGAGGGAGGGGAAGAAAATTATTTTTTCAGTTCTGCATTGTCATTTATCCTTCAAATTGTGCAAATGAGGCTAACGTTATCTATAGCTCTAATATTACACAATGTAAGCTAAAAGTGCAATTGAGTTGTCAACACTTGATCTTAAAACTGCGTACAAAGATCTTTCAACCACTTCCCTTAAAAAGAAGCCTTAGAATTTTAGCAGCAATGTAATTTTGTCAGCATTTTAATTACTGAAAATTGTATGATGAATATAAACCTACTGGAGAATAGAGAAGTGTTAGCAACATTTACATACCCAGTTAAATATGTTTTTGGGTGTTTTTTTTAAAGATAAAAATCATTAGCATTAATATTTGCTTCCTCTGGAAGATTTTATAAGTTATGTTTTCTGTACTGGTGCTAACTCCCCTTCTGTTAAAGAAGCTACTTCAAAATAAGCCTGGTTAAAAGGTAAGCATTCTGGTTAAGTGACCTCGATCCTACCAAAGACTCCCTGTAGAGGCACACAACTGAAGTGCACATATTTCTGTTCAATGACTGCCCCTAAAACTGGCAATTGTTGTCACGTGAGCTCCTCTTTAATAAGCACTTTGAAAGAAAAATGACAAATGCTTACAAAGTCAAAGCAGGACAAACATAGAGGGAGAAGAAGTATAAAGAACTATGAACTCTAATAAACCATAACAGAATATTTTGGATATGTTAATTGGATTGTAACTACTTCATTAAAACCGACTTCTGATAACAGCTGGTAGTTCATTTTTTTTTAGGAAAAGTGAGAGGCAAATTATGTATTGTTTATGCTTATATGATTATCACAACATGTTTGTTGTCTAATTAAAATGCCATTGTTATGAAAATGTATTTGCTTGAAAAAAAAATTATCAAAACCAGCTGTGAATTTTAAAAAATGCAAGTGCTGGAACCCAGTAAAATTCTGGATATTCATGCTCTTATATAGTAAAATCTCTTGTAATAAAATCTTATGGTTAAAAGAATCTTAATATTTCTGGTTGATCCTTGGACACCTGTGAAGATGAGTATTCCACAGCTGCCCTAGACAGCTTATTCTAGCTTTTGTCTTCCCTCACAGTGAATATTTTCCCCTTAATCCTAGTTTCCCATGTTTGGACTATTCGCTGTCTTGTGGCCTATCACTATACACTCTCAGGAAGAGAAGCCTGGTTCCATTTCTTTCTATAGTCCCATTAAGAAACTAAAGAAAGCAATGAAATGTCCTTTTAACTTTCTCTTCTTAAGGCTCAATTAACCGAGGTCAGTGTTGTTATATTAATGTCCTCTTAAAAGTGAGAAGCCCAAAAATGCACACAGTACTCCAGATGAGGTGCCACACATGCCAGAGAGAGGAAGAATATTTTAGCTGTTCCTCTTGGTTACCCTTGTGCTAATACAAACAAACATTCCTGTGACCTTATTTGCTGCAAAAGCACACTGCCAATTCTTGTTGAATTCTTATCCACCAGAATCCCAATGTCATCAGCTATGTTGACTGCTCCACGTCCTTTTCCACTAGGTTTCCTGCCACATTCAACAGTAGGTCTCAATTTTTGTTAGGTTTCCATTTTATGCCAGTATCTGTTGTTGGAATTTTAAGTCTTTCCCATCATATTGTTCCCTAACCTACTTTTTCACTATTATCTATTTATTATCTTCAAGTCATTTTGAAGGCCTCCTCATTAGATCAACAAGTCTTCTGGCTAAGACGGTCTTATCCCATTTTTTCAGATAGCCTATGTCCTTGTAGTGGGTTAACTTTGGCTGCTCTAACACTCGCTTTCCTTAGCTGCACAGGGCTTGAGAAAATTTAACAAAAGGGTCAGAAGTTGAGCTAAGGGCACGGAGATCATGCAGCAAGTACTGTAATGAGTGAAGTAGACAGGGAAATTAATGTTTGCAGCTGAGAATGCCAACCATATTGTAGGTTGCATCAGAAGAACTATGGCCAGCATGCTGAGGGAGGGGATTCTACCCCTGTTCTTCACTCTGATGAAAACTCATCTGGAATACTGTGTACATCTCTGGAGCCGTCAGCACAGGAATGACATGGACCTGTTGAAGCAGGTCCAGAGGAGGGACACAAAAATGATCAGAGAGGTAGAACATCTCTCCTGTGAAGCCTAGAAAAGAGTCGGCTCCAGGAAGACTTCTTAATACTTGAAGGAGGCTTATAGGAATGATGGGAAGAGTTTGTAGCAATGGGATAAAAGATAATGGTTTTAAACCATTAAAGAAGGTAGGTTTAGAAGAGATATAATGAAATTATTTTTCAGTGAGTGTAGTGAAACACAGGAATGGGTTGCCCAGGGTGAAAGTAGTTTAATTTATTGCCAATAAAATCAGACTAATGAGAAATAAACCCAAATCTTTAAACTAGGGAACAATCCTTAAGGATTGTTAAGGATACTTAACAAGCTTAGGATCCTTAAGGATACCAGCTTGGTATCCTCTCTCTATTGGGTCACAGGTCCTGCCATGACCCTGGATCAGCATGGGCTCTCCAGAGGGTGACAGCCTCCTTTGGGCACACCTGTTCTTGCATGGGTTCCTATATGGGTTGCAGGTGCATATCTGTTCCTGGAGTATCTTCTCCTCATCCTTCTGCACTGACCTTGGCATTTGCAGGGATGTTTGTCTCTTATATTTTCACTCCTCTCTGTCTCTCATCTGATTGCTGTTGGGCAACAGGTTTGGGTTTTTTTCTCTTTCTTGGATATTTTTTTATTTATTTTTCTTTATTGCTCTCAGTTTGTCATATCTGGAATTTCTAGCATTAACTCTTCAAATTGTCCTAAAATAGTGATGTACCTTACTCATAGTGTTGTTTTATACAGTACGAAAAATTTACAGGCTTTCACTGTGTATATTTCGAACCATAACAGTTACTTGTGCTCTGGCTATAAGTGAAAAATTTCAGCAATATATGAATGTAATATTTTTATGATTATTTTTACTTCTGTAAACCAGAAAGATCAATCAAAAAATGAAATAGAAAAAAAAAAGCTGGATTTACGTAATGTTTAATTAATAACATTAGTTTTGTTCCAGTTGTAAGGCTAGGTTCAGAGATCAGAATGATTTTATGAGACTCTCAATCACAGATTTAACTTGAATTTGAAAGAAAGTTTGTGTATTAGGTTGAAGGCCTTCTACATTTGTTTTCACAGACAGAGAAAAATAAAATCCAGGTTATGTGAGTAACTAGGAAGAGAACAGGCAGCTTTATAACAGTGTTTCGTTTTACTTCAGTCCCACACAGTCTTTCACATCCATTTCTTCCATTCTTGTCCTGAAGCAGGAAAGATCACACACAAAAATCTCATCAGCCTGACAATGTGCAAGAGTTTCTGAGCAAACAAATAAGGTAAAACACAAAAGGAAGGAAGAATCATCATGTGGCAGCAGCCTGACAGAATGACAAGTACCACATTGTCTAAGGAACTAAGGTAAATTGGAAGCAATACAGAGATGAAAATCTTTGTTTAATAGTAAAGAAGGGCTGTCTTATCTGCAAACATGCTTTATTTCTGCATTACTCTACCCACGTTTTCTCTTATACTCTTGACAGTGTCCTTCTGATAGAACTTCACAAATTGAACAAGATGGATCTTCCATTTCACTGTCGATTGTTTCCTTGTGTAAAAATAGAGAAGACCCTAGATTTTATTAGAATGGTTCTTAAAAAATTATTAGCTTTTCAACTCAAATCATACATGTCAAAACTTGACTTAGAGTACAATTTAAGTGGAAACATGCAGGTAGGACTTATCTGAAAAAATCTGGAGACCATTTTAGTTTTACTCTCAATAATTATGCAGTGCTGTGGCACAGGTCATCGCATTCTAAGTTAAATTTCTAAAGCAAGTGAATCCCATCAAGCAAGTGCTAGCTTCATATTATTGTTTCTAAAAAGAATCCAGACAGCTTAGCTATAAATGTATATACTGTAGAAGTGTTAAGTAATATGGCATCGATCCACATTCTGATGCAGTATTTTTAAGTATTTTTAAGTATTTTGAAAGCAGTAATCAAATTTTGAAGGAATATATCTTCAGCACATTATCTTGGACGATCAACTTTCCACTGAATTCATATTATTAAAAAAAATTTACAGAAGGTAAAGCTGTGTTGATTAACCTAAGTGAGCACTTGTGAGTGGCTCAAAGTTTAGATATACATATTTGATAATACGTGCTGCTAACAATTTTTCTGGCCAATTCCCTTCTAACATTTTATAAGTTCTAGGGAAATAATTTTTAAATAAAACACAATTTTCCTGCTTATTCAAAGGGTTAGCCAGCAAGAAAACTATCAGGTTTTTATTGTTTTCTTTCTGAAAGAATTAATCTTTGAGGATGAATTCTTTCAAAGATGAGAAATTGTATGCTTGACATACACTCTTGTTATGTGCTGGTGAAGTGCCAAGTAATCTATTTTAGTCTCTTCTCCCCAGCCCACTTTAATCACTGTAAAATTCATTCAAAGGTTCAGCCAATAGCTAGCTGACACAAGTGTCTTGAAACATATAGAAATTTGCAGCTGAAATAGTGCAGATAGTCTGGGTTCATCTTTCTTGTGTTGATGGTAAATGACATATTTATGATTATCAGGCTTTCAAGTAAACCAGAAAAAAAGAAAAAGTGTGCTTGTTTCTTTTTTTTTTTGATGCCAAAGCAGTACATACAAAATGTTTGATAGCTGTTATAGGAAACAATACTTCTTGAAGAACTTACGATAAAGTGTTTCCTTACAGTTATCAGTGGTAGATCTTAATTAACCTTTACAGGAACCTTGCCTTGTAGTTAATTAAACTTGTACAAACCACACTAATGTAATTCTTAATTCTAAACTTACAGTGATCAAAACAGTGAAGATAAACCCTTTTTTGTAGCTTTCAGTTGACCTTGTAACATAACATTTTATACTTTTACTAAGAACACTAACTTTTAAAGGTGTACTATGCTAAAATATAGGTACTATAGATTTTTCTAAGTGTATTCAGGCAGCCATTACTTCTAGAGCAATCTGATCATGGTTACTTCTTTATTAATGTGGCGGGTACCCTGAAAAAATTTAGGTATCATAGATACAGATATATATATATACCTTCGTCTACACACACATATGTATGTGAGAAAATATATAATTTTTTGGTACACAGGTATAGGAATAGTCTTTTGAGAGTTTCCTACTTGGGAATACAAAATCTAATGATGACTTATACCATTATAATTAGAGGTAAAATACAACATTTAAATATTTATACTGAACAACGAGAGTAAGCCAACAAAACAAGTTTGAGACTATGTGAACAGAAGCATGTATTTACCCAAGAATCAGTGAATCCTCAGGATCAAGCTAGCAGATCCACTTGTGGTTCAGGAACTTAAATATGCTGTTATGCAACCAACTGCTAAGCGTTTGTATTTTCTTTCCCATCATGGTTTAACCGTAGCAGCCCCAAGGAATTTGTAATTCAACAAAGAAGACGCAGATTAAGGGTTTTTTAATCTTCTCATGGCTATCTTCCTACTCCAAAGATTAAAGTAAAATATCTTACAAGAGTTATTCATTTTTATGACATAAATCCTCAGTGGTTTCTATATGTTCAGATAAAGATGACCTGCCTCACTCCCCTAAATGGAACAATTGAACTTGAGTAATAATTTAAGTAAAAACTTAATGACCATGTCAGACTAAATTCTACATTTCATTCCATAAGGAGACCATATAAAATGACCAGAGTTGCATTTGCAGAAGTGGAATTATAGTCATACAGAGTTAAACTTGGATAAATTTATAATATGATTGCGTCAGGTTTTGTTTCCATGGAAAATGGCTAACTTTATCTCCAGGTCAAAGTACTTTCAGTGAAAATATGAACACAATCAAAAAAACTTGTAAAATACACAACTATTTTTTTAATTTAAATTTAATTTTAATCTGTTTAAAATTAATTTTGTGCATTCTTTCTTAATAATAATTCCATTAGATGCCTATACTATTTTTTTCCAACTTTTATTAGAATGTTGTATAACTGTTCATGGTATAAGGTAGTTTTATTTTCTGTCAATCAATTACATCCAACCCCTCCAAAAAACCCCACCTCCTCTCTGCCTAGTGCCTCATGAGTCTTTGAACAGTAGCCATATAAGGACTCACATGTTGTGAATTTATGCATATATTACATCTATACTGGTACTCTGAGATAATGTCAGCACTGGTGACAAGTTGCCTCCCCAACAATACTCTGCAGATTGCTTATAATGGTACTCGTATAAAGAAATAAAATATCTTACAATGGTTTGTAGGTAAATAAAAACCTTAGTCTGTTTCATTCCCAGTAAAATATTGGATTGTAACGGATCAGTCATTGTTCATCTATCCTAGTCTAGAGTGGAATGGTTTACAATCCACAATTGTAAGACCAAGATCTTCTAAAATGCTTTTTCAGCCTTACCAATGAGGACGACTCAGTTTCATGAGATCTCATAGGAAAATTCAGATCTGTCCCTTGTGCAATTTGAACAAATCAGATAAAATTTGAGTCAAAATTTACAGACAACAGTGTTCACACATTCAATACTGGGGTAAGCTTTTATTAATGAGCAAAGGTTTTCATAATCAACATTAGGAAATAGTAGGTGTTGACTATACTATGATATTTATACTCAGATTTTCATAGAAGAATACACTGCAAAAGCCAAGTCTGAAACATTTTCTTTGTCTCCTGTAACATCTGCATGAGAGTATATGACAGGAAAAAAACCCAAACAAGTGTATCACCAGTTTCTGATCTGGTAGAATGGGATTCTACACACATAAATATCTATCATATAGACTGGAGTTTACATGCAGCTGTCTTTCATTTGTCTGCTACTGTACTGTAAAATAACTGAGTGGTCTCCCACACTATATTTATGTATGCCTGCTGGATGTGCTGTAGTGAATGGAAGGGACTGGATCCTCAGGTAGCCCACATTGGTCACTTGGAAATACACTGAGTTTCCAATCATGGAAGACAGAACAAAGAACAAGGAATGGAGAAAGAAGCCCTCATCTTGGTAAAAGCATTTGTTTTTATTAAACGTTCATGCTAAGGTTACAGCTTGACATTGCTATACCAAGATCTCCCAGTAACTTTGGTATCAAAGAAATTTAGTGCTACACCGACAAAATAAAAGGAAAAACAAACTACATCAAGAAAGAACAGTAGACCAGTTGAATGGGGAGAAAAGGCTTACATCTGCAAATATCCTTAAATGGATTGACCACTGGACTTAATCTGAGCTGTTCACAAAGGTGTAGAGCAGGAAATAAATAATTTCCGCCAACTCTTTGATGAGAAAGACAATATTTCTTTCTTGTTTTGAACACATGGAGAGTGTATCTGCCCCCTTCCACCTCCAGTTCGTAAGAAGATGGATGGGATGGACAGTTTCTGTATTTGTTATGCATTAATTTCCTTCAGCAGAACAAGAGTTCAGGTGACCCTCTCCTTCTCCTTTGATTAAGTAATCAGCTTGACTTTTTTCTTGTGATATTTTTAATCTATGTGTTAATGTTAATTTGTGACTATAAATAAAGTGATCTTAAAAAGATGTTTCTTGAATGTCAACATGGCCACGAAGTACCTATTTCACACACTGCTAATCTCACTAAAAATTCATATATAATATATGTAGGTGCTAATAAATCCATTCATAAAAGGAAGGGAAAACCAGTTCTTTATTGACTTCTTTTCATTACCAGCTTTCCCTCCTAAATTGGTGGGTGATCAAAATTTTGTTTATTTTGTGCTGTTATTATTCCTTCTTTTTTATCCAAGCCCAAAGAATGTTTGCATGAAGTTTTAGAGTCATCTTCAGATTTTATATCTTATATAATTTTATAAAGAAAATTCATTTGGCTATTTGAGAATGGGGTATAACATATGTATTATTATTTTAAAATATATGAGTTATTTTAAAATCTTAATAAAAAAAGTGACCATATATTTCCTGCTTCCAAAAGATATGTTTGGATAGTTTTAAAAGAGGGTTTTATTTAGGGTGTGAGGTGTTTCTGTTCTATTCAAATGACAGTCTTCAAGTCAAGGTACTGATGCTAATAGGGATTTTCCCAAATATTTAATTTTGGTTTATGTAATCTCAATACATTTACAGACAAGAAATATTATATATTGACATAAGTATTCCATTGTGATCAACAAAATATTGGTAGAGGAGCAAAAGCCTGTTTAATAGTGTTCAGAAAGAAACAGACAAAAAAAAAAAACACCTCAGAAAATCAGGAATTATATGATGAGAAGGTAGTAAAAGGAAATATTTTCCCATCCTAACATGCGAAAGGGATATAATGTTGCACTAAGATCCATCGTAGGAATCCTGTGTCTTCCACCTATCAACATTGAATATCATTACATGCAAAAAATCATCACGCATAATTTATTGATATTTTTTTCTGTGTGATAAACCTTAAATCTTTACTGTGTGATAGCATTTAAAATCTTGATGCAGCATGAAAGATAAAGTAGTAGTTATCAAAAGTTTAAATTGCAGAAGTCTACAATACCTCAAATGTTTTTGACAATTGACCCATTAGATATAGTCTTTACTTCATGTCTAAACATATGTTACACTTCACTATGTGCTGTCGAGAAAGAATGAGCAGTTAGAAAATCTACTGATGACATCACAAGAGATCTATGAAGCATTGTGTGGACAATAGGAAGTACAATCTCCAATTCTGGTGAGCTGCTGGACAGTAGTGACAAAGAAAAAAGTAAAAGCAAAAATATATAAATAAAAGACAGACATAAAATAGTATAAATCAGGCAAGGGGAAATAGAATTGCTCCAATAATCAGCCATCATAACAAAACAAGACAAATCTCTTGGAAAGGCATCAAAGCTGACATGGAAAAATGAAAAAGAAATACACATAGAATAAAACTTTCATAAGTTTCTTTGAACCCCCTAGGGAGCCCTCTGAGGTTTAAAATTTTAAAACTTCAGTGAGGGTAGAATTAAAAATAGGGACAAGATTTTAGATGTACTAAGACGTTTAATTTGCTAACTGCTAGAATTTAAGCACTATACTAATATTCAATTTAACTGCCCTTATTTACTGCCTGAGTTACCTAGTTACCTTTAACAACTTAGAGGCAACATCTCTTCTGCTTTAGACATCTGACATCAGTAGATTATCAGATCATTTACCTGAGATGTTGTCTAGGTTTCTCTTACAGTTTTTTCCTAAAAAAAAAAAAAAAAAAGAAAGCAACTGTCAAGTATTTGAAAAGTAATTAAGATCTAGTAATAGGACATCCTGGACACACAGATGGGTCTGAACTTTCATTTCTCCGAAACCACTACAGCTGAGTAAAGGTCATACTTTGGACTTCTCCATCCTTAAAATCTTTCTTTAACAGCAGGCACACAGCACAGCACAGCTAAGTATTTTCAAAATTATTACGTTTTATCTTTCTGAATAACAACTGCAACAGCTACAGCCTATAGGTCCACATACTTCCCATTTATCAGCAGGTATCCTTGCTGTGGGGAAAGAAACAGTCTACTCTTAGTTGTGATGTCATTATGCCTAAGTGCAGGTAACAAATAAAAACAAATAGACTCAGATTGCATATAAAAAGCATGAACACTAGTCCATAAGTTAGTGATGAGGATTTATGTTAAGTAAGTTTCTTTCCTGCAACTCAATGGAGTTACTTGTATTAGGTCTGGGTGCGCAGGTGCTGGCAGTAGGGGGCTGCAAGGGTGGCCTCTGTGAGGAGATGCCGAGGCTTCGCTGTGCCAGACACAGATGGTTGCAGATTGGGGGAAATGTATTCAATAAATGGTAGAAGAAACCAAGCAGAGAGAAAGGAGGAGGGGAAAAAGTGAGAAACAAAAAGCAGGAAGTAAAGATCTTTTTGTTTCCAACTGCCTGAATCACTGATTAAATACTTAATAGGCAATAAATTAAGTTAGTTTTGCCCAAGCTGAGTTCATTTTACCAAAGATTATGATTAGTTAGCAACCTCCTTGTCTTTATCTCAACCCATGTGTTTTCCATTCCTGTTGTTCCCATTTTCTCCCCACTTCATGCTGAAGGATGGAAGTGAACAGATGGCTGGATGGGAGCTCAGCTTTTCATCAAGGCTAACCCAACACAAGCCAGTAAATACGAAACACCATTACTAACTATTCACAGATTCACAGTGTTTTGTGGTGGATTTATGCATTTAGTCTACTAGTGAGTACCACTTTTTTTTTTTTCAAAAGACAACAATAGCAGAAAGGCTTCCCTGGGGGGACAATAACACAGGTGAGATGGTATTTAAACATCGTGGTTCCAATTCCAAAGTACCATATTCCTGTATCCATTTACTTTGACTAACCTTCAGAAAAATTTGAAATACTTCAAAAGAGAATTTTCTTATGTAATAAACCTGAAGCCAATAAATAACTTTTTAATATAGAACTCAATTCCTAGATATAATATAATTCCCCAGAGTCCTGTGTTGGAAAACTGTGCCTGGTGGGATGATAAATTCCCAGCCCACTCTGAACTTGTTCGGGACCTCTCTCTATTATTTTCCAATGATCTTGGGAGTCTGACAAAGGTTTTCGTAATTTTCCAGAAAGAAACCCTGATAATTGCAGCCTTGTAAGTCTCATTTTAGTACGTGGCAAAATTATGGAGAAGGATATTCTGGAAGTTATGGAAAACGCTTGAGACACAACATGGTCATTGGTCATAGACAGCACGAGTTCATGAGAGGGAAGTCCTGATAAGAAAGCTTTATTTCCTTTTATGACAAGGTTAACCAACCATCTCGCCGACCAATGGTGGTTTTGGGTTTTGGCAAAACTTTTGATACTGTCTTTCAAAGTATACTTCTAGACAAAACCTCCAGCAAACAGTTAGACAAGTCCATAATACACTTGGTGAGCAAATGGCTGATGGATCAGGCTCAAAAAATTATAATAATTAGGGTTACATCAGGCTGTTGGATGGTCATCAGCTGGGTGTTCTCCAGGGCTCAATTTACAAGGCCATTGCTCTTCAATGTTTTTATAAAAGATTTAGATGCAGGAATAAAATGTGCATTAGGTAAGTTTGTTGATGATACTAAACTAAGAGTAGCTGTGGACTCCTTTGAGCACAGAGACGCCTTATGGGGCGCTCTAGAGAGCTGGGCAATGACCAACTGTATGAACTTTAACAAGGGAAACAGCTGGATTCTCCACCTTGTATGGAGTAATCTTGGTTTTCAGTACAAATTGGGGGATGAGAGACTGGAGATCAGCCCAACAAAAAGAGATCCAGGGGATTGGGTTGATGACAAACTGAATATGAGTCAACAGTGTGGTCTGGCATCTGAAAGAGCCAATCGTGTCTTCAGGTGCATCAAGCATAGCATCACTAGCCGGTCAAGGGAGGGAATTGTCCAACCCTGTGTTGCATTGTTGTGGCCCCACCTTGACTACTGTGTGTAACTTTCAGTGCCTGAATATAAGAAGGATATAGAACTATTACAGTGTGTCCAGAGGGGAGCAACCAAGATGGTGAAGTGTCTCAAGGGTAAGACTTACATTGAGTGGCTGAGGCCACTTGGTTTGTTCAGCTTGGAGAAGGCTGAACAGTGACTACATTGCAGCTTATAACTTTGTCATGGTGAACATCAGAGGGGGAGGTGCTGATCTCCTCTCTCTGGTGACCATTGATAGGGTATGAGGAAATGAGGGGGAAATGCATCAGGGGAAGTTCATATCGGGCATTAGGAAAGGGTTCTTCACTGAGATAGTTACAGTTACTGGAAGAGGTTCCTAAGGCAAGTGGTCATGGCACCAAGCAGGTCAGAGTTCAAGGAACATCTGGACAATGCTTTTAGTCATATGGTTTAATTTTAGGTAGTCCTGCAAGGATCAGGCAGTTGGACTCAATGGAACTTATGGGTCCCTTCTAACTTGAGATAATCTACAATTCTGTGATTCTACAATATCTGTTTGTAATGCCTAAAATCCTAAGGTCTGCAACCACTACACAGGTATTGTCCAGCTACAATTCCTAATCATTTAGAAAGGAATTTGGCCTACATCTCAGTGAGGACCTGGAGAAGTTTATTAACAGTTTCTGATATGTAGACTTCTTTTGAAAAGCAGGAAAACATAAATATATGGATTAATATATGTATATTATCCTCTGCTTTATCAACAGGCATTTTTTTATCCAGTTCATTAACAGACTGTGGCAAGTAGATTTCAGATTTAACTCTATTGTTTTTCTTTACTTACTTATTACTTTTTTTAAGCCTAACACTTAAATGGATTTTAATATATTTTGGTGAAAACATATATTTACAAAACAAAGGAGGTGATTTCAGACATGAACTATTTGGTTTTCTATGGAACTAGTGCTGAGGTGAGATGGCAGCAAATACATTACTCTTCTTCAATCTAAAAAGAACTAGTAAACTTATTTTTATTCACCATCTACAAGCCTGTCACTTAGTCAATATTTTTTTTTCCAAAATAATTTATCAAAACAGATTTGTTTGATATTTTGAATTTAATAACTAATAGGAATGTCATGTATTCATTAATATACTGTACACAAAAATTCAAACTAGTGATTCTGTTGAGGAACATGGTCCTTTATAGTTGTGTGCTGTCAGAGCAAAAACCTCACAATTACTTGTTTAAGGAGCATATTGTTGTAAATTATATTAATTTCAGCCCTTTTATTTCAGAATTGGAATGAAAGCATTAAAAGTGACTATAATAATCAGTTATGCCATGCATTAATAGATGAACCTCATAATAAATACATAATGTAAATTTGAGAGGAATTGCTAAAACATGCTAGAGATTTTTAAACTAGATCCTGTCTCCAGGGGAGGAAATATTCTAAATGTCCTTGCATATATTACCTTCTAATGAATATTCAGTATATCTCAATGGCATAAAGAGTGAACAAAGTTTCTCAGCTATGTTGTAGAGAGAAAACAGAATAATCCAGGCAGATTTGGTTCCTCAGACTTGATTTTATGTTGGCTTTTCATTTAGTTACCAAAGCTTAATGTTTAAAGGATATTTTATATTAGAAGTTTCTTATGTATAAACGTGTCAATAAATTATATTTTTTAAAAAACTCTCTTGTGTAAAGTTTTCATAGACTCATAGAATGAAGTCCATATTAAGATAAATCTAAGCTGGCTTTACAGCTCTTGGACTCAAGTTTTGTCTCATCTATCCAGTTCAAAGTATGGATAGAGAATTTTCACGTTAGTTTATCTGACATGATGTATCTAGGGCCCTGTAAAGAACTTCATAACAAGAAAATTGTTCACTTCTGCATTTAAAGACATTATGCCTCCTAAAAAAGACACAGACTCTTTCCAGAAGTAATCACTGGACTGGTGAAACAGTACAGATTCCTTCCAGCTCCTGCTTCTATATGTAAGTTGAACTTTCCAAAGGAAGCTGTCTCTGTCTTCAAGATCCACCGTAACATAGATGTACAGACCAGACAAGAAGATGTGAGGGTTCCTTGAAAATCTTTTCTTTTCTTAAATATATTAAGGCAAATAATAGCCTTTTAGCTGACTTTTATTATATGTAAATAATATATTTTTTTTTAATGTATGAAGTTTTTAACCTGAAAGGTTCAAAAAAGGATAAAATATGACTCTAGTGACTAAGCAAAACAAACACAAATACACATTTGAAAAATTAATGTTAATGTCCTCAGCAATTGGAAATGGGCTTACACTGACTGGTTAACTTCATTCTCAGAGACTAATTTGGCCAGCTGTAATGTAGATGAACTTTAGTAGTACTGCCACTAGTCTCATTTTGAAAACTTTATGCAAGGGAAATGTATGAAAATGAAGGGAATGAGGACTGCAGTCCTAATCTAGTCAGTATCAAAAAAAGAGTGCTATGGTATTCCTTCTTTTCTTTCACATTATCTTTTCTTTAGGCATCTGTTTTATTCTGTGAACTTTCTCCTCCGCCATTAAGAAAGAACCATTATTTGGATACTGATAGGAAGAAGGTTCTAATGAATTGCTGCTGAGACTTTCTGTCCTTCTCTTTGCAGAGGGATAGAAAATTGTCATATCAGCTTGCCAGAAGCTCTGTAATTCACCACAGATATTTCTTCAGTGTCTAGTATGATAATATAACATTATCTTTAAGATTAACCTTTTCTCAAAAGAAAGGAAATAATAATTTTTCTTGCAGATATTAGCAAAATAAGACACAGTGCCTTATGGGGAGAAGTTTAGAGTTGGAATTAATGTCTTCTTGAGAGCAAATTAGCATTACATTCTGGTAATTCTTGAATTAAAAATAGAATTCCATTTTATTTTAAATCTTAATACACTTTGCAGAAAGACACTCTGCGTAGAATTTCCAGCAGTCCTATAAGAAGGCATTCAAGATGTTCTGCTCCATTACCTGCTCTGACACTGAGATCAGACTTATGGGCCTGTAGTTCCACAGATCCTTTTTCTGGCCCTTCTGGTAGATGGGTGTCATGTTTGCTAACCTCCAGTAAGTTAGGATCTTCCTGAGTAGCCAGGACTGCTGATAAATGACGGAAGTGGCTGGGGGAGCACTTCTGCCAGATCCCTCAGGATCCTTCTGTGGATCCCATTCAGCTTCATAGACTTGTGTGGCTTTAAGTGGTGTAGCAAGTCGATACCAGTTTGCCTTGGATTGTGGAGATTCCATTCTGCTGCCTGTTCCTGTCTTCCATCTTCTGGAAAGGAAACGGAACGAGAAAAGAAATGGAAGCAGGAAGAAGGGGAAGAATATAAGGGAACAATAGAAGGACAAGAAAGTAAAGTGTAGAAGAAAGGAAGGAGTGAGGACAGGAGAGAAAAGGAAAAGAAAGGAGACCATATCTGTGATGGGTCTCTGATATCTCTGAGAGCACATGGGAGGGGTCAAAATAGGGGGTACCAGCAGGCAGGGCTGAGTTGGAGAAGGGCCAGAGCATAAATGCCAGCTCCTGAGGGTGGTTCTCACCCTGGAATGAGGATCCAGCTGCTCAGTGGAACACCTTAGACAGAGCATGGTGCCATGTAGTTCCCTCACCCCCTTTCCCACCTGCCTGCAGGTCCCTGCAGATCCAGTCCATGCTCCCCACCATTGCCAGCACCCTTCTGCCCAGCTATACTGAGACCACTTCTCTTCCAGCTTCTGCAGACCATAATTGTCATTGCCTTTCTCATCCTAACTGTGCTGGACATTGTCGAGAACCCCCTGAAACAAGTTGAATGTGGCTACACACAGGTTCATGCAGCAGCGTGCAAAGCAACTGAGATGGAAGGTGACTCAGTTGCTACAGGATATAGAGCAGACAGAGGAGCAGAACAAAGTGGTCGAGGAAGTCCTGCTCCTTTCTGCCTTCAAGCAATGGTGGTTCTTAACTTCTGTTCTTGTGAAAGGAGCTTTACTCCTGTGAGTCAATTGGAGAACCAGAAAAAAAAGAACCTTAAGCCAGAAAGCAGATTCAAGCAGGGCAGCCCTGCAAGTCAAGAGGAGGACGAGGTAGAAGAAGATGGTGACACTGGTGACACATGTGATCTGGGGAAATTTTTAGCTGATTGCATCCAGTGGCAAGTGCCATGCATGGCTGACGTGCAAGTTGATGCAGGATCTGGTAGACAAGATTATTAGTGCCTGCCAAAGATCTTCTGGAAGTTCTTTCAATCCAGGGCTACAGCCATCCATTGAGACGGGATGTGTGTATGAAGGTTGGAGTGCCTGGGAGCACCCTGTCATTTACTGTCTGCTCATGCCCCTGCATCCTCCCTCCGGGCATTCCTTCATGCGCAGCTGAGCACCACAGAGGAAATGCTGACCAAGAAGTCCTGTCTCTGTGTGCATCTACAGTGCACGTGCATGAGGAAGCAGCTCATGGTGGATATACTATGCTTCTTCCTCCACTACTTTCACGAGCTGAAAAGTCAAAACCCTAGCCCCCTCAACACTCTTTGCATTAACTCATGCTTACACATCAAAATAACTGTCTGTTATTTCCAGATGTTAGTGAAAATACTGGAGGTTATGCCTCAGTCGTACCACTGACTCCTGATAGTGTTGCCTAGAACAAGCTCCTCCAAGCTCAGGCTAACAAACATCTCCCAGGAAACTCTGTCAATTGAGATGATTGTTGGGGTGCAGTTAGATGACTCAGAGTCCTTTCTGAGCCTCAAACAGACAGAAGCCAGTTTTACCGCAGCATGATGGGGGAGCTGTGATGTGGCTGAGATGCAGTTCAGTAGGTCAGCACAACAGCTTCCACCCCAGAAATGGGAACTTTCTAGAACAAAAACGAATATATGAATACCTCAAATATTGTGCAAAATTGCTGAAATTAAAAAAAAAAGAAAGAAAATAAAATTACCGTCTTTTAAGAAAAGAATAACTCTCTAGTTACTCAGTTTCTGAACTGAAAATTACTCAGTACTTCCACTGTAATACATTAACAAAATGTAAAAAATAAATAAATATTTTAATAAATTTACCTATTAATAGATATTTTGAGTAAGTCTCCTGTCAGTTTCCTGTAAATATTCAGTTTCCTGTAAATATTTTAAGTCTCCATGAAATTAGAATAAATTGACTTTAATATAAATGTGGACACAATATTAGTTTTAGACATTTGTATCTTACTAGAGACAGTTATTACATATGAATAAACTTATTATCTATTAAGTTTGTATCATATTAGGTAGTAGAAGCTTTCTTAACTAAGCTGCATTCCTTAACACATTCACTTTAGCATTTCATATAACAACAAACTGAAAAATTATCATATTCAACGGTCAATTTCCCTTAGAAAACAATTTCACTCTTAAATTTTCCACATTTGAGAGATAACACAAATAGTTTTCTGAGCTGTATGATTTTGTTGTTGTAGTTTTAGAGGAACACAAATGTCTAACATATGGTAAAATAAAATTAAAAAAAAACTGAAAATATAATGGATTTTCAGTGGCATAATCTAGAATTGCAGAAAAAATATTGTTGTATGTCAGTCACATTTGTGACTTGGCAACCACAATCCTCACTGAAGTCTGCACAGGGGCAAGCACAGAATCTTGCTTATGAATTATGCATTTTTACTTATTCACTTTCATTTGAAACATTAAAATGTATTCTGACAGTTTCATATATGCCAAATCTACATGCAAAAACATATTGATACTTTCTAATTGTAATTCAGAAAAGAATCCCACAACTTTTTGGTATTTGTTAAGGGAACAAAAACTTTTTTTTTTCCTACTAAGAGTGTTCTCCCAAGCTGATTGTTTCATTCCCACTGGATGTGTTCTGATTCTTCAGATAACTAGTGAAAGACTCAAACTCGCCCTGTCTTTCCACTATGATGTTATTTCACTGAAATTCTTTGTAAAGTTGAATTGAATTTAAATGACTCTTCACTTAGGTCCTGATCCAAATCCCATCAAAGTCAATGACTTTCTTTGGAAATCGAGTTCCAAAAGAGTTTTTAAATACTTTTGAGGTAATGATAACCTGAATATATATCTTTAAGTATTTCTCTGTTCTGGGACTGTTTCTGATTTCAAGCTTAACATAATATGAGGACTGAGAAATCTCCAGGCTTCAATAAGGTTCATAGGCTATGGTTACTTAGAAGCTGGGAACCACAGGCTATGAGAAGTTCTGGGAGTAAAATAGCTGGGGGTTCTTACACTGATTCATGTTCTCATGTTTCAAACTTTATGATTATTTTTTACAGTGACTTATGTATTTCATGATAATGAGGGAGAGTCACTGTACAACATGAGACAAGACCCCAGAAGACTGTTAAAACACCTGCAGAGGTAGGGAGGAGTGCCCAGATTTCTTTGTGGATCTCACGAGTAGTATCTTACTTAGACCAACTGTACAGTGACAGAGCTAGAGCCCCAAAGGAGAAAGCTCTGAAGGAGTTGGTGCGTCTATCTGGATAATTGATCTTGAAAATATTTTTATCAATGAGCCAGAGGAGCTAATAGAGGGCTTGTGCACAAAGCTTGCAGATAACACTTAATAGGGGGACCAGTTGCTATCCCGGGAAGGACCTACAGGGAGATCACCAAGACAGAGTTAGGCTCTTCACAATGGTGCTTGATGGCAGAACCAGTGAAAAGGAGCACAAGATATGTTCTATGTTAATATATTATTCTTTTATAGAATATTATTAGATTATAAAATATATTTTATATTCTAAATATAAATTATTTTTAAATATTTAAATATATTTCCATACATAAATGTACTATTTTTCATGCCTGTAGATATTCTGTTCCCCTCTGACAGGGGAAGGTTCTTCTTTCTCCCAAGGCTGTGAATTTTCCCAAGGCTGTGTCACCAAGTACAACTTCTCCTGTCTTCTTTGCAGCGTGAAATCTTCAGAAGTCAGTTAATATGTCTGTTTTGACCCATTAAAATTCATCGTGTAGAGTAAATGCTTCTGTAGCTAAATTCCAAGCTCCTTTCCTCAAGCATCCCTGTCATTTTTTCTTTAGTCTGCATCTTCCAAGATTATTTTACCCTATAATACTACTAGCATTACCTGGAGCTAGAAAATCAGACATTCTCTATCTGTGTTTAAATGTGAACTCTTGGTATTATTTGCTATAAAGTTGATTTATTTTCAATTTTTTAATTCATATATGAATAAGTGAGATTTTATTACAAGTAATATCATTTATATGAGACAGGACAGCAATAAAATCTGTCCTGTATTGTGTGCACATGAAATTATGGGAGGTGTTATTTCTGATTGCTTATTTGTTCATTTTGGCACAACTTGAACTTACCAGTAACTTTTCTGAGTTGAAACTTCCTGTAAAAATAGTTTGGCTGTATTCTTTGATTCTTAATCATTTCTTAGATTTTTAATGACTGTTTCAACAGAAAATTGAATGTGCTTCCACCTGCCTGGAGTTCACCTGGCTTCACTCAAGGACAGTGGTGGGATGCAACACAGTAGTGCAGCTTTGGCTCAGACCATCAGAAGAGAGACAGAGAAAGACTCATTGGGGTAGCTCTGTTTTACCCCATTTCATCTGTGTCTCTCTCCCTCATCCCAGAGCTATGTCACAGCCATGCTCTCACCCAAACACATGCTTGTTTATTCCAGCCCTGATCGCCTCTTGCTGACTTAACTTCTGATGTGAGTGGCCATAGAGGAGCAGAATAAAAATACTGCTGAAAAATACTGACGGACTACTGCTTGGCGTGATTGGCCCTTGTTAGGAATGTCCCTGCCTTGCCAGCCTGGCTGGCACACTCTGCTCCTAGTGTCCCTTTCCTCACATGGCAGCCCAGTCTTGCTGCTCCTAGATCATTCATTTTGGTTGTATTTCGTTGGGAGTTATTCTCATGTTAAATTAACACTGAAGTAGGAAGGATGAAGTAATCTAGTTTCATTGCCTTCAAGGCAAATCAGTGTAAATAAATCCAATACCTTGAAAAAAAAAAAAAAGGAAAGAAAAAACAGACTGGAAAGTATATAAGAGTTAATAAATAATAATTTCATTAACTTTTCAAGATCAACAGTCATTAAATGAATAGCATTGAGTCAACTGCAGCTAATTGTAGGCACCTTCTAGGAGAGGTACAGGACTCTTCTTCCAATATATCATCTGAAGCCGCTGGTTTTATCTTACATTTTTTTTTCACTGGTTTTTATCTTGCATTTTTTTCACTGTTTTTTATCTTACGTTTTGCTTCACTGTTTTTTGAATTTACATGTCATTGATGATTAAATGAAGAATTTTTACTACACTGAAACTGAAGTGGTACATAATAACCTCTCCTCTATCAGTTAAGTCCAAACAATCTGATCTATGCTTTTGTCATACCACGACTTAATTGCTAGGCCAAATATTTCTGCTAGCTAGCAAATTTAGTAGTACATGTCTTGCCAGCTCTCATTTGTAGAGCATACTGTGCCTGTATGTTTCACTATGCAAAGTGAAAGTAGCTGGTTTTGGCTTTTTTAAAAATTAGATTATGCTGCCAAAAATATTGTTACAACTCCTTATTATCTGTCATAGATGCCCTGATTTTCCAAAGCAAAATTACTTCCTTGTTAAAGTCTTATACAACAATCTGGTTTTGCATAATAAGAAAATATACTGCAGGGCTTTAATACGAGAAGATTAAAATACTGAATGTGATAAAGAGAGAGAGACTTTAGTCTCTTCTTTAACCTTAGTTCTCATCAGTGATAGCTGCACATGTAATGAAAAACAGTTTTTGAATTGTGACAACCCTCAAACATAATAATTCTGTCTTAAGGACATAAGGGAAGAGTGCCTAACTCTGATGAGATCAAGGTTCAAGTTCTGTGTATTACAAGTCATCTGCTGTATGAAGGGAACATTGTATTCTGTACATTGAATTCTCTTTGCATCACATAGCTACTTTAAAGAATGGTAAATAAAACTTAGAATTAATTAAGACAGATATTTAAATTTTATCTTTATTTAGGTATTATTTATTTTTTCATAAGTTTTAGCATTATGATGAGTTGCTTTGATATTGTCTGGTGTAGATTGTACTTTCTCTCTGTCCCTGGGTAATCTTACCACCTAGGACTTCCATGTTTCTTGGCAATGGATGTTACTGTCAGCAGAAATCACAATTATATTTGCCATGGATTATTTTTTTTCTTTCATGCCAAAATGAGAATCTTCTCCCCATGACCACTTTCATATCTTTTTTTTTTTTTTTTTGTAAGAATAGTTATATTTAGTCTATAACACTCTTTATAAACAGTCCACTGGAACTGCAGCTTATGAACCAATCTTCAAATTCCAATAAGTGCATGAGATGAATAGGTCTCTGAGGCCAAATCTATTTATCACACCAAGTGGTTTAATACAAAGTCAACTGGCTGAACACTTAGTCTAAAAGAGGAAGCACTAATAGAACCAATCTCTGGTATCAGGAGGAGCTTAAACATGGTCATGAAGCCAAGACATTTACGTCACTACGCATGTCAGATAACGAAGGAGGGGAAAAGGTGCCATACTGTGTTTTATTAATTAGAGTGGAGACTTATATTATAGAAAATATACTCCAATGACCTACTGACAGAAATTATATGAGACTCTGAGAGAAAGGGTAATTTTATATAAGAAAGATTAACTAAGGAAGGTAAGAATGAATATTTGTAAATATAATATTTCTCCAAAGACATCGAGACCTTGAGAATAATCAGTCTTCAGAAAGGATAAATAGAAGACAAGGAGAGATAATGAATGAAAGAGAATATCACTTGTATTTTGAAAAACAGAAATAAATGTAGTATTGAACTATTCAAGGTGTGGAAAGAATAAAAAAGATGCTTTCTGAAGAGTCTTAATCTAAATAGTTCTTACTCATATTGCATGCATAGTACTATATGACGATTAATTTACAGGTTTTACTTTCGCAGGTTTTGGAACAATAACGTCAGAAGGTGTTTGCTAGGTTTCAGTAATATTTTACTGTTATTCAAAATATATTTGTTTTCCTACACTACTTAGACTGCCAAATTTCCTGTTTCAATTTTTGAAAGATAAGCAAAATGTGATAAAGTATTCTATAAAGGCAGACGATAGTTTATAAAAATTTACAATATGATGTTTTAAGTAAAATGCATCCCTGCAGAGTGTGACACCACTCTGCTGTGTCCTTTATATAGTTGCTTCCTACATGCAGAAGTAATTTTTGCTTTACTCTCCATTTACATGAAGAGTGACAAGTACTTTAGGTATCAAAAGATAAGAGTAGAGTAGATGTTTCACGGATACCGAGCAAGGATCTCAAATTCTGTTCTTTTTCAGGCAAAACACACTTTATACAGATTTTATGCGTTGTACTGACATGTAACTAAAAATTAGTATGTAGTCTCTTTTAAGGTAAAAATCTGTCTAAAATATATTCTTTTGCCAGTTGATGTGTTTTTTTAAATTAAGGTAAAGAAGATGGTCCCTTTAAAAAATTTGTTGCTCTAGTCAGAAAAAAAACAAAACCAGAGACCAGCATAGATTTTAGCAAAAAAGTCAAATTATAACAAAAAATAAATATTCACAGAGGTCAGCTTATATTAGAAAAAAATCTGTTAAAATCCTACAGGATGGGAACCCCAGTATAAATCAGATGCATACTCAAAAAGACTAAGAGTGAGTAAACATTTTAAAAAACATAAGTATAGAATTATTACTAGAACATCCTGACGTTGAAAGTAAAGGCTGAAGGAAGGGAGGTGCTGCAAAGAGATCTGGACAGGCTGGATCGATGGGCTGAGACCAACGGGATGAGGTCTAAAAAGACCAAATGCAGAGTCCTGCACCTGAGACACAACAACCCCATGCAGTGTTACAGACTCTGGGAAGATTGACTGGAGAGCTGCCTGGAGGAGAAGGACCTTGGGGTGTTGGTGGACAGCCAGTTGAATATGAGCCAGCAGGGTGCCCAGGTGGCCAAGAAGGCCAATGGAATCTTGGCCTGTATCAGAAACAGCATGGTCAGCAGGACCAGGAAGAGGATTGTGCCACTGTACTTGGCACTGGTGAGGCCACACCTCAAGTACCATGTTCAGTTCTGGGCCCCTCAGTACAAGAAGGACATTGAGGTGCTGGAGTGCGTCCAGAGAAGGGCAACGAGGCTGGTGCAGGGGCTGGAGAACAAGTCCTGTGAGGAACGGTTCAGGGAACTGGGGTTGTTTAGCTTGGAGAAGAGGAGACTTAGGGGAGACCTCATCATTGTCTATGGCTGCCTGAGAGGCCGCTGTGGGAAAGCGAGTGTTAATCTCTTCTCTCAAGAGACAGGTGATAGGACAAGAGGAAATTGCCATAAGTTGCGCCAGGGGAGGGTCAGACTTGATATTAGGAAGAATTTCTTTACCAAAAGGGTCGTCAGGCACTGGCACAGCTGCCCAGGAAGGTGGTTGAGTCACCATTCCTGCAGGTATTTAAAAAATGGGTAGATGAGTTTTTGAGGGACATGGTTTAAGGGATAATGTGTGCAGTTGGACTCAATGATCTCAGAGGTCTTTTCCAACCAGAAGATTCTATGGTTCTGTGATAAGTAAGTTACATGATGCAAAGAAATAATTAATATGTAGATTTAAGATGCAAAGAAAATCAGCCTTTCCTCTGTACCTGGTAAGATCATGGAACAGATCCTCCTGAAAGACATGTCAAAACATATGGCAGGTGAGAAGGTGTTTCGAGACAGTCAACATGGCTTCACCAGGGTTAAAATATGCCTGACTAATCTTGTGGCCTTCTACCATGGACTGACTGTATCATTGGTCAACCTATGAAAATCATCTACCCTAGTCTTCTTTGAGGCCTTTGATACAGTCCCACTGAATATCCTTGCTGCTCTGTAAGGACCCATCCCAACCAACCAACCTGCAGAGTTTTGGGGGAAGAGATCCTTTAGAATCCTTGACTGGCAGCAAAGAAAGTGAATAAAATCACTTCAGGGGGTGTCTCAAAATTTCAGTCTTTATTTTGAATATATCAAAGTTATATAAACTTACAAAAATATCTCGCAAAAGATTTTTACAAAAATACCAGCAACTCAAATACAGTTGAAATCACCCAAAAGTGCCAAAACAAGGTAGTATGTGAAGAGAAAGTAAGAACAGAGAGCGATAAAGGGGAAAAAAAAAATAACGACGAAAAAAGGAAAATGATAGAACAGAAACATAATCACCACTTCCTTGGGTCCAATACTGATCACTCAATTTTATTCCAAGTCAGGCTGGACTGGACTTTGAGCAATCTGATCTAGTGAAAGATGTTCCCTCCCATGGCAGGAAATGATCTTTAGTTGGACTAAATGATCTTTAAAGGTCCTCTACAACCCAAACTTTTCTGATTCTGTAATTTTGTATAAATGAAGTATCTATAAATATTTTCCTTTTAGTTTTTATACCCCTTTAAATTAAGTTTTCATCTGGAATCTGTTTCTTTTTGTGCAAGGTTGTCTTTGTCTTTCGTATTCATGTTTCTTTATTTCTCCGTCTTTCCATTCTTCCTCTGTTCCGGTATTTTTGTTTTCAAACCATAAAAGGCCACCTTCTACTACCAAAATAACCTCATAGTATGCCTTGTTTTTCACATATTGATAATGCCACTGAAATATAATTTAGCATCCTTCAGAAACTGTCAGTCTACCTACATCTCTTTATTTTCTCAAGAAGTCCCCAGCCACTGAATGCGCTGTTCATTTGTTTGTTTTTTCTAAGTATTTTCTGCTTATTCTACTTTCTATGCATATTAAACTTCTAATAATGACTATTTGCATGTAAATTTCTCTCTGTTTTTACATTATTTAAGCAAGTGTTTCAGTTAATTAGAACAAATCTAGAATATCTTCTTTATTGTCTTCCTCAGTTTTGTAAAACAGCATGTTGTCCCCAGTACATACAAGAGCCAGATCAGCCATTGATGTGAACAGTCTTAAAGTAACCTGGTTATAATGGGAAAACTACTAAACAGGAGACAGTGTCTGCTACTGACAGATCTGCTACTGACAGAAAATTCCTGATAGCCTGGGAATTGTGAGTCTGGGAACTAGGGCTGTGAATCAGAAGCAACCTTGAGAAATATAGCTGGCATCTTTGAAGTACAGCTGAGTGCTAGAAATCAGACGCTTTCTGCAATACCATTGATAAGTGCAAAAGCAAGGAACTACAATGGCAATTTATTGCATAAAAAGGTGAAACACAGTCTTTAATGCTCTGTAATATTATATATAAACCTGATTACTGCTATTATTGTTGCTATAATTGATCTCTGCAATGCTATTGATTGCTGCTATTGATTTATAATAGATTGTTATATACGTATTTGATTTATTAATCATAAGTATACTTGTTGGTGATATTTTTGTATTTGTGGTGATCTGTAATAGAGCAACTTGCAGGATAAAGCCTTCAATTCCTTATGTTTTGCAGAATTGTACAAGCCCATGGTTGTTATCCCTATATACTCAAAGGATGGGTAACCCTTTATGCTGTGATGCCTATCAATGCACTATTGTGTTTTTTTTTTCATAGATACAGAAATAAAAATACCTCGTATCAACAGGTTCTGTCCCTGGCAAGGTTCCTTTAAAAAGGCTCAAAAAAAGTTATATCTGAGCGGTCACACTGATCAAACAGTCTCTGTTGGACCTTGACAATAACATCAGGTTTTTAACGTTATTTTAACAATAACATTAGGTTTTCTGTCATTCTTTTTGCCCCGAAGCATTCTACAACATATATTTTCTACTTATTCCTGATTTTACAGCAGTTTCATACTTTCTGGCAAAGTCCCAGTCCTGTGATTTGTCCCAAAAGTACTCTGTGACACCAAGTCACAACTTTGATCACACTGGTTCCTAATTCATCCTGTTAATTCCTTTGAAGTCAACTTGTAGACATCTTAAACATGCGGAAATCTTTCCGGTAGATCTATTTAAGTATTTCATATAGTCTAATTAAGTTTTCTGACATTCCTTTCAAATTCCAGCCAGAAGGGTGAAGAGTTTATTACAGTTTGGTTTGCTTACCTTGAAATATAATTAATAATTTGTTCACTTCTTTAAATAATTCCAAATTCTTATGCTTGTTTTATTTCGGGCATATAAAATTGCCTATGGAGAACAGTACTTAATACTGATAGCTGAGTATTTCAACAACGTGGTTAGATAAACAGTATTCTGATTGGAAAACCTGGTAATTGTCAAGGACTTTTCTTTCCAGTGAAAATATCAGACTACTATTGAGATGTACTTCTACTTTAAAAAACTTTGTTGTCTTCATCACCATCTTCATCATCTTCTTTGTCTTTCTGTTGTTCTTCTTTCTGTTGTTCTATTGTTGTCCTTGTTCTTCCTTGTTCTCTTGCTCATCCTCTTCCTCGTCCTTCTTAATGTCCTTCTTGTTGTCATTTATAGCAGATGTAACAATAAAGCTGTTTCCAAAACTAGTAGATTTTGCTAAAGTAATCTCAACACACTACTCCTAGACATGTTAAGTATCCCCTAAGTAGAATATATTTTTTAACTGTAGAATAAAAGACTATAGGAATTTTGAGAAGAGAGTGCAGTCTGTTGGTGGGTTTTTTGTATTGTTCTGGTTTCGGTTTTTGTTCGTTTGTGTTTTTTTTATTGTTAGGGAGGGTGCCGTTATGCCATCCTTCTCACAGGACCCTGTCCATAGAATACTAAGTGACATAGTCCGTATATAGCTCTTCACAAGCACAAACAGTACCAGCTTAACATGCAACCCTTTCTAATATTCCTAGCATGTGAATAAAACTTTTACAACCAGGAAAACACAGAGTCAGGGAAAGAAGAAGGTCTTTACAGTTCCTAGCAAAGTACTGTTTTTTCATTCGTTCTGATATAGTTGAATAGTTGAAGTCACCTGCTGGAAATACCTAAAATTTGACCTAAACCTACTCTCTCCATATGGATGTTAATCAGACTAGGCTAGACTAGACTAGAGCAGAGCGTTTTTCCATTATATTGTATAGATGAATGTTTTTCTTTAATTCTTAGGATGCTCTGTAGCTATTGCACATGCTACAGGTAAGACCAGAAAAAAATTTCAATATTCTACTTGTGAAATCAGTAGTTTCTCCTAGTCTTGTACAGTCAGTTCTAATTTTGAAAAATAAATCCACATGAAGTAAGATTTCATAAAACATGTACCAAAAATGATTACTTCAGTAAAAGTCTATGTCATTTTAATGTGTTTTATAAATATGCAAAATTATTATTTTGCAAAGATTTCTCAAACTGAGGGAGGTATAGTTAAAATTTGATAAAAAACTCAAATACATCTGATCAAAAAAGAAAATTGATTCCTCAATTATTTCAGTTGAAGGCAACCAAATATTAAAGAGCTTTATGTTACTCCAGCAGGACATTTTTTAAAATTAATGACTTTACAAGGTGAATTTTGCACTTAAAATGTCAATCAATTGTTCTCACATGCAGAAATAAAACTTTTATTTCCACTACTCTGTTTAGCATTTTTACCTTTACAGCTTTTCCATGTGAATATTTTTTTCTCCTGTAACAAAGTCAAAATTCAGAACTGAAAATAAGGAGCATGTCTTCAAATTCAATGCTGAAATATCCAAGGCATAATGCTCTGAGTACCTCCACAGAAAGCACTTTTGAGAGTGATCACTCTGAGCTCAAGCTCTTTGGAGGAAAAGTGATGTCCTTCATCAAAGCAAGCATTAAAGTCTAATCATTAAATTGATAGAACAGTCATGATATATAAAAATAATAATGAATATTCTGTTTTCATACCTGTCTATTTAAATCAAGAAATCATGTTTTTATAACTATATTCTAATACTAAGCGGTGCTTTTCTTAAAAAAGAAACACAGATCAGTGTAATCACAAGGTTTAAGGACCTAAACCTCTTAAAAAGGCAGTGACCCAAAAACTCTTGTGATTCAGATAAACTTGAATTTAAATACATTACAATTCTGAAAGTCCATCTCTAGTTTAGATTTTGAATGCAGAAATAAGGCATTGCCAGACAGTCATTAATGGATCCTACTAATTAGCCCTAATATACAGCAAATAAAAGCTAAATTTATAGTTCTTATTGTACCCTGCTTAATAGTTTCTCTTCTCAGGTATTTGCTTACACTACAAGAATTATAACAACAGCCAGCTTGTTTCAGAGAGAAGTTGTTCCTGTTTTCATTAAATGAGCAAACCAAAAAAAAAGAACAAAACCCTTCAAACCCTGATGACAATAAATCTCTATTCCAAACAATACCACTCAGACTTTGAGTTTTCTGACGTTTTCAGTCTTTGCTCTCTAGTATTCATCTGCAGACATAAACTGTAAGAAACATCCTGTAAGACGTGACAAATAGGCCTTTAAATGAACATGTATGTGTTTCTTTTGAAAAACGTTTTATTTTTGTTAAAAAAAAAAAAGAATAAGTATAATTAAGAGTAGCAGAAAAGCTCAGGTGTCCCAGTTAAAAATGTGGGAGATTTGGTTCTTTAAAAATTTCACGTTGACCTTCCTTTAGGTAGAGATAAGGATATGTTAGAACCATAGCTGTACATCATTTTAAATTTTGTTGTGAAGTACTACTTTTTTAAATTAAATGTGATGTTTTTATAAAATATCATAAATCATGCATATTTTGTAATGGCAAAAAGAATAGGTGACTATTTTATAATTTATATTAAAAAGTGAGAACTCTCAAGATTAAAAAACTTTCTGAAGAGTCACAGGCATATTCAAACAATAATGTTATTGCTTATTTAAAATCATGCTATTTATTTTGATTTAGTTGCTTCATAAATCATACTTTAGTGTATCCACAAGAATTATGCTGAGCAGAAATTTCTCTTGTTTTTTCTCTGTTGAAATGACTTTCCTATCCACAAGCAAAAACTTACTTAATCATTCATCTTTTTTTAAAAAAATGGAAACAGAGATTTATGACTTTAAGTTTAAAATTGCAGAAACTCTTGTCAGAGAAAAGTGAGGTAAAACAGTAAGTCCTTATAGGGAAAAAATAGCTTATATTTTATGCAATGAATCTACAGGAATATAACAGATGAAGATACAAGGTAATTCAGTGCTGCTTAAGTTTCTTTGATTTTTTTTTTCATAACAATACAATAAGAGTAGCAAAATATTTCATTAAAAGTAAAGCTATTTGGCAATGTAATTCTCGCAGATATGGAAAAATAAGTGCAAGATACACACGTTATGCCTATTGTCATTAGATACTTCATGGGACTGATTTGACACCCGAGGAGAGACAAAAGCAGGCAGCTGATGCTCTCATAGTCATGAAAGGATTTCTACAGTTTACATTATGAAAAAGTGACAGCTTATATACTTAGGAATATGTCTTTACTTACAAATTACTTTGTTCTCAGTTTTCCTAGTGTTGCCATATTTTTATTGCTTCCTATCACTCTGCTTTTTAAAGGCAATTTAATTCACCCTAAAGTATATTCTTGCTTTTTCCAAAATTACTTGTGAATTTACTAACTAGCATTACGCTCAAGATCTCATCACATGTGAAAAGAACCACAGCATACATGTGGACTCAGGAATTTGTAGTACATTGATTAATGGTTCACCAACCTGGCAGTCCATATAATGCAATTAAATGAAAAGAAAAAGTTACTGAAAATAATCTATGTAAGATGTAGACGGGTGAAAAATATATTTCACTAACAGTGAAATGAAAAGAAATGACATCTCTTCGTATTCCAATTTCCCTCTGCCACTCTTTAAAAAATTTTCTAGAAATTTTTTGAATATTACTTCCATTAATGCTTAAAATACTGGGAAGTCTGGTGTATTAGCTGTATGCAAGATATAAGACATAGGTGTTTCAGAACACCTAAAAATGATCCACAATGAGTAATGTTAACACAGATGAGTCTCAAACTCAACAGCACCCTGTTGCTTCTTGACGTTACTATGACTATTGCAACAAAAAGAAAAGAGAGTAATGAATTACCCAAGACAAAACTTCTGGTAGATACGACATAACAAGCGAGAAAACACAGCATAAGTTACTGAAGCATGACTACATTCAATCTCAAAAGAATATAGGATAGAATACGATCCTTTCTAGGTATTTCAGTGCAAATGATGAAAAATTCATTAGTACACAGGAATTATTTAGCTTCTACTTAGACATTAGTTTTTTCACACCCTACTATGTGAGTTATTGTGATTTTTTTTGCCCAGAAATATGCATATAAATCTCTCATGTTAATTGAAAAATATTTAAATAAATAAAAATTATTGCAATACATGAAGCAGATGATGTAGATGACAGAGTAGAAACTTTGTAGCAGGGTTTTGAATGCATATATATATATATATATATATATATATAAATATGCAGGGTAAGATTGCATTTTCAGTACCAGAAGAGGAAATATGGTAGAAATCAAGATGCTGGGAACCTAATTGGGAGTTTTTCAAAAAGGAATGTAGAATACTTAAATGCAGAGATCAAATTAAGACTTCAAAAGTGGCTCACTTGGAAAATGAAGCTGAGCATATAACCTTGAGCAAAAATGAGAATTGTAATGGGCAAATAGTGATTACATGAGATAAGAGGGAGAAGAATTCTTTTGGGAGCAAGGTAGAAAGTTCAGACATGACTGATGCTTTGTTCAACTAATTGTTCTTTTCTTTAAATAACAAAATGTCAAGGAAGAGGCTGAAATTTTAGAGACAGGACAAATGTCTAATGTGGAGAAGTAGCTCTGAAGTTAACACAGAATTGCTGCATTTATGTATGAGATTTTTCCTAGAAAAGGAAATGGAAGAACAAAGACTCTGATCAGTGTAAAGGTGCACAAAAGAAACTGAGGTGTGAAGTATGAACTAGGAAATAAGTGACAAATTATTGTATTATTAGAACAGAAGTCCCTGTAAAATAAAAACTAATGGTAAAAAGTAATATTTTATAGTGTCTTTGAATTCTACATAATTTAGAAGATTTGGAAGTAATCTACTTTGTCTTTTACCCATATATTCACTTATTTACAAAATGCTGCTATCATGATTGCTCTTTTTTGATCTATAGATGTAGTACATTTTACACGAGTCATTTCTGTCTTATACAATTATTTACAGAGAAAAAAAGTACGAAACTGCCTGCAGTTTTAATAATATTACTTAATTTATGTTAGTGGCACTTACATGGATACGTCAGTGCAAGTAGAAGGACAATCTCATTCAAAATATGAAAAACATTCCCTTTTAATCCCAAATAACTAGAGTGGACTGTCATCTCAAGCTAGTAAGTCATTTCTCTGTTCGTAATAAGTTCATGCTGTCTTATTTCCATGGCAACCTCCAATTCAACAGTGACCAGTTCTGTATTTCTATTTTCTTCTCTTGGCATTTTCAATAAATATTTGAGATCTGCTAAATGTGTGCCAAGAGATAAAGGTTTTACCTCAAAACTTTGTGGATATAATACTGCTACTCTGAAATTTAGAGTACATGAAAGATTGTTTCACCACAGCTTGACTAAACTCTTTTTCATACTTCCAGTAAGGTGTAAAATAATATAATAAAGTAACCTCTTAATCCCATTCATTTTTCCCTTATATTTGTTTAACTACCCTCAATATATTGTGTCATTTTGGAAGCCACTAAGTTCTTCTACATATAAATTCTCTACAAATTTGTGTAGTTTATCTATGGCTGGTACTACACGCCTCAGGAGTATGTTGCTACTGTGAAAATCAGGACTGAGTGGTTTACTTATATGCTTCTGGGTTCATATAATGTGATGTGACCCTGTCTGCAGACTGAAAAGTTTAACTCATAAGAAATCAATGGCAAAAATGTCATGAGCTCAACTAACAGATTCTACCCTCAAATAGCACAGTAATTTACAAAGAAAAATACGTATTCCAGTTTCAGAGGTTCTTTTTTCAATTCCAGCATGGATTAATGATACAACCAATGGTCAATCTTCCAAAATGTATAAAATATGACTTATTTCACCTTTATTGTTCATTCTCCTTAATCTATACAAGAACAATCAAGTTGATATTATGTAGTGTATAAAACTCTCACACAAATATCTCAGCTAGCTATAGATGTCTACGTTGTATATGATATTCATCTAATGATAACAAACATGTATAGCTATGCAAAGTAGACATCTATATCTGAACCAGTCATACTTAACTCTTCATATTTTTTCAAAAACATAGGCATTTATAGAAGTTGGATTGGCTGACTTATTAAATAGAGGGCAAAGGGGTTAATTATGCTCTATAAGAGGTTCTGTATCTCCATTACCTATAAAGTAGTCCAGAAGATTCATTCCCTTTCTACCAAGTGAGTTAAATGAGTCATTTGTCACATGATACTTCCCCGTCAAAAATCCTGGCAAGACAACAGTATTATTACTTGGCTTCAGTTAAACAAATTAGGTAAGGTATTCAGTAATTAATAGTGTTGTCATGGCTTACATCCTCCCTTAAAAAAAGAAAGCCTTTGAAACACCTTGGCATGAAAAGGAGTTGTCAAGCCACTTTCCTTTTTCCTGCTGCCCATTTGTTATGGTACACTTAAAAGGATTTGTTAAGGGGAACAAATGAATTGGGCTCACTTGTGAGTTATGTGCAATAATTAGAGGAATTGAACAGACAGTAGTTGGTAAAAAAAGGAAAAGGGGCCTTAGTTAAAGGTTCTTGTCTTTCTTTGATGAAAAGCATAAGCCCTTCGCGAGATTAGTGGGCAGTAACCATAGCATGGTGAGATGGCATCAAGACTCTCAGACCTGCAAGTCACTGGCTCGTCATAACAGGTCGCTTGCTGAGTTGGTGTCAAAAACCAAACAATTCATTTGGGCATTTTCAACTTATTTGGAAAAGGTCAAAACACATGCCTTTTCATAATACAATATTATGGGATAAAATATATTTAATTTCCTTGCTGTTATAGTGAGACTTGCAGCCTCAGACTTCTAGTTTGCTGGGCTGATATAAACCCAAAACTACTCATTACTTACTGCTTATTTTGTTTGCTGTTTTACTTTTTCTCTCCGAATCAGAAAGAAAAGTTAAACTGTACAATATTATTATAATACATTTAATAACTTTACACTAGCCATATACTGTACAGATGCAAGGCTCTGGGGCCAGCACTAAAAGCAAATTTTCTCTATTTCTCAGTACAGATCTAGGCACTAAAATCAACTTCTCTCAGTTACAGACAAATGCTGAAAGGTAATATAACCAGCAGAAATATACGAAATAGCTGTTGCAAATGATCCTACTTGACACTAGTTGCAGAACACTTCCAATTGCCTGTAACAACATAAAGATCTGAAGTATGAGAGTAAAACCACAAACCAGTATTCTCCACAGAATAGAGGAAAACAAAATGAGTTCTTAAGTTTACCAAAGCAGAAAGTTTGTGATCTGACATGATGATCCTTGGGAGAGAACTGTAACCCACAGAAAAGAAGACAGCAAAAATGCCTGAGTCTCTGTAAATATGAAAATCCCATCTTGATCCCAAATTTGATTTTACAGCTGAACTGGCCCTCAGGACAAATTGACTAGGTACCTGAAGGATTTTTTATGCTTCTAGAAGCATGAAAGTACTTCATTGCCTTCATATGTATCTTATTTCTAGCTATATTCTCCAGTACTTCAGAGAATGATGAAAAAAAAATAGACAACTTTACATCTTGTGATGAGGAAATACCTGTAAGTGCTTGACTCAAGTTTATCTGAAAGCTAATTCATAATTGTTCCTATCTTGTTATATTCATGTTGAATTTCAGAGAAAAAAATACCATAAATGTCATACCCTTCCATAAAATGTTTTCTCTATGGTAAAATATTAATAATCGGAATATAAATTCCTTTATGTTTTTCTTAGTAGTATGTGGAGAGTATAATACCCACGCTTGATACCTGCATTGTGTCTCTTGGAGGCATAAAAAAAAAAAGCATTCAGAGTTTTAAAGGTTTTAATTGCCTTCAACATTAGCAGGAGTCTGTCAGATTATTAAACTCAAAAGATTTATTAAAAACCACAGAAAAACTTCATTTATTTTATTTCTTATCAGAGGAGAGGAGATATTCTTTAGAAAAGAGTTAAAAAAGAGGCAAATCTAATACAAGTGACTTTTGACTATAAGAAAAAATACCCATCAATGTAAATAGGATAATGTGAACAGCATGAAAACCAGCTTTTGAGTTTTACACTTTCCATATTTATTGCTATATGGGATCAAAGATTTGGTTGCCAGATTCTATTCCTCACATGTCCCACATTTCTTATGCAGTCTGTCTATTAAGGGATTATTTTATTACACTGTCAGCTTGGTTTTCTGTAGCCTGTGAACAGGATTTTTCTTCCAAAAACAGTTAATAAGACCTGATTTTTAGTTGTATTTATTATAAACATTTGTCATTGTATTGATTGTTGCATAATGAAAACATTCCAAAGCAAACAAAATCATAAGAGGGGTAATATAATTGTTTTATTGTTTATCGTACAGATCTCTTAAGAAAGAAAAAATAGCCTCCAGTATATCAGTAGATACAGTTTGTAAAATAAATACATATATATTTTTTTGTAACTGGTTACTAAATCTTGAATAACCTCTAATTCTTCTGAAATAGAAATATTCTGAAAAAAAAACCACCAAACTTCAGAATCATATGTCAGACACTATTATCAGACTTTTTTTTTTGGGTTTTTTTTCTGTCCTTGGGCAAAATTAATTGACTTAATTTCTGATTTGATGTACTAAACTTTAAAAATACATTCTTGTATTTTTTACTACTTCAAGAATTGTGAACAGCCCTGATAAAATGACTATATCATATATCTCTTGCAGCTTGTGTTGGGTGCCCCTGTACTCAGCATTAGTGAGGTCACAGTGTGACTACTGTGTTCAGTTTTGGGCCCCTCACTACAAGAAGGACATTGAGGTGCGGAAGCATGTCCAGAGAAGAGCAACAAAGTTGTAGAAAGGGCTGGAGAACAAGACTTATGAGAGGCAATTGAGGGAACCAGGGTTGTTTAGTCTAATGAAAAGGAGACCAAGTTTCTGAATTATGTATGTATATAATAGGTAGTACAGTGGTCTACAAAGGGTTAAGTGACGTCAGACATTTAAAAAAAAAAGTCACAATTGCTGAGAGTTGTCAGTACTTAACACAGCTATTTCTTTCAAGATTCTCTTCAAAGGCAGGACAATATCCCTCTATTTTTACTCCAGAAGGTCACAATTCTAGTGGTCCTGCCTTGTTAGAAGGTAGTTCTAAAAGATAGTCAGTCAAGAAGTCAGAAAAAAAAAAAGAATATTGATCTTAAACCTCCTTTGCAACAGGCTGCAATTCAATATGTTTTACTTTAAAGACCATTGTTGTTCATAAAATATGCAAGTTAGCAATTATTTCAACATGTAGTATATTATTTCCCTATCTTGCCATCAGAAAAATGGTATTTATTTGTTTGAATGTTATTTTTCAAATTTTCTCATGAATATGAATCCATACTCATTGTCCCACCAACGTTTCCTATTGTAAATCGTAACTGTCAAACATTTCTCTGAGAAAAGACAGTACTTTAAGTCCACTGTTAAGAGATTTGTTGTATGTCAATGGTTAACATGGCATTTACCAACATAACTCAAGGGTGTAACTTCTAATAGTTTTTTTATGTCTTTCTGAACATTTAGATTTCCTAAGAAGTGTTATTCTGTTGGCAATAATTGTGTTTGGTTGTTTTCTCTCTCCTGGGTAAACCTGTGAAAATAATTTCAGAATCTGAAAATAAGTAGTTCACTCTGTTGAAAAAGAAAATCAACATCTTAGAACAAGAGGTTATTCCACTTAAAATCCACAAGGGAAAAATTTTTTGAGCACCTGTGTTTAAACTTACCATGTCCTTACTAAAGAAAGCGATATTAGTGGTAATTGGCCATTACGCAGGAGGTTTTTAACCCTCTGAGGAAATTGGCCAAGGAAAGAAGTAGGGAACAAGAGAACTGTTTTTCTTTGAAGAGGGCTAAACACTCCAATTGGAGGATAAAGGCGTAAAAAAAGATTATGTCTGTTAGAAGCAGCAGGTGAGATCAGAAGATGTTGTTACAAAAGTCGTTTTTTCAAAGAACAATAGTAATTAACTGTTTTTAATATACTGAGTGAAAATGACCTAAGGGCATCTCATGGTGGATACACACATTTCTAAAATGCTGTGCTGGTTTGGGCTGAAGCAGAACATTTTTTCAGTGACTTTTTCAGCCTGATAGTTATCAACAAGGTAACAGGCCATCGTTGTGTAGAAAGATCACGTGTATTCCTATGTAAATTAATGCCATCCCAGAGTCGCTAGTGAAGTGGGGGCACTTACAGGTGCGACAGGGCAGAGGGCCCAGACTGGCCAACAGAGTATTCCACACAATACAGGTCATGCTCAGTAAAAAAACCTTAGAGATCAGAAGGACCACTCCCTACCCTACCATGACCGACATTCAAGGAGGACCTCTCCTGTCTGTCTGTCTGCCCCTGAATCCATTCACATGTTCCTGAGTCCAGCTCCTGCTTGGCACTGAGTACAGTCTGGGGCCTTTCCCGAAGGACTGAAAGGTACCCAATTTTAGCTACTGACCTGGCCAGAGAAGCAGACTAAACTGGGACAACTATCCTAGGGTCGTTCATAGTCAATGAAAAAGATTTAGGTGTTGCTTCTGTACGAATTGTTTCATAGTAAACAAATAAAATCAACTCTGATAACTCACACCATAACTGTGGAATACTACCTGTGCTGTAGACGTTCCAAAAGTTTCAACTTTTACTGTTAAAGGAACTGAAGAAAAAATATTTTGACTATGAAAACATTTTATAGGGGTTTTTTTAATGTGGAACATTAAAAGAAAATTTGTTGATTTAAAACAAATGTTTTCTCTTTTGCTCTATCACATTGAGCTTTCGTTGTTTATTTTTCAGTACAAAACCAGTTTGTGACTGGCAGCTGACTCACAATAAGATTTCAAAGCTGAAGTTCTGATTTTTCCATGACAAGTTTTTTAGGGTTTTTTTCTATGTTGTGAGTTAATCTCGATAGGTGGCTGAGCCCCTGCTCAGTTATTCACTCACCACACAGTGGGATGGAGGAGAGAACTGGAAATGCCAAAGCAAAAAAAGTCACGGGTTAAGATAAAGACAGTTTAATAGGTAAAGTAAAACTGTGTATGTGCAAGTGAACCAAAATAAGAAATTCAGTCACTCACTGTATCACAGTATTACAAGGTTAAAAAGGACCTCTGAGATCATCAAGTCCAACCTATAACCCTACACTAACACCAACACTAACACCAACCCATCATCTAAACCATGTGCCTCAGTGCCTCATCCAGTCTCCCCTTAAACACCTCCAGGGTCGGTGACTCCACCACCTCCCTGGGCAGCGCATTCCAATGGCCAATCACCCTTTCAGTGAAGAACTTTTTCCTAACATCAAGCCTGAACTTTCCCTGACGACCATGCCCTCTAGTTCTGCCACTGGTTACCTGAGAGAAGAGACCAACCCCTGCCTGCCTACAACCTCCTTTTAGGTAGTTGTAGAGAGCAATGAGGTCTCCCCTGAGCCTTAGGATACATTCCAGTATCCTAACATCTTTCCCAAACTGGGGGGCCCAGAACTGGACACAATATTCAAGGTGAGGCCTAACCAGTGCCGAGTACAGAGGGACAATAACATCTCTGGTCCTGCTCACTACACTATTCCTGATGCGGGCCAGAATGCCATTGGCCTTCTTGGCCACCTGGGCACACTGCTGGCTCATGTTGAGCTTCCTGTCAACCAGCACTCCCAGGTCCTTTTCTGCCTGACTACTCTCCAGCCACTCTGTCCCCAGTCTGTAGCTCTGCATGGGATTGTAGTGTCCAAAATGAAGTACCGGACATTTGGACTTATTAAACATCATCCCATTAGAATCAGCCCAGCTCTCCAATCTGTCTAGGTCCCTCTGTAAGGCCATCCTACCCTCTAGCAGATCAGCCCTTCCTCCCAGCTTGATGTCATTTGCAAACTTGCTGATGATGGACTCAATCCCCTCATCCAGATCATCAATAAAGATATTAAACAGGACGGGACCCAACACCGATCCCTGAGGGAAACCACTGGTGACCGGCCACCAACTGGATGAAACACCATTCACCACCACTCTCTGGGCTCGGCCATCCAGCCAATTCCTAACCCAGCACAGAGTGCTCCATCTAAGCTACGGGCTGCCAGCTTCCCTAGGAGTCTGCTGTGGGAGACAGTGTCAAAGGCCTTGCTAAAGTCCAGGTATACCACAACCACAGCCTTCCTCACATCCACCAGGCGAGTTACATGGTCATAAAAGGAGATCAGGTTGGTCAGGCAGGACCCACCTCACCTAAACCCATGCTGGCTGGGCCGGATCTCTTGACCGTTCTGCAAGTGCTGCATGATATCACCCAGGATTATCTGTTCCATGATTTTACCTGGGGCCGAGGTCAGGCTGACAGGTCTGTAATTACCTGGATCATCCTTACGGCCCTTCTTGTGGATGGGCATCACATTGGCCAACTTTCAGTCTTCTGGGACCTCTCCAGTGAGCCAGGACTGCTGAAAGATGATGGAGAGCGGCTTAGCAAGCTCATTCGCCAGCTCTCTCATCACCCTAGGATGGATCCCTTCCGGCCCCATAGACTTATGAGGGTCCAAGCGGCTCAGCAAGTCTCTAACCTGCTCCTCATGGATTGCAGGAGGGCCATATTTCACCCTGCCCCCATCAACCACTTCAGAGGGCCAACTGTCAAGCGAGCTGACATCCTTGCTGTTAAAAACTGAGGCAAAGAAGGCATTAAGTACCTCAGCCTTCTCTGCATCTTTGGTTACTATATTTCCCTCCACATCCAACAAGGAGTGGAGGTCGCTGCCGCCCTTCTTTCTGCCATTGATATATTTATAAAAATTCTTCTTATTGTCCTTAATAGAAGTGGCCAATTTGAGCTCCAGCTGGGCTTTTGCTTCCCTGATTTTCCTCCTACACGACTCAACAACATCTTTGAACATGACGTGGCTTACATCCCCTTCTTTCCATCGACGATACATCCTCTTTTTCTTACTTAGTTCCTTCAGAAGGTCCCTGCTCATCCAGGCCGGCCGACTGCCCCTACGACTCTTCTTACAACACACAGGGACAGCCCGCTCCTGCACCTTCAAGATTTCATTCTTGAAGTGCATCCAGCCTTCCTGGACCCCCTTGCCACTAAGAGCTATTTCCCAGGGTACTTTCCTGACCAGTTCCTTAAATAATCCAATATCTGCTCGCCGAAAGTCCAGCATTGATGTTCTGTTCCTGGCTTTTCTTCTCACATTGTTTAGAGAGAACTCTATTATCTCATGATCACTACACCCCAGACAGCCTCCGACAACAACATCACCCACCAGCCCTTCTTTGTTTGTAAACAGCAAGTCAAGAAAAGCCTCACCCCTGGTGGGCCCACTCACCAGCTGTGACAGAAAACAGTCCTCAATACACTCTAGGAACCTCCTGGACTGCCTCCTCTCTGCAGTGTTAAATTCCCAGCAGATATCTGGAAGGTGAAAGTCTCCTAAAAGAACAAAAGCAGCCGATCTAGTGGCAGCCTTCAGCTGCTTAAACAATAGAAGATCCATCTCCTCCTCCTGGTCAGGCGGTCTGTAACATACTCCAAGCAGGAGGTCAGACTTGACTGCCCCTCTGACTCTTACCCATAGACACTCAACCTGGTCATCACCGATCTCGACTTCAACAGCATCCAGGGTTTCCCTAGTGTAGAGGGCCACCCCTCCACCCCTCTTCTCACGCCTGTCTCTCCTGAAGAGCCTGTAGCCTTCCATGGCAGCTCTCCAGTTATGACAGTCATTCCATCACGTTTCCGTGATAGCAACTATATCATAGCTCTCCCGCTGGACCAGGACTTCCAGCTCCTCCTGTTTGTTCCCCACACTGCGTGCGTTTGTGTACATGCACTTCAGTTGGGTTACTGACAACACCCTTTGAGATGGCTTATCCTTCACAGGAACATCATTGGTGAGCCTAGTAACTCCCCCCTCCCCCTTCATGCCTAGTTTAAAGCCCTCTCAACAAGCCCTGCCAGCTCCTGAGCTAAAATCCTCTTACCCTTTGGAGTTAGACGAGACCCATCTGGGTCAAGCAGGCCAGGTGCCATAAAGGTTTCCCCATAATCAAAGAACCCAAAATTCCTCTGCCGGCACCAGCCCCTAAGCCATTTATTAACTGCATATATTCTCTTGTTCCTTTCTGTATACATCCCTGCCACCGGAGGAACCAAGCAGAACACCACCTGTGCTCCTGCCCTATCTATTGACCCTCCCAGCTCCTGGAATTCCTTCTTAATTACCCTTGACCCTCTTTTAGCTAGCTCATCCCCACCAGCCTGTACCACCAGAAGCAGGTAATAATCAGAGGGTTTAATTAGGTCTGGGAGTCTCTTGGCGACATCGCCTACCCAGGCTTGGGGAAGGCAGCAGACTTCCCTATGAGTTGGGTCCGTCCTACAAATAGGTCCCTCTGTCCCTTTCAGAAGGGAGTCTCCCACTACAATGACCCTCCTTTTCTTTTTCTTACTTGAGGTCCTGACCTGTCTGATGGGCAATGTGAGGTTAACAGCCTCCTCAGGTGAGTTCTCTGTCATACTATCCTCCACCTGAGCATCAAATTCCAACACCCCAAACCTGTTTTGTAGGGGCAGCTGGAAGGGTGGCAGACCTGCTCCCAGTCCTCCTCACCAACCAGGTCACTCCCCTTGTCCTGTTGATGAGGAATATGGCATTCCTCAGCCTCCTGGGGAGGATTACTGGGAGGAGAGAGGGTTCTACTCCACCAGTCTATCTCCCTTTCACTTTCGCGAATACTTCTCAATCTTTCCACCTGATCCTTGAGATCTGCAACCATAAGGAGCAGATCCTGAATCTGTTCGCACCTCAGACAAGCATTTTTGGTATGGTCCTCAGGAACCACAAGTAGGCTGAGACACTCCCTGCAGTCTCTAGTCTGGGCATCTGCATCGCGTAATACTGCTTCCGTTTGGATGCCTACACTCCTGGTGGCAGAGGCTTTACCACGCCTGATCACCATTGCTGCAGGGGAGTGGAAAGTCAACCACCTGCCAGAGAGTGCCTGCTTGCCCGAACTGCCGCGCAAACTGTCTATACCGTGACCCTGTACACTGTGACCCTGTTCGCTGCGCTCCAGTCGCTGGCGCTCCCAGGGAGATGTTTAAATGCCCCGCGGCTTCTTCCGGGACCGCCCCCCCACCACGCGGTCGGCCCACGTGACAGTTGCCGCTTCTGGGGTTCAGAGAGAGTCGCCCTGCCGGGGTCCTCTCCTGAGCTTTTGCCTTTCACCAGGAACTCTCCACCCGCCCAGATTGAGCACTCGGCTGCAGTAATTACCGCTCCTGCCGCCGGTCACGCCGAATCTGGCTTTGAAGCTGATTAGGTCTCGTTTAAATGCCCCGCGGCTTCTTCCAGGTCCGCCCCCCTACCACGCGGTCGGCCCACCGACCGTATCTGTCAGTAGTCTGATGTTTAGCTGTTTCCTGGGAAGCATAATGGCTACTCAGGATGACAAATGCCATCAAATGTCCCCTACTTCCTTCTTCCTATCTCTGGCTTTTATTACTGAGCAACCTTTCATATGATATAGGACATCCCTTTGGCCTGTTAAGATCAGGCATCTCCTATCAACTTCTTGTGAACCCCCAGCCTATTTTCTGGTGGGACAGTTTGGTAAAAGGTTGTTTTGCAGGCACTGTTCCACAACGGCTCAAACAGCCAAAACTTTGGTATGTTTTCAACATGGTTTTCCATGATTCCCAAGCAGCACCATACAGACTACTATAAAGGAAATTTACTAGAATTATAACCATAGAATATAGAGCAAGGGAAAATATTCAATTAATTTCTGTGATAATCACATACAGTACATTAGCACACATCTGTCTGTACACGTCTTTCTCCTGATACTAATGTGTGGCTCTTTATTTCATCAGAAAATTTCAAAATAAAATTGATTGAATTTCAAAACTGTACCAAAGTTGTACCTATAAGCAGGGGATTAAGATCTCGATTCTCGTAATAGACTTTGTCTGTATTAATCAGAGTCACATGCACTATGAAATAAAAACAAATAAAGTCCAGAATGCAGGATTATGAAGCTTCAACCACATAACAGCATTAAGAAAAAGTTTAATTCATTATGAAAGCTACTCTATTGTTGTAGTGGTGATTTTTTTCCGTAGGAGAAAGGATAAATCTATTGAATTCATGTTTTTGAGGCAATGTGTTCTTAAGAATATTTAGGATTTAATCCAAATTATGTCCAAAAAAACTTGCAAATATTACCCTGTTTCTGATACATTTTATATAGTTCAGGTATATTTTAAGTGTTTAGATACAGCAGGAGATAAATAAAGTAAGAGAATTTTTATTGTATTGTTAGTGACTATGCTTTGGTGTAAGTCAATTTTCATGTTGGCCAGAAATATTATTAAATACTTTCATAAATGGAAATTCTGAAGTTTCTGAGCTTTACTATTGCAAGTGCAGGCATATACAGAGTTTAGATACTTTTAAGGTTAGATCTACCTAGGAGCAGGGAATTTCAAGACAGAAGTTTTGAATCAAGGAACCTCTAACCTTTCAAATTCAGACATCCAAATTATAAGGTGAGAGTCTAAGCTTTGTCTCATATAGTAGAAGTACTACATCAGTAAATGAAGCTTTATTTACTTAGTCCAGATTATTTTAAAAATCATTAATAAGAGAATCAGCGATTGTGTTCTTAGGTTTTTACAGAACAATTACTGTAGAGAGAAGAGGAAACTATTGCAGTTTTAACATGGCAACATGCAATTGTTTTCAAGGAGATAACATCATCTTGTTGCGACAGTGATAATATACAAGACAGATGCTGACATGAATAAAAATTAAAAGTAAAATTTATATATAGACACGATTCTTATGGTAGTATAAAATACAGAGTCCAATACTAAACAGATAGGGGTTGAATGAAAAAATCCAGAACCTGAACACTACAACTGTTTCTATGATGGTATTACTTTATGCCTGCTTTGCTTTATAAATCCTAAGAAAACTGCAATAATTATTAAAAAATAAAATTATCATTTTCTTGTGGTATTTCTTATTCTAAAAATAATTTCTTACATTTAAAATTCATTTATCAACATCCACACCATCCCACATCATAAAAAAAAAAAAGAAGATAAGCTTTTCTCTTTTCTAACAATATAAATTTTTGCAGTCTCCTTTATTGACTTGCTTCCTTGCTCATAACCTTTTTTTGCCAGTAAAACAAAACAACTGTCTTTTTCTGAAAGATGCACACTGTGAGCAGGTGTTTATCCTGCTGGGAAAAGAATTAACTATCATTTATGACAGTCAGGTACATGAGCTATTATTACCTTATTTTGTTGTAAAGAAGGCAATAGTGACTTTTCTGAGAGAGAAGCCAGACAACTGGTTTGATAGCCCTCGAGGAGAAACTCTTTGGATTAGCCAAACATCAGAACAATATTTTCCTGAATTTAATGCTGCAAAAGATTTTATTACCTAGAGTGAGGTCTGCCAAATTATTCTACTTTAAGAATCTCTTGAAACCACCCAATAGGAAATAGTAAATAGAATATGGAGAGAGGAATATAGGTGTATTAATCTAGTTATGCACAGAAGTAAATTTCAAGGATCTTCAGATTAAGATGACCATTGACCATAGCAGTGTTTATTTTTTGCTTCACTTCTTTGATTGAAGGACCCAGTTTTTACTCAGCATCCAGATTTGTAGATTGACTGATATGTAGCAGACAGCTCTCAGGCTTGTCACATTCTACAACTGACAGCATTCTTTAATATTTGATATACCTTCTATACTGGCTTCTTCATTTTGTGGAGTTTAGACTGAAAGGAAGTTGACTGCTCTCTGAAGTGTTTAACAGGAAATTTAATACACAGTGATCTTATGTTAATGTCAGCCCAAATTTTTTTTATTTAGTGTCAGTATTTTCTTGTTGGACACTTTGAACTTTCTGATGAGTGTATAGGATAATATAATACAGTATGTAGTATGTTGTATTATGTATAGTATATGTAGCATGTATAGTGTGTGTTATATGCATAGTATATGTGTATCTTTAGTATATTAGTCTCTATAGTATATATAGTACATATAGTTTATTGTTTATATATATTATTTATAGTATACATTAGTATGCATAGTGTATTAGTATTTATTATATAGTATTGCATACTATGTATAAATATTTGAATAGTTAAAAGAACAGCAAATTAAGGAAGAATCTCACATTTAACTTTTTAAATTTTAACTATAGCAATTAACAGAACTGTGAAACTGCAACTATGGTTACAGATTTTGAGGACAAGGTTTATCTCAGGTATAAAACAGTCTGCTTCCACATTAATACCTACAGTTCCTCAGACTGTACTTAAACATCTCTTAACGGGAAAACGTTTCACAAGGGACAATATAGAACTTTTCAACTTGTACGATATAAGAGGCCCAACTCTGTTGTTAGTAAAAGTTTTTGGAAGTCAAATGACATTTTACTCAAGTAAGGTCTGCAGAACTAAGTAATAAGAAGACTATGTATTATCCCAAAACACAAATCTGCATGTAGGTTTTTTTTTTTGCTCAGTTAGGAAAATATGTTGTGTTATATACAGAGAAATGAGAATTCCTCTATCACAAAAATAAATGTCCTTTTTTTTTCAAAAAGGTGCACAGTGCAACCTATCTCCTTGATATAATATTTTGCATTTCCTATAACACTGTTTTACTTGAGCATCTCCCAAAGCTATTAGTCATGGCTGTAATGCAATAGCTCACTGTTTCTTTTCCCTTCTGTGGTGGTGACAAAGTCTTGTCAAAGATGGTTTTAGATATGTTCTTGTGATTGTTCTTGTTCAGTTCTCTTAGTGCACTGTTAAAACACACACAAAATGTAATTTATGTGCTAATCTCTCAATAGATATATTTCTATCCTAAATATGCTCTGTATCTGAATACTGTTGTGCACTCTTTTTTTTTTTTTTTTCACTTATTTTATCACCTTAGAATAATCACCAGTCCTCTGAAAGCAATATTTGAGTTTTCTATTGAAGCAAAGAAAATAGTCCAAGAGCCTGATATACTGTTAAGGAGGTATTCTTTTAATTTCCGCACCAGAGAAGCATTGGTGATATTCCTCCATAAGTGCCTCTGAAGAATGCATGTAGTTCTCCTTGTCATATTTACTAAATACATACATATTCACTACAGTTCCCAGAAATCATTTAACTGTTCTCCTCCTATTCCTGGAACTAATTACATGCTATCTTGTGTCTGATTTACAAAACAACAGTACCTAGTTGTTGTCCATTTAAACTAATTCTGGCTACACCTGGTGGTCTTTTATTTTCTTTCATGGTTGTTTGATCGGTGATTTCCTTATCTCTAGTACATGTGGAGTACTTGGTTCTTGAAATTATCATTAAGATTAACATCTAAAGTTGAAGATTACAAATCCCCTTGTTTCACTGTTACTCTCTACTTTTGATAATTTATAGCTTTCAGATACCTCTGTTTGATACAGAACTGAAATTCTGCAAAGAGAAGACAACCAATGGAAAAAGAAACTGAGACATTTGATACCATTTTAATTTGGTGATCGTAGTAATTGTCAGATAAAAAAGACAGCACCTAAAGAATTTCGTTTTATTTTCCTTTACACAAATCAATCACATTATCTAGTTGTTTGCATCTGTTTCTGATTTCACATCCCAGCATTCATATATAAGTAGTTAACCCATCATACAATTAATACATTCAAATCACTATTTATATTTAACTTTAATTAATAAGTAGGTGTCTTACCTAAAAGGATAGAAATCCAACATTTCCATGAGAATAGAAGTGCAGACTGATTTTGGTTGGGATAGAGCTAATTTTCTTCACAGTAGGTTATATGATGCTTTGGTTTGGATGTGTGAGTAACAGAGTGTTGATAACACAGGTATGTTTTAGCTATTGCTGAACAGTGCTTACCTGTTGTAACAGTTTTTTTCCTTTCCCATGCTGCTATGCCAGTGAGTGGGCTGGGGGTCCACAAGAAGTTGGGAGGGGACAGCTAACCCCAACTGACCAACGGGTTATCCCATACCATATGACATTGTGCTCTGCAATAAAATCTAGGAGAAGAAGGAAGAATGTTTGGAGTGATGGCATTTTTCTTCCCAGATAATCATTACGAGTGATGGAGCCCTACTTTCCTGCAAATGGCTGAACTTCTGCCTACTGATGGGGAGCAGTGAATGAATTCCTTGTTTCGCTTTGCTTACGTGCATAGCTTCTTCTTTCCTTAGTAAACTGTGTTTCTCTCTATACACGTTTTCTCATTTTTACCTTTTCTATTCTCTCCCTCATCCCACTGGCATAGGGACTGAGGGAGCATCTGGGTAGGGGCTTAGCTACCTACCAAGGTTAATGCACAGTAAAATATAAGATAAAGTTCCTATCCTGCTTTGTTTTGGTTTTAGTGGAAAGGATACACATTGCTGAACTGTAAAAATTCTACACGTTAACAGACAACCGAATCATTCCTGGACAAGAGATAATGCTCATGAAATCAAGCTCATGTAACTAAAATAATTTGTTTTCATTTGCCCAAGTTAGTAACTTCATGCAGACATTTGCACAGCCAAGAAAATCATTATTTTGGTTCCAGTCACATTTTATTTTCCTCCTAGTGCTTTCAATGTGTAGCCAACAAAAGGATCCAAAAAATACAACCCAAAGTATAGGTTTCATTAAAAGTCAGGCCTAATAGACATTTATTTCACCCACTGTACAATACTGGGGCAATAGAAAGGATTCGAGCAATGCCAAACAGCTGTAAATTATGGCAGTTCATGGTAGACCATTTTTTAAACCCTATTCCATTTAGTTTTTGCTTATATATTTTGTTAAAAATCTAAACTGTGATCTTCCTTGGATATTTTTTTTCAATTTTCACACTTTTTTTTTTGACAGAAGCTCATGATTTTAGCACAAAAATGAAACTAAGATGTAACTTCTGTATTTTGTTTGATTTTGCTGAATAACGAGGTAAGAATTGCCTATTGGGGAAAAATGGGGATTTCTTTTTCTTTGTGATTGGACCTTCTGTCCATCCCTTGTGAGGAAAAATTGTGAAAATGGAAAGTCAATCATTTTGTAACCATAAACCTGTTGTAACCTGTAGACATGTACCATCAGATGCTTTGGGTATTTTATAAATCCACTAACAGCTTTTGTGAAGTTCCTGAGTTTAAGCACGACAACAAATAAAGTGTATAGAAAGCTGATCAGTTTGACTTTTCCTTTGGTAATATTTTTGAGATGAATCTGTAGTAATATGATGATCCCTTGTATATAGTATTATTCAATAAATGGATATATTAAAGCAGTTACAGTGAGAAGACAAATTTAGTGTTTCTTGAACATGGTTGTTTTAAAAACGCTGTCTTAGTTTCTTATAAATTAGACTTCTGCTGTGTCCTTCAAATACGGATTTCCTACTGAAATAAAGAAAAAGTATATTTCAGTATGGCAATATCTGTCCTGCTAAGAAAAATAATCTTTATCTCAGCTAAATGAGATTGATTTGGGATTTTTTTTAATGTAAAAATGCTCCCTGTAGTATATTAATGTTCATAATAACTCTTTCAGTATAACTGTAAATTGCCTCATAGTTTTCTTAATTTAGCAAATATTTACAAGTCTGCTTCTCTACTAAATTGCTCTAATTATTTTTTTTTAAATATGGACACTACCAAATGAAACACAAAAACAGATAACAATTTACATTGAATAAAATACATGACTAATGTATAAAGAAGTACATACTATACATCTTAAAGTATAGCTGTATCTGCTACTCATAACTGTCATAGGAGAATATAATTATTTTTTACATCTAATTTTCTCTGAATCTAAGCTATAGAACTTAAGGCACTTATTTGCAAAGATGTCAATGTATGCATACATATATATGTAAATACATAAATGACTTTGCGTGCATACAATGAAGTAAAATAGTTTTACTCGTATTTGCCTTTGTTTTCTGCAGAGCAAGCAAATGATAAAGCAAACTATTTTTTTTTTGGTTAGTTATCCAGATAATTTTATGACAGTTCTTCTCTAGCAAAGCATTCCTTTGCTGCAAACATTTTTTAGGCTACCGCTTTTCTCCCAGTAAATCTTCTTTTCTTGCTTTCTTTTAGCGTTATGCTTCTCAGCCTGCTTTTATAGCCCAAGTATTGTTACTATGTGAACAGATGTAGAGGTTGTATGTATGAAAATGTTGATATTTTCAGTTTAAAACTATGTAGTCAAATAAGATATCACTTCAGTGTCCAAGATACCATTGAAAAATTCAGTGTTTGTATGTGTTTGTGTGTGTTTTCTCTGCGTGTGTCTGTGAGTCTACCTATACATAAGCGTAATTATACTTACATATAGCATCAGGAAACAGGATCTAAATATTCTTTGTTCTCATTGGCAAATGAGAAAGCTCTAGAAAGTCTTATTTCCTCCTATTCTCCAGGGAAGCTTGAAAAATTTCTCTTTAGTGGAAAGAATATAAGAAAATGAAACTATGACATTACCATTATTACTACCTTTGTCTTTTATTACAATGTATTATGTAGTTAGAAATCTCACCGGCACGTGAATTCTGTAAGACAATGAAGAGAATTGAACACATATCAATTTCCATGCCCTGACAAACTCATAACCAGTGACTTGTCTTTAAAAACATATATCAAAAAAACAGAATATCAGTCCCTGCTTTGCAAGAATTTAGATGTAACAGATTCTATATGAGTTCTCAATAGTTTAGAAACCCAAATAGCTGATAATGACACAGTGAAATTTACTATGACTTTGTTATGTGACTATAATTTGTCTCCCTAATTCTTTTTTCTGTCTTTAAATGCTGTACATGGAAATCTAAAAGTTCTGGAAACATCTTTTTTCCCTCAACCAACTTATGCTAATGCTATTAATGCTAACAATTGTTTTATCTTCAGAATCTTTGACTGATTAGCATCTTTGTGATTGATTAAAACCAAGAGAACAAATTTAATATCTCTAAAATTTGTAAAAGACATTTTGAATACCACTCTTACATTGGATTTCAGTGTTGCTGCCTTTTCAGAAATCACAGGCTAGGATATTGGAGCCAGTTATGAAAATGAGCATTTTAGTAATTTTCTGTAAGTACACAAAGTGTTTCCACAGATACACAAGGTTCACAACAAAAATTGGCAAACTTACAGAATTGACTGGTTTAGATACAAAATAAATGTGTAGTTTTTCTGGATGTAAATTAAGAGAGAAAACAATAACATACATCTTTGTAGTCTGGCAACAAATATAGATGTCAGGGGAGTTTCAAAAGAGTGATTTACAAAGTTGAAGCAAAGATTACTGTTGTATGTTTTCTGAAATCTCTAGGGGTTTTAGGATTTCAGTGTTTCAGGAGATGTAGGTTATTTTATATACACATATATATAGATGACATAAATACACATAAAATTCAGCAGAAGTATACACAGTTGTCATAAATAGCACATAGAGAATTCACAGTTTTTAAGACCTTCAAAAAGAGCAAGGTTTTCATGTCACTAATATAGCTACAGTGACTAGACGAAATTCAAGGTAGCTATTTGTTCTCATCTGCAGTTAGACCAGGTAACCTGGTATATAGGATTTTCTATTCCATTTTCTGTTATAGAACATATGAGGAAAATTCTCTCAATTTGACACTATGACTCTACCACTCAAAAGTAACCAGAGAAGGTGAGACAATTTAATTTCTGTTTTAATATGTTTTCTGGCAAGATAAGACATATGAATGGTGCTAACAGTAATATATGAAATATTATTGCTTGAATCTGTCTACTACAGCCCTCTCAGTGATAATGTGGTCCTCCAGATGGGTCTCCCGAGGCTATTTCCTGTCTGACTTCACAATAGTTCACAGATTTATTTTTTTTTATGAAGTAGACCTATTTTATGCTTCTCTCTATTTTAATTGGTATTAGTCTTTTATATATAAAACCAGAAGTCAGTAGCTCTAAGAAAAAAAAAATATATCTTATATTTGAGTGTAGTATTTGTTGTGACAAAAATCTTCGCTAGGGGAACTCAGAACAAACATAGTTTCTCTCAAATTCAGTTAGTTCATTATTAGGTAGCAAAGTATATTGCTACATGCTAATGGTTCTGAATCCTGCATTCACTACTATAGAGGAATATTATTTAGGGTCTTTACCATCAATACAATTTAGAAAATAGCAGAATAACTCAGTGAGGAATTAAGAGAGGTTTATAGTTAGAAGGCTTTCTGAAAATAATGCTTTTCAAAAAGCAATCCCATTTATTGTTCTTTAACTATAAAATTAACATCCCATCACATCATTTAGCAGTGTTATAGGGCTGTGGCAGTACTGCCGCCTCCCATTACCAGATAAAGTACGGCTGTGAACAGTTACTACAGCATGTCCTGGAACGCATATAATGAAACTTTAAGGAGAGTAGATGGCTCATAGTTATTGGCTCTACGATGCTAAATGTGGAATATGCATTATGTTAAATATAATGTATATTGACCTTTAATACATTCATTCTATATCATATATGTACTTCTACCTACTGTGGAAAGACAAATGAAAATGCAGAGTGCTTAACACTCTCTAATGCCTGACAGAAATTACACTTCGCTTTCAGTAATAGACATTATACAGTTTCAGTAATCTGTAAAGGTTTTATAATTATTTCTACAACAAATATACGAGATACTATCCCAAGTAGAAAGTACAGTACAATGATATGCTGCTTCTTAAAATGTGTGTGTTACAGAAGCGTAGCAGATCACCCAGGTTTTGGGCGAGCTAAAGAAAAAACTGATATCTTGAAGTCAATAGAACGTAAGCAGGAGTCCTCCTGGTAGAGACAGGAGTGAGGAAGGTTCCAATTCACTGCACTGAGTATTGCGAGAATTATTACTTGATTCTTTAGAAGTGGCATGTCTGTGCGCACTATGTAAAGTGCATATGGCCATCAGAGATAAAAGGCTGTATTTCAAGATCATGAGACCTGTTCTGAAGGAACTCAGGAAGACAGGGGAAATTTGATGAACAACATCTTTGGGGATATCTTTCAACTGCCAGGAGAGCTGCCTCAGTGCTACTGAGAAATAGGAAGAAAATCAAACAAGTTTGTCAGGGACATTGTGTAATGTCTCAATTTACAAACCAGCAACTCCAGCCTCATGAGAGTAACAAACTGGGCTGATGAAAATGGGAATTACCTCTATATCGAAAACTGATAGAACACTATAAAATTATTTACATTGGAGAGATGACAAATGGGAAATAGCTATATCATTGTCTCTTCAGTACTAGAGCAAGGAGCCTTGAATAAAACTGAAGATTATTACCTCAAAAAAAAGCCCAACAACAAACTTTAACTACGTTTTCCTTATGCTGTTCTTTCTGTCTCAAAAAATTCAACAGTGATGTATATAGTCTGTTTCTGTCCCTCTGTACACTAAATGTACTGGGAATTCCTCAATGGTCTTGGGAAAATAATCTGAAATAATTACACTCTTATTAGATACACTATGTTTATAAAACTACAAAACTCATTTTTTTCTAAGAATCTTAATCTCACTGTCAGATAAATAGAAATACTTGCTAATTAAAACCATGGGGAAAATGAATAACAGAGGGGCTTTGGATCAAAGAAATTTTATAAGCAACTATGCATATTTTCCCTTGTCACCTATTTGTATTGAGTTTTAGTAGCAAGGTTTTTGGCAACAGAAGGCAGCCTAGAGGGGTGGCTTCTATGAGAAGCTTTTAGAAGTTCCCTTATGTCCAATAAAGCCAATGCCAGCCAGCTCCAAGATAGACCCACTCCTTGTGGTGTTAGTGATTCTGTAATTACATATTTTAAGAGGGAGGGAGGGAGGGAGGGAGGGAGGAAGAACAGCAATTGCAGCCAAGGTGAGGAGTGAGAACGTATGAAACAGCCCTGCAGACACTAAAGTCAGTGAAGAAGGAGAGGGAGGAGGTGCTGGAAGCACTGGAGCAGAGATTCCCCTGCAGCTCATGATGAAGACCATGGTTACAAGGGTTGTCCATCTACAGCCCATGGGGGACCAAAGAGTAACAGATATCCACCTTCAGCCCACAGAGGATCCCACACAAGGTGGATGCTTGAAGGAGACGATGATGTTGTGGGCATCCTGCGCTGGAGTAGGCTCCTGAGCAGATTTGCTGGCAGGACTCCAATTAGAAAGGACCCATACTTGAGCAGTTCGTGAAGAACTGTAGCCCATTACTCACAATGGAGAAGTCTGTGGAGAACCATCTTGTGTGGGAGGGATCCCACATTGGAGCAGGGGAGTAGGTTGTGGAATCCTCCCCCTGAGGAGCAAGGAGCAACAGAAACCTCAGTCTTACCACAGTCCCCATTCCTTGTTCCCCTGTGCCGCTTCTGGTGAGGAAAAAATTGGGATTAAGGTCGAGCCTAGAAAAACAGAGATATGAGGGGGGGGAGTTGTTTTTAAGGTTTAAATTTATTTCTCTTTATCTTACTCTGATTTGATTGGTAATAATTTGTAAAACATTAAATTTATTTCCCCGAGTTGAGTCCATTTTGCCCATGATATTAGTTGCTGAGGGATTTCCCTGTCCTTTTTCAACTCATGACCCTTTCCCTTTCTCTCCCCTGTCCAGCTGTGGATGGGAAATTATAAAATAGCTTAGTTGGCATCTGACTTCTAACCAGAGTTAACCTACCACACCATTTTACCTTTAAGCATCAAAGCAGAAAATATCTTTAACAAATACATACAAATTGACAATATAATTAAATTACAGATACAAAATCCCAGATTTCCTTTGCACAAATTCAGGAAATTTAACAAGATACCAATTTGAGAGTGATTACTCAGGGTTCATATTATACATAATGGCAGGAGACAAGCATTCCCAAAATGATTGTATCATGATGTATGTTTCCCTCATTTGAGTTTAATAATATCTGAGAGAGCTCTACAAAATACAGTTAAGTTTGCAAAATTTGTTGGAATGAACTCACACTTTAGATTTACAAAAACTAGTTTATTCTTTTTTTCAGTAAATATAATTGCTGACGCGTTTTCTGATTGAATAGTGTAAAGCAAAATATGGTATCTTTTTTTTTTCATTTTTTTCATTCTTTAAGGCAAAATGTTGCACTAGATTTCTAAATATCCCAGATACCCATATAGAAAACTGCATAGATAAAGAAAATGGCATTCCAATGTGTAATGTACTTCCTAATGAGCAGCAGTTTTTCCATCAGCGCTGGCAATTATGTAAAAACGTTTCAGTTAAGCAGTTTGAATATTATCATAAGAATATGATGCTGAGGCTGTTATACTGTTATAAGGTATGAGTAAATCTGACAATATAATACAATTTAAATTCTAGTTTACTTTGTTAACTACTTTGCCACATTATGTATGACTTTGTTATGGATTTATAATTTATTTTTACATGAAGATTGTGTGGGAAAAAAAAGTGTTAATTAGAGCTAAGAGCAAACTCATATGAGCTATACAAGCCCGAAGGCAACACTAAAAAAACCACCACCACCCCCCCCCCCACTCGATCTATTACAGAAGCCAAGTTCAATTGGTTAAAAAGACCCTGAAAGGGATCCATCTTTTTTTCTCTAATGCAGGGAGAACATTCTTAATTGAAAGTTTTCTCAAATTTTTAATCATTTAATACTCTGAATTGGAAATATAGAGCGAGCATGATAATGGCTTATATCCACTATTTGAAGAGCAGTGTGAATGTATATTTGTTCACATTTTCTCATCTGTGTTGTAAATTAGTCCTTTGTTTAAAAAAAAGGAAATCAAAAGCATAAATGTAATGCAAATACGTTGCTAGTGGGATATTTTTCCATAGATTTGCTGAAAATAATGGTTTCACTGTCATCGACAAAAAAGTTATCAGCATGGCAAAATAACACACATACATACACAAAATTATACACTAGAGGCTTTTTTTTTACTTTTTCTTTCTTTCTTTTCTTAGTGGTTTTGTACCAGTGGCAGAGAAATGATAGATTTTCTTGCATATAAAGTCTTCAAAGACCTTAAAAGGCAGCATCTTGGCAAAAGCACATGCTGTGCTAGTTTAAGTCTTCTTTTTTTGCCTTGTTTTTGTCAGGGAGATACTTGGGTTTATTTCAGCTACACTCATATGCCTTTTTAGAAGAAGTATACTATAGTACAATAGGAAGTGGAAAATTTTATAAAAGAAGCATCTTTATGTCATTTCTAATATGCCTCCCTCTGTGTTGCTGACAGTAGAAGCTAAGATGTCAGCTTTTAAAAGAAAAGGTACAGAAGAAAATGTACTGAATAAAATAGTTACAGTCTATGGTTGACTGAATATCAACTGGTGTCTTACACAGTTGCTTTACTAGAAGAAACTAGAGTATAAATAAGAGAGGTGCATTAAATGTAGGTAAAGTTTGCACGTTGTGAGAAATATTGCAGTTGTCCTTCCCCTTGAAATGAGCCCTGGGGGAAACAGTGTATGAGCTTCTAGAAAAACCCTGTTCTTTGCATCATATTATAGTAAGTTAAGAGAAAGAATGATTCTGAAATATATTTGGAAGGGATATCACCCTAGACTTTTCAGATTGAGGAAGCTAACACTGGAGAAAACATGATATTTCACTGAAAGTTACTACATAATAATCATGCTGTTTCCTACCAAAAAAAAAAAATCCCTTCTAAATTAGCGGTTAAACAACTCACTGTTTAGTACTTGGGACTATTTCAAGTCATATCCTGCGAACTTCAGCTTTTAATAGGTATTGCTCATAGAAGTTATAGAAGAAGTAATATTACCAATAAAAAAATTGCTGGATTCTTTCTTTTCTTTTCCTAATTTTTATTTGTTGTCTTTTCATAGTAACGTCTTTTTCTGCAAAACTATGACTGAAAATAATTTTCTCTATTGATAAAATCCAATTTGTAGAAATATTTGAGATGAATAGTGATGGGACCGTTATATATAAAGACATTACCACAGTCTTCAGTTGTGTATATTGCATATGTTTGTTTGAAATGATAGTATTATTCTTGAGTTGCATATTATAGCTTCAACAGATCTCTACCATGAAACCATGCAGTACTTCTCAAGGAAATGGAAAAGGGCAATGTTAGCTTTAAACTATTGTATGACTCATGTCCTCTCAGTACCAAATTATTGGTGTTATTGAAAAATTTCTATGTGGAAGGTTATTTCTTTATCACTTCTTGCAGGGATTTTTTCCAGATCAATGCTTTTATTCTTTCAAGATTTCTGTGATGCATGTACATGCTCAATGTTTGGATGTGGAAAATTTAAGAGGCCTAATTTCTACGCTTAAAGTCAGTCTCTGTGAATATCTCGTCTGACTACCAGAGGCCCTCACTCAGTTACTCTCTCACCTCCTCAACAGGATATAGGGAGAAAATAAAAAAGCTCAGGGGTAGAGATAAAGACAGGAAGTTCACTCATCAATTACCATAATAGGAAAGCCAGATTAACGTAGGCCATCATGCATTCTAAATACATTTGTCTGGGTTCAATCTAAATGCAGAGTTCTGAAAGTGCTTTGCATAGGGTTGCAAGCTTCAAATGGCATAGTCATTTTCTGGGAAATAATCTAAATTATACAGCTAATAGTAAGGAGCCAACATTAAGATTACCTGTAACATATTACCTATATTTTACCTAATTGATTTTACACTTACCAGTGTTGAAAACTCACAGATACAACTGAAGAACGGCCAAAGAACATCATACTTGTTACTATTGCTACATTACATTAAATTCCCCGTCTGCTGAAAGGTGACTCCCTTCTGAAAGGGACGGAGGGACCTATATGTAGAACGGATCCAACTCATAGGGAAGTCTGCTGCCTTCCCCAAGCCTGGGTAGGCGACATCACCAAGAGACTCCCAGACCTAATTAAACCCTCAGATTATTACCTGCTTCTGGTGGTACAGGCTGGCGGGGATGAGCTAGCTAAAAGAGGGTCAAGGGTTGTTAAAAAGGAATTCCAGGAGCTGGGATGGTCAATGAATAGGGCAGGAGCACAGGTGGTGTTCTGCTTGGTTCCTCCGGTGGCAGGGATGTATACAGAAAGGAACAAGAGAATCTATGCTCTTAATAAATGGCTTAGGGGTTGGTGCCGGCAGGGGAATTTTGGGTTCTTTGATCATGGGGAAACCTTTACGGCACCTGGCCTGCTTGACCCAGATGGGTCTCGTCTAACTCCAAAGGGTAAGAGGATTCTAGCTCAGGAGCTGGCAGGGCTTGTTGAGAGGGCTTTAAACTAGGTATGAAGGGGGAGGGGGGAGTTACTAGGCTCGCCAGAGATGTTGCTGTGGAGGATGAGCCATCTCAAAGGGTGTCAGTAACCCAACTGAAGTGCATGTACACAAAAGCATGCAGTATGGGAAACAAACAGGAGGAGCTGGAAGTCCTGGTTCAGCGGGAGAGCTATGACATAGTTTTTGTCACGGAAACGTGATGGAATGACTGTCATAACTGGGATGATGCCATGGAAGGCTACAGGCTCTTCAGGAGAGACAGGCGTGAGAGGAGGGATGGACGGGTAGCCCTCTATCCTAAGGAAACCCTGGATGCTGTTGAAGTCGAGATCGGTGATGACCAGATTGAGTGCTTATGGGTAAGGGTCAGAGGGGCAGTCAAGTCGGACCTCCTGCTTGGAGTATGTTACAGACCGCCTGACCAGGAGGAGGATTTGGATCTTCTATTGTTTAAACAGCTGAAGGCTGCCTCTAGATCACCTGCCCTTGTTCTTTCAGGAGACTTTAATCTTCCGGATATCTGCTGGAAACTTAACACTGCAGAGAGGAGGCAGTCCAGGAGGTTCTTAGAGTGTATTGAGGACTGCTTTCTGTCACAGCTGGTGAGTGAGCCCACCAGTGGTGAGGCTGTCCTTGACCTGCTGTTTACAAGCAAAGAAGGGCTGGTGGGTGATGTTGTTGTCGGAGGCTGTTTGGGGTGTAGTGATCATGAGATAATTGAGTTCTCTCTAAATAATGTAACAAGAAAAGGCAGGAAAAGGACATCAATCCTGGACTTTCGGCAGGCAGATATTGGATTATTTAAGGAACTGGTCAGGAAAGTACCCTGGGAAATAGCTCTTAGTGCTAAGGGGGTCCAGGAAGGCTGAATGCACTTCAAGAATGAAATCTTGAAGGCGCAGGAGCAGGCTGTCCCCATGTGTTGTAAGAAGGGGCAGATGGCCAGCCTGGATGAGTAAGGAGCTTCTGAAGGAGCTAAGTAAGAAAAAGAGGATGTATTGCCATTGGAAAGAAGGGGACGTAAGCCAGGTCATGTTCAAAGATGTTTTTAAGTCGTGTAGGAAAAAAATCAGGGAAGAAAAGCCCAGTTGGAGCTCAAATTGGCCACTTCTGTTAAGGACAATAAGAAGAGTTTTTATAAATACATCAATGGCAGAAAGAAGGGCGGCAGCGACCTCCACTCCTTGTTGGATGTGGAGGGAAATATAGTAACCAAAGATGCAGAGAAGGCTGAGGTACTTAATGCCTTCTTTGCCTCAGTTTTTAACAGCAAGGATGTCAGCTCGCTTGACAGTTGGCCCTCTGAAGTGGTTGATGGGGGCAGGGTGAAATATGGCCCTCCTGCAATCCATGAGGAGGAAGTTAGAGACCTGCTGAGCCGCTTGGACCCTCATAAGTCTATGGGGCCAGATGGGATCCATCCTAGGGTGCTGAGAGAGCTGGCGGATGAGCTTGCTAAGCCGCTCTCCATCATCTTTCAGCAGTCCTGGCTCACTGGAGAGGTCCCGGAAGACTGGAAGTTGGCCAATGTGATGCTCATCCACAAGAAGGGCCGTAAGGATGATCCAGGTAATTACAGACCTGTCAGCCTGACCTTGGTCCCAGGTAAAATCATGGAGATAATCCTGGGGCAATCATGCAGCACCTGCAGAATGGCCAAGAGATCAGGCCCAGCCATCATGGGTTTAGGTGAGGTAGGTCCTGCCTGACCAACCTGATCTCCTTTTATGAACATGTGACTCAACTGGTGGATGAGAGGAAGGCTGTGGATGTGGTATACCTGGACTTTAGCAAGGCCTTTGACACTCTCTCCCACAGTAGACTCCTAGGGAAGCTGGCAGCCCGTGGCTTAGATGGGAGCACTCTGTGCTGGGTTAGGAATTGACTGGATGGCTGAGCCCAAAGAGTGATGGTGGATGGTGTTTCACCCAGTTGGCGGCCGGTCACCAGTGGTGTCCCCTCGGGATCGGTGTTGGGTCCCGTCCTGTTTAATATCTTTATTGATGATTTGGATGAGGGGATTGAGTCCATCATCAGCAAATTTGCAGATGATACCAAGCTGGGAGGAAGGGTTGATCTGTTAGAGGGTAGGATGGCCCTACAGAGGGACCTAGACAGATTGGAGAGATGGGCTGATTCTAATGGGATGATGTTCAATAAGTCCAGATGTCGGGTACTTCATTTTGGACACAACAATCCCATGCAGAGCTATAGACTGGGGACAGAGTGGCTGGAGAGTAGTCAGGCAGAAAGGAACCTGGGAGTGCTGGTTGACAGGAAGCTCAACATGAGCCAGCAGTATGCCCAGTTGGCTAAGAAGGCCAGTGGCATTCTGGCCTGCATCAAGAGTAGTGTCGCGAGCAGGACCAGAAAAGTTATCGTCCCCCTGTACTCGGCACTGGTCAGGCCTCATCTTGAAAATTGTGTCCAGTTCTGGGCCCCCCAGTTTGGGAAAGATGTTAGGATACTAGAATGTGTTCAGAGGAGGGCAACGAAGATGGTGAAGGGGCTGGAGCACAAGCCCTATGAGGAGCGACTGAGGGAGTTGGGGCTGTTTAGTCTAAAGAAGAGGAGGCTCAGGGGAGACCTCATTGCTCTCTATAACTACCTAAAAGGAGGTTGTAGTCGGGCAGGGGTTGGTCTCTTCTCTCAGGTGGCCAGTGACAGAACTAGAGGGCATGGACTCAAGCTTCGTCAGGGAAAGTTTAGACTTGATGTTAGGAAAAAGTTCTTCACTGAAAGGGTGATTGGCCATTGGATTGCTCTGCCCAGGGAGGTGGTGGAGTCGCAGACCCTGGAAGTGTTTAAAGTGAGATTGGATGAGGTACTGAGTGCATGGTTTAGATGATGGTTGGTGTTAGTGTTGGTGTTAGTGTTGGGTTATAGGTTGGACTCGATGATCTCAGAGGTCCTTTCTAAGCTTATGATACTGTGATACTGTGCTCTTTTCAAGATGCATGTATCTTTATATCTAAATAAGATCATTACATTGAATACAGGAAGAAGGAACTGAACTATGGTGTTAGTAAAAACATGGATCTGTTGGAGAAGGTCCAGAGTAGGGCAACAAAAATGATGAGAGGAATTGATAACTTCTCCTATGAATAGTAGCTGAGAGAGCTGCGGTTATTCAGCCTGGAGAAGAGAAAGGTCCAGGGAGACCTTTTTCCAGCCTTTCAGTATTTAAAGGGGTATTGTAAGAAAGACATGGATGAACTTATTAGCAGGATTTGTTGTAACAGAGGAAGCGTAATGGTTTTGAACTGAAAAAGTGTAAATTCAGACTAGATATCAGGAAGAATTTTTTTATGATGAAGATGGTGAAACAATGGAACAGGTTGTCCAGAGAGGTGGCAGATGCCTTATCCTTGGAAATGTTCAAGGTCATGTTGGACAGGGCTCTGAGAAACCTGATCTGACTTGAAAGTGTCCCTGCTTGTTGCATGCAGTTGAACTGGATGACCTTTAAAGGTGCCTTCTAATGCAAACCATTCTATGATTCTATGACATGGACAAATCACAATATTAGAAGCTGCTTTAGCTTCCAGTGAAAGCATAATAAGAAGAAATTAAATAGCAGGAGTAGCAGTAGTAGCAAAGATCAGCTGTGAAATGTGTCGATGTATTCTAAAATAAATCCATTCTAAGTAATTCTATCCACTTGAGTTCTGCAGAAACTGGTTGGCTGTAGCCTGGATGAGGGATTTTGAGATAGTCTCACGCTTTGTATATTTCCTCCTAGCTATATTGTTGCACATTCAAGAGTGCAAAAAAAATAAGCAAAATACCTCATCTTTGAAGGTTTTTTTTAAAAAAAGGAACATGCACACAGCTGAATTTAATTAATCTTACTGAATTAAATGCTGAAGTATTATTACTGACTGATTACATTATGTGATTAAATATTGAATACTAATTACTTTTCTTTTTGTTGTGGTAGAGAAGGCACATTTATCTCTTACTTAGACTCTACATTGTCTACACTGATGGTAATTGTCTTTATTTATAATTTTCATAAGAAATAAAGAAAAACGAATCAAGAATGCTGATTGTGAATTGGTTTCTTATAATGACACTGAATTATATCTTACTACTTATGTTAAACTCTGTTGTTCTGCTCAGACACATTTCAAACAAGAAAAGGTAAACTTGTTACACTAGACAATTCTGAATGAAAACTGTTCAGGAACAGGCACAATTATTTTTTTAAATTGCTGAAAATGCAGTAAATATTGGACTTTATGAAAAAAGTATATACAAAGGTTAGATTGCAATAAGTAATAATAAATATGTATATATATATCCAAGAAAACTTTCAAATTACAATTTAATCCTGCTGATAATTTGTCATTTTAAGGACTATCAATTTTCCGTGCCTCTTTAAAGCAAACAGTTGCATATTTGACATTCTTTTCCTTCTTTTAACAAATCAGTCTCTAACCTCTCTTCTATTATTTCTCATGTTTTCTAGGTCACTGATCTTCCTGCATTTTTTTCCAGTTAACCCATTACAGCTTAATATTAAACATTTCAACAAGACAGTTCCACTCAGGTAGAAGCCAGTCAAAGGAGTAGAATTTACGACCTTTAAGCTCTCTCTGTAAAGGGAGATTGCAGAAGTCAGTTTGAAACACCAAAATTACTTCTTCAAAGTTTCAAAGACTGAATATCTCTTCAAACGAGATAACATGGCACCATTTATCAAATACTAGCACAATGCAGATATGCAATGCCATAGGGATTCTCCTATAGTTTACGTATAAGGAGTCTTTGATTTCTTCCTGGTCCTTACATGAATCTACACTTCATTTGTGTACTAAATTTAGTGTCTAACTCTTTAAAATTCTTCTGAGCAATGATTTAGCATTCTGAAATGCTTATGCCTTTACCTTCTCAGTATTACCTGTGTGACTGAAGAGAGTTTATATATTAAAGAGAAAGAATTTGAAGCTGTATGCGATCATAATAATACAAGAATCTGATTTAATTACAGGTGGACGGAGCGGAAGAGGTGGAGGAAAATGACACAGATGAGGAATGCTTTGTCTCTATATTTAGAACCTTGATTTGTTTTCAATTAATTAAATCAATGAGTCAGATGTATAAAATAAAGTCTTCATATGTCTGCCTCAGTCAAGCTGTCATTAGTAGACACTGAAATGAAAAATAAAATTTCTCGGGTTATTCATTTACTGTTCTACTCGGTAACCAATTTGAAGATCCGCCTTCTATGTTTAAAACAGAAGAATATTTTTATGTATGGCTTCAATATATTTTAAATGTGTCTTCATTTGGGCATCATAATATTATATTGTAATGTTAGCAAGTATAGAGTGTATAATACTACTTGTATTCCAATAACTTTTCTTATATTTCAGCTGCTTACCAAATACCTAATCATCTCAAAGAGGCAAAATTACTATACTAGATCACAGAAGTTCACATCAAAATCTTCTGTGGTTAAAAGAAACTTTTGCAGATCTCTCTTATTCTAATAACATTTGGAATCACTTTTCTGACCCTTTCATAAGTAACTAAGGTACAAAAAGTCCCAGTATAATGGACTAGTTGTTTTACATCATGAGATCACTTCTGTTGCCTACACATAGAGGCTCAGTGACATCTGAGAAACCCTACAGTGTTTTAGATGCTCAGTGAAGGTCTCCTAGATATGGCACAAAACCTATAGAAAACTGGTATTGCCTGGAGGAGGCAGCTAAAGAACAGATGTGAGACTTAGACATCTAATGGCATTGAATCAAGTCTATTCAGTTATCCTGGAGATAAACACTTGATACACACAGAAAATATGTCAGTAGATTCTGTGTAGTAGCTCTGAAAACTGTAAGGACTTTTGTAATTTTAATTGTTGAAGTTATGAGTTTTTCTAATAAGTGTAAAATATCTTCAGTTCCCTCTCAATACGCCTGAAGTAACTTAAGACGTCATCACTATATTCACTTTTTTTGAAACATAAATGTGATTTCAGTGCATGCAGTATATCCTTAGTAAATACAATCTTTGTGCCTGTGTGCTTACTCATTTAAGATATTTTACATGGATAGGAGCTGCTCTGTTTCCTGGAGATCTGTACTTATAAAAGCTAAATAGATAATTCCTATCACGTTGGTAGTAACGATGGTAAATCAGGGGAAACGGATGTAATGTGGGAGAAGTAGTTTATCATCAGGACCTGGTAGTAGGTGCAAAATCAAAGTATAAAGGAAATATCATTCAAATAAAATTGTATTTTAATAGAAACCTAATTTCTTGTTCAAGATATAGGCCCTTGCATAGTACTTTAGTACTCACATGACTTTTTTTTAGATCATTTCACATTTTGTTTGTCTTAAAACATCATCAGGAATTAGATAGATTTCTAATATATGTAATAGAAGCTGTCTGTACAAATGTGAGACACAATCAATAATATTTTGTTTTATCTCTGCTGTTTTAAACCAAATAAAAAGCGTAAATGTAATCTGATTTTCATCCCAGCTGTATCAGTTCTTAGAACTTTTCCCACAAATACTCTTTATCTTTGCCCCAAAATTTTGCTGTTTTTAATCTTTGTTTTCTTTCTTTTTTTGGTTTGACAAGAACAGATGAACATTAGCCACATTGTCAAACTAAAATCTTATTTGAGTAGGATAATGATAGAAAAGTGATATGGTTTACTTTTTCTTTTTGTCAGAATTTTTATGTGAATATAATATAAAGTTCTTACCTTTCCATACAACCAAGTATGAAGACAGAGTCTGGATCATAAAATATATCTTCATGTTATATATTCAAAGAATGCATGAAATTGATATATAGCTGAGGATTTCAAAACCAAAGGACAACAAAACATAATTTAATTGTCAAATATCTTTTCATCAGCTGTATTATGCTCACCAATAGGGATTTACTGCCTGAGTCAGAAGATGAAATAAAATGTTCAATGAAATTACAAGATATCTGCAGGTTCCATGGTTTTCCTCTTAAAAAAATTACCTCAAATAGTTCTGTCCTGAAGATCATGACGGACAGCTTCTTTCTGCATTGTCGTGCCTTTTATTCTGTTAAACAGACAGAATATTATCTTAATGTTAAAGATAGCATGGCAAAGAAATTCTTTTTACCGTTAAAGAACAGCAATTAAGATCGGAATGTGTGACCAAAGCTCACCAAAGCTCTGATAAACTAAAACTGTTTTTTCAATTTCTACCTTTTTTTTTTCAGTCACTGTAGTTACATAAATTTGCCTCAGGCTATGACATGAGCTTAAGAAAAGGCACTTTTCTTCCCTGAATTTTCTTAAGTAACACTTTTATTTAAATTCTGTAAGAAATATGCTGATTTTTAACATTTTTACTGCTTTGAACTAAGTGGTTTTGAGTTTTAAAAGTGATATTTGGCAAGTGAGTTATACGTATGTCCTGACTGCTTGTAATTTGAGTTTAAAATAGATGTTATGTCTTGAGAAAAAGTTAAAAATTTATGAGAATATTTTGAGGACTTCTTTTTCAGAAAGATTTGTAAGTATTACCTCTGTTTTTTTGTTAGGGAATGTAGTGATTGTTGTCCTTCTGCATGTTGGCTTCGAATGGCCACTTCTGTCAATTGTCACTAAAACCAACATAAAAAGCAATGTTATTAACATTCCTCGTAGAATCTGTCCCTATATGTTGTGGTTCCTCTGTTGTAATTTCCCCATAGAAATACAGTAACTGCAAACAAAACAAAGTGCATGTAGAATCATAGAAAGGTTTGGATTGGAAGGGACATTTAAAGGCCATCTTGTCCAACCTCCCTGCAGTGAAAAGGGACGTCTTCAACCAGATCAGATTGCTCAGAGCCTCAACCAACATGACCTTGAACATTTCCAGAGACGGATCTTCTATCACCTCCCTGGGACACTTGTGCCAGTATTTCAGCACTCTTGTACAAAAAAAAAAAAAAACACAAAAAAGCACAAAAAACCCACAAAAAAGCACAAAAAAATCCCCCTTCTTCCTTATACATAGACTAAATCCACCCTCTTTTAACTTTAAACTACTGCCCATTCTTCTATTGAAACAGGCCCTGCTAAAATATTTGTCCCCTTAATTCTTACAAGCTCCCTTTAAGTACTTGAAGGCCTAGGTAGGGTACTTGAAGGCCTCAATAAGGTCTCCTTGGAGCCTTTTCTTCTCCAGGCTGAACAAAACCGTCTTTTCTAACCATTCTTCATAGGAGAAATGTTACATCCCTCTGATCATTTTTGTGACATTTCTCTGGATCCACTCCAAACAACTCTATGTCTTTCCCATGCTCATGATTTCAGAGGCAGACACAGTACTTCAGGTACTCACAAGAGCCAAGTAGAGGGGTAAAATCACATCCCTTGATTTTTTTGATGCAGTCCAGGATATAGTTGTCCTTGTGGGCTGAAAGCAAACGTATCTGGCTAATGTCCAGCTTTTCATCCACCAATATCCCCAACTTCTTCCGAGCAGAGCTGCTTTCAATCCCTTCATCGTCAGCCTGTATTGATACTGGCAAGTGCCCCAGCCCAGGTGCAGGATCTTGCACACGACCTTGATGAACTCCATGAGGTTCACACGGGCTCTTCTCCAGCCTGTCCAGGTCCCTCTAGATGGCATCCCATCCCTCAGGCGTGTCAACTGCACCACTCAGCATGGTGTTGTCTGCAAACTTGCTGAGAGTGCACTTGTTCCTACTGTTTATGACATTGATGAGCATGTTAAACAGTGCTGGTCCCACTGAGTAACACCACTTGTCACTGATCTCCATCTGGACATTGAGACATTGACCACTGTGCTCTGGGTATGACTATCCAACCAATTCCTGATCCACTGAACAGTCCACCAATTGAATCCGTCTCTCTCCAATGTAGAGAGAAGGACACCAGTGAGGACTATGTCCAAGGCCTTGCAGAAGTCCCTATAGACAATATTTGTAGCTCTTCCCTTATCCACTGGTGTAGTCACTCCATCATAGAAGGCTAGTAGTTTGGACAACAGGACTTGCCCTTTATGAAGCCATGCTGGCTGTCTCAGATCTTCTCCCTTTCCTCCATGTGCCTTAGCATAGCTTCTATCAGGATCTGATCCATGATCTTCCCAGGCACACAGAGAGGCTGTTAGGTTGGTAGTCCCCAGCGTCCTCCTTTCTATGCTTTTTAGAAATGGGTGCAATATTTCCCTTTTTACAGTCACCACAGACTTCACCTGACTGTCATGACTTTTCATATATGATGGAAAGTGGTTTGACAACTGCATCAACTAATTCCCTCAGGTTTCTGGAACGTAGGCATTTTTGTTTCCTCCAAGCCGACAATTTCTTATGCACTGAGGATGTTACTCTGCATAATTTATTTTATGAATAGTCCAGGAACAGAAGCAGAAATTAATAAAGAGGGGAATTTCTATTTTCATGCTGAATGGCAAGGTCAAGACAGATTGAAGGCACAAAAGAAAATAACAGTAAAGTGGAGTTTGTATCTTTCCTCAGAGGCATAGTGTGATATTGTGCTCATACTTCCTTTAAGTGAGCAGATTAATTTGTATTTCACATTCTCATTGCATGAATGGGCAGTTTTTCCAAATGCCATGGAAAGGCAGATGATTTTGTTTTACGTTCTTTTTGTAGTTCATATTACTAGAAGGAGTCATAGATTCTTAATACTTGATATAGAGTGAAAAGAGATATTGTTATGGGTGGGACTTAAAAAAACAGAACACAAAAGTGACTAACAATTTGTATGTACGAAAAATATTAATAAGAACAGAAACAGATACTGAGACTTTTGCTTAATAATCTATGTTGTGTTTCTTATGATAGTAACCGAAAGTCATAATAACCAATCTTTTCCTATGATCTTTGAGAGGAAAGTCAAAAGCTAAAATATATTATTTGAAATTGTAATATACTCGTGCATTTGTGTGTGGGGGGGGGGTCTGGTTTTTTTTAATACTAGAAATAGCTCTGAAAAAAATTAATTTAAATTCATGCACATAGCATGGGAGCCAGAGATATGGATAAGGACTTTAAGTTAATGTAGATTACTGCTTTTCTTCTCTAGCGTTTCATTCATTTAAGACACTTTCACGTACCGAAACTAGCTTGCTCAGTCTAATTTGATCTGTGATAGGGGAATCAGCTGCAATTTTTGGACAAGATTAGGCTATAGTCCTGTGCCAAAGCAAAGTGTCTGATGTTTTACATTTGGAAGATGTAGATATGAGCCTCACTTTTCATCTGGATTGTGGGAATCATTAGCGTTCTTTGCCTGTTATGTGATCCAACATTTCTTCCATCTCTTTAGAATGTAATGTTCCAAATACAGTACCCGTCCATCACATGAATTTACATTGGACTGCTGCATATACTAAGAAAAAAAAAGATACTTCCCGTCTGTGGAGATAAAATAGTTTCTTTTTTTCCCATCTCAACATTATGTTTCTGAAATAAAGAGAATCAAAGGTTAAACTGACCATTTTAACACAGCTAATTTAAAAATATTGTTCAGTAATCCCTTCACTACATTAAGTCAGAAAACTGCATTTGCTTATAGTGCTGTGTATTGGAAGAAGAGTAGAAATGGTTCTAAAATACTGTTTTTGTTCTCTTTGTTGACTTTTAAAAACATCTCTTAAACATCTTTTAAAAACATCTTTCTAGTGAAAAACTACTAAGTGGGATGTGTTGCCTTCAATGCTAGAAAACTCTATATTGCTTTCAGACAACAAAACTACAACTCAAGCAAAAACATCTTAAAGTTCTGCAAATCTTTGCTTTCTCCCATGTGAAATTTGAAAGAAAAAAGTGTTGAACAATCATCTGTCATAGTGTCCATAAGGGTACATAAATTGAATTGGTCAAAATATCTGCTCTTATTCCACAGATAGATAGTTGTCAATATCATGTGGTATTAACATACTAGAAGGATTTTTTAAAAAAAAACAAACCTTTTTTTTTTGTATTTTTTTTACAGTATTTTCTACATGCAAATTGCACATGAAGTTATCAGTTACAAGTTTTTCTCCTGTTTTCTGGAAAATTGATTGATCTGTCTTGGCTTGCAAATTCACTCTTTGCAGAATAGATTTTGCAAACAGGAAGGCACAGGTAACTCCTACAATGAAACATTTATTATACATGTTATCATATATAACATTTCAAAATTTTAAAAAGAGTATGTAAATGAAAGAAATTTATATCTCAGCAAATTTCAGCTGAAATCTGTTAAGATGTAGGTTGAGATAAACCATGTGTTTTAGTTTGCCATGTTTCTTCAGGAAAGAATCTGCAATCTTACTCAAAATTATGAAGATATAAATTATATAATTGTAGCTATTATATGTGAGCAGACTTGCTGCGACAACATCAGAAACAACCAGAATATCTATCAGAACCTGAAAGGAAAACCACTTAGAGCTTCTACTTATGTTTTTAATATTTTTTCTCTTTTTTCTCTTAAATATGGGTTATTACAGACATGAAAATAGGGTGAATCAGAGTGCATGGAAATGAGCCTCTGACTTGGCTTTTAAGTAGTTTTCTGTAAACTAGGAGACATTCTATAGAGGATGAAAATAACTATTTTTATCCCAGTTTCCTAGAAAATTAAACTGATACTATCATCCTGCATACAATCTTCCTGACGTTAACTGTAGTATTAAGATAGACTAAAGTAAAGTTTTCAGTTCCAGTTCTCATAAAAATGAGATAGAGTTAAAAATTAGGAGAAAGACTTATGAACGCGCATCAAATGATTCATCAGGTTAAAAGCTTCAGAATGAGGTCATGAGAAGTCAAAGAATCCAGAAATGAAAAAGTGTTCACAAATGTGATAAAAGTTCAGGAGACTTGTGCAGGCGCAGAGTTTAAAAAACAAAATCAAATAATGCCAGAGACAGAATTAGGACTCATTGGGTTGAAAGCTTAGGAAGCTTCTTAGTTGCTTATGTTTGAAAATTTTTGAAAGTCAGTGTCAAGTTATTATTGTGGTACAACAGACTTGTTTATAATCATCCAGCACTAATGCAGCAAGTGAATTTTTCAATGGCAATCCCAAATTTCTTTTTATCTGTCACTTAAAATAAATTACTTACTGTTTACACTAATTCTGGCTGGTGTCTGACATGTATACTTACATCTACATAATCCTTTAATCATAAATGGTTGACCAAGTCTGGAACTAGAGATGGATACAGATGCACCCAGGCTCCTCTTCGAGAGGAATTTTGGAAAGCAACGGGGTCCATTTTGAACAGTGTTACTCCACAGGAGTTAGCCACCTGTCAGAACCGTAACATGACACTCATTGACTAGAGCAGTGAAGTCGTCTGTGGTGCTCTCAAAAAAGATTTTGACATTGATAAAAATAGCTTATCTTCCTAACAAATGTATGAGGTATTTACATATTTAGCCCTCTTTCACAGAAAATAAGTTACTGCTTAGAAAATCCAGAAATAATAAAAATGGAGTGAGGAATTTTATGGGAGTTTTGTTCCCCTCTGATTTTAGACTTTGTTCAGTGACCTGAAATGTCTCTTGAAATTTTGCTTGAATTATTTTTTTTCCCCCTTCTCTGCTCATACTTGACAGAAGAAAAAAACACAAGAGTCAGTATTTTCCTCATTCAATCTCATGCTGGCAGGGTGATCACCACATGTACTGTACAGTACAGGCTTTGCTGACTTTAAAAAATTACCAGTTTTGAAAAGCCTACAACCTGATGAAAGACTAAAACTTTGTTACAGGCTGTCAAACAGACAATTATGGTTAAGAAATCTAGGCATCCAAATTAGTCAGACACACTAGTGTACCTCAGGTCTACAAAGACAACTACTTATTTTCATTAATTCCACAAAAGAATGAAATATTTCCCATTCCAGCTTGTTTCAGAGTTGGACTTGATGATAGCATGCGTGCTGTTAATACTTAGTGCAAGAGAAAAACAAGTCAAACAGATACGCTGGGGGTCATATTGATTTAATCAAAGTACATTAAATTCTGCTGAGAACAGATCTCACTATTCCCAGGGGATAAGCTACCCCCGGATATAATTAATTCGTAAGTCTACATTTAAGATGTTGGACAAGACAAACTGACTTTAGTCTTTCTGAATTAAACACCTAGATCTTCCTTATAAATGAGATATGACCCAAATATTTTCCCTTTTGTGACAAAACGATAATAAGGAATATATAAACTAATCTCCATAGTGATATTTATCTGCTAAAGTAAGGTTATATCTAAGCCATTCTTCCCTCTAGGCAATGAAGGTTTGGCATTTTATGATTTATGTTGTTTTCTTCTGCCTCATTTTGCCACAATTAAAATGCAACAAGACTGTTAAATTTTATCAGTTTTTTTCAAAGAACAATTTTTAATGTCTTTTCCATTTTTCTTAAATATTTGTTTCTTTATTACTGATTCATGCTTACCTTATGTTTTCTTTTCGGCTATGCAAAATACCTTGGCTTTTCCTATTGGGAAATATTAACAAGTACATCATTCAACTAAAATCGATACTAAAATATAACAATTTTTTGTTGTATTGATTTTAGTGTAAAACACAATTTATTTTTATCATCGTGTTTTCTGCCACAAAGTTAAGATAAATGTATGGGTTTTTTTCATGGGTAGGAAAAAAAGGAGAAATTCCTCAGATGCTTCATGCCTGAAGACAATGATAACTATTTGATAGTTACAGAATAGAAAAAAATTACAATAAAAAGCTACCTTATTGGATCATCTACAGTTCACTTGTTTAGACTGATGATGGTATGCTACTGCACCCCAAATTGGATAGACATAGTATGTTCTGGTCTTACTTTTTCTTGATAATATCTAACATATTTCAAAAATCTGTAGATAGTGGTTTCTAATGGCAAATAAGCCTAAATATGGTAACTTCTCCACTATAGACAAATCATACTAAGAAAAAATGCAAGATCAGGCAAAGTTCCATAAACTTGTTTTGTCTGGGGTTTTGAGAACAAATATTTTACTTCACAGTCTACATATCTTCCAGAAACATATTAAGTAAAGCACCTATGCTCTTGTATTAAGACCATCTGCAGTGGACATTTCAAACTTAAGTGCACAACCTTTGAACACCAAATTTAAACCAGATTATTCACTTCCTTAGACTACATGGATAGAAGAAAAAAATGACAGAAAAATAATGTAGTATGGCATAAGGAATTCAAGAATAAGTACTCAATATACACTGATTTGTGATACTTAACTTCAGCAAAATATGTAGCCAGTACTATCCTTATAATTTTTTCAGTATATTCATAATTACTGTGATACCTTGTTACAATGGAGAAAAAATAGTTGAACTGTTTACAGGTAGTACGATTGCACTAATATATAGGGATTTATCTTTTCAGAAGAAAAAATCTATAGAGGAGTTATTTTTATTCTGATCACTTCAGAATTCCACAGAGTATGTCTTATTAAACTGAAAATGTTGCAAATGTGATTGTGTTGCACTGCTCCTGAAATGATATTCTCTCCTAAAGACAAGTCAATTCTTAAAACTATGAATAATAGCCAATTGGATTATAGGTAATTGGTATTACATGGCTATATTCTATATCTCCTTTCTATTTTCAGTTTTCAGGTATTAAATTATTTATAAATTAAGATAAATTTTATAATTATGCATTTCTTGATTTTCTTTTTCTGTTTTTTTTTTTTCTTGAAAATCCAGTAATACAGTCAAGCTAGATAATACTCTTAAATTTCCTCTGTGTGAATTATTCAATTCAGTGTCTTGAGACCTATATCTTAGAAGAAAACAAATTGAACTGTGAAAACCCTTATTTCCACTGGGAATTTTATTTTTAGATCTTTAGCTTTCCCTCCATCTTCCTTTGAGCAATTTTCTGTGCTTCAAGCATGAACAGGCAATATTAATCCAATTTCTAGTTTCTGTTAGGCACATTAAGTTAGATCAAATGCACCTCAACTCACCTCTTAACGAACTATGCATTTAACTGTTTCATCGTCTCACTCCCACCAAATTTGTGCAAAAAAGCTGATAAAAATACTGTGAAAAATAGGGATTTTTCTGAAGTGGATGTGGAGATGAAAAGGAAAAGAAAACAAGTAGGTACCTTATTACTTTTTGCCAAAGGAAAGATTCTGCTCTGATTCCCAAACTAGCTATCACTCAGAACTCTTGTATTATAGAACTATATTTCAGCCAACACTCAATCTACTCTTCAGGTAAGGGACAACCACAATAGTAAGTACCAGTTCTTAAAAAAAAACTTTAAAGAATATGAAGAAAAAAGGCAAACAATCAACTTCTTTCACCTTTCCTAGCTTTCGCTCAATTATATTAGAAAGAAATGACAATATTGGCATTTTCCTCCTATCCATTCACAGGATATTACCTTCTGTAGTCAGGAGAATAAAGATTGGCCAAAGAATTTCTTGCTTTACTTTGCTTCTCTAACTGAGATTCACCATCCATGATGTTTTATCATGGTTCCTCAGATAGTTTACATATTTATCATTTACACAATACCCAGAAGAACAAAATTGTGTGCTGAGATAATATGTCCGGTATGCTGGTCTCATATTACTATTGATCTTACTACTATTCTTATTAAAGCTGTTCATTACTTTTCCATGTTAGATGTGTGTTGTAAATATCTGAAAACATTCATGTAATGGCTGTGGGGATGCATTTGCATGACTGTCCAATAAACCCTCACAGTGAAAGAAAGCTCAGAGGAGATGGGCAAGGACTATGAACCCATGAAGGTCAGGGAATAATGTAGGATATGACTGACCACAGCTATTGAAAGGAAAGCTGGCTTTATTGCAATATGAAGGTGTTCAGAGAGTGGCCTTTCTTTGACATAAGCAGTTATGTCACTTGAGTGGATCAACTGACTACATCACAGCTGAGTGCATCAATTGGTAGTATAAATGTATCTTTCTTAGTTTACTAAAAGAATATAAATATCCACCTGAGTTAGACACAGTAGCATGAAGGGCAGCAAATATGTGTCTCAGCCCAACACAGAGAATCAAAACTGAACAACTAACAAAATAATTTTGAAGAGCAAAATGGGCTTGAGCTGACTTCTACACATGTAGTCCTTTTCAGCAATTGGTGATCCTATTTTGTCCTCAGTTAACATCTAAAGACCAGTAATGGGGATCACACTGGAAATGTGATTGAACTGTGAATTACAATTGTTCTATTTTCTAAAGTGCAACTTCTACTTATATTGTGATTTCACCACAATTTGTATCACGCTGCTAAATAAAAAATTCAAATATCTTAAAATAAGTAAATTTGATATTAAATATGAAACCCTCCAAATGTAGAATATCTAATAGAACCTAATCAGAGAGAATTAGATTATAACATTTTCTCAGGGTAAATCCCTGTTAAATGATCTTTTTAAAAATTATTCTTCTCTGCTTTTTAGCCTCTGCATCTTGTAAAGCCTTCTGAAAATATTTGAAGCTTGACCACTCAAGTCTTACTTCACATACCTCTTGATAAATAGTTTGATAATTAGGGATTATTTAGAGCCATAGTCTTTTATCAGAATGTATGAATTTCCTTAGCTTTTTTTCTTTTTTGTAAACTGACACGTGATACAAACACTTTAAAATATGTCACAGTTCACGTAGGGACATTAAGTAAATAAGAGGAGGGATATTTTTTCCTCCTCTTTCTGATTAATATTCTTTTAAGTTAGAGATGTGTTTATTAGATTATTTCTTATTTGCCATTTAAAATATATACTTTATATTTCTATTGATAAATATGAGTTATGTACTATATATTTTGTATATTAAAATTATATAAATAATATTTATGTCTTTATATACACAGTTTTAAAGTTATTAATTCAAACCAGGATGGACTAATTTATAGGTCACTATAATAGAGCACTGGTTGTTGGTACTTCTGCTTGACACATTTGCTACATTTTTGCTGTTAAGCTGGAGATACCTTCTTATGCTTTCTTTCTTCATTTCACAAGTGTGCTATTAAGTTTCACAAGGTACATTAGTTAGAAATGCTCTAGAGGCAGGATGAACTGGAAGAACAGACATACTTTCAAGTGATGTGTTCTGCTTGCTGCCATCCCTGGAAACCTGTTGGCAGGTGGCAAGGTTGGTAGCTAGAAACTGCAAGGAATGGAGTGAGACATTACTGCAAGGCATAAAAAAATCTAGATGAACTTCTGGAAAGAATGGTGTTGCCTGTTTGTACTAAAACTCTAGGATCTGTATAGCTTCAGAAATGTGTTGTCTTCTGTTTTACTGAAATAGACATGTGTCTACTCATCAGATCTCTTGTACACAATAAAACACGGAATTGCATCCCTGTAAGTCTGTGAATAGCTCTAATGAAATTAATATAATCTTACCAATGTAGCTTCTGGACTCTAATAGGGTATAGTCTCAATTTTGCACTCTGGATCCAGTGTTAGTGTAAATTCTTTTTATGAACTTGATTAGCCTTCACTACTAGAATATCATGTTATAATGAATTAATCCTCCAGACATTCATGTATAGAAAGAGAGTATTACTAACTTATACTCCACTTTTGTGTTTTGACTGTCTCCTCTGACTGTAAATGGAAAGGCTATGTTTACATTATCCAATACCACTGCTCAGTAGAAGCAGATTTTGACTGGACACCCAACATCCACATTGTCTGCCTTCTGGAGGAGAAAGGAAGAGTTCCCTAGGACTAGCTGTAGTCAGGCCCATTGGCTAAGTGCTGTTACTGCCTGGAAAACTCTTGTTCATACTCCTGTAGCATATCTTCAGTTTCATCTGAGAGACATTTTGTCAGCTTCACTCTGAGGCTTTTCCATAATTTCAATCAAAGCATAATGGGAGGGCACAAATAGGAGTTTCATTAAACAAATGCACTGCTGATCTGAACTAACATGCTAATGTGAAAGCAGTTGATGTCAACCAAACTATGGTTTGGGGTAAATGGGTCACTTAGGACCCATTGGACACAACAAGTGTAATGCCATTTTAAGCAATTTCAGTAATGTCCAGAAGAGACCAAGAGGGAATTAAGGTGCTTACTTTTCACCTGACTTTTATAGCTTCCATTTGAAAAGTGGACTAAGAACTGACTGAATGTTATTCTGATCAAAACCTAGAGGAATACATGCTATAATGCTGAGAGTATTTATTTGAAAGTTATGGTGTTGCTTCTTCCAAATAATTCTAAGCTCAATGTTACTAATTTAATCTATGTTATTAATTTAAATCTATGCTAAAAATGGTTAGATTAGGTATGAAGAGGAAGGAAGAAAGAAGTATTTAAACTGCTGAGAATGGAACACAGTGTTCACAGTTTTATGATAACTTGCCAAGCCACAGATTCCAATTTTTTGTGCTGTGAAATAAACTTTTTAAATAAAGTTTTAATAGATATATCAGAGAGTGAAAAAAGTCTCCCCAGTAGGTTACTTACTGGAGTTCTGAAGAATAGCTAGGGATTATGTTCTAAGTTTTTCTGATCTCTAATTGTATTATCCATTAACAGAGTATTTCAGCTACCTGTTACCCTCAATGTGCTTGGTTTCATACGTATTCAAGTCAATGACAGAGCTCTCACTGGAGAGTCAGAATCAGCTTCCAAAAGAATAGAAACACTTTTCTGAGAAATTTTACTTCTATGACTAATTCTGATGTTTGATGCCTTTCTCCAGTCATTTGAAATATCTGAGATGTTCACCGCAATTTGAATCTTGGAAATTATTAAATATTAGATTATATGAGACCTATTCTACCTGATTTATGCTTTTCACTGCTATAGAAAGAGAAAACAAAATTAACTATGGTGAAGAAAATGTCTCCTATTCTGACACAAAAAGCAGTCTACAAGTTGGACAAGACTATATGTCTAAATATTAACTGTTTCCTGCTTTGAACCATTAGATAAAGCTAGAAGTGTTTTCTGTAGTCAAAAGCATGTCACAACTAATTTACAAACAAATGTGGTAATAAAATTATCCAGCAGACTCAATAAAAAATTATTTACTTCTTTCCAATTTGCATTCATTTCTTATTATGTCTAATACATATACCTGGCACATTGTTCTATATATTTGTCAATACCGCCATTTTTATGCTAAGGATGAAATGTCTGCACTTTTTACTATATTGAATATTTAATTATTTCTGTGGTAAGCTAAAAGGCGTAGCAAATACTTTCTCCCAACATGGACTGAAGGTTTTACAAAATGGCTGACCATGATGGATCTAAACCATAAGGACATTTTCTTGTTGGTTGATTTTCTTGTTTGCTTTCTGAGTAGTAGATACCACTGAGTAAAACAGTTATTAGTATCAGCATCAGGGGTGAACCCCCATGTCCTCAGGCATTCAACAAGTACACAATTGCATCACTCAGAGACGTAAAATAAAACATTCATTTAGTGAGAAGGATAGTTGTTGAGTATGGATAGCAAGTTCAGTTCAACATAGATGCATATGCATATTCGTGCTTGTTATGGACAAAACAAATTCACACCAGTGGTGTTTTCCAGTGCAGCTGTGACCGGCACTACAGACTCAGGGGAATAGGACACTCCTTCATCTAACTGGTCAAATTGTCCAAGTCCTAGCTGTCAGACTGGCTTTATGTGTAATGATTTTCTATTTAGGATCAATTGCCAGATTCTCCACCTGGAATGGGGTAATCCTGGTTGTCAGTACAAATTGAGCGATGAGAGGCTAGAGAGCAGCCCTGCAAAGAGACATCTAGGGGGCTGGGTTGATAGAAAGTTGAATATGAGTCAACAATGTGCCCTGGTAGCAAAAAGAGCCAGTTGTGTCCTTGGTTGCATCAAGCATTGCATAACTATTTGGTTGAGGGAGGTGATAGTCCCACCTTGAGTACAGAGTGCAGTTTTGGATGCATCAATATTAGAAAGACATCAGACTACTAGCATGTGTCCAGAGGAGGGCAACCAAGATGGTGAAAGGTTTCGACAGCAAGTCTTACAAGAAGTGACTGAGATACATGATTTGTTCAGCTTGGAGAAGAGAAGGCTGAGGGCTCACATCATCACAGTCTACAAATTCCCTAAGTAGATGGGGAGGTGACCAGCAATAGGATTAGGGGAAATGGAATGAACCTGCATCAGGGGAAGTTCAGATTGGACATTAGGAGAGGGTTCTCCACTGAGAAGATAGTCAGTCACCGAAACAGGCTTCCCAGGGAAACGGTCGTGGCACCAAGCCATCAGAGTTAAGGAGAACCTGGACAATGTACTTTAGTTATATGACTTAATTTTAGGTAGTCCTGTGAGGATCAGGAAGATGAACTCGATGGTCCTTATGAATCCCTTCCAACATGAGATAACCTATGATTCTATATTTTTTTTATTGTTGAATTAAATATCTGTATCTGTTACTTCAGTGTTATGCAGTTTACTTCTTTGAGACTCCTGTACAAAGTTTTTTCCTGTCCTGTTATCAGCGCATTTCACAGGAATACTTCTTTTGTGCCAAAACTCTTAGAAGATTAGATAAAAAAAAATTCATTAGTCAATTATTGTGGAACACTGTTCAGTCAGCTGCAAACTTCTTAAAAAAAAAAAAGTAAATTCATATTTCTCTAGAGTACTTCTTAGGTATAGTGTTAATCAGTAATTTGCAGGAGTACAACATATTTGTAATAAACTTGCAAAGAATTACTTGAAGTACCTTTTTAGAAATTATGGGGTGAATAGTAGTACCAATGAAAAACAGGAGTAGTATGCAAATATATTAAATTCAGAAAATTCCCATTACCTGGAGTACCATTTTCGTTGTGCACAACAATATTCAGCATTGTTTTTCACAGTCATAAAATTGTTAACAACTTTTAAATAGTAGCAGTAACTTAGATTGCTTGTTGTTTCATAGTGATATTGTAGAGTTCTAAAAATTTAATATTTTGTGTTTTGTGAAATCATAAAGTCTAGAAAGCCTCTTTATTACTGTTCATAATAGTAAAATGCTATAAATTTTGATTATTTTTTCCTGCATAAAAGTAATATGTTTTTAAATTTGCACTGAGTATAACCATGCCTTAGCTGTCATAACTAATGTTACTCGCATTCAGAAGATCTTTCCTTTTACACTGTTAATTTTCTTGAAAGTTCTTACTTAGATTCATTGAGATAAATTGTAATCAGTATATTGAAATTATTTCCTCGCTTAAATGCCTTATAATAAAGGCAACAGGTATACTATGAGGGATTTAAAAGAAAAAGTGTAGATTAATATATGGTTTTAACACAAAGACAAGTTTACACAACAAATTCAGTGGTGCATCTAGTCATAAGCCCTAGTAATCAAACTTTGTTAATCCAATGGTCTATTATTTCAACTTCTGATAGCACCTGTGATCAAACCATATTCAGTTTCTCTGGCAGTCTTTGATGAGTCCTTTGCTGCTTTTTGAAAAAAGGTGAATTCAAGATTGCCTAGGTTGCTGTGAAAAAAAATAGATGCAGTGGTTGTGTTACTAAAACAATGAGGTAAGGAAGAACTAAAAACAGAAATCAAATTTATATGGGATACTGTATTTCCAGTAACATATACTGCATTGTGAATAACTTTGGGATACACAACCCTACCGTTATCTTAAAACTGTTTCTGGGCTATGGGAAGAAGAGTCAAATACAACTTGACCTTTACTGATTCATCCTTACTTTTCATGTGCTACTTGAAGCAAACAGTTAGCAAATTCTTTAAATCACCCTGGGAAGTACTTCAAATACATGTGGTGCTCCACTCTGATGCCTTGATTTGCCATATAATTACAGTTCTAGGTGCAACAGATTAAGGTAATATAGGCTTTCCAGATATGACTTCTGTCTTGTGTGCAATCCACATATTGATAAGCAAGTTATTAAACTTAGGCACACCAAATACCTTTAGACCTTTGTCTCTGAAAGAGAAGTAGGCACTAATTACCAGCCTATTCTTTCCAAGGAGAGTGCTCTAATAGTAAAGGATTCTTTAAAGGGAACTTTTTCCTGTGTAGTCAGAGATTCCTAAATGTTCTTGTAGCAGAATATAATTTGCAATGTGTTTTATGTAACCAGTGGAAGACATCATTATACAAATACTGAACAAACTATAAGCATGCCGTACACCTAAACCCCTGGTTAGATAATTGCCAGGCAGGGAACTAATAAATAATATGTTAACTGTGTTAAAACTAGCTAATAGTTAATACAAACTGTTCGTGTAGTTTTAAATCTGCAGAAAGTAGGAAGAAATACTGAATGTTGACTGAGCATGCCAGGCATGGAATATAGATGGAGGAAAGTAGCCTTGTATACTATCTGGGAGCCTACAGAGTGGTTGACAGACAGGACTTAAAACATCACACAGCAACCCATGGACATGGACTTCTTTGTAGTGAAAAGTAAGGTCTGATCAATCTTCTATTTGTTGTAGATTTTGAGCAATTAATCATATTAACAGCTGTTGATAATGAAGATGCACTGTACTTAAGTGCACTGTAGTTTGGAGTCATGGTAGCTGGCATAAGAATTTCCCTTCATCGTGTGGGTGGCCTTACCCAAATCCTGTAAATAGCTTTTGATAAGCAAACAGGGTATTCCCTCTGGCCACTGCTGATTGCCATTGGACACAACTGGGTCCATAACACTTTCTGCTACTATTCTGTAAAGAAAATATTACTCTTCTAAAATTATATTAGATTATGAAGGAGTATTCACCAAAGAATTTGGAGAAGAAAAAACACTAAATCCAAATAAAAAGTATGGCCTTCAATGAAATAATATAAGTGAAAACCTTAAGAAATTTCTTAAGGAACAACTACAGAAATTACAGAAGCATAAATATATGTTTGAGTATTTAGATATAGATGCAAAAGCATATACGTACATTTACAATTATATTGATATAACTCAAAGAATAAAATAAAACATAAAATTGTAAATGCTATGGAAGTAAGACTTTGTTGGGAAATATTAAAATATGTCTACAGGACCTTGCTTAAAAAAATAATATGATACTCAAGGAGAAAACCCAAGAAATACATCTAAAATTACTTCAAAAAAAAGTAACATTTTAAATCTCTCTCTTCCCCACTGTTACATATCATGAAAATTAAGCAGTACTTCATTTTGATATTTTTGTACTTGAGGAAGGGGACAGGCAGACGGACTTGTGGAAAGGTTTCCTAAACATAGTGAAATCCCTTAAAGTTCATGAATTACTTAGATGAATATTTACACATTTGGAATTACTGAAGACTATATTAAAAAATAGATTAACAGCTTCAACTCACTATGTTGGAATAAGTGTTTATGACAAATGCCTGTGGAATAAAATATCAGACTCTTCAGTTATAGAATTTCTTCCATAGAATTTTAATATAATGAAGCAAACTATGAAATATGATATTCTTAACTCTGCTCTTTAATTCTACCTTTTTTAATTTAATCGACCTATAGAAAGTGGTTAGAAGAAATGTAAGTAACAGAATAGAGAAAAAAGTCTAAGGATTTTTTTATTACTGTTGTTGCTGTTATTTTAGGAAGTTATGTTCTTGGTCTTATGATATCAGGACTGTGTTGACATAATTTAAAAGATATGAACTGTACAATGTAGTTTATAGGTATTGTTTAGTTCCTATAAAGGAAAAATCAAGCTAATAAATTATCAAATTTCTTTTCTCATATGTCTGAATAAGTACTCTGATGTCATGTGTTGCTCTAGTTTAATTATCCCTTGCATTTATTCCTGGTGAACCAGAATATGTCAATCTACCTTTTTAGCTACTTAGGTATATTTTCCAAAATAAAAGTTTATCAAGATTAACTGTTCTATCTCTTATCTGAGTATCCACTTGTCTTCATTAATTTACAATAGTTACTAAGTGGGAATTTGTTGTATAGAGTAAGATATGGAACGTATAAATAGGATATGGAATGTTTTCAGATTTTTCTGCACTTAATGTGTAGAAGATATATACTGACTTCAGTCACACTTCATTTTTACCAATGTAGCTATCTAAAATACTAGTTATATAAGTTAAAATAAAAAATCTAGGCTTCTTCCACAGTCAGTGAAGAATTAGGTCCTTTAAAGCATATTTCACCCTAAGGCTTTTATTTAGCCATTTTAGAACAGGATAAAATACGTTCTACAAGTACAATTCTTTCCCACTGACTAGAGCGTTGGGAGTAAATGGCAGAATCTGTGTGCATGAAAGAGATTAGGACAAATTGCATCCTTAATTTGTTTCACATACAGTTCTCATTTGTGAGTTTCAAATAATTCTTGTACTGCATATATATTGGATTATATCCAAGAACATAAATTTAAGCAATGTTTGCATGGATTAGTGGCATATTAATATTGACTATATGGTTATTACTTCTTTCTACTGTGCTCCATATTCACTTACATAGTAATGAATGTAACATTATTTATAGGTATGTTATTAGCAATTTCAATATATCATTAAGACTGTATGAGTCAATACTTTGTTACCTAGTCCGGTACATTTTAAAGGCATTAATTTAAGGCTTCTTGACTAGTTCTTTTTTTTCATATTTGTAGATGTATTCCTTCTCATCTTGGCAGCTGAATAATAAAACACAACTTGTTTTGTATTTTTTTTTTATGTCCATGGGAATTAGTTGTGCAAAGATTTATTTGTATGGTAATCATATAAAATAAAACTGCTTTGTCAGAGCTGCAAAATATATATAGTTTTAAATGCAGTGCTGAGTATATAAGTGACTGGAGGTTTATCTATCTTTTGTTCTTGAGCCTAAGAATAATATCACTACTAGCCTCAAACATTGTACGAATTATATTTTTTATTCACATGGTTTCCAACTGCTGTTAATTAAAGTGCTTAGTGTGCATAAGGTATAAAGGGAGAAAGGAGCTTATTAAACTATTAAGGTCTTAAGATAATAGGCCTTAGAAATTCTTAAGCAGCAGTCTTTTGTCTAATGAGAGAAAATAGACTTCTAGTATATTACTTCCTGCATCCAGAAACTTGAGGTCTTATAAGAACTCTAGTAGCCAGCTTTTTTCCTAAAACTACAACACATTATACTTACGGTTCTAGAAGCCTTGATATACCCTTGAAAAAGAGAGAAATTATCAAAAATGGCACAAATAGACAAAGTGCAGTCTTACTGCCAGAACATGATGAAGTTTGCAAATGAAAAGAAGGCATTATGCTACAATTTATAAACATCATACATTAATCTGGTTATTAAGAAGTTTGTTTCATGAAAATATTTAGTTACTGTACTACAAAAAAGTACTACAAAAAAAGCACTCGGATTAGGAACAACAATATAAATTGCCTTCTGAAAAAAATAAAGGTTTACTACAGTCATTAATGATCAATACTTGAGCAACGCAAAGCTTTGCCAGCTTAGTGAATAATAGCTGACAACTATGTCAAAGTCAAGGAAGTGACAAGAATATAAAATTTCTTCCAAGCAAAAGGGAAGAGACTATATACAGAGAAATAAGCACTTACTGTTAATTAAGTAAAATATAACCAACCTCATCAAAATTTTATAGTTGTCATTTTTCCTGTTGTAGTACTATTGACACTCACCATACAGACCACACAGGAGAAAAGTCTAATTTTTATCACAGTCAAAATTGGTTTACAAGAAGTCTTACAAGTATCTACCCCATTTCTTTTGTGTTATGCTTCCTCTTCCAGGGTCATTCTGAGTGGCAAGTTCGATGGCAACAGGTTTGTCGAGCAGGGAGCTGGTGGACGTCACAGTGATTCCTTGGCATCCTGGCTTGCTCAGTGGGGCAAGTGCAGTGGTGGTGAAGGCCCCTGTCCCTTACTCTTAGGTACAAATGGGCTTGATTTTATACACTCAAAACAGTCTTCTCACATCTCTGTAGTTCCCAGCTAAACTGTGAAAACTCAGACATTTCCTGGGACCCTGTAGTGCAAAGCCTGTAGTCCTTTACTTATAAATAAAGAAAAGAAATTCTGATTTAGTGATTGCCAATAGTATGTTAACTTAACATAACTTTTTCTGAAGGACAGAAAGATTTTGTTGATAAAATATAGACGTAAAAATTTTAAAATCTTTTTGTAAAAGATGCTTTTTTCCTCTTTAAAAGTAAAAAAAAATGTTCTGCTTTAAGAAAAGTGTTTGGGCATATTCATCATTGCTCTTAGTTCCCAGAAGTCAAATCCCTCAGGTAATAAAGCCCTCAGGATGTAGCATTTTAGTGCAGCTGATATATAGGGCACTGCAGTTCAGTCTAACAGTGGGAGAATTTTATAATTCAACCTAAGAAGAGACAAAGGCAAAAAGACTGACATTTGAGGAGTATAATCAGAGAGACTGGGAAGTAGGAAGAATTGCCACCAGACCATAACTGTGATCTGTCTCTAAAAAAAGTTTAAGAATCCTTTGTCTATAGAAAATCACTCAGTCAGTCAAGTCTTCAGGGGTTAGAGTAATGTACCAAATTAAATTTGCTTTTTTATAAAAGGTTTCAACCCTTCCTTCATGTCTGGACATTTGAATCTCAGCATGGCACTAAATGTTCTTTTTGTATTACAAAGTGAATTGAAGCTCTATAAAGAAGCTGCTAGAGTTTTACTTTGGTTTGACAGAATACTTATATCATTAAATGAACCAAGAGAATTTTATAGCTACTAAATTTTATTCTGAATTATTACTCGTTAGCTTACAGCCCCTTGCTAGTTTAGACACAGTTTTGTGATTCAAAGATTCATTCATTAATATGAGAACATTTTTCACTCCATCTTTCAAAAAAATTCTTATTCTTCTTTACACAAGGTCACAAACTACAGATCACTTAGATTTGCAAGCAGCGAAGAAATGCACTGTAGCAGTCATTTAGTTGAACCCACAATGCAGAACAATTCAGTGAATGCCACTAACTGATACCAGTTCATACTAGAGCACTATATTTTTGGTTGGTTGGTTGGTTTTCTAAATGCCATGATGTCAGATGCACTGTAGACCTTAGTGGATTCTGTATATGGTCAATCATTCATATGTGAAAAATTAAAAGAAACTTCCTTCATTTTCATTTTCATTTTCATTTTCATTTTCATTTTCATTTTCATTTTCATTTTCATTTTCATTTTCATTTTCATTTTCATTTTCATTTTCATTTTCTTTTCCTCTTCAGAATATAAGCTCTTCTGAGAACTCTCAACTAGTTTGTTTCTTCTTATCACAGTATCACAGTATCACAAGGTTGGAAAGGACCTCTGAGATCATCAAGTCCAACCTATAACCTAACACTAACACCAACACTAACACCAACCATCATCTAAACCATGGCACTCAGTGCCTCATCCAGTCTCCCTTTAAACACCTCCAGGGTAGGTGACTCCACCACCTCCCTGGGCAGCCCATTCCAATGGCCAATCACCCTTTCAGTGAAGAATTTTTTCCTCATATCAAGTCTAAACTTTCCCTGACGAAGCTTAAGTCCATGCCCTCTGGTTCTGCCACTGGTCACCTGAAAGAAGAGACCAATCCCTGCCCGACTACAACCTCCTTTTAGGTAGCTGTAGAGAGCAATGAGGTCTCCCCTGAGCCTCCTCTTCTCCAGACTAAACAGCCCCAACTCCCTCAGTCGCTCCTCATAGGGCTTGTGCTCCAGCCCCTTCACCATCTTCGTTGCCCTCCTCTGAACACATTCCAGTATCCTAACATCTTTCCCAAATTGGGGGGCCCAGAACTGGACACAGTATTCAAGGTGAGGCCTGACCAGTGCTGAGTACAGGGGGACGATAACTTCTCTGGTCCTGCTTACTACACTATTCCTGATGCAGGCCAGGATGCCATTGGCCTTCTTGGCCACCTGGGCACACTGCTGGCTCATGTTGAGCTTCCTGTCAACCAGCACTCCCAGGTCCTTTTCTGCCTGACTACTCTCCAGCCACTCTGTCCCCAGTCTGTAGCTCTGCATGAGATTGTTGTGTCCAAAATGAAGTACCCGACATTTGGACTTATTAAACATCATCCCATTAGAAGCAGCCCATCTCTTCAATCTGTCCAGGTCCCTGTGTAGGGCCATCCTACCCTCTAACAGATCAAGCCTTCCTCCCAGCTTGGTATCATCTGCAAATTTGCTGATGATGGACTCAATCCCCTCATCCAAATCATCAATAAAGATATTAAACAGGACGGGACCCAATACCGATCCCTGGGGGACACCACTGGTGACCGGTCGCCAACTGGATGAAACACCATTCACCATCACTCTTTGGGCTCGGCCATCCAGCCAATTCCTAACCCAGCACAGAGTGCTCCCATCTAAGCCACGGGCTGCCAGCTTCCCTAGGAGTCTACTGTGGGAGACAGTGTCAAAGGCCTTACTGAAGTCCAGGCTACATATTGTTCAGTGATGGTCCTTGTTTAACAAGAGACAAGATTTGCTTTCCTTCTGTTTCTGAATTGTTGTGCATAATACAAAAAAAAAAGAGCTTTGTGGATTTTTTGTGTTTACACTTTGATTGGGAAAGCCCACTTGTTTTCTAGCCCTACTTTTCTCCTCTTCCTCCTCCCATCTACACACAAGCCTTTCTAAGCTAAAATACAACAATACTTCCCACCCATGTCTATATAAATATAGAGGTATAGTGCACATTTAAAACGTCATTTAGTTTTTATATTTTATTTAGTTAAGAAATACCCTAAATCCCGTATGATTATAATTGTATCTGCAAAAATATAATTTCTGCTCTGAAGAAAGAGCAGATTCTACTTGCCTACATACTACAAGTCCAAATGAGGTTTTCTGCCTTTCTTTCTTCTACTTTTCCTTAGAGAAAATCTGCCTCATTCTGTCACAGAGTGTTTCACTATGACAGGAACGTCTCATATATGTTACAATAGTCCTTTTGTTATAAAAACATGGCTTCAGCTACCACATGCTCTGTTTTGTACCTTACTATATTACGTTTTGTTTGAATTGTATACCTTTAGTCAGAATTATAGATACTTCTGCTTTCATTCTCTGGTTCTTTCCAAAACAACTTTAAAGAGGTTAGCAATTGTCTTCTACTGTTTTTCCCAGTACAGCAATCTTCTTAAGATGATCCTCCTATGAATCAAAGGTAAGCGTTACATATTTTTTCAAAAATTGAAGTGCTGGAGAAAAGCAGCAATGGATGCGACATTGGCAGAAATATATATTCCATTCTCTAAGGTTTTGCTGTTACACTATAAATAGAAAGATATTTACCATCACTATTTCCTTAAGTGGTATAGTGTTTTCTTAAGATCCTATATATCATTTATAGTTTACTATATACCTATTGATACTGTAAATCCAAAACAGATGTCAGTAATCTGCTGAATATGTGTGGTGTAAATTCAGATTCTCACAACGTGATGGAGTCTGTTTCAGTTTGCTTTTTTTTTTTCTCATGCTATGAGCATTATATCAGCTCATCTCAGCTGTCAGTTATGCATGCATTGCTTCTACTGGTTATTTACCTTCTCAGTCACCTCTTTATAGTACTATGATATTGTAGTAAACATGGTTCACTAGAATGTTTGACTCATTTTAGTTTCTTTTTAACCGGGTGAGTTTTGTCCTTGGAAAAGGATTAATTTTGTAATTGACAGTAGTTTTACTTACATGGAACTTTCCATAAATTTTTGTTTCATAATATATTCTGTCTTCTGGGTTTGCAGATGAATAACATATAATTAGCTCAAACCAAAATCCTCCCTTCCCTTCCCTTCCCTTCCCTTCCCTTCCCTTCCCTTCCCTTCCCTTCCCTTCCCTTCCCTTCCCTTCCCTTCCCTTCCCTTCCCTTCCCTTCCCTTCCCTTCCCTTCCCTTCCCTTCCCTTCCCTTCCCTTCCCTTCCCTTCCCTTCCCTTCCCTTCCCTTCCCTTCCCTTCCCTTCCCTTCCCTTCCCTTCCCTTCCCTTCCCTTCCCTTCCCTTCCCCTCCTCTTAAGCTACTTAAGCTCCTATGCTGTCTATCTTAACACTTGAGATTATTTTCTCCCCAAAATTACATTTAAATTTTTCTTAAAAATCAAATCATTCTCTACAAACCTATGTATGACCTTCGGAAGATGGGTCATGAAGCTCTGGAGTTCTACAAGAATGTTATGAGGCTATGCAGGGAGAAGATTAGAAAAAACAGTGCTTAACTAGGAATTAATCAGGTTATTGCCATAAAAGATAAAAAAAATGTTTCTATAAATATGTCAGCAGCAAAGGGAAGACTAAAGAGAATCTCTGTCCTTCAGGGGATGCAGAGGAAAACAAAGTGACACAGGATAAAGAAAATATTGAGATACTTAATGCCTTCTTTGCCTCAGCCTTGAATAGTAAGATCAGTTGTTCTTGGAGTACCCAGTCCCAGAGGTTGGAAGACAGGGACAGGGAGCAGAATAAAGCTCTGTTGCCTTTATTATATAGCATATATATATATTACAGGATGTAACCACTGTATCATGCCCTTAAGGGACAGAAAGAGATTGTATTCTATTGCATTCTTTTCAATGAGATACTTGTGTTATTCATCTATCAGAACCAGCTTTGTGATTTTCTTTTGTCCTTTCTTTACATTATATAAGAAAACCAGCTCTAACAGAGAAGCATTTAGATTCTAGAATAGTTCACACTTTTTTTGCTTCTTTTGTGATCCCAAAGAAGATCAACATGTTAGTTAGGCTACTGTTGTTTTGATAAAACATGGGACAAAAAGCAGTGATGTTCATTTCGGTGTCTTAATAAAACCCTCAGCTTTCCAACGAAGTTTGTGGTGGGTTTCAGGCAGCTACACAACACAGCTGTTGATAATTCTAGTATACCTCTTCCTGCAAAAATTAGTTTCCTCCAGGGATGCATCTAGATGCTTGTCTTATTTATACTATTTTATGTAGTGATGCATTTTGCAATATTTAAATAAGTAGTTGGATTTGCTCCTGAAAAAAACCTTTTAGAATTTGTCTTACGGTTTTGCAAAGCTGTGGTATAAGTGCATTATTGTCTTTCAGAGCTCAAATATAAGTTTGAAAATGTCATCGTGGTTGATTTTTGGTCATTCAAAAGACAAATAAGTCTCATATACTATTGTTCTAAGTTTTACTACTCTTTATAGGCACTACCTAAGTTTTCTCTGTAGCTGAAATGGTCAATGCAGTTATATTGCTGTATAAGTAAAGGATCTTGTGTTTTCAGCAGAAATGATTCGCATGTCAATGTGGCAATATATAATTAAAAATTAAAATTATCCTATTTAATACCTTTCATGTATTTGTAATTGTCATCAACTGTTTTCAGCACCTTAGTTTTAATTAAAAATAAACAACAATGAAAGTATGTAGCATTTTCAGATAAAATATTAATTAGTTTGTTATGAATTACATTATCCAGTGGGAATTAAAGAAAATACTTATCCACTCTAATTGCCCTACAGAGACTATGTAAAAAAAAATATTTCATAAAAGTCATTCTATTTATTTAAAAAGTAAAAAAAAGAGAATCTTTTGAATTAGTTTATTCAGTGTAGCAATTTTTAGCAGTCTAGAAGAAGGTAAGGGGATCATTAAAGCTAAATTCTCCTTTCCTGTATGCACAATGGGGCATTTATTATCTATTCTGCTCTTCTTTCTGGCAAAGAACTCTTATTGCTGGTGTTTCTACATATGCAGGAAGATCAGAATAGCCTACAAATCTGTTCTGTTCACATGAAAGAGGAAAATATAGTCAGGAGACTAACAAAAGCTTAAGACTCCATTTTTCTTTTAGCCACTGAATGGAGTGACAGCTAATACCTATGGGAGAGTCACATAAAGACTGAGTATAAACGGTGAGGACTAATGTCCCTAATTTCCATGTCAAAATTTTTTCATTTTTGTCTGCCTCAGAGGCTTTTAGTGTGGCCCATTGTTGTAATAACTTAAGGTATGCCTGTTTCTGCTTCCCTTAGAGGCTTTGTGATGCTACACAGCTGGCTTAGCTTATTACCATGAAATACAAACCTAATGTGGACCTCAACATTGGAAAATATTGTCCTAATTTCTCAGATAAATGAGTATGTCTAAAGTGAGGTACTCAGGGATATTGTTCCTTGATCCACCACTGAAAATCTTCGGGACATATGAGATCTTTCTGCCTTCTTGCTTACATTTTTACTGAAAAGAAACCTTATGCAGGGAAGAACCTGTGGTACTTTTCAGCAAGTTGCCTGGGCTTGACCATCAGTAGACTACAAGACTCGGCCATTTTGCAGACCACATTTCCTGAATTTTTAAATGAAGATGTGCACAGATATCTGAGGCTTCTATAATGTTTCTTATGTATTTTGCAATACTTAGATAACAACAGCTAAATTTTCCAGACAAATCAGTCTCTTCTGCATAAATAATGGTGCACTTGAAATTCAGCATTTTATGTTTCTCAGACAGTGCAGAACTGAGTTCATAACCGAGGAAGACAGATTTTCAAAGCTTACGAAAGTTCTTTCAGCTTCATATTTTCTTTAGTTAAACTATCAGCTACAATACACGAGATTTTTATACACTTACTTGACAAAAAAAACACATAAAATTATTTTTTTATATTAATTTTTGGTTTGAAACTTTAAATTTCGGCATCTCATTTGATATAACTCTATGTTCCTTTCAGCAAATACTGACTCATAGAAAGTATAAACTACATTGCTGATAATCATGGATGTTGTGGTTTCCTTAGTAATTCAACGTTAATTGGCTTATGAAAAATCACAGTCTCAGTGATATTGATTCTGGAACGTGATAAATAATACTGTTGATTTCCCTGAGAACTGTTTATGTTTGTCTTATCTGTATAGCTTTTCTTACATGACTTGAAGAATTAAATAAATAAATAAATAAATGGAATCCCTCCCTTCATATTTCTCACTAAATAATACTATATTTTGTGAATATGTGTGTATTTGCAAACTTAAAAATTTACACTAATAACAGAAAATATCATTTTGATGTAGAGTCTTACTCTGTTTCAATCAGATAAATATGGCAATCAAATTTTATATTTGTTTCTTGGATCTATTATATATGTATGCACACTTATACAAAAAGAATATCAAGAAATAATACCTGCAATGAGCAAATCTGCCATAGAATATATAAGTAGTAAACATAAGACAATTAATCGACTTCTAGGACTTTCCTAGTCAAATGTCTATTAATGTAAGTAACATGGCAGTAGTGAACAGCTATAGTGCTAATGTAAACTCTCTGAACAGAAAAAGGTTGGGCTCCTTAACAGCTATTAATATTTCTTTAGGAAAAAAAGATTTTTAATTTTACTAGATTGTTCATGAGATTGTTCATATTTTACCTGCATATTAAAAATTTTATTCTTCAAAATGACTCTGACAACTTCCCTGCTAATACAAAGCTCTTCATCCAAACACAATGCAATTTGCAACAATTAACAAAAGTGCCCACCTGGCCTTCTGAATCACATAGAGATCTGGCTGTAATTATAGTTTCGAGCATAAAAAGCACAATATTATTTCCAAAAGAGAGTTATACGGTGTTTCTATCGCAAAGAGAAGGAAAAGAGTATTTTCCTCTAACTGCTGGATTTTGAAGTATGAAAATGCATATGTACAATGTAGCTCCCAGTTAATATTTAACAATTGCTTCTTTTATTTTTCATGCTACCTGAAATGTAATCAACAAGTTCTATACTGGATTTTTTTTCTGAAATTTTTGTCTTAATATCAGTTTATTTTTCTTACCCATGTTCTGCTTATGTTTTAAATTTCTCACAGTAAGAATTTTCTACATTTATTTTCCTCATTTTGATATTTTAATAACAAAGAATATACAATAATCGCTTTACAATTATCATACTATATCTTTTCGATTAATACAGAATTGCTTTATATTAATGATATTACAGCATAAGTACAGATATTTCATATAAATGTAGACTGCATGTTCTGTATAATGTTATTAGCAATCTTTCATGTTATTTCTCATATAGAAAAGACCTTTAAGATCAACAAGTCCAACCATAAACATAACAAGGTCAAGTTCACTACTAAAATATGCCCCTAAGCACCATATCTACTTGTCTCTTTAATTCCTCCAGGGACGGTGAAACAACTACTTCCTGGGAGAACCTGTTCCAACTCTTGACAACACTTTGCTTCATCTTTCTAATATTATTTACATTATTAGAAAACAAAAATTAAAGCATTTACATTATTTTCCAATTGCATAAATTAAGGAATAATTAAGTAACAGATCATTTTGATGAGCATTTCTCTTTGAACTTCCATATGAATGGTTCACTCAAGCTTGCAGTCTCTCTCTGGTCTAACTGGCCCATTTGGCTGCACAGACATAGTTAGAGGAGGACACGGTTAAAATGGTATTACATAACACATTAATCTGGTATTTACATCGAATACATCAGCTCTGCACTCAGTTCCCTTCTGCTAGGTCAGGCAAGAAAGTGAGGTTTCTCTCTCTCTAGTCAAGTGCTTTTGAAAAAATCTGCAAGATTAGTAACTCCCTTTTTATTTCTTATCTATGTGTGTGTATGTCCTGTCTAGGCAAATTACGAATATTTAGAAATGAGATTGCCAACTTTCAGACCTCAAACAGACTTAATGAAACATGGAAGAATGTTTATGTAGTGACTGAATTTCAAGGATCATGGGCTTACTAGAAAATGTAATTATATATGAGGCATGAACCATTTCTTCCTGAGGTATGACCATCACTAAAACAGGTCGGATAAGTTGCACACAAAAAGCTTTTATTTTACCATGGAATAAAAATTGCATTGTAATTAACTAAGGTGCAGATATCTACTGTAGACTTCTAAAACTAGGTGAGATGAGGCCTACTCATCTTATGTTTCGGAGGATTTTGTCTTGTATTCACAAAAATATCTCTTCTCTCGTTGCCCATTTCAAAAAGCATGTAGTGTAATTAAGAGGGGTTCCTTCCTCATTCAATAGGGAGAAAGACATCTCAAAAATCTAATTTATCCTGGACTAAGATTAAATCACTTTCTGAAGCCATCTCCTTTTATCTGTAACCAGAGGATCATACATTACTATGTTCGATGGCAATGATTAACTTTAAAGATTCAGAAAATTAAAGCTAAGTGAGACAATTCCCACCTTAGAAGTGTAAGGACTAGTTTGATTCTTGCATGTAAATAATGACTAGTGATGGGCATTACAGGAAGTACCAAGACAAGTGGGCACAAAAATCTTAAAAAATCTACCTTCTTACTATAAATGATATGATACATATCTTCTTTTCCTGGTTATCTAGTATTTTTTTTAGTCTTAAGAAGTCGTGTTCTGCAACTGTTTTATAATCTGAAATATTAATCTGATTTTTAAATGCTGTTGATTTTTCTGTTCTGACAGCTTCTTAAATGTTCGAGTCTCACAAATCACATTTTTTTTTGTCTATTTGAGCGTTTTAGTTTTGGGGGACTGTTTTCGAAAATTCTGGGAAGGATATATGTGACAAAAATGTATGCAGCAAATCTCATGTACAAGAGAAAGCAGTTCTGCTTTATCTTAGAAGCTGACCTCTGAGACATGCTGAGTCTGACATGATAGAAATCATTACAGAAATTTCCCCCAGGCAGTAAAAAAGGAACAAAATGGTATAGTCATTCCCACTTACAGTTCATTGCATGTAACAGTACGTGTCCTGTCATGATGGCAAGGGATTTTATAAAAAACAACCTGAAAATAATACAGAACCCAATGGAAGTCAGACATTCCTGTATGTTGTGTATGAAGGTTTGAGTGCTATTCTACCTAATAATGGATTACAATATGAGAACTTCAGATAAACAATGTACAATGTTATTTATCACAGAAAAAAAATAAATGTAATTTGATGAGAGAGCCTGCACTGGCAAAGACTCTGTGAATCCGAAAGGCTATCATTTCTATAACCATTATATAGTGAGATAAAATAAGCAAGATTTTCAGAAGAAGAGAAGTGAAAGTAAAACATCACATAAGTTGAAGAAACACTGAAACTTTTAAGTCTTTTTTTTTCCTTTTTTTTGAGACATCATCTCTAAAATTATGGAAGAACTTAAATTAGTCCTATGGTACTTGTTATTTTTAAGAATAAATAATAAGGACAGTTATTCATCTGTGAGTATAATAAGTGAGTAACTAACTGAAGTGTTAACAATTTCTCTCAGAGATTTCAAAACAGCTTGATGTAAGCACTTAGTGTGAAATTTGTCATAAATTTGGGTTTAAAATATTTCACTTTCAACTCATTCAGAACTGATTTCTTCTTTTACTCTAGATATACATATTCATCATGCAGCTTGTTTAGAATTAGGTCTTCTCTTTGTGTCCACCGAACCTGAAACAATTTTAATTATTTCTACTTTTACCAGTTTTCACTTTTGATCTCTTGTATAGATTGGTCACTCCAATGTTTTTTTCCTTGTCCTTTTCTGTTTCTCTCTCTCTCTCTCTCTTTGAAAAAAGAGTAAAAAAATAAAAAGCACACAAACATATATAAAAATTCCTGAAAAATATAAACACACAAAATAAAATCCTCTGAAGAAACTTAGACATACTTGTAGATTTGGTTTTGACATATGCTGACAATTATTTTCTATGTGTTCACTCAAAAAAATTAGAGTTTACATAAACTAATATCTTAAAGAGAAATTAAAATTATAAGCATTTTCACAAATTGATTGCACATGAAGGATCACAAGGAGTGAATGTGTGCTGCACCTCAGTCTCCTCAGGATTAATGTATTCTTGGTGTTCTGTTGCCAAACAACTCACAACTCTAATGATCAAGGGGTCGCCATAGATTACAAATCCTCTAATTGTGTGTGCAGAGGAATTCTATTCTGGGACTTAACCTTTCTTTCAGTGATATATTTCTTGTGCTTTTAATGCTAACAATTGAGTTATATCAAATAACTGGAGAAGACAACCAGCCTGTTTGAAGAGGGAGTTTTGCTAGGGCTCGGGGACGGGGGTGAAAGGAGGAGTTTAACACTCCTGGAAGAAGGGGTAGGCAACTCAAGAAAACTGCAGGATCTCGTTAGATAATGCAGATAGAAAAAATAGAAAGGCAAAAACCCAGATAGTCAATCCAGACACTGTTGTAAGAAATTAAAAAAAAAAAAAAGTCTTCTACAAATACATTTACAATAAAAAGAGAACCAAGGAGAATATCCATCCTTTATTGGATGTAGAGGGAACATTGTCACCAAGGATGAGGAAAAGGCTGAGGTACTTAATGCCTTCTTTTGCCTCAGTCTTTAATAGTCAGACTAGTTATTCCCAGGGTATTCAGTCCCCTGAGCTGCAAGACAGAGAACAGAATAAACCCCTCATAATCCAGGAGGAAGCAGTTAACAACCTGCCATGCCACCTGAACTCTCATGAGTCTATGACTCTGGATGGGATCCACTCAAAAGTACTGAGGAAACTGATGAAGGCAATGGCCCAAACCATTTTCCATCATTTATCAGCAGTTCTGATTAACAGAGGAGGTCCCAGACAATTGGAGGCTTGCCAGTTTGATGCCAATCTACAAGAAGGGCTGGAAGGAGGACTTGGGGAACTACAGGCCTGCTAGCCTGTCTTTGGCACTGGGAAAGATTATGGAGCTGTTCGTCTTGAATGCGCTCACCAGGCAAGCACAGGACAACTAGGGCATCAGGATCCACCAACATAAGTTCATGAAAGGCAGGTCCTGCTTGACTAACCTGATCTCCTTCTATGCCAACGTGGCCCACTTAGTGGATGAGAGAAAGACTGTGAATGTTATTTACCTTGACCTTAGTAAAGTCTTTGATACCATTTCCCAAGCCATTATCCTGGAGAATCTGCTGGTTAATGGCTTAGACAGGTGTACTCGCTGCTGGGTAAAAAACTGGCTGGATGGCTGAGCCTGCGTTGTGGTGAGTGGAGATAAATCCAGAGGGCAACCAGTCACAAATGGTGTTCCCCAAGGCTCAGTGTTGAGACCAGTCTTTAATATCTTTATCAATGATCTGGGTAAGGAGATTGAGTGCACCCTCAGTAAGTTAGCAAGATGACACCATATTGGGAGGTGGTGTTAATCTGCTTAAAGGCAGGAAGGCTCTGCCCAGGGATCTGAACAGTCTGGATGAATGGGCCTTGGTAATTTGCATGAGATTCAACAAAGCCAAATGTCAGTTCCTGAACTTAAGTCACAACAACTCCATGCAACACTTATAGGCTTGGGGAAGAGTGGCTGGAAAGACGCACACTGGGGGTACTGGTTGACCCCTGGCTGAAAGTGAGCCAGTACTGGTCAAGAAGCCCGAGAGCATCCTGGCTTTTATCAGAAATAGTGTCACCAGCTGCAGCAGGGAAGTGATTTTTCTTGGCACTGGTGAGACCGCACCTTGAATATTGTGTTCAGTTTTGGACCCCTCAGTACAAGAAAGATATTGAGCTGCTGGAACATGTACAAAGAAGGGAAACAAAACTGGTGAAAGGTCAGAAGCACAAGTCTTATGAGGAGCACCTGGGGGAAACTGGGGTTGTTTAAACTGTAAAAGAGGAAGCTGGAATAAATCTTATTGTTCTCTACAACTCTCTGAAAGAAGGTTGCAGTGAGCTGGGTGTTGGTCCCTTCTCCCAGGTGACTAGTGATAGGACAATAGAAAATGGCCTCAAGTTGCACCAGGGGAGATTTAGATTGCATAGTATACAAGAATTCTTTACTAAAAGAGTGGTCGGGCATTGGAACAGTCTGCCCAGGGAAGTGGTGGAGGCACCAGCCCTGGAGGTATTAAAAAAAATGTGTAGATGTGGTACTTTGGGGTGTGATTTAATAGTCATGGAATCATAGAATCATAGAATCATCTGGGTTGGAAGAGACCTCCAAGATCATCAAGTCCAACCCGCTGTCCAACGTCCTCATGATTACTAGATCATGGCACTAAGTGCCACATCCAGTCTTATTTTAAAAACCTCCAGGAATGGTGAATCCACCACCTCTCTGGGCAGCCAGTCATGGTGGTGTTATGCTGATGGCTGAACTTGATCTTAGAGGACTTTTCCAACCTTAGTGATTCTATGATTCTGTGTTCTATCTACAAATATAATTAGTCTGCTTTCTAGATTGTTGATTTTCATGATCGTCACCTCAAAAAATTAACAGAATAAGAGAATGAAAGCAGAAAAAAATCTAATAAATATTAAAATATTTGAACTCAAGTGTTCTAGACTGAGAAATAAGAATATGAAGATAAAAATGATTGGAGTTTGGAGTACATTTCTGATTATATTACGCTAACAGAAATTGGACTAATGGAAAAATAACTATAGACTGCAATAAAACTACAGCACTTAAGTAACATTTATAAAGATTTATTTTAATATGTTGTAATAGATTGTACAGAGAGAAAAGGATTTATGTGTGGTAAATCAAGATAATGGCTATTATATGACAAGTACACACATAAAAGCATACAGAAAGCTAGGAACCATCAGAATCCATGTTAAACAGCCTTTGGAATAAAAATCCTATATATGGGACAGATCATCTGTAAATGGAAGTCATAGGCTATTGATCAAACCCTAAGAAATATCTTTCATCACAGGGAAGATTTAGATTCAGAAAATGAAAGTAACACCATTTCTCAGTTATTTTGCCTGTCTATTTATTAAGTACAGAAAAAATGATGACAGTAAAAGAATTAAAAAAACCCAGCAACAAATGTCTTTATTTACATTGCAATGTTTTCATGAACAGGTATATAGATGAACATGCAAAATCTTCCTCAAAGTAGTATTTATTTAATTGAACTGGAATACCAGTTTATGGATCATCAGTGTAAAACCTACATAAAGACAAGGCTTGTGTCATTTTAGACACACAGGTATTCAATGTTTAGGTAATTAGATCCTATTCCCTAATTCATTTGCAGATTTATATATATATCTTAATCTTGCATCTGAATCTTCATTCAAATCCCATCCATAAAGTTTGATACCTCCAGCCTTGTATTACTCAGTGGAAATTTAGAAGGCTGACTGATAATTCTGACTAACAAACGCAAGAAGTTAAATTGTTACGTTGTACAAGGTAAAAGAAATGTGACTGTTTTTTTCATTCTTCCTTTCCTTTTTTTTCTAAGAGCTTGAGATCTGTTACTAACAATGTAAATACTGTAATTATATGTAAGTGTAATTATATGGCTACAGAGTTGTGGTCTACATTAGCATTTCATTTCCATGTGCAGATTAAAACATGAGAAAAGATCTTTATTGTCTTCTTAGAGATTGTACTTTTAGATAATGGAGAAAAAATGATTCAAACAATAAACTTGCATTTATTTATTAATTTTCTTTTGTAATATCTTCAAAGAAAAAGGAAATTTCCACAGTAAATAGAGATTTACTTATTCAAAAATATTAACTACTCCAGAAGTTTCATAGCTTCTCCCAAACAATGCTGCACAGTGTTCTGGTGATTTGCTCTGTCCCATTCTGTTAAAACTCCTAGTAACATTGTAACAAATGAGCTGGCTTAGGGAAGAAGAGCTGGAGTGAATACCAGAACTAAAGTTATATTTTCAATGTTTATGAAATTAGTTAGAGACTTAGAACTTAATATGACTTTGAATAATTCAACAAATTCCATGACTTTCGGGTCATCAGGAGAACGCGTTTCTTTCAGTTCTGGTGCAGATTAGTTTATTTCTGCATAATGTAAAGCATTTGTCACTATATGTAATTGCAAGGGGCATTATTTTCTGGGTATCTGAATTGACAGATGTTTTGGACAGATAGATCGACTACAATGCAAAATACAAATGCATTTTTTGCAAAAGTAAATGCAAATGCTCAATACAAAAAGTTGTTTGATCATGTGTTACTAGGTCTTCAATTGAAGAATTTATTAAAGTATGTGACGTCTCAAATTCTTTGATGCTCTAATGCTTTCTTAATGTTCCCCATGCTTTATATATATTAAAAAATAATAAACAAAACAAAAAAAAAAACCAACAGAGATCTACTCTAGGAATGTTTTAGCACTTGAAAAAGTATATTGATTATACTTTTTTACTCATTTCGCCATTTATTGGGATGACCTCCATTGCACAGTTCTATGAGGAACTCATACCTGATTATTTTCTTCTGTATTGATTCAGGCAATTCAACTTAGCATCTACTGCTGCTTTAATAAAATATCTACCTGAAACATACAGAGGAAGTAGGCAGCTATGGCATGGAAGTTACAAAAAAAACTGTGTTTTTGTGGGGTAGCAGTTACAGATCTGGCAAGATACCAAAGGATTCCTCATGTAGTATGAGTTACCTGGGCTCAGGCAGTCGAATTGTTTTCCAGATGCCACATTAACTAGCAATGCATACACAGCTCATCGCATTCAGTGACATTTGAGACATTTTGAGATAATCAGCATAAATACTTTGAATTGGTACACGTCATACAGATGGCTTATAACTTTCAGAAATCCATCAGAAAGCAAGAAAAAAAAATATAAACAAATTCCAGTAACTGCTTCTCAAAAGTGATCTGATACTGTAAGTACTGGTAAAGAAGCTGCCTCGCTCACATGTAAGCACATACAAATAGACTTCAAAATTCAGGTGTCTTAATGTGGAGTTTACTCATACCTCAGAGATCTTTTTCTTTTCAGAATTGTTAGAAGCTTTTACTTCAAGATGTTCATGAGATAAAGAGAACTTATCTCTTTGTTAGAAGCACAAGATAATACACTGTAGTTTGTATGTTCTTAGTAGCCATAATGCTTTTCAAGCAACCATTCTAGAGTTTGGTGAGCCAGTTTTCAAGTACTTTGGACTAAAGCTGTTGGTCTATATTTAGAAATATGTCTGAGATAAATATCAAAATTCTAGCGTTTGGGTCAAAATCTCTTAGGGCGTATTTTTTCCTTCTTGGTGTTTTTTACTAAATTTAACATGTGTAGTTTTGTAGCACATGTTACAAGTAACAAAAGAACCTATACCAAAAAGCAAAAGGGAGGAGGTAGATACTTAGACACTTAGTTAGATACTTAAACTCTTTTCCACTAAGCTGTAACTAAGACCGATGATTTACAGCTGAATGATAAAAAGATTTCCAAACTTCAAAGAGACTTGAAGTCTTTAATCTTAGACTAACATTGAAGAGCATTGAAGGGAAAGTATAGCAATCCAAGTTCAAATATTAATTACAAGGAAAAATAATCATACAGAAATATTAATTAATGATGTTAAGAGTAAGAAAAATACAAGTTTTTTTCTCACTCACAAAATAAGATTCTAAGTGACAATGCCATGTATAATTTACTAAGCACTTTGATTAAAATCATTACAAAATCTGTCGGTTTTGTACCTTATTAATTTACTTTACCTCCTTTAATATTTCATTTTTCTTCAACCTGTTTATGTTTTCCATGTACAGCCCTTATTATCTTGTAGAAGTGTGATACTGCTTCATAATTTCTTTTATTCACTCTGTAGCATGGATATTACCATTCTACTATAAATATATTTTGCATCAAGCTTCATTCTTCCGTATTGAAGCCATCAACCCCAGTGTATTTATTCTTCCTACACTCCCTCAAGGTTTTGTAAATGTTGCATAATTGCCTAACATAGACTCTGTACCTCACGCTGCCCAGACTCCCAAAGTTAAGATTAATCTTTTTCTGTTTTCCAATGCATTTTTTGGTAATGAAAGTTCTGCATTGTTACCATGAGTTTAAGCACAATCAAAATTTTGGCGTATAAGGGACCCTATTTCATGCTTAATAGGCTCAAACTTTACTGATATTATTAAAAGTGATTCTGATTTCTTTAAAAAATTATCTAAGTCAAACAAAAATAATATTATTTCATGTCCCAGAATTACTTCTGTTTGTCAATTTATTAATGTGGATGTTAAAGAGGAAATAAAAAATGCAGTCTACTGTATCTATAGCTAGTTTGTATATGGAAATTCATCATTACCACAGCTTAATTTAGGAAAAAATTCTTTCCGGGATACATTTCTGTTATTTTTTTGTCTTTCACAAATGTTTGCCAAGCTATTCTACTCTAGTGCAATTGTAAGTGAAGATTTTTTTTTCTTGGAATGCCTGTGAACTTCTCTGTAATGAGTTTTACTGTTGGAATAGGATATAATTCTTGGCTGAAAGATTAAGAAGAAAACAACAAAATTGGTACTGAAGAGTAAGAAGGTAAAAAACAGGTGTAAAGAAAATCAAAATAAATAAACAGATAAATCTAAGGAAAGGTTGTTATATTACAAAATTCCTGTAGTTAGATATAAAATGGCTTTGTAAGGGAATTAGCAGAAATTTCAGTGCAAAAATATTGTTGTACTACTTACAGCTTTGGTACGGAAAAAGCCCAGTAAGCTGAGTAGTTCAGCTGCTTTTACTGTGTCTACAAGCATGGAGAGTTTACAAAATACTACTGTCACAGCTGTAACAGTTTACTGGCATTGTTTCTAGTGTGCAGAGAACCGTAATTCAAGTCAGCAGCTACTAGGGTTAGCATAACCTAGGCTATTATTCACAGCAGGTGCAACAGGAAATTGTAACCACAAAGGACTACATGGAGATTTGTACTTACACTTGAAAACTTTCTTTTCGTAAAGTACTCGTTCCATCCTCTTCAATGAAAAGGGTAGATAAAAAATGTCAAACAAACTTTGAGTTTTATGACATTTTTCCATGTGAGAAATGCAATGTCTATCTGTAAGAGCTTTTTTCCAGTTGTAGTCACGCTTTCATTCCCATTTCAAATAGCCCTAGCACTACATTCAGCTGTACTTTTAATTTTCAAAGTATTTAATTATACTAAATGCATATTTCATGGCTCTTCTTATCACTTACAGCAGCTTGGGAAGGTTTTTTTTCACTGCCCTTCTTTTAAGGTCTTTTCACTTTGCTACAAAGCATTAGATAGTTATCACAGGAAAAGACAGTGTGCATAACTGTATGTATAGAGTTTTTCACTGATGTTATGGTCTTGAGTTTTCCGTATTGATGTCTTGCTCAAGTGCTCAGCATTCAGCTGATCACCAGATTTTGGCACAGCAAGATATTCTCAGCACATTATATTTTGAGAAAATGTTTTGGATTATTCCCCTTTGGCATGGAGGTCGTCAAATTTCATACTGTTCAAAGCAGAATACTTGCAGCACCTTTGGTGTTTCTTGATCCCTTTTCACAAAATTTCACATCTGTGACTTTCAGTCTTTCTTTAACCATATATATATTTATAGAACTGGAAAGTGCTTTGTGAACTGTAATAGAATTAACAGTGGATATTTTACACACATTTCAGATACAAATCTGAGTGCTTGGATGTGTGTGATTGCAAAAGCCTAAACTAAGTGATAAACTGACATCTTATTCTGTATGTTTCAAAACATTCCCTATTGAAATTATTATTCTCCGTTTTCAGTGTAATAGTTCTGTAATTTTTTACAAAAGACTTTTTGTCTAAAGCTTTCTATTTTTTCTGGTTTTTTCTTCTTTCCATCTCAGATTCTTTAGCATGACCTCCACTCCAGCTTCCATTATCTACTTATCCTTGACTATCCACGATTCTGATTCCATTTATTTAATGTGTGCTACCAAATAATAATAAAAGAAATGCATAGAAGCCTGCCATTGCCTCATTATTACTTTTCTCAGACAGATGCCTGAGAATCTGGCTTTGTCTAATCTTTGTAAATATTCTTCCTTTTCCATCTTCTTTGATGGTTTTGAATCTAGTTTTCAAACTATCGATGATGTGAACTATTCTCACTCTCTTTATATAGTACTAGTTTCATTATGTTTTTATTTCTCTTTGCTTATTTTCCTTCATTTTGTAACTAGATATAATTTTATTTCTGAAATAATTGTAAAATGCGCATGTCATTAATTTTCTTCCCTATATCTCCCTCGTTTTTTTTAAGCTATCTCTGTGTCATTGCCTTTATTTCAATACTTCTTATTTAAGAGCAAGTTCCCCTGGAAAGGCAGTACAACATCCACAAGCTTTTCATAGTCTAAACTAGTTGAGTTGAATTCATGCCCCCAACATGAGGCAGAGATGGACCAGAGGAAAAAGTAATTTTAAACATTGTTTCAGAAATTGTGCTATTCAGAGAGCTATGCTGAACTATCAAGTAACACAAGACAAAAAGACATTTTTTACTTTGGAATAAGTGTCAGAGGAGAGCCAAATCCAGTTGCCCAACACAGATAAGGTTAATACAGCTCCATGTTTCCAGGACCAACCAGTAGTATATTCCCAATAGACCCACAAACTCACATATAAATACACATATAAGTATATTTGAAATGTGTTTGATACATTTGGAGGACTTCTAATACATCATGATGAAAGATGAATTACATAGATGTTTGACACACAGAAAATTCGCGTTTCAGCTCCTAATAGATACAAGATCCTTTTTTATGTATAGAGGTAGTACTAATTACATGACACATGCTGGGCAGACATGAGTTGCTGTGTGGAAGTTCTACACATACCAAAAGCTCAATGATCATATTAATGAGACGCAGAGCTCAAGTTTTAAACCTTACTGGGAAAAATACTTCATTAACTCAAAGGATTTTACTTTGTTCTGTATTCATTTCTTCTGTGTTAATAGTCCCATAGTCTTTGGTAATCTCAGAACTTTAGGAAAACAAATTCACATACACTGAGAGCTAAGGCAGAAAAAACCTATTTTGGAATATATCAGGAAGTAGAATATATTCAGAATATGAGAGTTATACTCACAATATATAAGGAATATATAATTATAGGGCTTTGTTGTGGTTTAATCCCAAATGTCAACTAAGCATGACACAACCTCTTGCTCATTCCCGCCCCCCCCCCCCAATTGAACAGGGGAGAGAACTGGATGGGTAAAAGTGAGAAAACTCATGGGTTGAGTTATTGGAAAAAAAAAGTATTTAGATGATTTGTTATGCACTGAGAAGTTCAAAAATATTTTCTTCTCATAAGAAATCTTTCATTATAATTTTAAAGCGATATTTTCAGAAGCCACTTTTTTGCACATTCTATGATGAAGCATAAATGTATAAAAACTCAGCAAATAAATGTTCTCATTCTGATGCAATCTCATCTGAAATTCTTTGAGATGACATAGCAGCACTGATTTGACCCCACAGACTTAGCAAACAGCTTCCAGCAAGTATAAAGCAGTAAGCTTATTATTACAATCATGCCTGAGTGTTTCAGGAGAAACCATACAGTCAATATGTTCTGATATGATGTCCTGTGAAACATTATCTATTCTATTCCATCAAAATAACATATGAAAAACTATGACTGTCCATTCCATCATAATATTAACTATCATATTCCATTAGTGTTATTCACTCACATCAAATAGTTGTAGCTTTGCAGCATGACAATATTAAGGTTTTTAACACCCTGCTAATAAAGAAAAACAGTTAAATAGTAAAATACTGCAAATGAATGTTTCTTTGAACTTGTAATAAGAATTAGTACTGGAAAAATTTCCACCTCTTTTTTGAATTCTTTTGATGTTTGAATGTTTTTTAAAGAAATGACAAGACGTAAATAAAGATAACTTGTATCCTTGTAGATAATGGAAAACTTGTTGAGGCACATTGCAGCAGACTCAGTTGTCTCCATCTGAAAAGAATGGGACAGTGACAATGAAAGATACTATTCCTGTATGAATCCGTGAGATGTACTTCGAGAAAAAATCCCATTGTAAAGATAAATATTGAACCACAAGGAAAAAACAAACACCACAACCCAGCCCAACAACAACACCCAAAAAAAAAAGAATTAGAAAAATGACACAGCAGATGTCATAGTCAAGGAATGATGTTTCCATGGAAATATAGAGTAACTGAGAAAAAAAAAATCTCACTCCCCACCCCCCAAAAAAGATAAAAAATTCTAAGAGCTGTTATAGGAAACTGAAACAAACTCAACATTCATTAAGACCTGAGTTATCTACTTTTTAAAAAATAATTTGAGAAAAAAAATAGAACCTAAAAAAGACATTTCTATAAATATTTCATAATCTTATGACTATAATAGAGAATTGTATTCCCTATCATGGGGTTCAGGAAGATGGCTTATAAAGCCTATAGATAAACAAGAGAATTCTTAAATTTGACAGTTTTTCTAGATTAATTTCTTCATAACTGTCATCAACTTAAAATAAGTCCTCTTGGCTTCTATGAAACTCTGTACAAATTTTCATTAAAGCTCTTTATGCAAATATGTTAAAGAGTTTTCAGTACCATTGAAATACTATGTGTTTTGAAATGTTGACTTAGTTCAGCAGCAGAACTCCCACAAAATAAGTAGAAGACTTAGGTATAAGGGAAAGTTAAATTTTATCCAATCAATGGAAATTTGTCTCAGATCTGATTTTCTACACACATATTTTCTTTCTTTCTCCTGCAAGTGCCACTTAGAGACACACGACAGAAATGTATTACACTCGTCATACATGTAATTTGTTCGCTACTGTGCTGCTCACAATGTTAAGAAATTCAATCAAAACACTGCAGCCTTTACAGAAACAAAAAAGAAATGGTTTTCTCTACCTCCTTTTACTTATATCTTGTTCACACCATTTCATGTTGTTGTTTTACTAAGATTATGATGAACCTTTCGTTCGCATAAAAAAACCCCAAAAAATAACAAAAACCCTCTTATTTCCCTTTGGCTAAACTGAAAGTATCTTATAAATTTCAGATTCACTTAAAAAAGAGGCTTTGAATAAGATTAATATTCACTTCAATTTTTTTAAAGGAATCAAGCTTCTACATAATCCAGAAGATTGTTTGTATGATATAATACACTCAGAAAAAAAAATAATTCTAGATTTCTTCTGCTTTAGCAAAGTCACTCTCCATCCTGCACTCGAGGGAGCAGGAAAGACAACATCAGTGAACTTGAATATCTCTCAGCTACATTTTGCATACTAATAACAGACCCAATTTTTAGAAAATAGCATATTGCTGATTAATATTCTGTGAAGAGTTTTTTCTTTTTTTTTTTCTTTAATCATTGTGCTTGCATAACATTGCTCCTGATCCATATTTTATCTAAAGGAACCCAAAAGCATATAGAGTTAAACTGCTGTTTAGCGAAAATTAAAAAAAAAAGAATTCACCTCACCTGACTTCAGGTCTCCAGAAATTTCTCTTCTTATTATTCAAATTTCTTCTACAGTTAATGGAGAAACATAATAAGCCTTCAGGAACTGACTTCTTCCACCTATATATGCTACAAGGATGAACAATTTAATGGACATGTCTCTCTCTTTCTCTCCACCACTAGTGGAAGCATTTGCCATCAACAACTTAGACACCTGATTTTTAGATTGCTAAAATTAGTTAAGACGGATCCTGTCATAGGCAACAGTATGCCTGTGTTTAAAATCTTTTTATTCTTCAGATCTATGGTGCCTGAATTTTGACTGCACATGGTACCTCTCTCTACTCAGAATCTAAAATCTGGAACCACTTCTTAAAGACAAGAACCTATAAGAAAGATCAACCATGGCAGATTTCTACTATATCTTGTAACAGTCCAAAGAAAAAAAAAATCCCACAAACATTTCCTTGATGTTTCGATGATGGTGGTAGAATTTGAAAATCTAAGTTGATCACTGGGTATTTTGCTTTACAAAGTTAAGAATTTATAGTGTAATATACTGAAGAAATCTTTATATTGAAGTTCAAAAGGATGGCCCAGCCAATGATTATTTTGATTTTCAGTTTCTCCAGCTGACTAATGAGGAGAAGTTGTTTAACTAGTTTGAGATCTCAGACCTCATACTAGAACAAAATGTCTTTCATGGGAAAATTAAAATATTTCATTTTTCCCACCAATAAAAACTAAAAGGAAATAAAATCAAAACAATCTGATGCATATTATAAAAATCTGAAATATTCTAATTTTCTAAATATTTCTTCAAGAGAAGATAAATATAAGGCAAAGAAGTTAGGTACCTTCCCTGAGGATTTTGCTGATATTATATCTCATTTCAGAGTCTTTCTAAGATTTTCATAACCTTTTATTACAAGAGAAATATCTATCACAAGAATTGTAAATCACTGTGTGAAAGGAAAAAAACAGTGTCTTCTGTAGCTCAGAATTGTCAGAAGTAGTATTCAAATACAGATATACAATTGTTATATTGCTTATATCATAAATAGAACATGTCGTGCAATGAAGGAAAGAAAAAGGCTGAAACCAAACTGTTTAATCATTGTTGTTTAATACAGATTGTATAGACTCTGTGAAATACTTTCTGGTATAACTTAGGAAATCCACACAACACACAGTATTAATGGTGACAAGACACATGCACATTTGACACAGCAATTTATATACTGCAGATAAAAAATAAATAAAAATAAAATAATAATATTAAAAAATAAAAATGAAAAATTGAAAAAATATTAAACTACAGAAAATCACTGTATTGAGGTTAAACGACAAGAATTTGGTAGTGAGGATCTTCAGGGGTAGCCTCTTTGAGGAGAGAATATGGACTGCCCTGTTCTGTACACTGACAGTTCTAGCTGGCTCCAGTGGACCCAGCACAGGACACAGCTGAGTCTCTCAGGCAAGATGGTGGTGCCTCTGGAAAAATATACTTAAGAAAAGGCAAAATGCTGCCTGTGAGGGAGAAGCGAGGGGAAAATAAAGAAAAAGGTGTGAGAAACAATCTTGTAGACACTAAAGTGAGAGAAGGAGAAGGATGACGTGCCCCTGCATTCAGTGGAGATGACTGGGTCGGTACAGATATTCCCACTCTAGCCCATGGAGGATCACACATGGGTGGATCACACATGGGTGGATACTTCCTAAAGGAAGAGCAGCCCATGAAGGACTCATGCTGAAGTGGGGGAAAAACATTAGGTTCTGGCAGTGCTGAATTGTTGTGGACTAACCACAACACCCCACCCCCAACATCCTTGTGTCGCTTATGCTAAGGATAGGTAGAGCAGTCAGGAGTAAAGGACTGGAGTTGAGCCTGAGAAAAAGGGATGGATCAGGGGAAAGTATCTTAGATGTTTTTTCTTTGTTTCTTACCATCTAGCTCCATTTTCTTTATCAATTAATTAATCTTCCCCAAGTCAACTGTTTTGTCTTAAACTATAGCTGGTAAGGGATCTCCCTGTCTGTATCTTGACCTCTGGGCTTCATAATTTTATCTCTTTGTCCTGTTGAGGGTGAGAAAGATTCTGGGTAGGGGTCTGCCAGCTACTCAAGTTTGACCCACTACAGTTATTCAAAGAATCTATTAATCATAGCTATTTCTTTTAGAAAAACTCTAAATATTGTTATTCTAAAAGACCCGGGTTTAGATAAAAGTTTCACATTTCAAGAATATTAAATCAATCTCTCTTAAACACCATTGATTGAAGGGTTGGTAGCAAAATGAAATATTTTTTCCTCATTTACCTTTTTGTTGATAGCCTTGCTCCATGATTATTTCTTAGTTCTACCTACTCTACATGTTCTTTATATAAACCATCACTGAGATTTTTTTGTGTATGTGTGTTTCTTTCATTTTTTCCTTGTTTGTTCATCTTTTGTTATTTTTTTTGCCTCACATGAATTACTATCTTCTTCAAATAGAGACTTTTACAGCCACATTTTCAAATATATTTTCCTGACATTATATTCATTTCTCATCATACCAGTTTTCTGCTATATCTAATTACTAATGTTGCTCTGGGATTTTTTGTTTTGATTCGGTTTGGTTTTTATCATGGCATTGTTAATCTGTTAACAATAACTTTTTATTCCCTGGCTTCAAAACCAGAATGACAATAATAACTATTATAATTTTAAAAATAATTTAAGTGTTCTTGTCAAGAATATGACAACAGAGCAAAAAGGTAAATATTTAATGAAGTCAGTAAGAAAACACATAGTCTATTGTAAATTCTAAATAAAAGACTAAAAACAGACTAAAAAGAAACATTTGTTGTTTGGGGGTATTTATTTCTTGCACTTTTGTAGATACCATAGCAACATGGAATGGGTTTTTTCCAGTTTCAAATATTCCCAAATTTTCAAATATTCAAATATTCCCCATTTTTTCCAGTTTCAAATATTCAAAATCTAAGTGAACAACTAAACAAAGTTTTCTGATGTTGACTATATTCTAGTTTGGGGTTTTTTTGTCTTTCGACTGCAGTTACATACCTCTCAGAGAACAAAAAAAAAGCAGTCTATCAATATATGCATCCCTACTGGTAGAAAGCATATTATTAAAGGTGTGAGCAGATGTCAGACTAAAGGGAAATGGCTAATCGTTAATTGTGCTAAATACTCATGTACCTCATTTATACAAGAATATTTCTAACATGCATATCACTCATGATTGTATGCACATTTCTGGCAGAAGTGGAAATGATCATGAATTTACATATAAAACTTATGAACCTATGTCAGATTCCCCTCTGCCAAAGGAAGATTTTTTTTTTACTTTTTTTATACTGAAAAAGCGAAACGGTGATAAATTAGCACTGTGTCATTCTCCTGCTTCCACTGTCATTTCCAGCCATCCTGCATTTCTCTAAACATGTAGTTTTACAAGCATAAACTCTTACTGAATGAATATAGATTTACTCAAACAAACATATATCAACTTATACAGGATTCTACTAATAAAAAATGCAGCTATGAAGTGCTAGGAATAACAATTGCTAATAAATAATAACACAAGGACAATATACATATTTTATGTTTCTTCCACAATTTCGCTATGAACTCCATCAACTATCCATATGTAAATACTTTTACGAAGATAGTCTTTGTAAATTATTTTATTTTAAAATGACAACTGATCTCCTAAATTAAATTTTCTTTGGAGTTTCTGTTGGGTTTTGTTGTTATTGTCTTTGGCACACTATGTTGACTTTGATAGAAAAGAATTAAATGGGATACAAACAAAAGAATCATAAATGAATTCTGGCATTGTACAGCACTGATATGGAGAGGGGAAAAATTTAAATAGAGAGTCTTATCTCTCACCTCTTTAGTTTCTGCTAGAGCTGCCTGATACATAATCAAGTTTTGTGATTTACATGGAATTTACATGGAATTTCATTTTGATCAATGCTGATCAGCCTATTCCATGGCAGAAGGCCATGAAGTGAGATGTAATCGGTTTTAGTTTGGTTGAATAAAGGTCCATGGTTTATCAAAACTTAGGTTTCTTCCTTTCAGAAAATCCTAGAGAAGACTATATTGGTTTTCAATTCACTTTATTAAAGTAGTAGTAATGATAATAATACTACTAATAATAATAACAATAACAGACTAGTATTTCTGCTCTTGTCCCAATCACAGCTAAAAATTACGTAATAACAGCCTTTCTATCAGTATTTCATCATTTTTGGATATTGGTTGCAGATATAATCCTTAACAGGAAATTAAAAGCAAAAGAAAAGAATGTCCAGACTGCCTACTGACTCTGAAATAACTTGTCATGGTTCAGTCTTCATTTACCTTGTTGCATTTTATTATATCCAGTATTTAAAAGATACTTTGGTGTATACTTGCAATTTTTAACATGCTCACAATGTGGTCGCTTAGAAAAAAATTAATATCTTTTACCTTAAGTTGCCTCAGAGGCAACCTGTCTTCAGTCAATGGAAAAGTTAGAAACTACTAAGAAGGTATTGATCTTACTCAGTGCTCTGAAACACTTTCTAATTTAATTCATAACTGATCTAAACTAGGTGAGCTCAATCTTGGAATTATTGATTACTGTGATATACAGTTAATGTATTTAAGTATATGTAAGTCTGCAGTTTCAGATTTGGAAAACTAATTGCTTAAATTACTACTTAGAGACTTAATTTTGAAAGAATTCCTTGGATGTTCGAATTTCTGGAGTGTACCCTAAGATTTTCTAGGAGTCTGAATAAATTGTAAAGTATAATGTAAACAGGTAAGCAGATCTGAAAAAATTCTGTCCTGAACACTCTGTTTATGATATTGGAATAAACACAACAGCTAAAATGTGTTGTGTGCTAATCTGGATGCACATAGCCCTTAAAAAGAAAACACATACCTTTAAAAAAAAAAGCTTACTAAGGACAGTCTTTGAGAATTCTGAATGTTTGCATCAGTCTCAAACTCGAAGAAAAAATTCTCAAAAATAACAACAGAACAGTTACAGATAGGGCAAGCTGGCCTGCAAAAAAAGCCGCCTCTGTCACAGCAACTCTTAAAAATGTTAAGGTATATCTGTCCTAAAGATGGTATTTATGAGAAAGTCTTAGCTGTTGCCAAGTGAGGTCTGTATTCTGAAATTGAGTTAAATATGGATGAAGAACTGTCATTATGTCTACTATGACTCTTCTAACTCGCGTGAGTGTTTTACAGTTGCATCAAAGCAATGTTTCAGATGTCAAGGATTCAGTTAATAAAGACGTATATAACCACTGGTCGTAAATTGGGAAATTTCCAAATCAAAAGAAAGATGAATCATTCCACCTAATTTTTTCTGTGTAAAAACGTAGGTTATTAGCTGCAGCCAGGTGTAGCTGTATCCGATGAGGAGAGATAGACACTTTCAAAGGTCTTGGGTAGGCATTTGATATAAATGGGATAAAACTCCTTCTGCTAACCACTAAGTCACTAGATACTTTTGTTCACTTTGGATTTCTTCTTTCTGTGTGTTTAAAATAAAGGTACCTTCCTTTAGATATTTATTGCCAAATAGCAAAATAAAATTATTACACAAATACACAGAGGTATCTTTGGCAATGGGGATACTAGGTATGAAAATGAATTGTTAAAATCTTACTAGGAAGGCATATGTATAGTGCATATGTTCTGAGGGAGTCCTGACTCCTGTGAAAGAGAGGTCCTTCATCCATTTAAGGGTCCAAATGTTTTGTTATGAACTTAAGATGGGTCTGGGTTTTGTTATTGGTATAGTCCGTTACCTGATTGTTCAGAATGGGAGGCCTGTATACTGTCTTGGGGTTCTTTCCAGTAGCAAACATGTCTGTCTGTCTTGGGATAGATGTGGGCTCTGGAGCATCATCAAAATCTTCTCCACTTTCAGAACTATACACTAAGATTTTGAGACTTCAGTGGCAAGTAGTAAAATTTCATGACCTTGACTCTTTATATTTTCTAAGTGACATTGCATCTAAAAGTACTGGGCATCAAGTGCATATGCACATCTTCACTATATAGGAATGAAATTACTTAAAAGGAAATATTTTAGAAATATCTTCCTATCAGTATCGTGAATATGGAGGTGCTCTTATTCTTTGGCTAGTAGGTTCCCTAACTAGGACTTGTAATTTATCATTTCAGGTGTAAAACTGCCTAGAAGAGGACAGTATGCATACAACCAAAAATATCCCAATTGAATTCAAATATAATGCAAGAGAGAGCCCTACTAGTAGAGCTTAATAAATACGATCACTATTTTAGTAGGCTACGTAAATAACTTACCTTGTAATAAATAGGAGTGAAACATGCATCCTAGAGTATTTGCTTCTCTGTACTCTTCTTCACTTTAGATGGTTCAATGAGAAATCCAAAAATATATTCATCCAGTATGGAGGCTTCATTGTCCCATTAGCCATGTTAGCCATGACCCTCCTTAAAGGAAGAAATAGTCTTTGAAATAGTTTACCAGAAAAATATAGGCAAGCTCTGCCCCCTCCCTGCACTTGGGTGCTTTAAAATGTGATGGCACATGTGAGCTTTTAAGTTGTTAATCACTCTGTATTGAAGCTCCAGGAAGTTTTAGAAGAGAAGAAATAAAACAGTAAAAAAATGGAAGGCTCAAAAGAGAATTCTTTTCTGCTTTCAGCAGTACATTTCTTTCATGTGTGGAGGGTGTTTGGGGTGGCAGGTGGTCCAGCAGATTTTACTTGTGCTTGAATTTATTCCTCTGTGTAATAACAATAGAAATACCAAGAGCAGTTGGAATTGAATAAACCTCTAGTAAGCAGGCCAGCATGAACTCTAAATGAAGGTGAGTACAAGCAGGGTACTTATACAAGAAAGAGTCAATTGCCACAATAAAAGAGGAAAGAAAAAAGGCATGTCCAATTTTATGTTATGGTTAAGAAAATATATTAATCTTGCTCATTATCTTATAAAACAGTCACTACAAGTGAAAAATTTCAAAATGGAGTTGAAGAAAAAAACCTACATATTGTCCTTTTTTTTTGTTTTAATCTTCTTTCAAATTATCCCTGATAGCCCAGCAAAAAGGAGGTGTAGCGCTAAATCCTTGAAGTTGTATGGAGTGTGAACTTCCTGATATAATTCATTCAACTGTTAAAACTAGGAGTCTAGTAGAACATGAGACACTATAAGAAACACATAGTACCTGCACAAGGTTGGCAGACTTAAGATAGAATCTACAAGGAGAACCACAGCCATCTGGAGCACCAGGTGGTTATAGGATCCCAAATCACAATAAAGATCTTTGTTTAAGATTTAAAATACTTGTGTAAAAAAGGTGTCTAAGCTTTTATTACAATTCTGTGGATTGCTGAGGGTAGAATCAGTTACTAAAAGTAAACACCATGAAAAAACACCTCAGGGTACCCTGTCTGGCCTCTGGTTGCTGATCTGTAGGGTGTAGATCTCCCTTAATCATACCTGCTGATCTTTTGTAGATGTCCCAGGCACCCAAAGACTTTGCAAATAACACTAGAAGCCTATGTTTAGATGACTGGATTAATTCCTTCTCAGTACTGACAATGGGTACCAGAGAGCAATCCAGCTTATCCAGCAAGAGATATTTACATCCGAATGGGAAAGCATCCTTCAGATCCAACAACTGTATTGGCTGGATTGTCTCTGAGTGTAATAACAGCTTAGATTAATTAATTAATAGCTGGTTTATTAACCTTTTGCTGTGTTTTCATTAGGAAAATAAATTAAAAATTCCTCCTGAATGCAGTTTTATCCTGGGAAAATATAAGGCAAGTAAGATACAAGGTGATATTTTGAAATGATTATTTTAGGAGAAGATGAAGAGTAAACAGGAGAGGAAAACCCATGTATTAAATTTAATTCCCTTACGACTTAACAATGCAGAGCTCAGATTGTCTCTAATGGAATGAGTTAGGTCATGCCAAGATTATACATACATATACATTCTTGATGCGTAAGACTTCTTGTTGGAGAATAGGAAAAGCTAAGAATATCAAGAAAGAATAAAGATAAATGTGTGCCTAATTGACAAAACACTAGGAGTAGTCGATACAGGCAGTCTATACAGTTTTTATCACAAACCTGGGTAACTGAATAATTAAGAAGGATATTGGAAGGCGACTAATTAAAAATCAGTCCCTTGGTGAGTTAGTACACCTTTTTCTGCCTAAGTAATTCCACGATCTATTTCTCCGGTTATAAGGACTTCTTTTCCTAACAAACTTTTGTTCAGAATAAGTTTAGTCCAAGAAACTTGAGGTTTTGCATCATCAACTATGTCAAAGATTCTTCAGATCAAGTTCTCTCTTATGGGCCATCATTGTGCTGTCGAAATTACATTCTCAGAAATGACCTTTCAATCCTGTTGTCTCTGGCAGAACACACACTGTAAAACAATGGTAAGAAACCGTAGACGATAGGGTAGAGCAAGTATGCCTTTCCTATTAGAATTTAGTTAAGAATTCTGCTGATCATGAACAGTTCATTTCTTTCTCCCCTCCAATAGCAGAGTATGTTTCTTCTGCGGCTCTACAGTCATAACGTCTTTAAAAAAAAAAAGACAACAGATCTCCTGATATGTGACACTTCTATTTACTCTTCTTTTACCAAGGGGTATGCTTCAAAGTGAAAGAGTTTAATGGAATTTAGACACAATATGCATTACCCGAAATTATGGTTTTTTGGCTCGTTAATCCATGCATTATATATTTTATATAGTTCAATGCTACAAAGTGATGACCAAACTTCTAATAATCTTCTAGAGCCAAAATAATCATTATGTTTTAAAGAGATTTCCCGGTGAATTTATTCTCTTTCTACATCTCATTTAATTAAAGAAAAACATAGTTTTCTTAAACAACTCCTCTGAACTAATCATTGCATTTAAAAATTTGTATTCTAACTTAATATTGAATTTACCTAACTTAAATTTCTAGTCTATGAAACTTTCTCTGTCCACAGACTATTGAAAAATGCTGCATTGACAATCTATTTTAAGCCAGTACTCAATCATTTCTAGGATTTCTGTTCAATAAACTAACTGTTTGTTTCTTAACCTTCTTATATTCTATATTCTATTTTCTGTGCTGTATGTTTTTGCCTGTTCTGAGTAACTCCTCTTACCTTGCCAGTATTCTAGCATCCTTCTGATTACAGCTGTCTACACACACTAGCTCTCCTTCTCCTTCTCTTAATTACAACTTACTCTCAATACACAACCTAGTTCAAGGCCACAGACTCTAACTATAGTTAGAAAAGAATAAAAAAAATTCAAAGTTTTTTTTTCTGGATAAACTTTTATTCTTTTAATTCAATTTACATTTCCAATAAATATTATGAATGCAGTTCAATTCTTTCAAATTATGCATCTTCATTTATGTACAGAAGCCTGATTTTCAAAGGTTCTGCTGTCATATTTTTTTAAATGTCCAGATCTTTAAAGAGTATGACTGCCATTTAATAACAAAGCAAATACTTGGCACTTGCATACCCTCAAGATCTCTGTCTGCAAGGACATTGCTATTCAACATTCTCTAGAGAGAAATTTCTAAATGAGGGACCTAGGAGAATTTCTAATTTTCCTCCTTTTCCTATGTACACTAAGTACAACCCTATTGCATATTGAAATAAGATGATATTCTGTGCATATTAATATAATGAAGTGCACATAGTATTTTGTTCATATTTTCTTCAGAAAGAAACTCTGGTAAATAACCCAGAAAGAATCTGTGATGTGCTCCCTCAATGTGAATGTCTAGGGAGCAGCACAGCAGATTTTTGACGCAGTTTAGTTACTTACCGCACCTAAAGGTGTTTTTTCTTTTCAATTTTATAAATTCTTATGAATGTCTCTCAGTGATGACATATAAGTGGGCAGAAATGCCTTAAGGGTATTATTTTTCATCACTTGAATCTCTGCATGGAAAAAGAATACATTACTCTCTTAACATTCTCAACATAACATAGAATAATTCTTCTCATTTCAGGCAGCTAGCAACAAAGGTTTCTGGTCAAAGCTTAACCTGCAAAGAGCAACATTTCTTCTCTTCTGCACCCGTGAACCATTATGCTTCAATGCACTTGGGTGCTTTTCACTAGTAGTCCATATCCCAAGACTTCTACCGGAGAGACTATACATATAAAGTCAAAGAGATTTGAACGTAAGTGCTTTAAATTTTGTTATGAAGACAACTATTCATTAATATTTCTAAATATACATGAAGTCAATACTTGAGGTGCTTCTTGGTAACTAAAGGATAATGGCCATGCTGTCATGTTATGCAGACAGTGAGTTATAAAAAAAAACTACAGTTTTTAAAAGAGATCGCTCAAGGAAAAATTATTTTTCTTAGATGTCTTTTGAACATTTCATATTAACTCTGTTTCAAAGACTTTTAAAATGTCATATTCAGGTAGTACTGTTGTCCCAAATACCTTCATTATGAATTATGCACTAAGTTCTTTTCTTAAGGTGGAAAGTTCTCTTTAATTTAGAAAGACCTTTAAAAAGAAAGAGTTATTTCAGTGCAAAATTATTATTCAAACTTATTTAAACTTATCAAGTTTTGAAGGTAGTTTTTTAAAGCTCTTGCAGAAAACATTTCACTTTTTTACTTATTTTTTCTGGAATTTCTTATGTATAGATATAACGACAATTTTACTTATCTCATACTCATTTTCAAGTAAGATAAAGAAAAATGTTTACAGTGGCTTCTGGCTTTGGCATATATCAAGATTCAGACTTTTACAAATATTTTGAAAAATAATTCTTTCCTTTTATTTCTTATGCTTTCTTTCAGGGTTCCTTCTCTATCTTTATGATTTTAAATTATTTCCTACGTATTATAATGTATTTTAAAAGCTACTTAAAATGTGTGCAAATCTAGAAATTATCTCTTTCAAAGATATCTTTTTATATAGTGTTTTTTACTATTTGACTCATCTTTTGTTATGCATTTGCATAAAATATTATCAATAAGAATTTGGTAGTAAGGAAAAATCCTTTTTAAACACAGTGCTATTTTTAGCTACATTTTTATTTTATTTCTGATGCACTGATTTTCCAGTACAATACTATAGAGTTGATGGATGTGGAAAATTACATGAGGCTGAAGCTTTGGTAAGGAATACATGAGAACCATCCATCCCTGCAACCACTTCAGGATAGAGAACCTAATTCTTACTATAATTGTGCGTGCTGCCACTGTGCAGGCAGGAGAATAATGAAAACCATCAAAGCCCAATGTATTGATTTTCCTCACTGCAATATATTACTAAGACTTACTGGTAGCAATTTCTATTTGCTTTTGCTTTTTCACCTGCTACTCATAGTCTCTTCCAACCGCTTCAAACATTTCCAGACACCACCAGCTGAGTCCACCTTCTGTGCAGGAATAGCATGATTGCCCACCAAATGAAGACTATGGCCAGTGTCCAACAGGGCTGGCTGACTGAGGGAGTGCTTTCAGCTTACTCACAAGCTGATCCCTAAAGGTAACGGGAAAAGAAATTTCTATAAGCAGGGCAAGAAGCTCTTGTAGTTTAACATATCACTTCAAAGTACAGATGAACTATATCTTATTAGCCAAGGTGGAGCTTACAAACTAAACAGCATAGAGCATCAGCTCTAGGTCTGTTACTAATAAGCAAATCTATGGTTAAACGAGGTTTAATCAGATCTCACAAACACTCAGGTAAGTCCATTTTTTAGTGCTATTCCTCAGGTTCTAGTACTATTCTTTGGTGATGTTAGGTACGGAAATGATTTTGTGTTTGTTCTGTTGTTTCATTTTTTCCACTCTCCTAAACCCTTAGTTACTGCTTACTTTTACGTTACAACTACATTAGGTTAAATCCTACGTTAAGACACTTTTGCTACACAGTCAGCTTTTCCACAGTACCTTGCTTACCTTTTCTTTTTGATCATGTCATTCCTGATGCCTCTTTTCTTCATCTGAGTAATTACTTCTCCCATTCTGATTTTACAAGTGCCCTTAAAACTTCTTGGAATCTCCACCTGCAGCAGCACTACCTTCAGACTACATATAATGAAGAAATTTTTTATAATGAGGGTGGTGAAATGTTGGAACAGGTTAGCGAGAGAAGCTGTAGATGCACCATCCCTGGAAACATGCAAGGTCAAGTCAGATGGAGAGCTGAGCAACCTGATCTAGTTGAGGATGTCCTTGATCATTGCAGGGGTGAGGCATGTACTAGAAGACCTTTAATGGTTCCTCCCAAATGAAACCATTCTACAGTTCTATGATTCCATAATACCTTGTGCTAGAAGAGAAAGGTCTGTGGTCCAGGTACCATAGTTGATAACGACTTTGTACAGGACTTTTCCTTTCAGATAGCTTGTTGGAGGATCTGAAAGGAAAAATTAATTCCTTTCTGTCGGCTCAATGTCAGTGGCTAATAAACATGGCAGCATCATTTAGTTTAAATGAAAGTTTTGAAGAAGATCTAAAGGTTTGTCCTGCCAACTAAATGAGTTGCTCAAAGCAGATCTCCAAGAGTCTTCACAGGTCATTCACGGGTGGGGAGGAGGGGAAAGTATAAAGCTATGCCCATACCTTGTGCAGTAAGAATTTTTTCATGAGAAAATTTTAAGGATTTTGCTATCTTCTAGTTTAACTAAGTATGATATCTGTTTCAGCTCTTTGAAGAATACCTCTTTTTTTGTATTCAGATTAAATATATAGAATAAAAAGGCCTAACAGTCTGATGAGCTGTTCCTAGTTTATTAATAATTTTAGTAAAACTATGTCATCATTTTCAGACCCCATCAAGTCAGTACTATGAAATTTTTAGCAAACCAAGGAAATCACTGGACAAGGACATAAAGCCTAATAAAGAAAGTGAAAATGCATATCTACTATGAATGTCCCTGTCTCATTCAGTAGTAATTTTTGTATTGCAAGCTTTTGTATCCGAATTGCATATAAAATTGTAAGAATGCTTGTTTCTTTATTTTTTATTTGGTTTCCACTGCTCAGGTTTGATGTTTCTTCTCATTACAGACACCTGTATATTTTAGTGTGGCAGTCAAGTGTACTAACGTCGATGCAGAATTTATAATGCTCAAGGTACTTCTCACACACATTTCTGAAGCTTTCTTTTTGCATTACTGTACAGTCCTTCGTTTCTGTAGTACCTGCTTACTTCATGAACTGCAAAATGCCAACCCAACAAGTCTGGGTTTTTTTTACCATCACTAGTAGGAGCCCCAGGTACTGTGTCCCTGGCCAAAGCAGAGCAGGTTGCTGTCAGGTGGCTAAGGATGCTTTGGCTGGTTGGAATCAGTTGGACCGCGTTGGATCTGGTCAACACCCCACCTCAACATGCTCGAGTATTTATCAGCATTCAACTGTTAGTTGACACTAGCTTGGGGAGCAGTGCCAGCCCACTCAGGGAAAACAGCCTCTTCATGCCATTGGCACCTGCTGCACTTCTCCCTGGGACCACCAGAAGGCATCAGGGAGAGTATGGGGGGAAAAAATGCACCCTGGAAGCCCCATGTAAGGCCCTAGGTGGGAAAGCCATAGACCCGCTGTGGATAGTCTGTTTCTTCCAGCAGGGCAGCCGCAATTCAGATCCCTGTTCATGCAACCCTCTAAAGTGACCGGATGGTTACTGCAGACACACAGACTTCATGAGAACTTGCTGGAAAACTTTGTTTTATATAAATAAAGGTGTCTACAATGAAAAAAAAAAAAAAAAGACTATTTTAGCAGCAGAAGAGAGATGCAGCCAGCAGGGAAGAGCAATAAGGCTTTCCCTTTTAAAAAATCAACTAGACCAGGAGAGTAGCTGTATATTCAATGTTCTCAATTCTTATGGGGAAGAAAAAAAAAAAAAAAGAGGCCACAAGGATTGCTCTTGGATCCTTGCAAACAAATCCCTGTGAAGTCAGTGAAAACTATGAAAACACAGGGCTTGGGTCCCTGCTGTTTAATGGCATATCAGTGAAAATTTGGAACTAAGTATCTGAACTGTGGAATTTCTATGACATCCCCTAGATTAATCTCACTGAACCTTAACAGATACTTTCAGTTGCCTACATGTAGCCTTGCAGCACTATGTGAGGTGTCTTACAGTATTCAAGGAATCTACAGAGAGCTGGAAAGTGTCAGATGGAGTCTTGTAGGCAACTACAGCAGAAGGCTTAGGGCATCTCTAATGGCATTAGTGTGTAAAATACAGGATAGAATTCAAATTTTCTATTGTAGGTCATCTAAACGTCAGGCTTCTTATCTAAATTAACAAACAGAGATAGATAAGCAACTCCTAGAAACAATCAATCATTTTTCTTAGATACTTGCTATAGGATAGAAAATCTTAATGTTTTTAATTATCTCATTTCATTTACTTACTTACTTGTATGACTTCTTGTGGATGTTTAGGTGAAGTTACAGAAATCTCATACTTCATGTGTAACTGACAGGTATATCACAGATGGAGGCAGAATATAGGTTGGATATGATAATATAAGGTTGGCATCAAGCTTCTAGCAAAGACCTATGTAAGATATAGGAGTAAAGTGGTCATGTTTTACATTCCATCTCTGGCATGTTGCTATATTTTTTTACTCCTATTCCTCTACTGAAAATTACCTCTTTTATTTAAGCATGCTGAAAGCTGGTTAAAATTGTGTCTTTTGCTTGACAAGTTGATGCACTGTAATATGGGTTTCTGATCTTATCTTCATATTAATAGTCACCTGCGAGTTGCCCTGGTACAAGCCACATACCCAGAAAAGAGGTACAAGCATATACTGAATCATTTTATGAGAAATGAAGGGAATACAAATGTCCTTGATCCACAGAGTGGTTGTATGTCCAGTCCTACTGTTCAGGAGGGCACTGGGTTCCAAAAAGACATCAGCCTTCTCAGATGTCTTTTAACAGGATACAGCTTATTTCAGAGTCCCATGGGTAGCATGTATTGAAAACCTGCAACCACAAAATCTTTGCACAATTTTTCACAGTCACTGAAAGGCTTTGCAATATCTTAAAATTATCTTCAGAAATAAGTTCACAACATGAATCACGAAGTAATGTATTAAAAGTGTATGAAGAGTATGTCACATTAACACGCTTTCTATAAAAGCAAAAGAAATCAAATATTTTACTTCAAGATCTCCTGATTCTTAAAAATTTTGTTAAATGGGAAAAGATCACAAATCAAATACAAAAGCCGTAAACTGTGACATTCCACTCAAGCACTTTATTTACATCTTTATGACTTCAAAATAGAATGGCAGTTCCAAATCTACGTCTGGTGAAAATTTAAGAATAATGGAGTTAATGGAATGGAAAGTGCAGTTGAAAGTACCCTTGTTTACTTAATTTTATTGTCTTTATTTCTCTTATCACTTTTCTCCTGTTATCTCTGAGCTCATTTAATCTATTTTTTTTTAGTTTAGAACAATTTATTTTAGATTGATTACATCAAAAATATAGAAAGTGGACTATTATTCTATGTTTAATATAGCTGGCAGGAAAAAAGACTTATTTTTAAGGTCTACTTATATAGCATACATTCTTGCATAGTTGGGTGTCTGATATGCTGTGATCATTTCTTATCATTGTAATCAATATTTACATTTTTTTGAGTGCTTCTGCTGTACAATATCCACCTGTTGCCTTTTGTTTCACAGTTAGATTATTAACATGCATGGTCTGACTGTTCACAACCATAATAAATTATAATATTACATGAAGAATTTGCTCTGTTGTGACTCCAGGGAAATGAAGTAGATAGTGGTAAAGCCAATAAAAAGTTTGATCAAATCAATAAAACTTCCAAGTAGTTTTCTAAGTGTGATACTTATATCTTTGAAGCACCATTGATTTGCATCTTACACTCAGAATATGTATGTGTATATAAAATCTACCATTTACCACAGAAATGGCATTTTCACATAAAGTATTGACATGAGGGATGATAATCCTGTGAAGCATAAGCAGCACAATGAAAAACAGAAGACAACCAAGATTTTTGACTAGAAAGCTATACAACTGTGGGCAGAAATGCTTTCAAGTCACAAGCAATCAACGACAATAGTATATAAGTCACCAAAATCATAGTAAATTAATGGCAACGTCATAGTATTCCCAAATAAAATTTCCTTTGAATCCATAAATTTTTAAGTTATCTATAAAGATACTGTAGTCAACAACAGTTAATCAACCGCCTCTCCTTTCTTGTGAAAAAAAGCCCTTGATCCTGCTTTTTTTTAACTGCAGAAATTCTATTTACCAAAGAGTAATTTGTTGTAGATCTGTCAGATTCTGTGTTCCTATTACGTAAAAAATACTCCTTTTACCTTGATCCATTTTGCTTTTGAAATGTACTTTTCTGAACAGCTTCCTGGATGCTTCACCAAGAGTATTCTATGCTTCAACTAAAATGTTAAAGTTCTTATCACCAAAGATTACCCATTAACACGTTCTGTATTAACAACTCCAATGTGTGGTAGTGGTGCAGCATTAACTACCTTTTTCTACACAGTGAATTGGTACCCAAAGGCCTTTCAAACATTTCTTACAAAATGTGACAGTGATTATGACACATGATATACATCAGCCATTATATTATGATTTGGCTGAAAGGAAATACCATATTTTGCAATTATTTCATTTAATGCCAATAATAAACTTCTGAGGTTTTGTATTAGGTTCACTGGATGTGCAAAATATATGCACAAAATGTGGTTGGCATTCTATTGAAAATATTGTAGTTAAATGAAGATAACCATGTCAGGTCTAAAACAATTAAAAATGGGAATTGAATTTTGAAGAATTACTCTGTATATAAGCGGGTAAGTCACTGCTCTAAAGTACCAGTCACTGCTTCAATTTCTTTTCTGTTGGAAATATTGCTTGTTATTTTCCCATATATTAATTGGACAAAAAAAAGCCTACCTTTGTTTACACTACGATTGATTTAGAGAATTTTTGAGATGTGTTAGTGCCTCCTTCAGGTCTCTTTTCTACATCTCAAAATGGATGGACAGCTATTTTATAGTATTAATTTGTCTTTGGACACAAAACAGTGGATCCATTAACTTTGCTAAGCTATTTTAGACAAAGGACAAAAACCTAAACCTTCTTAAAATTAATTCTACCTATCCAGAAAAGTCTTATTATCATTTCGTTTCTACAAGAAACCAGAGTATGTATGTAAATGTATTTACACTAATAGTCCCATTAAAATCTGAACAAGAATATGGATGATAATCCTATGTTTGTGAGAATCAGTGACAAACTAGCAATGCTTTATTACTAACTTGTAGTTAGCTTTCCTGGAAAAGCAACTTCATTGTTTCAATAACTCTTAAAAGCTAAATGACAGATGAAATTGAAACCAATGACTAGGTTTATAGAGGGGAAATTATAGCTACCTATACGTGCAAAAAGAGGGTACATAAACCTACCAAAAACCTACCAAAACAAAGTTTTAGTATCAATCCCATTAAAACCCTATCAACCCCAGCAAAAAATAAAACTCTAATAACAAAATTTAGATGCAAGGCATTAAATAAAATGTCAATATTAGTAACAAATCTCATTATTGAGGAATATGAAAGAAGAAAACCTTTCATCATAAACTACTTTTCTACTACTGTGAAATATGGAAGAAAAGACAATATGATTTATATATACATGCCTCTAAATATATTAAGATTTTCAGCTCTCTTTTCATAATCTGCTGTGTATTGATTGCCTTACATATTAGGCACGATTATGATCTCATCCCATTTTCCAAACCGGTATGTACTGAGGATGTTAAGTGGAATTTCTTCTGGTTAACACTGATGAAAGCTTTATGTGACTCAGTGACAAGGATACATTTCTCCTACATGCAGTATCTCTTCAGTGGGTTGTGCTTGCCATGTGTGAAATGGATTATAAACTCATAATTTATATACTGTGCATACTATGGGATCTTCACACTAATATTTTTTTACAAATCAGTCAGTTCATACTTCAGGATGGCTTTAAAAACAAGGGGTCACCTACACTTACAGAGTTCATAAACACTGTCTTCATTCAGGATTGCACAGAAACAAAGCTTTAAATTCATGTAAGCTAGAACCTTGATTCATAGAAGGTTGAGAAATGGTCTTCGAATAAGTGTATGCTCCACATGTTACCTTGGTTTTAACATTTTTTTTAATATTGAGTGGTGTATTCAACACTTGTAAGGTCTTCTCTAAATGAGTCAACTAAACTCCCTGTTGAAGGCCTCTATTCTTTAATAACGATATGGAACAATGTTTTTAATCCAATCTGATATTTTGCAATGCATGTGGACTCTATTGAATTACACTACATTAAAATGAAAAATGGCTATGTCATATTTTTCAAGGATCCAGAGAGTTAATGCATTCCTGCCAAAGTGTTCTCCTGGCTTCAGTCAAAGTTTTCATTTTCAGTATTTGTCTGACCAGAATGGCTTCTTTGTACTTGTGAGAATTTTTGGCCTGTAGCAGTTGAATAAAACTTTGTTTCAAAACTAACTGATAATCCAGGAATTTATAAAAAAAAAAAAAAAGATGTGGAAAAAAAAAAAGAAAAATAGTCTACCACATGTCTCGATTGTGGTGTCTCTTTTTTGGCTTATTTTTGAGTCTATGAGCATATTCCAAGGTCAATAGAATCTTTCTTTTTTTTTCTGTTTTGTTTGTTATCTAATTTTATTTTTATTTGGCTCTCTATCAATGCTGTCTAGATCATCAAGTAGAACAAAACCATGAATAGAAATAATAATGAGGAGGGAAAGATCAATTTGCATCTAGATGAAGAATATTTTTTTTTTATTATTAATATACACTAGTATCATTGAAATATTATACAGAGTAAGAGACTTTTGATTTTCAGTAGAGATTTCAGTGTGACTTCAATTAAAACAGGAGACAAAACACAAATTAAAAATAGTATGCACCTTTCCTGTTGAACAGGCAATATGATGATGGACAGGGTATTCAGTGTGTGGACAGCAAAGCTTTCACAGTGATAAACACATTTTTTTAACCCTTAGCATGCAGTACCTGAAGTAGAATATTCCTAGTAGCGACATCCACTTCACTTAATGGTAAAGTTTAAGATAAAGAGCATAAAGAACAATGATAACCAACTGTACAGTAATATGAAAGACTGTAAAATTTTTAAGCAAGAAATAAGCGATGAAGCGAGATGAAGTGATTTAAGCGAGAAGAAAGTGATGACATAATAAGACATAATTGGTATCTCAAGAAATTTCATATACTTGAAGCTTAATTCTGAGTCTGGATAGTTTTATTGATAGAATTTCCAGCACAAATTTTCCTGCTGGCTTGGGTGGTTTTAATTATAATAAATGTATATAACATATTTTTCCTGTATAGCTTTAGTTATGAAACAATTTAATTAAAATATTATACAACATATCATCATTGTAGTAGTTTTCTGTGCATGCATTGCTCTTAGTAGACAGCAAACTTAACATGAACCAGCACTGTATCTTTGCAGCAAACAAGTCCAACAATGTCCTCAGCTGTTTTACAAGAAGCAGAGCCAGTGGATCAAGGAAGGTGGTTAGACCCTGTACTCAGCACTTATTAGAACGCATACAGAGTACTGAATTCATTTTGCTTCCTACCATCCCTTACCATCCCCTACTCCCAAGCAAAAAAGGTATTGATCTGCTAGAGTGCAGGTCCAGGGAAGAGTCGCTAGGATTGTCAAGGCTAGCACATTTATTGTGTGAGGAGACATGTGAGAGACCAAGACTGGAAAAGAGATGGCTGCAGAGATATTTAACAGCAGCTCCCAGTGCCCGTGGGAAGTTCAGTGAGGAAAAGGAGTCAAGTTCTTCATAAAAATAATTGGTGGAAGGACAGGAGACTACAGAAATACAAAAACAAAAGAAATAAATCCCAACACTTTAAGTCTTAAAATGGTTACAAAATTCCCATCCAACCTATGGTTTTCAGATAAACACATATGGAGTACCAGTGATAGTGCACTTGAAATGATTAGCTAAAGTATAACACAGTTGAATGTTGGCATTATTCTGTCTATTAAACAAAAGCCGGTCAGTCTCCTCCTTCCCATTCCTGTTCTTTTTAACTGATGTCTATGATTTTAAGTAATATGTTTAGACCTGAAGAGAGAACAAGTGACTTCCACCTCTTTTGGAATTAAATTGTTGTAATAGTAGGTCATTAAAATTAACAATATTGTTATGTTTTAAGAAAGAGCTGCCAGGACTGTACGCTAACAACTTCCAGAGGCTCCATCTGGAACAGAGGCTGGTCATTCCCTCTGAAAACTCAAGTTCAGACTTTGGCAAGAAAATGCATGCATTTGACTTTCACATCAAAAGCAATGTCTTTCAGAAACTCATGATTTGTAGAAAGCAAGCAAACAAGCAAACAAGGCCTTTGACACGGTCCCCCACAGTAGACTCCTAGGGAAGCTGGCAGCTCGTGGCCTAGATGGGAGCACTTTGTGCTGGGTTAGGAATTGGCTGGATGGCCGAGCCCAAAGAGTGATGGTAAATGGTGTTTCATCCAGTTGGCGGCCGGTCACCAGTGGTGTCCCCCAGGGATCGGTATTGGGTCCCGTCCTGTTTAATATCTTTATTGACGATTTGGATGAGGGGATTGAGTCCATCATCAGCAAGTTTGCAGATGATACCAAACTGGGAGGAAGAGTTGATCTGCTAGAGGGTAGGATGGCCCTACAGAGGGACCTGGACAGATTGGAGAGCTGGGCCGATTCTAATGGGATGATGTTTAATAAGTCCAAATGTCGGGTACTTCATTTTGGACACAACAATCCCATGCAGAGCTACAGACTGGGGACAGAGTGGCTAGAGAGTAGTCAGGTAGAAAAGGACCTGGGAGTGCTGGTGGACAGGAAGCTCAACATGAGCCAGCAGTGTGCCCAGGTGGCCAAGAAGGCTAATGGAATCCTGGCCTGCATCAGGAATAGTGTAGTAAGCAGGACCAGAGAAGTTATTGTCCCCCTGTACTCGGCACTGGTCAGGCCTCACCTTGAATATTGTGTCCAGTTCTGGGCCCCTCAGTATGGGAAAGATATTAGGATACTGGAATGTGTTCAGAGGAGGGCAACGAAGATGGTGAGGGGGCTGGAGCACAAGCCCTATGAGGAGCGACTGAGGGAATTGGGGCTGTTTAGCCTGGAGAAGAGGAGGCTCAGGGGAGACCTCATTGCTCTCTACAACTACCTAAAAGGAGGTTGTAGTCAGGCAGGGGTTGGTCTCTTCTCTCAGGTGACCAGTGGTAGAACCAGAGGGCATGGACTTAAGCTTCGTCAGGGAAAGTTTAGACTTGATGTGAGGAAAAAATTCTTCACTGAAAGGGTGATTGGCCATTGGAATGGGCTGCCCAGGAAGGTGGTGGAGTCACCTACCCTGGAGGTGTTTAAAGGGAGACTGGATGAGGCACTGAGTGCCATGGTCTAGATGATGGTTGGTGTTAGTGTTAGGTTATAGGTTGGACTTGATGATCTCAGAGGTCCTTTCCAACCTTATGATACTGTGATACTGTGAAACAAACATACAAAAAAGTCCCCACACATATATTTCTCCTTACAGACAGAAATTATTAAAAACTCATAAGCACTAAGCTCATGCCTCTAGTCTTTCTCCTGTGTTACGTGTCAGACAGCTATGAGAGTGAGGGCCTGTGAGTTTCAAGGGAGCTTTAGGTTACTTGTGCACTTCTCTAAGTCTGAGCTCGATATATATCAAGAAAAACAGCATACAGGTTACTCTATCGTGGCAGTAGCAGAAATAGGATACAAAATCTAGACATATGCACCACATGGAGTATCTTTAAGGTTGACTGTGCTCTGAGATGAGTGTGAGGAATAATAAGAAGAGAAAGGTAATATGAGATACATACCTATCATCTCTAATACCTATCATCTCTAAGTGTATGGTATACACTTGTCCCATAAGGGCATAAGGATGCTCTCTAAAAAGTTGGTTGGACTAATCAAGAAGGCTTTAAACTAGTTTGGAAAGGGGAGGGAGACATCACTGGGCTCAATAGATTCCACTTAGGAAAGGGGTGGAAATGGAGCCAAACTGAAGTGTATTTACACTAATGTATGCAGTATGGGCAACAAACAAGCTGAACTGGAAGCCATTGTAAGGCTGGAAAACTATGATAATAATTGCCATCACAGATACGTGATGGGATGATTCGCACAACTGGAGTGCTGCCATGGGTGGCAATAAACTCTTCAGGCAGAATAGGCTAGGAAAGAGAGGCGGTGGGGTTGTCCACTATCTTAGGGTTTTGATTGTGTAGAACTAAAATATGCTAACGATAGGATTGAGTGCTTGTGGGTTAAAATCAGTGGAATCCACAGTAAGTCAGACGTAGTGGTGGGAGTCTGTTATCGGCTGCCCTGCCAGGACGAGGACACCAACGATCTCTTCTTCGAGCAACTGGAAGAAGTCTCGTGGTCACTGGCCCTTGTTCTTGTGGGAGACTTCAACCTTCTAGATGTCTGCTGGAGGTATAACACAGCAGAAAGGAAACAATCTAGGAGTTCCATTGAGTGTATGGAAGATAACTTCCTGACACAACTGGTGAGTAAACCGACTAGAGAAGATGCCCCACTGTATCTGCTGTTTATGAACAGGGAGGGCCTTGTTGGGAAGGGGACTGTTGGAGGGCGCCTGAGGCTCAGTGATCACGAGATGATAGAATTCTCAGTTCTTGGAAGAGTAAGGAAGGGGGTCAGAAGAACTGTCACCTTGGAATTCCGGAGGGCAGACTTCAAATTGTCTAGAAGGCTGCTTGATAAAGTCAAGTGGGAGATGGTTCTAAATGACAAAGGAGCTCACGAGGGCTAGATGTTCCTCAAGAAGGAAGTTCTGGCGGTTCAAGAGCAGGCCATCCCCGTGTGCCGTAAATTGAGTCAGTGGGGAAGAAGGTCAGCTTGGCTTAACAGAGAGCTCTATGTTGGTCAAAGGAAAAAGAGGAAAATATATGAGCTTTGTAAGACGGGGTAGGCATCTCAGGAGGACTACAGGAACAGGTGAGCTCATGTAGGCAAAAAAATTAGAAAGGCTAAAGCTGAACTGGAACTTCAACTGGCCAGTTCAGTGAAAGACAACAAAAAATGTTTCTTCAGGTATATTAACAACAACAGGAGGATCAAGGAAAATCTCCCTCCTTTACTAAATGCAAGGGGAATGGTAGGAACTAAGGAGGAGGACAAGGTGGAGATACTTAATGCCTTCTTTGCCTCGGTCTTTAATAGGAAGATAAGATGTTCTCTGGGCTCCAAGGCTTCTGAGCCAGAAACCTGTGAAGGCGATCCCTCAATGTCCTAAGAAGATATGTTAAAGACCTGTGTGGCAATTAGACATCCACAAGTCTATGAGGCTGGATGGGATACACCCAAGGCTATTCAGGGAGCTGGGAGAGGTCCTTGTCAAACCCCTTTCCCTCATCTATCAACAGTCCTGGCTAACTGGGGAAGTGCCGCTCGACTGGAGATTGGCAAACATGACTCCCATTTACAAGAAGGGTCAGAAGGAGGATCCGGGGGCAATTATAGGCCTGTCAGCTTGACCTTGGTACTAGGAAAGCTCATGGAGCAGATCATACTGAATGTTATCTCACAGCACATGCAAGACAGCCAGGCGATCAGACCCAGTCAATATGGGTTTATGAAAGGCAGGTCCCGCCAGACCAACCTGATATCTTTCTATGACAAGGTTACCTGATTAATAGATGAGGGGAAGGCTGTGGATGTGGTGTACTTGGACTTTTGTAAAGACTTTGACACCGTTTCCCACAGCATTCTGATTGAGAAACTGTCTGGACAAGCACAATCTCTGCTGGATAAAAAACTGGCTGGAGGGCCAGACCCAGAGGGTGGTGGTAAATGGAGTTAAATCCAGTTGGAAGTCAGTGATGAGTGGTGGTCCCCAGGGTTCAGTGCTGGGCCCAGTCCTGTTTAGTATCTTTATTAATGACCTGGACGAAGAGATCAAGTGCACCCTTAGCAAGTTTGCGGATGACACCAAGCTGGGTGGCAGTGTTGATCTGCTTGAAGGAAGGGAGGCTCTGCAAAGAGATCTGGACAGGCTGGATTGATGGGCTGAGACCAACAGGATGAGGTTTAACAAGACCAAATGTTGAGACGTGCACGTGGGGCACAACAACCCCATGCAGCGTTACAGGCTTGGGGAAGAATGGCTAGAGAGTTACCTGGTGGAGAAGAACCTGGGGGTGTTGGTTGACAACCGGCTGAATATGAGCCAGCAGTGTGCCCAGATGGCCAAGAAGGCCAATGGCATCTTGGCCTGTATCAAAAACAGCATGGTCAGCAGGACATGGGATGTTATTGTACCCCTGTACTCGATACCAGTGAAGCCACACTTCGAGTACTGTGTGCAGCCCCTCAGTATAAGAAAGGCATTGAGGTGTTGGAGCATGTCCAGAGAAGGGCAACGAGGCTGGTGAAGGGGCTGAAAAACAAGTCCTATGAGGAGCCGCTGAGGGAACTGTTGTTGTTTAGTTTGGAGAAGAGGAGGCTGAGGGGAAACCTCATCACTGTCTATGGCTGCCTGAAAGGGGGCTGTGGCAGAGCGAGTGTTGATCTCTTCTCTCAAGTGACAGGTGATAGGACAAGGTGAAATGGCCACAAGTTGCACCAGTGGAGGTTCAGACTGGATATTAGGAAGAGCTTCTTTACTGAAAGGGTGGGCAGTCACTGGAACAGCTGGCCAGGGAGGTAGTTGAGTCACCATCCCTGGAGGTGTTTAAAAAACGGGTAGATGAGTTATCGAGGGACATGGTTTAGGGGATGATGGGTGTGATTGGGCTCGATGATCTCAAAGGTCTTTTCCAACCTCAAGATTCTATGATTCTATGATTCTAAAACCGTTTAAAGTTACACAGTCATAAAAAGACACTGAATTCTTTATTCTTCAAAAAGAAGAAAAAAGTGAGGCAAAATTTCTTCTAAATTAGTATTCACTTGAAAGAAGGTCTAGAAATCTGTATCCTATTGATATGGTTTAACAGGATGAAAAATTCATTAGGAATTTATAGTCTACTAGGTTGAATTTCTACTAAAATCGCAAATATCAGAGCTTGTGTTTGGTAAAGGAACCACCTTGAAAACCTTGGAAGAAGGTTTTCAAACTGCTTTACTTGTACTCTTGTTCTTGAAATAATCAGTTTTTCTTTACAGACTCTGCAGTTAAAAAGAGCAAGCTGATTATTAGTATAAATAAAATTACCAGTATAAAAAGGCCCTTTGGTACAAGGACAGTCTTCAGACACAAAGCTTTCTTGGTATTGCACATATTGCTATGTGTAGCCCGTAAATACAGAAAGATAGTGAGAGGGATCAATCGCATTTTATGAATAAGGAATGAGAAACTTTATGTCTTCAGGAGATACATATAGTACATATCAACTGAACTGCAGCAAACGCCATGAGGTATTCCTTCTGATCTATTGGTTTTCAGAAGGAAGTGTCAATTCTTACTTTTCCTGTATGAAGGAATTTTAAGGTGATATTAAAAAAAAATTCCAGAAGTCCATGACCACAATTCATGTATAGAGAAGAGTTGGTGCCTCTGTGTGGCTTTTGAACAAAGTCTGAGAAACATCTGCTTGTCAAAGAATGCATTAGAATGCCAACAGAACCAGGACTTAATGTATATGTTCATATTCATCACAAATTTGAAAATTTACTGAATATATTGATCTCTGAATTTTTTTTTTTCTGAGATGAATAAGAGTAGAGGGTAAAAACTATGTGAGACTATCATGCAATAGGTAATTTGTCTTTTTAAAAATATTATTTTCTGAAATAACTTCTGGTTTTGAATTCTGTCATGACAGAATAAGGCAGAAGATTTGTGTCAGATGATATGCAGGTCCAGCGTTGCTTTCACTGGTGTTGCGTATGGGTCAGTATTAAAATTAATTAAGTATTATCAGAACATCAGGGATAGTTGTTACTGGGTTCCAGTTCAAGAGAGGAATTCTTTCTTTTTTTTAATTTTCTTTTTTTATTACCATTCATTTCCAGGTAAGATGAAATTCACTTCAGCACTGGTGGGGTGATATCTGGAGTGCTGTGTTCTACTCTGGGCTCCCCAGTACAAAAGAAACATCGACATACTGGAGAGACTCCAGTAAAGGACCACTAAGCTGATGAAGGGACTGGAGCACCTCTCCTGTAAGAAAAGTATGAGAGAGAGGTGGGACTGTTTATGCTGGAGAAGAGGAGGCTCAGGACAATATCAGCAATGTCTATAAACACCTATAGCGTAGGAGCAAAGAAGACAGAGCCAGGCTTTTTCAAGTGACATCCAATGACAGGACTAGAGGCAATGGGCACAAACCGAAACACAGCAGGTTCCCTCTGAATATCAGGAAACACTTTTTAACTATGAGGGTTCCCAAGTACCGGCATAGGTTGCCTAGGGAGATTTTGGAGTCTCCCTCCTCAGAGATATTTAAAAAAAATGTTCTAGATACAGTGCTGGGCAACTTCCTGTAGATTACCCTGGTTGAGCTTGGAGGCTGGACAAGATTAACTCCAGAGGTGTCTTCCAACCTCAACCATTCCATACTTCTGTGATCTCCAGGAATGCCAGACTTTAAACAAAGACTGATATACAAAGACTATGACTTCTTCTCTGCCTCTCAGGAGGGTCATTTCATCCTGGTCCTAAGTACGGTATTGACATGAAAGTTTGCCTTTACTAAGGACTGCAATTCCACAGGCAATACTACTGGAATTGAGATCAGGAATGGGCACACAATCGTTTCTTTAAGCTAACAATGCTTTGGCATTATGTAAACTTGTTATCTGATATCTAATAATTGTGCATTGTCCAGTGTAGCCCCTTTTGCACTGTTTACCCTTGTTGCATTATAAACATAATTATGAGGTATCTTCTGTGGTAGAACTCTTTTGTTTATTTAAATTAACATATTTAGAAACAACTTGATAAGAAATTCTTAGTAGTACAAAACTACTATTATATCTCACTGAACGCTGTATTACATTTGTCTCTTGCCTGAAAAACATCTCAGAATAAATTTCTGTTAATCAGTTATGGTGTAACTTGGAAGCAGAGAGGCTGTACCTTGACTACATCATGTTTTGTGACTTCAGGGAAGGTATTTAACTGATGAACAAACTGTTCATAGATTTTCAGTATTACTATAGCTATTACCACCACAATTCAGATCATCTACATTCCCCCAACAGCTTAACTTTCATTTACTTCAGGACTTTAAGAATACACTACATTGTATTTTGCATTTTAGCTATATTCAGTAAACTTTTCTTTACTGTGAGGGTGTTTAAATCAGCAGAGTTCTATAAAACTTCATGGCCATTAAAATTTTCTCCCATCCAAATGAGCAGATAGTAATCAAGCTGTTGCTGTCTCTTATTTAAAGAAAAATGGTTTGGAAAATTGCCCCTTTCAAGGGCAGTAGCTCATTTTAGAAGTGTGTGTACTGCTTTTCCTTTGGAACACTCTTTTTGAACTCTTAACAATCAATGTTTCTAACAGTTTCCATCCATTTGTTGTTCAGAGAAATGTTCTGGTTTTTTGATCTTAAAACCAATGAACCGATTTTTTCATGCTGTAAGATAACAGCCCTAGAAACACTTGCCACAAACAACAGTTTGTGAGCACACAGAGATGTAAAAGATGCTTAATATCATGTTTTATAGATGGTGCCTTTATGGACTGTGCTTTCTTTATGGTATGCAATGTTTACTGTTGTATTATTCTTGTTCAATATTAAGCAAAGAAATTAACTGAAAATATTTCAGATGTGCTGTAGCTGTTGAAAACTATAAAACAGTGAACTCGGTAATGTCTGAGATGTGAAAAGCTTTCCTTAGTTGTAACCTTTGAAAAAGTTCTTTTGTTTGCTTTTTATAAATTGAAGAACCACCAGCATACCCCGAAAAAAACCACATACACTAATCTTCAAAATGCATCAAGAAATACAAAAGCACGCTTATGCACAAATGTACTCAATGCAAAATCTTCACCTGCATAGTACCGTATGTACCATGTAATAGGCTTTTCTGAAATTTCTGCTCTTCTGTGTCCATTTTGTTCAGCCTTTTTGCCTCATTCACAGGAGGGAAAAATGGCTTAATAGCAGGTAACAACACAGATCACCTTAAAGTAAATCATCTATCTAATATTTTGTACAAGACTGAAGCACATGATTATCATGACAGGAAACTACTATGGCTCACCTGTTCTTTACATTTATTGAAAGTTTCTGCAGTCCTCTCTTGCTTCTCAGTTTTTTTTGAGCAAGCTTGCACAAAATGTTGTGTAAGTGTATCCTTAAATGTATCCTTAAGAGTCTTCTGAGACTAAAACAAAATTTCACGTTAGTGCCCACAGGTGATTATAGGAGTGTAATTGACTTAGAACGTAATCTTCTTCAACATGAGTATTTACTGATGCATAGTCCTATCTTACAGTAACAAAATATACATGGAAAACAAATTATCTTCTTGCAGAGAAGTAATTGTAAATTTTGGTTTAGTTTGTTTATTACTATTTTACTCTCACTGATCATTACTACTGTTTTAATCTGATCAGACTCACTTGTGTACTCTTTGCTATTTTAGATAATACTCTCCGAAAAAGTTAGTCCCTTAGTTCATTCTGTGTGTGGCATTGGTATTGGGGCAGAAATTCCAGAAATGTTAATAGTAATAGAGTAGTAGTCTCCATAGAAATATGCCTAAGTAACCTACCCTCTCCCTATAACTACCTGGCAGTCTGGCATTTGTAATCCAAGAACTTCTTTGATGTTTTAACTTCCGTATTACATTATCATCTACTATTATCTGACCCAATTCTAATATCTCTACTCGTACCCAGTACTTTCCATTTATGGCATATTGCAACTGAAGTTACAGTGATGTTCCTAGATGTATAACATAGTATATATGAATACAGTAAAATAAGATAGCACAAAATTCATGTTACCACATCATCATGTACAGCTAGTATATTCCTGTCATTATCTAATAACTGCTAGTCATGTTTCTTTGAGATAATAGTAATCTAAACATTAAAGCCCTCTGATGCTATTTGATTCATTAATTCTCAAAAGTAAAATAGAATACATGCAGTTCCCCTTAGCTCTCTAAAACAGTAGCAGTGGTGGAAGTAGTGATCTCTTCCATAAGTGGATAGAGATAAGCACATTCAACACACAGTTAATCTTACAAAACAGGAATCTAAGACTGATAGGAAAAATTGGCTTCAGTCTCTCCATGCATCGCAGAGAGGTGGAGGTCTAACCACTAGTAGTCAAAGAAGATCTGACGACTAGTCCAGAAAGATTTCCTAACTAGTGCTTCTTTAAAAAGGAAACCTTAATCTGTCTGTAGTTTCTATTTTCTTGTTTTAGATTTTTTTCCAATTTGCAATTTATTACTTTTACCCTTCATTCCCTTTCTTTCCTATTAACTAAAGAAGGATTTCAGAATTTTACTTTCTTAAAATTCTTAAAATTCCTAATTAAACTTTTTCCAAAACCTACGAATTGTTACTACTTTACATCAAGCTATTTCTAATATTCAGGATTGTTCATAATTCTACTGATTTTGGGAGTAATTTTCTTATTTTTCCCCCCAAATAAATATAGAAACACAGGCATTTAAACTTATCATTTCTTCACATAGGAATTTAGGTAATTATCAGGTTTTCATTAAATGTATGCCAGAGGTTTCAAATCTTAAGTAAAATTAGTTCAGTGGATTGGTATACTTTATATTCTAAATAATTATACATAATTCAAAATTACATGCAAGGTACAAAATATGGTCTTGTATTTACTGGTTTACTTCAAATCCCCTATGATAAATCTATTTTTAGAAAATTTTAACCAGCTTTCCACTTGTTTGTTATCTGTTTCCCACTATTTTTTTAAATGATTGATCAATTTCTGCCAAATTTGAGATGAGTGGAATTCTCAAAGACAATCTTCCTTCTATTTCATGAATCAGGTAGCTGGAAATGAAAGACTGGCCCATATACTTACAGTTTGAGAAAGGTTTCACCTCATTAGTTTTCTGTTTCGTTTCATCTGTTACCAACCAAAAAATAATAAATGGACCAACATATACCACTGCTTAGGTAACTGTTAATTAATTGGTTAATGCAGGAGTCTAAGGTATCTTGAGAACAGAGAGTGCAAGGTCAGAGGGAAAAAAATGTAGGAACGAGTGAGAAAACATAAACACAAAGTTTATGTCAGGGGAGCTGAATTTGTTCTGTCATTAGAGCATAGTATAGAAAGGAAAACAAGCTGCAGTATTCTCATTGCTCAGAAAACGAATTGATCACTCTTGTTACAAATAAATGTTGAAGAAACTGCTTATCCTATTGCTTGTCTGATTTGCCACTGTACACCTGACCTCTGTCAATGTAACAGTGTGTGCCTTGTTTCATACTGTATTTATACTGATTTTCACTCACAGCAAGCCCTGCTTACTGCTAAGTTCTTTAAAAAACCTGTGCCTTTTTCTTAATTCTGCACTCAAATATAACTGAAATCACATACTACTATGGAATAAAGAATAACTGAAATTACATTGCATCCTAGAAAAGAAGTATTTTGATTTTGCATGTTTCTTTCTTGATTATAAGCTCTTAAATTTAGGGCAATTGTTTATAAGGCGCTATGCTATTGGAGCCCATACTACCTTGTTAAGTCATAGCAACAGTGAGCTCTAGTTACAAGAGAATGAACATGAAATCACTGTTGTATATTTTATTCAAACTACTATAAAATATAACACTATTAATTTTTTTTGAGATTATCTGCCCAATGACACTGATCATCTGTAACTTTTAATTAGACCCATTAGACCCTTTGCAAGTATTATTGTTTAACCAATTCACTCTTCAGGATCCTAAGTTTTATTAAATCCCCCCTGTGAAGTGCATGTTAAAAGGAGTAATTTATCTAATGAGATAGCCAACACTTAACAAACTGTGTTAAATCATAAATACCTATTTCTATATGAATATATAGCTTTCACTATTATACTTATTACATCATTACTAATTCTCAGATTTTGGTGAATGTTAACTTTTTTTTTTAACCTTGTTAATGAAATGAGTTCATTTCTATTTCCTTATCTCAGGCTACTGACAACACTGCTGCAAGAGTACAGCAATGACAGAAGGCTGTAGTAAATAGGTCAGAGCAATTATCTCTCTACTTACTTTCAATCTCCTATCACTTTAGGACTTTTGTAGACGTGGTGATGGAAATATCTTTGTCCAGCTCAGAAACATGCTGTGAGAGGCAGCTCATGGAAGAAGGTACTGAAAAAGACAGCAGCATGAGAAAGTGTAAAAATATAACATAGGGGACAGAAAGTAAATGTTTCTGACATTAAAGCAGTATAAAAGGGTGAGATCTGAATCTCTTTGCAGTCGTTACTGTAAATCAAGAATAGTGTTATCAAAGCAGTGAAGTTAAAATTAGTTTATGTGAGAAGATATTCAAAGTTTTATTTTTCAAATATATCTACCTTTTTGTCTAGGGAAATAAAATACAGCAAAGATATGTGATGAGGTGAAAGGTAGTTTTGGAAGCCTAGACATCAAAATTAATTCTTCTTTAAATTTTGTCATTATTAGTAATGCGTTTAATAAGTAATTTGCGGGTCAGTGAATACTGTGTGTACTGAAACTAGTTTATCTTTTATTGTTTTCTTTAAGAAAAGAGCAAACTCTTTGTGTTGACATAGAAAGTTACTTTGTACATAATTGAATGATTTTTCAGAAACTGAGATGTGTGAGCTGGAAAGATGACAACTAGTTAAGCAGAGTTATATTTGTCTTTTTCTTAACTATGTTGAGAGGAAAAATATTTGACTAAGCTGAACTGAAAGTTAGTGATTCTTCTTCATAGAAACACAATAAGTAGTGTGCAATTCAATCAGGAATTGGAACTTATCAATCAACGTATTCCCAGTGCTATGGATATATGAAACCTATTAAAATGCTGAAACTTCAGATCTCACATGTATGAGACGTAAACCAAAAAAACATCAGAAATAGCTGTAGCTGTTTCACAGATGATAAACAACTTCAGCCTGGCCACATATGAAATTAAAGGTTTTATTCTTTTTTGTTTATTTGTGTCTTTTAGCAATATTAGTGCAGGGATGAATATATATCCCAAAAATGTGGGGTTTTCTCAGGCAACTGTCTGTGATTTGCAGAGGGCAATGTCATCTATTTCTAAAAATATTCATGAAAGAAAACTGGTTAAAAAGCAAATCTGAAAATGAAAATGAAAGAAAGAATGAGGTTAAATAAACAAATATACTATAAATCGTTAAGGAAGAAACACAAGCTACAAATTACTCTGAGGTTTTATATTTGTCTTTGACACACTCAGTGTGGAAGATTGTATTAATTATTCCAGGTCCCTCCACTGAATTATGGTCCTATTTCTAACACACTTTCTGAGAAACCTTCCTAGCCCAGTTGCAATAATCTAGTAATAAAACTAAAACCTGCTTATTTCAGTATGAACTGCTTGATATCTCTGTATCAAAGAGAATAAATTCTAATTTTTTTTTATTTTGTAATATTCTGCCCATTTTTAACTATTTTTTACCAAGTTTATATGGGAGTTAAAGCAGTCTAACACGAGTTCTTACTGAGCTGATGTTGCTGCAACAAATAAACTTGGCATGGCTTTCCCATTAATGCTGTTGTAGTTTGCAAAATGGGTCTTAATGAGATCCGATTTTGATTTCTGTTTCTTTTAGAGAAAAATCATTCAGTAAAACGAAGTTGTTACATTCTATCTTTGGGAAGGCCTGGGGACTTCGGATCATGCAGTCTGAATTGTCTTTGTGTTCATTTGTATACTAAAGCATATTTACTTATACAGTTCTCTGAAAATCTGAGATTGACTCCTTTAAAAAAAAAAAGGAAAAGATGGATGAACAAGACAGAACTGATTCAAACTCAACTGTACAGGCAGCGTGAACAACTTAGCCTAAAACCTAACAGTGAGGTTAGATGAATGAAACCTACTACCATATCTAATAAAGAATGTTCAGATATACGCCATGTTCTTGAACGCTTTCCTAGGACTCAGTATGCAAAGATTTTAAACAATAATGTCCTTCTGGAACATACAAAAAACCCAGACATCCTGAATTCATTTTTATTTTTTAGTTTTTTGCTTATCGGTTCTCATAAGCTAAGTCGTGTTACAGCTGTTTGTTCATTAAAGGAAGATTCATTCCAGGAGTACAGAAGTCGAGCAGTAACGGGTAATAAACGCCTACAGAGCTCTATCTATTTACCTATGCATCAGTTATTCCAGTTTGATGGAAGGAAGGAAACCTTTTAAGAGGCTAAAAATTTGAAAACAAAATGTCAATCTCATAACTTTGGACATTGCATTTGATGCTGACTAATGCTCTATCAATGAGCAATTGATTTACAAACTGAGTTTTCAGGCATTTTACCCCTATGGGCTGACTAGCATCCAACCAAGATCAAAAGCGCCTTTGAAATCCTGTGTTCAGAGATAAGGCATAAATGTGTTAGATGATCTAGGGCACAATAACTAGCATACAGAGAAAAAAGATTAGGACATTTCTCCCCAGATGGTGCATCAGATAAGCGATACACTGCTGAAAAGCTGATGTAACCTTGGACTAAAATGATAGTGACTACTGTAAGGGTTTTAATAGTGTAAGATCAACATGATCACAAACACTAGATTCACAGCAGATATCCAATCATCTAGCCAAGAAAAGATAGAGTCATGTCTTATAAATCTATAGATTTTTGTTCTATGCTATGTTATGTGAAGTAATGTGATGAACTGAAGTAATCACATTTATCCTCCCAATCAACATGAATGAGATTGTCAGACTTTTCGGTATTCATCTATGGAAAGAGGCTGTAACTACCAAAGCAAGGATTTATGCATATACTGTGCCATTTTAGCAGAATGCTGGCTAGTGAGTTTTAAAACTCCTCATGTAACCTCTTGTCTGAGATATCGGGGATGGCTACAGCTATGCTTCCAGGAGCTTAAGAGTCTGATTTTAACTCAAGGTGATGCCTGCGTATTTTTTGCATAGTAGCTTATCTATCAGGAAACAGAAGACTTGTATTCAAGGCCCATCTCAGGAAGAAGGGTCTTGAACCTGCACCTGCCATGCTCCAAAGTAACTCTAAGCACAGAATTTTGATAGCAGGTTTTTATTCTGCAGAAGCTGTGACATTTATTCTTTAGCTTGTCAAGCTCCACGGTTTATTGGCTCAATATCTCATTGTAAAATTGTAAAAAGAAGAATGATTTGTTTCCTATCGATAACTGCATTTTGAAGAAAATGGCTCTGGAGGCATTCTGGCTTCTGCAGAGGAAGAATCTAGTGCCAGCTATGAACATGTAGCAGTAAAGAAGTTCGGGATATTTCAAGCAGCAATCTTCTCCATCCTTCCTCTACTTTTGTTACTATGCATAATAGAATTCAAGATTCATTCAGCAACCATTCATCTTGGCAAACTAGTACTCAGGGGGCTCATTCAGAATAACTGTGACCTTCATATCTTGTGCTCTTTATGTATTTTAGCTCATGCTTGTTTAATAAAAAATTATAAATGCATATAAAGACTCATAAACACAGATGTATTCTTGCCCAAACTTTCAGGATAAATAAGTTTTTAAGTAATTTGCAGGTGTTTTTTTTCAGACTGACCTAACAGAACAGTGCTAATGGACAGGGACACAATTCTGCAGATTATGTGACTTTTTTTTACATTCTTCAAGGAACTGTTTTGGATAATAAATGAGTCTCAAACACAAAATATTTTTAAAGTAACTGAAAGAACTAAAAAATAAGATCCTAATCATATTTTCTGTCTATTTTCTAAGTATGGCATTTCTAACTTTATAACAATGATCTTACCAGTAAAAATCTATGTTTCATCATGATGAAATTTCATATATGTATATCTAATTTGTATATTATTTATTATTATATATGTATATTTCTTAGAACACAGTAAAAATGAACTAGAGAGGTTTTCTGCCAAGAGGGACCTTCTGCTATTTATTCTTTCTTGACCTCTCTAGCTAAATTACAAACTAGATTTTTTCCAAGGAGAGCAACTTTTGAAAGAAAATTATTATTGTTCAGAGCCTCTAAAATACTGATAATTTAAGACTTAGTATAGCATTTAATGATTGTCTGACAAAAGCCTCAGACCATTCCAGAGTTTTTCAAATCTAAAACAAGTTAAACAAGTTTTAGGACTGGTGATGTACTGTAATTTCAGAAACGTTCTCTAAAAACAGACAAGGGATAAAAAATGAACAATACAGTTACCTTTTTTGTGTGTAGTTTTGATGTTGGTGATTGGTAGCTATGAGTTGTTACTCTTCATTCATCTCTCAGATACTGTAGTACTGAAAACCATTTTTCTTTAGATCTGACAAGAAGCAGATTTCACTAGCAGAGCCAAACTGCAAGATTCATCAGGCTTCATATTTTAAAAGTGTAAGGTCTTGAAAGTCTATAAAATTATTTTCATTATCAAGTTCATACAGTGTCTTTGGAAAGATGTGATTTAATTAGTCAACTTTTAGTGTGTGGGTTGAATTAATTATTAGTACTATGTAAAATTTGCTGTATATGTTAACTTATAACCTGTAAATTGTATTAATGAAAATTAACAATCCTACTGATTATAAACTAAAATTACCATACAGGAAAATGTCAACTCTGCTATATTTTGAGAGCTATTTTATGGAAAACTGTTCCATACTAGGAACATAAATGCATAATACAATAAGAAAGGTTGTAAAATTTCATAGCAGTGGTTTAAAAGGGTTTTCAAAATTACTTGTGCTTATGTAAAGTCAGAAACATAATGTGGTACATAGGATGCATAGCAAAGCATGATTTCCTTTATACCACTTTTTATATCTTTAATTTTCTGAAATGTGGGTTGTAGTATTAACAAACTAGTAAAACATGTCTCTTAAATAGGATAAAAGGTTTTCTGCCCTGTGTGTGTAAAAAGATTACACTGGTTAACTTCTGCAAAGCATAAAGGTTACAGAAGATTTGAAAAAAAAATCTAAGTTATTTTAACTACAGAAAATAATAATGTCAGTGAACTGAGATACTTTTCTGATTTAAGTTTCCAGTTATTAAAAAATTATGGACTTTATTAATCCTAACTTTCTTTTCTATTTGTTTGATATTTGTCTCAATAAGTAAGTGCTGAAAATTCGGTCTCATCTTCACGTTGTGTCAATCAAGAACATTACCTCATATATATGTCATAATGATAAATAATTAAAACTGGGAAAGTGCTCATATTATGCTAATGAACTCTACTGCCAAAGAAAAAAACAAGTAACTTCAAAAATAGCCATGGAATCCTTTAGAGTGACAATTATTTGATTACAGGGCACCTTTAAAAAATGAATGATAACTCAAATGAATATAATTATTTCTCTAGTTATACAACTTCACAGCAGCAGTTAAAAAAATGTCATTCTAAGTGTAGGACTTAAGGTGGCTTACATCAAGGCAGCTACATGGAGTTCATTTGATGACAACTGTTTGTAATGACTATGTATAAACTTTTAATTTTTTAGGTATTATAACAACATTTGACATCTGTTACCGAGGTCCGTCTTAAATTTATCATTAAAAACAGCATAAAAGTTCTATACACTGAACTCTTAATATGTTGTTGCACATAGAAGCCCTGACATTCAGAAAAGTCCAGTAGAGTCAAAAATAGATGATACATTAATTAAACCAAGTGTAATGCTCAGATGTCATGATATTCCAGCTTTAATGGGTTGTTGATGCTGTCATACACTTTTCATTTCTGTTTGTTGCAGGTGTGGTGCAGAGGGACCAAAATGGAACCCCACAGCCTCTTTGCACCAAAAACATTCAGGTCAAGTTGAAAGAAATTCTTGGTTATTAACCGCTTCAGTTCAGCTTTTGTGATTGGGGAGACACCTGGTAAATGGCTACCTAAAATCAGTAGGTTCTTCCTTTTTGATCATAAATATTCCTCCAGAGCTTTTATAGCAATAGATAAAAGTTTCCTGATCTGAGCAGCCAGGGTATTTACTTGTCAAATAAGATCCACTGGAATTAGAAATAGGCTGACAAGATCTTAAGGGCACAGCTAACATGTAATGTTCTAAAAACACTTTCTGCATATAGAGACCTCATTGAAATGCCAAAAGCAAACCAAGAAAATGCACGGGAATCTAGGCCACTGTCATTAAAAAAAACAAAACAAAACAAAAAACAACAACAAAACTCAAGCAAATCAAACAAAAAAAAAACAAAACCCAAAACAACAAAACCCCAAAACAACAAAACCCCAAACAAATAACAAAAAAACCCAAGAGGTACTGATATTTCGTATATAAGATCCTACTGAAAAGATGTCTTGAGTAGGTTTTGACATACCTCAGCCTACCATGATTCAAACATGCTTTCAATGCTTAAGCAAATGACCTAGCCACCTGGTCAGAAGCAACATAAAGTGTTGCAGTTGTTCACTTCTAGTGAGGTTGTACTGCTGTGTAGCAGTATATAAAAGACATGGCCAAAAGATGAAGAAAAAACCCCTCATATATTGTGCCTAAAGTTCCACAATAATCATGTCATTTCTCACATGAAATTTGACTGTGATCTTCAAATACATTAGAAAATTATGGTTTTGTATTGCAGTAGTATTTTCCTCTGGCACTAAACTATAAAAGGTGATGTCAAAAGGAACAAGACAGATAATAAGTTCATAGTTTAAACGGGTAACTGAGGCTTTTATGCAACTCCAGCCAAATCAACGCATGTCCACATATTACAAAAATAGTAATTGCACAGAATGTAATTATTATCAAAATGAAGAGTATCAAAAACCTTTAAGATGCTAAAATAGTTGTTATAAATACCTAAATTCATTGAACTATTAGTAAAATTAAGGTTTCTGTTCTGGACACAGAAGAGAATTTATGTTTTGTACCTTTCAGTTGCTAAGTGCTAGGATAGTCGTATAGTAGATTCCTGGGCTACCAGTATCAGAAGCAAAGTGAGTTAAACTGTCTGTGGCAGAAACTGAGACTCCATGAGACTAGTTAGGTAACATCTGTTAAAAATACTGAATAAACTCAGAGATTTTACTACAGTTTTTAGAATGCCAGAGGAGAAAGGAGATGTGATATTCTGGGCTGACTTTTACTAAGTTTGCCTGTTGACATATTGTCTTTTTGGGATAGCTGCATTTCCTTGGGGTCAGTAAGTAAAAAACTGACAAATTTGGGATATGGTATTTACAGTATTTTCTCAAAAATTTCTTAACATGATAGATCAATCACTTTAAGTTTGCAACCTAGTTAGTGGACTAGTCTTCTCTCAACCAAACTGCCCATATAGCTAATATAGCTAAAGTGAGATCACAGGAACTGCAGTAGTATTACATATTTCCATTTCTGTAGGAGCAAACTCAAGCCAATCTACAGCTTTAAGGGTCTTTTTTGATTCGGTTTCTTTTTTTTTCCTCACTGTCATGTCTTTTCAACACTCTAAAAGTGTTTAAGAGTCTCCAGCATCTAGGTTAATCTGTATTACGTACCATCAGAAGACATATGCATAACTGTTCCTAGCTAAAGATCATTATAAAAAGTGCAAATATAACAATTATGAAATTCTCATAAGCAAGTCTAAAGACAAGTTTTAGATTTGTGACCCCATTCTCTAACAGTGAATTAAACCCAGGTTTTTAACAATAGGAAACCATGGATTATGGGCCAAATTTTTATCCTGATTCTAATGTTTGTTTTCTCTTCATTAGAAAATGGATTTGCTAAAAATTTACAGTCACTTAATTCTCTTATTCTGACAAAACCCACTGGCTTTTGTTCAGAAGACTCAATATTCTTTTTGAATGGTATTCTGTCCTGCTTAAAGTTAATTTTCCTATTTCCTTTCGACATATTTAGAGTCGTCATCACCTATAGCTATAACTATGTTTGTATTTTTCATTTAATGATTATTTTTCTTTTATGCCTAACATTTAGGGTCTGAGAAGCACGGTATATCCTTGTTTTCCACGAAGTGGAGAAATGTTCCATGCAGTTGTAAGGAGATGCCTAATGCATACAATTTTTAATGATATGAACTCATTTCAAGTTATTTCTGTCATATACTGTGACTCAGACCAAAGCTATACAATATCCTGAAATCAGATTAAAAAAAAAAAAAACTCAGCTAACTTGCCCTCCTCTGTCAGTGTGTGAAAAACACCTGTATAAAGTTTTATCTCTTCCCAGGAAGAAAAATGGAAATTAAAGATGAGTTTAGTATCTTCTCAACAGACACAAGATAATGAGGAGACAATCATACCTATGATCTCTTCCCTGGTCATACTTTAAGAGTTCCTAACATGAAGTAGTGATTCTAACTCTTCGGAGCCCTCATCACATTTCTAACGTTTTTTTGTTTCTTTCAGTAGTCATAGAAGCTGTCCCAGCTGTTTCTACCGCTTGTATATCTCTTTCTTTTTTTACATTCAGTGTTACAAATCTGGCATAACAGCAGAACTATAGTAGAGTATGAATTTTCCAAAATGGACATATTCGCTAGAAGAATTTCTTGCCAGGGTGTAATTGCCTGTTTTTTCCTAGAAACAAATGAAATCCATCAGAAAATTATGTTTAAGTGGTCATTTTCAGAATTTGCCACCATCTTAAAACCAAAATATGGGCTTAATCTAGATCCAGTGTAAGAAGATCTGATTGGATTGCTTTATCTTCCTTTTTCCCCTTTCTGTAATTTCTTTCACACTCTTTTTGCCATTTCTGGAGGTAGCTATGTTAATTTTTGGCACTTTTAGAAAGTAATATTCAAAAACAGCACGACCGCTAAAGTAATCAGTATTTCTGTTCTAGCTTGATACTACATGACCTTTTTCCACAGTTCTATTTGAAAAGCTGGAAAGTACTTCTTAATTTCACTCTGTCTCTGTGTTTTGTTTTGGGTTGGTTTGGTTTAGTTACATTTGGTTCCATTCAAGTTTCCCTGGTAGCTTATTAAATATTTTACATTATGGTTGTAAGGTTCTATTTAAATCAACTTTCTCCTTTAAAGACCAGTAACTTCTTTACTACTATCAGCCAGACTAAAGCACATTTGCAAGATTAGAGGTTCTATGTGTCTGCCAGTCAATGGAAATAGTAAAGCTGTAAAGAGCTGTTTAACTTATTTTATTCTTTCAAACTATGGAGCACTTTTCTACCAAAGACTGTTAGAAGTGGAAGTTTTTCACTAGCTACAGGGCTGTTTATTTCAATTTCCAGTGTTTGGCTTCTCCATAGACAAACTACCAGAACACAGTTGTAAATTTGTTCTTCAAGCTGTGAGGTGGAATGCATAGATTAAAACCAACACGTATGTGAGAAAGGCAGTAAAAAAACACAGAAAGGATGACAGAACTTGACCTGAAGTCATTAGTATTGTTAAATATTGTAACTAATTAGGGCAAAATTTGATTCAGAACAGTATTCACTATTGACCAAGGTAACTCTTACACTGATGACTCTGAAATCCTACCTTACTTGACTTTTATCCAGGGCCACTTCAGTAACATCTGAATTACTTTTCTCTTGAGGCAAACACAAATGAAAGTGGTGATATGCACACCAGCACCAATACTACGACTTTAATACACCAGAGCAGGAAATATAGACTATATAGTATGAGGTGACCCCCACCAACTAATAAGTGCTAGACCTGTGACTGCCATCAAACTAAACCAGATTTTTCATGAGTAGAAGTCCCAATATGTCAACAATGCCATATTATATGACAGCCATCTTCTATATATATGGCATGCTAATGTCATGTAAAACATACACTTTAAACTTCCTGAATGCCAAATTACTGAAAACTGATAAGACAAATAATTTCCCTATGTTTTGGGAAATCTAAATTCTAGTAAGAAATTCAGTGCCTCTATAGACTGACTTGATTTTCCTTCTGACATAGTTTAGACATAGAGACTATGGATTTTCAGTTCACTGTAAAACTTCAGACTTAGAGCCACATGTGATGCAACGATTAGCTTTATGCAAAATACATAGAAATGTAACACAACAGAATCCAATTTTTTTGTGCTTATTCCTAGTAGAATTACAAGAAAATTCTTACTGGTGTACAACTGAAAAACCCAAAACTTCAGACAGGCCTCACTGAAAAAAATTGATGTGTACAAAGCTCTTTAGGTTGGGCATATGGTAACATTAAATTTCTCTCCAACAGTATTTTCCGGTTAGAGATTAATGACTTCACTATAATAGCAGGCAAATCATGCTAGTTTTAACTGAATTTTCTTGGATTTTTTATGTCTGCAAATCTTGAACTAAAAATGATACCTGTTTTGTGAACCTAGAATCTTGAGCATTATCTTAAGAAATAAAAATTAATTCTGATAAAGTCTGTGATAAAAGGAAAAAACATCTTCAAACAGGTTTGTTAATACTTTATAAACAGATCTCTTGAGAAGTAATTGCATTTGCAATGGGAGAAACAAAGCCAAGAAAATGAAATAACAACAAAAAAATAAAAGAAAATCAACTCCAAAGACCTTGCTTTGAATTACCTGCTAGATAAATCTTAATCTAATGCACAATAATTTATGCTGCACAGAAAAAATGTTAAAAAGTTACGAAAATGTTACTCTACAGTAACTATGCCTGTGCTCATCTCTCTGTGTAGTAACAGTAATATGTATTTTCTTTATATTATTTTATAATAATAAAAAATATAATTAGACATCAGAAGTAACATGTCCTTGTCATAATTAAATATGTGACAATATCATAGTCAGTTTCTTTAGATCTCCTAAGAAAAAAGTATAATTTTGTTTAAAACATATTAAAATTCAGTTTATTCTTCTCACTCTGAAACAAGCAAAATCTTCAAATAAACTGCAGATAACAAAATTATGCTCACTGTTCTAAATGGCAACTGCAACTAAATTTTCTGTTGGTTATGTGTTAGTCATTAAATACCTAGTGCACTTGTTATAAATAAGTATTTTTATTCTGAATCTTAGATTAAGTGAATGCTTAGATCCTGGAAATTTTCCAAAGTAACAATCACCGTTGTCTCAGTGGTTGAAAATCGAAAGTAATCGTCTTTCATTTTTATGAGAAAAGAAATCCTGTGAAAAAAAAAAGTTAACTATCCTTTTTGAAATTTAGAAAAATGATCTGAATTTTTCACAGTAATCAATTCAATACATAAACAAGAATATAGTGTTTCATTTCTTCTTCAGCCTTACTAGGAAAACAATCCCAATAATCCTGCTCTTTAGAAATACTTAATATATTCTCCCTCCTGCTCAAACCTTGGTAGTACTCAAATGAGACTGGTGAAGATGAAAACAGTAGTAAAGGCAATATAGGGGAAAGTCACACAACAGCTAGAGAGGAGATGGAAACCTGTAGAACAGAGTAGACTCCTGGAAGGAAGAAAACCTTTATTATCCCCTCAGACATATTCACCTAAACCCCTTTAGTATCTCAGACTTTCTTCTTCCCCAAACACTCTAAAAAGTTCTTTGATAGTAAATCTTAGTTTGCTGTTCCAAATATAATAATATGATAGAATGGCAAAACTCTATGTTCCTGAGAAGTCTTGAGTCATTCCACTTGCTATATTAATGTACATGCTACTTTCACATGGAAAAATGGCTCAGATGTGTCACATAAAACCTGTTTTTTGTACATCAAAATTCAGCAAAGAGGGGAATTGACCTAAAAGAAAAGAATAATTAATTGGTACAGAAAACAATTAGTATTTTCACTTAATATATTCATTTTTTTCGTCATAAATGTTAAAGATACATAGCTCAAGCATTTGTGTGGAATTGTTGTAAACTTCCTGGTTTTATATTAACTGAAATTATGATTATGATTAAATGACTAATTCTGGGTCCAATGCTGCAGAATCCTACACTGCATTCTTGCTTTCACTATAGTGTATGTACATTTTACTGGCAAACATACCATAAGTTTGCATACGTACTTTTGGTTCCTTGTAGAAAGTTCTTCAGTGTACTCTGTGTGTTCTTGCATTTTCCCCTAAGAACTTGAATACTACGACTAACCACGAAAGTACGTCAGGATTAAGTCTCATTTCATTTAGAACTGAATTATTGAAATAAATAAAGAAAAAAAACGCCAATATGACAAGAAATGTTACACAGCTCGAAGGAATAAAAAGATCTCTTAAAAATCTTTTCATTTGCAGTCTTATCCCACAATGTGTCTGATCTGTAAGAATATAAGGAAAAGAATAAAAAAGTATATAGACAATAAAAGGGGAATTTGGCATTCAGGAAGCAGTTCAGGAATTTTGGTTTCAAATTGGAGCCCAGTGTGAGTAAGACCTTCAGGACAACACCCTGAAGTAACCTTTCCTGTCTAGTTCATTACATTCTTTATTAAAACCTGTAATGGATTTGTGATAAACCCAACAGGGCATTGCATGATTTAGGAATAAGCATATCTGCTTTTATAAAGTTGAGCCTAGGAAGTTCTTACTTCCCTGTACACCTGATAGTGCTGTGGGATTATTGTTTAATTAGTAATTTGGCTTTGGCAGTGAAGATGCATATGAAATTATATTGAAATTCAAAAGCTGCCATTTATCCTGGCTATGTAACAGTCATTGCAGTTATCATTAGAAGCCTATTTAGCCTGTTTTTTTGTAGCGGCTCTGTTGAAATAAATATTGCTGAAAATAAATAATAAGCATAATTGAAGCATGAAATATCTGAAAAAAAATCAGTAACTAATGTTTCAGGGCTCCTCAATTTAAGGAAAGCTTAGCAACACGCAGCATTGGAGAAGAGCTTCTGAATTGGGAGCATGCTCATGTCCTAGTACCTTTGAATGCTAGCCCTCGGGTACCACCTGCTGGAAAATAATTCCATGTCCAAGGATGTTTGAAAATGAATTCACTCAGGCTTTGAAGTTGTACCGCTGAAGAGAGTAAACAATCAGTATTAGTGGTGTTAGAAGGAAAAAGAACAGAATAGCATAGGGGCTAATTGGTTTTCTGTACTCAAGTTTGCATTTCTTTCCACTTTTAAATTTAAACATGCTGACAGCATTTCACAATCTAAGAGGAAGAGAGTGAATATCTGTGCAAGGCAGTCCTAAACTGAAAGTATAAGGCATTGAGTGAATTGACATGTGAGAGCTGAGACTTTTCAGACACCCCAAAGTAAGAGTGATGATGTTTCTAGACTACATGCTGCTATGATACCACAATATGAATGCTGAGTAAATTTGTTAATTCAGTAGCCTGATTAAAAATTGTCTCATAACATAGCAGAAGCCTTTGCAAATGTATTTTTCTAAAAAGGGAGGAACTTTGAAAAACAAGCTCTGCTATCAGAGAAGTCGTCTAACAATCTAGTATTTTAAATTCATCGAACAGGAATGTCGTTTCTCTCAAACAAATCAGAGAACTACAGGTACAGAAACAATACCAGGTTTCAGGTTGAGATTTGTCATTTATTATCCATTTACCACAAACATAGACAGTGTTCCTCACTATGTTTTCATATTTTTTTCCAAATTAGGAGAAAAGAAGAAGATTCCTGTCAAACCACTTTTCTCATAATTTTCCATGAGATTTTTCTTTCAGTCTTCTTTAAGATGAACATATTTAAGTTTTTGCTTCATAAGGATATACATACATGTAACAAAGTTGTTTGTGAGTTGAAGTGTACTGTCTACAGCTTATGTTGATTTTCAGATTTATAATTATTAGATGTTATTTCCTCAGAATTTTGATGTTTGTTATGGAAAATATTTGCATCAAAGTAAGCTTGTTGTTAAATACTGTCCAGCTTAAACCTAAAAGTACTTGCTTGTGACTTTAAAGTTCTATATTATGACCTTGTATTTCAAGTTGAAATAAATTTGTAACAGCCTGAATACTCAGCAAGCATTTTAATTCAGTAACTTAAGTCCACTTGTTCTATATTACCTCAAAAAGCTTTTTACAAATGTTCCTCTGATAAAAGAGAAATGTTTAATGCACTGAAAGTATATTTCCAGTTTGATTAACACATTTCATAATCCTTTTTAAAACAAATTAAGCTAGAGTACCTAACGTTCTCCCTCTGGTTATTCCCCAAAACCCTTCACTTGCTGTACAGCTGTGGCAAAGTTGTCAACAAGCTTTAATGTTTGAAGTGCAAATTATGCAGAATTTAAGAGTTGATGTCCAAAACAGTGCCAATGTTCTGCCTCCTGTAAATGCTGAAGTACTTGACAAACATAAGTTTTACTCAGAAACGTTGAATCATGCAGCTGAAGTTTGATTTTGCATGAGACTATATACACTGGCATGCTGGGCAGCCTTTGAAAGTGATCTGCTATCTTACTTTTGAGGCTATTTGGGGTATAAGAAACTCTCCTGACCTCCAAATTTAAGCTTCTTGCTCCTGAGGTTCTTTATACATTTAATCATAGGACCATAGAAACAGGGCAGGATGGGATTACAGAAGGTCAGTAATTTTATGCTAGGATCAACTCTAATAAAACCATTCTTGACAGGTATTTACAGAAAATTTATTTAAGGACTTCCAGTTATGTAAATTCAACAGCTTTGTAGGCAATGTGTCATTTGGAAATAGTCCCACTTTCCCTCTAGTGTACTGGTTCTCATTTCATCTTGCAATCTCAGAGTTTTCTGAGACCCCTTTGAGAATGTAGTTCCCTTAGGAGGGGAGACAACTAGGGAACTCCCTAACAAAGCCAGTATGACTACGGTTCACAAACCAGTATCCCTACAGAAAACTCTCCAACAACCAGTGTACGCTGGATCACTCTGTCTTCCTCCTTCAGACCACAATTGGCCCTCCAACAGCACAAAGACTCTCAAGGTATGCCTCTTTTGCTTGTATGTTGGCATGTTGGCACTTCTACATCTTGGCTTAGAAACATAAATATTGTACATGAGACAACTAAAATAATAAGATTATCTTGGCCACATCAGGAAGAATGTCACTTAAAAAGAAATTGAAAACAACAAGAATAACAAACTGCTTAAGGTGTTGTGAAATGTTTCAGCTCAGAGAAGCTCTAAAGATCTAGGAGAGCAAAGTATCTGTTGTAATGTGCTATGAGCTACTCCAAAGTGAGCTTCGGGAGGAACAGATGAAGTAAATATTTTTGTGATTTTTCCTATCCACCTAAGAGAACATTTCAGGACAAACTCTCAGTAATAGTGGTGGGTTTGTTTGCCTGTGTATTTTTTCCCCATAAGTAGAGCCTAAATTCCTGACAAAACAATTGAAAAAAATAATAAATTCTGTTTCTAACCTTGATGTAGTGATCTTCAAAATTAATGGTATATTAACTGGACTTCGAACAAGCCTGTCTTACCCTCTATATTTCACTAGAAAATGAAGAAACGTGGAATTATTATGGCTGGAAAAGACCTCTAAAATCATGAAGTCCAACCGTCAGCCCAACACCACGACTACTAAATCATGTCCCGAAGTGCCTCATCCGCACATTTTTTGAACAACTCTAGGGATGGTGACTTCAACACTTCCCTGGGCAGCCTGTTCCAATGTTTCACCACTCTTTCAGGAAAGAATTTTTTTTCTAATATCCAATCTAAAACTCCCCTGGCAAAACTTGAGGCCATTTTCTCTTATCATATCACTTGTTAACTGGGAGAAGAGACCAAAACCCACCTCGCTACAGTCTCAGGTAGTTGTAGAGAGTGATAAGGTCTACCCTTACCCTCCTCTACTCCAGTTCACGCAGCCGCTCTTTATAAGACTTGTGCTCCAGAACATCCACCAGTTTTGCTGGCCTTCTTTGCACATACTCCAGCATCTCAATATCCTTCTTTTACTGAAGGTATAAGTATCGAGTACAGGGGAAACAATCCTTAACCTAGTCCTGCTGATCGCAACATTTCTGATACAAGCAAGAATGACATTGGCCTTCTTGGCCACCTGGGCACACTGCTGGTTCATGTTCAGCCAGCTGTTGGCAAACTCCCTCAGGTCCTTTTCTACCAGGCAGATTTCCAGCCACTCTTCCTCAAGCCTTTAGCGTCACATGGGGTTGTTGTGACAGAAGTGCAGGATCCAGCACTTTACCTTGTTAAACTCATACAATTTACCTGGGCCCATTGGTACAGGATTTCCTGGTACCTCTGTAGAGCTGTCCAGTATTAAAGCAGATCAGCATTCCCATGTATCTTGGCATCATCTGCAAACTTACTGAGAGAGCACTGAATACCCTCATCCTGGTCATTGAGAAAGATATTGAATAACACTGGTCTCAACACTGAGCCCTAGGGAACACCACTCAGGACAGGTTGCCAACTGGACTTAGTTCCATTTATACCAATTCTGTGGCTTTGGGCATCCAGCCAGTTTTTTACCCAGTGTAAAGTACACCTGTCCAAGACAAGAACCACCAGCTTCTCTGGGAGAATGCTGTGGGAAATGGTGTCAAAGGCTTCATTGAAGTTGAGGTAAATAACATTCACAGCCTTTTCCTCATCTATTAGGCGGGTCACTTGGTCATAGAAGGAAATTGGATCCGTCAAGAAGGACCTGCCTTTCATAAACCTGTGCTGATTAACCCATCAGACAAAGCTGTTTATCTCACAAAGCCTTGCTTTGGTTTAAATAATGGTTAATTGTTAATGTATGAAAAATAAGATTAAGTAATTAATTTTCTTAGTGTCCTACTATAGAGAAGACTGGAGGAAGGTAATAGTGTCTCTTTTGAGGCATTATTATGAAGCCATTGATGGTTGTTGCCACTATATAAAAAGATGCATCAAAATTGACTTTTTCTTTCAAAAATAAAAAAGAGCCATTTAAAGTAGTTGCAGTATCTGTGTTTACTGTATGACATTGTAGTTACACCTGTTGTTTGTGCTTACAATCGTAAATCTGAAGACAATCTATTCCAGCCTAGTATTGCTCTACCTTTTTCATAAATATTAAACTTAATAGTACGTAAGCTTTCTGAACATTACAATATGAAAACTTGTTTTAATTTTATCCTTATGCTATCTTGTTGTCCTCGTCTTGTTTTTATCACAATTTCCAATATTGTGACCTCTTTGGAGTTACATGTGAAAATGTCAGAATAAATTAAAAATCAGAGCCTATTGTAGTCCAGGAAGGAAGATAATGGACTTCATGAAGGTAAACTAAGATACATAAAGGGGAGTATCCAGGATAACAGGGAATTAATATATTTCTGCACAGCTCAGATTAATTGAAATTTGCCAATAAAGATTGATGCTGAAACTCTTATGCTTGCCAATAATCTCCATTTTCTGTGTTATCCATCAGCTTCAGCATCAGTGGATACTGAAGTTTAAGCATAATCCACCTATATAAAAATTAAGAAATCAACTTAACCATATAGAGGCAAATCACAGAAAATATCAGGGCTTCTGGATCAGAGATGCTGAGCCAGCTACACATTAAGGTTTTTGCGTGTGTAATTCAGAAATGGCATTCAACCCCAAGCATATGTTTAAGTGTCAGCAGTCTAGGTGTCTTGCTGAGCCAGTTGTTTGAATTCACATTGGAGATAAAGAGAACTAGTCAGTGGATGCATGTAGTCATTGAAGGTTAGAGAATTACTTAGTAGACCAAATTCGAGTATTTCCTTTAGAATTAACTGAATAGTTCTCTAGCCTCTCTTTAACAGCAGCCACAAATTAAGTAAAACACAAAGAAAAATATTGTTTTTAAGAAAACGTGTGAAGTATCAAATGTATTCTTCTCACTGGCCACTGAATAAAATAATGTCCCATTTCTTCATAAACTGATCTTCTTTTGCTGCCAATATTCAAATTAAATGTCTTCTGCACAACTGAAATGTTTTAGCAAACACGTCTTTCTTATTTTGCTAGTCATTTGAGAAAGAAACCAGAGAGAAGTAAAACAGGTTCATTCTCTGATCTATACTAGAGATCTAGTATTAATCTTACTTATCCATGAAAAAAAAAAAAAGCAAAATGCCTACGGGTCTCTCTTCCAAGGGTGGATAACCTGCAATCACCACTTATCATTGCTTATTTGTTTAGTCAATGGTTGCTTTGGGTAACACTTTAACATTTAATGTGACTTTTCCATAACTCTCCAACGCTTCTACTGAGCTTATATTTCAGGTAGCTCATGTAAGTGAACAACTGCCATGATTTGAAAACATCTAAACCAAAATTCTACCTCTTTAAATATAATGGAAACTTTTTATCTCTAAGGCTTGAATGTTATGAAAAGTGAAGTACCTCTCAGTAACTGAGTATTTCTGACCCTAATCTTCATTTTAACAAGTACAGTATGAAATAAGAGTAAAGGTAATGGAATCCCAATGTGGCACTTGAGTGGAAAAGGAAAAGAATAAATATCTGAGGCAGTTTTGGCAAAAGTTTGATGCTCTTCAAGAAATGCATGCAAGATATATTTACTTAAGATGGATTTCCTTAAAAAAAATACATTATTACTTAGAAATAATTGCAATTTCTGGAAGTGACAAATGCTTACATGGCTTGCTACTGACTATGCCCTTGAATATTTTTTGACCCTTGATTTTGTTTCTAGTACACAGGCAGTAAGGTCTAGTATTTATTCAGATAATTTAAAAAAAAATATTGGGGTTTTGTGAGTTGTTTTGTTGCTGTTTTTTATTTTTTTCCTAGGCATTTTGATAATCATAGAGTAATGTAATTGTGCATGAAGTAGTACTGAACAAACTCCTGTATAAAGGGAGGTACATCATTTCTCATCTTTGGCAAGGAGCTACATCTGTGGTGCTGATACAGGTAATTAACTGCTTCTTATAGCTGATACAAGCCACGTTTGCTGTCTGGCTTCTCTGTGCTGCACAAACAGGCAGCTTCTACTTGCATGAGTCAGAAATAATAACAAAATCCCTTTTGCATATGCAGTCTAGAATTCTACCCACATTTAATAGTGCAAATAGCTTTCTGTTTAAATGACTACTTTCCGTTATGGGAAATCAGAAGTCTTTTTTCAGATTTATTTGAGTTTACGTTTTCATCTAACCAGGCACAATTGATATTCTTGAAATATTTGAATAAAAATCATTCAACTATTTATAAAACCGTAAAATGCGAATCAAATATTTTACTGGCAACTTGCCATGATGCTTGTATCCTTCTTATTAAGTATCATAGCATCTGAATCTGTAGTACAGATAGAAATCTGAAATTTGTCAGGGAAGTCTGGTGACCTGTGAAAATCAGTTTGTATTTGGCCAGGAGAGTTTAAAGCACTCCTCTGCATACGAAGGCTGTATTCGCATGAACAACAGAAAGATGACATAACTAATGATCCATCAACATTTTATCTCCCTCCTGCCTCTGTATGTATACAAGTTTAGTGGAAGTTTCCACTTAGTGCATGTCCTGGTGCTATCGAAATGTAGCAGAAAAAAGAAAATAAAGTTAAGATAAAAGAATGTAGAGATAGTTTTCTAGATGAGAGAGAGACACGACAAGAACTTCAAAACCAGCATTTTCATCTCAAAGTTGTCAGAGTATTTATTATGTAACAAATGCATCCATATGGAAATCATACCTTCTCATGTTGTCAAAGTGACATGGAAAATGTTACAGTTTTCTCCAGGGGAAGAAGCAGGCTTGTGTCCTCAGGACTGGAAATCCATCTCTTCATAGTCCTGAGGAAATCAGAAGCATGCAGGAGTGTATATTTGTGAATGGTTCTACTGGAGAAAAATAATTTGTGCAGCTATACTGATGCCTATTGCAAAAGAATAAAGTGTAAATATATTATATATCAGTGCAGAAAAAAAACAGAATGTCACTGTCTACAGCAGATAACCTAATACCTTTTATGAAAATCTTCAGTATGGTTTGTTGTTTGTTTTGTTTGGGTTTCTTTTATTTAATGAGATTCTGTTAAAAAACAAGTAATTGGTATCTATAAAGAAAACACTGTGTGCAAAAGAGAGAAGTAACTATACTTTGGGCAGTTTTTTTGCAATCACACTAAGTTTATGTAGATGTACTATTCTGGGTGCGTGGGCAAATGAACATGAATGTGTGCTGTTCCATTCCATTTACTTAAAAAAATATTGCCTGCAGTTTCATTGCAAAACAATACAATAGCAATATTAATTCAAGATAAACACAGAATTGCTGTTAACATACTACTTTCTAATACCAAAAGTTTTGCTATTAAAAATAGATAAATAAATACAAAAAACTTTCCTTTGATTTTCTTATTAGAAGTCTAGAATATGTAATTTTGAAATCTAGATCCAAGTTTGTTCTGACTCCCTTTTATGCCTATCAAATTGCACGGCTAGTTATGGATGACATTTCAGCTGTCTGCTAGCACAAGGTTACTATTAAATTCTATGTCAATTAGAAATGCCTTGTGTTTCACTCTCCTTCATATTTAAATGATTATGAGAACACTTGAACAGAACCTGCACAGGTGATTTTTAATCTGTAACTATCGTTATCTACTTTTTCATAGTCCAATTCACTGGGTAGCCAATCATATTTTTGCTCAGTAGAAAGGAGATTTTAATAATCCAAAACATTTCAGCCTTATACTCTCTGCATTATTATTCAGTCAGGTACAGGACAAAAGAACAGAATATTCTGCTAACAGAAGATATTACTCGCTCTGAGTAGTGCTAAAGTGCTAAAAAGTCACTTTTCCCATTGCTTGCAAGAATAATAGATTTCTTATAGAATCACTAACTTTTATTATGTCCTAATCCTTATGTGGATATCAATTAAGTACAGGTATTCTACGAACGGTTTTCAGTTCTCATTTTTCTATCAGACAAGTGTTCTCTGAAAAAATGTTAGGAACACTTTAGAACTTAATCTTAGTTCAATACATCTTCAAAACACATATTTGATAGCTTCATCTGGTTTTCGTTCTAGTTAAAATATTCCATTTTTATAAAGAACGAAACAAACCACAAGACTAAAGACATTTGTCTTCTGAGTTATTGTTTATTCAGTATCCAGTTTCAGAAACAGGGGGTAGGAGGTGCATGTAGGATGTGGGTGTGAGAAATGTCTATATCCAGAAAGGCAAGTTACATGCATAAAAAAAGTACTATGAGATTAAGAACGTCCTTGATATGACCATGAGGCTAACAGCCTGGAATGTGGACTGTTGGAAGAATATTGAGATGTAAAGGAAGATCCAGGAAAGAATGTTTTTGAAGGCATATTTCTCTTTATTTTCTCTTCTAGATCTCTCTACACATTTTTAATTACCCAGAGCTGCCTGTGAGAGCTAAGAAAATACTGAGGAAACAAGGAGGAGGATTTATTTAAATATCCTAAATGCTGAATTTACTCTTTCTAAACAAACTGCTTTATATATAAGGATAGTTGAACTGCAATTGCTCCCACAAAATTATTCTTGCATTTTATTTACAAGATTATGCAGAAATAGTCCCTAAAACCACAAATTTGAAGGATGATACTCTTTGTATCAGTAGTACTCGCTCATTGTTACTGAGCTAGGAAAGAAAAATGTTGTATCTTACTGCGTGTCAAGAGAGCATATTCTCCTTATTCTGTAACTTATCTAAAGTTAGATAAGACTGCAAATTAGCCCTTTTTTTTCATAGGCAAAAACAGAGAACATAAGGAAGACATCAGAACATCTTTTTATAGGATGGTTTCCATTCACTAAGGACTCTGGGGTCACTTACTGTATGGAAAGTTACCATAAGGGTTTTGCCTGAAACTGAGGCAAAATGTGTACTGAGCTGTAGCAAATAACATGCAAGTTTTCCAATGGGCAATTGCCTAGTAGGCACCAAACCACGGACTCATTTCCAGAAAGAAACTACATGCTCATTTTCAGTTGTTAATTAAGATGGATCTCGAAAAGGAAGAGGCACCTGCAAGTTTGATTTTCTGTCACATGTCCAAACTTCACTTTGATTTAGTCAAAAGTTTTTCAAATCTTGTAACATAATATTATTACTGCATCACTGGGTTACTGTACAGGCTGTCACATGTGAGTGTCTATCAACAAGCTGTACTTCATTATTTTGCACCACAGATCTGCTGTGAGTCATTATGAGTCATTAAGTGATCAGAGTCATTTGTACAGAACTGCAGCTTCTACATTTTTCATCTCACTGACTATTTTTGGACATGGGATATGTTTCCATATTTGTGTTGTATATATATAAACACTAATCACAGTAATCCAGTGTGAATATATTAATATAGATTAATACAGAGTTTGTAATTATGATGAGCTTCATTCCATGAAAACTTGATGATACTAAAAATTCTCTCTTGCTTTGTATGTGTGAGGAATGATGGAGGGTTGGGGGTTTTTTTACATGATTACCTGAATGCTTTGCTTTACAGCTGATACTAATGAATATAACATGATTCAGTCATTCATTTGGTGTTTACATTGTCCTCTAAATGTCCTTGAGAATACGAGTCAATCCTAGCAAGTGCTTGATGGCTCTCAGTGAAAGTCAGTGAATGTAGTAGAAGCTCAGTACTTCACATAACTCTTTGCAGAACTGAAACAAAAACAAATATGCCCCAGAGTATTCACACTGAAATTGCTCTGATTCAAATGCAGTTAGTCACAGCACTTCAAGGAGAAGTAAGAGATTTATTTCCTCAAAACAGTCAAACAGACAGATATATCTATATGCATACATATTTATGTAAAATCTCTCATACTGCTGATATTTAGAAAGGTGCTAAAATACTGCTTTAGTAAAGACAGTACTCGGAAAATAAATACATGTTCATACCATTTCATCAAAAGATACAGTTGAAAAAAATCTTGAAATCAGACCTTGAAATGCATGGGTGTGTTCTATGATCTATTTTTCTAAATAAAAGTAACTAAAGTCATTAAGCTATGATTTTAATAACCCAACAGCAGTTGAATACTGACCAGAAATTGATCCATGAACTAAAAGCAAGGATAGTTTTCCTTCAAATCAGAGCTTAAAGTGGATTTTCCTTAAGCATACAATTCTTTTTTTGTAGATACAATCTGTTCTATTTCATTCTGTCTCTGGAAACAAAGTGATTGCTAAGCTCCACAGCCCCTTCTGAGCCAGTATTTATATCTTATATTTCAACGGAGGTTGAAAAACTGCACCTTAGACTCACTAACAAGTTTTCCTGTCCTGTCTTTCTGAGACTATTAGAATAAAAACTGGAGCAAGACAAAGACTATATAAAGAGGAGGATGATCTCTTGGTCTTTATCTGAATAGGAGTAGACACTTTATTTGAAAGATGGTAGCACTTAAGCACAGGATGCAGCGCTGAAATATTGCGTCAAGGCACATTCCAACTGATTATCCTTGCAGTCTAAACAATTTCCTTTTTATAAGTCAAAGTGAAGGTGACTGTTTTACAAAGATGCTTTTCTGGTTGAATTATAAATGCAAATGGAAAGAGAATCTGTGTTCAGAACCCAAGACCCATACTGAATATAAAGGCTTGACAATGTAAGTATCAGGCTGGTGCAAAAAACAAATGAGATTTATTCCGTTACACTGGCTTCTCACTATATCTTGCAGAGGCTATTTTTGTCTCCTTCCATCAGCACTTACTGTTATTAAAGCACTGGCAAAAAGCTTTCATCAGAATTGATGGAAGCTGGTTTATGTATAAGTTTATCCCAAACCATCCAATTCTTATACGTTATTCTGCTACCCTTATTCACTTTTGGAAATAGAGAGGCAATATGCCATCAATAATAATTATTATGCTTAAGCTTTATAGGAACTGTTCCAGAATTTCCAGATTATCTATACTTTCCAAGAATCCCTTCTGATTTCCCAGTGTACTGGAATAGCATTTTTGCATTATTTATGTGCCAGATCTTCAGCTGGTCTAAATCAGTGTAATTGTACTAAATCCAGTGGATTTATACTGTTGTACAACAGCAAGGGACCTGGATTATTTTCTGTTCTTCAGAAAGTAAACTGATTATTGACTTTATCTGAAATCAGTGGGACTATTCCTGGAACAAACTACTGAGCTGTGGAGTGCTAACACCTGATACAAGCTCCTAAAAAACTCTCTCATGATAAATAAAAATATGCATGTCTTACAAGCACTCTATGGAGTTCCATCCGAAGTATCCATAACACTACTTTTCTGTGGTAGGTAGATTAATGTAATTTTAAATGAGACAAAATTTTGTATTGTCACTTGAAGATGGAATTTAAAAATAATAAGGCTGAGAGGAAAATTAAAATCATCCCTCATACTGGTGTTTATTCTCATAGAATTTCATAGCATCAATCAGTCACTGAACCTACTGCTCATATTAACCTCAGGCAGAAATGCAAAAAAAGATGAATAATATTTCCCACAACACAAAATCTAAACCTTCTTAGTAGACAGTCCTCTGCTATAAATAAATTAAAATACTGCTATAGCACAGTAGTAACACCTTGAATAAGATCTTAAATCTTGGAATCATAGAATGCTTTTGGTTGAAAAAGACCTTGAAGATCATCTAGTTCCACTCTCCCTGGTATGGGCAGGGACATTTTCCACTAGATTGAGTTGCTCAAAGACACATCCAACCTGGCCTTGAACACTTCTGGGGATGAAGGATCTGCAACCTGTCTAGTGCCTCACCACTCTCACAGTAAATATCTTTTCCTTATGTGTAATGTACATCTACCTTCTTTCAACTTAAATCCATTACCCCTCATTCTATCACTACAAGTCCTTTCCACCCCCTTTCCATCTTTCCTGTAGGCCCTCTTTAAGCATTAGAAGGCTTCTATAACTTCTCCCTGGAGCCTTTTCTTTTCTAGGTTAAACAACCCAAACACTCTCAGCCCTGTCTAATAAGAAAGGTGTTCGAGATCCCAGTCACCTTCATGGCCCTCCTCTGCATCTGCTTGAGCGGGTCCATGCTTTTATTATGTTGAGGGTCCCACATTTGAACATAGTCCTCCAGAGGGGGGGGTCTCACAAGAGCAGAGTGGGGGGCGGGAGAATCACCTCCCTTGACTTTCTCTCCATGTTTCTTTTGCATACTTTATGGACATAGAAGGGAGAAACTCATCTGAACATACATGCAATTAATTTTGTGCCATGATAATTTTTTAAATTCTGTTATTTTAATTAATGGGCATTTTTTATGTTGGTCACGGTAGTCAATATATGCTTACCTTGGTAAAAGCATGAAAGTCACTAAGATAAAATTATCCGAACAATTGTTGGTTTGTCTGAAATCTAGAAAGAGGCACTTTTGAAGCCACTGTATGTTATTTGATGCTGTCTTTTATGTTTATGATTTCATAATTCAGAGACAAGACTGTACGAAAATTTCCAGTCCATTTCAATACAAACTAAGAAATGGGTTAAGTTAATTCACCTTCAGCGACAAGTTTTTTAACTTTTATTTTCTACATCTGATTCTATGAGAACAAATTTTTCCATCCATTAAGGCAAAAATAGTGAACAAAATATATGTCACTGAGGAAAGTGAGAAAGTCATATCTCCCTAAAGCCTCCAGTGTTTTGAAAATCTGTGGTATAATATATTAACTTCTAGTTTCAATTAGCATGGTTTATTATCCCTCAAGGTCAATACTTTAATTCAAACTTCATTAATTATAATTTCACCTCAGCAAAAGTCATTATCTAATTATTATTTAATTGTATGTTACTGTTAGCTAGCTTAATAAGGCAGTTGAGGGTAGACAATATAGGAGGCTTTAAGTAAAGCTGAATTTAATTGTTTCTTTCAATGAACTTCGTTTTAAGAAATTATGATAACAATAACTAGCCAATGGTGAGTAAAATAATGAGGTAAGATAGGTCTATGGGGAACTAAGAAAGGTTCTGTGGTATATCTCTTTGACACAAGTTATGCCTCAAAAACTTTACGTTTTGTTTCCCAGTAAAGAGGTTCTAATTCAGGCATTGAAAATACAGCTTAAGCAGAGACTTGAATGGATATGCAATGGTCAGCTGAGAACTTCTTACTAGAAAACTGAATGGTGAGTGGGTACAACTGTGATCTCATCTGTATTACACCATGGACGAAAGGCTATGACTTCTTCACTGGTTATGGTCAATAATAGCCTTTTAGGTTATTTTGTAAGCTACTTTCTTCACTGCACACAATTGAATTGGGCATGGTTTAAGCAGAGGTTTATAGAGAACAGTCCAGTGTGGTGTGTTGTAGTCAAAGATGAAAGAATCTCCCATTAGGTTGTGTCCTTGTCCTTCTACTTCATTTTTATTATACCATTGCCACTGCCTAGTCCATAATGAAAATTCAGTTACTTCTGTTACCACTAGATGGAGATCTAAGGAATTTGCAGAGTGATTACTCCGTGATTACTCTGTGATTACAGTAACAGAAAATGCACTTTCAGATATATTACTTGCCAAAAATTCATGATATAATATGTAAAACTTTTTTTTTCACACCTGACTCTATCTGCCAAGATTGAATTGGAGTTAAAAAGCCAGGGGAAGTAGACTCTCTTTTCGGAGGGTTGGGCTGTCTGAGTTCTTTTTTGTAATTCTCCTTTTCAGACTGTCAGAGGCTCTTACTACAAGTGAAAAGTTTAATTACTACAGTTGCAAGGATCGTCACTCACGGCAGGGAAGATGAGTAGTGTAGAGCTATTAAATAAAGGATACTTAGAGTTATTTTTAAAAGTAGCTATGACAAAAGTACTACTGTTCTTTAGGATGATAAAAATGACTCGTAAATATTTTTGCTGTGATTCAGAATAAATGCCCTTCTCCCAAGTTCATGTACTTAACATTTAATATCCTTTGATACCTCAAAGGTACTGCTAACTGCAGCTTTGCTGGTACCCATAGATTTACAATTCATAAATTAAATTTGGAATTTATGTATTATTTTGACTATATGCAGCTAACCAAAAGATAGGAATAAAATCTTCAAATACTCATTTTTATATGGATATGAACGAAACGTGATCAGCTGGCCAGGTTCAAAATCTTTTTCTGCTTTCCCTCTATGAAAATATGGATGTTCAATAAGAACAAGCATATTTGCTCATACAAAAGAATGTATTTCACCTCAAATAATTATCAGAAGTGTTATTCTGGTGTTTTGCACAACTCACCTAGCCAAGGAAGTGAAAAAGCAAGAAGTTATGTAGCTTTGCAACTAATCCAGACTCTACCTTTCTAATAATAACTATGAACTCAATATTCTTATTTGTAAATTAACTGCAAAAGTCAAGAAATATTTGTTTCATTGTCCCTTGACTTACGTTAATGGCACAACAAATATTTATACTCTGATCTTTATTTACAGTATTTCCTTTGATTCATGTCATTTAGTCAAAGCGTCCACCTGGGAGATCTACCAATACAGAATGGCTTTGTCTTTTTCTCAGGTTTTCCTAAAAAATTCAGTGCTTCCTTTAGACATTTATGATGTCGTTGTTGCAGGTACCCAACTGTGTAAGTCCTTTCCCCAACATCTGTATAAATCAGGTACTTTGCCCACAGACTGTATATGATAACACATTTCCTTCAATGAACCAAAACTTCATAAAATCCTTTCTTCATGTGGCATTATTTCAAGAAATTTCCTAGTTCTTGATCTTCTTTAACATAATGTTTCCATACTGTAAAGGAAGATTTGGTAACTGACGATGGACTAGCTAAGGACTAGGATGTACGTTATAAATCGTAAAATATGATGGAAATTTTGCAAGTATCACTTACTTAGTTTCATTTCTACCAATACTACAAAAGAATCTTTATCCTGAGAATTTACCTATGATGGAACTGATTGAAAAAGAATGAAAGTGAAATTGTTTGAGGCTGGACGTTAAAGAATATCTCCAAAATAATGTATGATATTGACAACTTGATCAAATTATTTAATTATTTACCTTTTTAGAAAGCTTCTCCTCCCCTGCCCCTTCTCCCTCCCACCCCTCGGTGAATCACTGTGGTGGCTCATCTCTAGGTACATTGTGAGAAACACAATTTTTAATTTTCAGAAATCTCTCACCACTGCTTCTCAACACCATCATATTTAACAATCTTCTTAATGACTACTGTCAAATAATGACATGATACACATTTAATGAACACTACTATGAACTCTTTTCTTAGCATAGGACTGCTTTTCTAAAATTAGTGAAGCACTAGCATGTTGGAGGAAGTCTTTTCAGAAAAAAACCCACTTAATCATCCAGCTACTCGTTTTAATGATGAAACTAAAGTTCTATTGAAATGTAATCACATATTTGCAGTATCTCAATGAATCTTAATTGTGATTTCATAATTCGTGGCTTTGAGTATACTCTGACATAGTACCTAGATGGACTCCGAACAGGTTTTTCAGTTTTAACCTTTTTTTTATTCATGAACGTCAGAGAAATTTTATGATTAGGTTTAGCTATATCCATAAGTTACTATAATCAAATGTCTAACTTTATTTCTAATACAATATCTCAAGGTATAAACCCTCATTTAAAGCTGAACATAGTGTAAGTAGATGGAAAGATGACTAGTTACTTCACTGTGTACACGCTCGTATTCTGCCAAAACAGAATTGCTGTATTTAACTGAATTTTGTTTAGTCTAGTTGCACAAGGAGACTATTTTGCTGGAAATACATTGAACAAAGTGTAAACAGTTTCTTTTCCCGTTTAAAAAAAAACAAAAACAAAAACAAAAACAAAAACAAAAACAAAAACAAGAAACTCTCAACAAACCAAAATATAAACTCAGAAAACTCCATAGTCCCTTTGATGATGACTACAAACCAAAGTAAAGATCAAGATTTTGTTAGGTATTTGATTAATGTGAGTGTTCCAAAATCATTCCAAAATCATTGGGAAGAGTACATCAGGTAAAGGTGAAAATACCTGTCCAGTGTGTTTGGCACACATGTAGAAGCCTAATGAGGTGGAGTTGTCTTTAATACAGAGAGGAGAGAATTTGAAAATCTGAATATTTTGGGAATTGCTTGCTTACTTATTAGACTCAAATGAATGATAGCTACATCAAACTTACTATATCTGACAATCTCTTATTACTATACTTTATTATTTTGTTGGTGGGAACATGGGAAAGACTATGTGATTTGGTACAAGTAGCAAGCACAGAAGGAGTCACAAGAGACAAACCTGACTTCCAAAAAGATCTTAACAGTTTTACAAAGAATGAAAAAAAATAACACGTGACATAAGATTGCTGCACCTGCTTTTATTTACCTTTGAGAGATACCTACAGAAGCAGTAGGCATCACTTAAGAGTCTCAGTGTAAGTTAGAACACTTCCTTAGCATAGTAGTGAGATGGAGAACGGAAATGATAAACTTTTAAAATCCACTGCTACGTATTTTGTCAAAACTCTTAAGTAAATAGTTCAAAAATGGAGAAGTCTGCAGAGGCAGAATTGGATACAGACTAGGGAATTCTCCAGAATACTTTGTGTGTTCAGATATTCCTGTGGATATCTACATTTGTGTATTGGCTTTGTGTGGCAATGTTTTGAAGCAGGGCAAGAGCTACATGCATGGTTTCTGTGAGAAGCTGCTAGAAGCTTCCCCCATGTCCTATAGAGCCAAACCAGCCAGGCTAAGACCATCAGTAACAGTGGTAGTGTCTCTGTGAAAACTTATTTAAGAAGGAGGAAAAGTTGCTGTGCAACAGCAACTGCAGCCAGAGGGGAGTGAGGATATGTGAAACAGAATTGTTTCTTTTATAAAAATTAAGAAATAGAGACTTCCAAGGTGCAATATACCTGCCCTGTATTGAACATATTCAGATGTTTTGAACATGTTCAGAGCAAGATTAAATGCTTATTACTATCTGTTCATTAAAAGGGAAGCCAAAGGTGGCTAATTCAGGCATCATGAAGTCCAAAAATGATCAGCGGAATCACAGCATGGGTAATATTATAAAAACTACTCAGTCCAATTTTCTAATTTAGGCACTTATGAATTAACATCCAACATTTTTCCAGTTAAACTCTCCTTCAAGAACCCTTAAGAGCTTTTGCCACTTAGAGAGAAACTATAGCAGAGCCCTGAAGTCAAGCGTTTCCACTTACAAATTCAGTTATCAGCAAGAAAGTCAGAAAATGTGTATACCAGAAACAAGGATTTTTTGTCTCTGAAGGGGACCCTAAAGGTACTAGATACTTTTTATTGAGCATGAAGGTTCCTTCACAGCAGAAGCAAATAAAACAAATTGCATGGTGTCAGCTAACCTCCCTAGTAATTTTGCAGACAAAATGAGACCTGAAATATTTAGAATTCGTAAGTGTATTAATTATAATATAATTCATCTTAGTTTGCCTTACATCCCAAAATAATTATACTAAAATGATGTAACCAGCAACAGTATTTTATCAATACTGTGATTGAATAGCTAGGTGCAATGCTTAAGAATTTTACATAAATGAGCAATATAACGACAAAAGAGGTAAAGAGCTATGTGTATAGTTGCACACGGGAAGCACCTAAGTGACAAAAGTTGCACAATTGCCAATAGCGGCAAAAGTGACTGCAAATATACATACCCTCTTACTGAGTGCAGAAGGATGACCGGCAAAAATGACAGTAACATACGGAGTATCAAGAGTTCCAAGAACACTTAAGGATGCTGTGAAGGACACTATCAAAAGCCTTACTAAAATCCAGAAAAAACTGCACTGATTTCCTATCAACCACGAGGTGGGTAATCTTATCATAGAAGGATGTCAAGTTGGCTGAACAGGACTTTCTCTTTGTGAACCAATGTTGACTGTGTCTGATGACTGCATTGTTCTTTAAAAGTCTTTCAGCAGCCCCTAGTATGATCTCCTCCATAATTTTCCCAGTGCTGAGGTTTAACTAACAAGTCTCTATTTTCCTGGGTGTTTCCTCATGCCCTTCTTGTAAAATGGAATAACATGGGCTAGCTTCCAGTCAGTGGAGACCTATCCAGACTTCCCAGACCATTGATACATGATTGAAAGGAATCCTGCCATAACATCCAATAGCTCCTTCAGTCCTCTGGAATGAATTCCATCAGGCCCCAAGGACTTGTGAATATTCAGCTGATACAGCTAATCCCTTACAGTTTTTGTGTCCACAAATGGAATGTCACTGTTCCTGCATTCATGCTCCTCTGGTTCAAAGGACTGGGCAGTCCAAGATCTATCAGTATTATTAAAGCCTGAGGCAAAAACCAGCATTGAGTGCCTCTGCTTTTTCTTCACCGTTATTAGTTAGATGACCATTTTCAGCAAGTATTTGTCCAATGTTTTCCTTGGACTTCCTCTTGCAATTGGCACATTTAAAAAAATACTATCTGAAGCAAAACAATCTAGTTTCAACTCTAATTGAGCTGTGGTGTTTTATGTGTTTTCCCTGCATAAGCAAATAGAGACCCTTCAATTTTCCTGAAAAGCCTGGCCTTGCTTCCAGATATCGTAAAATTTCCTTTTCCTCCTGAGTTCCAAGAGCTCCCTGTTGAGTCAAGCTGGTCTGCTGTACCACTTCCTTGTTTCAAATAACAGTATCCATATTGTAATGGACTACATACTGTAGTAATTACATTCTAGGTTAAGAATGTCTTGTATGGAAGTGGAGAATTTCTACCACAAAATAGCCTACATAGAAACTAAACTGCACAGCCTAGAGAAGGTCAGCAAAATACAGTCAATTCCTCTGAAGCATTTTTAATAAAGTTTTGCCACATATTGAGATATGACAGGGAAAAAAATGCGATGGTCTGATAAGCCCATTTTCCCATCAGTTTTTTTTCCAGCATCATGGTAATATTTTCTCTCTTACCAAGCTAAACAATGCTGAAAAATAGATGGTTACATTTATTAGAATCTCAGCAAATCCAAGAAACCTTCTCTGTCAGTGTTTATTTCATGACTACAGATGTAACTTATTTACCAGCACACGAGCAGGATAACTTTTTATTAAGAAAAAAAAGACTGAGGAATATCTGAAGAATGGTACAGAATACCCTTGGTCTTCTACTCAGTTAGTGAAACTTTCCAGTGCAGTATGAGATTATTGAAATGTTGCATCTAATCTTATTTACCATTCCCACATCACTTTTGGTAGAAATATAAAAATGAATTAGTATTACATATATTTTTATTTAAGTATTTTGAAGGTGTCCCTATTTTTTTTATTATTGAGAATAATTAAAGTCCAAAATGTCTCAGAGAAACACTGAATCTTGGATAAAACAGACACAATAGCTCATCAGTATAGTACAACCTGAAAATAGATCTGTTATTTTATCATATATGTCCTATATACCACAGAAATAAAAAGGTTAATAAGAATAACTCTCACTTCTGCCATGTGTAGAAAAACTTGAAAGAAAAGGTCCAATGTATAATTGCTCTGGTTGATAGATACATGAAAAGGTTATTATGTGAGTGGTGCAGGTAGTACTTTACATACGGATTTACTTGGGTTTTATGTGAAGATTTTATGTACAGAATTATTTTTAAACCTTTCTTAGCTCTCATTGCTCACTGAACCATTCGGAAGACTGTCCTCCTTGACAAAAGAAGATGTCATTTCAAAGTAACTTACAGACAAAATCTTGTTCATGGTTTGAATACTAAACTACAGTCTCACTGAATTTAATGAAATCGCTTTTGTGGAAAAGTATGATCTAGTACCTGTATAGCAAATGTGGTTATACAATTCATAGTTCTTTACCTTATGTGTAGTTTGATAATAGTCACAGTGCACGAAAGGTGAATAACTGGAACTTCTCAGAGGATTAGTGCTGAGCATTTTTCATTAAGTTGATTCATTTCAAGTACCTTGTCCACCTTGCACTACATCAAGTGTATCAAGTATCATTCAGCATCTCTTCTGGATTACGTAAAATAAATTGCTTTGCTTTTCAGATCTGCAAGCTATGAAATGGTAAGTATTTGGGTAATCAATGCTGTCTTCACTTTTATCACGCTTATTTAATGGTAGAGTAGAATGTGAGTGCAAAGTGTGATGCAGAAACGTGCTTATGTGATTTATAAAGTTACCTCTCCTGAGTCTAATACATCGTTAAAACCAAATAAACTGTGAAGTGTAGCAGCATAGCTGTAAATATTGTCTTTCCAGTTCCAGTGGAAAAAAACCAACATATTTCTGTTGGAGATTTCACACATGCGGCAATAGCAATATAAACAAAATAATAATTCTCAAAATCTGTGAATCTTAAGCTGTTACAAAACTTAGGAAAGAGAAAAAACTTTTAAGTCATTCTGAAATATATTAATTCTTTTTGAATAGTCAAGTGTTTAACAAACTTCTCAGAAATAAGCTAATTAAAAAAAAAGGAAAACCACACTTTTATTCATTAAATGACAATCATATAACTCCAACTGTTAGCTATAAAAGCTTTTAATAGATTGCATGGCGTATTGCTGTCCTTCTACATCAAGAGCAGCTGCATGTAAGGCTGTTGCTTCAGATTGTATGGCATGATTTGCCCCAAGCGGATGGCTTTAGAATTCAGATGTGGTGGTACTGTATCATAGCATCTGGTCCACTGTCCTGACAGTAATAAGATCATACAATTCATATCCTTAAAGTTTGTGAAGAAAAATGCTTAACTGCCATTCAGGGAGAAAGTCTTCCTTAATTTTCCTTAGTCAGTAGTTGATCTAGGACCTGAAACTTGGAGGTTTTATTTCCCTTTGTGCATGTGCATGTCCATGCACGTGTACTGTGTGTGTGTGTATGTATGTGTGCAGGTGTTATATGATGGGCCAGTTAGTACCTTGTTACCCCATAAATAGACATTTTTTTTTTAATTCTTTTACAAGATCCTACAGAAATAGCATCTGGATAGCTAGCAAAGGGAAAAGCTGTGATTTCTCTCACACTGTAGTATTTCTACAAAGATAATATGAGAAAGTTAAATTGGTCTTTAAGCTCTTAGATGAGGCTAGCTTAAGAAGGTTGTCTATGCAAACCATTGATATATACATACTAGGCAGCAGTCAGAACATGCTTGCCTCATTCAGATAAATGTTCCCTAGGTATGACCTGAGCAATGGAATAATTTGACTTTGTGTTGACAGTCTTAGGCTGTAGAAAAGACATTATCATCTTTGCAAATATGTATTCTGTCTTGTCTTGGAATATAATATATACTATATAGCAGTGTCAGTACTGTAATTATCTGCAGTGTCAGTACGCATTATCTGCAGGATTATTTCTCCATATAATGAAATACCTATTTTGCATGTATCAGCATCAAAAATTTCTGTGATAATTAGAACTTGCATTATTTGTATTTTGGTTTAAGTTTTGTTTATTTGTTTATGGCAGGGAAGGTTATGGTTTTACCCACATATTTACTATAATTTTTGTTTTGGTCTCCTTAAACCAAGCTGTCACCAGTCAGAGCAGGTAGTGAAAGTCACATGCAAATAGTATACATGTTAGAACATGTATGCATATGAACATGCAAGTATCTCTGTAAAGAGATGATTTTGCAAGTTGTCACTGTAGCAAGAGATAACATAAATGATAAAATAAAACAATGACGTTAGGAATATCAGACAGATATTAATGTAAGACTTCAGAGTGTCAGCTATTAAAACAAAGAACATAGTTTGGAAATAACCTCTTCCCAATAAAAGTGTAAAATGTTTGTTCTCATTTCATCTCTGTTTCCCACATAAAATAAAATAATTCTATTTCTTATCAAAATTTCGTAAGGATGACAACTGCATATTTTTATATTACCTGAAGTCATTAATCAATTTAACAAATCTAATCTCTTCAGCCTTTTGCATGCACATACTGCGTGACAGTGTTTGTCAAAATTCTTAGACTATAAAACTACCAAGAAAAGGAGGGGAACTATGTTAAAAAAAAGCTAAACATTCTCTGCAAACAAAAAATAGAAATGCTGTCCACAACCTCTGAATATATTTTCTTCTAGTAGATAGCTACTTCGTACATGTTTTTTGCCATGCCTATTTTAGAAATTTTGACTTTCTTATATTCTCCTAATCTATTAATCGCTCTTATCAATATCCTCCCCTAGCTTCAGGATAAATAAAATCAAGTTTATTTACTTTCCTTTAATTGATATATAGCTGTATTAGTCTCACTTTCCATCTCTGCATCTGTTTAATTTCAGATATTTATTCCTGCACCTGGATGATCAGAGTAGTTTATGAAAAACATTTTGCTGTGGTATGGAAATCACTATTTCACTTTCTCTGTTGGATATACTTCAGGTGAATCTTTTTACTGTCACATTTATTTGCAAATCTGATTTCTATTGGTGGCACATTGTTCTATTAATAATGTGGCCTACTTATCCTCTTCATTATTTATCTCCAGAGAGAAGTTGCTATCTTATAGCTGAAATTCATTTTATGTTTGACTTTGACATTCTATGCCTGCATGTTGCCCTAGTTCAGTATAATCAAGGTCAGTTGTTTCTTTTCATGTGATATTCCAGTCTTTCTCCATGTTAGCATTAGCTCCCAACTTTGTGATAGTGTTTCTTCACATGGACTTTTTTATATACAGTAGTATGAGGGATTGGAACCTCCCTCCTGTTGAATCCCTTTGCACATTTTAAAAAAGTCAAAACTACCTGTACTGTGGGTGTGAAACCTCCTCTCATTATGAGCTGGAATGTTTATTTGTGAAAAGCACAGCATTTGACACATGTAATTAAAAATACTAAACATTTCAAAGCAATCCTGATATACAACTAGTCAAAGAGCTCAGGATTCTCATAAATTATTTTTACACTGTGATCTTTTACATTTCTTTGAAGATTATTCATTTTTAATACAAACAAGAAGTCTTAAATATAATATAATTGAGATGCTCTTTGCAACTGTCTTTTCAAACGCAATAGCATGTGGACGTGTCTTAACAAACATTTTTTAAGTCTTTGATTAAGCCTTTCCTTGTTAAGTTCAAAGACTTCAAGCACACGGAAAGTGAACAACACGTAAATATTATTGTCAGCCATTTTTTTTTTCTCCCTGGTGACAGCTATGAAATGAAATTCCTATTACATTTTTCAGCTGAGATCTGGGTTGTACATTAAAGAATCCCAAAAGACTGATGCAAACAGATATTCTACATTGTATGCATGATAAGCATTTTGCCTCTGGGATAGCTGTCATCTGAGTACAAAATGTATTAGATTTACATTCTGAATGTATAATCGTTATTATAATGTTTCATATCAATAAATTAAAAGATAACAGTTATGATAAGAAAGCAGCAAAGTAACATTTCAAAGTAAGTTTATTTCCATATTTCCCTTACCAAGAAGCACTCAATCATATATCTTAGGAAAAAAACCCTAAAGGCAAATAAACATATAGGCAGGATTGTGTGGGTTTGCTTTTTTTCCTTGAAATGCTTGCTTGGTGGTTTGTTTCTCGATTATGTGATAGTTTCCCATATTAGTTGTGGATAAAAAGTAAAATCACTGTTTAGATTATTGCATATTGTTTTGATATTCCCACAGTTTCCACAACAGAAGGCATGTCTTCCTTTGCTAAATTCCTGCCTGGACAACTAAATTTCTGGATTCTCTATAAGGTTTCATTTCGAGCATTCACTTTCTTTCTTTCTGACTGTAGTTTTACTTTCTTCTTCTAAGCAGTAAGTAATCTCAACTACGAAATGGTTCAATTTCATTCAGATCTTGTTGAGATTCAGTGATATGCTAGAAAAATTTTGACATGTCACCCCACTGGAGACAACCAAAAAGAAAACATAGCTCCTGGGTGTTACCCGGTGGCAAATGCCCTCAATTATTTCTGCTAATTTGAAATGTTCTGCTCTCAGAAACGCATTCTGGAGAATGTTCTTATTAAAAGTTCAGTTAGAGAAAACAGTTCATTATTACCCAGCAAGTTCTAAAGAAAATAATTTTAAAAGAAAGGACTTAATTACCTCTTCTTTTTAATAAATAATTCCATTAAAGTACACCTGCTGATTTACAGCCAAGTTGGAACCAAGTATTTTAATAATGTTTGTTTGGTAATTTTTTCGATATAAATATGAAAGTTCTAAGTATATCTTACATGAATTTTCTGTGGCACACTGTATATTTAGAAATAAAAGTCTTTATAAGATGTAGCAAATTTGATTGTCTGTAATGGGAATCGAAACATTCAGTGAGATAGGATTTTACTGCACACCTACAGAAAGGAAATTCCATGTTTATTATATTTATGTCTATGAAAGGGAAATTAAAGAGGTGAAGTACAATAATGACCAAAGTTGGAAACAACATATATGATATCTAAGCTTTCCTTCTTCTGTATCACTGTAGACCCCTCACACAAAATTCCCACATATTGCCTAGTTACTTCTCACAGTCTGCATTGTGAGCTGCTACAATCTACCAGTTCAAACAATGCATTGTTTCCTGGAGGACTGTGGCCTTTACTCAAGCAGTCCTCCAGGGGGTAGATGCCATCACCCAGGTCTTAAACTGCAGGCCTTCCCATCGATGGGACAATTATGACATTACCTGTGGAAGCTGGCCTGTGGTCCAGGCTCTGAGTCACCAGATGAAGGAGTTATGGGAGGAGGTGAGCAGGTTGTGTAGCAACAGGGGGTTGTCATTGTCTCTTCACAGAGACCCTGCAAAGAAAAAAGCCTGAACAGCACAGTGTAAGGAAGCAAGGATAGCAAGAGGCTATACTTGAACAAGTGGATAATTGAGAATCCAGAGATGGAAATGCTTGGAAGCTTGTGACTTCTGGTACCAGGAGAAAGCCTTCACTTTCAGATCTGAATTTACAGAATTAGTGCAGTGCCCTAATCAGCAATGAGGGAAATTGGGCTCTCTGAAGGAAAGGTTTGGAGCTAGCTGAATGAAAATAGATGGTCTTCTTCTCCTTCCCACAGGTGGAGAGAAAAGGACCTGTAAATCAGTGACTGTAAGTGCAGCTGGTGGTGCAGGTAGCAGTTTGGTTTTTATGACAATGGATCACTCTTTGAAGAACAAAGACTGCTAGCGAGAGACAGGATCTAGTTTTCAAATTGAGGTAAAGGCAACCTTGCTGATAAGGTTGTCAGTGGATACTGAAGTGGGAGAACAGTAAGGATGACACAGTGGGGAAAGTTTGTTACAGAGACCCAGTCAAGACAAGGAGCTATGGATAGACTCAACTTCATAAAGACCCTGTATGGCAGACCCTAGTTCTTATGGGGACTTGATGCTTCCTGCTAGTTGCTGAAAAAGCAGTATGGAAGGATGCAAGCAGCATGGGAAATTTCTGGAGGAACTTAAGAAATGCAGTCATCAAAACTGATTATTTTTGTCTGGTTTTAAGAGCAGAAGTGGAGCACCATTAGACCATAGTCCCCACTGCAAAACCCGTCAAGATGATTCAGTGGAAAAAATTGAATTTTCAGAATGCCTTGCAAACTAAACAGTTTGTTATCTATGTGGTTATAGAATTTATTGTGGGAAGTAGGAGGAAGAGAGTTCTGAGATAGAGCAGAAAGACTATGTAATGCTTCCTATGGGATATTTTAAGGGATCTATTTGAAACCTATTGCGAGATATATAGAGTAAGAACCAAAGGAGGGAAAAGGAAAGGATACACATGAATAAGGGAGGAAGGAGCATGGGAAGATACAGGGAAAGAGTTCTGCTTCTATGAGAAACTCTTCTTTTCAGAATACATACGTGCACTCATCTGTTTTACATACTGAATATTAAATTATAAAACACAAGAAAATGTTACCATTTTCCTAAAATTAAAATGCAGTTAATACAATTAGTAGCACGATAATGTTCTCTTTTTCTCTTTAAGAAAGGATGACATTTAAACTGCTTTCTTAACTACTTCTGAAGTAACAGGAAAAAAACTATATTTCTTAATAAAGTCGTGATTCACCTTATACAGTAGACTAAATATTTCTAAGTGCCAAAATACTTCTCAAGATAAGCTTTTAAAAAATCTGTAAACTAGAATGTGCCTTAAATGTTTTTTTGGTCATTGTATGAATACGATGGACTACTGGAAATCTGTGGACTGCTAGAAAGACATAGACAGACATATTCTTTACGTACTACTTTGAAGCCTTCGACACTTTATTATAGTGTTGACGTATTCTACAAACACTTCTTGGTCATCAGAGGTCTTCCTACACAATTTGAGTGGGCCCTACTCTAAAAATGAACACAACATGCTTTAATTTAGAAGAATCACCCTAATCACACATAAAAATGTCTGAACTTTCTGAGGTTTAGAACTGAAAATCTCTTGGAAGAGGATAAGCTTGGAAAGCTTTACCCAGATAAGTAAAAAATAAATTGCAGGCAGTAGTTAATGCAAAGATATATAGGAAAAACAACTGAAAAGTTAAAATTGGGATCTTTACTAGAATTCCAGCCCTAGAAATACTACTGGGATATTATTTATTAATTGATTATAATATTGGATTTCAGTAACACCAATATATCTTAACAGTAAATACCAAAAATAACAAGAAAGGTTTGGTATACATCAATGCATTGTTATATTTTCATGTTTAACATCTCTTTGGGTTCTCACAGTGTCTCACAGTCACTCTAATCACAATAGATGAGCAGTTAAAAACCATCCCTACTAATAGACTTATCCCTATGTAGATATAGATTTTTACCTTTAGTATCTTTCTGGGAACTGTCTGCTTTATTGCTAAGGATTACCACATCTCATTTTCCGAAATTTATTATTTAGTTATTGTTACAATATTTTTCATTTTACACAGATTCAGGGAAAACAGCTTAAAATCCATGTAGCAGACTACTCCTTTTCTTAAAGCTATGTTCCTTTTTCAGTCAAACAATCCTTTAGCTTGTTGACCTATTTTTTTCGTAAGAGTATATTGACTTAGTATGTAGCTTTTATTATTGTCTTCATTAATGTCAAGATGCAGAGAATAAAAGTTTTACACAAGAAATTTTTTTAACATAGTTACCAAACCCACAGAGAAGTTACTCTTGACTTAGTCCAGCAAGGAATTGGACTCTAATTAATACACACCATGAGAGTAATGCACTAAAGTTCAACACATTTGCACAAAAAAAAAAAAAATTAAAACCCCACAACTTACTTATGTTCATTTTAAAACAACTATGTATTGAGGAAGAAAGTTAAAAGGAATAGTTAAAATGTTAACGTTAGATCAAAGACAAAATGAAGGCAGCGTAATTATGAAATATTGCAAGTTCAGAGCAGGTATATTCTACCTATCAAAAGCCATTCAAAGCTCAATATGCTTCAACGGGAGAGAAAGGCAGCTATTTTAAGTAAGAAGTGGAGGTGTTATCCTGATGAGAAAAATAGACAGGTGCATAAACTCTAATGTTGGAAAATAACCAAAGATCCAAGGGGAGGATTGTAAACACATTCAAGTGACCTGCAGCAGACGTATTAAAAAACGCATATATCATACTAGTTGTTGTTTAGACTTCTGTATTTAACAAGTAGAATATCTGTGTTTAGAAAACATGGGCCTGTGATAGACATAGAAGTATCCCACTAAATATGCTTGAGATTCCTGCCTTGCTGAGGGAAAGAACCAAATACAATGATAAACTATAACTGCATGAATCTCTGAAAAAAGTACTAGATTCACTAATCCTCTGGCATGAACTGAGCTCTGTGGCACCTGTGTGTCTACATGCCTTTTCATGGGTAAATCTTCAATTATCCCCCAGCTAGTGAGGTAATGAAAATAAATTTGCTCTTTTAATTTCATCCATTGATTTGTGGTTGTTCCTGCATCCTGCCTGGCTGGCTCAAACATAAATACAAAATCATACTAAGAAAGTCCAAGAAATATTTTAAGCAAAACTCTGCCCAATGCATAAAAACAAACACTAAAAATATCTTAAGTGCTTCAGAAGCAGGAAATCTGCCATACGATGATTGTAGTCAATAGACAAAATGTAAAAGAAACATCTTAGAGAGATAAGCCCAAACAAAAGAATGTCGCTTTTTTCACAATGCTGTTCACTATGGGATATGCCATACTGATGGCGCTTTTAATATGGATGAATCAGACATAATTTCAAATCAAATACAGATAGCAAATGTTTTAGGCAATTTGATAGAATGAATATTTGACCAAATAACATTTACCCAAGCAAACAGATCTCAAAAGGAACTGAAAGAACTCAAATATAAATGTCAGCATCCTATCTGTTTAAACCAGCCTTGGTAAAAAGCAAAAATTATTATGCTTAACAGCACATTCTTCAAAAAGAACCTTAGCAGTGAAGGGGAAACTGCAGCATGACAACCTATGTATTTGATAAAAGATGGAATTGTTGGACTTACTACTGTATGCAACATATAAAGGGGAAAGGACTACAATGTTTTGTATCACAAATTCCTATCTTACAAAACTACAGAACTTTTTAAAGAAATCAAGCAGAACATCGATCTACGCCATCTAGTCATAATGCATCCAAATTTCCTGACAAAGGCCTTAATCTCTAAAGGTTTTTAAAGGAAAAATAATGTAAACAGAAATAATTTAGTACATGATGGGAAACGGAGGGTGTGAACAAAAGAGAAGTTCTCACACCAGAGGGAATTTACTATTGTAGATATCTGGAAAATGTGCTGTTGAATATATTTATAAATGTTCTAAAAAACTATGAATAATAAGACTAATACATTTGCTGATAGTGTTTAATTATTCAAGTTATATGACCGCAGAAAACATGAAACAAAAATCCCACTATATTGACACAGTGTACAGTGAAAATGAAATTTCATGTCAAAAATGTAAAGATAGCTATGGAGGAAAATGTCTTAAATATGAAAAATAATGGCTGCCAAATTAATTATTTTCACTTTAGAAAAAAGGCAAATAGATTCATCAGGTGTCTAAATTAAGTAATGAAGGGTGTGAAGGTCTTTCTTTACACTTGACATAATTAAATTCTGAACTTTGCCATAGTGTATATACAGGCCAAAAACATAATTGAATTAAAACAGGACGAGAAGTAAGTCACAGAGGACAGATTTATTACTGGCTATCAAGAACAATAAGTGTAAATGTAATCTATATCTGAAAAAGTCCTTAGGACCCATATTTCCAAATGTAATGACAGTAGAAAGACTGTTCTTCACTTACTGTTACATCCTTTTTCATAACTATATAATAAACTTTGGATTGCATCCATTTTGCACTACAGGAGTATTAATACATTTTAAGTTTTCCCTGTCTGCATGAGCTAGCTTTCATAAAACAAGCTTGACTAATATTTTTGTATTTTTATTAATATGCACAAAAGCATTTTGCCCTTTCTGTGCTTGTCTAAGTATTATTCAATACTTAAAAATTACCTGAAGAGGATTAGCTTTTAAAGCTACTCTAAAAACAAATTATGAAATTGTAATTCAGTTTATTTTAAGTCTTTCTTTGAAGTTAAAAACTATTTTGTTGTTGGCTTTTGTTCTGTATCCACTAGACAATTATAGAAATTTAATTTTTAATCTTCATCTCAGGCTACCATCTATACAATGTATACATGTTTGTTACTCTAAATCTGCACAAAATACCTTTATGTATGTACGATAGGAAATAATTTCTTTTAACAAATATTTTTGGTATTCTGCTTTAAATGGTAAACACTAAAAATTGCTTCTTCTCATGATGTTCAGAATCCTCAGTTAATAAAGAGTTTAACTCTTTAAATCTACAAGAAAATCTTGTGGCCTATACTAGAAACAAAACAAAACTGACTAATATATTGACCACTTCTAATCCAAATAAAATTTTGAGAGGAAGATTTATAAAATAGCTATTCAGAACCAGTCTCACCAAGTCCTACGTTTGGGACACAACAACCCCATGCAGTGTTACAGTCTTGGGGAAGAAGAGCTGCCTGTCAGAGAAGGACCTTGGGATGTTGGTTGACAGCCAGCTGAATGTGTGCCCAGGTGGCCAAGAAGGCCAATGGCATCTTGGCCTGTATCAGAAGCAGTGTGACCAGCAGGACCAGGGAGGTGATTGTGCCCCTGTGCCACTGGTGAGGCCACACCTCAAGTCTTGTGTTCAGTTCTGGGCCCCTCACTACAAGAAGGACATTGAGGTGCTGGAGTGCATCCAGAGAAGGGCGACGAGACTGGTGAAGGGGCTGAAGAACAAGTCATATGAAGAGTGACTGAGGGAACTGGTGTTGTTTAGCCTTGAGAAGTGGAGGCTGAGGGGAGACCTCATCACTGTCTACAACTGCCTGAAAGCAAGCTGTAGCCAGATGAGTGTTGGTCTCTTCTACCAAGTGACAGGTGGTAGGATAAGAAGAAATGGCCGTAAGTGGCACCACGGGAGGTTCAGACTACACATCAGAAAGAATTTCTTCATTGAAAGGGTGGTCAGAATCTGACACAGCTGCCCAGGGAGGTGGTTGAGTCACCATCCAGAGATGTTTAAAAGATGGGTAGACAAGTTTCTTAGGGACATGGTTAGTTAGTTGACATGTACAGATGGACTTGATGGTCTCAGAGGTCTTTTCCAACCAGTTGATTCTATGATTCTATAATTCTACGAATAAAAGGTTGCTAACATTAATCGTCTAAATCAGATTGAAGTGCATTTTTGGAGAGGAAGTGTGACTTGAATACATGAGACTCAGTTCACTTTAATATCATATTTACTTCAAAAGTTGCTTTTGAGGTGAAATGATAAATATTTTCAATTAGCACTCACTGGTAGTCTATATGAAAAAAATGTTGTAGTAAACTAGACCATATCCAATAAATCTCCTTTATAGTATTAACTTTTTAATTTTTCCTTCCTGTTTTACTCCTTTTAATTATTTAAAGGCTACTCTATTTACTAGCCTCTCCAAGGGAAATTAAAATTCATCATGAAGCTTTTCCTGAATAGTATAATTCTTATCAACTTGAACTAGCCTCCCACTAGTTTGTCATGCAGTCTCATAAGGCTTATCTAATCATCCTTCAGAATTTTATAATTATTTATACCAATAGAAAATTACTTTGCAGAACCAGTTATTAAAATTATTCTTAAGAGTAAATATGTTCATCTTTCATATAATTTAGTAGCAAGAGAATATCAATGTGAAGGTCTAGTATTCAGGACTTGTCTTGGAAATATATCCAATTAAAATACTACTACACTGGGCAATTAATTTTTTTATTTATTTACTGATTTGTTGGGGTTTTTAGCACTTAATTTACTCACATTGTGCTTTTCCCTATTATTCTGTGGAAGATTCAGTCCTCTTGTGATTGGTAAGCCCCATAACAAACTATACATACTGATCTAAATTGTTCATTGCTGTTTAAAGTGAAAGGGAAAACTGGGAATATTCTTGTCAGTGTGCATATAAACATATATCATGCAAATGCAAAACTGAGGCTTGGTATTCTTGAATTCTCTATTTTGAAAGGGTAACCCAAATAGACATCTAATTACTAAAAAATTTCTAATGAAATGTTGATTGGCATGAATAATGTAGACTGCTAAAGATGATCAAAGCCCTTGACAGACATGTAGTTGTGGTATATTGGAGTGGGTGCACAATATTAAATAAAGTATTTCTGAATCGCTAATTTCCTGGTGACAAAGTGAATTTTTTAAAATGGAAAAAGAACCCACAGGTACCTGTATACAAAAGCTATATGTAATTATTCTGTAAGAACATGATGAGAAGCAAATAAAAATTTTGATTAAAAAGTTAATCTATTTACATTCCAGGGTCTACCACGTGTCTTTTAAAGCAAAAAGTGAACTCATGCTACAAGAAGGATATTGAGATGCTGGAACACATCCAGAGAAGAGCAACAAGGCTGGTGAAGGGGCTGGAGAACCAGTCCTATGATGAGTGGCTGAGGGAAATGGGGTTGTTTAGCTTAGAGAAGAGAAGGCTGAGGGGAGACCTCATCACTGTCTGCAACTACCTGAAAGGAGGTTGTGGTGAGGTGGGTGCTGCTCTCTTCTCTCAAATGACAAGTGATAGGATAAGAAGAAATGGCCGTAAATTGCACCAGGGGAGGTTCAGACACCAGGAAAAATTTCTTCACTGAAAGGATGGTCAGGCACTGGAACAGCTTCCCAAGAAGGTGGCTAAGACACCATCCCTGGAGGTGTTTAAAAGGCAGATGGATGAGTTTCTTAGGGATATTGTTTAGGAAGGGGACCGGAATGATTGAACTTGATGATCTCAGAGGCTTTTTCTGACGTTATGATTCTATGATTCTATGATTAGAGACAGGCACAGGAGCAGAAACAATAAATGTTGTGTAAGAAATTGAGTCATGAAGTTTAAATTGTAGGAGTTTAATAGAAAATAGATCTAAGAGTGATCAATTCGCACTAGAGTTGGACAAAATGTATGCATTGCTCTTGACTTGACTAGCTTGCAGAAGATGCTAATGAAACCAAAATCTTCTTCAGAATTCTTTTGTTTTCACAGAACAAGTATCGTGTAATTGCAACTCAATCTCTTATAATTGCTAATATTTGATGGTTATTAACAGGAAAATGAAGTATAGACTGTTATTTCCACTGTAACAGATTATTTTCATCCTATTTCATAATCCCTATCCTTCTTTTTTCACCCTCTCATCAAATTTAGCAAATGGTAACAAAAAGTTCTAAGAAATGGGGACACGAGCATCTTTAGTTTGATTTGCTTGCAATATCTTTTAAACCGTGTATTAATCAATTTTCATTGCAGTTGTCTTCAGTATTTCTTATTTTAATGATAAATAACTCTCCCTTTTATGTTTTTAGGATTATGAGGAAAGAACTGTTGGGTACCTTAGACTGCACTTCTCTGCACCATTCCTTAATCAGAATGCTTTCTTAAGGGGAAAGCCATGAAATGTGACATGAAAAAAAATTCTAGAAAAACTAAATGTGGGATATCATCTGGGGAAGATTTAATAGCAAAATGACGGTAAGCATACTGGCATAAAGCACAGATGGTAAGAACTTACTCTGATGTCTTCATTGCCCACTCATTCACTTTGTCTGCTTAAATCCAAAGCAGAAGGTAGAGTCCTAAGTTACGTTTAGAAGAATAGTGATTGTAGTAATGAAGTGGCAGTTTTTATCTCTGTGTGTGTTCTATACGGTATATTCCACTCAAAATAGGTATCAAATTCCTGGCTGAAAGATGTGTTGTATACACACATAAACAATGTATATATACACATATACTATATATGTGTGTGTAAACCCATATCTACTCACACACATATGTATGAGGGCTTTTTAAGAAGCTGTCAGTTGTCACAAAATGCAGCCAATTTAGGCTTCAGCCATAAGCAATATGGTACTGTAAAAGTGAAACTCATGTCTCCTGTTCATTCTGTCAGTGCTAATGGGAGCTAGGTGTGTTGCTATCAATAACTCAGAAACATAGAAAATTAAGAGAAGCTATGCAGGGCGTCTTAGAGACTTCTTTAATTCATAGAAGAATCTGAATTCTGTATTACACAGAAGTTTTCACAAATACACAAAGAACACCTCCACATACTTTTAAGATATGCTCTTGAAAAGAATTTAACAAAGGGGCAACAACTATTTTAAATTTGAAAGATTCTTTCCCTAGAACCATGTGATGATTAGTCTCCTTTTGGAGAAGATATTTTCTTATCCGCATTGTTAAATTAAAAGAAGAGAGTATAAGCTTCTTTGTTCTCAAATTATTTATTCACAAAGGATATGAATGTTGAATGCTTGAGAAAGCAAATTACTCTTTATTTCTCAGAAGTAGTGATCAAGACACCTCCTGGTTCATCTAATATCTGCTCTTCTTCTCAAGGTATAGGTGGACGCGTACCAAATGCTACAAATGTTTTCGTCAAGTACGTATGTTGTGCATTTTCTGGAATATCCTCTCTATGTTATTCCTTCTTTATTTCAAGGCATCAAACCTGCACGCATAATGCACGTGCATGCACATATATAGATGCATATGTACATGTTTATTTATCCTTAATCAAAGTAACTATACATGCAACAAAATTAAGTCTTACAAAATGGCTACTATGAACAGGCTTCTTTCAGATTATGGAATAGTATGAGGATATGAACATCAAAGAATTTTCTAAATTTATAGTCTATATTGATCTCCACAATATTGGAGTATCTTCAGTGTAAACCTTTATTTAAGCTATACCTTCATTATCAAAAAAAGAGACAGAAACACTTTCAAAGAAGAAGCAATATAGCCTTTATATTTACATTAAGTTGGGAAGACACTACCTCTGACAGCACCTTACAAAAGAACTAGGGATCACTGGTTGACTAACTTGGACAAAGGTGCTTGCCACATGAATTCCATCCTTTTTCTCCTGAGCACATTGATAGCATTTACAAGGGCCACAACTAACTAGATTTCCAAACATTCATAATAATTGTTATCAGAAAGGCTTCTTTGAGTTGTGTATCTTAATATAAGATTATACTGTTGTAAGTCATTGAAGCATTATAGGAAATTGCAAATAAATTATTTTTCAGATAGTCTAGAGATTTGACAGAGAAGTATTGACAATGAATTTTTATTCATTCAGCTGATGTATACTAATGAAAAGGATAACATGGATAGCTTCACCTTTGCAGTGTAAAGGTTCTTGTTTCTTGTTGTCTTTATTTCTTCCTTTTTTTTTTTCCTCAACAAATTAGGGACTAGAAGATGGCTGGCAGAAAGCTGGTCAAGGTTGATGTATGCATGAAGCGCAGGGAAGAGTAATTTCCAGAGTCATTCTATTATAACCCTATAATGAAGCAAAATTACTCAGTGGAAGACCTTTCTGAAGAAAGCATGGTATCAAGAAGAGAGTTAGTCCAGCTAAAGGAGTTACAATGTTATGTGTACATGTAGTCTTAATTTTCCTGGATTCATTCCACCCTGATTTCAGCAACTTAATTGAGGGTGGAAAGTGAATTTCTCAGTTGTCTTCACTTTCTGGGTTTAGCGGTCTTTGAACACCAAAACTAGACACTTCCTAGATGAAACTATATAGGAAAATGCAGTTTAGGAGAGCACCCAGTGTATTGCAACTCCTATGAAGAATTTAGCCCAAGAGAGTAGTCTAGAATTAGCGTACATTACAATGCCTAAATTAATATAGAGCAGTCACTTGTTACTCGACCTATTTCACAATATAGATCCACTTAAGTTGTACTGTTCTACTAATATAGAAACAGCCTTTGACATCTGAGCTCAGAGGGTAGTTTTATGAACTTCTCAGCTGAGAAGTGTGGCTACCTTCAGTTTTATTTCATCTCAATAAGGTCTGTTACACTTCAAAATTACTGCAATCCCTGCAGTAATTATGGGCAGCTAGGCTAAGGCTATGAGTAATTTATAAGTGAATAAGTGCTTGAAGTGAAGTATTTTGAATCTGTTTCTGTGTTCCCACTTAGATAGACCTACTCCTTCCTACAAAGCCCCTATCTTAAAATGAAATAATCTGCTCATAGCCTTTAAACTCAAAGTTCCAAAAGCACGTTCTGCAAAGTTGCTGCAAAGTATCCAGGCTAAAGGGCATTAAGAAACTTTAAGTGTAGGTCAATGTGCTGTTCTAGAAAGTGGGGAAAATATATAAATTACCCATCACAAGTATAATCTACAAGGTAATTCAATAGTTACATTTCTTGGAGAATAAATAGTTCTACATAGCAAGAGTAGCAATATTTTTCTTTAGCAAATTTATTAAGAACCAAAGGAAAATTCTTGGTAAATAACTGAACTAATCTGAAATTAAGATGCTACATGAAAGTCAGAGGAAAATATCTCAAACTATGAATAATGTTAAAAATCAGAATGAAAATTAAATTAATCTTAATTTCTGTGAGAATAAACTTTAACATAATTTAATAGAAATTATCAGAACTGAAAAATAAATGAGCCTGCTCTGTTTATTCAGACTTTCATTTTCTATGTTAATACGTTCGACTTAATGCTTAAGGTACAAATCAGAAAATATGTAATAAGTTCACAGCTACAGTTTTCTCTGTCTGAAAGAAGCTAATTTATTCTTTATAGGCCTCAAGTGAACTAGTTAGAAGACAAAACTTAGGTAGGTAGCCATCAGGATCTCATAGAGACAGTATGAAGTTCATATATTAAAATAATAAAGCTCATATTTTTTTCTCTTAGAATTTATGATTCCATATACGAATATTACCTGAACACCAATGTTTACCAATCATTAGTGTTCAATCTTTTTGAAGGTGGACTTCCAAACATTAATATCTTTAGCTGGGAATGCCTCTGAAAGTACAACTTTCGTAGTCTTTCCAGCTGATATGATTCATTTTTATCTATAATTCATTAGTTCATGAAGGTCAAATGTCCTTCAACTAGTATGAAAAAACTCAACAGTTTAAAATCCCACAGCAGAAAAAAAGTAAAAGAAAATATTTAAAGATCTTTAACTTTCTACTTCTTCTGCTTTTTGGAAGGTTGATAAGTCCCTGTGTGAGAGTAATATTAATGTTGATTTCCTGAAAAGTAGGTGTCGTCTTTTGTTCAGTATAAGTTGAAGGCAAAACCAAAACTCTATTAGTATGCATCCTTACTCTTCTTTGCCCCTCCACAGTTTCCTCATAACAATACGCTTTCTTTTCTGCTTATTGCAAAGAACTATTCCCTTAACTCCTCCAGAGGCTCTGTAATAGTAATACATTAAGCTCAAAACAACCTGGATATTGGTATTTGAATAGCTGAAGGGAATTTTTATTTCCCTTTAGCTTAATTTTTTCTTAAACAAAAGAGGAATATTAAATGAAATCTGAATGCCACAAGTACTGAAAAATTATTGAAAACCATCACCTGTAGAAGAGCAATTACAATCGGTATGCAATTTGAAGAATTTGTTTCTTTGTCCTAATGTATTTGGTTTTATATTAATTTAGATAATTGAAATTAATGGCTATTAATCATTATAATTCATGAATAATGCTAAGTTTCTGGACTCATCCATCCAGTGATGTCATTCCTTTTGGGGATGTCCCATGTAAAATGCGAAACCAGTCTAATAGAGGGGAATCTGGGTGCTACAGCAAGAAGAACAGAACCACAATACTCAGTGTCACATGGTCTCAAATTTATTTACTAAGCTGCATGAGCATAACAGCTGGCTAGAACTTTCAATGCTACAATGTGCACAGAGTTCACGCTTGTGAAAATTAAAATTCCAAACCCTCTGGTACATTTTAGACCTCTACACTGGATCCGGAGTATCCCCATATGTAAAGACAATTTGCATTTAATATGTAGGTCATAAGGACAGCCCCCAAATGAGTGATGCAAATATGAATTTAACAATTTCGTGCAACTTGGGTCATCTGTGTTTCTTTCCCATATGTAGAGTAACCTAAACAGGTAGGACTGAGCAGACAGACTCTGTATCTCATTTACCTGATCCTGGAGTAGGCCTTATCTCATTGCAACAGCTTAGACTGATCTATGTCAAAAGTCAGTACAGAAGACTTGCATGAGAAATTAGCAATAATGAAAATCTGGGACAAGAAATCTAGTTACTGGACTGAGTCCAGTGAAAGGCCACAAAGAGGATTAAAGGACTGGAGCATCTTTTATATTAAAAGAGTTAGAGAGGGTTGGGACTCTACAGCCTGGAGAAGAGAGGTTCAGGGGAATGAAGAAGAGGCAAACTTCTCTCCATGGTGCCAAAAGGCAATCTGCATAAACTGAAACCCATACTATTCTGTCCGAATGCAAGAAAACAGTTGTTCACTGTGAGGCTGGTTGAACACTGGAACAGATTTCTCAGAGACATTGTGATGTCTCCATCTGTGGAAATATTCAAAACCTGACAGCATAGTCGTGGGCAAGCTGCCGTAGGTGGCTGTAACCTGATTTGGGAAAGGGACAGTTGAAACAGTCTCCAGAGTTTTTTTTCTGACTTCAAACCTTCTGAGATTCAGTGATTCAACTTTTCAGCCTTCCCCTCCACACACTCCAGTATTTGCATTGGTGCTCTTTGCCCTCCCTCAAGGTGGTATCATATCACAGCAGACACACATGCTTTATACTGTATGTGCCACCTCACCTATCAGTGATACCCTAACAAAAAAATCACTGGGTTCACTGGGACTCTGCTTCAGTGGTTGGAATCTTTCCATTGGATTCTTGCATTTGTGACTGAGGAGTGGCTCAATTTCAAAAAGTGAAGTGGTGAATGAACAAATTTGGGCTACTGGAATTATTCCTACTTGTAAATTCTTTTTCTGATCACGTATAATTTCAGGTACCTTAAGAACTTCCTACTTGACCACACATGCATCAAGGTACAGGTTCATCTAGCCTTAAACATAGATTTATTAGAGTTAAATAACAAGTTTTGTGCCTGCTTTCAGAGGCCCACTTCAAAGCGAATGAATGCAAAGAGTTAGAATTTCAGAAGCTCTGGATCATATAACAATTTTGATCTAACATTAAAAACAAGTTCTAAGTTGATATCTTGCACTGTATTTCTGTTAATTAATGATTCTGTTTCCACACTGGTGAAGCTGCATAATCAAAAAAAAGGGAATTAATGCTAAATAATGTTTAGATATAATTTGTATTTCTTAGTAAAGTTAAAAATTAGAAATCATCTCTCAATGATGTCAGCTGGTTTTGGTTTTAAATTTACAAAGAATTTTCTTATCTGGGCAATGTTAAGACTTTATTTCTGATTTTGTCTGAGGACTTTGTTTACTATGGGTTTTTTTCCATACTGAGATATAACTGCAGCTGGCTGAAATATCCAAGGATTGATTTAGCAAATTCTTGCTTATGTAGAAGATGTCACTACCTTTAAATTACATGGGTTATGAAAAAATAGTTAGATGGATAACGAGTCCAAGAATGTCACGGATGATGTGAAGTGAATGATGAAAATTATTAGTAATATTTATTGTTATGTTTGGTATGTATAATAGTAGAAAACCATTTAAGACCTAGAATAAAAATGCCTTGCTTAGGCCTTACTATCACCTTATTTAATTTGTAATCATAGAATAAATATGAAGCATTACTTTTTGAAGGCTAAACAAAACAAAATCTGTTTAGATGCTTCAAGTGTAATATTTTTGCCATCAGGAAGTCTTAGAAAAGAAATGAAATATTGTATCACTATCAAAAAATTTAAACAGATAGATACGGATCATTTTCTGAAGTCGATGTGCTCATTCAGGAAGTGGAATATTTGGCTTCTTTTACCATCTTCAGACTGAAGACACAAGAATATTACTACTATTTGAAACAAATGTCCCACCAACCAGTTTAGATGAAGTCTACTTTCTGTTCAGTGGTTTTTGACTGCAATATATATATAAACAAACCAGGCAAAAGGGCAAGAAGAGTTCCATTTCTCATATGAGTTTCCTTACTACAAAGCCATTATTCTTTTTTTATCATTCAGGATAATTTCATCCTTTCCTACATGTACCCTCACTTCAGTAGGAACTCAAAATGATGATACAACAACTCCTAGTTTTTCAACACCCAACTATCGCTACCACAATAAACGCAATATTTATAGAAGATTAGAAAGACAAAGCAAAACAAGAACAACAAAATGAGAGCAAAAAAAGCCATTGCTAATTTGAATAACGTCTAAAGGTAGATAATGATCAGACTCAGCAGTATATACAATGGTAAATGTATAAGGAGTAGACAGGTCACTGCTTCTTTTCTTCCCCACTTTCTCATCTGTCCCTTTATTTTCCTGTATAAACTTCAGTAACAGAAGTACGCTATCAGGGAGATCAAAGATTTTGATTATTATGTCACCTCAGCTGCAGAGACTGTACGCACATTAAAAAATGCATGTAGGGCCTGGTTCATTCTAGCAACTGCATTTTTTGTTTCCCTTATTGCATTTTACAAATTCTAGCAAGCAGTGGACATGTATTACAGTAAAGGAAAAAAATTATTTCACCTCTTCTGAGAGTAACTGTGAAAGGGCCTCCTTTTCCTTTTCAAACTGTGCTGTGGTTTGTCTGAATCTTTTGCATGTTTCAACCCCAGTCTATTTTTATAATTTTATTCAAAAATTAGGATAACCAGTTTAATTTTGAAGGTGATAAATGTTCCCATATGAAATCTAATAGCAGTCTATCTGGCCTTACTTAAAAAATAGCTAAATGGAAGATGCTACGTAGAAAATAATTATATATTGCATTTCAAAACATGAAAATTAGAAAGTAACTTAATTGAACAAACTGTGGTGCAACAGTAAATATCACACAGAAAATGCATCTATTCCCAAAAAAACTATTAATTAGGATAATTTATGTAGTCATTATGATGATCTTCCTCTCAAAATTTTTCTCTTTGACAGTTTTGCATTATGGAAATATGAAATTTTGTATTTTAAAGCGATATTTCCATTTAAATTAACAAGAAATAACTGATTATGGTTAAAATTGTGCAAGACTTTTGGCACCAATATATCTCTGATAACATACTGTGTAGTATTCTAAATCCTAAACTTTGTCATTTAAAATTTTAACTCCTCTCTGAAGCTGGATAATACTGTTCCTTTGTCTTCAACAAAATTATTATGGTTTAGAGAAGCTAGAGAATTTACTCTTTCTATTGTACCTTTCTTTCTGGTAGGTTTTAATTTAGCAAAACAGTTAAGTATGCTTCTAAAGTAGGAAATGTGCTCTAGAAATTCCCATTTTCCTTTTCATTTGTGAATTTGTATGGACTGTTTTAAACGCGACATGCATAGTTATGTTGGTATTGCATTCTCTTCCTCTTTACTACTTTTGACACTAGGTTTTCCCTTCTGCACTCCTTCAGTTGCCTCTTCAATTGTCCTTCAATCCTTTGTTACCTCACATCAGTTCAAGCATCTCTTTGGTTTAATCTTCCCTTTTCTCATCATTAACTGCTGTCTTTCTCTTCTTCTGCCCCTTTTGCATGCAAGACTGCATACTAGGCTCTTCCCTATCCTTCTGCTGACCACCTGGCTTCCCAAATTTAAACAACAGAAACTGGAGAGAGGAGACAGCAGGACTTGTGTGATCTTCTTTCATGCAAAAGAACACAAACACTTTAGGCACAAATCACAATGGATTATTAATAACAGACTATGACTACATCTGACACACTGTACTACTTTCATACATCAGCAAAAAGTACCAGGGAAGTACATGTCAGAAATCACACTAAATTTAATAATATTACAATTTAATCCTAGCACACTCATCTATGGCAGTTTGGAATTGAAGTAATGCCCAAGTGTGTCTGCAGTAGTCTGTGCATCAGCTAAACAGGAAAAGAAAAGAGAAAGCGGGGACAAACAACTGTATTGTTGACATCACTTTGAAGTCCTGAAGTAAAAACACCTAACAAACCGCACAATTCCCTGAAATGAGTTCCCTTAATATGTCCCATCAGAAAAAAAAAAAAAGGTAACTGGGAACACTTCCTGCTGCATCATGTGCATCATGTTTATTACACTATGTATTTATCAACGATATAAAGACATGGCATGTCACAAAAACATGATTCATATAAGCTAGTAAATAATTAAACTTCTCAGTAGTAGATACCACTCAGTAGTAGATGTCGTTCATTTTCCTTTCTCCAGCAGAGGACTTAACTAAGCAAATGTATTTAATCTTTTAATGTTCAAAGAATGCTAGGAATATCTCTTTTCTCCTGTGTAAAATGATTTTATTCCTTGTTTTAAAAAAGAAAAAATTCTGCTGACCATTTTATTTTGCATAAGTCGTTAACTTCTAATCTGAAAACATACACAAGACTCAAAATTTGTTAAAGTGCCTCAAACCACACATATGAATTTCAGCAAAATGGAAGAAGTGTACAAAATATAATATTTTCTGCAAATTTTTAGGAAAAATACTAAAAATGAAGGGACCCATGACAAAGATGTTCAAGGCATCAGGAGTTTATCTTGTTGGACTCCTGATGAGTTAAATTATTTATGCTTCTGCTGTGAAAATATGGAAAAGCCCAAACGCCTGTTCAGCTCTGCTTAATGATCTGCTTTGGATTACAACATTTTGCTGTTACTGAAGAACTTTGTGGTTGTAAAATCAGATTTAAATATAGATTTATCTTTTCTCTATTGAAAGGGGAATGGTCTTCAAAGGCACATGACAGTTTAAATCAAGTTGTATGTACAAAGGTTTTTTCCTAATTTTGAGGGGTTTGTTTTATTCAAGGGAGTATTGTGGCTATGTTTTTTTGAATTTTTGCTATATTTCCTGAAACAAATAATTCCATTTGTTTCCACAGAATGATACGCACAGTCTAATTACATCCAACAAATTTTCTAATTGCTTAGCTTCAGGAATGTATTTTAAGAGTGGTACATGAACAAATGCATTCATAAGCAAAGATTAATCTAGATAGATACCTAACTTCTTTGTTGAACTAGTAACTCAAGTGTTACTCCATAAAAGTGAAAAAACAGAATTCAATAAAGGTTTAAAACACCTAAAAAAGCATGTTTCTTTACACAGGATAATAGGTTAGAAGTAATCTCAAGGTCAGGTGGGTGTCTATGTGAGTTTTGTATTGAAGATTCAATTATTCATGAAGATCAGCAGCTCAACTACTTGCCAAAAGATGGGGTCTTATAGTCATCTTGTGCTATTTGAAATGTCAGAGCATATTTAAGACAAATACATAATTTTGACAGTTATGCTTCAGGATAGACCATGCTCTCCTGGAATGGTGATTAGGAGCCAAGCAGGTCCACAGGTCCCACAGATGACACTCACATTTTGGTAATTGATTGAAATGCAGGGAAAAGTGTTTTCTTTTGTGCCTTTAAAAAGGTTAGGGAAAAAAGCAAACAGCTCCAAACCAGTCAGTTTCTTAATCAAACTCAGAATTAAAATACAGAGGTTTAATCCAGTCTTTCATTTAACTTTAATACCTCAGGAAAAAAAAACAAAAACAAACACCACAATACCAAACCAAAACCAAAACCAAAGAAAGCTGCACATTCAGAGATATCAAATATAAAGATACCATAGGACAAAAGCATGAATTCTTATTTTTATGTTTCTCTCTGTTTCTTTTTTTTTTTAAGAGGGTAAAAACTAAATCACACATAAATTACAAAGTTGAATTTCTCTGCTATTTATTTCAAATATGACTGTAGTCAGGACACAAATAAGTCTGACTAGACCTATGAACATGATGGTAAAGCCTAAATGGCAATGGGGCAGCATGGAATAGGAACCTATGACAAGAATAACTCATGGGATGCATTAAATGTCTTCCAAACTTCTGTAATTACAATAAACCGCATGTATTAGAAATGGAAGAGCCACCCCTATTTTGTGATCATGGTGTAAACAGGATAAGTTGCCACTCCATTCCTGGACACCATTTCCACTCTAGCTTTCTGAAAATAGTGTAAATGTAGCGATCCAAGTGCATAGATTTTAAACATTTATATGTTATTATACTACTTCAAAAGTAGAGCTAAAACACAAAATTTAATAATACTGTCCCTGATCTGTTTTCGGCATTCTTAGTGAAGAAAGAAATCACACTCAGAGTACAGCTTGTGACAGAGAAAGGCATTTAGCCATTACCACCTCGTTAGTTCAGTTACAAGGAAAATAAGCATGAAAATAATGAGGGTTGTTAGTATTTTTCACATGCATAGTTAATATAAATGTGACTTTAAAATCTGCAATGTTTAAAGCACTCAGATCAAAATTAGTGTTAGGCAAAATTATTTAATGCAACTTGAAAATGACAGAAAGCAGTAAAGTCAGAAAGCAGTAACAGAGCTTGTTCATGAAGAGTATTAGAAAGAGACTATGGAAAATCAGGGAATGAGCAACAGAACAAAAATTATGACATGATAGTTAGAAATTTTCTAAAGTTAGCTTTTTGTTCCTGTACTTATTCCACTACAACATTGTAGATTGCATTTTTTATACTATTTTTTTTTTTTTACAAAGTGATTAAGATTTACTGACCAAAATCTGCTACAGAACAGCAGAGCCAAGTCCCCTAATTCCAACAAAGCCTGCCATGAAAAGAGCACTGACAGAAATATTCTAGTAATTAGCATAGGCATGACAAGTATTCAAGGGAAAAGATGTGATACCTGGTGCATTTTCATGCACTCATCTGCATTTATACTGGTTCCTAAGTAGGTAGAAAATATTATGTGAGAACATTTGTTTATCTAAAATGACATAAAAGTTAACTTGAAAGTCAGTAAAATATTTGTGTGAGCAAACTGAGCTGGTGTAATGGTAAGGTAATCCGCATATTCCCTCTCTGCAGGATACCACTTCCTATGAGAGGTATAGCTTCCAACTTGTGTGAATGGCTATGGATCTCCCATCAGAAGGTATATTGTCATCTGAGTGTGTCAACAAAGAGAAAATCCAGGCACACTTCAAACTACAAAAAGTATTTTATTTATGGTTATGCAAAGAAACATACTTTCCTGAATATCCATATCCTACGTAGTCTGACAATGAATGTTTGAGGTCATTAAAAGCTCACCCAGGAGTACTGTCATGTTGTAGATATCCATGACAGAAAATAATGAACTAAGAACAACCAGAAAGGCAGATTTATCTGCTATCTGTTTAAATAGAAGCAGAAAGAAAACAAGAATAAATGAGAAGATCTTATTTACCTGGGAAAGGAAACTAAAGGTTTCACTAGAAGACAACACTCACATGGGAATGGAGAGAATGGATTTTCATGTTAGTATAAAATAATACAATAGATAATAATTGTAGTAGATGCAGAAAATGAAATTTTCTTACAAAAATCTACAGATTTTTGATGAGTTTGCAAGCAAGAGTGATAGCAACTTAAAAGGTGTTATAAATATGGCACCAGCCATTATTTTAACAATACTTTCTATATACAACAAAATTAAATCTGAGCTCTGAAAGTTATGGGCTAAGAAAATGCAGTGAAGAAGTTAGGATACAAACTAGAGAACATTCATGAAATAAAGCATGCATAAATATGGGAAAGATATTATTAAATCTCTCAGAAAATGTATGAATTTTTGTTACGTAAGTTTTAGTTGAGCTTAATCTCAAACTTCAGAGCTACAGATAAATACGATATAAAAAAAAGCTTTCTGAATTGTCACTTAGTGAGATGGTGCTGAAGCACAGAATGCTAATTTTCGATGGACTAGGCAACAGAAACATACATATTTCTTTTTGAGTCTAGGTACTATGAGAATGAAGTATAACGTGAAATAAAAGAAAATTTCAGTCAAACAGTATTTTCATGCACATTAAAAAAAGTTTAAGAAAAAAATATAATTTTTGTTACAAAAATATGAGTTAAACTTCTCAGATGTGCCTGAAAAACAGTGGGCAGAGGACATTGTTAGTAACTCATATTTCGAGTTATTTCTGAACTAAATTATTATTGGTTTAACCAAGGTATTTGACAGCAACATTCTATTTTCCACTATTATGTTCCTTTTCACATTCTACATAGCACCCAGTTGCTAGCCCAGAAAGTACAGTTTTTCTTCAAGCCCTATGTTTTACCTTTCAGCCCTCTAACATGCTATTGTGTACAAACCGTACTAGACACTGTTCAAGTAGGTGAAAAAATTCCTAAGATGCTTTCTTTACCTATTAATGATAGAAATTCAAGACTATTATGGCCGATATGCACAATCATTATCCAAATAAAAACACTTTAAGTGTTTTAGAAAGTATAAAACTGACCTTTTCACAAAGGCTAAGTGTCATGACAGAAGAGCCTCTATCACAGTGTAGAGTGTTACTGCAATTCAGCATTTTAATTACCTGACTGGTTTACCCTTCCAAAAACCATCTCATATTTGATCTTTTGTGTACAATCACAAGCAGTGTGAAATCTTATTAAAACACATAATTGATGAAGAGTCAATTTTCGAGCATACTTAAGTGACTTTTAGACGGTCTTGTTTTGTTATGTTATTTTTAAGACCCTGCCCTAAAGATTTTCTAAAGCCTGGCTTCCAAACTCAAGATATTTACATTTTCTGACAGAAGGCACTGCCTAATGTAAGAGACTAGTACAGAAAAAAAAAAAAAAAAAGTCATTACAGAAACGGAGAATGCAATGCAAAAGATACAGCCAGGAGGGAAAAATAACCTGACATGCTTACAAGAAAGGAAATAGAAAGTTAAAGCATTTTACATTATACCTATTCACTTGCAATTAAGAAAATTAGGATAACTATCTCCTTAACAGTGATTCCAGAATTGTAGTCAAATAGCCATAGGCTTTCCTGATTACCTAAGGATAAAGAGAACAAATTTTCTCATCTTACTTAAGTTACTAGAAAACCATTTCCCCACAAAATTCGTTGAAGTCTATTTGTTTTCCAAGGTGATTCTCATTCTCTATGTCCTCAGTCTAGTTGCCCTCTTCTGAGAACTATTTTTCTTTTAAGTAAAACTAAGGTTCTGTTCCAAACAGCCTAATTTCTAATTACTACATCCTGAATGTTGTTTTATTCTTATCAGCAGAGTTTTATTAAAAGAAATTTTACAGTCTTCAGCAGATAAGAAACCTTATCTTAACTCTGCCTTTGTCACCTAATCAAAGTAGATTTATAGAAAACTGTACATTTGTAAGGGATTGACTATTTTGTTGAAAAGACTGTGTTGCAGAGGAATGACATCTACATCATCAAGGATGGAAGTTTATTAGATTTATAAGCTGCCAGGCATCATAAAAGAAATTGCTGTTTGAAGATATCTACTATTTGCGATGCGATGTCACAGCAGGTATTATGTAACAGGATCTGGCATATCAGTGATAATATTAGTCCTATGTCTTTTTAACTAAAGAATAATCCAGTTCCTAGGTGGTTAACTGAGGAGACTGAAGAGCCAATAGCTTATGCCCTGAGGTTACTGCAAGGAAAAATAGTCCATGACTCTCATGAATTTGCATGAAAAGATGGTTTGATAATTGATAATTGTAATTACTCCTGAGTTTTAATTATGAATTGAGAATTTGCTTTTTAGCTATCTCAATTTTTAGCTAGTTTAATTGTAACTAGTTTAATTTTGTTAAGCCTTTAAACATTATTAAGAGTATCTGTGTTTAGAATGTCACTTGAAGAAATGACGCTTCAGCCTCTGTTCACTGAAAAAGTCCAATTATAAAAGGATGATCAAATTACTCATCTGTTCTTCAACGCTCCAAACCAATACTTTTCTCACTTTTTTTTTCTGAAATCCTTGGTTTTCTTGAAATGAGTTATGCTAGCATTTTTATTCTTCTCATGAGTAATTGCTTACTTAATATATAGGGACATAAAAATTCAAACTATGAGGACTGATTCTCTCATTTTACTAAATGTATAGTTTCTAGTATATGTTTCATGTTTACAGCTACACGGACAGTACATGACACACTAATAGTATGGATAATAGATTTTGTTGAAAGCAGCTTCTACTTTTTATTGAGAAAATAATCTCCTTGACAAAAATTCTTCTGTCAGTATCTCTGGTTCTCAAAATCATTCCATCACAGGAAAACAAATTGAAGTCCTAATGCACTCATTGACACAACAGTAATTAACTTCAGTGAATTTAGGAGTTTATATTTTGTCTATTAAGAAGAACTAATCACATACAAAATCAATTAGCATTAGGTGTACCTTAGCAATAATATATTTTATGTTCTACTAGGAATCAAAACACACATCCCGTGATATGTTTGAGATGCTAGCTAAATATCAGCCCATGGCCAATGAAATTTGCACTGATTCCAGTCAAGGCTGGCACTTGATTTCCTCAGCAAGCTCATCAAGCCATGAAAAGGTAGCAGTTGCCACCAACATGCAACAGAAAAACAAAGAGGCAGTAGCCACCCTATAAGAGCAGGTCAGCGAGGAGCTGAACCCAGCTATTTCAACTAATTAGCTGTCAAATGATTGTGAGTGACTAGCATATGGGAGATGCACCACTGTGATGGGGTTTAGGGGATCATCACACAGATTCTTCTTCAGATGCCATTGTTGGTCTCAGAAATTGAGCTTATTCTAGACAAACTAAACAGCACCAGTAAAAGTCCTCATACTCAGACATGAATTAGGAGTTATGAGTAATTGGTATGATTTTGTCTTGGAGTAGTAGCCTGCTCTCAGAAAATGCAGGGACACAGTTCGAGGAATAGCCAGTAAAAGGGACTGCTGTTAGTAGGCAAACTAAACAGGTAATCATCCTGGTCAGGGAGATGGCTAAGAGGTGGCATAGGAAAGAGCCTGGGATGAGACCCACCCTCCTTGGTCCAAGAAACACCAAAATCTTCCTCATGTGTGTTTTTACCAGCAGAGACATAGCCTAGACTTTGTATCTCAGTATTTCAGGTTTAAGATAATACTACCAAATCCTTTGGCAAAGGACTTTGTCATCTACTCAGAAAAAAATATGGGTTAAACCGAAACTTTTCATTATTATGTTCTTTCCTCTGTTAAATCCTTTGTTGTCTATTTTTTTACTTTTTTTAAAAAAAAATTAATCAGGAAGCATTCCTATCCCTTCAAGTTTATAAGCACATAAACTTTAAGGCTTCAAATAGAGTGATATAAGAACAATAATAAGTTACAACATAATTACTTTTAAGACTTTTAAGATCGTCAAGTCCAACAACTAACCCAGCACTGTCAAGTCTAGCACTAAACCATGTCCCTAAGGGACACACCTACACATCTTTTAAATACCTCTGAGCATGGTGTCTTGACCATTTCCTTGTGAAGCCCATTCCAATGCTTGACAACCTTTTCAGTGAAGTCATATTTCCTAATATTTAGTTTAAATTTCCCTTGGTTCAACTTGAAGCCATTACCTCTTGTTCTATCACTTGTCACTTGGATGAAGAGACCAATACCCACCTCTCTACAACCTCCTTTCAGGTAGTTATTGAAAGGGATAAAGTCTCCCATTGTGCTATTACAAGTTATGCCTGCGGTCTGGTTCATCCTACTTCTCAATATGTAATGTCTCATTTATGTTTCTCTAGTAGGTCTTTGTAGAATCATAGAATCATAAAATTGTAAGGTTGGAAAAGACTTCTGAGATCATCTAGTCCAGACGTGCCTGTCTCCCTACAAAACCATATCCCTAAGAAACTCATCAACCCGTCTTTTAAACACATCCAGGGATGGAGACTCCACCACCTCACTGGGCAATCTGTTCCAATCCCTGACCACTCTCTCAGTGAAGAAATTCTTCTTAATGTGCAGTCTAAACCTGCCCTGGCACAACTTACGGCCATTCCCTCTCATCCAATCGCTCGTCACTTGTGAGAAGAGAGCAGCACCTACCCCATCACAACCTCCTTTCAGGTAGTTGTAAACAGTGATGAGGTGTCCCCTCAGCCTCTTCTTCTCCACACTAAACAACTCCAGTTCCCTCAGTCTGTCCTCATAGGGCTTATTCTCCAGCCCCCTCACCAGCCTCGTTGCCCTTCTTTGCACACACTCCAGCACCTCAATGTCTTTCTTGTAATGAGGGGCCCAGAACAGAACACAGTACTTGAGGGGTGGCCTCACAAGTGCTGGGTATAGGGGCACAATCACCTCCCTGGTCCTGCTGGCCACGCTGTTTCTGATACAGGCCAAGATGCCACTGGATCTCTTGGCCACCTGGGCACACTGTTGGCTCATGTTCAGCTGGCTGTCAACCGACACCCCCAGTTCCTTCTCCTGCAGGCAGCTCTCCATCCATTCTTCCCCAAGCCTGTAACACTGCATGGGGTTGTTGTGACCTAAATGGAGGACTCTGCACTCGGCCTTGTTGAACGTCATCCCATTGGTCTCAACCCATCGATCCAGCCTGTCCAGATCTCTCTGCAGAGCCTCCCTTCTTTCAAGCGCATCAACACTTGCACCCAGCTTGGTGTCATCTGCAAACTTACTAAGGGTACACTTAATGCTTTCATCGAGATCATCGATAAAGATATTAAACAAGACTGGACCCAGCACTGAACCTGCAGAACACCACTCGTGACCGGCCTCCAACTGGATTTAACTCCATTTAACACCACCCGCTGGGCTCAGCCATCCAGCCAGTTTTTTACCCAGCAGAGGGTGTGCCTGAACACACTGATGGCAGCCAATTTCTCAAGCAGAATACTGTGAGAAATGGTGTCAAAGTCTCTAATTCCAAGACCTGTATTTCTGTTTCTTCTAACATTTTCTTCTCCAGCCCTCTCCTTTCTCACCTACATCATTGTCCTATTGTGAAGTTTATCTGACCTTAAGGAGGAAACAGGTTTTATTTGGGTGCCTAATTATTTTCCTACAGCCTTCTTGGTAATCTAATAGTTCCTCTTTTACATGGATTTTTCATAATTTGGTTACAGCTAGGCAATTAAGCGGTTTCACTGAGCCAAAGTCCTATAATTGCATAGAATTTGCAAATATTATGGAATAAATAGAATTCCAAAGCATTCTTGTTGATCTCAAAGCATTGTTCTCAAACGTTATTCACAAGAGTAACCACAAAATAAATATGTAATCATTAGCCTAGTATATGTAGCCTTCTATATCAGTTTTCCTTTCTTAAAATTATCAGGATAAAGTGGTATGATCCTGGAATACAGCTGAAAGCAAGACAGAATATCCAAGGATAGCTCAGATGTCACAGGATGTTTACTTCAGGATAACTCAATACATATCCTTTTGCCCTTCACTTTAGACAGGTGAGGATTCTTTCTGAGATTACAGAACCACAGAGAATTGTTTAGACTTTTAAAATGACTGAGTCAAACTGTAAAATTAATGCCTCCAAGTCTACTACGAAACCATGTCCCGAAGTGTCAATTCTATACATCTTTAGGTAACCCCAGGGATGGTGACTCAAACACTTCCCTGGGCAGCCTGGGAGCACACACCTAAATCTAATCAGCTACCTGTGGGTTAAGGGATCTTTTCCTTTAAAAATCAAATAAAAAAAAGAAGGAAAGAAGACAGGCAGGAGGAAAGAAAGGCAGGAAGGCAGGAAGGATCTGTTTCTACTCTTCTACTCTTATGTGAGAAACACAGGGTCTATTGGAAGAATTTTTCTGTCCAGAGCATCTAAAGCTGTGAGAAAAAATAGAGTACAGAAATATTCAATACTTCCTAGTACTGCCAAAAAATAGGCAACCTCCTACTCTGTGACTGCGTGACTACTGTGTCTAATAATCTTCCGGGTTTTGTTGTATGAATCAAGGACATGTTTTTTTTTTTAAAAAAACGTTATTTTGTTCTTTTGAGAATGTAGATTATTTATCTTGTTTTATGTTTTTTAATGAACAATTAAGTATTCAGAAACAAGCATGACTAATATTTTAAAAGACTAGAAGATATTTGCTTAACTGCTTAAATGCTACTTTGTAAATCTCTGTGTTAGGTCATTACAGCCATTAAAAACACATTAAAAGTTTCAGTACTCGTATGTATGTAAAATAACATAACAGCAATAACTCATAATATATATGTACCATTGTTGTGCATAATCAGATGCTCTAGCCCTCTTAGTCAAGGCAGATGATAGAAAGAAGGAAGCAGTGTGCTCTTAATTTATTCAGTGGCTGACTGCTTAAAAACTCTCACACACGATATGGATGAAGTAGTTCTCTTTACCCCTGATGAAGGGGCTTGAGCCTTCTGCCATCACTGAAAATACATAAAAAATATAGGCTACTGGAAGATAATGGAAGTGAGAAGATTCTTAATCCCCTGCAGCTAAAGAGAAGTCTTTATATTTTGCGTTGCTGGAATAACTCAGTATGCCCTATGCAGCTGCATGTACAATAAAGGAGAGTGTTGAGTTACAGGCTCGATTTCGATTACTTTTAATAATAATAATACTTATAAAGATTTGTTAGAGTAGGAAATGGAAGCTGGAACATTCCTTAATCACAAGCCCATAGAGGTGCACTCAATGCCTTAGCTGCTAAGCTGAGGTAAATTGAAAGCAACTGTATCCTTCTAGCCCGCTAATATTGTATTGTCACTGCTAGGAACAGGCAGCTGAGTTTGCAGGTCCTCAAAACAGACTTGTCAGACTTGTCTGTGATATGCCATTACCAAAAATAACTTCTTCTAATATTAGAATTTTTGAAGAACTGGAACACATACATATATTTTTCACGTCTGTTTCGAACTTATTATTTCTATATGATAGGCTTTTATTTTTTGTACAAATAGCAGTAGTAAGCAGTTACTTTTTTACAACAAATTATGACTGACATAGTGATGCTGTGTAAAGAAATACAGTGCTGGTCTGACAGCACAGGCTCTGACATCCAGGGACATAGAATGCAGAGGAAGGAACACTGGTAACATGACAGGAGGCAGGGCCCAGGCTGACAGCCATGACTCTAAGAAATGCACACACACAACTAGTTAAAGAAATGCAGACCAGAATCTGAACAACTAGTTTTAGCCATGATAGAACAACAAACAAGGCTCTGACATATGTAAAACATACCACATCGTACAGTAAATTTGGATGTGACTTGCAGACCTAGAGCAAGGTTAAAAAGTGTGTTATCAAATATATAAAAACAAATTCAAGGGAATCCTAGAAGGTAGAAAAGGAAACAATCAACATCACTATTATACTTCTATCCAGCAAAGAACCTGAGATGCTGATGATTCCTTCTGTCCACTCACATGCATGTCAAATTAAGGCCATTTACCTTAGCATTTAATGGGGCAGTGGAAGAATGAATATTGCATGGATTGAAAGAGTGGGTACCACGAGCTGTGTGTATAACACTAAGCTGTCTTTGTTCACTGTGTTTGGTAAAAACATTGTCCAGGTTTTCTGTTTTTTAAATAAGAAGTACAGACAATTGCAGCAATTGAATTAATCTGCAAAAAGTCCTTTGGAAAAGGGGAATACTTGTTCCAAATCCAGTGTTAATTGTATTGCTAGTTTTTCAATTCTAACTTTTGTTATCAAGTGAGAAAATATTGGAAAAGCATACCCAGAGGCACATGATACCTAACAAAGGAAAGATATGGCATTTAAAGGAGAAAAAAAAAAGCAAACCCCGAACTGGTTAATTTATATGCTCTTTTTTAAAGGATTGTGTTTCTCTTAAGACTAGATTTGTAGCACAGACTCCAAATATTAGAGCTTCTGTTTAAAATAAATGAACAAAGACTTTATCTTTGCATGTACAAAAAAACAGTTCTGAACATATTTAGAAATTATATGTTCAGAATGATAAAGCAATCACTAGAAAAAGCAAGGATTTTTATCCTATGGACTAATTTAGACTATTTAAAAGAGTATTTATCATTCTTGTCTAAAAAACATAGTTCATTTAGAAAAAGGACCCTTTCCATCATTTGTTTCATATCGTTACAGTACATAATTTAATTAAGGAACTCTCATATAGATCTTTTTCTTTAGATAGGGATTAGGTATTGTACAATTTGTCTTTAAATGAACATCTTCCAAAGGATTTTTTTTTTCCACCTGAGAAACTAATGTAGAATCTGAGAAATTAAGGAAACAAATATAAAATTGTGCTAATAAATAACTTCATCTAGCAGTCCATGCAGGTAACATTTCAGTTAATAATGGAAAAATATGGAATTTTACAAAGTATTAAATCTCACAGAAAATAAGAGTACAAACTAGTAGTTACTTCCAGCAGAGTTTGTTATCTTAATCATACTGAACAGTATTATCTTTTGAGGATAAAATCACAATTTGTGCTAATTTCTGCTCAGCGTATGTAAAGCTGTCACAATTAGATACCAAATATTTACTCAGAACTCAAAGAATATATCAATTTTGGAAAGTTTTAATCAAAGTTACCACATTAGTAATAAAATATTTTGAGAAATGAAAAGTTAACTTGGAGAATTGAATTTCTGAAATTAGAGCCTTACTCTGTGGTTACTATTGTATGCAATGCTTATATCTCCATCCTACTGGAAAAAAGAAACTGTGAGATTCTTAACAGTTGGTTTTCATCATCCTGACCAAGTATGTATGCCATTTACACACATCATCTGGATGAACCCTGCAAGGATATTTCTTCGGGAAGGAGTTAATTTGTAGAGTTAATTTTTTTTTTTTTTTTTTGACAAAAGTATTTCTATATGCTTTGGTAGTTTCTGAGGAGCAGGAATGACATTCTACACAGCCACAGAGTAGTTTTGTAAAAATCTTTTCAGTTTCAATCCTTGTGCCTCATCTGGAGTACTATTAAGCACTCCAGTCCTCCCCAACTCCATCCACGGTTAGAAACAAGAATACTCTGGCCTCTCTAAGCATGCAGAGGGAGTAGAAATTTAAGAGATAGTGTAGTAATATGAATCATCAGTGTGTGGCAGTAAAGTTTCACCACCTTTTCAAGTAGCATTTAAAAGAAAGATATGTAATACGGTCCTCCATCATATCTATTTTTTTCCTTGACTGTATCTACACTTTAAGATAAAAATAAAAAAAAATAAATCTAGAAGTTGTTTCTTTGTTCCTGAAAGAGGAACAAAGAAACATTGCTTGCATCCATGCCTTCTAAAACATCCCCCTCAAAATAGAAGAGTCATGTCTCTACCTATTAACAAGCTTCTCGCATGTTACCTGTGAGTCAATGTGTGACCCCATATTATGGCTCCTTTTAATTATAGAAACAATTACAACAGCAACAGCAGCATAGTATAACCTTTGTATATGTCTAAACTGACATTAAAAAAAAGGGAAAAGGAATTAATAGATCTAGAATTTTCCACATCTCTTGGTGGCTGACTTGTTCTCAGCTAGCCTTAGGCTGCATCAGTGCTCCTCACTCCAAGACTGTAGGCCTTCCGTGACTGCAGATGAAACTAAGCCTGGCTCCCAATCCTCCAGTGGAGACTGTAGTAGTCTCAGCAGGACCACTGTCAGATCTGAGAGTCCAATACATGTGTCTTGAACACAGCAATGCATGTCAGTTACCACTAAATGCCATTGTTTCTGCAGGTTTATTAAGTCGATGTAGATGGTCAGTTATCCACACAGTGCTCTTTTCTTCATAATTAGATTGCCATAAATATAGGCACTATATTTAGGAATACACTATAGGAAATTCTACCTGACCCTCAACTTCTGTTTCTAGGAACACAGACTTCCTTTGGTTCTGTCCTGTATCTCCACCTCCGCATGGATATCTTGACTATTCCTTGATTTCAAGAGCCAAATCTAATCCATAGTCTCCACAGGGACAACCAAATTTTAATAATAGTTTGCATAAAGTTCCATATGCAGTAGGCTGTTACTCGAAATCTGGAAGAGAAACACATGTATGACTAAAGACAAAACATGACAATGTTCATAAAAAATTAACTGGTCTTTTACCACATGTAGCACAGAGAAGAACAAACGATGAAATCAGTGCCTGATGCAATCAGTGTTGTATGAAAAAGAAGTCATGTATGCAAGACATGTAAATGCCTCTGCGTATGAAAAAGTACCAGCCCTTCTTCTGTGTCCTAACATAGCATGTAAAAAGAGAAGTCCAGTAGCAGTGACAAGCTTCTACTACACAAAAAAAAAAAGGTTATTATTAAAGTTCACTGGATATGAACACAACCTCGAAATCCACAAGCCCACCGAAGACACTATGACGCAAATATTAATTTACTGGATCACTTTCATGATCACACTAGTTCTGTATCATTTTATGAAAGAGGATGAGCTGCTCCAACATATCTGTTGTGAGTCAGTTTTAGGGAATTACCCTGATCTCTACCTTCACTATCGTACTTTTGTTTATTACTTTTCTTGCTGGAAAAGGCTGTAGACAGAAGATATCTGGATATAATGCTTTTCAGTTAAGTAACTGCACTTTGAATTTAAGAGCACGAACGTAAGCTTTCTTCACCACTATGCAAGCTATGCTCCTTTAAATTTCATATGATACAATCACTGTATCTTTTCAGAGTTCTAGAAAAATATTTTAGCTCAGCATCTCAGAAGACACTGGTTAATAATTTTATGCAAAGCTTTTGAGTCTCTTGTGGTAAACAACAGGACAAAAAAAAGTAATTTTTATTACATTTAAAAAGCAGATCTCAGTGCTGATGTTAATTTTAGGGTAGGGTGGAGGGTAATAAAGACCAATGTTTCAAAATACAGTAGTATTAAAATACCTCCAGTAAAATCTAATTAAAACCTTTATATCAAACTATCAAACATTTCTACACATCGTGGACATATTTTCTTGCACTTATCTGCAAGTGCCACAATACAATCTGATAAGCCCGAGAAAAACAGTTTATGACAGAAGCCATAAGTTTCATAAGGGATATGCTCATTTTAATAAGTTTGGCATAATATTCTGTACTTTCTTTTCTATTTAAGACAAATACCCTCTAACGAAAAAAAATCTTGAGCATGTTCCAGTTCTTCAAAATTTCTAATATTAGAAGAAGTTATCTTTGGTAATGGCATATCACAGCAGTAAAAGTCTGTAAAATTTTCATAAATGTAAGATAACTTGGAACTCTAGGTAAAAATTGGCATTTTTCTGTATTTTTCAGAGTCTATGGAATTCTGAATCAAACTTTCTGTTATTTAATTAACTTGCAGGGCACATGTCTTTTGGAAAACATTCTACGGATTTTGAAAAATAAAAAGCAATCAAGTATCTGGGGTTTATTTCCAATGTTACCTCAGTTACTATTTACAAAGGTTTAGCCTCTATGAACTATTTAGTGCATTATTTAGTCTACAATATTTTTATTATTACTGTTTCAAATCATATACAGCATTTTTGAACATTCAGGTAGTAACTCACCATTTGTTTAATGTTGAATACAGCAATTCTTTCAGATATTTCTCATGTTTGAATATAAGTATCCTATTGGATATTTGCTGAAGTAACATTTCAACATTCAGCAACATTTAGCAATCACAGCAGTAAATCCAATTTCTGGATTCTTTTGTCCCTTTTAGTTCTTTGAAATACAGGATTTCTCCTTCTTTTTTGAAAAAAAAAAAAATGTTTTATTGAACACATCTAAAGGGCTTTTTTTGCATATATTTTCTGACATGTTTATTAGTAAGTATTTGAGTTCCTTAATAACCAATTTAATACAAGAGCTTTTTCTCCTTTTATTACAGAGGGAACTATGCAACACATGGCTCAATAAAAAATAACTACCATTTTTTTTCTCTTTGGCAATTGTCACCTACTCCTTTGTTGTCATTTTGTCTTACCTGTATAAGTCATCCTAAACACCTTCGTGTTGTATTTCTGAGATGAAATTACTTTAATGAATAGCTAAATCCCTTTAGCTATTCTATAAGGATTTTTTTTAAAAAAAAATGACATTAAACATAAAATAAATTAAAGGTGTGTTATTATTGATCTATCCAGTGTTTTCAAGTATATTTAGTATATTGTATTGGAACAAAATTAATTTAAATAAAACAGTATTTGTTAACATTACACAACAAAACGTAAAAGATTTCACATAGTTTCAAAGCAAACACATTTAGTTATTGAGTTAGTTTGCACTTAACTTTACCACAATAACATTTAAGAAAATTACAAAATGGGGTACAATCAATACTCTTTCAGATATACCACCAAGGCATTCAGATACTTTGGTAATGAATTTGAGCTTTAAATACATCTGGAAAGCCAAATGATTTTAAAAAGCAAAGCTTTGAAAGGTATTAATTGAATAATTAAGATAATATGCGTGAAGGTATTGAAACTCTGACAATTCATACGACGACTTCTTTATAGTAATGTTACATGTAAAAACATCACATCTGGTAAAAACAGTTTGTCAAGTTTCAAAATTTTTCTAATGCAAACCTTATTAGTGTGAACATTATGGACAGTCCATGATGAGATTACATGAGAGATTTGAATGCAAAATCCCTACATTTTTGTCAAAATAATTTGAAAAATAAAAAACAAAGCAAAAAAATCCACACCCTTTAGTTTTCAATCTTCATTGTGTCATTGCAATGGCACTTAAAGACCTGTAAGTCAAGGAAAGTGCACTTGACATCATACAAATGGCTGAGGGACAGAACTTTCTAAAAATATTTAGCAAATAATTTATTTGGAATAAACTGCTTTTAGTTTGAATGTCCTGAATTTCACTTCAGAAAACTACCATTCTTGCAGTTATGGGAACATCTATAGACTTTTCTGAATCATACTGTGGGTGTGATACAATGCAAGAACAGAGCTCTAGGGTTAAAGAAGCAAGTAAACGGAAAAAAATAGGTATGTGAACTCAAGAGAAGAAGATGAGGAGGAGCTGATAATGGAGATAGATGTGATTACACAAGTGAATGCTCTTAGGGTCTCAGAATTACTGAGAACAGTCTATGGCAAAACAAAGAGAATATTCAAAAAAATTAATTAGGGAGGAGAAAAGCACATGTGCAGCATCTGACATTTTTACACAGCTGCTGCAGGGTCCTCTTGCTGATTAGAAAAAAAATACGAACAGCAGGTAGGTTGTTTTGTCTTCAACTACACTGCCACCATAAAGGAGAATATGCTTCTCTCGTCTACTTTGCATCATTTATAGTTTGCCTCCACAGCTGGTGGCTGAGATATATTACTGTACTATTTCTCCAAGCTTCCCTCTGAGCTTTGATGATTTGTATTCTAACTACCATGTTCTTTCATCAAGAAACTTACTGAATTGCCTGACTGAAACAAGGGACAAAACTAATACTATCAAGGTGAGTATTTCACTTGTTCACTAAGACTTGCAAATATTCCCCTTGCACCCACTCTTTCTTGGCTTTGAAGTAAGATTCTGACAAAAAAAATATATTTTTGGGTTTTTTTAAATCACAGAACATATTCACGTGTTTCATTATGTACTAGGTGAACTTTCCTGCCTTTGAGCTGTACATAAATGATTCACTTCAGCATGATAGTTGCTGGTAAACTTAAAATCATAACGGTCAATACCATGCTTCAAAAATGGTTTGTTTTCTCACATACCCTCGTGGTTTCTCGTAAACAACATGCTACAGTTTTCTGGAGGCTGAACTTGTGTCTGCCTCATGAATGATTCTGCTATGTGTCAGATAATCAGAGCAAAATAACTATATAATTTAGTGAAATGTGAGAAACTATAGAAATTAAATATATAAAATTGTTTAGTTCTCATTACTTGGTTTTGGATAATCTATATAGGCATCTAAGAGCTGAGCAAGAATAATACAACATATTTGATGGGGGGGTAGCCCATATTTATGCAAAGTACAAGCAGTTACACAAATGGAAAAAACTGGTTTATTGTAATATACTGACTTAACTCAAACATTACAATGGTTATTATGCACTGAAGCAAATATGTACGTATGTGCAACTCAGTAGCTGAACAATTTCAAGACATGTACATGATAAAATGGTGTCTTCAGACTAAAAATATGTAATGGCGATGGAGTTACTTTGAGGATACTGCCTCATCAAGGATTAAGTAGCAGCTATAATTCTGCATTTCCCAGTATTCATAACATTCAATAACATCTCTGTTTGCTGATTTGCTTTTGTGATGAAAGCTGAATAGAAGGATTATTTATTGCCTCTGAGTTCTGTGCTGTTATCTTTGTTGCTCTTCAAACTTTGCCAGGTCAATTAATATTCCTTATCTCTAAGAAGGGTAGTTCTTCTTATCCTTAAATAAATGTGATTTTACAGCAGCTCCCAACACATCAACTACTCTGCAATACCAGGATGAATCCATTATATTATGGATAAATGCAGACTTTCACTACTTAACAAACTCAAAAAAAAAAAAATCAGAACACGCTATATAAAGAATCAATAATACTTTAACATTTTGTTTCTTGCCTTCTTCTTCATTCTTCCTATCTTATCCTTTTTTAGAAAAAATGGTTATTCAACAGAGCTGAAAGCAGAGTTCTAAAATCAAAATATTTAGTGAAAATATAATTAGTGCTTTTCTTTTTTTTTATTTACTGCTCAAAATTGACGCCAAACTCATGAGAATTTATTTAGGTAACAAACTGATGCGGAAAAGGGGACATAAATAACTCAAATCATGCACAGGAACTGGCACTTAGCTTCACAGAGATGCTGCTTGACCCAGCGACCTGGATTTTCAGCAGATGTCTCATAAGTCTTCTACACCTATTCTAAAATGAGTCCATATTAATAAATCATTACTGCTTTTCTTCTCAAATCCACTACAGCTTTCTATGTAATATTAAGAAACTCCAGCATAGCGCTCCTTATGCAGTGAGAAAATGACAAAAAAATGTACACCTACTTCCCTTTTCCTTTTCCCAAGTCCTACAACTGTGAATACTTTCTCTAATGCTACATTATCTTAATTCTTGTCAATACTGTTGAGAAATGAGATTGCTTAGACCATCACATATACAGTAGTACTGAATAAGGGATAAAACAAAAATATAGATTATATTTTGTTACCTTATAAAAATTTGATAAAACAAAGTTAAAAAATGATAGAAGATGAAGACAAAATGCCTTTCCTTGATGGGCATATTACTACATTTTGAAGAATCAGTTCTGTGTCTTTTTTCAGGCCGCTTCTTACAAGTTTCTTGTTTGTACTCTGCTCTGAAGGCTTCATTACAGCATCAGAATCAAAGAATCATGGAATGATTAAAGTTGGAAAAGACCTTTAAAACCATCAAGTCCAACCCTCAGCCCAACACTGCCATGCCTACTAAATCATGTCATGAAACGCCATGTCTCCAGGCTTTTTTAACTCCTCCAGGGATGGAGACTTCATGGTTTCCCTGGGCCACCTTTTCCAGAGCTTCACCACTCTTTCAGTAAAGAATTTTTTCTCTAAGAAAATGCTGCGGGAGACTTTACTGAAGGCTTTACTAAAGTCCAGATGGATGACATCCACAGCCTTTCCCTCATCAGCTAGGTTCGTCACTTGGTCATAGAAGATCAAGTTGGTCAAACAGGATCTGCCCTTCATTAACCCATGCTGGCTGGCTCTGATCCCCTGGTTGACCTGCACTTGCCTGGTGAACGCATTCAAGATGAACTTGAATTACTTACAAGTTACAATTGATTCAGTCTAAACCATGAAAATGTCAACTGAAAACTTTATTTAACTTAAAATAACACGTAAATAACTTAATATAACCACATGTGTTTTAACATATATATATTTATAAAATACATTTAACTTAAAATTACATATAAAACCAGTCTGAACCACAAGTTCCTCAATGTGAGAGTTCATAGAATCAATTTTATGTAATTAATTATTAAAATTCACACTGACTCAGAAATCTTTGAAAGCGTTTTATGTTCATCAAAGCATAACTGTATTTAAGAGCTATTTCTTATAGCACGAATCATTGCAAAAGGTCAGAATATAACATTCATTGACCATTTTTATAATTCCAAAATGTTTCAAGGTAATTTACAGTTGTGACCTTTTGCATACCTTTAAGTTTTAGATATACATAACTAACAACAAAAAAAAACAAAAAAAAAATCCTTTTAAATGACTTTTAAAGTTTTGGCACTAACGATAACCTGGAAAGGGAATGATAGCCCTGATTCTGCAATACAATGAATGCATTTAGTTTTGAGAAGAAATGACATTGGTATTTTATTCTATTTTTTTATGTAAAAGATATTTTAGGTTCTAAGTATTCTACATTTAAAATAATATTAAAAAAAAAAAAAAAAAAAAAAACAGAAAGAAATGTCTTTCTTCACATATATTTATATCTTTTTTCCCCATCTCCAGAATTTCGAAAATGTATTTTTTTCTGTCTTGATAGAAAGAATGGAAAGAAAAAATCTTCATAAATATCACAGAAGGTTGATCAATTTTAACATGTAAATTCAGGCCATTTTACTAATTCATCAAACTCCATGTATTCGTTGGAGAGAGCTAGGTACCTTCATTTAAAGAATAAAAGACATTACTTTTCTCCTGAATGTCTTTCTCACTACATTTACTGAAGAGGGGTTGCTTCTCACAGGAAGAATATTTTGCCATTTTTTAAATAAAACATTAATATTTTCCTTTGAAAAACATTTCTTTGCCATTAGTGTCTTTTTCTAAGAATTTCTTTCTGAAATAAATGTCTGTTGTACGTTTATGTTTATGATGTGTTCTGAAAGTATTTAAAAAACATGACTACTCGCTGTCTTGAAGGACCAAATTATAAAGAAAATTAAAAGGTTTAACACATTTTCTGTATCTGTAGTTGGTTTGATATATGATTACAGGCAAAAATACTTCTCTGTGTACAAAACATGAACACTCTCAAACATATATATTCCTTTTTTCTTCTTCTCTTTCTCCTGAAAATGCTTGTATTCCATTTATCTGAAACTGTACCAGAGATGAGTACAAGGTTTCTGTTATTACATCAGGGATGTCAAACCCATGGCCCGTGGGCCAAATCCAGCCCTCCACCTTGTTTTATCCAGCCCAACGCCTTGTTTCTACCCAGCAGCACTGAGCTCCTTGCCCCCACATTCCTGAGCGCACCTTAGTCACATGTGCAGAGTGTGACAAGCGTTACACTGCAGGAGCAGGAGCAGGAGAATTACAGGACTCATGAGTTTGACACCTTTGTAGTATGTCCAAATCCAGCAGAGGCACTCCTTTTAACTCTGTTCTCTGAAATGGAGCCACTTATTTTACAGCAGAACTTTTGTCTCTCTTCTATAATGTCTCTATAACGTAATTTGTTATGTGTTTTTTTTTATTTTAATGTTTCAGTTCTTGTTCAAGATAGTAGTTGTCATAGAAACATAGAATCATAGATTCGTAGAATGGTTTGGTTCGGAAGGGACCTTAAAAAAATTCTGTTCCAACTCCGCTGCCGTGGGCAGGGTAACCTGCCACTATATCAGGTTGCTCAAAGCTTCATCCAACCTGGTTTTGAACATCTCCAGGATGGGGCATCCATGACTTCTCTGGACAACCTGTTCCAGTGTCTCACCACCCTCACAGGAAAAAAAATTCTTCTTAGTACTTAAACTAAATGTCTCCTCTATCAGCTTAAAACCATTACCCCTCTTCCTATCACTACACTTCTTGATAAAGAGCTCCTCTCCAGCTTTTCTGTAGGCTCTCTTTAAGTACCAGAAGGCTGCTATAAGGTCTCCCTGCAGCATTCCCTTATCTAGGCTAAATAAGCCCAACTCACTCAGCCTGTCCTCATATCAAAGGTGCTCCAGTCCTCTGATCATCCTCCTGGCACTTCTCTGGATTTGCTGTAACATATCCATGTCTTTCTTGTTCTTAGTATTATGTTTTAAGCTTTATATTGAAGAATGCCAGAAGCACTGACATCTTCTTATGTACAAGAAAATCCAAATGTCACTTAAAACGTGTAGACAATAAATTGAAGAAAATTCCCTCTGTAACCGTAGACAAAGTGTTAGTTATCTTGGTCTGCATGGTAGGTGCATTGATGTATTCTATGGTTAGGAGGAGAGATTCAGAGGGATGGCAGTGTTGGCTGGCACGAATAAGTAAAAAACCTAAATTTTTAACTTCCTCTGAAGACCAGTTCTTCACATTTCACTCTGGTACATAGAAGACTAACATAAGTAGGAAAAGTTCATCTTTCTGCCACTTATAAACCCTCTTTGATAATGTTGGATCTGATAGTGTAATATCTGGTGGCACAAACTTGTCTTCTTCTAGATTAATGTGTCATATGTGAACTCACAGGTTTCTATCCCCCTCTGTGGTGGGTGTGATACCACATTTGCCGTCAGACGAGCACATTACTGACATCTTGGCAGCTAATGAAAGGGCTTCTCTTCTAACCATCCAACAGTGGCAGAAAAATTGTAAAATACTACTTGACAACGCAAACCAGCCAATGACACTGAATTAAAAGTATGGATTGGCCTCTGTTTTTTTAATTGAAAAAAATGGAAAAGCTTTGTGTTCCCACTTTGTAATTGTCAATTCTCTTTCCCTCCTTCCCAGATAACCTCTGAGTTTACAGGGTCTCAAAAGAGAGTCTCCTCTTGACAATTAAAAAAGAAATCCGTAATCCTATAGGTGATTACAAACCATACACTATTCATATAGAAATATAAATACCTTCCCTTTGGTTTGAGCCTTAATTCTAAGGACAACATGAGATAAATCAAAATTTTGAGAAGGCACAATACAGAACACCTTCAAAATAATAATAAATACATTCTAATTACCTTTTAACAGTCATGTTGATTTGCACCCACTTTTTGCTTCTAATAGCAGCAGAATGACAGTCATGCTATTTCATTAGGAAATTAGGATTATTTTTAGCATTAGGACATTCGTAAATTCTGGTATATTAAATCGTATTCCTGATCATCATCTGCAAGACTCTAATTTACTCTTTTAACAGTAGAAGTTGTTCCACTCCTTCACCACCCACACATTAAAAAAAAAAAAATCTTCCTATTATCTAATCTAAATCTACTCTCTCTTAGCTTACAACCCTTAAATATTGTCCTATCATTGCACTCCCGGATAAAGAGCTGCTCTCTATCTTTCCTGTAGGCCCCTTTAAGCACAGGAAGGCTTCTATAAGGTGTCTGCACCCCCACCCCTTCTCTTCTCCAGGCTGAACAAGCCCAACTCTCTCAGCCTGTCCTTATACGGGAGGTGTTCCAACCTTCTGATCATCTTTGCGGCCCTCCTCTGGACACTGAAACAGATTTGTGTCCTTCCTGTGCTGGGTGTTCCAGAACTGAATGGAGTGATCCAGGTGAGGTCTCAAGAGAGCAGAGCAGAGGGGGAGAATCACCTCCCTCAGCCTGCTGGTCACATTTCTTTTGATGCAGCCTGGGACACAGTTGCCTTGTGGGCTGCAAGCACGCATTGCCAGCTCATGTTGAGCTTCTCGTTCACCAGCACCCCCAAGTCCTTCTCTCCAGGGCTACTCTCAATCCATGAAAACACAGAACTGTTTGTGCTAAATACGGCTATATGATCTGTACAGGGTACTCAATTTTTGTTCTTTCACAGTAATTAAACACCTCCTTGTAATAAAAGGGATAATCATTTTTCAGAAACTGAAGTTGTTTGTTAATTATGAACCATTGGAACTTTTTTTATATTTCAGCTAAATCTTTTATATTATCTTAATTTTGCAAGATGAATGCTAATTAATGCACAGAGTAATAGCTGTGAGGTATGTCCTATATTCAGTTTAAGTGAATAGAAATTAGTCTTACATTTTCAAAATAAATAAACCACATTTTACATAAACTGCTTTTAACTCCTACATACCTACATAGCTATTGTACTCAGAGCAGCCATTAAAATGTCTTTTCCATTAATAAGGATACATATCTCATAATGTCATAAGGCAAAGTGATCTTGGCTGAAGACATATGAAACAGTAAGCTATGTGATAGGCAGTGGACAGGTTCTTGATAGTTTTACTGGCAGTACTTGTATACTGTTTATACTCTCAGTAATTCAATTCTGACAAGTGTTACTGTCATCCTTAGGGTGGCATATAGACTAACTGCAGTAGTAAGTAAATTTTCTTTTATGTAAGAGACTTAGTTGCCATCCTTGTTATTCCTTTGGCTTTTGTGTGTTTCATTATGAATCACGATGTTATTTTTAAAGCATGCAAATTCCCAGCTGTCATGCACAGGTATCTGGCATGTCTTCTCATATTCCTAAACGACTTCTAGTTCCCATAGGAGGAAGTAATATAAATTGGCCTTCTCTCTTAGAATAATTGACTATAGCAGTAAGAATCCTCCTTGAAAACCAGTTGTCAAATTCAAAAATTAATGTTAAAATCTAAGTTAAAAAAAAAACCCCAAAACTGTGTGTTCGTGTAAGGGAGAAATCGTTTATATAAGTTTACATCTGTGATGAAATGCATACGGCAAGTATCAGTTGATAGTATTTTCTCTGCTCTACCCAGCAGCCCAAGTTTTGTTATTTAAGGCTTAAGGCTATATTTTAGTCACTGCTGTCCATGAAGAGTGATAGGAGGTAGGAAGTAGTGTTTTCACAAATAAAAACAAATCATACAGTTATCGCATAATATCATCTTGGGGTAAGGTTTATTTATACAGAATATTTTACTGTGCTTTATTATGTCTCAATATTTTTGATATTTTTAATTATTCTTTTTTAAATTTCAGTTTGTGGAAAATTATAATACATTCCAATAATCATTTTAGGAGATAGAGTCAGTTGTTTTATTGATTTTTTTATATTAAATATTTACATTCTTTGATACAGACTCTTACACTTAAATCTTCTGCAGTAGATGTTTTCTTTCTCTGTTTTTCTTTTTTTTTCTTCCTGCCTGCTCTTCCTCTCACAACACAGAGGTGGGTATTATTTTCCTCTCCAGGGCTTTTATTTTTTTATGTCTCTTTTCCCATTATTGCCTGAGTGGAACATGTTTTTGCTCCTCTGGGCTTCTGTACCAACAAGCCTAGAGGCTTCCTGTAGAACACTCAGACTCTGAATCTGACCTTTCACACACAGGATGAATTTCTTATAAGAGCTCTCTCTTCTCACAGGGATAGTCAGTCAGGTAAAGAGTTATAAATTCTGCTGAAAAAAAAAATCCAGTCTACATTTTTTCTTGACTGAAGCAGGCTGCTGTGTTTATCTCAGTGGGATTTAATACCAGTGGGAAGATTGTAAGTCTTAACATTTGTGCACTACATATAAACAGACCGTTTGGGGAATGAAATTTTCAAAAAAAAGAAAAAGTTATATCAGGAACATAACAAAAGGATGCTTCTTGCTGGGCATGCAAGATACAAAAACATGGAAGCTACATGCAATAAGATAAATTTTTGTATGTTTGCTACTATAATAATGCATTTTAAACATCTCTCTATTGACTGTATGATCTGTTCACTAAGTAAAATGTGTCTTTTCTTTGTTGAGTCTGGGAAGGGAATAATTCTTTCCTCTCAGCTGCAGAGAATAGAATCCATGTAAATAAAAAAGAAGTTTTATACCATGAGAAGAAATGTCAGGGTTCAGATTTTGTGCCTAAGGCTCTTTCTCCCAGCCAAAGTGTCCTCACTGAAACTGCATATGGGAGACAATCTCCAGCCTCTTCTGAACCCTGAAACTTATCTGCACGCTGGCAGACTGCTAGTCAGTACAAACACAAATTGTTAAAGAGTACACGTAACCACAGGCCCATGACTGAACCAAATGCTCTGACGTTTCTAGATTTTCCAACTTGGGTATCATTCATCAGACTATAAACAGACCCCACCATTTAAACAAAGGCACAGTAGCTAGTACCAGAGCACTGTCTAATGTCAATTTATTTTCAATGTCAGGAGAAAAATCCCACTGTAAGCTTCAAGAAGATTCACAACAGCAAGGTGGGAGCCTTAACTAATATTGCTGTGATTCCCTCTGCAATGGGAAGACTTCCCTTTCTCTTTAGGAAAAAAGTGGGACACTATTTTTACTGAAGTCCGCTTGGAGATGGTGTCAGCTTAGTATGACATAGTGTGTTAGAAAAACACTAAAAATTACTAAAACACTGTGATTTTCTTTGGTATCTGGAAATACGGTACTGCGTGGCAGCTTCTGCCCCAAAGTCAAGTATATTTGGAAGATATATGGTGTATCTTAAAGGAATATCTAGGACCTTGACATTGCCATTATCATCCTGTATCTTCTCAATAAAGTGACCAGAAAGTTCAGTGAAGGATCATTGTGTTCTGTACTAACAGGAGAAAGAATCAATCAAATACCACAGGTTTTAAAATGAGTGTGCTCCAGTGATGTGAAACTAATTGCTGCTAATGTACATTAGTTTGAGATCTGACAGTCAACTAAAATATAACTTTGAAGATATTGAGAATGAAAGATGAGATTTTGTGTGCAAGTTATGTCAGAGTTTTGAATATTTCCTTAAAGCACTTTTAATTGGAAATGTAGCTAGTATTTGTGCCATTTTCTTTTTTTGTTTATCTGTGGACTAGGATTCCCAGGAATAGTTAATAAGAAAAATAAATATTGAGGTTGCTTCTACATAATGATAGAAAGAAAAACACAGAAAAGGACATAGGTACTTTGCCAATTAGAAAAATAAAATATTTAAAGTTAGACAAGCTTTAATAAATATAAATTCTTAAGGGTACCAGGAAAGACTCTCTACATAGGATAAAAAAAAACACAATTAAAAATTAAGATTTTATTATTTTTTATTAATTTAACAAGGCAAACAATCCACATTATCCACATCTCAGGTGAATGCTTACACACAGCCTGCAAAGCATAACAGTAACACCTTTTCCAGTTTTGTATATGTTTTGTATGTTATACATTAAAATCATACTTGAACTAAAAAAACTTCTATACCAGCTCCCAAAGGCTGTTCACTAGACAGAGACTTAAGAAACCAGCCTTCCCTTGAATATCAAACAAAAATTGAATGAAACATTTTGAATTTTTCACCTACATTGACAGGCACTTTATCTCTTTTGGGGGATCTTGCTTGTTATTCGTTATCATATGCAGAAATCCTTTTTAATTTCAGAATTTAATTTCAAAACCAATTCACACACTGTGACTAAATTATCTGTGCTAAATATGTATATGGATATATTTCTTCTCTAAGAGGCATTGATTGCTAATACTGCTTTCCAACCATAGTGTAAGGATTACCAAATATCTCTGGTCCCTAACGTGACTGCAATAAGAAAAAGTCTTATGTTGACTCAGAGTAAATCACAGTCTCTGTTGTTGCATTTCTCAACCTTTTTCATTTTTTATCTGTGAGTCTGTTTTTTCAGATACAGAATTTTCTCTTTTCCGCAGTCTAATGGCGTTTTGTGATCTCTACAAAGCAATGTGTTAAATTGCAATGCAGATTCTGATTTATTTAAAAAATCCCAAGATCCTTTCATCATGCTATTTCTGTGACTTAAGTACTCCTGCTCGCTCGGTCCTAAAAATTACTCAAGAAATATTAGGTAGCCAAATCAATAGCTTTTAAAATGTGAGTTAAAAATCCGCACACCAGATTTTTTTCTCCAAGGCATAACAGAATGCTCAATTATCTCTTCAAAGACCACTTTAGATGCCCACAGAATTTAACATTATTACTCACCATCAACTGTTTTAAACTGCTTAGTAGAATTGTCCTTAGCATGTTGATCTTGAAGGAATGATACGTTTCCACACCAGATAAAACCTCTCCGTATGTTACTTGAATAGAATTTTTCTTGTAAGAAATACGAAGTATTTTGGGTTGATTGTTGATGAAATGCAGAAAATACATATATTATAAGCTTTTCATTTTCGGGGGTTTGGAGTCAGGGTAGCAAGCATCTTAACTATGAAATCGGTTGCATGCTTGGTATAACCATTACATGTTATTTACTGCCCCAGCTTCATCTGTTTCATTTCATTAAACAGTATTTAATGTACCTGTGTGATGTGGAATTCATTCCTTTAATTGAGTTCAACTTCCAATAATTTGGTCATAGTCAAAATCTAAATACTCTAAAATTCTCCCAGAAATGTATTTATTACTACTAGGAAAGAAAAAGAAATAATGTAAGATAAGAACATTCAAAAAATACTTCCTAAAATGATTTTTATGCCAAAATCAAATATCTAAATCCATATTAAAACAGTCACCTAAATCCTAAATATTCTAGACCTGGAAGTGGTATAATATTTTATTTCGACTACATGTTGGTGCTGAGCAGAAAATTAACCTGAGATTCTTACTAGCAGGATCTATCGTTATTAATATTTGTTCCTCTGGGATGCATCTGAAAGTGGAATCTACTACTTGAAATAAGGAGATGAAGAAATCACATATACTTCAAGGGCGATTGGGACTCCATAACATAAATAATATAATTCATATGCCAATATGAGCTCTAGCTCTCTGTCAAAATACACGGTATAAAAATTTTATTTGATCAAAATACAATTTAAGCAGATTTAAATTTTGTGGATAACAATGTTCCCATATCATCACATATTTGAAAATATTTTAAAAAATACAGAACATACAATAAGTGTGTATTTAGAGGTTTGATTCTGTGACATATCCTAGTTAGCTAAACATCATCTGTTATCTATTAAAAAAAATTGCATTTATGTGTTTTTAAAGAAAATAAAAATACTCCCACTTTCACTTGCCATAAAAACTTTGATGTGACCTTTTTTTCTGGGTTAAGTTTGATAGTGTATTTGAACATATCTTTACTTTCCAGATGGCCAGAATATCAAAGATACAAGATGCAAAGCTGTTTAGAGAATTCTTTATTACACCTCAGAAGATGAGAGAGCAGGAAGCTGACATTTCCGCTGCCTTGATAACATCTGGTTTTTTTCCACTGTATCACCTCACTAGGCTTTCATTTTTCTACCCCTCTGCTACCAACTTTTCAATTTTTTAAAAAGAAGAATCTTCAATATGTGTTTTCTGCCCAAATTTTCTGATATTATCCTCAAAGTCTGTAGTAAGTTACCATTGGTTGCTGGCAATTATTAATTTCTTGTTGCTAATGCATTTGTTTCATTTATAGAAAACAGTTTTCACTTCTTTTAATCTTCTACAGGGATGAGAGTATTGCTTTTGTTTTTTAAACTACTGTGTTTCAAGCTTCTGTTTCTCAAGCTATTTTCTTGCTTATAAATCATTAGTTTACATGATTAAGGGCAATAGAGTACGAACTCTTTGATTAAAAAATTAACCCTTTCTAGAGGCATGCCTTTCCTTCACTTGCTTAAGAAGGGAACTTGGTATATGTAGGTCAAAAGCAAATGTCTGACTTAGGATATCTAAAACACCTGAATTCTTTCTCAGGTGATTTAGCTTTATGTTTGTACTTTTCAATTCTTCCCCTTAATTTTTTTAAGTTTTATTTAAATTTCTGATGAGATGTTTGCAGCTACAGCTGATACATATTATGTGCATCTGAGATTTCCATCTGTAACTTCTAAGAGTAAACATGGTTAAAAAAACATGAAAACACCTTTATTGCCGGTTTTAAAGAGCCTGTTCAAAGGGAAAAATTTTAAAATTATCTTTATATTTCTATTTATTTTGAGTAATAGTTTTATTTATCATTAGCAGAGACATTTAGTGGATATCTAGTTTTCTTTGGTTCAAATTTATTTAATTTTATTTAATATGTTTTATTTGATACCTATAATACATAAAATAATAACGTAATTTGATAACAGCATAATCTGAGTGAGTGATTATTACTGAAGATGTAGCTGTTAGTATTTTACATTTCTGAAAGGAAATTTTCTGAAATTTTAGCAGTGAGCAATAAGTATTAAGCCCAGGAATTTAAATGTTAACATTTGATAACAGTTGAACTTCAAACCTTCATGAATTTATCTTGACTAACTTTATATTTTTTGCTCTTCCATATGCTTTAGGACCTCACCACCTCTCCACTATCTCTTTGAACAAGGAACATGGTACAATTCTGTAAACTCTTCCTTTTCCTTACTACCTTTTCTCTTTTTTCCTGAAAAGTCTTAAGCAGAAAGCTAGTCCTAGTCAGAATGGCCTTTTCATTAAAAAATATTGAGATGTCTCTAAAACTTGTTCTTTCTTTCTAGTTTTGCATTTCAGAACTGTGTCAAGTGTTAATTAATAGAAGTCAAGAATTGCTGAGGTGGATGAAAAAATAAGGGACCAATAAAGAATCCAAAGTTTAAGAATGTAACTGATTTTACCATACAAACAGTTGACTACCGATCAGAAAATGAATAAAATTACTGTGTGCACACCTAGATATTTCTTTACTAGATGCAATTAATTGACCTCAGTTAGTGTGAGATTCTTTTTCTATGTGGTAAAGAAAATAATTCAAATGTATATGTTGGCTTTCATTATTTCCAGCGTGTGGCTTAGAGGGGATTAGTCTTTTCTGGTTTTTAAGAACTGGTTTATTCTTAAGTGAGGCTCAGAGAAATACTGACTGTGTATGGGCAACAAATCAGGAATGACTGATCCAGAATCAGCTCATTAATGAACAAAATAAAACTAATATTTGAAGTTAAAAGAGATGTCTCTTCAATTACTGTCTCATTGGTAGTATTAAAACTCAATTTTCAACTAAGACAAAACAAAGAACATGAATAGCTTTTATGTCATAAATATGTCTCTGTTGGTTATTCATTGTGTTATAGAGCAAAAATGGAGAAAAAATTCACCTAAGTCCCTTTAAACCATAAGAAAACAACAAGAATGAACTGTTCTTGCCTGCGTAGTTGCACTGACATGATGACTTTTGATATAAGGAAGCCAAAAGATCCAGCAAACCAAGCTAAACTCTCTAGTTAGCCTGTTTGTCAGAGACAACTAATCTGTATCAGGTCAAGAGGAAATAGAGTGGAAATGCAAACTAAGGAATAGCAGGTGTAAAGGTTTTAGTTGTTATGGTATAGCATAAGAGCTGCCCACCTACCTGCAAAATCAAATGACATTTAAAATGAAGATTCAGTTTTGGTTATAAATAATACCTCTGCCTCTTAGGTCCACAAGTCTATGGGGCCGGATGGGATACATCTAAGGGTATTAAAGGAGTTGGTGGAGGTCCTTGCCAAACCCCTTTCCCTCATGTATCAACAGTCCTGGCTGACTGGGAAAGTGCCGCTCGACTGGAGACTGGGAAACATAACTCCCATTTGCAAGAAGGGTCGGAGGGAGGATCCAGGGAATTATAGGCCTGACAGCTTGACCTCAGTCCAGGGGAAGCTCATGGAGCAGATCATATTGGATCACCTGGACTTCTGTAAAGCCTTTGACACCGTTTCTCACAGAATTTGTCTTGAGAAGCTGGCTGCCATTGCCCTGGATGGGCACACTCTACTGGGTGAAAAACTGGCTGGAGGGCCGGGCCCATAGGATGGTGGTAAATGAAGTTAAATCCAGTTGGAAGTCGGTGATGAGTGGTGATCCCCAGCATTCAGTGCTGGGTCCAGTTTATTAATGATCTTGACAAAGGGATCGAGTGCACCCTTAGCAAGTTTGCAAATGACACCAAGCTGGGTGGCAGTGTTGATCTGTTTAAGGAAGAGAGGCACGGCAATGAGATCTGGACAGGCTGGGTTGATGGGCGGAGACCAACAGGATGATGTTTAACAAGACCAAATGTCGAGACGTGCACTTGTGGTACAACAACCCCATGCAGCGTTACCTGCTTGGGGAAGAATGGCTGGAGAGCTGCCTGGAGGAGAGGGACCTGAGGGTGTTGGTTGACAACTGGCTGAATATGAGACAGCAGTGTGCCCAGGTGGCCAAGAAGGCCAATGGCATCTTGACCTGTATCAAAAACAGCATGGTCAGCAGGTCCAGGGAAGTTATTGTACCCCTGTACTCGGCACCGGTGAGGCCACAGTTCAAGTACTGTGTGCAGTTTTGGGTCTCTCGGTAAAAGAAAGACAACATGTGTTGGAGCATGTCCAGAGAAGGGCGACAAGGCTGGTGAAGGGTCTGGAGAACAAGTCCTATGAGGAGCCACTGAGGAAACTGTGGTTGTTTAGTTTCGAGAAGGGGAGGTTGAGGGGAGACCTCATCGCTGTCTACGGCTGCCTGAAAGGAGGCTATGACAGAGCGAGTGTTGAACTCTTCTCTCAGGTGACAAGTGATAGGACAAGGGGAAATGGCCCCAAGTTGCGCCAGGGGAGGTTCAGACTGGATATTAAGAATAATTGCTTTACCAAAAGGGTGGTCAGTCACTGGCACGGCTGCCCAGGGAGGTGGTTGAGTCATCATCCCTGGCGATATTTAAAAAAAGGATAGATGAGTTTTTAAGGGACGTGGTAATGGGTGCGATTGGGCTCAATGATCTCAAAGGTCTTTTCCAACCAGAAGATTCTATGATTCTATGATTCTATGATTCTCTTTACATATTGGTATAAAATAAATTGAGAAATTAGGGCAATTGTACATGATTTTACAACTGAATATATGTGTACATACACACACAGAGAAAGAAGGAAAAAGATTGCTGTGATGAGAATGCTTATAAGAGAGATAAGTTAGACTGCCTTTAAACTTTGAAATAAATCTCTGTTAAACACATTTATTAACACATTTTGTGCTAGTGCTTGATTCTGGCACATTTAAAATCATCAATATTTATACAAAATACATCAAAATGTCTTCAACAAATTGTTAACATAAAAAAAAGTGTACAAAGTGTCTTCAACACATACTCTGAATTAGCATTATGTATACAACACCATATCACTGATGCTATGTACTGATGCCACTGGTGACTATGGTTGATGGTTGTCCTTAGTTGGTGGGGTCAACGTGATCAGGCTTGAGAGTTTTTTGACATGGTAAGTCAGAAACCTGTCTTGTCTTGTTCCTTCTACAATTTTCTTCATTTTGCATGATGTTTTTCCCCCATTTACCCTCATGGGGACATCAGCAGCTCCTGAAACTGCTTATTTGGGGGCAAGGCATATCTTTCCAGTTATCTTGGTGTATTTGATAGGAAACCCTGTGTATTTGCAGCCCTTCGTTGTTGTGTTTCCCTCTGCAACATTTTCGTGCTTGGATGTTTTTCATGTGCAACTTTTTTTTTCTCCTTTGGTGGTCATATTATTCCAATACATTTGCAAAATGCTTAAGGATTGTGTCTGGCAATGTCCTCACAGTGCTACAAAATGCTTACACAATGCTGTTTGCTACATTATTACAGTGTGCTTATGTTTGAGTTGCCATTAATTTTACCTTAGTAATGCATTTATAGTTTCTGGCTGTCACAGGCCTTTGTTTCAGCTACAGTTAATTGTAATATACTGGCCCTGTGGCTAGTTTGGAACATATAGGCATTAAAAAAAAAAAAACCCCAAACCAAACAAAAAAAAAAAACAGGTGTCTCTCCATTTTAGCTATCCAAACTGTATAGGGCTTTTCTGGCTTTTCTAGACAGTGTCTCTCTAAACAGGGTCAATGTAAACATCCTACTTCCAGCCTTCTATCTTGACATCGTTCATACAGATTAGCAAACACTACTTATATATTTTTCTTCTTTGCAAAGTTTATTTCTAGAATTTTGTCTAGATCATAGTGGAAATGGTGAGGAACATATCCGAGAGCTATTCTCATGTTGTGGTTAACTCCAAAGAACCATCAAGTTCCTGTGAAGGAATATCACTTTCAATCTGAATCAATATTCAGCGATGGCCAAAGGATTCACTTTGACATAGACAAACAGTATCATAGAACGGTTTGTGTTGGAAGGGATCTTAAAGATCATCCAGTTTTAAGCCCCCTTCCATGGGCAGGGACACCTCCCATCAGACCAGGTTCCTCCAGGCTCCATCCAACCTGGCCTTGAACACTTCCAGGGAGGGGGCATCTACAGCTTCCCTGGGCAACCTGTGCCAGTGTCTCACCAACCTGACTGTGAAGAATTTCTTCCTAATGTCTAATCTAAATGTCCCCCCTTCCAATTTAAAGCCATTCCCCCCCATCCTATCATTACTTACCCCTGTAAAAAGTCTCTCCCCAGCTTTCCTGCAACTCCTTCAGGTACCGGAAGGCTGCTATGAGGTCCCTCTTGAGCCTTCTCTTTTCCAGGCTGTACAAACCCAGCTCTCTCATCCTGTCCTCCAGGCTGGTGCTCCAGCCCTCTGATCATATTTGTAGCCCTCCTCTGGACCCTTTCTAACAGTTCCATATCCTTCTTAAGTTGAGGATTCCAGAACTCCAGGTGGGGTCTCAGAAGAGCAAAATAGAGGGGAAGAATCACCTCCCTTGACCCGCTGGCAATGCTTCTTTTGATGCAGCCCAGGACATGGTTGGCTCTTACCTTTAAGTGGATAACTTTTGTCTGTAAACATAAGCTATTATGTTTAGAAATGTAGTAACAAACCATATTAACAAGTGTTAACCATTCCTCCAAACACAAATAATTTGTATGAATCTCATTCTTAGATACTAGAAGGGGTATGATCCAGGTTTAAGAGAAAATGACCTGCAATTCAAATATATATTCACAAATACTCTCTTTTTTGCAACTTTTCATCAGTTTCTGTTTTGTTGTTGTTGCTGTATTTTGTTTTATCTTGTTGGGGTTTTTTTAATAAATTTGATGCTGTTATTTGTATAACTCAAATACCTACTTTAGCTTCTGATGATTTAAAATGACTTTGTATCTTGACAGACTTTTTTATATTTTTAGGTTCATAATTCCACTTGGTTTCTTTTAACTTGGGTCTAAATAATACTTTAACTTACGAGGATTAGTACATGTAACACAGTCATTTAGTCAAAATTAAAACTCCGTCCTGAAAGATAGAACAAAATTACATCTTAGAATACATTTCTTTTGAGCTAGAGTCATGATTTATTGAGCTAAAGACACAGATGTGTGCTTCTTTATTCTGTTTCTCAACAATTCTAATAAATGACATTAGAAAAGCATCAATTATTTAAATATAGTAAAGAATATATAGAGTACATCTCAGCAGAATTAATTTTGCAAATCCTAAATGGCTTTTTATTTCTAAATTAATTTTTATATATGTAGCACTCTAGTAGCATTGTTCCAGTGATATTCTATACATTAATATATCAGGCTATAACACTAAAGAAATCCATAAATTCAAAATATTCATCAATAAAAGTAGGATAAGAGTTTAGTTACATGGTTTTCTAAAAAGCAAATATAAAATATAACATGTATTATAGCGACAAGGATAATGTAACCGTTAAAAATAGAGATGCATTTGAAAAAAATAGTCAGTATGGAAGCTTCCTGAAAGTATGTGTAAAATGCTTTACTGTATGATGTTCTTTTTTTCTTGTGTTTATGGATTTAGTATTTTTTTTCATTTTCTAGCCACAAGATTTATATTAATGGAGTGTCTTCTGATAAATAATGTTACACTTATGAGGTCTTTCAACTTAAGGCTAGAAAAATTGTCTTGATAGTAATTTTAATGCATGCAAAAACACCGTAGGTTTAATTTAAAAATATTTAGCTTTAGAAGTAAGGAATCTCTCAGATTTTAGAAATACTTATATCTAGGCAACTTCCTATGCTGAACTATGTCATGGTTCATTTGTCACACCACTGTGAAGCAGCCTGGTACGATGTTCAGACTGCGGAGGCCATTAGTCACCCCTTTTACTCTGCATCTTACCAACACAGGATCCAATATGCAGCCTCTATTTAGGAGAAAGCACTCAACTCTCAGAGCACTAGGTTTTATTGAAAGTAAGAATTTCTTAAACAGTGGATGTATTTAAATAATCTGAAAGAATGATTTAGAAATATATTTAGAAATAATTTAGAAATATATTCATTAAATTAAGCAGTACAATGCTTGTTTTGACTTTTAAAACAGTCATTTTTGCGCTTTTTTTCTTGTATTAATTCATAAGATATGAAATGCTACACATTTCAGATTAGTCCAAAGGGAGTCAAGTTCCTGAGTCACAGTACTGGTATTATTAATTTCCTGTTTCTTAGGAGTTACTTCGTTATCTATCTCCTCTTTCCACCTGGAAATAAAGCTTAATTCATAAGTAAAAACAACAACAAGGAAAACAAACAAAAAAGTAGTGCAGTCCAAAATTATTTCTGCCTTGGAAACACAAGAAAGTTCACATACCCGTAAGATATTCGTTGTTATAAAAAGACTACCATACTTTCTTTTTCAGCCACTAATGGCATTTTTCTTCCTCACATTCTTCAAGTTTGGCAAATAAAATCCTGGTACTACAAAATGTGTAATGAAAAAAGAACACTGAATACATAGACAGAATGGCTCCAGCCTTCCCACTGTCCTTTCCAAATGCTGCCATCATTAATTTCCTGCTGCTAGAAGCAAAAAGAAAAGTGTTTTACCTGTATCAATCATGACATGAGTCAGCTTTTGGAAGAACCTACTCCACAGACGATTGAGGAAGCTTAAATGACTACATTGTATGAACTTCCTAGTTTTTACACAGCTAAAGTAAATTAGCTGATACTCATTCTTTAAGCCAAAGCTATCATAACTTTCTCTGCTCCTTATCAAAAATCCTTTCATGCCTATTTGGCATTTATTACTTTTCTTTTAAAAGCTCCCCTTCCCCTGGAGCTATCTCAGCATCTTTCCTTCATCAGCTTTCTACTTTATTCCCTCTCACCATTCAAACAGGTGACTGACAAATGCTGCTTTTGTTTCAAACAAAATTTCTAAACAAAAATGTTTGGCATTTTTGTTTGACTAAACAAAAATGTTTGGCATTTTTGTTTGACTAAACAAAAATATTTAGTCAAGTTCTTCCTTGTAATTTCACAATCTGATACCACTTTAATAACCTATGTATTACAATTCTATATCTCTTCCTACTGTAATTCATTTAGTTCTTCATTACACTGTTACTGGAAGTGGAAAACTCTTATATTTGAGTCAGTGACCCAAATACCATTTTAATGTATTAAAGATAAGCATACGAAAGCTATATATTTATTGAATAGCCTTTTCCCTACAATATTTTTAGAATAAATGGTGCATAAATGCATTGACAGCAGCTAATCTCAGAGGATGAAGTATGCATTCCTAATAAGCTCTTTACTTAGAGTGAATGACAGGAACTGCAAGATCTTATCTAAAAAGGCAAAGTAATAATGAACATAACAGGTCTGCTCAGATATGAGCTGTGGAAAAATGCAAGAAATCACTACAATAATATGCCTGAAGACAGAGCACTTATTCTAGTTACGGACAAATGTGCTGTTGAGATCCATTAGATCACGTAACTCCTGCAGACAGTGAGAATAGCAGTAATAAACCTAAAGCAAAGAACAGATTACAGAGTGTGCTGACAAGGTCAAATTGATAGTAATGATGTGTGATGGCAGCATTGCAATAAGGTTGTCTAATACTGTACGCATCTGATATTGATTTTCATTACCTATACCCTGGAGTACAGTCAGAAGTTCACTAAAATGATAGTGATTACCCAAAGGGCAAAGGCAAATAAGACAGACAGTTCAGTACTTGTGCATCCTGCAAACTCCATGAAGGCAGAAAGTATTGTACCTGATGGTGGATTTACAAGGCTTACTACCACTGGGATCAAGTTGAGTTTATACTGCCTTTTATTCATTTTAAACTGATGTGGTGCCTTAAAGTATGCTTAGTGTATGCTTAGTGAGTTTATTAAGACAGTCCATCAGAGACCATGATAGCTCTCTTCAGAACAAGTCTATAATCTACATTATAAGTATGTGATATAAAACAGTCTGTACTGCATATCAGACACAAGATTACTGTTGTTCTAAAAGCTCATGCTTCAATTTAATACTGGGTGAACACTTAAAAGCCTGGGGTTGTTATTAATTTGAGTAAGTCCCAATGTTTGCATGAGCTTCTATTGCTTTTATAATACACCTTCTTTGATATTCTTTCAAAATTAAACCAAAAAAAAAGAAACTCAGACCATGCACTAAATTCAATAAAATATGTTCCACCACTCCCTGAAAGTCTTCAGTAACTTTTCTTTAATTCTTTCTTACAAAATAAAGGATTTAAACATAAGGAGTTTTAATCTCTACTAAATAAGACATGCTCATAGACAGAAAGGTTAATGAAAATTAAAGAATGTCCTTTAGAAGGGTATATCAAACATTGTAAAGAAATGCATCTGGGAAGTTACTTCTTTCTTATCTGATGTCCTTAAAGGTCACGCAAATGTGAATAGTTTAATAAAAATTAGCAGAGAAATTTTTTATGGTGTACTTCTCTGTCTCATGTAGGCATTTAGACAAACAGTGGATTTTATAATGCGATCATGTACAACGTGTTCCCCCTCCCATCCCAAAAAGAAAATCTCAAGATTGAAAATTTCGGGGTGGCATTCAAAGCAGAGGCGAGCATTCAAAAAATGGGAACTGGTGAACTTGGCTGCTCTTGACTTTCCTTCTCATTCCAACACTGACATCAATAGTTGTTGTTTCCCTAAATACATGACATTTTCTGGTTGTACTGACTCTTCATATTTTGTAGTATTATTAGCTGCTCAAGGAGTCAAGACTAGCATAACAGGATTTCAACGAACTTTATTAATCAGTTATGTGCTCATATTCTGAGTCTGCTTGCCTGTGCACAGACACTGCTTTGAATTTTGGTCTGGTTTATCTGACAGTTTAGAGGATTTTTGTGCCCCTGCCTTCTTGTACAGTTCTGAAGAGGCAGGAGGGCATGTCCGGTTGGGGGAAAACCTCCTTTGTGGAAGGGGCTGAGTGCTTACCCTGATTCAAATATGGGGGAGATAGGTAAGGCCAACAGGGAAATGGTGTCTGGCATTTGGAGCACCCGGATTAGCCACCTCAGATAATCTGTTGTTGCAGAAGAGAAATGTAGCATTCTGGTTCCTGCATGTTTCAAACTTGAATTTAATATTTGAAATAAAGACTTCTGTGTATTAGAAGCAAGATCACAAGCCTAGAGATTTCTGGAGAGTTAATTTTTAAGCCATATCAAGCCTATGCTGATTCTCTCTACTCAACAATGACCCCGTTTCAGCCCCTCAACAATCTCTTACTATGCAGAACTACAATGGCTATAGCTGTAATGCAATCTCATACCATCATATTCATAATTCTGTGTTCCTGTCAATCTTCTATCCCTTGCCTCCTTCAAAAACTTATTTTAAAAATCATGTGAGCTCTCTCTCTTCAGTCATTATTTAATTGGGGAATTATATTCTGTTTGGAGAATCATTACTCGGTATACACATCCAGGAAAGACAATCTCATTGACATTATGTTGCATGTTCTGGCTTAAAGATTCTTGACATGCTCACTGAATACTGTTCAAGTTCACGTTGTGCCTGGTTATGCTTTTTTTCACCCCAAAGGCCTGTGTTTTTCACAGAACTTTTTTGGAATGACGAAAACCTTTGAAAATCCCACACTAACTTGTCCCTGTAAATAAGTGCCTAAGAATTCACTTTCATACCCGCAAGTGTTCAGAAAAGTGGATATAAGTTAATAAATTTCTGTAGAAAATTATACATAGTGCACAAAATCATTACTTACATAGACACAGCATTTTGGGATTTTGCTAGTATCAGTTTATTATCAACAGAGAACTATCCTAACATCTTCTCTTATGTACATTATGCACCTTTGATCATAAAAAAAGTCTAAACATTAGTCAGCACTTAAATTATTCTATACACTCTCCTTGTAAGAGCAGATATGATTATGGCTAATGTAGCCTACATCAAGATGACTTTTCTAAAAAGCTGAGATTGAAAAGGAGAAACAAAACCACACTCATTAGCTCTGACTTTTTTTTATGCTCAATAAGAAAACAGATACATGTAAGCAATATTAAAATGGTTGTAATTAGTTCTGCAGTAAGAAATTTATTGAAATTTACTATTCTTTATCAGCAGGGAAACCCTTTCTTCTGAAGCATTGTATGTGCTTCTGTGAAGAACAGAACAAGAGAGACTCCTGCTGGCTCAAAGTCTACAAAAATTAACACGGCTTTATTTCCTTTTTTGCATTCTTTAAGTACTTAACAATTACTCATTTGTTCTATAATAATACCCAAAGGCTGAAAATGAGCCTTTGCACTAGACACTCTCCTGCAGCTCAGAGGAGCTAACTATTTGAATTTTTTAAAATGCCTGAGAAAAACAAGTAGAAGAAGGACAGAAGTTGAGGATACATACGTAAAATGGCTTAAGCTACCACGTAGTAGCTTATGTGGTCCTAAAATGTTTACACTGAACTACCAGTCTGTTTGTTTAGCACATCTTTCTATTACTGTAGAAAGTGATTACTTGATGTAAATATTAATGGATGGATGGATGTATCCAATGCCAAAATAAACTAAATTAAACCATCAGGAAGTGTACAGTTCACAAAAAAAAATGTTGTTCATCTTAATTCTGGTCTGAGGTTAAATTCTAACCTACTGTGTCAAAGCATGAAGAATGCCATTATCACATACTGTTGCTTTGCTCTCAGGATTTTGTCTTTATTCTACACACAGGATGATGGCCACTGCTTATAGAATGAAGGAGCAGCATCTCAATATTCCTTTATCCTACTCCTGCAATATGTCCCTACAAACAATGCAAAACCTGCGTTAAATAAGGAATTACTTATTTCCTCTTGGGATTTTTTTATAGCACTTACATCTGCATCTCAAGACTAGATCCTTGAAAGAATTTAAGAGCTGGATGGACAAAGGTATTTAATATCCAAGTCCCAGTTAACATAGTGGGAAAGACACACTGCATAGAAATCCTTTTGTATCTTTGAGGACCGAAGTTCAGGAGTGTGAATGACCACTAGCATAGTCTGTACTGTACTGCAGAGGCAGTGCACAGACACCAATGGAAGCCCCAAATCCAGGCTGATATTTCTAAATAAAGGAGCAAACTGCCATGCAAAGATAGTAGTTACACTCTACAAAATATCACAACCATTTGAAAATGGAAGTCCACCTGATGTTCTCAGGAGAGAAATTAATTTCAATAACTCTTGCTTTTGGAGGTAGTAAGTGTTTCTGACTATTTCTCTGTTTTGTAAATTGCAAGGTGAAACCCTAGTTCCCAAATTAAATTCTCCAACCATTTCCTCAGTTACCATTCTATACTAGAGGTACCTAACCTTCACTGGTAGCATTTTTTAGGGGTGCCTAAATATCTCTATCAAATTGCTGTGTTTTGTCAATAATGAACAGCCCTTGCCCCCTTCCTTGCTGTCACCAGAGTTTATGATTAAAGATTTTACCCATTATGTCATCTAGAGTGAAAAATAGTTCTTGTCAGAGATGGCTAATCTCACAGAAAACACAACTAGGGGAACAGTAACATTTTTATTGAATAAATCAGTAGTTAGGAATTCTTTTGGGAAATGGAGAATTCTCATTAAAAACCTTTCTCTTGAAGGGGACTTAAATGCACATTTTCAGAGCCTTCCCAGCTTTCATTGATTTAAGACTACAGTTGTCAAGAAGAAACATTTCTGAAAATAAATTGTATGTTCTTTGTCATGAAAAATGCACCTCTGATTACATTAAAGCAAAGGGAAGAAACATCAGTGATTTGTTCAGTATCACATCAGATATTTATAAAAGGTTTTAACACAGAACGCATTTTGCAGAATATTTCAAAAACTTTCTTAAGCTCTGAGTCATCCTCTCTCTCCCTCCCTCTCTTTCTCCTTTCTCCTTGATGTCTTTCTCATCTTCTTCTAGGAAAAGCATAGTGACTTCACCATCATGTGCATGTTACAGGCAATAAAGCTATAGTCATAGAGGAAAGCTGATGTAACATCATCCAATTACGCAGCATTAAAGTGCACAATAGCATAGGTCTGCAAATGGTATAGTGCAATAGGCACATCACAAGACTTGCTGTCAGGTGATGAAAGGCTCAGGCAGTCTCTATAGTCATAAGTGTTGGCTCATCATGATGCATCCCAGCTGGGAGATCTGAGAGCATCTACAGGCTCCTCTGTTGGGGTCTGGCTACATGTGACTTCCTGAAGGCAATTACCTCAACCCTCTTGTGTTGTTTCTGGAGAGGAATCTGCGAAATTCGGGCAAACAGGGAGTCTCAAGGCAGGTGGTCTAGCTCCCAAAAAAGTGACAACAGTCACCAGCACTACACACAGCCTAGTTGCAGCTATCATGATCTGCCCTGCCATCACAAGGGACTTGCCAAACAAGGGAAGGATAAATAAGAAGAGATCCCAGATTAAGGTAATCATGGCAAGATATTCTGCACTAGGCAAAGAGCTTCTGTCTCTCCTTTAGCTCATTGATCTGAACTGACAGTGAAAACAGGAGACCTATTTTGTTTCAAGCTGCTGCTCATCAGTATTTTTCTGGTTGTATGAACCAGGTTAGTAATTTTGCTTTGTGGGTACAGCTGCATGCCAATTTACTACAATGTATGCTTTCTGAATAAATATTGGCTGTTCTATTATTTAATATTGTCAGCGTTTTTAGCAAACAGTTAAAGTGTTCTCTCATACTGCATCCATGGATACTTGATAACAGTAAATTATTTAAAGTACTACAGTGGACCTGTGTACTTGTCATAGGCAGCTGCCATCTGCTTGAATACATTTATATTGCCTTCCTCTGGTGACAGTGGCAGTGTAAATGGGCTCAGAGAACTGAAGTTTATATTTCAATGGTGTGCCATTTAGAACTTCAAATTATCCTTCTAAGCAAAGCTGAAGATAAATCTGTGTTGCCACTTGAAAAGTTAGGTGGCACCTTGATGTACTAAGTTGAAAACGACGTTTCAGACAGAAAGAGGAATTCACCCTGCTCTAAGGCAGCAGGGACAGTGGGGGGGGAGAAATTCTCTCTTGCAGATTTTCCATCATCAAAAGAGGAGGTAAAAAGAGGTTCCAGTAGCAATGGTAGAAGAATCTATTCAACAGTATGAAGGAAAGTTTTTAGTAATATCAACATTGCCATAAACACTTCAGAACTTGCAGCAGGAAAGTAATACTCCATTAGCAGATACCAAAGAGCATGCTTGACGTTGCTAAACCAAATATTAATAAAGAGCTAAGCGGAATTTGCCTGTAAGTAAAAAATCACTAATGTTTCAAAAGCACTGCTTACCTTTTCTCAGTCTGAAAATTCCTGCAGTTGACAAATACATACAGGTTCATTAAATAAAGAGTTTATTTCATATTTCATGTAAGTATCTTGATTTACAAAACTCATTAATGTATTATGTACAAATATATCACCACAGTTACAGACACCTGTAATTTTTTTTTTAATTTTACATGAGTGCAGGTAACAGCAAAATTACTGTCAATTGCTAAAACTCTCTAAAATTAAAAATGAATAGGAGCTAGGTCTCATATAAATCATAGAATCATAGAATGTTTTTGTTGGAAGGAACCTTAAGCATCATTTAGTTCCAATTCCTCTGCCATCGGCAGGGACATCTACAACTAGATCAGGTTACTCAAAGCCTAATCCAACCTGTCCTCGAACATCTCCTGATATGAGGCTTCCATGACTTCTCTGGGCAACATGTTCCAGTGCCTCACCACCCTCACAGGAAAAAAATACTTTCCAATGTTTAATGTAGATCTACTCTCTCTCATCTCAAAACTGTTACCCCTAGTCCTATCATTGTATTTCCTGATGAAGGACTCCTCCCTGTCTTTCCTCTAGAATCCCCTTACAGTACCGGAAAGCTGCGATAAGGTCTCCCTGCAGTATTCCCTTGTCTACGCTAAACAAGCCCAACTCACTGAGCCTGTCCTCATATTGAAGGTGCTCCAGCCCTCTGTTTATCTTTGTGACCTTCCTCTGGACTTGGTCTAACACCTGCATCTTCTTGCTGTGCTGAGGACTCCAAAACTGAATGCAGTACCTCCGTGTGAGATCTCGCAAGAGCAGATAGAGGGGGAAGAATCACCACCTTTGACCTGCTGGTCACATTTCCTTTGATGCAACCCAGGATAAAGGTGGCTTTCTGAGCTGCAAGCACACATTACTGGCCCATGTTGAGCTTCTCGTTCACCAGAACCCCCAAGTCCTTCTCTTCAGGCCTGCTCTCAATCCATTCTCTGCACAGTCTGGAATTATGCTTGGGATTACACTGACACAAGTGCAGGACCTTGCACTTGGCCTTATTTAACTTCTTGAAGTTTACCCAGGCCCACCTCTCAAGCCTTTCCAGGTCCCTCTGTATGATATTCAGCATGTCAACCACAACACACAGGCTGGTGTTGCCAGCAAACTTGCTGACGCTGCCTGTCCCTGTGTAGCACCCTGACCTGACCAGGTCAGTAGCTAAAACTAGGCAGTTTTTATTCCCTGTTCCCCACCTCATCCCCCACCCCTACTAGACTTCAGGAAAAGGAAAAGGGAAACAAGAGAGACAGAGATTTACAAGTTAGTAACTAACACTAAAACAGCTTTAATGAAGGCCAACAGCAACTTGATTTCTATCAGAAACGGTGTGGCTAGCAAAGGTATGGAAATGATCGTCCCCTGGGACTCAGCACTGGTGAGGCTGCACCTCAAATACTGTGTTCATTTTTGAGTCCCTCAGTACAAGACATATTGAGCTGCTGTATTGTGTCCAGAGGTCGACAAAACTGGTGAAGGTCTGGAGCACAAGAGCTATAAGGAGTGGCTGGGGGAACTGGGGTTGTTTAGTGGAGAGCAGGAGGCTGAGGTTGTAGCGAGGTCGATGTTGGTTTCTTCTCCCAAGTAGCTAGTGATAGGATGAGAGGAAATGGCCTAAAGTTGTGCCAGGGGAGGTTTTGATTCGTTATTAAGAAACACTTCCTTACTAAAAGAGTGGTCAAGCATTGCAACAGGCTGCCCAGGAAAGTGTTGGAATCTCCATCCCTGGAGGTGTTAAAGAAACATGTAGATGTGGCATTTCATGACATGGTTTAGTAGGAATGGTGGTGTTGGGTTGATGTTTGGACTTTATGATCTTAGAGGTTTTTTACGATCTTAATGATTCTATGACTATATTATCACAATAATAATAAAAGGAATATAATAATATTAATAATAAAAAATACGTTTATACAAGTATAAAAAATTAATTCAAACTCTACCAACAACTATATGACACTGCCGACACTGCGAAGCAGCAGTGGAGTAGGTGCCAGATTGGACTCAGTGGCAGGCAGGAGCTGGACTCAGGAAGACTTGGATCGGTTCAGGGGCAGACAGACAGGTGAGATCCTCCCTGAGTGTTGGTCACTGAAGAGGAGGGCATGACTGTATGAGTGACATTATTAGAACAATTTCCAGGGAACAGTACTAGTGAAGATGGCTAAGTAACACGGTATAGTCCAAAAGTATTGTATTTCATTGTTCTCAAGCGTTTTTATGCTGAAGTGAATTTCAAAGTATATTGAGATAAAAACTTATTTTTAATCATCTTTTCTCATCAATAACCAAGATAATGAAAGTTACATTCACGCATGAAAATTTCAGTAACATTGACATGTTTTATATTTAGAAAAAACTCTACTTCCTTCTATATCTGCACGTTCACAGTTCATCTTCTCAAATAAACAGGAAAGTAAAAGATCTGTAGTGATATTTTCCATTACATTTGAAACACAGCATTAGGAATTCTAATGTCAAAGCAATGAGAGAAGATGAAATATGTGATAGAAATACGCTGATAAAATTCATACTTCACAAAACTGGAAATATGCTTGGTGTTGCTTTTTGGAAAGCCAGTACAGACTAAATACAAGGTTTCAGTATGTGACTATGAGAGTACACATATCAAGAATAATACTTCAGGTTTTGTTCCAGTTGTTTCCCATTATAAAAATCTAAATTTTCTTGCTGAGAGAGGATGTGAAACATCAAAACCAAACCCACAAACCTGAAAAAGGCGTGATACCATTATCATTTGCTTTATTTGTACAGTGCAACTTTTAAAGAAAATAAAAAAAAATAAAAAGAGAAAGGAAGTATACTTTTTTTCTGCTTATTACACTGTATTGGCATGTGAAGTTTTTTAAAAAGGCTGCTTGCATCCTGTTTCAGGTATAGCGCTGTTTGATAAATCAGTTTAATGCACAGGTGTCTGCCTCAGAGAAAATTCTCCCTAAATTTCAGAGAGGCTTTTGTGTGTAATATCTAAGCTGGGATGTGATAAGCTCTTTTACCATGGAAAAAGCAGTCTTCCCTTTAGTCTTTGCAACACATTATTTTTGAATTACAGAAACTAAAATAAATATAACTAAAGATTTCATGCATTGAGAAACACCATGATACTTTTATTAATAAGTTGTTTCAGGAAACAGAAATATATATGTATGTGTGCAGAAGATGTTGACTTCTTGGCAACCAACACGTTAAACCAACCTTCACTTCATTGGAGACCAGAGTAAGTGCGGTTTTGTTCTTCTTGTATTTTTTAGTTTAGTTTATCATTTTTTTTTAAATAGTACAGGGCTTATTTCTTCAAAGAATTTCTTCCTAGATAAAAACTACCGTTTTTCTCTTGTGCATGTTCTGATGTCAAGGGTCACTCTGATGTCACTGTTGTCTGAGAGTGATTGAATGAACGAGGATACTTGGAATTCTCTCAAATCTTTTTTTTTACAGAACCAATAACAGTGTCATTCATTACTCTCTACTTTGACGCATCTTCATACCACGATTCCAAATAGAAACAAGTTTCACAGAACTTGCATCTTGTGATTTTATTTAGTTAATAAAGACATTATTTCTCAATATAGTTCCTGTTCATATATTCTTAGCATAACTACCTACATCAAAAAATCAGTCAAGGCTTAGTCCATATTTTCCATTTTTTGCTGCACTACCCAACCTAGGTTTTCGAGAGGGTATTCTTCCCTTTCACTTCTGATCAGAATCATTGTTTTTACAAAAGAGTAGCTTCATAGTTCAAGGTGCACTTCAGTTTCCTTCCTATAAACAATCAGATCATATCTGTGTAGAAGAAAAAAATTAATGAATTTTATTAGTTTTCTTAAGATAGGGAAGAACAGTGTAGTCACTGTTACACAGTTCCTCTGCATCCTGTTAAAGTTTTTGACTATAGACTAAACCAATACAAGCACCATTTCAAAAAGTCCTTAAAATGGAAACAGCTATAGAAATACTAATGCAAATACTTTTAAAAATAAGCCTCTCTAACTTCAGGTATTTTATGAAGTTGAATATTTCACTGAGGAAAGAATGGAGCTTAGTATGGAGATTTCTGCCACTTTGTCAAAATACTTGCATTTGTGGGAGCCCTAACATTCCAGTGTCCTTTTAGTCCCATATGACTGCATAGCAGGATAGGTTTTACGTCAGTCATGAAGAGTAAAGGTTCCAATAAAAGAGGCATGCAGCTTTCATTGGAATTAAAACATCACCACTCAAAATACATTTGCATAAGGATTAATTTCTCTTTTAAATATAACCAATGCAGCTACAAGGAGGTACAGATTCTGTATATTTATTTCTTAGACTTTAAATAAAAGATGAGACTGAAAAAAAGTATATCACTAAGAGAAGTAAAGAACATTGATGCTATCATTTCTGGAGAGATTAAGGTCTCATTCTGGTTAAAGAAAGAGTCATAACAAAAAATTATTGTAATGATAGAAATAGAAAACTGACTTATCTTCTTATCACAGCTGTCTAGGTTTTTTTCCCGCCCACTTTTACATAGGAACATAAATGGGAATTAATACATGCATTGATTTAGATAGTATATAGTATTCTGATACATGCTATATAATATTTTTAACCTGAACTACGATGAATCTATTAATTATAATCAAAATATTCAGTAAATCTGATACATTTTGGAAATGAAATTAAATAAAATAATTCTTACTAGTATGGTTCTGAATAAAAATATAAATTAACACAATTTAAATGGACTCGTTTATAGTAAATTTCTTTAAGATTCCCACTTCAAAAACATTCTTAAGAGTCATTTGATTATGTGAAAAAATAAGATTAGGTAAGAGATTTATGTTTTGACAGAGAGTTAGAGTGACTTTAAGGAATTATTCTATCTTTGTATGTCTTACATGACTTGTGACTTTAGAGTAATAGAGACAAGAGGAAAATATCTAGATTTTATAATCCATAGTGACAACCAGAAAATTTAAAGTTGTGTGTACATTTAGACAATAGACTGTTGACCAGATTTTGTGCAATAATATTCTCAATGTTGGTCTCTCAAGATCTGAAATGCTGTTAGAAGGAAAAGCACACAAAAGCAATACATTCCCACAGATCCCGCAGGCTTGTAGTCTGAGATATCACCAAAAAAATAAAAAAGCAGTCTTGTTTATATTATCAGAGTAGAAATTCAGAAATAATAGGAGAAAAAAAGAATAAGAAAATTTCCCTCTTATCCAAGCACACCATCAACAAGGCTGAAGGATTCTTATACTTTTCCTTCATTACTCTCTCCCTGAAGTCATTGAATTTCTGGCTTTAAATTAGTATGGAACCTAGAAAAAGCACACAATTTGGGGGAAAGTGAAAAATGTAGGTTTAAATCAGGGAACCCTACTGAATCCAAGATAAACTAAAAGACAACTTGGCCTGATATTTTATTCTAGAGATATAAAATATTTTATTCTATGCTTCCTCTCCACCTGCAGGCAAACATGGCTATTAGTGGACTGTGCTGTGTGATGAACTGAGGAAAGTAATTAACAAAAGACACTTATGAAGGCAGTGAATGTATTGAAACTGAAATCATACTGGAGTTTCTGCTGAACACAGGCCAGAATGAAAGCAGAAAAAAAGTATATAATTCCAATTCCAGAATAATGTAAAAGAAAGGCCTCTTGTGGTACCTTCACTAAATATATGGAGATATTTTTTTAAGTCACATCGGTTCCTAATATTATTTAATATCACATTTCAGTTACAGTGGTGCCTGTTTACAGCTGAGGAACTAGCACTATCCAAATGAGGTGGCAACATACAGCTGAGAGAGAAATGCCTACCATGTACTGAAACTATAGCCTTAAATGTTCAGACATGCCTCTCTTTCAGTTGTTTGACTGATGTTACCCACTCACATACCTGGGTGGCCAGTCTGAGTCCTATTCCCCAAAGGTTCTTTGTTATTCCTCTTCATTACAAAGATTATTTCAGTATTGAGCTCAGAACAGATCCTTACAAGACCTCCTTGTTATTATTTAAATCTGTATTTTTTATTATTTTTAATAGTGGACTGGCTAAGGGGATGGAAATAAGCTACAGACATAAAGCCTATAGAATCATAGAATCATAAGGTTGGACCTCTGAGATCATCGAGTCCAGCTGTGCCTGTCTCCCTACTAAACCATATCCTTAAGAAACTCATCTACCTGTCTTTTAAACACCTCAGCTTTTAATACAATAAAAAAGACACAGGAAGAATAATTTAAGCAGCATTATCTTTGGATTACTGGTCTTACCGTGAAGTCCAGGACTATTAGTATTGTTTTTTAATATTAAAAGGAAGAAAGTGTTACCACAAGTTTCTTTGCCACTAAGTCCCCAGTTGCACTATCAGAGGAAATGCAACATGACTAAACTTGACATTTATAATTTCTGATCCTGTCTCCAAAACAAAGTGCAACACCTAGGGTATGATCCAAAGTCCATGGAAACTATGAGTACTCTTTCAAATAAAATCTCCAGTTAAAGTTCTCTTAAGCTAATTCTTCAGAGTATGGTAACGATTCCCAAGAGGTGAAGATGTAAGATATACTAGCTCTTCTATTCGTATCTTGTCTACATTTGGAGCCTCTGAGAAAACACATTGTGACATTTATTTAGACACAGATTAAAATGAAAAAAACATCAGTTCAACAACCATGTTGCATATGAGAAAGACCTTGATTTTAATTTTGTAGAAATGTTTAGCAGCAAATAATTGCCAGTTGATTATATAAGGAGAACTTTAAGTAGGAAAAAGTAGACAGTTCTCAACCCTAGAAATTTTATGTAACTAATTTTCTCATGACAAAAAAATCATGCTGTGCCTAATTCAAAAACTATGAATCCAAACTACTGTATTAAATTATTGGCATAATTGCTTTTTAAAATTCTTCTGTTCAGAATTAGGATTGCAAACTGTTTTCCTGTAACTTGATCCTGAATACAGAACTCAGTAGTTCCAGTGAATGTAATAAGAATGCAAATGTAAGTGAACATATTTGCCTGAATATGTATTTGTCGAATTGAGTCCTATGATCTCAATTTTCAGGATAGAGTGTGTTCATTTAGATATGTGACATATTCTAATGGGAGTCACGCTACTAAATCTCTGTGAATGGCCTTGAAATTTAAGACATGGAAGAAAATGTATTTGAAACTTTTATTCATAATAGTACCATAGTTATTATGATGGATAAATGGCTTAAACTGTTTGACCTTTTTTTTTTATGAACAGATCTACAGTTATTTTTTCCCTTTGCTTCACATAAAAAAAACTTCTTTTTTCCAAAGAATGCGTTTTTAAGTTTTTCAGGAATATATCTTTGTACAGTGCAAATAATGTTCATATTATACACATCTATACTAAATATATTTTTGTATGTGTTTGGGATTATAAAGTATTTGATATTTAATAAAGTCTCTAATTTATACCGGGCTCAGAATACGGCATCTTGTTTAAATCAGTCCAAGGTTTCTTATTATAAATCTAACAACTCTGAAGGCAAAGATTAAGGTCATGACAAACTAATGATCCTGTGAAAGTATGAGAAAGCATTACTTTGCCTGGACTTCTTTCTAGATTTTTTCTTTAAATAATATTCCTTTGTTACTCCTGCTAAGTAAATAATCCGTACGGAGGAAAGGTAGAGGCTTACATTTTTTTTTTTGTTTGGTGTGAACTCTTACAATTCTTTGGCTTTACAGGTTTGCCTGCTAAATAGCTCAACTCAACTCAGAAAAAAATATGTTGTAAATTATTTTATCATACCATATCAAATTCCTTTTCCTGGTATCAAATTCATTTATTCTGAATAGTCTCAATAATATCTAATCTTTAGCAGCTGATACATATCTGGCATCAGTACTACCTGTTACTGTGCATCATTGCTGACTTGGATGGTTTGGATATTGAGACACAGGTCTCAACACCAATGATATTAAGACATTTTCTTCTTGTGAGTGTGGTAAACTGCAGATTACTTCAACTATATTGTCCATCTGTGCCATCTCCTTGACTACAACCCATCTGATGTTATCAATCTTCTCATAACTACAACAGCTATTTGGCATTTCTTTACACCACCACCCATACAAGAAAAAATTACAACTGTCCTCAAAGACATAGAACATGTAAATGCAGTAGTCACACTTTCAGATATGTTGACTGTACAGCTTTTATATTTTTATTTCCCTTTGGCTAGCAGCTATTGCTGTTGCTGCAGATCACTATTCTTTTTTATTCATTTATGTGTCTTTATTCCTTTTTCATTTGAAATCTCTTACATCTTTTTATCTGTTGCTAGAATAACATAGGTCAAATTAAACTTACTGTAGAAATATTTATTTTCCTCCAATAGTAATACATTTGGCCTTGGATGAGTCACTGAGATACTGTAGTTCTATTAATTATGTAAAATTAATCTTACCCAAGGTACCTTTCCAAATCCAAAACAAAATTCCATGGAAGTAAATCCTGATCGAGATGCACAGTAAAATAATTCTCCTTCACACCCTTTCCTGTACATCTTAAAAGTTCAGCTTTGCAAGGAAATTGCATTAGATTTCATCTCTTGACACTAGTGTTTTAGTAAATGATTGGAGTTCAAGACTGTTTCTGGGAATATTAGGAAATCTTGCTAAAACATGGATTTTGAACTCGGTAACATGAATATTCAATTCAGAAATACAGTCCCAAGATTTTGCTTCTTTAGTTAAAGAATTTGAAGTGTGACATAACAGAAAATTTAATACAACTTCATCTTATTACTCTCCCTAGGTAAAATACGGAATAGATTTGTCAACAGAGTAAACAAGTGTAATCCATATACTCCTAACTGCATGATACTCATTGAGTAATTGAATCTTCCCTCATTACAACATAAATATGTATATATATGTACATATATATATATGTATACACACACACACTTATATGTGAGAGCACAGAAGGGAACATTTGATTTCTTATTTTCTGATATATGTTGCTCCTGAACTCAATTGCAAATGAATTGAAAATGGGAGAGACACAGCCTAAGGCTCTAAGCAGGCAGCTGTTCTGTTAGGTTAAGAAGAGCCATAAAAGAGTGGGATTTCTTTTGGACAAGGGCTCCAATGTGATGCACATTTTTGTACTTCCAGATGACTGTAGGAAAATAAATCTTTAAAATCACTTAATTGGCATGTCATCATTACTTGAGGGCATCATAAATTGGTTCTGTTGGATTTATTTTAATGTGCTTATGCAGTTCCCTTTTCAGAGTCATCACTGATTGAAAATATGAACTTGTCTTTAAGTCAGATATTTCTGTTACTGCTGTTTAATATTAATAAATTAAATATTTTTTATGACATATGTCTACATTACATTCAGATATTGAAATTAAGTAGCCACATGAAGACATGAATCACTTTTCAAAAAGTAGTCCTAGCACAGCTAAGTCACTAAAAAGAAGCTTTGAGAAATACAGATGCGAGGAGATACAAATGACAAATATGTCTGGTTCCTGTGTGACCTATTCTGTTACATTTTGAAACCCTATGGAAATTTTTCTATATAATTGGCAAGTTATTCACTTTCCAAAAGTGACTGTGCTTTTTAAGGGAAAAACACTTTCAAATATTTGCAGTGCTAAAAATCCTGTTAGCAAGGCTTTGTGATTGAAAATTAACTATAACTCAAAATATTTATTGCAGATCCTAAAGAGTAATTTTCATTTGAGATTAAGAATGAGAAGCCATATATACTGTTTCACCACAGCATGTTCCACCAACTTATGGTCGGTTGAGGTGATATCTTCGATTTTTAAGAACAAAGGATTTGCACGTGAAAAAGAAGTATTAACCGTGAAGAGAGGAAATTAACAAATGAAATGTATGACTTGCAAGCAAACTTAAATGTCTTGATTATTATGATTAATATTACTGTGAGAAATAGTCCCACCATCACAATTCAAAAGCAGCAATATTGTATGAGACCTTTTTGCAGTACAGATTAATCTTAACTGTCTCTTTAGCAGCACAAAGTGCTTTCAGTATACCCCTGGATACTTCCAGTAGGCTCATTTCTGTTCGATTTGCCCTCCATGTTGCTCAACTTTGACCTCTCCATTGAAAACCAGGACTATGCCCAGTCCTCACTTGTATTCTGACTACCCTCATCTATTCTACCCTCATCTATTATAGGTGTTATACCTGCCATTTTCACATATATCTTTCATTCATGCTTCAATCCCAAGACTGCAGCCTGCGTTCCTCTTTCCCTACCACCCCACCACCCCCCCCCTGGCCAAAAGAAAAAGATCTTTTGGAGGACACAGAACGAAAAGAGCAGCACGCTACAACTGCTACTACTACATCCAGACTTCCACCATTTGTGCCATACACATTCCATCGAGAAAGAGGTGGAACAATGATGACAGAACAACTGAAATAAAAATACTTTCTCTGAAAAGAGCTAATCTGAATTCTTAAACTAAAATACAAATCATTAAATATTTTAAAATAAACCAAATAATACACAGTACTCTTTCACACACCCTGCATATTACTTCGCTCAAATAAAACCCTAAAATATATTTATTATTGTAAATTTTGAAAAAAAATATTTAATATTAATTGTCCTTATTATTTTTTCTTTCAAAAATCCTGAACTTCTTGGTTCAGTATACAATAAATCCTTGAAGAACAATGAGGAAACCAAGTAGGAAGGCATTTTATTTAACAGTGGATATTTTTTTAAAAAAAGTTTTATCTTGCTTGTTAAAGTAAGATGAGAAGTTTTCTATTAACTAGGCTGGGAAGCCTTAGGGGCCACTGAAAGCTTTTTAATTGCATATTTAATTAGAAATGTGCTAGGGAGCTGGTGTTCAGCTTTTCTGAAGCTCATGGCTCCTGACAAAATGTCTGCTTTTAAGCCATTTTGTCTCTTGAAATGTTTTGTAAAAAGTGGGTTAAACAGAAGAAGCTTTTATTTTGGCTATTTTAACTTCAATAGGATTTTATTGTTTTATCAATCCTACTGTAAAACCAAGGTGAAATGACATCTTCAAAAGTAAGCATTTTCAGGCAAAATAAGACCTCTAAAAGAATAGACTCTAATAATTCTAGCAGTTTCTTGCTCTGCCTAGCTCACTAGCAATAGTGGATGATGAAAGAAAAAGAAGAGAGGTATTAGGTCTGGCTACTACAGGTATAGAGTTTGAAAAACAAACCATCAACCTGTTCATCCAGTGGCTGGAGCTTAAGAGAAATAAATTCATAATTTTTTTCCTTTCTATTCTGGTAGAACAATGTTGACATCACTGCCTGAAATTGTCAGGGTTCCCAGCATTTGCTCTAAACATGGACAAAATGAAGCAAGCCCCATATGACTTTTGCCCAGTGCTCAGTCACACCACTTCTACCAAAATAGTTATCTGACAGAACTTTGCTTGAAATTTCAGTTGCCTTAGAAGTGCCAGCTTCCCCTGAGATAAGTTAATGGATAAAGGAGGGCAGCCCCAACAAAAGAAGACAGCACTTCAACTTCTAGCATTGTGGGTATGAATACATATTAGTTACAGCTGGATAAAAATGCCTCTGAAACATAGACTAAACCAGTAAACTGCTGACTTTTTAGTGAAACACGATATTTGAACAAGTGCAGACTTTCAGAGGAAGAAAGGAAAATATTTTTGTTGCTTAACATGACAAGCCCTGCTTTCAAGTTAGTTTCCATTAAATAAAATATTATAAATACCTGGAAATTAGTCAATTAAATTTATGATACTATACATTGAATTACAGATACATGCTGAAACAAAAACCTAAAAAATGATGAGAGAATACATTAGGCAGTGCAGCTAAATGAGGAGAATATGCAAATATGTTTAGATACATAGAAAAGAGAAATCCACCAAACTTGACATGATATATTAGTGGTCATAAAGCGTTATAGAAACACGAAAACGCTAATGCACTACTGTCCTTATTTCACTTTCACTCAATAACACATTCAGAGACTTGGCATTCCCTGGAGTATGTCTACCCAGATAACTTAATCTATTCCTTTCATGTCTAATAAAATACAGCAAGTAGCACCCAAGCCTTGTATTAACACCAGAACTGGAATTTTCTATTTTCTGACTGAACTATATATATCCATATTTTATGATAGTCCATGTGTTTGATGACAGAACATGGCAAATATACTTGAAGCTTAGAAAATAAGTTTTTTCAGAAAAACATTGATTGAGGAAATAGGCTTGGATAGCACTCTATCATAGCTCTTATGAAATATTGTTATTTAATTTCTGTCATCCACTATTAATTTTCATAGTCATCCAAAATGTAATCTTATTAAAGATATTTCAACTTTACAATTGAATACTCAAAGACTGTTTTTTGAGAGTAATGATGTTACTAATTATCTCCCGGACTTCAACTTTTACATTTATTAATTTATATCTTAATTTATAAATGTGATAGGTCTTTAATATGTATTTGCACACTAACTCCAAAAGCAGAGACTAAGCAAATGCTTCAGACTTGGCTATGGAGAAGGGGTAACTACTTTGCCTGGTAGATGTGTTCACACAATAATAGGAGTTGACATATTTACTAATATTAGGTGCAAAACCAGTATTCATGTTTTTAATCATGACTTATACGAACTGATTTGACACGAGAGTATGGAATTGCAGCAGGGTGACATCATTCATACCTTTTTTATGGAATCAGAGCTGTATGAATTCATTAATTGTTTTTCTATTCCTAAGATTAATAGAGGTAACACTGTATAAATGTCTTGTCACTTGCTATAGGAACACGTAAAACACAGGTGTGAGATGAGATGATCTCCATTGACATCATAATCTGGTGATGTTTAGTTCTGTGTTTCCATGTCAAAAACAAACAGGGCTGATTCTCTAGTAACTCTGGCTCTGCCACAAGCAGAGTCCTGAGGGAAAGCAGGCTGATTTCACCTAAATCCTGTTGAAATATGTGATGTCGATTGGCAAGAAAAATTCTTTGAAGTAGTGACTGATGGTTATGACTTCTGCATAAAGCACCTGATAATGGAATTCCAGGGATATGAACAGTTGTAAACTCTTACTAGATTTTTGCTGACCTTGCACAAACAAATAACCACAATGACTGAAAAACCTGAAATCCAAGTGACCAAGAGTGACTTCATTTTTTTGTAGTATCTTTCCTTCCTCTCTCATGTTCCCAGGCAACGTTAAGCTTCTCTAATACTGTTTGAGTACAATGACCCTTATAATTACCTTTTTGTATGTGGAGGGATGGTTATATGTGAAATATTAGACAAAGAAAAATTGAAAGAAGGCCCAGGTGATTATGTTTACCTTAGAGTTTACTGAAAGAGAGAAGACTGTCTTAGTGGCCCTCCAATCTAGGGACATCCAGTGCATCTACTGAAAATCCATTTGCGAAAATTCAGCAAAGATAAGTGTAGTATCGACTGAAAAGGCACCTGCAGTAAAGGCGAAGGTAGTGTCTGTCCCTATCTTTTTCACTAAAAGCTATATTTAATAAGTTATTCTGTGAAAGAATGATTCACTGGGTATTTTTTTGCAACATAGCAGCAGATTTAAGAATCAGATTCATTATCTTTACCTCAAATAATTTTAATCTAGATTGGTATTTTAGACACGAACAATGAAAAATGGGATCTACTTGAAAGCACTACGAATAAATTATAATCTTTTACTCATTTCATATTAGTTCCACATTCTTAAGCTTTTCAGTAACTAAATTAACTAACACATATCTACATGCTTAGTTCATAACACTTAAAATAAGAAATGTCTTAAATGGAGCAGGACTGTAAAGCAGGCTGGCTGCTTGCTATACTGGCTTAGACTGCAGACATATTTTACTCAGAGCTATAACTTTAAGTTTTACCAGTTACAGATGGACATAACACCATCCTTATTAAAACCACTTTGCTTTCAAATAAATCCTTACTTTTTTTCAAGGTAATACAACTGGGGAAAAAAACAACTTTAGGACTGAATACATTTTTTTTTAATTGTTCTCACATTAATTCCTCCTCTTTAATTTAGAAAAAAAATATTATCTTTAACATTGGTTTACACCCTTAAGAAAAATATCTGCAATATCTTCCGTGGCCTGCCAGAGAAGAACCCTGGGGGGGTTGGTTGATATCTGGGTGAATATGAGCCAGCAGTGTGACCAAGTGGCTAAGAAAGCAAAGGGTATCTTGGCCTGTATCACGAATAGTGTGTCCAGCAGGACCAGGGAAGTGATTGTACCCCTGTACTCAGCACTGATGAGGCCACACCTGGAGTACTGTTTTCAGTTCTGGAGCCCTCGCTACAAGAAGGACATTGAGGTGCTGGAGCACATCCAGAGAAGGGCAATGAGGCTGCTGAAGGTCTGGAGAACAAGTCCTACGAGGAGCTTAGGGAAGAGGAGGCTGAGGGGAGACCTCATCACTGACTACACCTATCTGAAAGGAAGTTGTAGTGAGTTGAATGCAGGTCTCTTCTCCCAAGTGACAGATGACAGGATGAGAGGAAATGGCCTCAGGTTGCACCAGGGGAGGTTCAGATTAGACATCAGGAAAATCTTCTTCACCATAAGGGTTGCCCAGGGAGGTGGTTGATTTGCCGTCCTTGGAGGTATTTAAAACATAGGTAGATGAAGTGCTCAGGTATATAATTTAGTAGAGGACTGGTATGGTTAGACTTGATAATCTCAAAGTTTTTTCCCAACCAAACAATTCTATGATTGTATGGCTTATTCATCAAATTTAAGAGTAGCCTATTCACATGTATTACTATAGGTGCCTTTGAATTTCTGTTCATTTTTCAAGGAATGATATTACCATCAGAAAACAAAAGACGCTAAGGGTATAGCTCATTTGCATGGAATCTACAGAGGTCTAGAGGGCATAAAAAATACATTAAGAGAAAAGTGAAGAAGCCTAATTCTATATGGAAAGAGATTTGAAAATTTGAAATTAAATATGGAAGCCAAGGAAATTCTGAAAAGATTCAACATAGAAGGTGAAGCAGTACATAACTCCATTATATTTTCAAAGCAAGATTTGGATTCTTAGTGAAAATTTCCCTACTTAATGTACCTCATGTACCACAGTAGACAATTTGCAAAACACAAATACTTTATTGAATTTGGTTTAAAGTTTTGCAGTTGGAAGAAAGGATTCCTTGTTATGCAGTGCCATCTTCATCCCTCTGGAGGTATAGGATTTTGTCATGACATCTCTAAATTTCAAATTTAGTAAGATTTTTCAGCTATACTATCCCACCTTTATGATCCATTCTCATGGAAAAGTAGTTATATTTTCCTTTACACTCAGCAATTATAGTCCTTACTTAACAAATACGTGCCAATAGATTGTTTTGAATTTTTCATGTGTTTGTTGGTAGACGATATGACCTTGTAACAGATTTGTTTTTCTGATGTGTTGTTATTTAAAACCAGGTAAATTCATTTTAAGCCTTAGGGAAGTTTTAGGTTAACAGACAGAAACTGATATGTGCGATAGTATTTTAAGGATTGTACTTTGTTAACTATGGGCCTAAAATCCATGAGGATTTCACTTATATAAAATATGAAAGATAACTCTTATATGCGTTGATTTCTTCAATACAAATCTGAATCATTCAAGATTATTCTGCTCATCTTTTACTTGCTCATCCTCTCGCTTTGTTTCTCACACCACTGCAAAGATTTAAGTCAAAATTATGTATGCATACAAATTTCCCCAAACAGTATATACTAATTATTTATTTGAGGGCAAATATTTTCTGAGGGAGTTCTTGATGAAGAACCAGGTGTTCACTATGAAAAATAAATACTGTCTATTTTTGTAGGAAATTACAAACTAGAATCTAAAGCCTTGGGAAATCTGTTTTTTTCCCTGAACAGCCAAGAACTGACACAGATAATTCATGGCCCCTTGATTGACCATACAAAGGAACTGTCATATTCAAATATATTAACTGTGTAAGTATTTGACCTCTGACATGTAGTTGGAAGGGAAGCACCTTCCCCCATTCCTGCTGTGACTAAAATTTCTGGAGCGAATGATATGCATAATAATAATCTGAATTCTAGTAACACTACACAGAGTACTGAATTACTTCAAGAAATGTTACATTTTAGGACTTAGATCTTGCCTGAAACCTCATACAAAGAGTGAAAAGAAAAAATTGTAATTTGGAAAGGAATAAGAGTGATTGCTTATGCAAAACAAGCCTATAAAATTTGCTACTGTGACAAGTCTAGAAGCTGTAGTATATTTAGCAGCAAATTAATAGTGATATGGTCTTCCACCTACTCTGAATGCACAGTGGGAAGCAGCATCAATCACTTTTCTTGCTTCTTTCAAGTCTCTTGATTGACTCCAAAACATGCATCTAATCCATTTACATCATAATTTATCCTGGCCTTCTCTGAACTGTTACTCTTCTACTTGACATCCTCTGACTCCCACAAGTGTATATGAATATGCAACAGAGAGCAATGTTTTGGTTTCAAGAGATCACACAAATCTTCATATGGTCTAAATATGAGCAATTCTATGTGAAAAAGTATTTATCGTATGTTGTGTATCTTTGAAAAAACATAGAATCATAGAATGACAAAATTATTTGGATTGGAAGACACCTTAAAAATCATCTAGTCCAACATTCCTGCCATTGGCAGGGATACTTCCCACTAGATCAGGTTAAAGTCAACTTATCTTGAAAACTTTCAGTGATAGGACATCCACAACTGCTCTGGACATCCTCTTGCAGTGTCTCACCACCCTCATCGTAAAAAATTTTGTCCTTATACTCAATCTAAATCTATCTTCTTTCAGTTTAAAGCCATTGCTTTTTGCCCTATTACCACAGACCCTGGCAAAAAAGTCTCCCTCTGTCTTTCTTATAGCCCCCTGTAAGTACTGAAAGGCCAGAAAGATCTACCTGGAGCCTTCTCTTTGCCAGGCTGAACAACCGCAACTCTCTCAGCCTTCATCACAGAAGAAGTGCTCCATCTCTCTGATCATTTTTGTGGCCCTCCTCTGGACACGCTCCAACAGATCCATGCCTATATTATACTGAGAACTCCAGCGTTGGATAGAGTACTCCAGGTGGGCTCTTACCACAGCAGGGTAGAAAAGAGCCAATCACCTCATTTGAACTGCTGACCAAGCTTCTTTTTTGTGCACCCTCAGAAACAATTGGCTTTCTGGGCTGTGAGTGCACATTGCTGGCTTATGTCCAACTTCTCATCCACCAGTACCCACAGGGCCAACTCAGCAGGGCTTCTCTCAATCCATTCATCCCCAAGCATATATTGATACCAGGGGCTGCCCCAACACCGCTGCAGGACCTTGCACTTGGACTTATTGAACCCCACGGGATTCACACGGCCCCACTTCTACAGCCTGCCCAGGTCCCTCTGAATGACATCTCTTTCTTCAAGCAAATCAAATGCACCGCTAAGCTTGGTGTTATCTGCAGCCTTCCTAAGGGCACAGTCAATCCCTATATGTATGTCTTTGATGAAGGTATTATATAGCAATAGTCTGAGTATAGACCCAGTAGATTTTAATCCCATCAAGACTATTAGAAAAAAAAAAAGATATTATCAATTGCTGTATTTCTGAAAGTACTTCTTAGCACAACTGTACTTGAAACACCTAGAAGGAAATGGATCCTAAACACTATCGGACAGAAGATATTTATCCAGATATCCATCTGTCACTCTGAAACATTTCTACAGAAGACTTCTCAGATGTCAAAAAAGTCCCCAGTTGGGTTGGGATTTTCTTGAGTTATCTAAAATCCTTCAAAATTTAAATCTAGGTATTCAAAAATTATTTAGATCTTATCAAAAGTGCAAAGATGTTCTTTAATCACTGAAATTACTTGTAACATTAAGAAAAATTAGGTAATTGTCGATGTTTAGATGGGCTATCAGATCCACTGAAAAATCTAAGAAAGCAGTCCTAACTGGAAAATAATTACAAACTTTTGGGATGTCTTCTTTAATAAATGAGTGAATAAAAATTACCTGATTTAAACCTCATTTTAAGAGCATTTAAATTCAGTAATTATTTATTTGTTTGTTTATATATCTATAATATATATTTGAAATCTTATTTTTATATTGTCTGTACTCTTTTTTAAGGAATAGAAAATGAAAGGATTTCTATTTATTTACTGTATCATTCACAGAATACACACTCTTATAATGTTTCTCTTGTGAGTAAAGAAATTATTTTTTTAATCACCTCATTTTCTTTTGATTTAAAACTTAACACATGCACTGATAATGATTTCACAATGTCATGAACAAAGTCAAAGCATATTCTAAGCTGAAATGTGAATGTTATACAAAGTCTGTATTAGCTCCTATTAAAATTCAGCTTTGTTAACAGCAGTACTTGGTGACCCTCTAAGAATTTTATTTCTAATCAAGTCTTAGCTAGAAATACTAGTCTGCAGTGCACGCATTCAGAACATTACACCAGGAATTCAATAATGTTTTATATGTGCAGAAGGGAAGAAGCAAAATGTGATATAAAAGGATATTACTTCACCAATGTAGAAAGGTTTGTCACATGAAAACAGAAGGCTGATTAAAATTAATATTTAAATGCCACAAATATTTTAAATGTAATTAAAGGTGTTTGTTTTCTACAAATAAAAAGTTACTGGAGAGCACTCAATTTTGAAAGATGCTGGCTGTTTGCAGAAAGTCTGAAAAATCTCATTCTCTGAATTTCAACATGAACTGAAAGCCCCTCAGAACCCCAAAGGAGCAAGCCAAAAGCAACTACTTAATATGAAATTTGTCCAGGTGCCCACCACAGATGATAGTGAGTAGGTAGGTTTATTTTTAAACTCTTGAAAATGTTTATGCTTTGTAGGCAGAAACAAGAAAAACTGTTTGCCCTAAAGATCTCACAGTCTACTTAGAAAAACTCTCAGTTTCGCACCTTTTATCTAAGCCCTGAGGAGCAAAGACCTTTGATCAGTAGGGAAGAATCAGAAAATATATAAACTGTGTCATCAAAAAGGGCAAGAACAAGAGTTTTTATTGTAGATGTTAGAAAATCTTACTGGTCTAGTCTGGTAAAGGAAATTGAGCAGGAGGCAAGAAATATAGAACCTGATATAAATCACAGACAGATAAATAAAAATTTACATGATATAAATCACATACAGATAAATAAAAATTTACATGATATAAATCACAGACAGACAAATAAAAATTTCTCAGTCCTATCCCTAAGCTTTGTACAAAGACTACATTTACCTGCTCAATCAGTGTGTTGTTCCTTCTGTTATTCCCTCTCTTGACAGATGGCTATTTTTTTCTTAGTGCTCTGGAAATAAAAATTAATACTTCTGACATATTTTTTATGAAATAGCATTTGGTATCTTTCTGATTCTTCAAGAAAAAGAAAAAGAAAACAAAAAAAGAGAAAGACTTCATGAGATAAGCATATATAATTTTTGATATAAATTATATCAACTTACCTTACCAATGACGAGAAAGGCAACATTCCTGAAGTCATATGAATATAGAAATAAATTTTGGCTATATTAAGAAAGGTTAGTGCCTGAGAAGCCAGTTGAGGATTTTATTTTTTTCTACAAACCTCTATTAAAAAAAATCAAGCCTCCTTCTGAATTTCAAAGTCTTAAATGTTCTTTTCTTTTCCACTGTTATACCATAATAAAATTTTAAAAATACATTTATACTTTACTATATTTTTTAAATATTGTGGTATCTATAAGAATCTTCAGGTTTTGAATTGAGTAAAAAGTATAGAATACTTTACAAGTTATAATCCTTTCCAATTTACTTTTGTTACATCTATGAAGAAAAATTTGAGATAACACATGCTAGTTCTCTCTGGATACAATTTTCACCAAACTGGTCTGAATATTTAGACAGAGGATGACATATTTTTTTCCCTTCTGAACCTTAAATGAGGAAATTTACAAAGTTTTCTAATTTTCCCCAAAACAAAATCTTAACAATGAGTTCTGTAGAAAGATAATATTTTTGTAGCTACTTCATATGATGAGTATTTTTTTGATTCAGTGAGAGAATTGAAAAACAGTGTCAAAATTAAATCTAAAATTCAAGGACAAATATTTTGCATTTAGATTTATATTTTCCTTCCGCTAAATCATGTTGTGAACATAGAGGAAAACAAGTGTTCAATTTCCATCTTAAAGCAGTTTGTAGTTTCAGCCCATGAAGTTTATGGCATTGTGGTCTTTTTGATTGTTTAAACCTTTCAAAGTTGAAGAACAGACATTCATCAACTTTATCTTTTAGATCAGAAGGAAAGTAACAGAAAATTGTTGATTCTAAATGCCTTGAGTATTTTATCTTGCTACTAGGCAATGCTTGTGTGTTCATAATGATGGTAAGGAATTACCAATCAGTTAAGCAGAAGGAAAGCGATTCTCAAACTATAAAACCTTTCCTACAGGAGAGATTTAATATCATTATTTTTGAAAAACGACCTTCCCAACAGCATTTACAATTATACTTCCAAATTAGAACTAATATACTCTCAAGACCAGTCTCTCATTCACTGAGTGTATCAATTCCATTCCACAGAAAAAGCGAGCTTTCAAAATAATGTCAGAAACTTTAAACTACAGAGAAATGTGGCTATTCTTGAATCTTAAATAATAATAGATACCACCTAATGTGTGAAGCACAAGCAATGACTATTAAATGCAGATTCCTTCTGCTGACAGACATGAAAATAAGATGCAAAATTAAATAAAATAAAATTTACTAGCATTAGGAACATATTTTTACTCTTCTACCAATATATTAATATACTAAATAGTGAAATAAAAATATCTATACTGTTCATAAGCTAGTATATACAATTATTTGTTGCCAGATCTCTTTTTGAAGATAATTTAAATTGTATTGTACTATATTTATGGTTTATGGCTGAAAGCTTCATTATAAGTTTATTTAGACCTTATGATAACAAGAATATGGACAACGCAGGTGGAAGACAGTTAGATATTATCATACAATCATAGAATGTTTTGGGTTGGAAGGGGCATTTACAAGTCATCTAGACAATCCCCTATAGGAGGAGGGACATCTCTAACTAGATCAGGTTGCTCAGAGCCCCATCTATCATGACTTTGAATGTTTCCAGGGATGAGGCCTCTAGCACTTCCCTAGGCGACTTGTTTCAATGTTTCACCACCCTCACTGTAAAAAATATCTTACTTATATCTAGTCTAAATCTACTCCTCCTTATTTTAAAACTATTACTCCTTGTTTGGTCACAACAGGCATTGCTAAAAATTCTGTACCTATCTTTCCTATAGTCCTCCTTTAATTACTGGAAGGTCACTATAACGTCTCCCTGCAATCTTCTCTTCTCCAGGCTGAACAATTCCAACTCTGTCAGCCTGTCCTCCTATGTGAGGTGCTCCAGCCTTTGGAACATTTTTCTGGCCCATGCACTGGAACCAATATTCTAGGGCAGGGGTGTTTCACTCATGGCTCCTGCCATTCTCCCGCTTCTGCTGCATAATATGCATCACACATGCTGCACACGTGACCAGCATGATCGCAGGAGCATAAGGTCAAGGAGCTCAGTGCTGCCACGGGGTAGAAACAAGGTTCCAGGCCAGATAAAACAAGGTGAAGGGCCAAATTCAGCCTGTGAGCCACGAGTTTGACACCCCTGTTCTACAGGCTTTTACTGAACCTCTTGTCTCCTGTGCTAGTGAATCTTCAAAGTAAAAGAAAACTGTTCAGACTAATGAAAAATATTTGGTTTGTGATGCTGAGGGACTACTCCAGAGCGAAAGTAAACATTTCTGAAAGGTATGTGTAACACCTTCCATCTTTTTTATTTTTGTTTCATATCGTAGTATTTGATGTGTTTTTAAACTCTTAGGAAAGGTTCTGCAAGTTTTCTCAAGCGTTAAAACAGTTCATATAGAAATTTAAAGTAAGAGATTTCATCTTCTGGCTTTGAGGGTAACCTGATGTTCAGCTTGCAAAAACATACTCATCTGAGTACTAGTTTCAAATATTATACACCTAGTGGCACTCATCTAGCTTCCAAAGCATTTATCTCACATATGAAGTCACATGCACTGTACACAATTATTTTTTGAACAAATGCATATACATTTTAACATGTGGTCCCAGAGCCATAGTCCTTGACTGAAAAAAAGAGATGCACATGAAAGAAGGACTCAAAGCCTTTCCCACTATCTTTGTCTTGACTACTGGGACTATAGATCAGTATACCTGATTGCCTGCTCTCATTTTGATTCAGGTTAACACCTGTTCCTCCATATCACTCGCTAATGCGTTCATAGCTTATGTGCACTGATCAGTCAGAGCAGTATCTCTGCCATTTCAGAGTCCGAGACAAAATCAAAGTACTTGTTTATAGAATGAATCATGACAGAGCTCAAGCAGGAGCCTAGAATCTTGGCTAGGCAAACTAGTTAACTTTTGAACTTTTGGGTGATTAAAAAATTTTGAGGGGTTAGCCTGGTTACATTTGTACTAGTAAATAAAACAGAATAAAGAAGCAGCACAGGAGCACAGACAGAAATGCAGAGTCGTGTACTATTTCATCATTAAGATACTTCTAGTCTGAGCAGATTAAAACATCCCTTAGACAATGGGCACACACAGAACAAGGGAAAGTGAAGCTAAAAGGCTTTAAAAAAATAGCTAATGCCATGTTCTGAGAGAGAAGTTCTCTCTGTAAAAGGTGTTGAAGAAATATGATATCTTTCTCTTGTAATGCTGTTGTAATACACACTAATTTCTGTCCACATCAGGTTACATACCAGCCAGTATCCTGGCTATTCCAGGATAATAGATACGTAAGAGTAGTAGAAGAATTCTGCAAGCAGAGAGTTGTAAGAAAAGAGTTCGTACTGACTGTGAATTCTTTACTACATTCCATTACTTTATTCCTTCTATCTGAAAGTAAATTATCTAATATCTATTGAGAAACTTCTACAATACTAATTACTTATCAATGAGAATAGTAAAACCAAATCATTGTTCCAGTGCTGGTCAATGTAGCACTGGCACAAAAACAATATTTATCCAAAAGATAGCACTAAATAATAAATCCAAGAGAATATTAAGGAGAATTCCAGTCAATGGATTCACAAAGAAAATTATATTTGTGTAAATGAGGGGGAAAAAAAAGACAGAAAAGGGATGTTTCCAGTTGGACAAAGATAATGAGAGAGTAGTACACCTGAAAAAAATCACAAAGGCATGGGAAAAAGAGCATTCTAGAAAAAATATAAGAAGCAGTCTAATAAAAATAGTTTCCAGAGAATGGCATTTATTTGGGATTCATGAGACATTAATAAGATCATTATTACCTAGTGCATACAGTTTTCAAGTGCTTATCTTGTTTAGTACAAAGAATTCAAGGGCATTTTGGAAATGGGTTCTGTTCTCCATAGTATTTTCTTGAAAAATGGGCCCACAATATCAATAGTCAATAGTGCATATAGTAATATCATACCAGAAGTATAGCCTGAATCATGACTTTTAAATGTTGTTTGTTGTTGATTGTAGCTTTCAAAACAGACCACAAACCCTTTGAGCTAAATGATTACATGTTCATTTTCAACTTCAATGCGTTTTTTTTCAAAGTGTAGGAAAATATGAGTTACCTACTTCAGAGTTACCTGAGCACGAAAACGTGTTTTTCATGCCTAAATATGACTTTTTTTCCACTCTGGTACTTTAAAAATATTTTCATTTCAAACTTGGCATACAGCATGTACTGTCACCTACAGGAGACGCATACTTTCGAAAACAGAACAGAAATTAAAAATAAATACATACAGAGAAAAATATTTTTATATGAACTGTTTAAAGTTACTGAATTTGTTTCCCACCTTTCATGGTGGGAACAATCCTGGTAAAGTTTTTGTAACTGCAAAATGCTATATCATGTGATTTTACTGTTGACCATGCACATATCTGGAAGAAAAGAAAGTGAAAGAACCAAATCTGTTAGTTCATTTGTGCCAAAATGCAATAATGTTAGCATGCAAACTGAGAGAAATTAATACATATGTGCCAATAAACCAAGCTGTAATTTTCAGTACCTTGCCTTGGGTACACCATCTAACATTGAAGCATTATATTTTGTTGTGGGCATGCTAAACTTTCTAAATCATTTTAATTAAGAAACTTCTTACAACAAGCATTGTTGCATTATATTTTGATGTGGGCATACTAAACTTTCTAAATAATTTTAATTAAGAAACTTCTTACAACAAGTAAACCCTGGTTTATAAAATTGGACTCTTTATTGTCACTTGGTGACAATCGATAGTTCAAGTTTTCATAAGGGAAATAGTAGCAAACTGTAGCATCTAAAATCTCTCTGAAAATACTTTGAGCCACATAAGAACAAATCCATACTATACAATAAAGTACTCTGGTGTGCTGAACGAGGCTGGGATGGATCTCTGTAGTTAAAAGTGTCTCAATCATAACTTGGCAGAGATTTTGGAAGCTGAATCAGCCACATCACCTGTGCTTGACGCTCACCCAAGAACAGGACTGCACTTGGCAGCAATATTATGCTTCCATCTATTTTTTTAATTACAGTCATATAGCTAGTTTCAGTGCTTCCAGCTAAGACTGAAGGCAGTGGTGGAAGGGGACATGTACCAGCACTCCGTTATAAAACTGTTAGCTGAAAGACAGAAAACAGAGAATACGAGTAAAAAGTTAGTTGTCAAAGTATAGGGAAATCACATGGAGAATTTCAAGGCTATTTTAAAGTATACATCTAATTGTATATATATAATAAAATAGCTGAAAAAAGCTAAATTTTATATGTGTGCATATATATATATATAAACATCTGGAAAGATGAGTTAAGAGTAGAAAGTTGCCTGATTTTATAAAGTCATTCAAGGGAGTAAAGACATGCCAGGTTATGAAGGGCATCATGAGATGTCATAAGGCAATAGAAAGGAAGATTAAACTGACTGTATATTAATGTAAAATGTAGCACACATAGAGGAACTGTTCCCACTTCATATATTAAAAGCTAGACTTAGCAATGAGCATTACTATCCAGATGCAAGAGAGAGAGTTTCGTAAAATCATCAGTTCATTGCTTGACAGAAGTCAAAAGAAAGCAAGAAATAAGGAATATAACCAGAACATCATGCCACTGTGCAAACTTAGGGTCTGCCCACAGTTGCACAGTTCTTGTACCCTAAACTCTGAAAAAGATATGGGAGAACTTGGAGAGCTTTAAAGGGTTGCAAGAGCTAAGGGTATATTCTAACAAATTGCAAAATGAGTGGGTTTAGGAACATGGACAAGATTTAACTGTTCTCTGTCTTTTCACATGTAAACTATAGCACTATGAAGTGATGGGTCTGAACACTATATAAAACATAAAATTGGCTAGATGGATCCTTGATAAGTTAGTATTTATTATATTTTAGCATTCTTAGTGAACCAACACTTTAACCCTTCCTAGATTGACCCTCATCAAACTAGCCAAAGCAAGTAGTTTACTCATGAAAATATGAGTTGAGATTCTTTTTATCAAAGGAATGTCCTAGAATAAAAACTACCAAAGAAACAAACAAGTTGTTTATTGTATGAGTTGAACACAGGCAGACTGTAGGAACAACCACAAAGCCACAAATAAAATGAAAAGAATAAATTCATTATGTTACCTCACAATCTGGGGCAGCTGTGAAACAGCACCCTGGCACGGGAAACACAAGCAGGAATGCAAGGACCAGAGCACTTGGTCCTAGCTAGAAAGTGTGAATCACTAAATTTTTGCTTTGCCTGTATTTTATCAGCGAAAGGCAGAGTAGTTTTCCACAGTGCTTTGATTTTTCTCACAGTAGGGCATAAACCTCAATGATGTTTTCAAAAATGGCCGAGTTTATCACAGGCCTATGTTACCTAAACACCAAAGGTTCTATTTATGCACACAAGACTAGGCAATGATTAGCATGATTTATGCGTTCTTCTACATCCAGCTGCAAGGTCACTTAACCATCTTTTACAATTCCTCCTTGCCAATCTTCCATAATACTCCTGCATTTATATTGCAAATTTCTTTGGCAATCACCAAAGTTTAATATGGTGATGTCTAGAGCTCCTGATTATTAAAAGAAATGTATTATTTCAGTCCACAAACTGCAAGGCTCTGAAAGGAGCTACATTGCCATCATATCCCTCAAAGGAACAAGGATATCGGTGCACATAGTCCTGAAATTTTGCAGAAGGTTTAGTAGTCATCACTAGGTACTATTTCCACTTACGAGTTTGTTTCCTATTTGATATTAATTATTTTGTGAATATATTATAGAGTAAAAGAATGTTTTTCCTTCAATGGAGTCCACAAGAATCTTCAGATCTATGCAGCAAAGGCAAAAAAAAAAAGAAAAAGAAGCAGTATATTTTTACTAGATGAGAAAGCCTGAGATCCAGCCACACAGACACTGAAAAATATTTAGCCATACCTAGACTTAATATTTCAATGCTCAAGCAAGTTGAAAAACAATGTCCAGAGCCAAACATAGGTAACTAAATCTGTATTTATTATCTCAAGCCCTCTTAAGAATATGAATCCTTGGGATGCTCAGATTCCTCAAGTACCCAAAATTCCACTTATCATTTTGTCTAAAGGCACTTTGAACTTGACAGTAATGATTTATTGCCTTCTAGATCAAGCCTGTCTTCCACAAGAATGCACATTTTTTTCTCTTTCTAGTTTTTCCACTTTCAAGGTCAGAGGATTGAGAAGATTGCAGGCAAGAGGGTGTTCACAGAATACATTTCTTGAATGAGCACCATAAAAAAAGCAGATGTAACTACCATTTTCCTGAAGGAGGCCAGAAGAGTTGTCAACGCCTTTTCGATAAGGATTTAGTGCTTAGGACATTCATCCAGGACATGAGATATTCTTGGTTTAATTTCTCCTCTACGTGAGGAGACTTAAAATCAGAGTTTCTATTTATGCGCTTCAGACTTCAAATACTTAATCAGCATTTTGAGCTGAATCTAAACTCCAGATGTCCCAGAGGAAAGTCATAAGCACTAAATTAAAGCCCTTGTTCGCTCACTTTTTCTTTACCCCATCTTCTTCAACATAGTTAGTCCAGAAATTCCTTAGACCAAGTGGAGGAACAATGTAAATGGGACTTCTCACACACTCGTCCCTCATTTTAACCCATTATTATCTGGGCCTAGAGGTCTAGCCGGCATGTGACAAGTGACAGGGCAAGAAGAAATGCTTTCAGGCATTCCTGGATGATTTCATTCAAGGAGAGGTTTAGACTGGACATTAGGAAAATTTTCTTCAGCCAACGGGTTGTTAAGAACTGGAACAGGTTACCTAGGGATGTGGTTAAGTCGCCATCTCTGGAGCTACTTAAAAGACACGTAGATGTGGTGCTTAAGACATAGTTTAGTGGTGAACTTGGGAGTGTTAAGTTTAAAATTGGTATTAATAATTTTAAAGGTCTTCTCAAAACTAATTCTAAGATTCTATAAATCTTTTTTTATGGAATGAAAGAACTAGTGAAAAGTAGTGCTGGTTTTTGGGTTTTTTTTTAATTGACCTTTCAGTATCTCAAAATCACAATAACTTTTTTACATGTTTCTTCGCTATTATTTCTCACTGTTTTATTTGGGCAACATATGTTCCCAGATAGACACGAATTTCAAATATTCAGTAGTAATTAGTCTTACGTGGTTCAGTGCTACATGGCTGATATCATAAAGTTCAGGCCAGAGCTTAGGGATACACTTTGGCATCATGGTAACTAGGCCTGCAAAGCCTAAAAGTTGGACAATTAGGTGCAAGGTACTTATGTTTCACCTGTTTGAGTTGGACTACAACTTCTCAAAACATGTAAAATGAAATAGTCTTCTAGTTTCGATTTGTAACATCCAGTGAGTGAGAACTCTAACAAAACCACAAAATAACAGAATGGCTGAGTTTGGAAGGGACTTCTGGGAATCATCAGGTCCAACTCCTACTACTCAAGCAGGGCTACCTACAGCAAGTTTACCAGGATTATGTACATATAGCTTTTGAATATCTCCAAGGGTGGAGGCTCCACAACCTCTCTGGGTAACCTGCGCCAGTGCTCAGTCCCCTTATAGCAGAGAAGTGTTTCCTAATGATCAGCGGGAACATCCTGTGCTTTAGATTGCGTCCACTGCCTCTGGTTCTGTCATCGGACACTAGTGAAAAGAGTCTGGTCGTGTCTTCTTTACAATATTCCTTCAGATATTTGTACAAATTGATGAGACTCCCTCTGAACCCCCTCTTCTTCAGGTTAATAAGTCCCAGATCTCTCTGCCTTTCCTAATAAGAGAGAAACTCCAGTCCCTTAAACACTAACAGTGGGAGATAATGTTGAATACATTAATGAAGTAAGGGGTCCTAAACCAGCTAAAAGTAGACACAAATTTCTCAAAGACGTCTCTTTCATGAACTCATGCACTTGTCTCAGAGATATAGATTTGTGTGCAAACAGGGATGTAAGACTTGAAACGCAAAAGTAACACCTATTCGGTTTGCACAGAAGTTCAACATTGCGCTAAATTCAGCATTTTCCATATTAAACATAGTATAATCCTGTGAGATCTGAAGGCACTCTTTAAGTAATGGAGCACCTTGATTAAAAAATCTTTCCCTTCCTTCTTCTGTGCTATTCTGAAGATGGGAAAATGCAAAACATGGAAGTCCAATTGAAAAATATTCATTTATCAGGACGGGAAAAGGCAGTGATCCTGAACTATATACTGTGGACTTTTAAAATAAAAAAATCATGTCCTTTTGCTGACAAAAGAATACATGTGCATCTGCAGTGAAAGCTTTTGCATAAAGCTCTCCCTGCCAAAGAAAGCCTTGGTCTTATACATACGTATAAATAATTTTGTAAACTCCAAGTACATTTACTGATATCAGTGGTCCTACTCAAAGTTTGCGTGTGTAAGGACATGAACAAGTCTAACTACTTCTACATAAGGTTTTAAACAGCACCCTCTACAATTAAATCTGAGCCTTTTGTCTTCCATTAAGCATAAATATTTGTTATTGGTGTGAATGATGGTATGTATACCTGCCTTCTAAACACCAGGCTGCAATAACGAGTCCGTTTAGTATCTCCTCAGGGAGAGCAGTTGTCCCACAAGGCAACCTTACATTCAGATATGACCACTGTGAACTGTCCCCCACTGAGGACTGGTGTGTGTAAGAAGATGGCTCAATTTTTCTTCAATTCAAATAATGAGGCCTTGGCTGCTGGTTCATTTTATTTTGCCAAAAAAACTATGTAGCTAAAAATAATTCCAAATTCATGGGTTTGCCTTGACTTGAAATTCCATTACTTTTCCTTTTGACAATTAAACTCCCAAATTTATTTTATGCCTTGTATTTTGAAATTTCTAAAATTGTGTTGGGTAGGTCAATCTTTCCGATCATGTAAGCCAAAAAAAATGAAATCTGGATAGGACTGACAAGTGCCAGATTTGTATTTTGGGTCTTAGTTACATAGTACAGAGGCCAAGGAAGGCTGGGTTATATGTCTTAGGTGTCATGTAAATAGGTATGTCTCTAACACATGGCTAAGGGATGCCCTGCTTTTGAGACATGCGATGCAGTACAGACCCCCCTCCTTTCTATGCTTCTCCTCAGAGGGGAAGACTAGGTATGGTTGAATCTGTCTCTTACAGAATGACATTAAAAAGAGTTCACAACTATGATTTAAATACAATGCTCAGGTTAGGAACCTTCATCTTAATTTTCAAGATTGGCTGAAAATCAGAAAATATTCTCTACTTTGGCATTTCTCTTTCTCTTTATACTTTCAATTGTTTTTTTGAGGGGAAAGGATTGTCTTTCACAAAGTGTATATAAAACGAGGCATAGTGGAACCCCAAATTACAGTGTAAGCATTTTTAATTATAGCAAGAAGATTTCAAATTAGCTGACACTGAGGAATCATTTCAGATGAATAATTGTTGATATCTAGTGCCATTGAAGAGCACTAAGATATACAGTGTAGTATGCAGGAGTCTCTTTAGAAAGATGCATGATTCCCCTGAGTTCTTTGTAACAGCTGCCAGGCTGCACGGATGCAATCACAGTTGGCAGAACTGTCAAATACAACACACGACTAGCCGTCAGTAGCACTAGATAGCCATTCTTAAGCAACTGAATTCTCACCTAAGTAAGATAGATTTAGGGCTGTCCCTAAATCAGATCACAAGCGCCTCCATCACAAGATACTTCTCTATATAGATCAACTTATGGGTCTTTTAAAAATGGTCGCCTCTCTCTAATTATTATGTATAGAAGACTAAACAACTTATTTATTCTATTTATTTTGCGTTGATTTTTTTTTCTAAACAGCTAAAGAAAGTGAGATGAACTAACCATAATAGATAGGCATAGTTTTGAGGCTGAAATTAATGCAAAGAAGGAGTCTGTACTGTAGCAACAGTTACATGAATCCTGACATGTACATGCATGCTTTCTATAAATCATATTCTGTGCAATCTCTACTATATAAGAAAAGATGTTAGGTGACCTTTTAATGCTGGAGTCTACCTTTCTCATGTCTTAGTACATTATTTCCCAAGGAAATTATTGCATAGATATTGCACTTTTATAAGGTTCTAAAATAAATTATCAGAATTTTAATGTGAGTAAAGTGTAGTAAATTTCAAAAAATACATTTTTAAAGCAAGCTTTATGTGACTACTTTATAACAATATATAACTTTTAAACTGCTAATAAGAGTGTCTTAAGGACATGTGAAATACCAGGAAGTACATTTTTTTGCTCAAAAAAAATCAGCCACAGATATTTTTCTACACTTGCTCATTATCAAATCAGGAAATATATTTGAATCAAGGTTCCAATAAAACCAGCAAATCCTCCTTCTCAGTTGAAGGAACTTATTACTGTCGGCAGAGAGATAAATCACCCAACCTCGGATTGTGTTAGAGAGCATATTTTGTTGATATTGTTTCTTGATACATGTAGACAGACAACGCATATCAGATTAGTTCCTCATAGTAATACACTTATGTTACTGTTTGCAAATGGTGAAGACCGATTAAAGAAAAAAGCCATTCAGCAATCCACACACAGAAACCATAGCGCACAGAAGCAGTAATTGAAAATTATGTGTTTACTTGAAAACTGCTGAGAATACTGATTTGTTTCAACTGAATAAAGTAGGCATTAAAACAGTAATTTCCCTTCTTAGATACAATTGATCCAAGTTTTAAGAAACAGCAACAGAGAAGACTGAGTACAGTTCTTCAGCCTCCAAAAACTCTCAAGACAATCCACAAGTGTTAGATTTCGATTAGCTAAATGACATTAGACAATTCAGGTGGAGTTACTAGGTTATGGAGTCATAGACTTAGACTTAGTAATGAAATATGCCTAATAAGAATAATGGCTCTTTCAGAACACAGTATATCTAATCAAGTGTGTTATGCACATTGAGTTTCTGTTCAAGGGTCTTGCTGTTTAATAGGTGTTTGATAGTGGCATTTGAAACTGGATGCAGTTATTAAATAATGTAGAAAAAGCTAATTTGTTTCCTGGCAGGAGTAGTTAGCCATTTTTCTCTCACTCAGAGTCAAATAAAACAACCCTCAAGTTAAATAACTACAGAGAAGGCAAAGCATACATATTTGATAATGAAAATATGATCGACTATTATTCACAAACTTGCAATACTTTCAGCAATTGTAAGATTTAATTTTTACTTGACTTGACAATACCAGACTAGAGTCCAAAATCTAGATGCAATTTAGTCCCTAAAACAATTAGCTTCTCCCAGAGATTCAGAAACAATGGCTACATTCCCAGTAACTCCTTTATAAAATAATATTTTTTTAAAAAGTACCACAGATGTCTATGTCTACAAAGACAATTTAGAAAGTTAGGGTCAACTTTCATTAACTTCCCATAGTAGTCACTTACTGTATTGGATTTTGTGAAACTTGTGATTCTTTTAACCATACAGGTACAGCTAAACAAGTAATCACAAACACATATCATTCTGATATGTACTTGAATCCAATGGGTAATTTAACATTTTTATCTTTAATTTTGTACAGGAAGGTCATATTCAGTTGCCTAACTTTATGTATCTAAAGTCACTTGAGATATCCTAAGATGCTCTATTTCATCATCATCTGCTAATTCTAAAGCTTGTAAAGGACTTCTTTTGACCAGCGCTATGCAGATAGACATCCTAAAATTCTAAAATGGTCCAAGATATGTGTTTTTACACAGCTGAAGTGAGCCTACAGTGCCTATTCATCTCTACAGTTTACAAAAAGTTTAAAATGCCTGGCCCAGATTTGTTATCCACATTTGATAGATGACTTCCAGCCACAATGACTGAGTACTTCTGATCCTGCTAAGGCCAGGTCAAAAATGGAATTTTTTAATTGCCTCTGAAAACTTATATTTAATTTTTCCCTGAAATAGACTAAGAAAATTCACAGAAGCCCACATTCATTATGTCTAACAGTGTATACTTAACTAAAGAAGGCCCATCTGATCTCCCTATGTATGCCAGCCTGTCTAAAGCCTAATCTGACAGTCTTGCGGTCTTGAACCACTGCTCAGGCAAGACAAAATTCACATGTAAATGAGATCATTCTCAATACATATCTTGGTTATGGCCACCCAGTTTGATCAACATAGAAACAAGTTATATCCTGCAACTTATTTTTAAGACCAGTGGACTGCCTCTGGTCTGTTTTATTTATTAATATAGGTAAATTCTGTATGAACCGCACAGTGCCTGGTTCATTTTGAGCCTCTACAACTACTTCTTTCAGAAGACAGTACAGACAAGACTGTATCAATTTATACGCCCTCTGTCCCTTGTAGTTTCCTAACACTATTCCTGCAGGTGCTGGTGCAGACGTACAACTTCCCCTTACTGCAGACACTCCCAACTAATATGCACACATACTTACACTTATGGCTTAGAGTTTTCGCATATGTCCCTGAGAAAACCCATAGCTACATACTCTGAAGACATTCAGACTTGACCTCGGGGTTAGTGAAGTGTTTTACATAGCTGTCCATCCAGGTTTAGTTATTACTCGTGTACACTTATGTTGAAACAACCTATGTAGTTTCAAAGGTGTGGACTGCCACCTAAATATGCTTCTAAATCATTGTGATGAGCATCATAAAGAACCTGAGTCAGTGATTTTTTTCCACATGTCAAGATTAATATTTTGATATTACTTTTCCATGCAAATTTAAATTATTAATCAAAATATCAAGATTACACAAAATTAAAGATTTGAGAAAAAATGTATTGAATACTGTCATTCGTTTCCATCTGGTTTTTTTTAAATTTCAAAAAATAGTTTGAAATTAGATACGGAATGCTTCAGTTTTGAAGGAGTTGCTCTGAGATATTTTGTATACCCATTTTCTTTCATGTGTCAAACACTTTAGTCACATTATGTCTAAGATAATTGTAGCATTACACATCTTTATGCATCCATATGAAAAAAATATAGTATAATAACCTACTACTGCAATTAGTCTGGTTGATAAGATAATATTTTCTTCCAAAGTGCTTTAATGAATGTCTCAAAATAAAATTCCGTTTGAGACAGATGTGGCACAAAAAAAGTGATTCTACGAGATGACTACTAGCAATCACTACTTAAGTCCTGGTAATAAAAAATACCAGCAATGCAGACTCAGAAGACTGAATTAGTTGCCTTCAAAGCCTCAGATGTTTTTTGGATGAAAAACTAACATTGAAGAAACCTGTTGAAGCATACGTGCTTATAGGATTTAAAGCATTAATTTAGGGACAGAAATCAGAAAGGACAGGCTAGTTTGAAAGGACACTTAGAGAAATTCATTTGTGTTAAAAGAAACTAACAGTACCATAGCATTCCTTCTATGGCACAATAAAATTTCACAGACAGTCTATTCCAAGTTTTCTCAGCCCTTTCCAGTTTTGTATAATGTTTCTGGAAAATATTTGGAATATTACAATAGTAAAGGGGCAGAATCTCAAATGGTTTAGATACTTTGCTTGTACAAATCTATGGGAAATAGGACTTTGGTCCTTGTAAAATATTTAGGTCATAATATATATATCCAAGATTTCCTATACAAGAAATCAAGGTTTTTCTAAACTTATCACCTCTATTTCCATACATAAAGGAATAAAATTTATTTAACCTGGAAAATACATTTCTCACATTTTTAGTAAACATCTACTGAAATGTATTCTGTTATTTGCTCAAGAATTCCCATGTGACTTTCTCTTCTTTTCAAAGTGTCAGCAGAGAACACGCAATTTTAGACCTTTCAAATTCTACAGAATGTGGAATTAGATATCATTTTACAGAGAAATCTATTCTTTTTTTAAAAATGAACCTATTTGGAAAACAGTTTCCAGTTCTAGAGGTAAGCACTACAGATATGAAATTGTCTGAACGGTTCAGAATACTTATAGTATTGAATTCCTTCTGTAATTATTTCGAAATAACAACACACATTGACAGTGAAATATATTGTTTGTAAAACTGCTTTTTATCATAACAAAGGAAGTTGTATTTGGAGGCTGATACTGTTAGTCTACTCTCATTTCTGGGGGATCTACCTTGATTGTATATAAGCACTGTTCCATGAATCCACATAATGTGTACATTAAAATTTTAAGTGGATTATCCAATTTTAAGATTCTGATACGTTTAGTAGGACTTCAATGTTAGCAAAATGTGGAAGAATTTGCAATAATTTCTAACTGTCAATTCTAATAGTTTCATTTCCATTTAGGGATGTTACTGCCAAACTACAATTTCAAGTGCAAGAGAATATATTATCTGATAAAAGCCAAATTCATTTAATGAACTATTTTAAGAAGCAATTTGGCACCAAATATTAATGCTGAATAATCAGTGAGGTCAGAAATCACGCTCTTAGGCATTTGGTCATTTTCCCCAAAAATGAAAAATATAAATGAGGTTTTGAAGAACTTTATTATAATACACTCGAGAAGAGAAAGAGTTTAGTCCTATAAGACATAATATTCCAGGTGCTCTCATAACAAGTGGCAGTTAATAACAATCCCAGTTAGAAATGCTGGTCTTGTCTCTGCTTCAGCTGAATTATATTTTTGTACTAAGCACAGTCCAGTGGCAATCCTATTATAACTCCATTTTTCTTTTCTAGGTCATGCCCAAAATTAACCATGGACACAGTTTCTTAGGATGCCTACACTGAATCTCTTACATGTAGAATTTAACTGCCAGCTCACTGTAATGATCATTTTTGGGTTATTCTAAAGAGTTCTCTTAAAATAAATGCCACAGAAAAGCCCACACTTCACAAGTGTGGGTGTAAACCAGCTTGTTCTCCTCTGGATCTGAATCAAGGACCAGACCCCAGCTGTCCTTTATTTAGCAATATCTTCATAACTGTAGGATTCTGTTATATCTGAGACATATAAAGTGTCACGGTGTTTCAACATGTATCTCCCACACCCTAAAGGGAGATTCAAGAATGTTTCTTTCTCTTGGCCTTATATCATCAGTTATTTTTATTTTACGCAGAGAGCTGGAAAAGGAATTTTTCTAGTGTCGAGTTGTAGCCACAATGCAGACTGAAGAAAACAAAAATATTGGAACACAGTGCAAAGTCTAGGGTGAACTATATCAGAAAGTTTAGATTTTTTTTTTCTTCAGGTCTTCAGTCATTTCCCGTCTCTCTGTGAATGTCTTTTTTTCAACATTGATTATTATTGATGTTTTCTATTTCTTTTCGAGATAAGTCTGATTATCTTGTTGATGGCTATATACCACAAGTACTCTCTTCTTCAATTTCTGCTGAAATACGGTAAAGTTGTTAGCAAAGTAAAATACTTTAAACTTTTTTAAAAAGTGATTGAATATTCGTGATCTGCCAACCTACTTGATTCAGAATAATGGAGAATAAGGAGTAACAGAAGTCAGGCATACATAGAATACTGTTTTAAATGAGACAGCACAGTTGAAGGACACCTACTATTAGGTCTTCTTTTCATACTGAAAACTACTCCATACCGATCTACCACTCTTTTGACCACATGTCATATTTTGCTGCTTTTCTTTTCCAGGTGAATCTTGCCCTGATATCTGTTGCCCTTTTACTCCAATGAAATCATGTTGTATATTGATTAGTTTTTGTCAAAACATAATGTTAAAAGTAGTTTAAATTTTTCAAACCCAAGGGATAACTCCAAATATTTTGCTTCATTTTAAGTGACTCTGGTCATGTGAGAAATGTCCTTTCACTGTAATGAAACCTTTTAAAATTGTAGATCAAAACAATCTGCTTGGGGATTTCATTTTTAGTCTATCTTCATGGTGCTGCAAATGATTAAAATGCAATGGACTAAGGAGTGTGTAGGAATAAGGATAAATCTTTGCTCAGGAATATTGTAGAACAGATAAAATTGCATGAACAATTAAATAGAACATACTACGAATAAGGGGTTTCATTTCTATTGCATTACAATAATTTCTATTGCATCTATCCTACAAATAAAAAGACACCTGTGAAAATCACTACTCCTGGAAAAGTCTCTTAAAAGGAAAAATATTAATGAATAGTACAATCAACATTCACTTTTGTGCATTCCTATCTATCACCCTCCTCTGCAATGATGAAAAGTAAACTAGAAATTTTACAAGATTTTTTTGCTCTTTAAGTCATTTTGCAACTTCTAGAAAGCTGTTTCAGGAGCCGTAAATCTGAGAGTTCTAAATTTTCCTCATACTGGAATCATAAAACCATAGAATCATTAAGGCTGGAAAAGACCTCTAAGATCATCAAGTCCAACCATCAGCACAACATCACCTAAAATTTCCCAAAATGCCTACTAAACCATATCATGAAGTGCCATTTCTGTACCTTTTCCTGAACACCTCCAGAGATGGTGACTCCACCACTTCTCTGGGCAGCCTGTTCCAATGCTTCATGACTCTTTCAGTAAAGAAATTTTTCCTAACATCCAGTCTAAACCTCCCTTGACACAACTTGAGGCCCTTTCCTTTCATCGTATCATTTGTTACTTGGGAGCAGACACTAACACCCACCTCACTACAACCTCCTTCCAGATGGTTGTAGAGAGCAATAAGGTCTTTTCCCAGCCTCTTCTCGAGACTAAACAATCCCAGTTCCCTCAGAAACTCCTCATAAGACTTGTTCTCCAGACAGATACTAAGTAGAAAATATTTAACCCAAGAAAGAAAAGATGTTAGTAATATATGTAAAAAAATCTGAGAGGTACTACTGACAAAAATTCTTACAAATTATCAAGACTCGTGACTTTGGTACCAAAATGGGTTATTACATATTTCCATTTGTTTGTTTTTCTCCATTGTTCAGTATATATACATGTACCCTTGTGTGAGTGTACTCATATAGATGCATTATGTAACACAGTACATTATTTTATTTAAAATATTTTTTGTTTAGTAAGACTCCTGTATGTCACATATTAACTTCATCTGAACTGATTTTTTAATGATAATTTGTTTGATATTTCCTTCTTTTACAAGACTATTTTGTCATTTTTTTGAAGAGACAATATTTCCTGCTTTTCTATTTAAAAAATAGTATTATCAGGAGGAATTTGCAATAGTAAACTTTCTTATGCCTATTGAAAGAATATAAAAAGAAAAAATATATAATATTAATCTATCATGACATTTCTTTCTAGACCTCTTCTTCCTACATGCAATTAATCGTACATGCCAAGTAAAACCACCTCCATACAGCACAGATGTTCTATAGGAACACAGATGGAAATGAGAGAATTTTTTCTCTTATTCATACACTGCAGTTCAAATTAATTGATTAAGAATTAATTTATGGTTGTCCTATGACCTGATCACAGTGCTCCTTTTTGATTTGTTGGTTTAGGAGTACACAAATATAGAGCAGCATAACAGACATCCTAGCTTTGTAGAAAATAAACTACCATATATTTCTAATTGTGTCAAGAAAATCTGTAGGGAAATGTATGGACCATATGCTTGATGTTGTATATAAGGCAAGAACTGACCTTCTAGACAGAAATGTTCAAGATAAAAGCCTTAGCAGTGTCCTTTCAGTTTGCTTTACTTACTTCATATTCAGTATACAATACGCACACTAGAGGACTGAAAGCTGATAGCTGTCACATCTGAGAGGCAATAATAGCTCTCATTACATCTGCCACTGCAACTAAAAATGCATATTCAGCTGACAAACCATCTAAATTTGGCTGAAGGATGAAAAGCAACTTATCAGATCACAGCTTAAAAATGCCCTTCATTTTGTTACTCCAGCTTTACACAAGCAGTAGACTGAATTCAGCAAATGTTCACTTGCAAAAAATCATAAAACAGCAAGTCAGGCCTATATATTTTACTATAGAACAAAAACTGAATCTCTTAAAATATACCCATGATCAAAGACAAGTGGATCTTTTGCAGAATTGTCGACATTTTGGATAGGGCCTTGAGCAGTCTGGTCTAGTCAGAGGTGTCCCGGCCCATGGCAGGGGTGTTGGAACTGAATGATCCTTAAGGTCCCTTTCAACCCAAACCATTCTATGATTCTATGATATTTTTACACACTGCACACTGCATTCTTCAGTGTAATGTCACATAATCGGTAAAAGCAGTCTGTAGAACTGTGGTTAAAAAGACCTACCATTGCAAATTTTCATAATCTTAAGAATCCTACTGGGAAGAGTCAGGCTGATGATAACTGATTGCAAAAACCCTTATTTTAGCTTTGTAAAGATGTAAGTCACATGCTTTCCATATGTTTCCAAAGAGAGAAAATGAACTCAAGTAAACTAAAACCATCTTCTTCTTTTAGAGCAATATTACACCCATTTATGTTGAGACTCTTGATTTATCTCACTGAGAAATGTGCAGTCTATAGACTTTCAACTATGCATCTAGAATCTAGCTATTTCATATTCAGTAATTTACTGTCATGAATGAGCATTGCTTGAGGGATTAGAGGATAATAGAGAGATTTCTCTGTCTCTCTGTGAAATATTCCTTATCCATATGTAGAACATTAATTTACCTCTTTTTTCTTTCAGTCACTTTTTACATCTAGCAAAGGGAAAAAAATAACAGCAGAGCATTCCAATTTACAGATTTTATTACCTCAAATGGAAGAACTAACTACATGGAAACACGATGGTTAGGGTTTAAACTGCATGAAAAGCCATTTCATCTTCCAGCCGGATTTCAGAGAACTCTGGAGAAAGGACAACCCTGAAAAGGGAGTAGCTTGAGTGATAGGTGGGATTGTGGAAACAAAACAAATAGAAGGCCAATGGATAGGTCTTAGATAGGCCTTATGGCTTCTTTGATTATACTGTGTTACTATGTTTGAAATCCTTTGCTATTAACAAAGCTAGTTCGAACATAAGAGTGTCTGCAATGTACAGAAATCTATGCCACCTAACTGCGTAATAGTAGTAAAGTGGGTTGTCATTCAGCCTAAAAATTGCTTATGATTTTAGCATGCAAAATTCCAAGAGGCAAATAAATCAGCAGTTTTCAATAAGTCTCCTTTAAACTAGGAAGAAATAGAAAAAGTTGTGTGTGCATCTCCTGTGTGATGGCAGCTAACATTTATTGTCCAAGTAATTTTCCAATTCTCTGCATAGTCTTTTAACTATAATATGATAATTATTTTTATTTTTAAAAATGTTAGCACATATTTTTGAGTTTTCTAGAGGAGCCGAAAGATTATGAAGTTTACAGAGTAATGCCTAGAAGACATGGGAACAGAATAAGGGAGGGACAGTGGTAGGTGCAAGTCAAACAAGGAACATCTACCAGAATAGGCTATGTGTGCAGGTACAGCTGACAAAAGAAACTCCCACTAGAAGATTTTCAAATTATAGAATGTAAATGAAGATTATTGCAGGAAGGGCAATTCAATTGAGCAGTTTGTTGCTTGCCTTCACAGAGGAAAGATTATAAAGCTAGTTATTATACAACCCTAATAGTTTTCAATATATGTTTGTTACATTTCATATATCCCTTGAATAAAAGTATTATTAAACTTCAATTTCAGTACCAAAATATTAATACAATTATCCCAGATTTGCTGATAGATGCTTGAGCTTGTATTTTAGAAGCAACCCCTGAAGTTTATTCTAACCATTATTGCTGTCTGTCAAGTCTTGGCGGGGCGATTAACAATCCCTCTTTTCAGAAAAAGAATTATATCGAATTGCAAAATTAATCAAATTTTCAGGTTGATAACATCCTTTCAAAATAAATCCCTTAATCTCTACAAGACCAATTTGGATTGCAGTAGTTCTGCTTTGCTATCAGTCCTCAGAATAACAGAGTCATCCATTCAAACCATTCAGTGCCATTTGATACAGGAAACTTCCAGCCATGCAGCTGATACAGGATGAATAAGGTTGTTTCCAGGTTGAAATTAATGTTGAGACTATGGCTTAGAGGTAGCCTGCCCTAAATATATTTTGATTAGGATCAGAAGATAACCTGAATCATAATACCAAACTTTTCTACATAGGACTTAGCATAGGTAATATTTAAATGACAAATACAAATTAAATAAACAATCAAATGATACATATTGATAAGTATCTGTTGCTGAATGTACCGAGACATTACTGTATGTAGAAATTGAACATTGTGCAACAATTCCTGTTGAACTCTTAGACGTTTGATGAATCTCAGCTCTACAAAAAACCCATTGCAAACAGAGATAGAACTCACAGTCTATTAAAAAAGAAGGGAGGCAACAAATAAATAATAAGTAAATTCTGTGTATCATGTATGATGACAATAAGAGGCTAGAGAGCAGAACTGATTGCATAGAAGAAAAAGAAGGAAAAATATAACGTAAAATTTTTTAATAGAAAATTTTATTTCTTACATTTTTTTAAGAAAATAGTTTAGTTCATTTCTCTCCTTGATAATTCTTCAAGAGTTGTTTAAATAATTAAGGCATATTCTCACCTAAATACTCTCCCAGAAGAATACTTCATTACTAAAATAATCTTCTTATTTCAGTCATTTGGGGTAAAAAATTATATATATATATGTACAAAAAATGGCTTATTAAATAAATCAACTGTCAGAGAGATGTTGGAAACTGGAAAGGTTAAAGCATTTTTCCTGTTTTCTTGAAGGCCATAATTCAAAACTCAAGACTGAAAATTCTAAACAATTTTTCAAATACAAATTAGCAAAAATATTGCAACTGGAGGATTAAACCATTTATGCATTAATTCTGCTAAAAATAAAGACAGACAGTGTTGTATATACATACACGTACATATATATGCAATGAGATTTTAATTATCCTTTATTTTTGGAACTCAGCTTTTTAATTTTTAACAGTATGGTTGATATACAGAACCGAACAGAAATGTTATATACTAAATAAATCAGTGTGAAAAGCTTTTTTCCCCTAAAATTATATTTTGAGAGCTTAGACTTACATGCCTCAAAGGGATAAGACACGTCTGCCACATCTCTTGCAAAAAAATATCTGCAGTCCTCACATGACAGTTCACGAGAAATTCCTTTTCATGTCTAAAAACTTTACTTAAAACTATATCTTTGGAATTCTCTCTCAGTATTTTTTTATCAAACATCATTATGACTGTGATCCCTGAGGCATAATAAATTTTAATATTCCCAAAAGTGGAAATGCAAAAAATGAATTTAAATTTCTAGCATGATGAATATCTATGAATATATAAACATTTTAAACCACAATGATGTTATACAGAAAAAGATATTTCCCTAGTGTATATGTTCTAATAAGGAAGACTTGACAAAAGAGCTATCTCACAGAGAAGACTGGAATTGTGCATGACTTTTGAATTAAATACAGTTTCCGTAATCTGCAGCAACCTAATAAAGCTTCCTGATGAAGCCTACTGTCAAGGCAATCTCTTCTGTGCAAAGTCTGTAGAAAGAAAGTTTGGGCTGGAAATAAGAATCTTCCTTTAGGAAGAAGCTTTGCCCTTTTCATTCTATTATCCTTCTTCTGTGTACATTTTAATGAGTAGTTTTTGTCTTCTCATTTTTCCATACCTCCATGACTTCAGAGGTCAAGTTGAAGCACTTGTTAAATTAATTAGTACCACATAAAGAAGTTGCAGTCAGACTGAGAACATAACACTCAGTGTTTAAGCTATTATCTGTGAAGAAAAGGAGAGAGCAGCCTTCTCTCTCTACCCCATCTCTGCTTCTAAGATATTGTTCTCATCCTGTGCAGCAGTAATGTAGCTCTAGGTATAAGGATTTTGTGCATATTTACCCCTCTTTATAGATTTTTTTCCACCTTACTTTTACCACCCCATCTCTGTTTGAAGCTACCTGACATACTTATTTTGTAGTATATCTAAGTACAAAACAGTTTGGGTTTCCAAAACTATATAAATCCAAAGTGATAGTTATAAAAGTGGAAAATGTGCTTTTGGTATTTTTCTCAAAGGCATGTTTGGTCCCACTTCACTGAAAAAAAAAGTAAAACTTTTGTTTTAAACTGCTATAATATATAGACTAGACAAATTTATTTAAGATACATCAGAAATCATTTGTTTCACTTAATTTTATAAATCTTAACTGTGGAATTAGTACCTTAGAATAGTTTGACCAACTTGAAAAATTTTGCTGTTTCAACAAATATTTCCTATTCCTAGTTAATGTAATCTTTGAGAAGGCTTTAATTGTCTCACCCTTTGCTGCTACCTGTCACTGTATTACGTAGATACTTCTTGTGGTGATTAGATCATACATATCACAGAATCAAAGAATCACTCGGTTGGAAAAAATCTTTGAGATCATCAAGTCCAGCCATACCTGTTCTCTGCTAAACCATATCCCTGAGCACCCATCTACCTGTCTTTTAAATACCCCCAGGGATGGTGATTCAAACATCTCCCTGGGGAGTCTATTCCTGGTGTGTGTTAAACTTTCTGGTGAAGAAATTTTTCCTGGCGTCTAGTCTGAACCTCCCCTTGTATAATTGAGGCCATTTCCTCTCGTCCTATCACCTGTCACTTGCGAGAAGAGACCAGCACCCACATCCCCATAACCTCCTTTCAGGCAGCCGTAGACAGAGATGAGGTCTCCCCTCAGCCTTCTCTTCTCTAAGCTAAACAACTCCAGTTCCCTCAGCTGTTCCTCACAGGACTTCTTCTCAGGCCCCTTCACCAGCCTCATTGCCCTTCTCTGGACGTGCTCCAACACCTCCATGTCCTTCTTGTACTGAGGGGCCCAGAACTGAACACAGCACTCAAGGTGTGGCCTCACCAGTGCCAAGTATATGGGCACAATCACCTCCCTGGTCCTGCTGGCCACACTGTTTCTGATACAGGCCAAGATGCCATTTGCCTTCTTGGCCACCTGGGCACACTGCTGGCTCATATTCAGCCAGTTGTCAAACAACACCCCCAGGTCCTTCTCCTCCAGGCAGCTCTACAGCCATTCTTCCCTAAGTCTGTAGCACTGCATGGGGTTGTCTTGTCCCAAGTGCAAGACTTCGCACTTGGCCTTATTGAACCTTACACCACTGGTTGCAGCCCATTGATCCAGCCTGTTCAGATTTGATAGATACATAGTAAGGTATTATCAAAAATAGTTAAATTTAATAATATAAAGTGGCTGATACGTCAAAAATGCGACAAGTTCTACTCATTAAAAATGCAAGTCAGCAAACATTAAGATACAAGCTAATAATTTTATATTATCAAGTTGTTTCTCATAACTAAATGTATGTATGGTTTGTATGCAAGCTGAATGTGCAGTAATTTACATATGGAAGAAGAATATTAATAGAGGCTGTCACAGTGTGGGAATTAGTGAACAGTGCAGTAGAGCTCCCTTTCCACAGTCAGTTCTTCCCTGAAGGCTGTCACACACTTCATTCTTCATGACAGGAAATGCTGTGATACCGCAGGACCCCACAGAAGCTGGGCCTGTCTAACCCTGGCCAATTTGTCACCAATATTCTTCACGAGGCTACCAAGAAATACTCTTCTAGATTTGATAACTAAGCAGATTTTTTCAGTTTCCTTTTTGTCAAAGATTAAAAGCTTAACAGTGATTTCCCTGATTCCTGTACTAGAATTTAGACTAGTTTCATTGGATTTGAAAAGAGAAAAATGGAAGACATTTTTTTAAGAAAAGTAAAGTTGCAAGTAAATATCCTTATACGGGACATATTTGGCACATGAGTAATAATAGATAGTAAGAACTTAAAATTGTCATTGAAATTATGTAGAACTGATTTTTGCTCATTATTTTGCTTCTGTACATTTATATTTCTGTACAGTTATATTTACATTTGCCTGTAAATATAACTGTAAAATTCTCAGTCTAATTTGTTGGTCAACTGGAGCTGGAGATTTTCTTTCACATGAATAGAAGTCCATAAACTTTACAGTGGAAGAAACCAGAATTTTTTTCCTCTTGGATCAAATATTATTTATATATTATTCAACCAAATAATTTATAAAAGCTAGTAATTTCAAAACTGTTATAAGTTATGGAAACTGTCTAAAATTACTGAACGGGATTGTGTGAAGTTAATGAGCCCTGAGACGTTTATAAATATGAAAAGCATACATTGCATTGTTATGCAAGACTAGGTTGTATCATCCATCATGGACGAGAACTGCACTTACAAATAGTCGTGTATATGATGTTAGACCTATATGAGAGTGATTACAGTAGGAACTTCTAGCTCTAAAGACTTCCTGACATCTTTTTTTTTGTTTCCGTAAGTTACAGTCACAATATTTTTCTTATTAATTTGTACATGGGTGAGAAGACTAGTAATTACTGGTTGTTAAGTATAGTGAGTCACATTAAGGTCTCAGTTTCATTACATCTCTAGATACTGATCCAGGGCAGAGGATAGTCGTGTAAGTCTGGAGTAAAGTCTACAGCAATATCTGACGCTTTGGATAACGGTGCTAATAAAAACATATAAAAAGGTAGATTAATAGAGGGTTTTACAGGTTTTCATATTGTGTAGTGGAGCAAGACTGATTTTACTAGGCTTAATAATTGCTCTATTTAGAACTCTTCTAACCATAAAACCCTTTTTCTTCAATAAGCTGTCCACTGTCATCTTTAATTAAAATGGTGTGTCTCCTATCATTTTTATCAATGCTGTCATTATCTTATCAGTCAAGCGTAAACAGTCCTGCATAAATGACCTGCTAAATTGTTAGAAGTTTTCTTTAGAGCAGTTCTATACACACTTCTGTGTAATGTAAGGGCAAGTAATTTTATCAAACTACAAAATCTTCACAGAAACATGAGAATATTCTTTAATAATTTTTTTTTCTGTATCTTTTTCAAAAGAACAGGGCTCTCTTGTGGTAGAAGACACTAAGTACACACTTGCTTATTTCATGAGGTACCACCTCTACCTAGCACAAAAATTACATTTGTTCATGAGAGATGGAAAGTATTTCTGGACTATTAACTATTATGAACAGTCATGTAACGGTTATTGTAGCCAGTACTAAATACCCTGCTATTGTCCTTAATTCAGTTTTTGTTTTTAATAACAGCTATTCAATAGATCAACAGTCTAGACTTTAAGGACACTATTTTCATCTGTGATATGTTTATTTCAAGTGATTTGTAGCAAACATTTAAACTCACATCTCTTACACATGAAGACATGTAAAACATAAGAATTTTGTTGTTTTCAGATTTGGATAGTTGCACTTTCTACTGATAACATTTAAGCACTTTTCTCAGATAAGTTACATTCGTGTTCACTGTCTTTCACAAACAGATCTGGATTATGAATAACTGGCTTTCTTTCTAGTCAAATAACTAGAAATATCACCTATAACCATTTTCAATTGCTGCCAATTTATGTGCCATAACTAGCTTTGGCTTTCTTAAGCTATTCATATAGTAAGAATCCTTAACTTAAGAATCAGACCTTAGGCTCTAGGATTTATTTTGCCGATAGTCCTAAAAATCATGCTCACTGGCATGTACCTAAGAGATTGGGATTTGGATAAATAGGATGGGATTTGTTTCACTTATATTTAAATAAATTCAATACATATAACTACATGTGATCTAGGCATCTAGATGTCCACCATAATTAGTGGAGATCACCAATACAGATAGTGTAATTTGGACTTCCAACCTCATAAGTAGATACATTTTAGCAGACTCAATTCTCTAAACAATATAATTTCTGTACCTTAATACATTCTGTCTGGTCTTCAGCTGCCACCAAGGAAGCCATAGGTCTTTTTTAAGTTCTCTGTTTTACCTTTGTAATATCTGCAAGTTTCTCAGATACAATTAGAACATCAATAATGTTACTAGACAGATATGCTCAGGCAGGTGAATCCCTCATGGGGTTATCTAGATATTAACTCTACTATTCTCTCTGAAAACCTCATTCCCATTCTCATGCTGTTTTAAATCAGATATTAGAGCATGAAGAGTTCAGCCATACTTTGTCACAGCAGAGGCTGACAACACCTGTGTTCAGAGGACAGCAGCAAGGACATTGAAAACCACAGGAAAAAAACACACAATGGAAAGGATACGAAAGTATTGGTAGAATCAATGTCAGTTTTCTTTACAAGATACTTTTAAGGGATAGATTAGTCAAATGCCTAACAGTGATTGTAGGCATACGGAATTAATTCCTGGGCTTGGATTAGAACATTTCTTGAAATGCATTCCTGTATTTCAGCTGTATGGTACCCAAATGCTAGTAGATCAGACAGCAGAAATGAAAATTATGGATTTGATTTTATTTAGATCTTTTTCTTGCTGGAGCATGTCCAGAGAAGAGCAACAAGACTGGTGAAGGGGATGGAAAAAAAAGTCCTATGTAGAGTGGTTGAGGGAACTGGGGCTGTTTAGCTTGGAGAAGAGGAGGCTGAGGGGAGACCTCATAACTGTCTACAGCTGCCTGAAAGGAGGTTGTGGTGAGGTGAGTGCTGATCTCACAAGTGACAGATGACAGGATGAGAAGAAATGACCATAAGTCGTGCCAGGGGAGGTTCAGAGTAGACATCAGGAAAAATTTCTTCACTGAAAGGGTGGTCAGGCACTGGAACAGCTGCCCAGGGAGGTGGTTGAGTTGTCATCCCTGGAGGTATTTAAAAGGCAGGTAGACGAGTTTCTTAGGGACATGGTTTAGTAAGGGGACAGGTACGGCTGGACTTGATGGTTTCAGAGGTCTTTACCAAGCAGATGGTTCTATGATTCTATCATTCATTTTCTTTAGGCTAATGTTGAAAAGGTAGATAGAATAATTCTATTTCTCCTGAATAACAAACCAAATATTTCAATGCACTGAAAGATCGTAAAAGTATGAATAAAATCTATGAAATTTTAAAGTGTAAATACATGTGTAAATTTTTACCATGATTCGTTTATGAAATTATGATAAGATCTACTACAACTTCTTACAATTTTTGAGACTAAATTAGGGGTGATCTTAAATAAAGGAAAAACTCAGAAACAACAGATCTGGAGATAATGGTTAATCACTCCTGGAAAAGTACAAGATATTCATTGAATACTGACAGATGAAATTTTGTTTCTTTGTTTCAAACTGTTATTAGGGCATTTTTGGGACACTATTTCCCCATGCAAAAGAATTTACAGTGACTGGAGATAAACGTTTTTTTTTTCTTAAATGTATTTTTAATTTAGACTGGTATCAAGATTTCACAAACAATGTAAAGTTTACTTAGCCTCTTGGAGACTGTATCAGCTAAATAAATCACTTTCTTGTCCTTGCTTCAGGGTGCTCAGCCCAATTTTAAATATAATTGCAGTAAACAAACACCAGCTACTAAACACAATGTTCTATTTCGAAATATGTATATAATCAGTTTCTTTTTTTCCCCCCCTTTCTGGTCCGGCCAGTAGAACAAAATTTTTCATTTCATTTAGAAATCTATTTATTGCTAAGCATGGAAAATGCTTATAAAGGACTACTGACTTTATAATTAGAACACAGTTTCACCATACAAAAAGAAAAGGATAATTTTTGTTGTAAGCGGCCACATAAGCAGGGAATCAATTAAGTCATGTTGAGCACCATTTTATTCACAGGCCAATCTGAACTCCTGATCTAAAAATTGTTTCTTGGTTTTGCAATCCTAGTCATAAGTGTTCCAGTGACACTATCGTAACCACCAAGTCACCCTCATCACAGCTGCTTAAAAAATTAGGAAGTAAATTATTACAAATGTGCAAGTCAGGATTCCTGTAAGGTTCACACTACTATTACTGATTTCCTGTAGTTGGACAGAAGCCAGCATAGTTTCATTGTCTCACACAGTTCCTCTCCTTTTTATGAAGACAAATAACAAAATGCTTCTCCCTATTCTTGAAAAATTTTTTTCTATGTAGTCCCGTAATTTTCACTCAGAAACCAAATGAACACAATCCTGCTTTCTTCACTGTAAGCTGGGAAGAGAGGTGTCATGTTATTTAATCACTTCTAGTTCAAGGTGCTTGATAAAGATCTGCTTTATCTTTACAGTCAGGCAGTATTAACTGCTTTAATCAAATATATACTTCTGCAGTATCTCCTCTTCCTCTGATATGAAGGTCTATCAGCTAAAAGCGCAATTCCCAGTAGCACAGATAGCATCATATACCAGATATATTCTTAAACTAATTCAAGTTCCAACAGATCTTTTGCCTTCATTTTGGTATTGGTTTTGTAAGCGGTATTATCTAGTCTAAAAGTCATTAAAGCAAATTTTAAATGATTGAAAATTAATATTGTCTCCTCTTATAAATCTATATGCTGGTTTCACACCTGTCAATAAACAAAAGAGAATAATTTATATAAATAGAAAACAAAGAGTTTTACTTTCAATAATTATATTTCTCATAAAAACTAGGTGAGGAAGTAGCCCTGTCTGATATTATATATATGTAAATATGCATGGTTTCACGGTTAGCTCTAGGTATTAGATCTGATGATCCTATCTGCGAAAAAAAGAGAAGGAATCTGTCTTTACAACGGTTTAGGATAGTAAAGCTTTTACTTCAAAAATTAGATTTTGGAACACATGCATCTTCTCTTCTCTTCTCTTCTCTTCTCTTCTCTTCTCTTCTCTTCTCTTCTCTTCTCTTCTCTTCTCTTCTCTTCTCTTCTCTTCTCTTCTCTTCTCTTCTCTTCTCTTCTCTTCTCTTCTCTTCTCACTTTGGGCACAAAACACTGTTTGAATTTTCAGTAAAGAACAGAAGAATTCGCTGCCTGGATTTGAGAAGTTAACACATTCAGCTACTGATTAACACTGTAACTTTCTCTCCTTGCTACACTTTCTGTAAATTCCCTCAGCTTGTGTCTCACCGGGGAGTTTAGTTGCCTATGTCCCAAAGATTTTATTTTGACTCAGACCTCGATTCAAGAGTAAAAACATAAATGTGAAAAGAAACATAATTCCCTCTCCCCAGCCCCCACCCCCCCAAAAAAAAGACTAAAAAGAACAAAAAAAAAAAAAGAAAGGGAAAAAAAAACACAAACAAAACAACAGAATCCTGGCCAGTCATTGATCAGTGTCATCAGTTGTATCAGTGCCAAAAGATCTAGCGGAAGAAAACAAATCAGCAATGCTAAGCCAACATCCAGGGAGCAGTGCAACTACTGCTCTGGACTGATGCCTGCCTTGACAACAAAGCTTCCTGGCTGTCTCATCAATGGTGATGAGCACAGAAATGTCTTAAATCTTTTCTGGTTTTCTATGGTTAATGAATAAATAATTGATTTACATCTTTAAACACAGAAAATGAAGCCCTCAGGGATAAAGCAGCAGAAGAGAATTGGTAGTTTTTTAAGGACATTTTTTCTTAGAGTACAAGGGCTCTTGATCCCCATGTGTAAGAAGTCAGGCTAGAAAGACAGGAGACAAGCACGGCTCAAGTAAGAACTTACTGGTCAGACTAAAGTGAATATCAGTTTTGAGACTGCCTGTAGAACCTGAACATACACAAGTCCATAGGACCTGATGAGGTAAACCCTAGTTTCCTGAGGAACTGTCTGATGTAGCTGCTGAGCCATTCTCCATCATATTTGAAAAGTCATAGCAGTCAGGCAAAGTCCTCCATGGCTGGAAAAGGGAAACATCATGCTTATTCTTAAAAAAGGTATAAATGAGGACCTTGGGAAGTACCGATCCGCTAGCCTCATCTTTGTGCCCAGTGCGATCATGGAACAAATCCCCTTGGAAGACATATCAAAACATATGGAAAGCAAGGAAATTATAGGAGACAGACAGTATGCCTTCAAAAAGGTCAAATCATGTAGCCTTCTGTGATGGTGTAACTATACCAGTAGACAAAGGAAGTGATACAGATGTCACTCTTGAAAAGCCTTTCATATGGTCACTCTCAACATTCTTGCTGATAAATTGGAGAGATATAGTTTTGATGGATGGACTGTTAGATGGATAAGAAATTGCCTAAATGGCAATATCCAAAGAGCTACAGTCAATGGGTTAAAGTCCAAATGGAAAACAGTAATGAGTACTGTCCTTCAGGAGTCCGTGCTGGGACCAACATTATTTATTATCTGCATCTGCAACATACATAGTTAGATTGACTGCACCGTCACTCAAGTTTGCAGATGACACTAAGCTGAGTGATACAGTTGACAGGCTTGAGGGAAGGGATTTCATCCAGAGGAACCTTCGAAACTTGAGGAACAGGCCCATGAGAACTGCATGAACTAGACCAAATGCATAGTTTTGTACCTGACTCAGAGGAACCCCCTGATACTGAATCAATATGGGCTGGGGAATGCATGGATTGAGAGCAGCCCTGGGGAGAAGGACTTAGGGATACTAGTGGATGCAAAATTGTATCTGAAACTGCAATATGCTCTTGCAACCCAGAAAACAAGTCATACCCTGGGCTTCACCAAAAGAAGAGTGGCCAATAGGCCATTCCCCCTCCCGCTCTTCCCCTGTATTCCACTCTCACGAGATCCCATCTGGAGTGCTGCATACAGCCCTGCAGCCCCTAGTACAAGAAAGATATGGACTTGTTAGGGCAGATCCAGAGGAGGCCCATGAAATTACCAGAGGACAAAATTTGTGGCCTTTCAGTACTTAGAGAGGGCTTATAAGAAAGACAGAGAGACTTTTTACCAGCACCTGTAGTGACAGGACAAGGGGCAGCAGTTTTAAACTGAAAGAGGGTAGGTTTAAACTAGATACAAGGAAGAAATTCTTTACAATGAAGGTGGTGAGATACAGGAACAGGTTGCCTAGAGAAGCTGTGGATGCCCCATCCCTGGAAAGTGTTCAAGCTCAGGCTGGATGGGGCTTTGAGCAACCTGAGCTAGTGAAAGATGTTCTAGTCCATGGCAGGGTTGTTCCTTAAAGGCCCTTTTCAACCCAAATCATTTTATATTTATGTGCCCAAAAAGAATGACCTAAATAGGGGTAGTGAAAACACTAAGCCTTTTTCTCATTCTTTAAGGTAAATTCCTATGAGGAATCATGTTATCATAGTAAGGAAACACAGAAGAAATATTATCAGAAAGAGAATCAACTTTTCTTAAAGAGTTTCTGTTTGGACTTTCGTTAATTGACATTCTCCTTTCCGGCTACCCATTTAAACAAGACCTTCTCAAACTTTTAAACCTCCCATCCCATCCTATTTCTGAGAAGCAGTTTACAATAAAATTACTTTTTTCAGCCCGCTCTCCTTGTTCTTTTGGAAAGGACACAATGGCTCTAAATTTTCCTTCTGAAAAAAAGACAGAATCTTTTTTCCTGCTCTAGTTAAGTAATCTAAAGGCTCTGAAATTCCAGGACAAAAAGGAGGCTTCAGGATTACTCCTAGCTCAGGGAAGGAACTGTAGGTCTTAAAAACAGAAAAGAAAATGAAATCACCTACCTAAGAAAAAAAAATATTTTTAAAAGAAATATTTTAATTTTTATAAGATCAAATTTGGTTATTAACTAAATCTGAAAAATGGTTATATCTAAGTAGAAAATGAAAGCTGACAACAAAAAAAAAGTGTAACAACTCTGAGCAAAATGTCTATGGCAATGTAGGAACATCCTTGATGTTTTGTTGTTTTTTTTTCACAAAAGCTGGCTTCCTCCTTGTCAAAAAAAAATTGTGAAAAAGAAAAAAAATGAGCCCTGGTGACTAGATGACTTACTGAAATGCTGATTGCTGTATGCTGTAGCCATGTTACAGTTCAGAGAACTAGTCTGTTCATAGGTAGTACCATCCTTACACCTGACAATGATGTAAATATTAGTTTCATATTCAGTACTACCTATACACGGATGAAAAATGTGTTTGCTAAAATAATACCCTTGCTCATTTCTCCATTAAACTTCTTAACTTCTTTAGTGCAATAAGGATAATCATACCACATCTGAGTGAAGAGAAAACAGAATAGAAATGTGACAAGAACTAGAAACCAATCGCTTGGTGATAATTTTTTTAAAAAAAGGGAAACACACCCCCTTGTGGTACTCATTCTATGACATTGCTTACAGTGTGGCAAACATATGGTGCAGAGGTGGGAAAAATATTCTAGTGAGCCACATAATTATCTCTAGTTCTAGTGGAAATAACTGATCTTTCTGCCGGTAACAGCAGAAGCAACTCACTAAAATCATACCTTTAGGGGAAAAGAATTTGCTAAAAAGAACAATGAGGAAAAATGGTTCTTAAGCAGTATAACTTTCAATGTGACAAACTCAGTTGATTTCATGGAGCTACAGAAGAGGATTTCTGGGTGCTGTAAATATTCATTTCCTTCTCATGGCTTCCCCATTACAAAGTTCTTAGGAGCAGTACTACCAGTGTCTGAGTAAGGCCTTTTATCCTTTTTGTTCTCCATGTATTTCTTCAAGGAGTCTGTAGAACTTCTAAATTTCATATGAAAATTCTTCTTCTGAGAAGGAATTAGTAAGAAGTGCTAGAGAAGACCATAGTAAATATAAGGTACTTAAATTTAGCAATACTAATCAATCCCTGTAGACTTATATCTTCTGAAGAGATCCAATGTAATTAGGAAACAAGTGTTGTGTTTTGGCATAGGTAAATTTCTACATTGTTCTTATGAAAAATAAATAGAGGAAAGACTTGCAGAAGGGAAAGAATATGCATCAAAAGACAGGACAGTTTTACATGTCTGACACTTTTTTGACAGAAATAATGCTTGTAGAGAGTCACACCTGCTGTTTGAAACAACAAAAATACCACCTTTACTGCAGCTGTAGTATCTATAAGTACTTCCTATAAGCCCACTCTTCCAGCAGTTATGTGAGTAACCCGATAGCTATAATCACCAGTGCTAGACTGCTAGAACAATAAAGTGTCATCACAAACTCTTTCTGTTAAAAAGCATTCGATATAATAATATTGAAATAATTATTTCACTTCCTTAGAAGTTTACTTTTTCACTGATGGTATTAAGTACTCTTTAAAGGAAAAAGAGGATGTTTCATCAGTCTTCAGGCCATAAAAGGCAACACAAGATTCAAAAAAAAATATTTCAATCTAATGGAACATCTGATGTTGCATTACAATAGAATTCCTACAGAAATGTATACTTGCAGTATCTGCTTCTAGCAAATACCAATAGAAAGATATGCAGTAACACAGACATGGAAAGGTTTTTGTTGTTAGTATGGGGCAGCTGAGATTCTGGCAGGTGGCTTAGGGATACCCTCCCATCAAGCCACAAGATTGATGAGAATCCATTTCTAATCTCAGACTTGTTTGAAGGTTCATCAAAAAAGGATTATGTGTGTGTGCTTATACATGGTTTTGACACATGTCAGGATCCCGTTACCTGTGAGAGTCTCCCTAGAGACTGATACACAGAGGGTTAACAGGTGCGGCTTATGGCTGGCAGCTGCCTGCAGCAGTGCCCATCAGAGAGAGGTACTAAGTAGTTTAATTCAAGTGACAGATTAAAACAAGTTACGGATTTCTGTGATAAATTGATAAATACACTTGATGCATCAGGGCTTAAACACACTATATATATATGCATATATATATATAAAAAACAAGTAAAAATAAAAACTTGAGTTAGTGGTTATTTCCCTGGGAAAAACATCTGACAGAGTCATAAGGTGCAATTCTTACCAAAAGGGCATTTCTTCTTGATGAAGGAAGAGATTCAGACCCATCTGTCAGGTAAGGTAAAGTAAGGTGGGCATTTATTTTTCCCCAAAGAAAGGGTTTTCAGGTATCAATTTTATACTTTCTGAAAACATTTCATGCCCCTTGGTGAAGTGGGACTAAGTCAATAATTATGTGTTAATTGGTTCACCACGCCTGTGAGGTGGGGAGCTCAATGCATGCTTTTGGGGGTGTTCCAGCTCTTAACTGAAGCAACACCAGGCTGTGAGGTCTCTGTCTCACCCCAGGTGTGGCTTACTCGGTAGGAGTGTAAGATCACCACTCAATCCATCTCTTTTACCAGATGCATTGTCTGTTGCCACTCCCTCTTGCCAACAGCTCTCTTTTGTAAAAGCTAATTCTTTGCCATCCACAGGGCCTAGCAAGTCTGTTAAACCACACCATGATATGTCTCCTCCCTGGGCAATATTTTATCCTTTCCTTTCTAGCCAACCATAAAAGATATCAGCTTGTATTTCACTCAAGTTTTTCTTCAATGCAGGATAACTTTACTGCCAGTCAGTACTCTCTCATTTCCACCTTTCCACAAATTTCTCTCTCATCTCTAATCTTTCTAGAATTATATCTTTGGAGGGCTTTCCTTGACACTGCCTTCTTCAGAAGCACCATCACCAACTCATGTAAACATTGATACGTGTAAGTTTTGTAAGGCATTGATAAAGCTTGTTGGAATATATATATACTTATTCAAAAACTCTCTCGAAATAAAAATGCAGTATTTCTTATGTCAAACAGATCTGAGAAATTATTGCTATCTTCCAAATAGTCACTAGTAAGAAAACATCATCAGTGGGTAGTTTCCCTGGGTTCCAGAGCAGTAAATAGATTCTCAGTGTTGTCCAGGAAGAAAATATAGTAAAAAAGTGCTGCATGATGCCAAATCCTGATAGAAAGGTAAAGAGCAAAGAGACTAGGAAAGTCAGACTGAATGAATTTCAACAAATTTAGCTATTCAAACAAAATTAATTCTACAAGATCAGGTACAAAGCAATATATTTAGATACAGTTAACAAAAACAAGTGGAGGATGTATTCTGGGAATCCTTAATTAACCACGCAATTTAACATGAATTGCTAAGGCAGTGCCATAACCATGTGTCTAAATGTCATACTGATAAAACAGTACAGAATAAACATGCTGGAGATACCATTTTCAAAAACATGCTAAGAAACAGAAGGTGGTGGAGGAAAAATGGAAGGAAAGCTTTTGTTGATAAATGTAAATCATTCTTTCTAGCTTATAAAAAGGAAAGTGGTAAGAATTTTTGTTGTGGTGTCCTAATGTACCCATTACCAGAAGGGCTGAGAAGGACCTGAGAAGGACCTGTCAGAGAAGGATGTGGGGGTGTTGGTTGACAACCGGCTGAATATGAGCCAGCAGTGTGCCCAGGTGGTCAAGAGGGCCAATGGCATCTTGGCCTGGATCAAAAACATTGCGGCCAGCAAGACAAGAGAGTTGATTGTACCTCTGTACTCAGCACCAGTGAGGCCACACCCCAAGTGCTGTGTTCAGCTCTGGGCCTCTCAGTACAAGTAGGACATTGAGGTGTTGGAGCTCGTCCAGAGAAGGGTGACGAGGCTGGTGAAAGGTCTGGAGAACAAGTCCTATGAGGAACGGCTGAGGGAGCTGGGGCTGTTTAGCTTAGAGAAGAGGAGGCTGAGGGGAGGCCTCATCTCTGTCTATGGCTGCCTGAAAGGAGGTTATGGAGAGGTGAGTGCTGGTCTCTTCTAACAAGTGACAAGCAACAGGACAAGAGGAAATGGCCACAAGTTACACCATGGGAGGTTTAGACTAGATAGCAGGAAAAATTTCTTCACTGAAAGGGTGGTCAGACATTGGAACAGCTGCCTAGTGAGATGTTTGAGTCCCCATCGCTGGAGGTCTTTAAAAGACAGATGGTTTTCTTAGGGACATGGTTTAGTAAGGGGACAGGGACATTTGGACTCGATGATCTCAGAGGTCTTTTCCAACCAGATGATTCTATGATTCTATGTTTCTAAAAATCCAATACTAAAGAGTTTTTGCTCTAAAATGCAAAGATAACATACAGCAAACCAAGAGGGAAGAACAATCACTTTGATAATAATAAATACGAGAAGTACTGATACCCTGTTTAAGTAAAATTCCTATTTTTGTGTGTCTCAAATAAGTATACCAAGATATAGTCTTACTATTATTTCAAAAAAAAAGCACTAATAATTCTGTTGGATTCTTCAAACTATCTTCTTACCGTAAATTAAAACTAGGCAAATAAAGCAGAAGGACATTTATTTTTTTTTTAAAGGACAACAAAATGCAAATTTTTCCTCTTCCCCTACCATAGTTTGAATATCTGAAAATAATGACAAAATTTCACTAGCAAAAAAGTTTAGAGACAAGAATTTTTTACCAGAAGCTGTCTGCAAGAATTCATTTTCAAATTAACATGAACAGTGTATGCGTCAGAAATAGTTTATGCCTAACCAGCCATTGCACAGAACTATTTGTCCGCTCAATCAAAGCTATGAAGTAGAAATTATGTTCTGAAATATCACAATCAATGCAAAAAACGCAAAACACAAAGTGGAGAGTAAGTTCTGAAAGTCATGCTCTGGCCTAAGATATGTTAAATAAGTAGAACAAATTCAAAACCAATTGTGACTATGGTTTCTTGTGAATTCTTGTTGCAGCTATCAGTTCTAAGCCTTTTCCAGATGCAGCTCCATTCTTTTAACTGTCTTTTTTGTTGTTTGATTTTTCTTTTAATTAGTTAGTTAACAAAGATATCATCTACTAGGTTCTGTGTTGAATGTCAGCTAATTAGAGATGCCTGAGAATACAACTTAAATTAAGACAATGTGCATTGTGGGGCAAAGTTGTCTCTTTTTACCGCTCTTCCAATTGTATGTTCTACATATTTGCAAAACTAGCTTACAACTGCAGCACTATAGAACTTCTTATGGAAATAAAAGCTTTAGGACTTACAAAATGTCATAAAAAGCTCTCGGACTATTTCTTGAAAAATCATTAATTATTTATGAAGCAACTTTCAGAACTAAGCTTTCTGTCCTGCTTTCATTTATATTATATGTCTCAGGGTCATGAGTTTCAATGTATTTAAAGTTATGAATGATAATCTTTCACCTTTGCAATAGAAAGCAATAAACTTCGGGCACAGTATCAAACAGAAGGAAGCCAATCATTTATGATGTATGTGTAAGATATATTTATTAATTAAACATAGACATTTAAACTGAGGAAAAAATTAAGTGCATAACTTCAAGGCAGCTTAAAATTTATGAGGTCTTTACTAAATCATTTATTCCAGTCTCATCTGACAATTCAAGTTGAATAAACAATTTGCAACTAATCTTTTTTTTTTCGAGCAAAATCATCCTCATCTACTTTTTGAATACTGAATAACAATACATGGGTTCCCGTGGTGTGACTATCGCTGGACTTCTAATGCCCATCAAATTTTTCTATCACTTTTCTCCTTAAATGCACAGGGGAGATAAATGTGACAAAAGACTCACAAGACAAAGTGAGGACAGGAAGAACACTCAGCAATTACCTTCACAGGCAAAAGAAATTCAATTTGAGGAAATTAATTTAATTTATTGCCAATTAAATCAGAGTAGGGTAACGAGAAATAATAATAAATCTTAAAATACCTTCCTCCCAGCCCTCCCTTCTTCCTCAGCTTAACTCTACTCACAAATTCTCTACTTCCTGTCCCCAAAGAGGCACAGGTAGATGGGGAATGGGGATTGTGGTTGGTCCGTAACATTGTATCTCTGATCACATACTGAGACTGCCCTGACTGAAAATAAGGAGCGCTGACAACTTATACAGTACAACTCATTTCATTCTAAGGGGGATGACTACACTGGGTGACATGAACTATGTAACATGCATACACTTCTCTCAGTCGAACAGAAATGTAGTGCAGGCATTCCAATTGAAGATGTTTAAAGCCAAGCAAGATGAATTCTGCTTGGGGTCTTAGCCTTAGGAATACACATGAAGTCATAAAATTGTCTTTCAGGACTGAATCAAAAGTCTTTTCTAATAATCTCCACCACATGCAAAATGTATCACACTGAAAGGGATTATGAATCGATGACTTCTGTTGAGATGCTGCACATATAAACAGCATATTGTTTTGCATTTCTGGACAGTTCAATGCTTAAGTTCTATTCAAAAAATGAAACAATTTGGTCAGAAAACAATGAAGATAAATAACTGAAAAATGCAAATTTTATGGGATATATATAAAACATTCCTGGTACCAATAGGCTAAGGACAAATGCAGCTCTTCTGAATTCCATATAGTTTACTTTATATCACCGGCCAAAATATTTTTTTGGACTCAAAACATTCTGACCTATCCATCTCAGTGAAGAAACATCAGGTTATACAGCACCAACTAGAATGCCGGATAAAGCTGAACTGAAGCTCAAACACTGAATTCTCTGACTTCTAGTTAATGTTGCAGTAATTAACCAAGATCAAGCCAGGCACTGTAAAGCCATTATCGGAAACGGAAGGACAGGTGAAGGGGAAGCAGCCAGGAGTTAAGAATCTGCTACTGAGATTAATGCAGTCACCTTTTCTGCTGAACACAGAATTGAATTTCTCAAAGTAATGAAGTATACACTATCAAGAAAAGCAAGCTAGAACTGGGAGGAACCACAGAATATCGCAGGTTGGAAGGAACTCATAAGGGTAATCAAGTCCAACTTGCTGGTCCTTGCAGGACTATCAAAAACTAAATCCTATGACTAAGAGCATCATGCAGACACTCCTCGAGCTATGACAGGATTGGTGTCACAACAGTTTCACTGGGGAGCCTGTTCCGGTGACCAACCACCCTCTAAATGAAGAACATTTTCCTAATGTCCAGCTTCTCTCCATTTCCTCATGTCCTGTTGCTGGTCACCAGAGAGAAGCGATCAGCACCCCCCTCCACTGCCCCTCTTGAGGAAGACAGGTTGTGATGAAGTCACCTTTCAGCCTTCTCTAAGCTGAACAAACCAAGTGACCTCAGCCATTTCTCATAAGTCTCGCCTTTCAACCACCTTGGCTGGTCTCCTCTCTGCTCTTATTTAATTTTATATGGTTGGTGATTGCCCAGTTCTCTACCCTGTCCAGATCTCTTTGTAAGACCTCTCTTCCCTTGAGAGACTCCACAGATCGTCCTAACTTAGCATCAACAGCAAGTTTAATGTACATTTAAATCCTGCGTCCAGATTATAGAATCATATGAATTATATGAATCATATGAATCATAGAATTCTATGATCCTATATTGGATTCCTGAATCCAGATCACTTATAAAGGAAAAAAAGAAAAAAAAAGATAAAGAAAAGGAAATAAAATATTTTCTTGATAAATATTGTTTTTAAATGCCATGAAAATTGAAATCTTTGTTTAAAGAAAAAAAAGAAATGCAGTTAATTTATAAACTTAATTACTGGTGATGTTAATTGCACTTATGATAACATTGAAATTCATTTCTTTAATTATTCATTAAATATTCACATATACATATTATTTAAAATCACAAGTGTCTTTGTTACAACATTTTTTACTACCATGGAGGACGGGACAATCTTAGAATCATAGAATGGTTTTGGTTGAAAGGGACCTTAAAGATCATCCAGTTCCAACCTCCTGTCATGGGCAGGGACACTTCCCACCAGACCAGGCTCCTCAAGACCCCATCCAACCTAGCCCTGAACACTTCCAAGGAGAGGGTATCCATATCTTCCCTGGATGACCTGTTTCAGTGTCTCACCACCCTCATCATGAAGAATTTCTTTCTAAAGTCTAATCTAAGTTTCCCCCCTTCCATATTAAAGCCATTCCCCCTCATCCTATCACTACATGCCCTTGTAAAAAGTCCCTCCCCAGCTTTCTCATAGCCGCCCTTCAGGTACTGGAAAGCCGATATAAAATCTCCCGGGAGCCTTCTCTTCTCCAGGGTGAACCACCCCAACTCTCCCAGCCTGTTCTCATAGCAGAGGTACTTCAGCACTTTGATCATCTTCGTAGCCCTCCTCTGGACCTGTTCCAACAGCTACATATCCTTTTTATATAGGGGATTCCAGAACTGGACACACTGCTCCAAGTGGGGTCTCACAAGAGCAGACTACAGAGGGAGAATCACCTCCCTCGCCCTGCTGGCCATGCTCCTTTTGATGCAGCCCAGGACACGGTTGGCCTTCTGGGCTGTGAATACACATTGCTGGATCATATCAAGCTTCTCATCTATCAGCACCCCTAAGACCTTCTCCACAGGGCAGCTCTCAATCACATCGTCCTCCAGCCTCTAATGAAACCATGGATTGCCCCGACCCAGGTGTAGGACTTCGCGTTTGGTATGGTGGAATTCTCCAGCTTGTCCAGGTCCCCCAGTCAATGTCAAAACTTCTGTTCCAAACTACAGTTACCTTGGTAAATTTACATATTTGTTCCTGAAATAAGAGAATCCAATACCATGCAGAATACACAAGGCAGTCTTCCAGGGAACTCAAGCCAATATCACTATTCAGTTCCCAAGAGAAAAACCTCAAAAATTGAGTTGAACCAGACAATTAGTATTTCACTTACAAGCTTTTAGGTAACCAAAAATCTTTCCAGGAATAACATATTTCCAAGCCTAATAACTTATTCACGCACCTACTAAAATACTTAATTATAATAGTGCTAAATGATGACGCCTGTTATAACCATGTATTCCAATTACTGCTTGTCAAACAACATTTCAAACAGCGTTAAATTAAAATGTACTTTCAGACTGATGCATAAAAAGGGTTGCCTAGTCATAAAAATGTAGTAACATATATACGTACTATGGTATTCCATGGTTATATGCATTAAAGTACTGATCTGTCTCCATTATAAAGGAGAGGTAGAAATATGTCCTAAATTTCATATAGAGTTTCAAATGCTATAATCTTGAGCAAAGTTACGTTTTCATTTTTATCTCCCCTCAGAATTACAAACTATGTTTTTATCATTCCATATTGAAGAATTAGTAAAACATTTTATATCAAGTATAACCTAAAAATTCTTACGCTTTGATCTATTTGATTTTTTTAAAAAGTTTGAGTTCCCTTCCACCCCTGGATATTTCAGAGTATGGAGCCAAGAAATTCACGAGAAGTCTACAGCTTTTTGAATTCTTATGATGCAGGATCTGTCAACTTTATTTTGCTCTAACATTTTACTTGATATCCACTGCAGCTATGGAAACTCAAATCCAGAAACTGCGCAAATATTCCCTGCAGTTTTCTAACACCCTGTAATTACTTTAGACTATGTCATCAATTACAGCAGATCAGCTCTCCAAAATATTTCATTTTTAAATCCTGGCAGGCACATGGAAGTTTGTTTACAGTATAGCAGCTTAGGCTTTAGACAGGGTTTTCCAAAATCTGCATATTCAATCATTATTTCTCCACTGTCTGATATACTGCCAAAATTTAAGATATCACTAAAGAATTCTAATGATCTGTCAACTTATTTCATCTAACTGACGGTTTTAACCTTTATGTTTTGAGAAACATCCACTAGTTCTTCCCATGCTACTTCCCAATAATATCTATTTACATGTTTCTGGATGATGTGTTTGAGACAGCCGCCCGCATGCCAGGTTATTCAAAGCTGCAACATAACCCACAGTTAAAAGGAGAATTATATGACATAGATTTCACCATCTGGCATAGGAGCTTGATCTTTTCTAGATGTTCTAAAATTATCTGTCAAGCAAGAATATTTCATTAGATAGCTGTTATGCAGTCATGATAATCATTATATAAAAGTATATAAAAATAGCATAGAAGTTGAAGCTATAAACACTTTAGACACATCTGTACAATTGGGTATAAAGACATTTGCAATGATTCCAAAATACATACTCTATGTGGCAACTTACTCCTGTAAACACTATAGCTACATTTCAAGAACAGTGTGCTAAAGTGTGCAAGTCCAATCTAGCGGGAAAACTTAAAAGAATACAGAACAATTTCACATTCTTAACAACAATATGTATATTGATTTAAGATAGGAGTTGATCTAGACAGCACTGTACATCATTAATACACATCAGCTCTTCACTAACTTAGACATTTTTTGTGCCATACTTCATTTTGTAGATATGTCTTCTAACATCATTCTGAGTTGACAAGAGAAATTACAAAAATAACATGGTCTGATATGCTTTTTAAGGTGAGGTCCTTGGGTCACATAAATAAAATAACCCCTTGGATTTCAACAGAGCTGTATCTATTGTGTTCTGCCATTCATTGCCTGAAAGAACTTATCTACTTGAGGAGTTATTTTAATTTGCCTTACAATAAACAAGGGATATTTTTCTTAAGAATTAAAAAAAAAGGTCATCAGTGCTTTTTATTAGCATTGTGCTTTACTACAGTACATTTCGGGGAATCACAGACTCTGAAAATAGAATATTATGACTTTTTTTGTGGCATTACTTTAGTGATTTAAAATAGATGGATATACAAGAACAACAATGGCCTCTAATAGCAACGAATCTAGGGGTACTTCTGAAAAAATACAAAAGTCTAAAGTCACAGAAAGGTAGCTGTTAGGATTGTTCAAGGTAAACCTTATAAGTCTCAAGGACTTTACAGGAAATCTCAGCAAGTTCTCAACTACTTTTATAGGCAAATGAATTTCTTTAAATCTGTCTGACAGTTCTTAAAAATTCCTCTGATAATGCCTATGCACACCATTCACAGACATACTGAGGCAAACTCTTTTAGAAGTAGATTTAAAAAAATGAGAATTCATTTAAGCTCCACCACAAAGAAAGTCAACAGATCAGTCAAGTACCCTGCAGCTCCAGTGCCCTGGCACTGGCAGACTGGTAGTTCTTCTCAGTAACTATACAGCAGTGACTCCTACTTCTGAGTAATCACAGAAGAGACTAAAAAAAAAAAAATACAGCTTCATAATGAGGGAAAGAAGGGTAAGCTTCAGGCAAAAAGTCTTGAGTGGGAAGTTGTTTTTGTTCCAGGAATCTGGCATTGTAATGAGCCATTGCTGCTTGAACAGCTCATGACTCTGCACAGAAGCCAAGTCATTTGAACTATGAGTTGGCCATCTAGGAAAAAAATCTGAACACAAATATATTCGACTGCTTGACTGCATTGTGAGGGCTCCTTTGGCTCACCAAGGATGTACACTGTAAACAAATTGTACTGAATCAAACACATGACAAATTCTTATTGCAACCTCTAACCCAGGCAATTTCTTCAGCTAGCGGGTGGATTAATCCAATCAGTGTATTTTACCTAAGTGTAAGATTATGGAAACAAGAGCACAGTAACTGAATACATAAAATCAATCCTCATTGCAATTATTAAATTATTAGGACAATTACCTAGACTGTGAAATTACATGATATATAAGTAACCAGGAAAATCGAAGAAAAGAATCTTCAATTTTATCCTTCTACCAGTATGCATGTCTTATTTCTACTAAATCATTTATAGAATACTTACTCGTTGTCTACAGAAAACTCAAGATATTTTTATGCATCATTAAAGAATTTGATGACCTATATCCAGATGTGATGAGGTAATCCCATGGGCTGAGTTAAAACTCATATCATTACCTACTTTAACTTTACAACGTACTTGAACTGAATCTGTTATGCTATTCCTTTTTTACCATGAGGCATTTCACATACTCAAGTGTATGAACACAATCAGCTAAATGCCACTTCTTCTTGCAGTCATTCTCTGACAGGACATGAACAGCATTTGCTGAACCAACGAAACTACAGTTGCAAGGTGCTTTAAAAACAGAGTAAGTATAGTTTCAGCTACACTATTTTAGACTAGATTAGTTGTCTATCTACTACATTGAGAATCTTTAAAAAGAAGGTTCTCAATGTCCAAGCTGAGGTAATTAATATAAGTAAAACTTTCAGCATTTGGTCCTCAATCCAGATTATGTTTCAAACTGTAAATTTTTGCTGGTGGGGTCTTCAAAATCCATTTGATGCAGAGAAGTAGAAAACGTTATGCAGGAGCCTGAACTCCTCCTTCTGGCAAATTGCCTAATGAACTTAATGAAAATGTCTGAGGAAAGAATGCAGTGATAGACATTTTTTGCTACATACAGCAGAAAACAAAAATAATTCCATTTACGAATTCTATTGATACAGAAAATATAAATCACAAAGCTTTTGTTCATAGCATGTCTGCTTTCTTTTGATAAAATCAATCTCATTTGGGCAGTAGGGTGGTCTGTGGGGCAGGGATGGATAATACAATAGCCTTCCTTTATTTTTACAAACAAGCTCCACTTTGTGCAGAATTTTTTTCCTTGGCTGAAACATGGATTTTTCTAGTAACTAGAATTATTAGACTATATTTCTTTTCTAACTTCCAATATTTTATCCAGTTTACCACAACCTTTAAGACACCAGAGGGACCTGAAGCTTCTGAGAGCTTTTGCAAAAATAGATGTCTCAAACCAAAGAGCGTCTCAACAGGTAAGCTATTTGAACTTAGTTTCTCTCAAAGACAAGTTCGCCTTTCAAAGTGAGCCAACATTTTAGAAATATGATTTCATCATCAAACTCAGATTCATAAATTCACTTACATCTACGTAAAACTGGGATAAATTTGCTCTTGTTTTTGATCTGAAGGACTTGAAAATATTTTTCTTGATGTTTATCTTATCTTTTTCCATTTTGTAAAAATACAGGGGTTTTTCTGCTTATCTGATATACCTAAAATGGATGCAATTGTTTTCATTGTGTAAATTTCAGAAGCACTTCACTGTAACCAAATATCCTTGCTTTCCATGAGCATCATTGAACATGTCAGCATTTATCTGGGATTATATTAGTCAACTGATGTTTCAGGACCATAAAAGGGAAAACAAGGTTTATTTTTTTTGGTGATTTTTCTGCTTCCCAAGGAAGAAACTCAGCTGAAACATTTAGGGAGGAAATTTATTCTGTCTCTTTGATGATGATATAAGAGTACAAAGTAATATGACTAAGAATAAGTGATCTATTCTGCCCTAAACACAGGCACAGGAGAATCTTAACTAGAAGAAGACACTGAAGAACAATTCTTTTCTCCAAAAGAGGTCTAAGAAACAAAGAAACCGCATGCTTAAAACAGTTTCATGCAAGGACATCAGCAATCATCATCTTCATTGTATATCCAGGCGATCAGACAAAATAAGCGGCTGTCTTGTTTCTTCTGGTAAAGCAGCTGTGCCTTGACAGAGCAATGTTTTTACTCCTCCGAAACAAAAGAGACATAAGTCTTGATCGAGTAATCATTAAATGCTTTATTTAACTCACTCTATTTATTTTGATGAATGCTGTTATCGTTTTACAAATGTGGAATTCTTCATAATGCGACAAAAGATCCATACATCTAAGATAACATGTTTGCAAAAATCAGAGTAATCTCATCCACATTGTTAAATATATTTGTGAAATTAAGTCTTCATACATATAAAATTTAATATGTATTAGTTAACAGCATTTCATTTTTGTAATTTTTTTGGTAAACTGAATTTTTAAAAAAATACTTCTTTTGAAGAAAATAAATAATGTTAAGATGATATTTCTCTCCTTCAGATTAGAATAACCTACCTTTCAATCCGTATTATTGATGTTTAAATAATGTCCTGAATAATTCCAAGGAAAAACATGTTTTGTAAGGCATCAGTTATGCACAAGATAATACAGAACAGTAAAGCAAGGGAGACCCCTAGTGGCCTGATTCTCATCTAATGAAAACTCCATTCAGAGGTTCTAATATTAATTATAAAGCACCATAGAAATAATTATATTTTCTGTAAGCAAGCATGACAAACAGTAAAATTCTAAAAGCTTTATAAAATCAATGTATAGACTTTTTTTGGCACAAATAAATGTATCTCATTTTTATTCATGGAGTATATAGAAATATGTACTACTCTTCAGTCTTTAAAAATGAATGAGCTATCTCTTAGAAAACTCATGATATAAAAATTGTCATTTGGTGTTGTAAAGCTTCCACTTCCAGCTTATTTTGATGACAAAAATAGTCATTTTAAAGTGGATTTTTAAATCAAACTGTCATTAGAGGATACAAGTTAAAATATTGCTTGTTAAAAATATCTAAATAAATCTTTCTACATTTTCTAGACAAAATCGTGTGTGAAATTTTCCTCATATACTATCATATATACTAAGCATGGCCATTGACAAAACATCTCTTCACAAAATACTTATTAAATAAAACAAACAAAGACAACCAAAATCATTTACCTGGTAACTTGTCCAGTAAAGTAGGGTACAAAAATTGCGTTTTTTAAAATATAATTGGAGAGTTTGCTGAAGAGAAGCAGATAACCCAGAAAAATTTAGAAAACCTCAGGCAGAAAAGCAGGACCTGTGGAAGAGAATGAACGGAAAGAAAGCAAAAAAAGACTAGAAAAAAAAAGACTGTGAGGCCCTCAAGATGAATACATAAGCAACCGGAAAAGGGAATTCATTAATTTATAAGATGAGGAAGTAACATAGATAAAGAAGTAACTATCATCCTATCTCAGTTAGAAAAATTGTAAAAGCCTGGTGGCAGTCAGAGACAAATGCCTTAGCAGTTCTAGTTAAAGCTACAGGTGCTTTAGATTTTTGAGCAACATGATCTTCTCACGGGAGTATGGGGACACAAGAGGAATAGCTCACTCTGTTGTTTGCTAAACCAGTCAATTTCTGCATGTCTTACCTTTGTGGTTTCATTATACAAAGCACAGATCATTTCTGACTAAGGTGTCACTCACTGCATTAACATTCTTCTCAAACAAACTTGAAGAATTTGGGGTATTTTCAAAAGTAAAATAATTTAGTAATTCATGAGGCACTGGTAAACTAAATGAACAAACAAACAAACAAACATCCCATGACTTGGTTCATAAGGCAACTGTGCTAACTCTTTTATTAATCCTTTGGTTTATATAAGCAGTCCGATGAGAAACTTGGCTACTGTTGCCACAAAAAAACTGCCAAAAAACCCCACATATTGGAGGTATAAAGGAAATATTTGACAAATACTTAGTCATCTGACTAATCAAGATGAAGAAAACCAGAGGCATTCTAGCTGGGTTTTGCCTCAGTTTTTAATAATACTGATAGACCCTGGGCTACCCGGTCCCCTTAGCTTGAATTCTGTAAGTGTGGGAACAGTGACTTCCCTTTTGTGGACACTGAAATTGTACAGGACCAGCTGTTTCACCTGGATGTTCAACAGTCCCTGGGGTGTGATGGGATTAATCTCAGAGTGCTGAAAGAGCTAGTGGATGTTATGATAGGACCCCTCCTCGATCAACTGCCAAAGATTTTGGGAGCCTGGGGAGGTCCCTGCTGGCTGGAAGATAGCCAATGCCATTCCAACCTACAAAAAAGGATGTGAAAGAAGACCCAGGAAACTACAGAACTCTTAGTTTTACCTCAGTTCCTGTAAAAAAGAAGAAGAAAATTATACTGAGTACCATTGAAAGGCATTTAAAAAATAACGAACTCAAGGTGCATAGTCAACATTGCTTCACAAAGAAAGTCTTGTTTAACAAATTCGATATCCATCTGTGATAAGGTCACCCACCGAGTAGATGAAGGGAAGGTGGTGAATGTATTTTTTCTAGATTTTGTAAGATTTTGATACAGTTCTTCATGGTATCCTTCTGGACAAGTTGTCTAGCTGTGGAATGAGTGGGTTCATGATGCTCTGGGTGAAGAACTAGCTGAAATACAAAGCTCAAAACGTTGTAGTGTATGGGGCTACATCTGGCTGATGACTGGTCACCACTGACCCCAGTGTCAGTCCCTGAGGCCACACCATTAGTGATTTGCCTCCAACTGGTCTTTATGCTGCTGCTAAAATTCCGGTGTGTTTGATTCTTCAGCCAGTTTTCAGTCCTCCTCATTGTAGTTATATAACTCATAGTTTGTCACCTAATATCTGAGGACTTTGTGGAAGACAGTGTCAAACACTAGTTGAGGTAAACATCATCTATTGCTGAATTCAAAATATATTGAAGAGGCATTTCTTGTATTTGCCAAACAAAACCTAAGGAACCTAAATTAGTACCTACCTGAGAAACCTTGGCACAAGTAATTCCTTAATCTGTAAATATCTATCACAATGTTAAAATTACAATAATAGAAAAGTATAAGCAGCATACTCTAAGAAAAATATTTCTCTGTATATATGAATTTATCATCAATTCAGGGTGTTTACAATCCCATCTATATTCAGAAACAGTACAAGTATATTTCTTTCTCTTCCTGTACATTGTTTACCCAGGTATAGATAACTTGTGAAAGGATTAACTCACAAAATTGCAGGGAAAAAACCACCACATTCTGTCTCCAATTCAGTAAGATGCATAGGATTAGTTTTCTGTGTAGGCAGAAGGAGCTAAATATTAATTCCACTGAGGCTGCACACATTGTGTAATTCATGCGGAATTCACAGTTGCAGGCTGTTGTGGACTCTAAAAGCATATATGAGTTCAAGTAAGAATAAACAGACAAATTCATGAAAGAAAAACGCAGGCAGCTATTAGTGGGTAAAATGCAACATCTTTCTCAGGAAAACAAGTAACCTCTGACTTCCACAAGCTGGAAAGATACATACTGTGCAGGATCAGTCTGTACATCTTCTGTCCAATATATTTCTAATCATCTCCTACCATCTACAGTAACATCACTAATAGGTTAAATAATGCTAGAAGAAAAAACTTTGAGCAATAGGAACTTGAATAGTCCTGCTGAATTCAGTAGGACTACTCAAATATTACATGTTAAGAATGTGCATAAATACTTTATTATTATTTATAAGCTTTTTTCCTATTCAATGTACAATTATTAATTTGTTCCAAAACTAGTATAAGACACCTTTATAACATCAAAACTATATATTGTAGATAGACAGTGCTTCCTTATTTTGTAGGGAATTATTTCACTTGCCATACTAGCCTGGGCAGGACTAAGTGTTGTTTCTTAATACGACCTTACAACTTTAAAAAACAAAATTCTGTGAGAGATACACAAGAAATATACAAGTGTTTATATACATCTTGAAATGGCTTCGCACTTTAATTACTTCTGCATACCTGTTTGTGCCTTTAACACATAGCTGAAAATATTTGCATACCTGTTTTTGACCAGGATTGATAATAAACAAAATGTTATATTGCTATTTTGTGCTTCTCATGACAGGCACTGCTGGTACATAGGGCATTTGCTTTGTCCTACACTGTTTACAATTACTCCTCTCTCTAATATCTCCAGGTCTAAATTAAATTTTTGCTTGGAAAGGAACATATTCAGGCTTCTTTCTCCTAGATTTATTTTTTTATTTATGACCTAAAAATAATTCCCAAAACAAAGCCTGTCAGAACTTTTAAGTAATTTCTCTAGCCAACAATTTTATGCTAGGGTGTTGTTTATTGACATAGAAATATAACTGTTATGGTTTTCCTTAACCTAGTAGGTCACCTTTATTTTTCCAGAAAAGCCAAAACATGAGAAAAAGATGTAATTCATTTCAGGTATTATGAAATGGAATGTAACATGAGATCTTCATTTTAAATATCTTTGTACTGATCTCAATGAGACAACAAATGGCATTTCTTATTGTACAGATACTAAATTAAAATTAAAAAGAAAACTCATTGGAACAAATATAAGAACGCTTGTTTCCCAGGTGAGTTCCTTACACAGTATCACAGTATCACAGTATCATAAGGTTGGAAAGGACCTCTGAGATCATCAAGTCCAATATAACCCAACACTAACACCAACACTACCTACTAGGTTATGCACAGAACTTTTCTTCTGTTCTCTCTTCATAGTGTCAACAATATTTCATGCTTATCTACCAAAGTAGAAGTCTGTTCTTGATGATCTTCCCCTGAACAGGAAGGCTATAGGCATAACCTTGAATTTTCCTTTTTTCCAATACACAGGAGAAAGAAACAAATTAACCAGACCTTGCACTTCATGCTCATATTAATACTAGGCAGTGAAAAGAATAGAGGCACGCACTGACTTTTTTTGAAACGAGAGAAGAGTGTTCCTTTCTCTGTAAGAAAAGTTATAAGTGTTCATCATAATATAAAGATTCAAGGTAGATTGTCCCAAATAATTTAATGCCTAACCTCTTCGAAGAGGTAGGATTTCAAAGAAACCTTCATGCTTGGCATTTCTTCTAGGCTACCTTTGATCCATCCAGTGTCTAGTATGTCATTTGGACAAGTGTAAGACATAAAACCCTCCTTATTCACTGAATAAGGCACATAGGGAGCAGTATTTAGATTCTGGATTATATTTCTGAGGATCAGAAAGTGAAGCACTGATTCACTCACTGGGTGGCATCAGCTTTCTCTTTTGAATGGAATCCGTGGTCTGTTATAATTTTTTAGGCAAATTTATCCAAATATGTTAAAATATTAAACAATAACAGTTTGAATTTTGATCAAGTCATTAAACGAGATTGGAAAGAAAAGAAAACAAAATGACATTTTAAGTTAATTTTCATGATTTTTCACTTTCAGTAATATAACTACTTAGCAGCAGTGAATAATAATTTCCCCTGCAAAAGAAATATTAGTTTACAATTTAAATGACATAGGGCAAATCAGGTTTAGATTACTCCGAAACCTGCTTTTACTTTTTTTCTTATTTGTTTTGAATAAGTCATGTTAGCTAAAAAGTTGCAGTGATCTCTGTCTCATCATTTTTTTATTTCACTTTGAGCACTTCTAGCTGCTTGTTACTAATTAAGCAAAAACAGAATTACTTATGGCTGTGAGACTTATGTAGCAAGTATATAATCCTTAGTAAACTGTTTTACAAACACAGAAATGTCTGTATTACTAAATAATATGGTTTAGTGAGCAAGCGTGATCACTAGACCCTTTGTCATGCACATAGCTGTTAGTCCTTGGCTGTTTTAGGTCAGCTCCTTTGCCCCATACAACAACCAAGCATGCATCATGGAACTGTTCACCACAGGAACTGCTCCTTACAAGTTATAGAAATAAAGATTCCCTTAGGGCTGCTCCTAAACTCTCCTCTCACGGTGACTCTGTAAAATTTCCACTCTCACAAATACTTGCATGCTTTTGCATGTCACCTTCCCCTTAGGTTACATCATAACATATATTTTTAGTTTCACGTCGCAGTGAGTTACAGTAAAGCCCTGACACTTTTTTTCAGAACACGCAACTGAAAAAAATGCTAATAAATAAGAATTATGGCATCAGGACATTTGACACCTAGAAAAGACCTAGGGCTAACTGCTATGAAATGTGAATGAATTCCATTTGTTTCCTAAGGACCTAGCATTCAGTCCAGAACTTTTTGGTTTTGAGGTCAGCAATTGATCCCTCATCCCAACATGATCCAGTGAAATTCAGTATGAAAGCTGAAGCCTAAATTTTACAAGCTATGCACGCAGCTTCAAATACAATTTTAAGATGCCCTATTCTTCCTCTGGAAGTTCCCTAGTTTAACCAAATATGACTAACTGATTTGCTCTTATAGTTTCTTTTTCCCTCCTCAACAACTTACGTCAGCCACTAGCCAAGGCATTCTCCACAGAGCTCAGTGATTTTGTTTTTCAGCACCCTAATCTTCTAGATAACTCCACTGTGATTCCTGAAAAGTATTCATATGTACAACAAGAGTTACAACAGTTTTATGGTGTACTGTTAGAGTAGTTGCACAATTCAAATTACATATTTGCTTTGCTAAAAAAAAAAATACACACTTTTACTTCAAACTGATCTGGTTCTTCAGAGGAAGAAAGTGAGAGGAAGAAAAAACAAAGCGAATTAAAACAGTAAAAAAAAACCCTTGCTGATAGATTATTTCCATAGAGTAATTCAAAGGGATTTTCCTTTTTCTTTCATTGGCTTCATTACGTTTGTTACATTTTCAAAAAACTTAATATTTTGCTCTCCATCTTCTTAGTCTATTGGGTAAATCACTCCCATGGGAGTCTTCAGAAGACAAGTTTTAAACTTTAAAACAAAAATTCACTAAATTCACTCTTCATCTATGTATTTCATCCTATGGTTTGTTCTTATGGATTATTAGTCATCGTCTATACAAATACAAAACTTTTAGTCTTTAACAATCCTATCCCAAATTACCTGTGAGTATGTAATATCATGGAGATGAGGTCGTACAATTAGCATTGATGGCTATAGTCCATAGTGGGTCTTAGCAGCAAGAAGTCAAGATTATTAGACCTGAGAACTGGTTAATGAAATAATTTTAAACTGAAATGAGCTTGTCTTTTTTAATTTCCATCTTCCCTGGGTCACCCTTATTGTTTTACATTTCTCACCCTCCCTTCCTAAAAGGAGCATCTCAAATACTTGTTGTACTGCTTGCCTTGCCTTCAGTTTTGTGGCTCATCCTTCTTGTGTTTTCACCATAATGGCCTGAGTATTAGCAGTCATCAGTGTTTATGACATCCTCTGTATTGCAACTTTTGTTCCTTGGACATCTCCCACATGGAACTACAAACTTCATTGTTTGCCTTTTTTGGGATCATATGCTCAAATACTTAAAATGCTTATGGATTTTGTCTGGGTATGGCAACACAGATTTTAAAAATATATAGCATTGATGGCTGCACTGTTTTAGTTTGCATGCATTTGTTTTCAACACAACATAAATTATATACCGATTAGTGCATTTTTAATTTATAGCTCGCAGATGTGTCTGGTTTGGCTACAAAAAAAACTCATTAAAATTGAGATACCTTATCTTCTAGAGAAAACAAAACAATAGGTTGAACAACAAAGCGACTCCTTCTGCCCAGTATGTCTTCTTGGGTAGGATTCCTCTCATCAATACCCAGTCCAGCAGTTTTCCTGGTTTCTTTAAGGCTGCCTAAATGCCACTTTTTTTTTTTTTTTGAAGTAATTGGATTTTTTTATTGTTATGTTTAAGGCATATTTCTTAGTTCTGGGTTTACTTCCTAACACAAGCAGGTAAGCGAGCACTTTCAAGAGATGGCTGATTGCTGCTTCTGTCACAATCTTCCCTGATATCTTGTTACCTTTCAGCCTGTTCTGAACCTCAGAGGTTCCCTTAGTCTAACATACACAACTGCTTTCAGTTGAACCAGAAGAGCATTTAGTTAGCCAAAAATGTAGTCTCATAAGCAAGCCAAGCAAAGTCTGTGCTTCCATACTTTGTCATCTACCTCCCTTACACCAACAGCAGCAATTATACAGCCAGAAAATTCAGAAACTGAGTCTGATGAAACTCAGCCTTCCAAAAAGGAATAAATAAATAAATATAATAATAATAATAATAATAATAATAATAATGAGTGGTTTTTTCCAGCCATATCTCACTCAGCTAACTTACAGCCACAGAAATATTGTTGCCCAAAGAAAGAGATCAGATACTAAAGAAGAAGAAAGAACCACTTCTTACCAACATGGGTATTAACCAACCATGAAACAACACAGCTAGTGATATTATAGCCACTGTGGGAGAAAATAGGCAGCCCTGTTCTTTACCATATGGCTATTCTTGTTATAAGAAAATGTGCTGTACAATGAGCATGTAATAAGCCACAAGCAGAGAATAAAAACATCCATCACCATACAAAAGACAGCTTTATTACATCCCCAGACCCAAAAGTACTGTAGAGTCAGATGTAGAGACATCCTAATACATACAGTCAGCTTCATTTTAGCAAGCCTTATTAGTTCTGCCTCAATCACAACTCTGCAGGGCTCAGACAGTTTCTTGCAGAGTAACTCAACTATTTCTCCTAAAGCTCCACAGAGTCAGAAAGGCTCATTACCTGGGACACTGGAAAAATATACAGAGCCAGCTCTTGTCTAGTACTGTGTCTGACCTAATGAGCTTACTTAGAACCTGGTGCTCTGGAGACCATGGATAAGGACAGCTAACAGTGAACCAGAGCTAATAAGCCTTTCAACTTCGAAACTGACGATGTATTTAGATATCTTTCTGTCATTCTTCTTCATGCTCCTCATTCTAGGAACAGACTGGAGCAGTATCAGTGGCTTTTTGAACTATGCTGTCTGTGGAGGTAATAAACTAATGAGGCTTAATAAACATGTAATACGTTGCAGCTCCTTTATTAAACATGGTAAGTGCTCATCCCTGCCATTCCTAAATGCATACGTGTGTAGTCAAAAATGCTACAAGCTTGTTTGGTTTGTACTCTTATGCTTCTGTGTCCCTCCATCATACTCAGCAGTACTCACAGCCACAATAGCATAGTGATGGGTTACTTGAGCTGATTCTTCACTGTGAAGTTTAGGTAAGGGAGGAATTATGAGCTCAGTACCATGGTATTTACAGTTCCCAGTAACTACTGTTTCTACTGTCTTTTTTTGCTCTTTCCTTACCTACCAGGGAGTGTTTCTTCTTGTCTCCTCCCACGTTACCACTAGCTCTCTCACAGAGGAGGACAGAAAGGCAAATGGATTAACTGTTAAAAGAAGAAATAGAAGAAGTTTCAAGTGATGGAAAGAGGGAAAAAATGTAACAAAAGAGGAAGCTAAGCTGCCAAATCATTGTATGCAAAGTGAGAAATCCTGAAATTGGCATCTGACACAAGTATTGACATGCTAAAGAGGCAGTATTGGATGAGAGAAGTATTGTATTGGATGAGAGGCAGTATTGTAAGAGAGAAGTTAATCCCAAATAATACCAATATTTCAACTAATGGGAAAATTCCTCCTTAAGATGATAATGCAATTAGCAGCTCTTATTCATTGCATGGGTTTTTTTTATTTTGTCTAAATACAATTTTTCAGAAGTTGTACTTATTTGTTGCACATAATCCTCTTTTACTCATTCTCAGTGATTTTTCCTTATTTTGGTTTTTCTAATCTTTCTTATTTCTTTTTAACCTTCCTTGTTTTTATTCTAGAAGTGTTCAGCTGTGATATTTTATAACTTTGCCTTTTTTTATTTTTTATTCCAAGTTTGTCTCTATCAATCTCTTTTTTTCCTTCTTTGCGGTCACTTCTTCTGTTCATCTTTCATACCCTTTGTCCCAGTGTTCCTTCAATTTGTTGCTTAGAACTTCTTTTCCCCTACTTCTTTTTCATATTGAAAAAGATCCAGGAACGAACTAGAATGCCTGGAGAGGAGGACTTAGCAATACAGATTAAAAACCACAGTGTGGAAACAGACACAGAAGTCTAAAATTACACCAGCAGTTTGTCCTAAAACCAGGAGCCAAAAGGCTGTTATCAGCATCTAGCATTTCAGCATTCTATGTGAAGAAAATGAAAGAAAAAAAAAACCCACATGTGGATCCTGAGGAACTGAGAGCGGAAACCTCTCTAAACCAGCCAGTAGGGGAGTATGAATGGAAAGACTTTATCACACAATGTGTCAGTGGGCCAGGGGAACATCCAGACTCCTTATAGTATCTAAATACTTTGCACAAACGTTCTTTCGTCTTCTCTTCTGCTTTGTCACCACAGAAGCCAGCTGACATGCACTAGCATGTAGCCTGTATAACTAACCAGTTAATAAATTTTCAAGGGTGTAATTCAGAGAGCTGTTACTTAATATAAGCATACATATCCCAAATTATCTGTAAAGTCTGCGCGCATGGACTAAGGTCAATAGGATTGAACTTTATATTCAAGCATGTCAGTGGACTATTTTGGGACCTAGCAACCCTATCAAAACCTTGTCACTGTTCTCTATGGGTTTTAAGTCAATCTACCACATGTACACAAAAGGCTAGAAGGAAAATTTCATTCTCTGGAAATGCATGTGTAGGAAAAACAAAACTTGTTTTTGAGAATTCTTTGATCTTGAAGACAAAAGCAGAGCCAAATCTTGTGACTAGCTGTTGCTGCTGAACTTATTTGTCCTTGACATGAATTATTTCTCTCTTAATCAAACTTTAGAGTTGGTTTCATCAGCAGGGTAGAAGTTGTTGGCGGGGGATGTACTCACAGAACTACTTACTGACAAAGTATATGAAAAGTGAATGTAACAGGAAGACTAATTATGTGACCATTTTCCTGGTTCCAGTTAGGAAAGGATTAATTTCCTGATTCTGGTGGGAAAAGTGTTAATTTTCACAGAAAAGCCGGGAAAGGACACAGCCAGGGCAGCTGACCAAACCAACTATTGAGATAATCTATGCCACTATCATCAGGTTCAGTATATATTAGGGAGGGGTAGTAGCTGGCCAGATGTCTTGGCTCAGAATGGGGTCTTGTCAGCAGTTTGGAAGCTCACTGGGATTGTGACCTTGGAACATACGCAGACATTGTTTTTTCTCCAGGTGGTGAGTGCTTGATTACATCTTTTGCTGTTATCATTGTTGTGATATTTTTCTCTGCCTTTACTGCCCTGTTAAACTGCTCTTACCTCAGCCCATGACATTTTTTTTCCTATTCTTCTCCCGACCACATCTGGGAATGGGGAAGGGTAAATGAGAAGATAGATGGTCCTTTGCTGCCAGCTGGGCTCTGTGTGGTTCTTCGTTGCCAGATGCCATGGCTCTTTGTTGCTGGCTGTTGGGTTAAACCACAACACCATGAGCTAGATTACACTATGTGATCTCTGATTTCTGGGATGACAGCAAATATCATCGAATGGGAACACACCTGATTCAACAACTTGATGGATGCTTGGTGAACTGTTAACTTCCAGGAAGATGATTTGGTTTTAGAAGTAACTCATAGGTAACACCAAATAATACCCTGCAGTGTTCCTAGTAGGATGTATTGTCTCCTTTTAGGTTATTGTATACTTCTGATTACAGATACAAAACAAAGAAGAAAGCATAATTGAAAATCGCTAAATAGAAAATTCCATGCTATTTATAAACACCCGATTGTGGTGAATTTAAGTGATATTACTTTCCATTTTCAAACATAGTACAATAAAACAATGACATCTAAGAAGTATCGACACTAAGTATCGATACAAGTATTTCTCATTTAGCATAATATAACCTTAACAAAAAATGAAGTAGTAGGGATATATAGTTAACAAAAATTTTAATACACAGTCTAGATCCCTAAAGCAACCAAAAACAAGTTGTGGGGGTTATACTTATAGCAATTAATTTACACTCTTATGATCAGGTTGGATAAAGATATCTGCCAGGCTAAAACAGTGCCAGTGAGACTTATAAGGTGCTTAAGATGATGTAAAACGATGTCAGGGTCAATGAGTGCTGGAGAAGATGTTAAATTGAGTAAAATGAGCCATGAAAGGACATTGTTAATAGCCTGAAGATGAAGGACATTGCAAATGTTTTCAAGGGCGATGTTGGCAGAGTACTCCCATTTTAAATTAGTGCTAGTATCAGGAGATAGCAGGTATGGAAGTGAATTCCTAACTGTGTTGTAAAAACTCTTTTTCCACACCTCTGTAGGAAAATTAATCAGTTCTGTTCACTGATAAGTCTTGAAATTATTAAATAGGTTGTAACATTTTTATTTGAAATGTTAATATAACTGAAACTATAAATCTGTAAGGTATTATTCCCACTAACAGGAAAGCAAAAATTAACACAAAAGTAAAAATAAGGCAAAATGGAGAGAGAATAATAATATTACATGGCAGAAATACAGGACAAACTCTCTCCATCCATAAAATGGCTTAATAAAAATAATGGAGCACTGTTACAAGGGAAAAAAATAGATTGGCATTAGAAATGTGAAAAATATCATAGTAAATTAATGTTTTAAATTTTCCAGCAGCTTTTTGTGAATGATAAAAATTGCATATGGGACACAATCTCTGTTTCCTAATAATGAAATAACAAAATCTGGTGTATATGTTTTCGATGTCACTATTTACAGCAACGTGAATGATGTTTTCACAAAAGCCGTAATAACTACCGATATTTTTCCATATTAATTTAAAAGATATAGTATCTCCACACTAAAGACATAATTTGGACATGACATCTTGATTAAAATGGGTTAAATTCTATCTGTATTATCTCTGTGAATATTTACAACTAGAGCTTCCTATAGCCTAAAGACCTCCTTGAGGAAAGATGAAAAAACAGGGATTTTATCAGACTTTAAGACATCTGAGCTGACTACACAGGAAACATAGTACTTGGACGCAGTCTAGCTACTTCAGTCAGGTGCTAGCATCTGGTGTCATCAGCTTTACATCAGCTGTTCAGGACAGTATTACAATTCAAAACCAGTAATTTTTACAGTGAGAACAACCACTCATTGGAACAGCCTCCCAGGGACATAGCAGAATCTTCATTGCTTTCAAGTTCTGATTGGACATGGGGTTAGGTAATCTCATCTAGGTTCTCTTTCCCACAAAATTATCTTTGGAGGTCAATTCCAACCAGGTACTCAAATCAGAATCTTTTAAAAAACTTTATGGAAAGTTTGACAGCTGGTTTTCAGAAATCAGTTTCCCCACTCTAAATTGGTTCAGACACCAAAAATGACTAGTAATTTTGAAAATCTTAATTACGTTTATTCAGAAATCATTGAACATAAATATCTAATAAAAAAAGTGATCCAGGACTTAATCTACACACATAAATCTGCATGCCTCAGTCTTTATTACATATTCTCAACTACAGTACTTTGAAGAAAATATGGGGTTTGATTTTTTTTCCCTGAAACAGTGTAAATTACAGTTTCTAGAAAGAATTATTTAAGACCAGTGTCATAGTGGCCAAATCATAGTCAAAACTCGAGCAAAGTTAGAAAATGTTATATGCGACAATGCATATGAATAGGGTGAAAGTTAATATTCTAAGCATTCATTAAGAGGTATCACTTACTGATTGCCATCGCAGGCTAAACAGGGAAAAACTAATTTAGTTTATTGCTGATTAAAATAGATTTGTATAATATGAAGCAAAGACAAATTACAACAATATCTCCTACCTCATCTCCTACCTATTCCCCTGCTTCTGGCTAGGCTTAACTTCACTCTTACTTTCCTGACTGCTCTACCTCCTCCTCACAGATGACACAGGAGGTTGGGGAAGGGGGAGTTACAGTCACTTCATAACAGTTTTTCTCTATCCTTCCTTCCTCCTCTTGCTTTTCTCCTGCTTTAGCGAGGATCTTCCACAGGCCACGGCTTCAGGGCATATTTACCTGCTCCAGCCCGGGTCCCTCACAGGCTGCAGTGTGAATATCTGCTTCACTGTGTTCCTCTTCATGCAAAGGAAAGAAAGGGCTGCAAAGGAATACCTGCTCCAATGAACTCTCACCGTAGGCTACAGCAAAACAGCCCCTTCACCATGGTCTTCTCCATCAGCTGCAAGGAAATCTCTGTTCCGGCCCCTGGAGCACCAGCTTGCCCTCTTTCTTCTCTGACCTTGGTGTTCATGGGGTTGTTTCTCCACAGCCTTTACTGGCTGCATATAATTTTGCCCTTTGTTAAGGACATTTTTACAGAGGTGCCACCAGCTTGGCTGATGGGCTCAGCTGCACCCAATGATTGATCTGTTTAGGAGCCAACTAGAATGATCTGTGTTCAGTACTGGGTAACCCTTGGCCTCTTCTCACAGCAGTCACACTTGCAGGCCCCTGTGAGATGCCCCTTGCCAACGACACCCAATAAAAGTGTCCACATCAAACTAAGCATATGATGCTTTTCCATTTGTTTGTATGTGTGTGTTATATTTTCATATGGCTATGGATATGATCACAGTATTTGTATTCCATAGAATCATAGAATCATAGAATTGTAAGGTTGGAAGAGACCTTTGAGACCATCAAGCCCAACCGTGCCTGTCTCCCTACTAAACCATATCCCCAAGAAACCAATCTACCTGTCTTTTAAACACCTCCATGGATGGAGACTCCACCACCTCCCTGGGCAATCCGTTCCAATCCCTGACTACTCTCTCAGTGAAGAAATTCTTCCTGATGTCCAGTCTAAACCTGCCTTGCAGCCATTCCCTCTCATCCTGCCACTCATCACTTGTGAGAAGAGAGCAGCACCCACCCTGTCACAACCTCTTTTCAGGTAGTTGTAAACAGTGATGAGTTCTCCCCTCAGCCTCCTCCTCTCTAAGCTAAACGGCCCCAGCTCCCTCAGCCGCTCCTCATAGGGCTTATTCTCCAGCCCCCTCACCAGCCTCGTTGCCCTTCTCTGGACATGCTCCAACACCTCAATGTCTTTCTTGTAGTGAGCGGCCCAGAACTGAACACAGCTCTCGAGGTGTGGCCTCACAAGTGCTGAGTACAGGGGCACAATCACCTCCCTGGTCCTGCTGGCCACGCTGTTTCTGATACAGGCCAAGATGCCATTGGCTCTCTTGGCCACCTGGGCACACTGCCGGCTCATATTCAGATGGTTGTCAACCAAAACCCCCAGGTCCTTCTCCTCCAGGCAGCTCTCCAGCCAGTCTTCCCCAAGCCTGTAACGCTGCATGGGGTTGTTGTGACCTAAATGGAGGACTCTGCACTTGGCCTTGTTAAACCTCATTCCATTGGTCTCAGCCCATCAATCCAGTCTGTTCAGATATCTTTGCAGGGCCTCCCCTCCTTCAAGCAGATCCACACTTGCATCCAGCTCGGTGTCATCCACAAACTTGCTAAGGGTACACTTAACGCCTTCATCGAGATCATTGACAAAGATGTTAAACAAGACTGGACCCAGCACTGAACTCTGGAGAACACTGCTCGTGACCAGTTTCCAGCTGTATTTAATTCCATTTACCACCACCCTCTGGGCCTGGCCATCCAGCCAATTTTTAACCCAGCAGAGGGTGTGCCTGTCCACACCGATCACAGCCAGTTTCTCAAGTAGATTACTGTGAGAAACCGTGTCAAAGGCTTTACAGAAGTCCAGGTACACTACATTCACAGCCTTTCCCTCATCCAGTAACCAGGTAACTTTGTCATAGATATCTTATTAGATATATATATTCTTATTTCCCACTCATATGCAACTACTGAGGCTTTTGCTATAAATATCCCATGCATGTAAGGACAAATAAGCAAGAAGCACTGGCATTTAAACTAAAATAATAAAATCTGCTCTTTAAAACTGTGTTGATAGATGTGAGGGGAAGACCCTGAGTAAGTGATGACCTTCAGTTCCTTCTTCTGCAATGTGTCCAGAAAATGGGAACAAAAATAATAATCTTGAGAATTTTCTGTAAATAAATACTTGCCATAATAATACTTTTATATTACATACTTTCATATATAGATGCTTTATATAAATCATATCTTGAGATTTTGCATATCTTGAGCATATGCTTTTACCAGGTAAACATCATCAGTGTTGGCTTTTTTTCCTTAATCGTACCTGTTTTTACAGGACATTCATTATTTGTTTAGAATATAACAACATTTTATATTGTATTCTATTACTGAATCCTCAGTCTTGCAAATTTTTATTCAGGTACCTTATTTTACTGGTGGAAAGAATGCTGTTAGATAATGAAGGTAAGCACACGTTAAAATGCAAGATCAGGCCTACCATACAGACGTTAACTTAGAGTAGGTAGAAGTCAATAATAATAATACATATAGTAATTTTCTGGGCTTTCTCTGAGTTTATAAAGGTTTATTTATACTAGTTATAATAACAAGTAACTGTGAAATCAGAACAAGTGCACATCTTGTCTTCACTGTCATTGTTCTTTGTTAAAGAAAACGTACTAGCATTTTTTGGTAAGTGCAGAATTAGTGATAACAATTTTATCATTCTGTTATCTCTGAAAATTTAACGTTAGAATCAATTTACCAATTGTCACGCTTTTTGTTCTGTCTTAATAAACTAAATCTCAGTTGATATCCTCAGTTCCTTATATCAAGCCAGCAGAATAAAAAAAAACATCAAATACAGGGTTTATAATAGAAAGGCTACAAAGTATTAAATACAGTGGTGATGTTGGGCACCTCTCTTTTTCTTTTAGAGTTTTTCAATAATTGTCCTGTGCCAAACAGTATTATAAGAGAAAAAATACCTATTCAATCCAAAATATGTCCAGTTTGATTTCAAAAGACAACTTGATACCAAGACTGCAAAGGGAGCAAATTAAACCAAAAGATAACATCATACCCAGGCAACTGATTTACTATCCTTTCTCCTTTTTATCTATTTACTCTTTTATGTTATAGATAAGCCCAAAGCAATATTATAAATTGGAATAAACCAAGATCTTGCAGGTGTTTATATTCTGGAATAAAGTGCATCTCAACAGTCTCCGTTGTTTTGTTTCACATTTTGAGATCTGAAAGACCTTTGGAGGCAGAAATTCATTATGCAAACCTTCCTTGAATCAGGCAGAGACTGTAAAGGTCTTGTACTAGAACAGAATGAATAGAAGTCAGAAATGTCTGAACAATTTTTTATTTCCTACTGGTCATAATACCTTCAGCTGTCACTTCCAAACATAGATTTTTATTTATAATTTTGAAATCCTGTTCATAAAATACTGATACACTGCACTTTACAGTATGGTTCCATTTACATTACACCAGCCCCATTTCATCTGTCATCACAATAGGTCTTCCTATTCACTACTACTATTTCCAAATATAACCCAGGCTGAGGTTTCTCCAGTCTATACATGCAAAGTGCACAAATCACGAAAATTTTCCAGGCAACATTATAGAAACACAAGGAATACTAAACACTAAAAGACATATACTTTTTTTTCTTCACTCATGGAGTCATATGAAGAACTGGTGTCAGGTTTTCCAACTTCTTAGACATGAAACACGAGTGAAAGAAATACCTAAAAAACTATGAAACCATTGTACCAAGAGTTTAATTAATTCTTCTACATGTATAAAGGAGACTTGGAAACCATGTTCATGTACAATTTGAAAGCATTATTCCTATTAGGAGAATGCAGTTTATTATGTTTTTTTTACCTAAGCTAGTAGCATTTCACTGACCTGAAGCAGCCCTCATTTCATTAATCTGAAGAATGGTGTGAAAGAGAAAGTTTTTTAGCACGTCTATTTTTCTTTCTTCACAATGATGAAAAAAAGGATAATAGTTTTAAACACAGAGGACCAGTATTTCACCTTAAAACTTTTTTTCTGAACATGCATTTACTTATTGTGAATCATCCTATACTGAATATTTTTTTTTATCTTCCTGAAATTTTAAAGAAAGTAAAGCTCTTCTGCATTTATTTATTTATTTATTTATTCATTCATTCATTCATTTATTTATCAATTCATTAAGGAATGACTGCAAAGGAAATGCTTGGGGGGAAAGAGCTGTCAAGCATCTCTAATGTTAAAAATTTTTAAAAAAAATAAATCTCAAAAATTGGATGCTTCTTACTATTCTCTTTATTTTATATTTTCAATCACATATTTACCTAAGTATCAAATACAAAATCAAAATTTGGAAATGTGTGGAAAGGAAAGATTATGAGCATAGGTTATCAAAATATTTTTAAAATATTTTTGTATTTAACATAGTTTGAAATATGCAATATAAAGATTCATGTAACTAAGTTTCCTATATGTTACTGGCCACTGCTTGACTAATACTTGAAATAATCTGGTTTGGTTACTTCCTTAAAATATGTTAGAAATTAAAGATTTCCTGTGACTAATAAAATGTTGGGTATAATTATATTCTCTTATTATGTAAATTAGTTCTAAATTACTCAGTTTCTTAAAAGCATATCTAGAGTTGCAAAATAAATGTTATTTAAATTTAATTAAACATGCTTACAGAATATGCATGCTTTATTATGTCACAAATAAACAAGTTGGTTTACCAGTTGAAACAATGTTTCTTGTTAGCACATTTAAAGATTTGTAAATGTAGTACAGATGTACTTTGCTTCTATCAAAGGTAATAGGAAAAAATCTATAAAGTTCATTTTCATTTCAAAATGCAAATTAGGCCACACTAATTTCCCCCTTGCATTTGAATCTGTAATCATATAAAATAGATACTATGTTCCTTCATCCTTTTCTGATGCAAATTCCTGTTTATAGTGTGTGAACCAACTGTTTCTAACACTGTTCCAAATTACTTTGAGCTTTAAGAATAAAATATTTAGGATTTAATTTTTTTCAGACCTTCAGAACGAGTTACATTTCAAGGTTGGAAAAGGAGGACAAATTATATGCCAAAAAGCAATACATACAATTTTAAATGAAAAGATATTTAAGTTTACTTATTGCAATCATGGAAAGAGTTGACAACAGTAATTCTTCCATTATCAAAGTCTTGCCACCACTGTAGTATCTTTCTTTGAATTTGAAATTATTTCACAAGTAATAAGTAAACCTTATTATTATATTCCTATTTTCAAAAGCCAGAAAATATTCCAAGAGATGTTACAAAATTTGTTTAATGCTTCACAGCCAACTAGTAGCATAACTGGCCATAAAATGTCCAAGCCCCTTAAACATTAGGTCATGTACATGCCACTCCCAAAACAGAACAACTTAACTTCTGGTACATGCAAAGAAAGCTGCACTGCACGTATTTGAATCTGTTCCAGCAATAAATACAAATATTTTGTATGTTTTCCCTTAACTCTTAGTCTGTCTGTAATGTAGAAAGTCTTAATTCTGCAAAGATTTCCACCAGGCTCTATGAAGCGTGAACTACTGCAGGGAGGTTACTGGAGCAGCTCACAAAGAACAAAGCTCGGTATATGCAAATATTCTATAAACACAGCCATAGTTTTAGTACCTCTGTCATCTTCTATGTGCTGCAAATTACTTCTTTGCTGCTTTTTATCAACGAGTTTTCAGAAAGTAGATATATTGAAATGGTTTTTAATATTTAATAAATCTCATTTAATTAGAAATTAAAGTTAAAAGTCTATATACAAACCTGCATTAAATCAAGCAAGTTTGTCATGATAAGAACTATTACAGCATATGACTAATCAAAGCAGAATCAGAAGACAGAATTTAATTCTGGTGAAATTTATTTTCACTTTCAAAGCAAATGGAAGAAGCCTTAGGAAGGTTTTGTATCTCTGTTACTAATATTAGTGCAGAAATGATAAGAAGCATTCAGCTATTATTCTGGAGCAGAAAGGTGACACAGTAAAGCAGCTTTTCTCCTATCTCACAAAACATGTCCCAGTCCCCAAATCCTTCCATTTCTAAAAACTCTCCAGTCCCTTGATGTATTTGTGATTCTGTATAGCTAAAGGTAAGTTCAGTCAGAGCATGTCTGCTGGAAATTCACCTAGTATCAAACCGCTATTCAATCTGCCTGTTTTATTTCAAGTTAGCTAACTCTGTTAATTCCCCCTCATTAGCTAAAAGCTAATTGTGTCAGCCAGGCATAATCAGACCTACTTGTTCCAAGGAGATGGGCACCAGCCTTTTGAAGAGAACAGCACTGAAATTCTGGTTTAGGAAAGCAGTCACCTATTTTGTAGGCTGTTTTTGAAAAACAGTCTTATCCACAATGTGAGAAAACCTCCGTTTTCTCCCTGATTTTGGGAGTGTTTGAAAATAAGTAGCAGAACAGTGAGTGGGAGCTCCCAACAGCACTCCCCTGAATGCATTTCTTTAGATGAAAATTGAATAAACAGCAAAAACATTCTCAGGTGTGAAAGAGACTTGGATTTCTTTGACCATCCGAATGACTGACCTATGAACTACATAATAACCGTGCTTTTTCTGACTGGTTTTGCCTTTATGTTTGTTTGACTGCATGATACCTGGTCACAACAATGGCTTTGATTTAGTGCCAGGTTAAGCACAGCATAAGACTGAGTTTTTCTGCTTTCAGGAGAAATGCTTCAACGAACTAATTTACTATGTGAAAAGTGGGTACTGCTGCCACTATGCTTCTTTATTACATTGCTCTATTTGACTATCCCCTTTAGAAGAGGACTCATCCTTCATATGCCTACAGGACCATTCTGACATATCTATGTCTCCTGGGAACCTTCTCTTCCCCAGGTTGAGAAACCTCAACTCTCTCAGCCTTGTCCATCTCAGGGATGGACAATTACTTTATCTTCGATGGCAGTCACTGGTCACGTAGCTCATGTAAACCATGATGTGTACATAAAGGGAGGATTGATAGGGGGATAAGTGTTAGAAAAAGTAAAAGATTAAGAAGTTTTAACAATGCCAAGAAGTGAGTAATGACCATATTGAGGAATGTTGCAGCCGGCCACGTGAAAAGAACAAATAATGAGGGAGGTGAGGATGCTTGTAGGGCTGCACAGATAAGAAGGATGAGATGTCCTCTAGACTCGTTCAAACAGCCTGTGCAGTTTGGAGCATAACCAACAAGAGGGTCTCGGGTTCACTCAGCAGACACAAGAGGAAGACTATGTGAGGAAGGAAACAACTACCGAACACGAGGTGACGCAGGTGCAGTTGAGTAAGAGATTAGGTAATGGGCTTCGCATTTGGCCCACCCTTAACCCACCTCATGGCATGCACTGATCCTATGTGTCAGAATGTGGACAGGGATAAATCGGTGCTCTTCAGGGTAACGGTGCAGCAAGAGCTTTTGACCCGTGTTGTCATCACAGGGATACCCATTAAGAAGCTGTGCCTTGCTGCTACCCTGATCAGACAATGCCATCTGCTCTACCTGTGGTAATATTACTTAGTTTAGCAGCATGTGTGTAAGTCAGTTTTTGTTTGTATTGTTCGGGCATTATTGCTTTATTTTGAATTATTTTATTCCTTAAAGTTAAAAAGAAAACAGTAGTGTTGGGTTAATGAATCTGATTATGTACACGCAAATACCAACAAATACTATTTGAAACCAAATATTTCCTTGTCAAACTGCTATTCAGTAGACATAAATGAACTTTCAAACTCACACAATTACATGTATATCATTAGAATACTATATTCAACAAGTGCCGCAGTATTTTTTATGGCTTAGACTACATTTCTTGGACAGCTTATCAAAATAATTATAGTCCATTGGAACTGATGATCAGAATCAACATAAGTAATATGCCCTCTATAGAGTCAAAGAGAACTATGGTTTTCACTTCTGAAATAAATCTTGCTCAGCATTAGATTGCTTATGGCACTTGCCCTTAATCACTGACAGAGAACCTCTGCACAGACTTATCACTTGAAAGTGTTAGATCAGAGGCAGGATCAGAACAAATTTCGCACAGCTTCTGAATATAAGCATATCAATTCTTGAAAGGGCAAAGCTGTGATCTAAAAATAACACTAGAAAGAATGAGGGAAGAAAACTTATTTATAACATCTTTCTTAAAATGAGCAAGCCCAAAGGGAAGGCTACAGAATGTAAATTTTGTTTGGCTTCTCTCACTTCATTCATTTGAACAATAATGATCACACAATAAAGCACAGGAGAAATCCCTTTGCCTGTGAATTTTTAGATGATGTAGCTGCTCTTACACTAGTCCTGAAAATTATGTCATAAGGGACAAAGTCAGCGTCTGTGCCAGGAGTTGAATGCAGTTAACTTCACTTGGTCTACAGTGTGTGGGATATAAAATGATCCTTAATTGAACCCTGAAAAGTATAATGTGAATATGAAATTATATTAAGAGGTTTGGGTTTTTTGTTTGCTTGCTTGTTTATTTTTAAATCCTATTTTGTCCTGTGTACTGTACGTGCTACACCACTTTGACTGTATGTGTTGTAACTAATTCGGTACAAAGATTAAGATGTTATTTTTCTTTTACACGCATAACTTCACAGCTTATTGGAAGTAGTCACTCATTACTTCTCCAGCACAGATGCAGTTTTTATAATTTCATCTGACATACCATTCTACAGTATTACAGGGTAGCCTAGCTATGCCCTTCATATCCTTTAAAACATGTCTTTCCACTCTTTGGTTTCCTCTCTTCATTCTAACACAAAAGCTTAGTTAGCTCAAGGGAATCATCCTGGAATACAGAATCATTTGTTTTCAAATGGCCTTCTTGCTGTTTAGTGACCTCTGTGGAACAAAGAAGTGGTTGAAATTCAATTCCTGTAGCACAGTTGCTCCACAAAAAGTAAAACTACCATCAATTCCATCAAAGGGATAAGGCACACTCTTTTAACTCCAACGTTAGCACTGACATATCTTTCTGTGAAGAAACTTGCAATACTATTTCCTTGTTGTACTACTCTGTAAATAGAGTCACTACAGCCATGAATATTGACAAACTGTCCACCTACAAAAGCACTACATTAACTTTTTAATTACTATATGTCTGATACTAATCATCAGACAGCCCCTGGTGAATATTCGTATGCATGAAACTGAAAGAGAAAGTGAAGAATGATATCAGGCTCACTTCTATGTTTTTATTACCAAAATTACTTTTAGCATTATCCCTTGAGACATCAATCTTGCCAAAGACAGAATTTTCTCAGAGCCAGTTATAAGAGCAATGTAACTACTGGAGCCCTTGTGGGAGTTTCAATAGGCAACTGCTTCTCTTTTAGGCAGAGGTTCCTCTCGCACAGCCAACTTTTAGTTTCCATCATGATATTGGGCTTTAAGGACAATACTGGAGTGGTTCAGTCATGTAACCAGTTTTTCAATATAGCTGTCTAAAGGTCTTTGTGCACTTGGCTGCTGTAGAGACTGACTCTACTTCTTTGTTATCTTAAAAATCAACTGACTCTACTTCTACCATCTTAACCATTGTCTGACTCTACTTGTATTACTTGTATTGTTGTCTTAAACACCTTCCTGTGGCTCCTGCTGGGCTGACTGTGCCGCTGCAGAGGAGGAAGTGCAGCAGCAGGTGCTGCTTCCACACACCTGACTGCGCATGGGGATCCAGAGGGTTCAGGCAGATGTTGTTTTGGCGAGGGTTTGTTGAACTGCCAGTGACCATGGAGCTCCAAGCCCCAGTTCCAGAACCTTCCGAAAGAAGTTTCTGTGTATGTGTCAATTTGAGAACTTTTGCAGGAAAACCACCCTTCATGCTAATGAGGGGGTATGGACTTGTCCTATAAATAGAAGCCTGTGAAGAAGGCAGGCGCAAGTGCCCACTGTCCCATAGAGCCTGCCTGAAGACGATGCAGAAGAACCACAGGACCACATACTCCTGAAGACCACGTTTTCCAGAGGACCATGGAGTGGTGACTATTTTCCTCTCCCCCCCCTTTGCAACTCTCATTCCTCTTGCTCTCTCCTTTCTCTTCTTTTTTCAATGGCACTACTGTGCATCAGATCAGATGCAAGTTGTGTAGTTTTGTGCAGTTGGCTTCAGGGTATCAGATAGTTATCTGAACAGATTGGGATTTGGTTTTTTTGTAATTCTGGGAGAGTGAAACTTGGAGTGCACCTGAATATTTGATTTGGTATTTTGGCTGAGCCCAAAATATTGATTTGTTGTTTTGGCCATGTCCAAAATAAATTCTGATGCGTTATTTTGGCTATGCCCAAAATAAACACTGTTTGAATTTACCCTGGGAGATTTTTCAGTCTTCAGTTCGCCACGCAGACACCGAAGGAACCTTCTCTCTCTGACTGAGCAGGTGGAGAGGAGGATCCTGTGGTGGGAGTGGGTCCTGACAGCTGCCTCTCTAGCTACTGCCCTAGAAGGATATGGAGTCTTCTATAGGTCATCTCTGTCAGATCCATGAGGCTTACTCAGATGCCTTAGACACTTAGAATACCATTCAAAATAACCATTTCAAAGTAGCTGTCATCTGATTCTACTTTTTCATCGGAAATTGTTGAAAAAGTTTTTATTTGGTGCATTCTCTGTTGTGTCTCTGCATTTGTGTTAATCTTGAAATGAGTTTTATGCTGTGGGGCTCTATATGGGTTTTATTTCTAATCAGCAAACAAAAACTCTTGAAAGTTAGGATAAAAAGGAATCAATAGCGTGCTGGGAAGGCACTGTGCAACATAATGTCAGTATTCCAGGCATATTCATTTTCTTTAATTTTTTCTTTCTGCTTAGTTTTAAGTCAGTTGGACTGCATGTTTCCTTAAGGCTTGTATTACTTAATCTTGACATGTATTAACAGTTCAAAGTCCATTTGGCTTCAGTGATGAAGTGTATATCTTGAAGGCAATTTATCATATATGGTCTTAAAGATTTCTAACTTTTTTGTTGATAGGTTACAGAGCATAAAACACGCAATGAAAAATTCATTCAGTGTGACTTTTGAACTATTTTGTCAATACATTTTATCACTCAGCTATTGGGACTAGCTTTGCTGTGTGAAATAGCCCCTCCTTTCTCTCTTCTCCATCTTAAAGTTCCATGATGTGAAAGGGTGAATGTTGCCACATTAGTCATCATCAACGAATGGATCAAAAGCTTAGTATAATAAACCATGTGAGATATATCAGGATACAAAGTGCTATTTTTACAATGTTAAAAGGGAATAATGTTCAATCACTTAAGTACAGGACAGAAGGAATTCAGTGCCGAGGCAGCACTAGATAGCCTGAAATGACATTTGACTTGAATTCTTGCCAATTTTTGAACTTAGTAGTTAAGTTTGTTAGACATTAAATCATTTATATGTCACTCATTAAATACATATCTATGTAACATGGGTTGGTTTGCAGTTTTTTCCTTTCCTCTTTTTTTCTGTTTTTTTTACAATGCAACTAACATAACACAGGCAAACTCTTTTTCATACTTCAGTGAATGTAACTGAAAGTCAGATACACAAAGCTATATTGCCCCAAGCATGTGGAAGGTCTATGACTGAAATGCTTCATGAATTGAATAATATTACATTCTATCATCCTATAAACTAAATTTTTTATAGTCTTGGTTCCCTGCTTTCTGTGCGATACTGTGCAACACTCTTGTATTTAGGATTTGCCATCTTTTTCTCTCCTCCTTCTGGCAGAAGGCAGTTTTTTAATGATTTGTTTAAGCTTCTCAGGAAGGTTAAGCGCATACTAGTAATATAAGCAGAATTTACACATGGATCTTAAAAATTACATACAGTTGTCCATATTTTTTATTATTAGCACAAGCTGTGGCATATTTTTAGCAGACTGCATTTTCCAGGTTAATATATGATCAGGTTTGGGGTTATGTGTTAGAACTAATATGAACAAGCAATTTGAGAACCCTCCTCTATTTAGGGAAGGAAAGAAAAGGTAAGCATGATCCATGTACATGAGCTGGGTGGATATGGGCTGCACCACGTTAGATGACCCTAAAATCAATGAATACTTCCTAGACCATATAAATAACTAAAACAAATTTAAATTTTGAGTACTACATTATACATTATAATATATTATTTATATTAATTTGAAAACTGAAAGCAGTTGTTGCATATTCAATGATAAATTTTGATGTCAGTATTTTATCAATATTTGTATAATTCTTTAAACTATTTAAAAGCAGTTATGAAAAAAGATAATGAAAAAAAAAGAACCACAACTGCACCAGTGATATTATTCCTGAAAATAAGTTATTCAATCTTTTCGTCTCCCCGGTTTTTTAGGGTTTTGTTTGTGAAGAGATGCTAATTTCTGTGAATGTATTTACAATGTGTTTACTGAAGAACTGAAATACATAACACATTTAATACACACAATATATTTACTGAACAGGTGAAACAAGGTATGATTTATGTCTTGATTGGTGTGGTGTGCATTAGCACATAAATATATGACTAGTGATCTGTTTTTAAAAAAATAATAAGGATGTATTACAACAAAAATAATCTGCATTTAAGAGGATTGTCACTGTAGCAATGGTTCACTGCCCTTATATTGTTTAACAATATGCTGGTACAAATGCAAGTGCGGTGATGTGTGTTATGAAAGCCTTGCCCTTCTGCCCTTCAGTTAAACCTGTACTCCTGTTTCCAGTTTATAACAATGAATTTGACGTATCGCTAATTTATGAGCCTATGGGTGGAATTTAAAGTCTCACTGTAGAAAAGATAAACTGAAAGAGTTTTTCTGTATGTATCCTTTTGTGATAAACTCTTTATTACTTAATTGTCATAAATTTAAATTTGAATTTAGAATTTGTGGAGTTGAACTCAAAAGCAGGAATTTGACATGAAAGGATGAAAGTTTCTAATTTTAACTTATTAGAATTGATATTTGACCTCTCATTCTCTTAGGATCAAATGTGATACTCTGCTTGTACATCTTCAGTTAAAGTATTGCTGACCATACATTTTTTTTTCTGATTCAGCTCTCCTAATTTCAATTAATTTGGGTAAATCAATAGAGAGAGATGGGTTTTCTCACAGCTCAGTCAAAGGGCATTCTTAATAAATATCTATATGTTGGATTTCCCCATTATGAAAACAGTGTAGAAAATATGATAGAAACCAATATAATTCAGTATGAATTGGTAGTAAGGATATCCTTCTTTCACAAATTCCATGGATACATTCAGAAAACAACGTAAAAGTAAAGTATCTATCACATTCTGTAATAGAGAAATCTTTATTCTAGAAATTTCAAAATAGTATGCTGTTTCACAAACCATTGTTTCATGACAAATAAAATTACCCTTGCATTGCTTTTGCAACACTTCAAATCATCTTCTAGGAGTACTTTATTAAATTGGAAAATTTACAGTAAGGATTTCCTTCAGTCAGTATATCTAGGAGGCAAATCATTGTTTTCCATGCATTATTTTCTACTTAATCTGATGAGCAACTTCAGCACAGATTTAGGGCCTAGGGTTAACTGTGACTTGAAACAGGCATCTTCTTGTTTGATTTTTTGTTTACTTTTCTACAAGACTTGTTAAGTAACCTGAGTCTCCACTAATTGTTCAGTGTCTACTTTTGACAGTTCTTGTCAAGAAAAGGATAAGGATGAACATAATCAGTAGTGTTACTGGCGTCCCCCATGAATAACAATCCGTTGCTCCTCCACTACTCTGTAAGGGAAATTACTGAAAAATTCATTGAGTCCGTACTAAAGAAATTAAATGCTGTATAAGTATTGGGGTTTTGACTAACAAATCATTTAGCATGTCTTTACTAACTAAAAGTTATCATATAATCTTACCTCTGTAACAATTTTTTACCTTCCTTACAACTTATGTTTTCAAAGAAAAATCTACATTTTGTTTTACTACATGGCATTTTCTTCGCACATAAAAATGTATTTGGAGGAGGGAAACACGTGTTTTCTTTAGTCTGAAAATATATAGCTTTGCAACAGTTGTGAGACTTTTTACCACAAAGAAATGAATAAATAAATAAATAAATTCTGCAAGTAAATATTACACAATAGAAGTAAGATATCAGACAAAATAAGGACTCCTTATGTGGGGAAGTACTCCTGATGGTGGGAAGTACATGGTGAAGAATGTTCACAGAAAACAGGAAGAGTAAAACTTTTGAGATCTATACCATTTTACAACGAACTATGAAACAGTGAAACTAGCATTCTGCTGAAGGAAGGAAAACCCACAGAGACACAAGAAGTGCCAAGACTGGATAAAGTGTGAGGCTAGAATGAGATCCAAGATGACCATAAAGCATATTGAGCCCGAGGAAGTTTCTAATTGCCAACAAATGCATCTTTGTTTTTCCACCTGATGGTAATCTTAGACGTGGTTAAAACTGATAACTTGCTTTTCTGGACATACACAACCTGCTAACAGGCTGACAAACCACTTGGAATATTCTGAAAGACAGTGAAGAGTTAACCATTCCTTACATCACTTTTACTTAGTAGTCTTGTATAAACATCTCACCTTGTAGCGTAAGTCTACATTCCTCAGCACACAAAAGGGCTACTGTTTCTATATTCTTCACTACCATCCCACATTCTGCGATAAGAATGGAAAATACATCATCAGTATCACTGTTGTGTTCTTAGCAATTCAACAAAACTTTTTACACAAGCCTCATATTTATCTTTGCATTATAATTATGAAAAATTAACAGATAAACAGGTGTCTGCATTTTCAGGGGGAAAAAAGACAGCAAAAATAGTATTATCTAATGAGAATTTAAATTCTCATTTTTAATAGGACAAATCATGCATACTAACCCTAAATATGTGATAACCAGGTAGCAAATAATCCTGTCAATCTGAGAGAAATACATTGCATATTTTAAAGCACAGCAAAAACTCTTTTACATCATCCATCAAAAGTTTCTTCTAATTTATTCAGTAAGATGCCACAGTTAATAAAACCAAATTATTTTATAATATCCTACAGCTTTGAGATGTGCCTAAAGCCTCAGCAGAGATATTCACCTGATAATATAAAGTTCATGGTTTATTCAACCACAGCAGCTGTTGTAAACCCTAAGCTGTCATCTATTTTCTAGCTCTTGAAAAAGATTTATAATCTGCTTTTAAATGCAAGATGTATTTAGCCCTCAGATCTATAGTAAAAACAGTCTCAGTGACACTTTACTGGAGCCAGAAAAAGAACGGGAGAAATATTTTCATGCTAATAAAGAAACAAAGTGAAAATAAATAGAATTTACTTTTTCTTTTTTTCTTTTAAAACACTTCTTCTAAAATCTTCAGTAAAAACAGGAAAAAGGAATCATCATGTCTTACTTTTTCCCTAGTGAAAATTACTTTTTTGGCAGTCAGAGGCAGGCCAATAAAATCAGAAAGGCTTAGACAATGCTCTGCTACAATTGTACTTCATATCATTCACTTGGATTGAATAAGGATCACCTTTTCTCCAAATAATATAGACCTAAATTTTTGAATTTCAGAAAATGACGCCAGATTGTGTCTTCTACCTAAAAGATTCACAGCACAATTGCTTACACCTACCAAAATATCTCTTATTTCCTGAGAATTTTGTTCTTCCCAGATTTTTTCCCAGCTGCAATGGTTAAAAAAATATACTAGTTACAAATCATATCCATATTGTACGGGCCTCTAATTGTGAACTTAAGCCACTTTTGCCACTATTTCTAGAGGTCTTCTGCCACAGCAATGGCTTTCTTGCCATCAGCAAGCCAGGCTTATGTTAATATTGTTATATATCTCACTCCAAACTAAATCCGCCCTGTTCCTGCCCACACAAGTGTTGAAACACTGGAATAGGTTGCCGAGAATGGCAGTAGATGCCCATGCCTGGAAATACTCAAGGCCAGGTGGGACAGGGCTCTGAGCAACCTGATCTTGTTGAAGATGCTCTTGCTCATTGCAGGAGGGTTGGACTACATGACTTTTAAAGGTCTGCACTGATTCAAATAGTTCTATGTGATACATGAAAGTGAATTCTGCTTCTCCTATATAAACAATTTCATAGTGGTTTCTCCAGAATTTAAAACATATTGAAATTCTACCAGAATGCTTTCTTTTGCTTATTGTTGTTAACTCATGAAGAACATGATTAACAAGGATTTTCTCTGTCACTCTAAATGATGAAGAGATGTGTTCAAACTCAGAGTGATTTGGAACGCATATTGATATTCATTAGAAAAATAGAGGACTTACATATTTTAAATAGAATTTTTTCTAAATTTAAGTACAAATTAAACCTTCATTATCCCTGATGTTATTGGAGTATTTTCAAGATATTTTAATGAGTAAAGATAAATTCTTTAAGACTATTTTAAGATTGGAAGCCTTAACTTAAACCCCCAAAGAAAGATTTAGATAGAGAAAAAAGATGTTTTATCTGAAATAATAAATGTTTGTGCATGATGACTGTTATAGGTCAAAATTTGGAGCAAGCAAAATAAGTACCATACGATTAGCAGTCATTATTGTACTTATGCATATCCATCACTATTTACTGTTTGCTACATGAAAATTTATCTTCCTTTGAAGTCTATGTTTTTAAAAGACTAGACACATCAATTTAAAAATAATAAGCTTTAATAAATTGATTGACCTATTTATTGCATTTAGACATTCTCTTGAGTCTAAGTACATGAAAATAATAACAGGCACAAGTAACTTCTCTTTTACAGGAGGCAGTATATCATCCTGAAACATCAGGCCACGTGTGGAAACATCAGTGCTCTGACAGATTGCTCTTTGTGTAGAAGTCCCTGTCTCCAGTGACGCTGCAGCAGAAGCAGTCTCAAGCTCTCCAAAGCCCCATCCTGCTCAGCCACCCACCCTCCATGGTCCAGCCCAGTCTTAGCCAGTCCTCTCCCCAGGCAGCTGACCAAAGACCAAGGCTGTGGCTCCTCCGGTGCCCCTCAACTGCCCTGCTCCTGGCTGGGGCTTTGGGACAGGCCTTGGCTGCCAGGTTCTGCCCTCACATCCTACGGGGACACCCCACTGCTCCCAGCACCCCAGCAAATACCCAACAGACAAGATATCTAACAGAATAATAATTACCCTGACAGATGGTCATCTGTGTTTTAGACTACAGATTTAATTTACAGGATGCACACAGCTGCAAAACAGAGAGGTGTAAGTGCAGAAACTTTATGTTTGTATTGAAAAGGATAAATGTCTAGAAGACATCATATCTAAACTTCCCCAAAACATGTTTTTTGCTACTATAACTAAATATGCTACTATAGAAAAGCTGCATGAATACTTACAGCAATTGTCAAATTTGTTTTGAGTTCAATAGGAAAAGACATACATAAAATAAAAGTATTTACCCATGAAGAATAAAAACATGCCTAACTATAGTTTCCATTTCTACCACAAGCTACAAATGCATAATTTTCATCTAAATCGCTAATCACTTACTCTAAACCAAACTTCAGATCCATCCACACGAGTGACTCATCTCCTTCTTCATGCCAGCACATAATTCAAAATTTTCTCTTTGGATACATGCAGTTACATTTCTGCAACTTTCCATGCATCCCTAAAAGTGCTATTTTATTTAAGCATGCTTGGCTTCTGTGGAGCCGTAGCTCAATAAATAAAGAAGTTACTGGGTTTCATACTCTTTTTCAAAAAAGAGGAGTTCAATAACTTGGATGAGTAATACACAGTAAACATGATAAGTTCTCATTGGGATTCTAAATTGGATGCTTGCATTTAAGCATTTAAAAAGTTATTTAAGGCCTCTAGGTAAACTGTCGCCCTTCCAAAGCCACTAGAGATTCTAGTTATTTTGCAGTACTATGTAAATCAGATCAATAATTTAGGAGCTCAGATAGAAATATATAAGCTAAAATCATAGAACGTATTCATGAAAAACTAGATTGTCAGCATCCTTTACATGCTTACAATAATAAATAATTTTTAGAAAGTTATGGAACGCTTTTATCAACTGTGAATGAGACAATCTGGTGCTGTTTCTCCAGGTCATTCAGTGAAGGAAATTATGGTCATTTTAGTTACAGTGTTTCCTTCAGTATATTAACTAATATATATCAAAGTTGTTGAGTGAAATAAATGTGTAACACCGTAGATTGTCTTTCGCTCATTGGCTTCAGCTGCTTCACAAGTATTTGTCATCAAATTACTTTTTATCCTCATTTAGATAAATCAAACATTGATTTGCTATCTGCCTGTCTGGACAGGTTTTCTTGTGTCTACCACTTCTTACAGCTCTTTTCTGAATGCATGTGTATTTCCAGTGTTTTTCACACATACAGCCAGAATACTTTCACCAGGACTAGAGACAGCAACAACACAGAGAGTTGTCCCATGGAGAGCTGTCCACAGAGGGCTGGCTGCAGAGAGTTGTGCTAGACCTGAGATGTCACTATTGTGGTTATAACACTGGGATTATAAATCTCTGTGTAACACATTTAAAATTCTGATGACCTCGGTCCTTCAGTTGACCATGTCTAGAAGCCTTCAGTAGATACCAATATATGCACAGTATCAGGACCTGAAATGTTAAAGTTATCAGGAGCGGTAATCAGGTGATGCTTTAGAGAAGCAGCTGTTCCCCAGGTCCTTAAAGTGTCAAAGAAGTGTGAGTTTTATAGCTTTTCTATTCTGTATCCTTCTGCACAGAATAATTAGGGAAGCAACAATCCAATCAGTCACACTCTTCAGTAAAAGGCAAAATGTACTTCCTGATTGATTCTACTCTTATCATCCTCCCAAAACAATTGTGGCCTTAGATATTCTGCAAGTTTGAAATTGATATCAAAGCTTAGCGCATATAAGCATTAGTTCTTATCTCTTTCTTGTCCAGTTTTGATTATATGGCAGTATTATACATCTCTTCTAGTATCCTAATCAGTACATACATATAGCTGATTTTAGTGCTAACTTTTGCCTTTTTTTTCCTCAGAAGGGCTATTCTGCTCTTCACACTTTTCTAAAGCATTTTGGACTACCCCTTTACTGAATGCATTATCGCTCTCATTTTCTGATGAGTACTTTTTATATACATTTTATCCCAGTTTCCTTCATGCAAACTTTTACTTTTTTTTCATTTTTATATTTCCTTCCTCTGGAGGAATAAATTCCACAATTTGGAAAAATAATTAAAAAAAATTAAAAAATTAAAAAAAGTCCTGGCTAGTACTGATTAGTAAATGAAAAAAAAAAAATTAAAATTTATGATAGCCTTTGCATATCCACAACATTTTTTCCCGATTCACAGATGTATTTTTACAATATTGCTTTAAAATTAAGAAGTTTCTGTGTCATTGTCCATGTTAAACAGTGTATAATTCCATTCTTTGACTTCACTAAATCCTCGCTGTCTTTTTTTTTTTTGCTTTATGAATAGCAAAAAAAGATCCTATTTTTCGATTCTTTATATTATGGGTAGGCTTTTTTATTATTCAGCTTTTGATCTACATGAATCCCACAAAATTTTAGGGATTTAGGAGGGTCCTTAGATTAAAGCCATAAAGTTACCAAGTTAAGGCCCATTTTTATAGCCAGTGTAGGGGGAACAGCAAGAGAGAACTAAGATCAATCCTGATCATTTAAACCCGAATAGTCTATGTGTGTCTGTTCCTCTTTCTGCTGACTTTGTGTGTGAATTGACCTTGGCTGGATGCCAGGTGCCCACCAAAGCCACTCTATCACTTCCCATTCTCAAGTGGAGAGGGAGAGAAAAATACAGTGATAGGCTTGTGGGTCAAGATCAGGACCGGGAAAGAAGACTCACCAATTACCATCATGGGCAAAACAGAAGTGACTCAGGGAATTAATTTAATTTATTTCCAATGAAAATAGAGTAGGGCAATGAGAGATAAAGTCAAATTTAAAAAAAAAAACATCTTTCTCTCACCTCTCTCTTCTTTCTGGGCTCAAATTATTCCCAACTCTTCTTCCTCCTCTCCTTGAGCAGCACTTAGGGACAAGGAAGGAATAGGCGAGGATCGGCGGCAGGAACGGTAAGTTCTGCAGCCGGGTGCTTGTTCCAGCTGGGCAGCGAATCTCCCCACAGGGGGAAGGCTCAGAAGAGAACCGCGGGTACCCGACTCTCCGCAACCCCCGCAGCGGTCACGTGGGTGTCTGACGAGCAGGGGGCGGTCCCGGCATCGACCGCGGGAGAGTTAAAACGTCTCCCTGGGAGCGCGAGCGACCCGAGCGCGGCTCAACAAAAGAGCGCGGCTCCGCAGTTTGCTAAGAGCGGAGAACCGGCGCGCGGCACGGCAGTTCGCACAGTCAGGGCGAACAGGCAAGGAGCAGCCACCTCGTTAGTTTGTCTCTCAGGTGATCTCTTTTTTATCTCGACTAAAGCTGATAATGGTTTATAAAAGAGAGACAGCTGTCACAGGTCTCTGTGTACAGACTGTTTGAACCTGGCAGCATTAGCTCCAGAGGACAGTGTGAGAGGCACCTGTGTGCGATGTGAGCAGGTGAATGATTTGCTGTGCATGGTAGCAGAGCTCAAGGAAGAGCTAGAAAGACTATGGAGTATCAGAGAATGTGAGAGGGAAATTGACTGGTGGAGTCAAACCCTTTTGATCTCTAAGGAAATTCGGCAGGAGAGTGTGAACCCCTACCCCTCCTGCCACCAGGCAGATGGAGCTAACAGAGAAGATGGAGAGGAATGGAAACAGGTCCCTGATTGGAGGGGAAAAAACTCCCTCTGAACTCCCATCACATTGTCAGGTGCCCTTAAAGAACAAATATGAGGCCCTAGACTCAGATAGTCAAATAGAGGTCAGCTACGAGGGAGATCTGTCTGGAGGGCCCTCCTCTTGTTGCACCCTGTCTTCCAGACAGATAAAAACAACAGCTGTAAGAAAGAAAAGAAAGGTAGTTGTAGTTGGTGACTCCCTTTTGAAGGGAACTGAGGGCCCTATATGTAGGCTGGCCCCAACCCAAAGAGAGGTTTGTTGTCTTCCTGGGTGGGGGACATTGCTAGGCAACTTCCTGAGCTAATTCAGACCTCAGATTATTATCCGCTGTTGGTAATCCAGGCTGGCAGTGATGATATTAATAGGAGAAGTGCCAGGGTAATCAAAAAGGATTTCAGGGCACTGGATAGATCAGTCCATGGGAAGGTGCACAGGTAGTATTTGCTTTGGTTCCTGTAATCTTGAATCAAATGGGCTTCATCTGTCTAGGCAGGGCAAAAGGGCTGTTGCCCCCAAGTTAGCAGGGCTTATCAGGAGAGCTTTAAACTAGGTCTGAAGAGGGAGGGGATTGATTCCAGGCTCTCCAAAGTTCAGCCCAGGGGTGAAAAGACTGAATTAAAAGTAAAATCAGCAGCCCAGCTGAAGTGCGTGTACACTAATGCACGCAGTCTGGGCAATAAACAGGAGGAGCTGGAAGCCATCATGCAGCAGGAAAGCTATGACGTAGTTACCATTACAGAAACGTGGTGGGACGACTCACATGACTGGAGTGCTGTCGTAAGTGGCTACAAGCTCTTCAGAAAGGACAGGCAGGGTAGGAGAGGTGGAGGGGTGCCTCTGTATGTTAGAGAGTCTTTTGACTCTGTAGAACTTGAGGTCACCAACAATAGGATTGAGTGCTTGTGGACCCGAATCTGGGGGAAAGCCAACAAGACTGACATCCTGGTAGGAGTCTGTTATAGACCACCCAACCAGGATGATGAAGGGGACGAGTTATTCTACAAGCAGCTGGCAGATGTCTCAAAATCGCCAGCCCTTGTTCTTGTGGGTGGCTTCAACCTGCCGGATATCTGCCGGGAGCTCAACACAGCATAGAAGAGGCAGTCTAGGAGATTCTTAGAGTGTATGGAGGGTAATTTCCTGCTCCAGCAGGTAAATGAACCTACCAGGAGTGGGGCCCCACTAGATCTGCTGTTTGCAAACAGAGAGGGACTGGTAAGAGATGTAGTGGTCGGAGGCCAACTGGGGCACAGTGACCATGAAATAATACAGTTTTCAATATTCAGGGATGTAAGGAGGACTGCCAATCAAACCTCTATGCTGGACTTCCAGAGGGCAGATTTTGACCTGTTCAGAAGACTGGTCCAGAGCACACCCTGGGACATACTCCTCAAAACCAGGGGTGTACAGGAGGGATGGATGTTCTTCAAGGAAAAAGTCTTGAGTGCACAGGAACAGGCTATACCAGTTAGCCAAAAGGCAAGCTGGCGGGGAAGACGACCACCTTGGTTGAATAGGGAGATACTGAAGGAAATCAGAGATAAAAACGAGAGCCTACTGACTGTGGAAGGCAGGGCTGGCTACTCAGGAAGAGTATAGGACAATAGTTAGAACATGCAGAAGGAAAATCAGAGAAACAAAAGCGCAATTTGAAATTAATTTGGCTACTTCTGTTAAGGATAACAAAAAGCACTTCTACAAATATATTAATAACAAAAGGAGGGGCAAAGAAAACCTCCATTCTTTGTTGGACTTTGGGGAAAACATAGTTACCAGGGATGAGGAGAAGGCTGAGGTACTCAACACCTACTTTCCCTCAGTCTTCACCGGTAGGAGAGGTGGCCCTCACAATGACTGGCCTCCGGAGCTCACAGATAGAGACAGGAAACCAAATGGCTCCCCTGTGTTCCAGGTGGAAACAGTCTATGAATTACTGAGCCACCTGGATCCACACAAATCTCTGAGACCTGCTGGATTCCATCCTAGGGTGATGAGGGAGTTGGCAGAAGAGATTGCCAAGCCACTCTCTGTCATCTACCAACAGTCCTGGCTCTCTGGAGTTGTCCCAGATGACTGGAAGTTGGCAAATGTCACGCCAATTCACAAAAAGGTCTGCAAGGAGGACCTGGGCAACTATAGTCCTGTCAGCCTGACCTCAGTGCCTGGCAAGGTTATGGAACATATCATCCTGAGTGCAATCACACAACACCTTCAGGATGGACATGGGATCTGACCCAGCCAGCACAACTTTGTGAGGAGCAGGTCCTGTCTGACTAACCTGATTTCCTTTTATGATCTGTTAACCCGCCTGATGGATGAAGGGAAGCCTGTGGATGTAGTCTACCTGGACTTGAGCAAAGCCTTTGACACTGTCTCCCATGGCATAGTCCTGGCTATACCGGTAGCCCATGGCTTGGACAGGTGCACTCTCAGCTGGGTTAAGAACTGGCTGGATGGCCAGGCCCAGAGAGTGCTGGTGAACAGGACTGCATCCAGCTGGAGGCCGGTCACCAGTGGTGTCCCTCAGGGATCGCTGTTGGGTCCAGTTCTGTTTAACATCTTCATCGATGATTTAGATGAGGGGATTGAGTCCATCATAAGTAAATTTGCAGATGACACCAAGCTGGGAGGGAGTGTCGACCTGCCGGAAGGCAGGAGGGCTCTGCAGAGGGACCTTGATAGGCTGGAGAGATGGGCTGAGTCCAAAGGGATGAAGTTCAACAAGGCCAAGTGCCGGGTCCTGCACTTTGGCCACAACAACCCCATGCAGTGCTACAGGCTGGGAACAGAGTGGCTGGAGAGCTGTCAGGTGGAAAGGGACCTGCGAGTACTCATTGACAGGAGGCTAAACATGAGCCAGCAGTGTGCCCAGGTGGCCAAGAAGGCCAATGGCATCCTGGCCTGCATCAAGAATGGTGTGGCCAGCAGGGTGAGGAAAGTGATCCTTCCCCTGTACTCAGCATTGGTGAGGCCACACCCTGAGTACTGTGTTCAGTTCTGGGCTCCTCAGTTCAAGAAAGATATTGAGGTTCTGGAGCGGGTCCAGAGAAGAGCAGCAAAACTGGTGAAGGGACTTGAGCACAAGTCCTATGAAGAGAGGCTGAGGGAGCTGGGGTTGTTTAGCGTGGAGAAGAGGAGGCTCAGGGGTGACCTCATCACTCTCTACAACCATCTGAAAGGAGGTTGTAGTCAGGTGGGGGTTGGTCCCATCTCCCAGGAAACCAGCAACAGAACAAGAGGGCATGAGCTTAGACTCTGCCAGGGAAGGTTTAGGCTGGATATCAGAAAAAAGTTCTTCACAGAGCATTGGAATGGCCTGCCCAGAGATGTGGTGGATTCATCATCCCCGGAGGTTTTTAAAATAAGACTGCATGTGGCACTTAGTGCCATGATCTAGTAATCATGATAGTGTTGGATTAAAGGTTGGGCTTGATGATCTTGGAGGTCTCTTCCAACCCAGATAATTCTGTGATTCTATGATTCTGTGAGTTCCAGTCAGTTCATCACCTTGTTCTTCTGCTCATGACTCCACATACTCTTCCCCTCTTCTTACACAGGTCCTTCCCTCAGGAGACAGTCCTCCAGAAACTGTTTCAGTGTGGATCCTTCCCACAGGATGCAGCTCTTCATGACCTGCTCCAGCATGGGTCCCCTTTGGGTCATAAGTCCTGCCAGAAAACCGGCTTCAACATGGACTCTCCTTAGGGTCAGAGACTCCTTCAAGTGCATCCACCTGCTCTGGCATGGTGTCCTGCATGGGCTGCAGGTGGATATCTACTCTACAATGGACCTCCATAGACTGCAGGGGAACAGCCTGCTTCACCAAGGTCTTCACCACAGGCTGCAGGATAATCTCTGCTTCAAAGCCTGGAGCACCTCTTCCTCCTTCTTCAATGACCTTAGTGTCTTAAAGGGCTGTTTCTCTTACATATTCTCATTCTTCTCCCTGACTTCTCACTGCTGTTGTGCGGTAGTTTCTTTCTCTTTCTTAATTATGCTATCACAGAGGCGCTACCACAATCACCAATGGGCTCAGCCTTAGCCAGCATTGGGTCCACCTTGGAAGCAGCTGGCATTATCTCTATTGGACATGGGAGAAACTTCTGGCATCTTCTCATAGAAGCCACCCCTGCAGCCCCCTCACTGTTAAAAACCTTGCAATACAAACCCAAAGCACTATGTAGGAAAAGTATGCAGCCTAACTAGAATGTTATTTTAAGTACATAATTTAGAAGTCTAAATTTAGATGGGCTAAAGTTTGGTTAGCGCAATTACCTTTACATGAAAATTGTACTGTTGTTAGAATTGTTAGTGGTAAAACCAAAGAATATTGATATTTACTTCTAAATTGCATAAAAAAGTTACCCTCCTTGCACAGAAATTCACTTTTCAATAATTTTTATTAAAGCATGTAATTAGAATCAGGATTCTCATAACATGAAAGGAGTGATACTTAACTTTCATGTCATTTATCACTAAAAGCTTCTTCAATCTTCTAGAATATATTTTTAAATGCCATTAGGTGCATAAGACATACATATATAACATATTATGTTACTATACCTGGGTATTTTTCCAGAGCTACAGACAAGTTGGCGACGAGTAAGTGTTGGTGTTGGGTCATAGGTTGGACTCAATGATGTCAAAGATCTTTTCAAACCTTGTGATACTGTGACGCCATGCACAGAGTATATACCCACAGTTATAATTGTAAAGGTAAGAAAGAGTTCCAGTCAGCTCTATTGCCACAGCAAAGATCTCTTTTTTCTACCTTTGTAATCAGTGCAAAGCAGACAACATCCTTTTTTTCTGTTTAGATTGGTCTAAAAATCTTTTAGATTTAGTTTTACCGTATCTGATACCTGGTATCTTTGTGCTATGCACATTTCCTGAGCATCGATGAGCTTGAAGCTGGTTAAATCCCATAGAAATTAGAGGAGAAACAAGATATGAAGACATAAAAGCCTTTCTAATTCATAGGATATCAGAGTTGAAGGAGATATGTTGGGTTTTGGTGGTTTTTTTATCACTGATTCCTTAAATCCAATTTCAATATTTAATTATTCATTTTATTGCACAAATAGACAAACACTGATCTCAGCAAGAAAGGAGATAAGTCCCCTGGGGCTTTTACAATTATTTGACATAAGAATTGGGTCATGCTCCTAATGGTTCTCATCTCTAGTCTTTTAAATTATCTGCCTAATAAACTCTATGAGATGTGGCTTCCCAGGAAGTACAAGGAGGAACACATTCCTCTCTGTTGCCAAAGAGAACTGTACAGTGAAAGTTTCAATTTGCATTCTAATCTTTTTTAACTAGAACTGAAAAAACTGCCATATGAGAGAGTATTAATTCAATTAATAATTTAATTGAACTTAAGTGTGCATTATTTTAACTCTACCAATATTTCTTCAGTTCATTACCTTCTCTTCTAAACTTTTTTTTCTTTAAATCACTCCTATGCATTAAACAAAGATTGTCTTCACTCATGCCTAGGCTGTGAAATAAATTCACTTTCTGGTTAATTCAAAATTCTGATTCCTTGGATTCTCTTCCAACAGTTTTCTAAGAATTCACTCACTAACACTCTCTTTTCCAGAGTGATCTAAATAGTTCTTTTGCAGGATGAAAACAAAGCACAGTTCAAAGGAGAATGCACTCCAGAGACCATTCTCAAGAACAGGAATGACAAAATAGGTGGACAAAAACTGTAACGCTTCATCTCACACCATCCTACAACAGTGCAGAAGATTTTTGTATCCTGAAATAGCCACTCCTATCCCTCATGCTACACTTCTTGAAAGTGCAATGCATACTTTCCATTTCATATCATAAAAACACAATTCTGATAGGCCAAAAGATAATTTTACTTTTTTTTCAAGTACTTTTAATGGAAAAAAAATCACGAGCACACACATTAATTAATCGGGACCTTAGGCCAGAATGGTACAACACGGGGCCTAAACAAGACTGAGAACCAAAAGTTGTATAACACAGATATGATTAATCTCTTCTGGACAGTGTTAATCCTGTACAGAGAGTGGGTGGGCCACACTAATCCAGACAGTTTCTGGTAGTTAAAGTCACAGCTGCCTCACAGTATCAAAGTATCACAAGGTTGGAAAGGACCTCTGAGATCATCGAGTCCAACCTATAACCCAATACTAACACCAACACTAACACCAACCATCATCTAAACCATGGCACTCAGTGCCTCATCCAATCTCCACTTAAACACTTCCAGGGTCTGCGACTCCACCACCTCCTTGGGCAGTGCATTCCAATGGCCAATCACCCTTTCAGTGAAGAACTTTTTCCTAACATCAAGTCTAAACTTTCCCTGACGAAGCTTGAGTCCATGCCCTCTAGTTCTGTCACTGGTCACCTGAGAGAAGAGACCAACCCCTGCCCGACTACAGTGTCCTTTTAGGTAGTTGTAGAGAGCAATGAGGTCTCCCCTGAGCCTCTTCTTCTTCAGATTAAACATCCCCAGCTCCCTCAGATGCTCATCATAGGGCCTGTGCTCCAGCCCCTTCACCATCTTCGTTGCCCTCTTCTGGACACACTCCAGCATCCTGACATTTTCCCAAACTGGGGGGCCCAGAACTGTACACAATATTCAAGATGAGGCCTAACCAGTGCCGAGTACAGGGGGACGATAACTTCTCTGGTCCTGCTCGCCACTCTATTCCTGATGCAGGCCAGAATGCCATTGGCTTTCTTAGCCACCTGGGCACACTGCTGGCTCATGTTGAGCTTCCTGTCAACCAGCACTCCCAGGTTCCTTTCTGCCTGACTACTCTCCAGCCACTCTGTCCCCAGATCTGGCCTCAAATCATATCCAGATTCCTTTACCCCTTTAGGAAATCCAAATAATTTAACGCTAAATGACTAACAAGTGGACCAAGTATTCCCTTCTGTTATTATTACGCTGAATTGGGCAACAATTTTCACCAAAGCTAATAAATAATTACAATGAGTAATGAGTGGGAGAGGAGGTATGCACTCTTCCAGATGAGATGCAAAAGGAAAAGTCTTTATATTAGTGAATTTAATTCCTTCAGGCTTTGTGGATATAATTCAGCTCCAGATTATAGAAATCTAAAATTTAGTAGCCGTATATAGTCAGCTAAATACATCTTTACATTTCAGTCACTAGGTAGACTAGGGACTTTATTTACTACCACTCGTGGGCATTCAGTGCCTGTTCATATACTCTGGGGAATGAAAGATACATACGTGGCTGGCAGATGCCATGGTTAACAGATGCAACACAGAACCAACGCTAGACCTATTGTTCTGAAGATGTGGCTAGAGAGCCGTTAGGAAGATATCCTGGGGCACATGAAAGAGTATTGGATGCATATGTTCAGGTAAGTGAATTCAGCCCTTTATTTCCAATTACTAGAAGACCTTAAACACGTGACTTAGATGTAAGGGTTTGTGTGCACCTCTTATTTTAGTATCTTAATTTGGAGATGAATCCTGCTCTGGTCATCTACGGTCTGAAGTTGTTCTGAAACACCTAGTGCTTGTTCCATTTCCATAAACATGGGCCTCTAGATTAATTTCAGACATCTATGCTACCCAAGACATCCACAAAAGACTGGCAGATAAAATGCCTAACCTAAGGGAGTGCAAAGCCTTTCTGGGCAAAAACACATAAGCTAGGATGAGTGAAATGACACCAGATACAGATTGCATCTATTGGCAGAATGAGATCTTAAAAAGAACAATGGGAACGTTGCTAATAACAACTGGCAGGATTCATCTAAGTTTTGGGTAGCTTAAGTTCAGTCAGTGGATACTACACCAAGTGACTGTCATAGATTCTGTAAGATTTTTTTATAGCAATAGCATTGTGCTAATGGAATTTTAATTCCCTAAATTGCAACCTGTACACCTAAAAGCCCTCTGGGCATTCTATTTAACACAACTGCTTTTCAGTTTCTTCCCTGACTTGTTTAGTAATTATCTTGCATACCTTATTTAGCCAGCTGTAGATATCACATTACTGAATTTCAGTATCAGCTACAGTATTTCTACATAGTCTTTATGTGTCTCAAAGGGGTGCTGTGAAAGATAACTAATATATTTGAAATATTTGGGAAAAAAAATGGAAATCAGTGCATAAAACTAAATAAAATAAAAGGTACTTGAGAAAAACAGATGGATAGCAGCACTAAGACTGACACTAATAGTGGAATAATTAGTCCTATTGTAGATAAACAGACATACTATAAATAACTGTAACAACTCTCCAAGCAAACACTTTCAAAATAGAAAGGTTTTTTTCATTCTATTTGGATTAAAATAATAAAAAAAAAAAAACGTTCTTAATAAAAAGGAAGGTTTTCCATAGTATGGTTTCCATCAGTGTAACTAAATTTCCTTTAAAATTATCTACAAGAAACCAGTGTAACTCCCATATGCAATATGCTGCCCAGGGAGGTGGTTGAATCACCATCCCTGGAGGTATTTAAAAGATGGGTAGATGAAGTGCTACCAGTGTAACTCCCATATGCAACATGCTGCCCAGGGAGGTGGTTGAATCACCATCCCTGGAGGTATTTAAAAGATGGGTAGATGAAGTGCTCAGGGATATGGTTTGACTTGATGATCCCAAAGGTCATTTCCAACCAAGTGATCCCAATATTCTAACAAAGGCCCACTTCTGAATTGAACTGTTATGCCTTTTCCCAGCTTCTCCTATAAGTTCCAATAATAAGTAGAAAAACTACATAATAATTACAAATAATAATTTAAAATTCAAATTTAATTAAAATTATATAATTTGAAGTTGAGCGATATTAAATACAAATGCAAGAACTGTGATGGTATTACCTAGGCAAAAAAAAAAAAGATGTCAAAATCAGGAGAAAATAACGAGTGGTGAGGGATATATGTGCTTAATTAGAAATTCTCACCTCCTTGTGAGGTTTCAAAATATATAAGGCCATAAAAATAAGGACAAAGGGAGATAGAAGTGTTACCATAAGAACTTAAAGTATTCCCTGACTATTAAAATGAGAGTAAGTAATTCTTTCTCTTGTAATCCCTTGGATTTCAGCCAAAAGAATACTGGGGAAAAGTTAGTACAGAACACCAAAACCACACAAATAAACATACTGTAATGAAAACCAACAAGGAGTGAAAAGAGGTGAACTCTTAACTTGCTGATGACCTACATCCATCTCTTTTCCACTCATGCCTTCCTTCTCTATAAAATTGACTCTCCCGTGTTTGTCTGTTTTCTTCAATTTCTTTTCTCATTAGTACCTATGCAAGATACTTCTCCTCACTTAGGTTTTGTTCTACAATTATTCTGCCCAGGCTTTCTCCTCAGTCTGTACCGCACAGTCTCTTAACAGTTTCCCTTCAAATATCCAAATTTGTTGCCATGAATTTCTTCTGCTTTTGCTAATCTCTGTAGAGATACTATTGTCATTCAGAGCAAGTGGAAATAATAGGATGATAGAACAGGAAATTACACAGAAAAAATTGAACCGTCTCATGTAACCTCATCTAGTCCTCCTCTCTGTGGCCTCAGTCTAAAGAGAAAGAAGAAAAAAATCTCGCTGCTGTGAAATGTCTCAGAGGAAATAAAGCACAACTAATACTTGGTTATGTAACACTTTCATTAAGAATTTAATGTATATTATGTGTTCTAATTTAAACATAAATATTTGCAAATAAATTAATGTGTTGAAGAAAATTTTAAGGAATAGAAAATTAAACTTAAAGTACCGTGGAGCCATGAATAACACCAAGTATTTCCAAATTACTTGATATCTCTGTTTGAAACATACTGACAGATTTTAAGCTCATTTATTATTTAAGAGGAAAAAAAACCTGATTGATTTTAACTTACTCATGCTCTCAAAAGGAAATTTGATTTTCAGTAATTAACTTGGAAGTATTTTGTTATAACTGATATAGCTATTACTAGAATGTTGTAGCTTACTCTAAGAAAATTTCTTCAACAGTCATCTTTAAAACAGGTTGCCATGGCTTCCATTTCCCCAAAATAAAAGCAGCTAGTCAACAAGGATTCAAAGAGCACTCTTTCTCAACCATAATTGCTAACACAGAAAATTGCTTTGAATAGTTCTAAGCTTCATATTGTCAATAAATGCACAAGTTTTCTCACATTTCATTTTATATTTATTGCTTTTTTTCTGTAGGCTTACACAAAATGATAAGAAAAATCAATAAGACAAAATCAACTTGAAGATACAGACAATTTCCATTGCAGGAAAAAGCAGCCATGTATGCTTGCCTGAGAGAAGAAATTGGTTCACTGAAAAGAAAAAAAATTAAAAAGCCAATATTATGAAAATGCATGGACAGCAGAAAGCAATGCAGAAGCTCTCACTGCTTTTCCATATTCCTCTAATTAAGGTAATATTCTAAACAAAAGTTCTCAATTGTGATGAAATTAACATTTCACAGTAAATACCATATTGTTTTACATTTCCCTAAGCATCTGTTTCTGGTCTGTTCTAGAGATCTAGACAACCTAGACGTTTAGTCTGAAACAGTTAAATTATTCTATTATTCTTACGGCTAAGTACTCAGAAGTCAAGAAGTACAGTCCATCTATTGTGCCAGCAACTTCATATGAGAATGGTTGAAATGGAAGAGTAAATCGGCAGATGTTGTTACACGGGATAGATGAGGGAATTCAGGAGGAAAGTGAGGACCATTCAATTGCATTTAGAAGGCAAAGAGCATAGAAAATTGCCTATGAAGTTGCACACAATGGCTCAGATCAAAAAGTTGTCTGTTACGTATTTCTTCTGCTGAAAACAGATGAATTTTGCTATGACATGGAATTGTATTACTCTCAGGCACAGACTATAAAAAGCAGATAAGATTATTTTAAAATGTGCTTTAATTTCTGTATGACTCTGACATTTCATTTACCTGTTCCTTACAGTCTGCAATATTTAAGTACAGATCTGTTTATAGAGCTTTGTTGTACTTTTCCACAACATTATTCTCCTGCTAGATCTATAATTAACCTTTTGTTTAGCAATAGCAATTATAATTAAATTAGCTGGACTATATATTTCATGCTAAGCCTGCAGCTGTTGACTTCATTTCAGTATGAATATAACCAGGGTACAGAAACAGATTTTCCCCTATATCATTTTATTAACATTGTTATAGGCGTCTCTTTAAAACTACAATCTTAATGAACTTAAATTAACTTTTAATTTGATCAACTGATTTTGTCATTAATAGACTACAGATGTTGTGGCTCCCTGTGAAACATCAAACATTTAAGGAATTAAATGGAACATAATTTTAATTTATTCCTATATACCAAGATGATATTTAGTTCATTCTGCTTTTATACATGTTAAATACACTTCTTGTTTTCTAATTTCTTATAATTTCTTGTGTTTTCTTTTTCACTTTTAGCATTCTTGACACTCACCTTTTTCACAGATTTGTTCAAATGTCTGTTATTAAGACTGTGCCGCATAACTATCCAGCAAGTTTATCTGCTGAATATTCTGTTCTGTTGCATTAGATAACACTTCTTACAGGAGTCTTCAGTTCAAATCTGTTCTATTTTATATCGCCTCAGCTGTCACTCATAGCTTCTGTCCTTTAGCGTCACCTACATACTTGCTTTTTCCCATTCCATTTTTTTGAATGCAATATCTGGTTTGAATGAGCCCATTAATTCATTATTAACATTTTTTTAATACGGTTTTATATCCCACTCACCAGGGGATACCATAACCCCTTCAAGCATCGGTCTGGTTGTTGCATAACAGGAAACTAAGAAATATGCAGATTTACTGCCAATTACAAAATTTGTATTCAATACTGATAATACAGATGAAGTTCTTGAAATCCCCCATATCCCTGGGCTAGAGGACCAAGACTGTGAAAATGATGAACTCCCAATAAACCCTAAACATGTGCACAATTTACTGCTCCAGCTGGATACCTGTAAATTGATGGGGCCTGATGGGATTCGTCCAAGGATACTCAAAGAGCTGGCTGATGTCATAGCAAGATCTCTCTCAATGTTTTTTCAATGCTCTTGGGAATCTGGAAAGGTACAAGTCAACTGTAAGCTGACAAATGGTGTCCCAGTCTTCAAGAGGGGCAGCAGGGATTACCCCAGTAACTACAAGCCTATCAGTCTTGCTTCAGTGCCTGGGAAGATTATGGAGAAGATTATACCAGTAGCTACTGGGAAACGCCTGAAAGACAACACAGTCATTGGTCCCAACCAACACAGGTTTATAAAGGGAAGATCTTGCCTTACAAACTTAATTTCCTTCTATGACAGGGTTACCTACCTAGCTGACCAAAGGAAAACCAGTTGATGTAATTTTTCTGGATTTCAGCAAGGCCTTTGATAGTGTCTCTCCTAGTATCCTAAAAAAAATGCCTAGCATACAGCTGGATAAACACATAATGCAGTGGCTGAACAGCTGGCTGATGACTCAGAGGGTTATAGTGAACGGGGCTATATCAGGCTGGTGACCAATCACTAACTGGATTCCGCAAGGATCCATCTTAGGGCTAGTACCCTTTAATATATTGATAAATGATCTGGATGCAGGACTCAAAGATTTACTAATCAAGTTCGCCAATGACATGAAACTGGGGGGTGCTGTTGACACTCCTGAGGGCAAAGAAGACCTGCCAAGGGATCTAGACAAATTGGAGAGCCAGGTAATTGCCAGCTACATGAAGTTTAACAAGGGCAAGTGCTACCACCTTCTTCTGGTGTGTAACGTTGTTAGCTTTCCAGTTCTTCAAGCCATTTCAAGTCATGCAACAGTCATCTACCTTATTCTTCTTGCCATGATGAATTTCTTATAATTAAGCCTCTTGCGTAACTGAACTTTCACTGAGACCAGTCCTCATTTATTAACAAGAAAGCATGGAATTTATCTCACTAAATAGTAAGAAACACATTTTGAGGGGTAATTCATCTCATAATAGTATAGAAATCTGGAGTAGGTTAGAATACTTCTATTTCTCCCATTCAGTACAAAGGGACAATACATGGTACTAGAATTCCTTGAAAATATTCTATTTCAGCTAATTCCACATTACTATCTACCTGCTGGAAACTCTTCCATTGCAATCACTGGAGAGAAACAGATGTGTTCATAGGCTAGTTCACCCGTCCTGTCTCAGTGTCATGGTTTAGCCCAGACCCAGCTAATTTCAACTGCTAAAACTATGCAGTTGGGCTCTCAGTTCCCTTTCCCCCAACCCCCAGGGGAAGGGGAGAGGAAAAATGAGAGGAAAATCCTTGCAGGTTGGAAACTAAAACTACAGTTTAAAGAAATTATAATCATAATAATAATAATAATAATTAGAAAGCAATTAAATATATACTAATATATGAGATTGTGCCCCCATCCCACCCCTTGATGACTATATGTCACCTCAAATAATGTAGAGCAGACACAAGGGAAAGGTCCATGGCTAGGAAGGAGTTGAACTCAGGAACTGGATTCAAGAACATGCAGATCTGGAATCAGGAGCAGCCAGACGAGGTCCTTACTAGACGTCATTCAACGCAGAAGAGAGCAACACACTCATGATCTCTCAATTTTATACCAAATATGATGTATATAGGAAGTAAAAATCTGTCAGTCAGTTTGGGGTCACTTGTCCTGTCCACCCCTCCCTGTATGTGTGGCCTTTCTTCGCTACTTTGAGGTTGGCCTTGGTTACTGGAGGAATAATTATTAACATTGGCCTTTCTGCATACCAATGTTCCATGTTATCAGTTCTAGAAAGAAACTGTCTAAAAAGCATAAATTAGCTTTTAGGAATATGAAGTTACTTTAGACTGAGTTGACTCTAATTTAACTCAAATCACAACACTCAGCTTTTTGTCTTATGAGAAAATGAATCGCCCTCTAATTTCTCTCTTTTAACAGTGAAACAAAACCGAGAACTCTTGGGTTAAGATTATACTCTGTCAATACTCAGAGTTCAGAGCTTTAAAAGCAGGACAGCAATTGATATCTCAATTCCTTCTTCTAAAAGGTAATTTATTTCTTCCAAAATATTGCAGAAACAGCCAGAAGTATGATTTTAATTTTGTTCCTTAGTCCTAAAACATATATTCTCCTCTTTTCATTGATGTACACACAAGCACACATATATACAGACCTTTGATTAACTATATAATCTACCATAAAAGCAAGGACTTGAACGTGGAAATTGCACTCTAATTGTTTCACGAAAATGCTCCATGAAAAGTAAAATAACCTTGCCAAGATGCATCAAAATAGATTTATAACAGAATGTATTATGAACTAACAGGATGCTATCCTGGATAAAGTAGGTTTAACCAACCATAGCTCAAACACGAACCTGCATTCCAGACCCTGCAATTTTAAGTCCAAGTACGTTATGTACCAAACAGACCAATGGCTCAGAACAAAGCACAAAATCTGAATGCAAAAAGGACTGTGTTGGATGCTGCTGTAGTTGTTCTTATTACTGGAATGTCCACTTGTCTCTTTTCACTCTCTTATCAAAAGCCTGTTTCATTAGTATCTGAGACCACGGAACAGATCTAACTTGACAGATAAGATACATAAAAAAGCAGGCTATAGATATTATAGCAGAGACTGACATATTCTAGAGTACTAGATGTAAAATATTTCTGGTATACTGAGATACAGGTATCAAGGATCTCTGTACTGTAGCAATAAACATTTTCAGAGTCGAAAGCTAATGGAGGCTGGGATGCAGGTGTTAGCAGTTTTGGATTAGGAAAACATGTAGGGACAGTTAAATGCAAGTCCCCATGTGGATCTAGCCAGTAGGCACTTTTTAGTTTGTAACACATCGAGGCAATTAGCTTTGATCTGTATTGACTAACAGTTTATCCATTTCCACCCAAAATACTCCACAGAAGGACCAATTCCTTTTGAAGACAAACACAAATGTTTACTGACAGGTAGGCAGGCCAGGGTCAGTTTCTGAAATCTTTCTAAAAACATTGAAATAACTCAAGCCCTCATCTAGATACTTAAGAAAGTACCAACATGAGTACAAAATCATGTCAGCATAGAAAAATTTATTTGTAATTACAATTCACATATCAAACACTTTAAGATACTGGTTCATTTCCTAGTTCAGTGCCATATTCTGGTTCAGAACAAAAGTGGTTTACTGGAGCAGCACCACATTCTCCCTGCTGCTTATCTTTGCATTGAAAGACATCATTGGCAAGACTTCCCTCCTCAAGAGAAGTCTATACTTTCTAGACATCACATCACAGGATTTATGCATATCTCACTGAAAAATACGAACTTACACTTTGAAATACTTCATACTACCACTTTCAGTTTAACAGTTCGTTAATACATATAATACTAAATGGCATTCTTAAGTTCAAAGTTTGCTCCAAATATGCTATTAAACGTTATTTAGAATTGTACAATGGTCCTGTAGCTTGATGCAATTATTCCTGGCTTACATCAGAAGTCAGTGTAGTGTAACAAGCGAGGAGAACCATGCAATAGACTCAATGTGAGTGGTAAAGCAAGTTGTGGTTTATTGCAAAGTTCATTCACGACTATACCATAACCCATGTCTACTTAACTCATGTCTACTTGTCTAACAATCATTGGCTTGTCTAACAATCATTGCCCATTACATACACTTGTCTTATAGTCATTGTCTTGGCTCCAAAAGCCCTATAATTATTAACTTAACTCTAAAAGTTACACTATCATGCCCCTCTTGCAATCATTGGCTGAGCTCTAAAGGTATATTTGCATGTTCCTCCTACTTGCTCCTCCTACTTGCAGCTACTGCTATATGCTCGGATCTGGGTCTCATCCTAGCCTACTTCCCTAAGTTGTTTATCTGTACAGTCGCAAGGTCTTCTTGACCGTCTCTTGGGGATTTTCTCACTGCCTCCCTCCTTGTCAGCGTGACTCGGCAAAGTCCTAAGTACTTTTTCATCACAGTCCAGCTCAGTTGATTTCTGTCAGGGCCGATTCACAGAGCTCCTCCTTTGATCCATGTCCACACTCCCGCAACCGTTCTCCAACAGTCTAGGACTCCAAAAGGCCAAGAGGACAAAACCCTACTATTGGTAATTTCTTCAAAATATAAATGAGCAGCACTGTTTGGGGTAAAATCCCTTACTAGCTACTTTTAAGAATAATTACATACAGATAATTAGGACTGCTGTTTGTATAAATACTTCAGTTTAAAATAGCATTTCACACTAATTAACTGCAGTTCAAGCTAAGAATCATTATGGAAAAGAAACTTAGATTTTTATCCAGTAAAAATCACCATGGTCCATTAACATCAGTACAGATAATATTGTAGAGATTGCCAGATTTATAACAGCTAAGAATTTTAATTTTTTTTTTCTTTTCCCTGGAGTGAAATCATGGTTTGAATAGATTTCGGGTCACTACCTAAGGTTACGTTGTTTTCTCTCTGCAGATGAGTTTCACTGTACAATGAAAGTATGCTGACAAAAAAAAAGTGACATTAAACAACCCTCGGGGAAATTGCTTTGTCATGTCACCCAGATTTAATTAGGCAAAACTAGAAGAGGAAAAAAATAATAAGCTTAGCTGACATTGAATGCCATTCATGTATTTCTAAGATTAGAATTCCCTATGAATGGGTACTGAAAAAATTAGAAGTCATCTTACACTTGATTATGATTCAATTCTAAGAAAAGATTTATTCTTTCAATATAATTAACTGAGTAATGAAAATTATATGAATCGATTCCTTGGTGAAAGTGTTTTTCCAGCATACTCCGACTCTTTTGGTTTTGCAGTATCTGTTACCATTTCTGGTTTTTAGTTGGATTCCCCCCAAACAGCCTGATTGAATTCACATTATTACCACTGAAATTCATCAGTGACAATTTTTTAATGATCAATACAATGGTGAACTCTGAGCTTACTATTGCTATTCAGGGACAACACCCCAAACATACAATGTATGGTCCTCTCAAAAGATCAGTTTAGTGTTCAGTAGTAATCAAAAATTATACTGAATTTTAAGAGTTTCTAGGAAAGATGGCAAATAACAGAGAGAAAAGATGCCACCGCAAATTCATAATGGGATACTGCAGGGAATATGATGATCTTATACATTAGAATTAAACTTTTGAAGAAATTATTTGTGAGACCTTTCATCTCTACAATCTGTTCCTCCATTTCTGAAGAAAAACATGTTGTTCTCTTTCAGTCGAATATTACAAACGTAACAAATTTTCATGTTACAAGATTTGGCATAAGGTGCCAGAAGCTAGGACATACTAGAGTATTAGTAAGGGAAGGGCACTCTAGAAGAGTAAATTCTGGAAAATAGATAAGAGGGTTCTATGTGATTTGCCTACAAATACTCCTTTTGTTTTACTATTCCTTTACAAGCAGTACTTAGTGTCATGATTATAGTTCTTGTCTCAGTCTTCCATGCTACTAAGCCAGATGCTGAGATAAATCAGTTTCACTTAAATCACTTAAATCACGGTAGTGTAACAGTATCATTTTCCAATAGGATATGTTTAATGTTATAATGCTACTATATGAGCTGCAAGGCCTTTTAAGAAATAGGTTTTGGTTTTTCATTTAAGTATTTTCAATGCAAAAAAAATAAGGAAATAAGACTTAGTAATTTAAATCTTTAAACTGAATAGTTTCTGCTATAAACTGCAGTAGCTCTTAGACAGATAAGGCAGTAACAGCCATTCTCTTGGTTTCCAAACTGCAAGATAAACATTTTTCAGATGAGTTCTATTACTGGAACTCTCTCAACATATTCAAACACTCGAGGGGTTTTTTTTGTTAATTATCTGTGCTGTGTGCTCCATAGACTTCACATCAAAAAAGTTCCTAAAAAGATTAATGGATACTTTATATAATATTATTTAAGAACATATCCTTCACATTTTTCAATATTTTTTTTTTAAATTCTTATAGGAATCTATTTTTGTAGCTAAGCTAAATATGACCATTTTACTTAGTTATTTCCGTCATTATATTACAACTTTTTTCTGGAGAAAATGAATTATCATGAATTGTACACAAACAAAGTGTATATACCCATTTATAAAATGTGTTGTATCCGTTGTTTTGAAAACTATACCCATATGCTTAGAGAATTTTGCCCCTTTTTTGTCACTACTAATATTATCTGTTGAATCACTTCTGTTAATTTTAAAACCTATGTGAAATTAGTAGCTTTGTAATTGCATAATACTGGCTTGAGACTTGTTAAAGCAGGTGGCAGGTTTGTAAGCTTTCCTTGCAAATTTTGCCATTGCAAGTCCATTCCAAGTGGCAACCTCAGAGGCTTGTTTATGAGCTCAGATTCCAGACTGTCCTCTCTGTTTAAAAATGAAAACAGATCAGAGATTTAGACATGTGCATAGAAAAGAATCCTGTTGACTTGATGCATTTTTGAAGCTAAGTGCATAATTGGGAAGAATGAGCTACATGTCAGTTTAACCAAATTTTATTAATCATCAGGCTTACAGGCTAAGTTGTGTTACGCAGTTTTGAAGAAGATAAATTCTGAAAGTGTGTGAACTGTCTTTGTGACTGAATGAAGGCTTTCAGTTTTTTCCATACTTCCCACATTCTTCATAGATTTAGATGGCTTAGGCTGATAACTTCCGTTTTGGGCAATCCAAGGGCCTGTCTCTTCTGCTAAGTCAAACATGCTCAAGGCTGCAAAACTGGTCAGCTCCAAAAAATGTTTAAAATCTGGATCAGTCCTTTGCTCTGTTCTAGGGTGCTCCAATGACTCTCTTGTTTCCAGGTTTGGCATATCCTGGAGAAACTTCACCCCACATACTGCTTCAAAAGGACAACTTGGTCCAGTTGTGAATACTTTTACCTTCAATAACTCTCCAATGCTACTCCAAAGAGCTTTTTGCCTGAAAACAGACTGTGTGCCTTAATGCCATACCAGATTGCTACATGTTATGTTTATGAACTGAATCCATCCCTTCCAAAATTAAGGAGTGAATTTCAGCTCACATAAATATAGGTGATTATGTTTCTATTATACTCAGTGAAAATGTAAGAAGTGCAGTAGGTGGAAATTCAGGCATATTTATTGCACCCTAAAATAGACTTTCATTATCTGAATCTTTTGCTATCTGAATATCCTTCTGGACTCATGATTATATTTATCAGGCGGTTGTTTCATTTTCATATACATTGAAGTCTAATACCATATGAAACACTTCAAGTTATCCAAAACATCTGCCTTAGACTGACAAACATAAGATATGACCTACAGGAAACCTATGCCTGCAGGTGGGCCCAGCTAAGTAGGGCCCGTAGCTGGGCAGGAAACGGCTGTATGGAGTTGAAGAACAGCTCTGCTGCAGCATCACTGGGACAGGAGCTGATGGTACTATAGCAGTGATATGGGATTCTGGCCATGGGAAAAGTGGTGAAGTCCCATTGGAGGCTGGGTAGGGACAATAAGGCCTGGTCATGCCCTCAAAGTCCTGACAAACTGAATCTTAATTATCAAGTGATAGTAAATGGAACACCATTGTAGATGTTTCCCGTTAGGTTATAGTCATTTATGAGAACTTCCTAAGTGTAAATTTTCAATGTGGTATTTACACATGTTTGAATTTAATTATTTACATTTTCCCCAAATGTAAATAAGAAATAAGCCCAAGAGCACATCTAACTGAAAAAATACAGAGTGAAAAGAGATAATAAGTTTGTAATAGTATCAGATTCTCATTAAAAAAATAAAAAATAATCAGAACATCTCATTCAAGCAAGACTGAGATGGCTAGAAAAGACAACACAACCAAGTAAACCAGGGGAACAGGTTGCCCAGAGAAGTTGTGGATGTGGCGCCCATAGAGGTGTTCAAAGACCAAGTTGAAAGGGGTTTTGGTCTAGCAGAAGGTGTCCTGGCCCATGGCAGGGGTGTTGGAACTAGATGATCTTTATAGTCCTTTCCAGCGCAAAACATTCTATGGTTCTATAATTGTATATGAATAAGTGTTTTACTCAAAACCAAACCCACAGTGTTAATAGTTTTGCATTAACACATTATTCAAATTCTAAACACATCCTTGAGGAGCTGAATAAGTTACTCTGTAACAGCCAAAAAGAATAAATCTTGTTCAGGCACCCATAGACATGACAGAGTTAAGCACGAAGCAATGAATTGCAAATTTTACAGAAACACCCACTATACATACCTGGAGACAATTTATGGTTTAGAGAATACATTAGATGAATTTGAAAGGATTTGGAACCAATTTCTAAAACACATGTGAAGTGATTCACTCAGTTCTAGATGCAACACTTAACTGCTAGCATATGGCTTAACAACTTGTGTAACACATACAGGTGCTGACTGTCTGAGATAAAACAGGTTTTTATTCTACATTCATTTATGACTTACCAGCTCTTTTACCTTTCAGTGTATGGAGAAGTGTTTAACAGAATCCAAAAAAAATAAACGTATAATTATGGATCCTGTCATGTCAAGACCTATTCGTGGCAGTAGTGGATTAGTTGCTAGCTAGAAAAAAATGAATACTGAGAAACTATACTTTATAAATCAGAAGTTTAAAAACATTGCCTTCAGTATGAAGTATTATGGCAGCTATGATTATTTTATGTTATTCCTAGCTACAGCACCTTGACTTTCATAAGGACCTTTTGTTTCTGGAAATCTTTGTGTCTATTTAAATAATGAACATTTTCTGTGCTTCTTTCTGGTTTGGTTCACACAATGTCCATTTAATTTATAATGTATATTTTCCTCTAATTCTGGTACAGGTTTCTTTTCCATTCAGTAATATTCTTTCATGCTACCTGAATTCATTCTGACCTTTCAAAAACTTGGACAACAGATCTGGAAGAATTTATTTCCTTATTAAAACAATACTGTTAACTTAGGGAAAAAAATCATTTCATTTTTGCAGAATCATATTCAGGCGCATTGCGTGCGAAAAAAATGTTTCTGCTATTGTGCTACATCAAGAGTACAGTCTTTTCTCAGGGCTGACAGGGGAGGGAAACTGTAATTTTCTTTAGTATTGCTTGTTCTTCTCTTGATCTCTTAAAACTGCACAGGTTCTTAAATATGTAAGATTACTTGTGTTTGCAGGAACAAACCTTTGTAAAATACAGCTGTAGTGCTTTCTTCAAGCCTTATTCAGTGAGCTGGAAGCCGTTCCCATTAATTATTCCACTAAACCCCAGCTCTTGTCCAGCTAAGGATAAATAAACTGGGAAATATCAACTAATTGGTTATTAGTCTTTACCAGAACCTGTTCTTTCATGTGTTAACCCTTTTAATTTCAGCCCAATCCATCAAACATAACCTATATTTTTCCTATAATTAGTGTTAAACTCTTAAATCTCTCATTCATTTTAAAAATACAAAATAAAGCAAGTAACAACTTATTTTTCCAGACCTTGACTATACAATGGAGATTTCATATTGTAAATATTTTTACTTACCTTTCTACTGCTTCTTTTATCAACTTGAGTATAGTCTCTTTTGATTTTATCAGATTACCAAGTGACAGATTTTTATACCCTAGAAAATTTCTCCTCAGAAACAGCGTGAAGTTTAGCTGGGAGCAAAAGTGCAGGGTCTGTTATCTCTTTGATAAAGCCTTCCTTGATCTCCTTAAATTCACTCCTCCAAGTCTCTGTCCTGAGGTTAAGATCGGCAAACTAAAATTCCATTTCATTGAAATGATTTCTCTCTCACTTCTGACTGCCTGTAAATCCTCTTGTTGCGCTAGTATTGATTAGCATTTCAATAAGTATTTTACCTGACTATCATTCAAAGCCCTGTTTTCAATAATGGGAAAAGATACCACAGAACAGAATAGAATTTCTTCTATATTTAGATTTACTTAGGAGCATGATATTTCTCATCAGCTTGGACCCTGAAAATTGGTGGGTGAAACCCTAAATCATTCAGCTAGCCAGTAGAGAAACAACACAAAATGCCTCTATTTTGCAGTAAGGGGTGAATCGGGATCTTGCTGAGCGCTTTTTCCTACTTCAGAGAGCTGGCACACAGCCAATATTGTTTAGATGGCCAGCAGACCAGTAGACATTGGCACATGGATTTTAGTAAACTAAGCAAAACAAGGAACCATTCTCTAGCCCTGAGGCCAAATGGTGTGGCATGGTCACCTCTGCACAGCATAGAACTTGGCTACAGATCTTCTCTAGGCCTTATGTGGTGCACTGCTGGCAAGGAGACCTGATTGTTGCTTTTTGTTTATTTTTATCAGTTCAAAGTCTCTGGAAAAAATAGGTGATATTGAGATTACATGATACACACACTGAAGATCTGCAGCACAGCATAAAAAAATTAGGGGGGGGGTGAGCATGCTGAGATAGTGCTAGGGAACAAAACTGAGCAGAGGGACCCAAATACAGAACAATGTTGTATCCAGTGCCTCTGAGGATTGTTCTTTGGCATCTACTATCTTCGCATTTGGCTCAGAAAACAAACCAAGAGAATTTTGTTTGGCACAGTCAAAACTGAACCAGTGATGCCACTAAAATATAGTCAAAACAATCACAGGTTAGTGCGGAAAGCCATCTTCTGTTCCTGTTTTATTTTTTTATATAGGCATAGTCAGCAAAGCTTTAGTTGAGGTCACAAAAAGAAGCTGAGAGTTGTCCTATTTGAATTAAGAGAGATAATAAAGTTCTTATGCTAAAGCTAATACAATTATTGTCAATCTAGTTTCAGGCTAAACCAAAGGCTTGTCTCTCTTCATGTGACATAACCAGAAAGACAGATTGGATACACAGAGGTAACTATTGTAGGCATCAGCATGATCGTCTTTCTTCACAGTGTGTAAGCACACAGTTGTTTAAGGCCAAGAGGTCCCACTGGTCCAAGGTATTCTCTTCCTCTTATTCTAATGACAGTGTCTTGCACTCTTTTTTTGTACACTCTGTATGTGAAAAGAGTTTAGGCTGTATCACAAACTCAGATCCACCATCTGCAAGTGTGGTAACCTTAAACAATATAAACCCGTGCAGTGGTGAAACAAAAGTAAGGTACAAACATTTTCCAGGGTTACTACAAGCTCCATCTGGATTTAAAGTATCTGTGAGGATTAGCTGGATGTACCCTTCACTACAAACCAAATGGACAGAATTGAACATGTAATGTCCTCTTCACAGGTTTTAATATGCAGTGTTTGAAAAGACAGTCGATCTTTTGAGCTTCCAGAGCTTTTAGGACTGACACAACAAAGTCAAAAAGTGCTAATCTACACCTCTAATATGTGTTGATTCATCAAATGCAAAGCTGACAGCTGCAGTAGACACGGCCTTTGGTTTCCGTTGCTTTGTCAGGTTTTCAGGGAGATGAGAGATCAGATGACACATAGTATTGTTAATAATTTCTTAGTTCTCTTAAAAGTTCATACCTATTTTTCCGATCTTAAAGTACAGATTCTGCAGATTCTAAAAGCATTCTTTATCACTGTTCAGGTCTTTATCACCAAATGCTTTTCTCTCTGCAGTAACTGCCCTTGTGATTTGAAAAATTAAGTCTTTGCATTAGCTCAGCTTAAAGTAATATCTAACTTTTTTCCTCATTATTTAGTATTCCTAGAAGACTTCTGACTATTGTCTTCCCTCAGACTTCTTAGAATATCTTCCTCTAACATCTCTCTGCTTTATCTCAGCTTGCTTTTCAACATCAGCAAGTAGCACATATTTCAATAACTGTTGGCCCTACTAATTAGAGTGGATTTCTTTTCACTTTGCTCTACCATACCTTTTTTCAATTGTTCTTTAACATTTCTCATTCTCTTTCATAACTTGTAATATTTACTTTCTTTTGTCTATGGCCATACGCAGCTCCTCTAGACTGGCTGTCTTTGTAGTTTTTCCTCCTCTGACAAGGAAGTATTTTGTTTTCATCTGCTTCAATAAGCGCAACTAGTACTGGCAGTTAAAGCAATACCACCAGCAATAATTAATTACAGATTCCTCATGAAGATATTGACCAGATATTGATCTGGTCCCATTTCTTTTAAACATCTTTCCTGTCTGTTGACAGCAGTGCCTTCTTAAGACTGCAGAGGTAAACTGAATTCCTTTCAAGAAGAGCAATTTTTAAATTTCACAAGTTCTTTACCATTTGGTTGTAAGACTGTGAAAGCCTTCCTTTTGTCTAGAAATAATCTTTTGTTGTTTCTTGCTTCTTGTGAACTGCCACTGTTTTGTTACATTGTTCTCCATAGTTTAGACCTGAGGAGGAATTTAGAACTTCTCCTGACCCAAATGACACTTAAATGCAAAGTAAAAAAGCACAATAGAGGTGGCTAAACCCAGGATCTGGAAGACATTCACTGCCTTGGACCCCAGTCTCACAATGTTCCTTATTTCCACACATTTCATCCAAAAGCTGAAATCTAAGTGTATAATTTGGAGACCCTGCTGGAGTCAGGGGGCAGGACCAAATTACTTCCAGAGGTCCCTTCCAACCTCAACCATTCTATGATCTTGTGATATACCTGATTGTTGAGTCTAAGTTTTTATGGCTTGACTCTAAATAAAAGATATTTTAGAGAAGAACCAGTAAAAGACAAAGATCTAGATGACATCAGATAACAAGAAATTAGGGATCTGGACTTTAAAAGCAAACAATACTTCAGAATAAATTTCTGGAACAGAGGTGGATTTTCCCCTAGTTTTCCTTCTGTTGACAATAAATATCTGATGGAACAGAATTCTATTGGAGCTTATGAGTGAGATTTCTGGCCAGTACATGGGCTGTACAATATTGCAAATTGTCCTCTGTATTGTAAAGCTTTCTGAAAGTGACTGGATTCTTTCAGAATCTGTATTTAACTTTTAAGGGTATTTGAATTTGTATTTGTCCAGTCCAATCAGTACCAGCAGGACGTTCCACAAAGCTTCCAAAATATGTCATTCAACTATGACAGATTCTAAGAAGAAAACTGCAGCAGAAGGCATTCAAATCAATGCTAGTATGTAAAAGGAACAAGGTTTCAAAATTATACTTGGTATAATATGGCTAATATGGATTTTTGAAAGCATTTGTATGAGAGGTAGTTCCTCCATCTGGTTCTTATTCTATCTCTCCAAAGAAATCTTACATAAACTGGAAATAAACTGTAATTTTGATTCCCTACTAGCAAAGAATAATCTGCAACACTCTCAAATACTGATAATTTCTGTGCCATTCTTACAAAGTCTGTAAAATGAAATGGTAAAAACACCAGAACTTTAAATGCCTTAGTAATGGGCTTTCATTTTCCTTCCAACAAAAAGTAAGAGTTTCAGATTAAAATATAATAATTGTGATTTTAGTTTTTCAGACTACTTTGACCATGCTGGTTGTCCTATGCCTAGAAATGGACTTTTTCTTTCTTTCATTCTATTTTAACCAGATTATTTATTTTTGTAGTTTCTTATAAGTAAGATATAACTGTTAGAGCATGTATTGTTTGGAGAAAATACATTCAGAATTTTCAGATAAATAGCTTATATGTAAGAAAAAAAGCAGGATTAAAAAACCCAAGGACAAGGAGAGGGGATGTATATTTAAGCGTCCTTGCATCATACAAAAGAAATAAGAAATCTCCAAAGCTTTCAATGTAATATTTGAGAGGAGTAACAAAGCAAACAAAAGCAGAGTGCACAATAGTAGAGTGCACATATGACAACTAGCTACAAATAAAGAGAGATTAATGAAGTAATCTTCTAAAAAGAAACTGAATTATAAGTGCTATTCATATTTGTAGTTATCTCTGAAGAGAGCTTACTGGGAAGGAAAAGTAACAGTAGGCAAAACAGAGGGTAATGTAAGAGCTCAGGCTGTTATAATAATTATTCAGACAGCTAAGAGAAAAGTCTGTATGGCAAAAAAAATATGGATAGCTATTCTAGTGGTGAGAAAATTCAGAAAACTGTTGAAATTATTCTGAACCTTAGTCAGGACCATTAGGTACTAACACCACAAAATTACATAGAAGATTTATTAAATATTATAAATTTTTTTGAAGTATTCACACTCACTTCTTTTTACAAGTATGTATGCACCATTAAAAAGGAGTAAACCAAGATTATAGGGTATACTACACATAACATACATGCTCTTGCCTGCAAGTGTACCACATTTCTAGTAGTCCACTTTTAAAAGATACAGCTACCATTTAGTGGGTATGAGAGGTGTAACATTTTAGAGAATACAGAGGATAGATCCATACATTATCTATGTTAGCAGATTGATTTTATCTCATGCCTTAAGCATGCAGTAAGGAAGAGGGTGGGTGACTGAATACTTGCCCTCGGCCCATGCACCTGTTACTTACCTTTTGAAGAAGACAGACACGTCTGTCCTTACCAGTAAAGTCCTCCACTTACTGATGTCTACTGGTCTGTCCTTATATAATCTTGTAAGTGCTGGGAAAGCAAGTCACACAAATTTTCATCTGGAAGAACCTGCAGGATCATCAGATCTGTCAGAAGAGGTATTGCATGCATGTGAGGACTTATTGACTATCTACAGTGAAAAGTAGTAAAACAGGAAGAGATGATGCTAAGCAAATTGGTATCAATTGTTTTGTACCTGCATTGCTTGGCTTTAGATCTCTGTAGAAAAGTTTTGTCTTGAAGAGAAGTAACCCAAACCTGAGCCAGGGATCAGGCTAATGTTTAGGCAGTGAGGGTAGTTATGGCTCCACTCCCTGACCATGCTTTATCTAGTAACACACACATACCCTGTGGAGGGCAGAGTAGAAAGGTAACCATTAACAGTTCATGTAACAAAAGAACACCTGTAAACAACCTCTTTGACGTTTCAGTTGTGCTGTATCACAGCGCCTTTCTCTCCCTTTAAAACCATAGTCCAACAACAGCTGTCCTTTCTGGGATTAAACCATGTGCTTTTCCTTTCTTTCAGTGTACACCAATTTACAAGTTCATTTTTTTCAGACTTGTATCCCCTCAATGGATTTGTAACTGGCAGAAAGAAAGGATCTATATTTGAAGATATTAAAAATAATTTTATTCAAACTAGAGGAATCTGAAGAACTAGATCCCTACGCTACCCACATCAGAGCTAGGTAATAACTCGCATTACAGTATAGAAATACATTGGCTTTGAAGTTCTACAGTGTCAGTGTGTAACTGGAATATAAAACTCATGCCTATTTGATGGAAGGAAAGAAAACATAGAAATAGTCTTTGTTTTTATCAGCTTCATCTGGAATCTAAAATGGACACAGAAGTTCTAACATAGGGCAGCACTAAAGTAATCTACAAGCAGGGCATCATTACTTGAAGGAACAAAGTTGACTATACTGTAAAGACGGTGTTAGCCTTTTAAGTCAATATGACCGATATTCAAAGAAAAATCTTGCTTTAGTTATTTAGTTATTCCTACAAAAAGATTTTTTAAATTTTGTCTGTAATTCATTAATATCCTAGACAAAGTGATAATTCGAGAGCAATCCAACAAAATATTCTGCCTAAACTAATATATATTTTTATATACAATGTGAAGGACAATTTCCTTCACTCTTCAGTTCCAGTTCTCTATAACACTGATCAGCAATCTAAAGCACTGACCAAGATTCAGAATCTTGCTTTATAAATTCAACTTGAATGTTATAAAGTGTACTGTTTATGTTACAAGACCTCAAGAAAAAAATGTTATTACCCATTCTTATTAAAAACATTAGTGCTTACACAATATTTTTTTTTTAAGAGATATAACTGGAATTGCAGCCACAGTTAATCATTTTACTGTAGATTTTAAACAAAGCTTTGATTTTAGTTGCAATAATGATTCTGTGAACTTCAAAGACATTATGCTTTTGTGTAAAATTGTGCATAAGCCTAACAGTTTTTAGAATCAAGGACAAAGTCTGTATATTTTTGATAATTATTTTCCTTTCTTTCTTCCTTGCATAGTAGTGGCTACTAATCTGGTGTTTTAACAAATATCTTTATTAATAATTTTTTTATATTTGTTAACAGTAAATGCATACACATGTTAAAGAAAGGTTCTAACTTGACAAGAAAGTGGAGTTTCGCAGTATCCATGGCAAATATGAAAGAAACCCAATTCAATTACACCTGTATCCCAAATGAAAGTTGGAGGATGAGAAAAGAATGTCATACGCATTATTAAAGAGATTTCATCGCTGTAGATTTAATGAAAGATACACTGCACTGAACCCTGGCATTTCATTACTTACAGAAAAACCCATGCACTCGCATGAGGGAAATCAACGAGCCTGAGATAGTCAATAATGCCACAGCTTTAAAATTACTTTTCTTCACTTCAGTTGTAAGTACACTTTAATAGCTTTTACCAATATTTTATTAATCTATGCTTAAAAAGAATTTCCCAAAGTGCTAAGGACTCCAATTTTTTTTCTATCGAGTGAAAACACAATTAAATGAGACAGAAATACATAGAACAAAAAAAAAAAAGCAACAGAAACCTCTGCTAGTGTTCAGAGAACTTATCTGTGCAAAAATGTATCGTTTTGTTTGCTGCAAAGCAGCTTCCTTGAGCAGAAAATTCAATTAAATATATCTCTGAGATAGGGGTTGAATTTGTGATATCTGTTTCGACACATATCTGTGCCCTTCCAAGTCAGGATGTAGAACATACAGGTAGGCTTCTGTCTGTGTTATTCTATACTCTTAAACAGAATATCTGGTAAGATTATTCTTATTTTAAATAAAACAAACCACTCTCTAGCTGAGGATTTGAAATTGCTCTTGTGCTTTATGATTTATCTGGCTTCTTCAGTAGTAGTAATGAAGTCCACTGTAAGCGCAGAGAAGAAAAATTGTTAGGATGTGACAAAAATCTGTTGAAAATTATGCCAGATAAAAGTCATGCAACGGAAACAATGTATAATTAAAATGTTGATGCTTAAAAAACCCAATGTGTTTATCAAAAGCAAATAAATTACAGATATTCAGAGAGATAACAGCAAGGCTAGATTCCATGTATAACAATAATGGATTAACTTCTTTTCCTCTGTGCATAAGATATCTGGTCTCAGATACATTCTCAGAAATAACTATTACATGGAACTTGCTAAAGGCACAGAAATAATAAAAAAAAATAGTAGCAACTAAAATATCCGGAAAGGTGACAAGATAAAAATGAGAGGTAAAATGATAAATTTAGTGACTTTCCAAACAGCAAGATTCAGAGCCATGGTACAACATTAGATTACATTGGATTCCATTTAGTGGTAAATAAAAATTGAAAATAAATCATTTATACTGGAATGGTAAGTGCATCGTAATTGTATGTAGCTATAGCAGAAAACTAATATTCAAAAAATTTTGGATTTTATTTTTTTGTGAAAACACATGGAAAGTTGAGATATCGAAGTTAAATACACAGGGTAGGTTCTTTAATAGCCAAAGTATAAACTGTTTTACTGTACGTAATAGTATTTTATATCTAGAGAAATATATCCAATATGTCCTCATAATACATTTGTTCAGTAACTTCAAAATGAAACAATACAAGAAGTTAAAATCCAGACAACTAGAAGCTAGTTTTGAATAAACTGAAGAAACAGATAAAGAGTTTTAGCACATCTAAATCTTATCTTGCCATTAATTAATCAAAACCATTCAAGACCGTTCTCACTAAATCTTTTTAAGCATCCTGGATCCCTGGAAGTGTTGATCTACAGTGTTGTCTCAGGTGCAACTTCTGTAAGAACAAGTACATAAGAAAGACTTCATTCTTCTTAAGTAGATTTTTTCAGCAGCTGTGGTTTTGTCACTCTTCAGATTCAAATCCAAAATGCATTAAAAATAATGATAAAATGTTAGGGTATAAAAAAATATTTTTCTAGTGCTTTATTACTATTACTTTATGGGTTTTTTTTTTTAATACAGCATGCTTATATCTTGATTGTTTAATTCCTGTATAATTGTGGTGTTTCTTGAATTTCACTGACTACTCTTTCTCACACTTCCTCTTGATCTTATAATAACTTTCCTTTATGTTTATGGAAGACTTTGCAATGATTTGATAAACTATCATGACTGTTCACCCATTATGAATAATAAATAATGGGAATAATCAATTAGTAATTGTACAGAAAAACAGGGATTTCTAATCATTGATATCTCTCCTAGAACAAAGTTAATGTACAGACATTCTCTCCACCTACCAGTAAAGTCTTTCAGTTTACCCATTACTTAACAATTACATAGGTAATTTTTTCTGGTTTTCTGTGTTTAGGAAGCAATAGTGACTTTCTTTTTATATGATCTTGACTGAAGCTTTATGCCTGCAAATTTTAACCCTATTTTCAGACCCTCTGGATTCTTTTTTGCACTTGGTAATTTATTTGACTTGTTAATCTGAAGAAAACTGCAAAAAGTTTTCAGGACACTCCTTCCTCCTTTGAGAACATGGGAGAACAACCATGCTTCATTGCATTGATTTTATCAATCAGAATCACGTAGGGTGGTTTCCAGAGAGTAATTCAAGTGCAAATTCATCAACAATCCTAAAGCTTCCTCCTATATTGCCAAGAGAAACCAGCATAGCAATCTGTCCCCATTTGATCTGCAGTTTCTGCAGCCAGACAATCTACTATGTTCCTGGTTTTGTATTTGATTTAAAGAACTCCTGACTGTTTCTTCATTCTCATTTGCTTTCTCCTCTCATCATCTGCTTTTTGGGCAGACCCAAATCTTGACTTCCATTATGCACAATTTTTCAGCTGAACTGAGCAGCTGAAAGAGAAGAACAGCAGAAAGATGACTCCATCCATATAAATTTCTAGTCTAGTACTGAATGCATTATCGGGGAAGATGTGCTTTCTAATACTTTCATGCTGAGGAGGGCATAGAATTCAAGACTCCAGTTCTCACCTTCTCCAGAATACTGACTAAATACAGTAATCTGGAAGATTATTAAAAAGCAAAGTAAGAACACTGTCAGAAACTTGCCTTAAAACAAGATTGAAGTTACTACTCAGATTAGAAGAAATAAATACATTCTTGAGTGCAAAAAACAGTTCCACACCTAAATCCAGTCTCACATGGCTCTTAACTCAGTGGTAGTTAGGTATCTAAGAAAGGAAGATGATTTCAAACATGCCTTTAACAAACATGCCTTTATCTTCATGTTTTTATTGGCTGCTTCTTATGAACTTCTCCCAGCAAAGACTGGGAAGGAAGCAGCTAATATCTATGTTCCTCACAGGCTCTGGGTCTGGAACTTTCTGTTTAAGATGAAGATATTTATTCTTCCACTTTTTATTTTTTCTCTTTTATATCAAAGTATTATCTGAAGCATAAGCAGTTCTTTAAGAAACACAAAGTGTAGTAAGAACTAAATTTGTCAGGGTTTATATATGCCATTATACATCATTTACCTAACATTAATTGTAACCATTCCATGAGGCACTGTCGTTGATTGATGAAATTAACAGTCAGTTGCTGATTGATGCTAAGTGAAGCAATATGATTCTTATATATCTATTCAACTGCAATACTTATTAATGACAGGTCGCATTGCATTGCCTCAAAATGCTTAATAAAAATATGTTGTTAACAGGGCAAGCAGGGTATTTAAGGAATGGCTGCTTCTAATATCCACTTCTAGATGAGGAACAGCAAAAGTACCTGAAGAGCAGTAAATTGGCCCCCATCCTCCTTCCATCGAATTCCTTTTAAGCAATAGTTCTTGAAGACAGCCTGCTGAATTCATTTTCTAATACACATCTTCTCTCATATCCTCCATTGGTCTCCTTTTGGACAGGACTGGCCATAATTTTGTTGGGGACAGCTCTTCACTTCTGCATAGATGGGCTATGGCAGTGTAGTTAACTAAAAGACTTACTTATGCTTCAGTATTTTTAATGCTGAAGTATATTTCTCATGGAACAAACAACTTCCAAACATGCCTATAGGGATTCTGAACCCAAGCATAGAAGGCTTCACTTGCTAATTTTCAAGGATAAATGGCAGTCCCTTTTGCTTCTGTCACACATTAGCTTCTTTATTCCTTATGAGACATTTTCATGCTCGGCATTTTTAATAGGAAACACTTATTGCTGTGTCTCATATTGTCTATTTCTTTTTTGCCAGTCTCTATTCAATAATAGGCACTTTTCTACCACTTTTACCTATAGAACCAGGCTTGAAGGAACTGAATTCCTATGATCCTGCTCTTGAAATCATGTAATCCAGTTGTTCTTTTACCGAGATCCTCTTAAAAGTATTCAAGCCTCTGTCATCTAGTGTTTTTAGTTGAAGGCTGTTCTAGGACTTCATTCTTCTTATAATAAGAATCTTTGTGATCTCCACTCTAAACATCTTAGATAGCAGTTTTCAATCCTGTTTCTGAGCCATTGTTTAAGTACATTTTCCCCCTCCCTAGAATGTCTCAAATATAAAAAATATGTCAGTCTTCATTTCAATCTCCACTAAACAAGGTATTTTCTTTGAATTAGTACTTCTTAGGTGGACTTTCCATTCTCCTTACCATTCTAGAAATCCTTAACTTCTTTTCCAGTAATTTTTCTTTCCAAGGACTTGTGATCAGCCTACTAAATGTGTAGTTGCATCCTGTGCTCCACACTTCCTCAAAAATATTAGTAATACATCAATTCTTCTGATAATATTTTTCCTGATGACGCCTGTTTCTCCTACAAATGTTATCATATTTACATCTGGTCTGACTCCTTTGAGACTGTAGTAGAGGTGAGCTCTACATGCCCTGCAGTCCAGGGTTCCCAAACACAGTGCTTGAAGAATAATTCGGAAAAATTTGTGGCCCATTACCTGTTTAGAATGTTACAGTAAATAGTCTTGGGAACAATAAAAAATATTAAATAGCAAACTTTTTTTTCTTTTCTGTTGAAAGCTGTGATAAAAAAATATACCTGAAGCAGAAGAGTAAGTCTATATCTTTCTTTTACAGGACAACCCCCACTTTCTGAAAAGTTCATGTAGGGTCACAGCACTGTCTGGTCAAGTTCAATCAATCTTGATAATTAATACAGAAAGAGTTATCAGCATTACTGGTTTCATTTTTAACTGATAGTTCTGAAATTTTTATGTGTAAGCGAAATTTTTCAGGAAAGTTGTCATTAATTATAAACAAGTTTCATATATATTTTAAGGGTTTGTTTTCAAACTTCAGTGAACACAGTTAAAAAAGCAATTAACTGCACCTAACTCTCTATCTCCTCAGGATGAACAGTTGATGGCATCGATTATTTTGCGAATATCACATTTTTTTTACCTGTGAAAAAATGCCCAGTCTTTCCAGAAGTAGACTTGATTGATTGAGCAAGAAGCATGTACATTATAATTTTTCACTACATTACAATAAAGTGAATGCTTTTTAAATGTCAGTGTTTAAATTTCATGGGGCATGAAATCTACTTTTGAAATGAAATTTAAAGCCTTTTTCCAAATAAGAAGTCTAATCTTATAGTCAAAAACACTTTATATTTCCTGACATTATTAACCTTGGAGGGCTGCCTGCAAGATGATAACACCATCTGACGTATTAAAACTGAATTTTCTTTTATATAATTATGTTACAGAATATTTAAAATACATAAGGTCCCAAGAAAAATGTGCATATTGAACAGTATTTTAATTTACTAATAATAAATCTAACTGCCCTTCATTTTAACATTTTAATGTTAACACAAATACCAACAGATTATTTCTAAAGAAAACTATTTTTGGACAGATCATGGTGCTTAACATCAAAAACGAGAACACTTTGCAGTAATCTCAAGGAAGCTCAACATTTGATATACTCACTTGTTGAATCTATAATACATATTGTATTTTCTGTTTCCAAAGAAAAGTAGAACAAAGATTTTTATTACATTCAAAATAGTTGTAGTATCTCTCATATTTACATAACAAACCATAATTAATTTATTCATTATTGTGACACTCAAAACAGTGATTTTGAAAGAAATATGTAAACAGAAGTAGAGATTTTAAAAGGCTTCAACTCTGAGTTTCTAAAGACCAGACTAGGAAAAAAAATAAAGATAAATCCATAAAACACAAGAAAAGCAATATCTATTTGGAGACTCTCAGGTCTTCATAACAATAAAAAATATTTTGACTTATTTACTTTTTCTTTTGAGCATTAGACTCGATGCTATTTCCATTTCAACAGTCTGTTGTGTAAGCAGAACAGCACGATAGACAGATGTATAAAAATAGATTACTTTTTATGTCAGCATAACATTCTCCCTTGATGCAGAACAAATAGTAAAGACTTTGATTCCACGTTCCTTAATATCTTATTTTACTGTAAAGCAGACATATATTTAAGACAACCAAAGAAAATAGGTACGAAATATCAATTGTGTTCACAGCTTTTTTTACTGGAAAAGTGTTGGAAAATTACCCACTTTTCTCATAGTTATCAATAAAATTCAATTCCAGTTGCAGAAACCAGATGTTTAATTGGAAAGGAAGAATAAGTCTGATGGTTTAGAAAGTAGGCTGAAATTTAGAAAATCTGGAATTAATTTCTGAATTCAGCAATCCTCTCTCTCTCCATTGATATACTTGTTAATTTGATCATGATCTTGTTCCCAATGAATTCAACCAGAGGGTCCACAGCCCTAGGTCAGGTTCTTCATATTCCAGCTGAGAGAATTGTGTTTCATTTCTCCTTTTAGACTTGCAAACTTACTTTCTGGCTATTGACAATTTTTTGCAGGTAGTGAATGTATCTTCCACAGTTTTCTCCAGCATAAAGCTGCACCCATGTCAGTATGTTGGAAATGGTCGCAGCACTCATAAAAACTGCTACTAACGGATGGTTAGTAGCATCCATTAGTAGATGCTACTAACTCAGATGGATGCTACTAACTTAGGTATGTCTCTTACTTTGGATATAAAGAGATCGTTTGCCATTAGAAGTTGATAGCCCTCAGTAAAATCTTGTTGAATTTCATTTCCCCCTCAGGCCAAGGGCAGATGGTATGTTAGCACCGATGTCAATGCCGTGACCCGTCACAAGAGGAAGTACACAGCAGCACAGGGAGCCTAGATCTCAGTGGGGATTTCCATGGCTACTTTCAAAGCTACAGAGATGTTATGTAACCATATAGACTAGGCACGAAAAACAGTGATTTACTTGGTCCTGCTATGCTGTTTATTCTGTAATTTCATGCATGATATGATTTGTGAGAATTTATTCTGTAGCTGCATGCTTTGGCTCTACTTTTTATGACTAAATTAAATGACATGTTTTTTTGCTACAGCACTACAGAGTTTCTATGCTTTGATGAACCTGTGCTGCAGACTCAGTGCTGCTGAGTGCTGGCTGTCTCTGAGTTCATAGAAACAAACATGTGACAGCATGGCCTGAGCATGAAAAGAGGCAAAGAGGAGAAAATAGCAATGTCCTTTAACCTTGATTGTGGTAATCTGGGGGGGGTTCTAACACTAAATATGTTCCTTGAGTTGGTACTGTCATGATAACTCATATGACTTATACTGTTCTTATTTTGTATGATAGCGTTCTCTTAAACTTCCACTGCATTCTGCATAGGCATGCGCACACACACGCCTATCACAAAATATTCTTTTGGGGTCCCACTAAATAACAAGCATTTGAGCCACTGCCACTTGCTGACACCCATTTGCAGTTACCAGATCTACGAGATCAGTGGTGAGAGCTCTCTGTAACAAGTCCTTGTCTTCAGGAAAAAAAAAAAAAGCAAGCATAAAATCATCTTTATCAGCTGTTTAAACTCCACTGTATTTGACATGAAGTAGGCAAGGAGTGTTTGCATGATCCCTTGTACCTCCTTAAGTTTCTAGTGTCTTCAGATATCTAAATATAGACGCACACACGGACAGGTTCATGGTAACTAACTTCAGACTTGAAAAAGTTACCTTAATTTCTGATGCCAGAGGCTCCCTTGCTGGGGGAAAGATACACTTCTAGGTGATTTAAGGCATCTACCTTAAACATTCTTTAGGAATTAATCACCCTGAGGAGGCAGTATATTTCTTACTTGGCTGACAGGGGAGTCTAAGCTGACTATATTATTTAAGCATCTGACTTTCAGATGCTTAAATGACAGATGAAGCCAATCCCACTCACCTATAGCTTTAATTCACATTATGAATTGCTACAATAGAAACACTTAAGAAATGCGTTTCAAAGAAGCATTACTTTCCTACCATTAAGAATCTTACAGACAACTGTGATAACATGCATCAAAGAAAAATATTTTATCCAATATCCTTCAAGATTTCTTTTGTGAATCTGAGATTCAAACCCCGTTACATGTGCAGACACAAGGCATCCTTTCCAACTGTAAAATAAGGTAATAGAAGACAGCAAGGCATAGCATAAGCCATAATATCTGCCTGAATGCTGTAAAACCTGCAGGAAATGTAAAGTTGCTGTGACTGTAGTATACACCAAAAATGCATGTGGTATGCCACAGGATAGCTGTATAGTGCAGTGACCAAAAATGTTTTGAAGATGTCAGATCAAGGAAAGTACATTTCCATTTTATTGGAAGCATTTTCAAATCACAGTGCTGCCTCACTGTCATGAATATAAAGCTGTGACTTCCTTTGGTTCACTTCATGAAAATTTTTTACAAAATGCTTGAAATACCTTTTTTTCTGAAACCAGCCCTATCACAGAAGCTCACACTGAGTTTTCATGCAGAGTAGAAACAAGTATCCATTTGAGCAGCAATAACTTTTATCACATTTATTATCTGTTACGTTTTCTGCAGCAACCAGTAACATGAGCCTCTACGCAAATGAAATATTTTCAGTGCTCAACTGAGATATAATAACTTGCGGGAAGTAACTGTACAAGCTATACCTACCTGATACAATCTGCAGCATTTTACTGTTGCAGTGCAAGGTGTGTCTCAAAATCTTACTTTCTCAAACCGTACTGTTAAATAAAGTGCAAATAAAGCAACCCATACTTGGCCCAAGTCCAGAAAATTACAGGCATTGCAAAGGAAACAAATAAACCAAAGATTAAACAAGGTTTCTTTAAATCTTCAGAGAGGACTTTCTGAGGAACAGAAAAAGAAATATTTCTTGAATTATGCTTAATAGAGTGTGGGTTCATGTCTACTCTTATATTATGAAGAGTTACAAAAAAACTTATCTGTATCTTCTATGATAGGTCTGTGATGAGGAATCTTGTTGTCATTGGGCATGGTTTATATCTGAAATCGTAAGTTTGTACTATTTCATATTGTGCTTCTGAATATAAGTTCTAAGTCCTATGCAGGGATAGGAGTTGGACTAGATGATCTTTGTGGGTATCTTCCAACTCAGGTCATTCTATGATTCTAAGTTGCCCTATTACTTAAGTCATTTTTTCCTGTGTTCTTTGTGAACACAAAGATCCAACAAAAGTTGCTAATTTGTCAAATAACCACAGTGAGCTAAATCTTCTACAGGCTCACTCCATTCCAATGAATTCATACTGTATCACTTGAGGATGCGATAGAACATTTCAAGGCAGGTTCTTTTCAGTACTTCATTTTTTTTATAAATGATCAATAGTTTGTCTACTGAAAACTGTTAGATCTTATACTATTGGACATTTATAGGTAATGAAACTAGATCATATTGCTGAATTAATGGATTTTAAAAGTTAGTAGAATAGAAAAAAAAATAATTTTTCCCTGTGTTCTGGAACAGTGCACAAAAGACAGACCTAGAGCTCTACTGAAGCCAGAGTGACTTGCATTTTTTAAATCATGGCCTTAGTCAACTAAAATGAAGAATTATTTTTGTCTCCCTCTCCTAATCAGATCAGGCCTGCAGCTTTATATGTTTCACATCTGTTTACACTGAAAGAGAAGCATAGTCTCTTGCTGTGTGTTTTTATAGAGCCTGGAAAATGAGGCTGTGAGCTTAGCTGGAAACTTCAAATGTTCTTAAAATATTTTTCAACATATCATTGATCATAACCACTGTTGAAAATAATAACAGACAATAACCAATGCCAGTGAGACCTGTATATGTATAAGTACTCAGGAAAATATTGCAATTCATTTTTGTGATTTATAATTATAACAATGATAATTAATCATAAAGACAATAACAACTAATAGTAGTAGTAACAAAAATGGTATCCCTAGATGTCACACTTAAAGAAATTCTATAAGTTTGATGAGACTTAAAAAATCCCTCTTTTTAAACTCCAAAGAGTGGGACTTAATGTCTGAGAAGATTTGCATGCCTTGAAGTCTGCGACACCTGCTTAAAATTTAATGGGTGTAAATGTCAAGAATTTAAGGATACCTTTAGCACTATTATCATAATTTACGTGGCAATTGAGGGAAATAAGCTGTCACCTGAAAACCCTTATAGAGCACCATTACAACTTCCAAACTGGAGAATACTCTACAGGAATGTGTATGTGGTTCTTCTGATTTGTATTTTGCAACTAATTTCATTTCATGCCAGAAGACAGTGAAGGCAGCTTCTCTCCAAGATTGGAATTTCACTTAAGTGTGTTTCTCCCTTCTTGAATAAAGCCCAGGATTTAGAGTAAATACTTTTAACTTCTGGCTTTATATGCTGGCCAGTATCTGAGAAAGACTTTCAATTCCTATGAGACAGCCTGCTGCCTCTCATAGTAATGATTAACTAGGCATCAATGCATCACACACACACACAGTTTTATTGTTCAAGCAGAATTGGAAAGAATTATCTTTGAAGACAATCTTCATTTTTCCTTCTTGTTAGTATAACTGTCTTTCATTTTTTTCGGGCAAATTTTAGATTAGCATAGCTTGTTTTTCATTATGATTTAAGGAAATTAATTTGTCTTTCTAAAAATATACAACCAACAAGTATCAGGTTAATAATGATGTCCTGGGATGTGGATCATATATGACTTTCAGGAGTTGTCTAGTATTGAATTCATTTCACAACCCCAACAGGTAAAAGCGAGCCCACCGTCCACTAAAAATTTGCAGAGGAGGCAAGAATCTGGGAAAATTGAGCTCACCCTGCCCTTAAATTTAAGTCCAAGATTATTTCTAGCTGCAATCTGGACACATATACATAGTCTGCAGAGCTGACTATACTAAGCAGACATCCATTCAGTATAACTGTCCTATCCAGCTGAACAGCATTGCATAATATATCTTAAAAAAAAAAAAAAAGGCAAAGTAAAAATGCTGAACAAAAAACCACAAGAATACTATGTAAACATCTGAAGGACTTTTCAAGACCTAATGCAGAATAATAACCCAAGACGTTTTCAGCTTTACCAGATAAATATCTTCTTACTTGAAGAATGAACATGAACAAAATACGTCCAGAATTTAAAATCAGTGAGCACAATTAAATTAGTGTGACTGTGCAGAGCCAAAGCAGATGGACTAGATCTGTAATAATCTTAGTGTTTAATTTGAAATAAATTGCATAATTCCAATTTAATTTCACAATTTCAAATTAGTGCAGGCAGTAATATATGAATACAAATGGAACACAGTTAAACCTAGAAACTAAGTGGAGTCAGGCAAATAAAAAAATGAGAAGACATTGCATACTAATCCAAAGCAAAAGAAACAAAATACAGATTTAAATAATACACCACAATATTAATATGTGTTTTAAAAAAGAGAAAATATAGTCCAAGTAGTAGATCAAATCATTTCTCCATGGAGGCAACTGCATATGATTTGGTTTCTCATCAGAAATTTTCTTTGTCTGGGAGGCAACAAAATAAGCAGACACTTTTTAAAATGCCATTTACATTTTTGGCCCAAATTTTGATTCATCATTATCGAAAATTACTGCTAATGTCCAAAGACTACATTCTGTTAGCTTAGTAAGAGACTGGATTATGTTTGAATTTTAATGAAGCCTAGAATTCATAATTCAAAAAGAAGCAGACGGTTTGCTATTTCTGCCATTTCTCAATACAATTTTAAGACCCACCTCTTATAAGCCTCATTAAAGATACTGAGATGGATACTTAGACTACATTTGTTATTTTATTTTCTTCTCAAGGACATATTAAGGTTTGCAAGAAAGCATTCAGCTGTTCTACTATTGTTCATGGAAATCTTTATCCTGCAAAGACCCCAGAACCCCAGTCAATAGTCATCTGAGGTGCCAAGAAACAGAGATGAGAGGCAATCTCTCAAGATAAGTGGCTAATGAAGGAAGGTTTAACATTATTATAAATGTCATTTCCCTGTGTGATTTTGCTGGTGTTTTTTTTTCATTCCGTGAATGAATGAAAAGCCAGGATTGCAATGCTTTCTTGTTAATTAAATTTAAAGCGTGCTATAATAGTTATAAATCCTTAATTCAGCCTTTACAGAGCATAATGGCAAACTGACATTAAAATATAATCTTTTTTTTTAATTTATACAAATTCAGTTCTTGTTCCTAATTGTAGCCTCTGACAATGATTTTTGTTTTGTCTTTGCAGTGTCATTCATAATGGGAATACTGGGACACGAGTTCTTAGATTCTATGTTAATACAAATAATTAGCTGGAAGGAAAACAGAAAACAAAAAACTGTTCACTTATTTCATTTGCTTTATGACGGATGAACAAGAGATTTGCTTCTTTATTCATTAGCTGAAGGACCATAATTATATTGAAATTCCAGACTCCAGAAGGCCCTCTAATAGGATAAGGCATACGAATGACCACAGAACTTGCTAGTCCTTTCTATTTGTTATTGTGAACAAAAGCATCCAACTAACGTTAAATATTAACAAGAATCAGATCAAATGAAATCGCCTGTAATTTGGACAGGAAGAAGGCATGGAGAAGAGTAAAATCTACAAAGGGATTGATAATATGCTCTTTTTTAATTTATTTTTTAATTAAGAGTAAAATAGGAAGCAGGTTTGGCTGGAGTCCAGCATCACTACGTTAACAGATTTTTTTTCTCGGTTGCAAGAGAAGGCTTCTCATTCATTCCATGCACAGTAATAATTGTTATATAAAGCGATTATGCCGTTACCTAAGCAAGAAGAATTCATCATGCATACATATTCCAGTGTATATCCTTGATTCCACGTAACAGCAGTCATACAAATGTGTATCACCCTTGGCTAATGTAACAAAACAACCATCTGATGAGCAAGGACAGAAGGAATGACGAAATAATAAAAAAAAGAAAATAGAAAATATAATGCAGTTTCAAGATAAATTACTTGCTTCTTACAATAAAATTTTAGACAGTTTTTTTGAAGAATATGGGCACAGTAAGATTGTAACAATTAATAAAATATAAATTGTAAAAACAGCAGTACAGAAGTTCATTCCTTTTCCCATTGTAATTCTACTGATTCCATGGCAAGCTTATTAAATAAGCTGCATCATTTCTATATTCACACACACAAGTTAATATTTCTCTAAATGCGCAATGAGACAGTGGTACTTCACCATTTTACTAAAGACCCAAACGTACAGAAAACACAGCTAACAAAAGACTAGTAGTCCTACCACAGGAATCATCAGATCTCTCTAATTACAAGATGTATTTTTTGGAGGGTGTCCTCTCTAGCACATATCACTGTGTGTCACGCATTGTTTTAATTGCCAGCAGAAACTCTCTCTCTCACACACACTTGTCTCCTTGGGGGAAGCTGACAGTACAAATATTCAGTGGATGTTAATTATTCAATGCACTACCATAAGGCACTGAGGTATTACGATGACAAGCACAGTTTAAAAGCACATATAAAAATAATAGAACAAACCACACTGCAAGATTCTGACAAAGCTGGAATAAATCAAAATCTGCAGCAGCAAGCAAACATTAATCTCTACCAGAAACCTGTTTAAAAGATTTTGAAAATCTTATGTCCGTGCTTCTTACCTGCCATTCATATTAGCACTAACCTTTATTGTTTTTCAGACTGATTCACTCTTTTCTTTTCCTTCAGAGGGTATAATAATTACGTGCCTCTGTGAGGTCATCTATGGTTCAATAAGAAATTTACAATGTCTTCCATGTCTCCATTAGCTGCCACTGAAAATACACGTGTAGTTCTTTAATGTGCTATTTAAAGTTCTGCAACTTCAACTCTATCCTAATAAACAGAAGTTCTTCATTGTTGCATAAAGCTACCAGAAGAAATCAAACCAGGTTCAGACTACGTATTGCACTCTAGATCTAGCACACTGCTTTCTTGTATATTAAAGCCACTGTTCTTTTATAGAAATATTTTTGCTCTTACTTCAGGAAAACTAAAAAACATAAGAAACAAATTTGCCTTCAAATCTAGTGCAACAGAAATCATTTCATTCCAATACATTCTCTCTCTAACTTGTTTTTACTTACTGTTTTACAGTTTTGTAACAGTTTAGTCGTACTTGAAACAGAATTATTTAGAAAGAAATAAGGTTTTTAGAATACAGATGCTCCTAAACACTAATGCAGATTTTTAGAAAATAGGATAACTGTTCTGTTTAGATAATGCCAAAATTAAATTGCAAAGGAATACATAGTTTACGTCTGCCATCTACTGTAAGAAGAAAATACTGCAGGTCTTCTATTGAACCAAAATTTAATCAATTTATTAGATTATCTTTACCATTTAGATCTAGTTCTGAAATTAGATCACAATTCATTTAGATAGATATCAGTAAAAAAAATGCTGACAGCATAAATCACAGTATCATAATATCACAAGGTTGGAAAAGACCTCTGAGATCATTTAGTCCAGTCTATGACCCAACACCAACACCTACTCTTCGTTTAAACCATGGCACTGAGCACCTCATCCAATCTGTTTTTAAACACCTCCAGGGACGATGACTCCACCACCTCCCTGGGCAGCGCATTCCAATAGCCAATCACCCTTTCAGTGAAAACTTTTTTCCTAATATCAATCCTAAACCTTTTACATGTACTGTAAAAAGACATGTAAGTAAGTCCATTGTTTGAAAAACAGACGATATTTCCAATTTGTTCTAAATTTAAAAATGGAGATTCAAACAGCACAAAGAAAATAATTATATGCTTTATAATTTTAGGATTTTGGATGCCACTGAGAGACAGTGTATAATAACCTCTACAAGCATCATAGTGAAAGTATGATGTATTCTTGAATGCCTTCATAATTCTTTTGAAACATAGGTATAATTCAAGCTTTAAACCACATTAATATATCCATCCAGAAATAGTGGGCAAATAAAACTTTAAGTTGTGGTACAGTTTGTTTATTAGGCAGTTCCGAAAGATACATCTACAATCCAAGGAGAGCTTTTAAGCACCAGTTTCCCTATCTTTTTAGTTTTCTCCCTAGACCTGTACTGGATCAGTCCAGCTATATATCAGTTGGTCTATAGACTTTGAGAGCATGGATCCTTCTCTGACCACCCAATTTAGGAGCAGAGACCCAATCCATATGACTGAACTGCAGTAGCACACAATCACCATGGGTTTTTATCTTGTTAGGCAACTAATAACATCACCTAGGAAAGGAGGCAGTGTCAAAGAGGTATTAGTGATGCATTAGTAGAGCTTTCTTTCGAGCAGAGACAAAATTTTAATGCCTGCCTAGGCAGATTTAGCCATGTTCCCTGTTAAATATCCATCAAGGGACACAGATCCAGAGCAGTGAAGAAGCTTCTTAAAGTGGTCGGTTCTTCCTGATGACTTCTCACTGTTGACTTTGGAGAAGACAAGATGACTTCCTTAAGCTTCTAAGACCTATTTTCAGAATTTCATCTGAATAAGAGCATTAAAATAAAATCAATAAAAGCAAGTCAACCTGGAATGAGACTGTGACAAGCCCTCTTCAGTCCCTCTTCTCTGAAGCTTTCAAAAGTAGAAATCTTCCTCTTATCACACAACCGAAATTTGAAAACTACCCTTTTAAAGACTAGTGACTGAGAAAGCTGTTAGATGATTGCAGCTCATGCCATATTACAGATATCAGAATTGTTATTTTTTAATCACAAAAAATTCTTCTAATAGAGTGAGACCTGGAATAATAATATTTTGTATTTTCAAGGTAACTTTCTATCTATCTATCTATCTATCTATCTATCTATCTATCTATCTATCTATCTATCTATCTACCTACCTATGAACCTATATAAATTTGTTTCTTATTCACATAGTAATTGTTTTATATAACTCTTCGTGCATGTAGGTGTTTCATAAATGAGCCCTCTACCTTGAAAATGACAAAGTTTTTGAAAAAGAGCAAATTTTACAGAATTTGTATCATTGAAAATAGTCAGCTGTTTCAATACTATATACAGAACATATATTTCTATATAAGAATCTAAGCTTTATGCTCCTTTTTTTTTTTCCTCTTTTTAAAAACATTGCACAGAAATGCTTTTAAATTGAGAACATACAATGTGCCAGTTAAGGGGATTACTTCAGGCAAACCTTGGTCTGTTCTTTTCCTCTTCTGCTCTTGCCTATGTGTCAGTTCCCACACTCCAAGTCCATCACACTGGTTTGTTTTCAGAAGCAATAAGACACTCACTAAAATACCAGAATGAACAAAGTTACATTCATTATTTACTTCAGTTCTTCTGGGAAGGAAGGAGACATTGAGGATTTTACTTTTGCTAACACCATTGGCAACAAAACAGATCAACATGACAGTCTGCTTCCAGAGTTATCTGATGGGCTTTTCATCATCCAAGGCACTTGTTTTCCACTCTGTTGGAGCAGGGAGATGTTGCCACTCGTTCTTAGCTCAGAAACCCATCTTTGTTCTTCCATGAAGACCAAGGAACATCAGAGCTTGAGGTGATGTAAAACACACATCACACCTTCATAGAAAATCAAGACATGACAGAAGCAGCCAACTGGACTCAGAAAGTAGTCTCAGGCCTGGCAGCTCATTTCTGTCCCACTAGCTGTTTCTTCTCAGGTTCTCAGTGAAAATCCCCACCCCTCTTACATACCACTGCACTCATTTCTGCTGAAAAATGATGTGAAGAAAAAAAAAAAAAGATCATGCTAATGTAAAAACCTCTATCTTTTTCTCAAATATGAGCAGAGTGCCTGAATTAATTCTGCATGACAAGAATCCCTCCCAAAGATGACAGGAAGCCAAAGATGACAGGAAGCTACATTACCCAAATAATGAGGATTCCAGCTGAGGTAAGTCAGGGAAATTCATGGACTAGTATATGCAAATACAATGTCTCATTTAATGTCTAGAACAGACATATCCAAGAAGGCTCAGTGTTAATCAAAGTGCATTAGAAGATTTTGAAAATATTCAAAATCCAACCACATTTTGCAATAGGCATACCTGTCCTGGAAATTCAGTACAGTCTCTAGGGGATTTACTGTATATTTATGAGCAGCAGAGCAAATACAGCATGGTTTATAAGGATTTTCTACCATAAAAATGCAGAAGGCAGTGACCTGTATAACTACATATAAGGCTGGTATTAAAGCTTTGCATTAAGAGGAAATTCCTTCTCTCTCCCTTTCCCTCTCCCTCTGGAGAAGGGGATTTGAAATGTAGATAGCATCACTCATGAGAATGCAACACTGCTAATTATCTGTGTATTTCAGATACTAGACATTTATTTCAACAGAAAACTACTCTACCAGAAGATGTGGCATCCAAGAAATACCCCCTCCGTTTTCCTTACTAGGAATATCGACCTCTTCTTTCAATCTCAGAAGCACCCTTCCTTAACTGCTGTACTACACCAAGAGGCATGGGGAACGTCAATAGCTGTGGAGAGGATTACTTTGAAAATCACAACTGAATGTAGACGAAGTGCCCAGTTTTAGGAAGAAGGAGGTGCCTTTTTCTGTTCACAATTTAAGTGAAAAGTTCACATAGGAAAAACTATATATTCTCAAAATTTTGTCTTCCTTCATATACACAGAAATTGAAAACACATTAGGCATTTTAAGGTAAATTTTTTCACTGCCAGTGTATTGAGAAGACTACACAACTGCTTTTTTCTCCCAAACAAGTATTCCCCCAAAATAGTTAAAATAGTAAGAATATGTAAAGTAACTCTTTTATCTACCACCATAAGGACTCTTACAGCATATATTGGTCTGAATACCACCTGCTTTTTGGTTTTCTTACTTTTCATTCTGCAGGTTCAGTACACAAACACCCTTTCTCACACAGATTTGCAGTATTCTCCTAAGGCATCAACTAGTTGCTGGAACCTGCTCACCCAAGTATTAATTTTCTTAATAATTGAATGGGTTAAACAAGAACAAGTTGATGTGTTTCTCATTAGAAGTGTATTTTCCAACTATTTAAAAAACTGCCAAAGAGTTTGAAAGTATACAGTTATATTTTTAAATATTAAAAATGCTATCTGATATATATGTAAGAAATATTTATGATATCATAGAGATATAGCCCTCATAGTAACTGCGGTAGTAGGTAGAGAGGAAAGTTTCTTTTACATTTGTCTTCCAAATATTGATTCAAAGCTTGACTTTTCTATTTACGACATAGAACTCAAGTCCATATCTTATGCGCATGTACAAAACTTTCTACAAGTTTTGTCCTAGAGATCTGCTCTTTATTACAATAGGGCCAAATGTAGCCCTTTACCTTGCTGCAAAACATGGTGAATAACTTTTAGAATAGCTGGTGAGCTTCTATGTGTCTCTGTCTTTGGGGCTCTTTCTTCAAAACTGAGCATAAACCAAGTCAGGAATGCAAGCTAAAAATATACTATAAATAAATGATACTTAAGAAAATTATTGACTTTTGAAGTCTCCATCCCAGACTGATTGTGGTTTTAATATGTCACTTAAATTAACCGTCAGCTGAAGAAACCATGGGAAACATGTGGCCTCCCAAAGACAGGATTATGTTATACAAGGACTCTTTGCTAATAAATTATCAGGTCTCAGGGTTACCACTAGTGAATGCAACAGATACAGATTCTTTGAAAATAAAAGTGTCCATTGTTACAATCACAAAGAATGGACTAGTTCCTTCAACTCTCTTTTCTCTAGGATGTGGTCAGTGAAAAGTTCTTGCTCCTAGTTACAAGGGCAATATAGCAGAATCATTCACTTTATGTTATTCTATAAAGCCATTAAGAAAGAAAGTAAAAAGCTGGATGCTTTACTCTGTTTTCCACATGTATTGATAAAACAAGCCACACAGGTACTTTCTCACCTAGAATCTCTATGTGTGTTTTACCATTCAGATTAAAATGGGTGATAAAACAGAGACACACGTATGAGCCATGATTTCCCTCCTAAAAAAATTAAAAAAAAAAAAAATGAAGTTGCTTTGTGCTGTTCCTGTGAAGTTGTGAAGCAAAATAGTGATTGAGTTAGTGAATACATGATGTCGTTTAGGATTCCTTTCTCTTCCTTTCTCCCCAGGGACCATGCGAATGGCACATATTTATAATGCAAAACCATTCGCTTTTCCAGAGAGAATGGCACTATAGCAAATACACAGTTGATACACCTTTATTTTAGAACAGAAAGACGCTCAAAGAGAAAGTAAGTCCTCAAAAGTCTACGGGAGTCATCAACAGTAGTTTACTAGCTGTGTTGCAAAAGGTCTACCTTGATTTTAAATTAGAAATTTTCCTAGAAAATTCATAACACAGAAAACCAAAATAAATTTTAAATACCATAGAATAGGTTCATCTGAATTCTCCTGAATTTCATAGCTTTCATCTGTAAAGTAAGAACTTTAGATGCTCTCCACTGGGAACAAGGGCCATACAAAATGTGGTCCTGCACTTATCAACCAGCAGAGGGTACAGGACAAGCAAAGGACATTGAAAAAGAGTAAAGCCCATATGTCTGCATTTTTCTTATTAGGAATAGCACTGAAAAAGCTATTTAAGTTTTGAAAAGTAACTAGTTCATACAACTAGTTTTGTCTTCTCTGTATACAGTTTTGAAAAGTATACAACTTCATGTCAGTAGTCCTGGATAGACTATAGATTTATTTCAAAGGAAATGGAGACTAAAGGTGATGGATTCCGCACTAAATCCACAAATGTGATATATTAAAATAGATAGGTAGTCATACACAGACCTTTACATGCATTAAAACCTTTGAAGAAGTTTATTATACTGAAGTGATCTTTGTCAGGTGTTTCTACTTTAAAGGTAAGAATGATGGCATAAAATGTCGCTTTTAGAAGTAAAAAGAATAGAGAGATAACGTCTCTTGAGAGGAAATACCATGTAAATGTCTCCAGATTAGCTCTAAATGCCTACTCTTTTTCATTACTGATTAAAAGTCAACTATGCAATATCTATGCTTTTTACTCCCCCACAAAAACTGTAGCCAGTAAGCACAGATGTAAAATTTTGCACAAAGAGTAGTATTATTTTTTTTTTACTGTTATTATTTTTATTATTTTACTGTGCAAATGCTTACACACGGAGCAAATCAGTAGGGGAGAAACACATGCGCAGCCCACAGCAATGATTAGATATCACTAAAGAAATCGTATTTATTACTATTACATATAGCACTGTAACAGTGTAGCTTCTCTCCCTCCACCCCCCGCTGCCCCCTTTGTGCTCTGCTGTACCAACACAAAGGACAAGGTTTGTCTCACCTAGCCTGAGGTGCAAACAGCATAAGCTTTTAACTGCAGGCTCCGTATATAATCCAAGGAGACAAATAGACAACTCTAGAGCACAATCCATCTGAATTATTTTAGACCTACAAATTAGGTCAAGATGAACTGCACTCTGGAAAGAGGCCTAGGGTGATTAAATCAGATGTATAAGTCTGCATTTCGTAAATGAACCCCACCCACACTGTCTGCTCTGGAGTGCCCATAGTCCCAACAGACTGTACAAGCAAAGGGCAAAAGCTGAAGCACTGGTAAATGATACATGTGATCTTATGGCTCACTGCTTTATACACAGAACACATTGTTTTGGGGCGGGGGGGGGGTGGGGGGTGGGGTGGGCTGTGGTGGTGGTTTGTCCATAATGCCCTTCATTTTAGTTAAAGAATTCCAAATTCAATGAGTGAATTTGTCCCAAATCCAAAAGAAAAGAAATAAAAGAAACTAATAAACCAGTATTTTCTCTAAAATTGACCTATACTTTAAAGCTGTCTCCATGCTTCATCAAAGAGCCTCTGACTGGAATTCTGCTCCAAGCTAGCTCATTTCCTGATACAGCTGTAGAGAAAGATTACAAATACGATCACAATTTGTACTGTCATAACCCCTCCACAATCAGCACATTAAGGTTGCCAATTTACCTGCTATTGTGAGACTCAGGGCATTACAGCCACTATTTTAGACAACTGCCTTAATCATTAAAGTGGTGGAGTGCTAACAAATGAAAAAGTCTGGGATTTGAGGATTCTGAGGGTCATTTTGAACTCAGACTGAATCACAGAATGATAGGCAGATTAGAGTGGGTGGAAGAATGGTATCTACTCCTGCCATTGCAAAATATAAGAATTGTGTTCTACATTAGAGGTGTTTTTTTTGGAGGATCAGAAGTTATATTTGGTGTTAATGTTGAGCTAATACTTTTGTTGGTTAAATCTCCCTGAGACATCCAGACATTCCCAGTTTTTAATAGGGATTCCCTGAAGAGGGTAGAATAGTAGGGAATAGGATAGAATAGGGAGCACCTTGCATAGTTCGCTGACTCCTTCATTTTTTTCTTCCTACTAGTTTTGCAAGTTCATTTCATTTCATTTCACACAGTTTATTCCTTTCTAATAAGACTATTTCAAAAGTAGTAGCATAACACTGTTGCTTTTTACTCAATCTCCAGCAGTAAAATCATTACTGGTAATTTTAACTACATAGAACATCTATACTGTCTCTCTGCATACAGTACTTCACATTGAGTGCTTCTATGTTCATCACTGAGTATGCAGAGGATAGAGAAGTTTTGTTCCAGTAGTGAGAGAGATCATATTAGAATTTTTACTGACATGGCACATACCATATGGTAATCAAATTATTTTCTCAGGTTGCACAATTCAAATACTGCATTTCAATTGTACTCTAAAGCTGCATGGTGGCATAAAAGAGATTAATTAAATATCAAGTTTCTGCAAAAGCACCTCGTACACTGAGATTCTGATTCACCAGGGAATTTTAGCAGGTAGAATTTTAACACTCTTTAATTTCAGTGGGACTATTTCAGCATATTTGAAGTAATGTACCTCCTTCCTAGCAAACTGGGACTTAGATGAATAAAAAGCTATTATGCAACTTAATATACCAAGGTTATTACACATCCTTATAGAATTGGTTTGGGTTTTGAAGAAGGAAAATATTCTGCTCTATCTAAGATCAGTTTAGTTGATGTTGCATCCACAGAGTATAAGTGAGCTATTACAACTGTTCTAAAAAATCTGGAATTGAAGTTTTACTCTAAGGACAGCAAAATACATTGAGTTTTCATGAGGAAAATTAAATTTTCAACAAGCTATACTCTTAAGATGGCATGTAAGGATATTTTAGCTTTAATGTACATCACAGTCATATCAGTATGTATATCAGGAAGATTTAACTTTACCAGAAACCCTTACTCATTTTAATTAGGGCATTTACTATTAAGAGATTTATCTACAGATACATTGCACTAGGGCTTTCCTCAGACAAAAGCTCAATACTAAGCAAGTTCACATTGATACAGTGTTCTCATACAGTCCAGTAGTTCACATATAAACTCTGTGGTTTTTGATAACAATCATCCCACTGTTAAAAAGAATTATTTTGGTGCTGTTTTAGCATCAGAAAACCCTCACTGTAGATATCAAAGAGTTAAGTTAGGTATTTATGGTTTCAATACCCTGTAATCTTAGTATTTGAACTCCTTACCCAAGTCCTACAAAAGCATGTCAAACTGGCACATAGTAGTCAATTCTTGTTGCCTTTACCTAAAAGGATTACCTGCTGCCGAACAGTCCTGTGCTGCAATGGGAATGGCAGGAAACTGAAAACAGACTCTTTTATAACAACAGGAGCTTCATTTATAGTACACTCATACAGTAAGAGCAGTCCTGGGTTTCCTACCAGCATGACTGAGCCTAATTACACCTGCTGTAGAACTGAAACACCAGCCAAAGGCTTGGAGTAGTACTTCGGTGCCTTGCTGAATTCAAAGAATAGCCGAGTTGGATCCTGCAGACAACTAATGTGCTCTAAGAACAATGCGACAGTTGTTTCATGGGGCGAACTGAGGGATTTTGAGGGAGCTGCCACAGAGACTTTACGTTGCTGCTGTGCAAGAGGTACTGTTTTGTATACTGCACTTCACTCTTATGCTTACATTTGAAAACTAAGCTATTCAAACCCGAATAAAACACTGAGTCTCCTGGACTAAATTTTAACATCAGGGGGTTGGTTTGTTTGTTTTTTTTCCAGCAGCTACATTTTTTTTTCCTGCATATACATCCATCGTTTTTCTACCTTGTAAAGGAGTCCTTTTCCAGTTTTCCACCTTTCTCCAGTTTCCTATGTGTTTTTTTTTTTATCTTTAGTGTTTGTTATGTGTTTGTAAAACACTCATTGCTCTCAACCCTAGTTACTGCTGCATGACACAAGTGAAAATTGGGGGCTGCATTCTTGGTTGCCCTCTCTTTCTGTAGTCTGAAGCAACTGTGGCTTTTGCATCTCATCTTTCTCATAATTCAAGATGGAAAGTCTCTGTCTCCTGGGCAACTACTGACTCTTTGGATATTCAAGTCACAAGACTTGCTACTGGCACAACTATCATGTTTTGCTTGTGAAGGCTGTTACCCTCCATGAGGCCAGGATCCCCATCTGGCCGGGTTTTAGATAGGAGAGGATCTCTTTCTTCATGTAGTGATTGCTGTCTCTGGTGTTCCAATAGCTCCATTCAGGATCTGGAAAGTGTTTTAAGACTCTCTATCAAGTAAAAATATTAATCTAATCGTCAGGAAATCTTCAAAACCCTAATTCACTGTCTCATTTTATAACTGCCTCTTGCCCATATTCTAACATGGATATTTTTTTGTGCTAGATCAGACAAATGATTAGTTCTGTCCGCAGCTTCACTTACATGCTCTGTTAAACTTCTCAGTTCTTCATTCTGATAGAAACATAGTTCTGCATAAAACACAATTGTTGGCCGAATTCTCCCTTCCATCAAACAAAATACCTGTAGAAAATGCAAGGAAATACAAATACAGACCATAGCAAAAGTCACTGGCAAGCTACGCCTGATTCCTTTTCTTATTTTCTGATTTTCTTATGATGTTACAGACAGATGGTGTGGTACTAGCCAATACCAATTATTTAACATCTCCAAGGCATATAAAGTGGAGAAGACAGCATATTAAATGAATTTTCAAGGTTTTGCTAGGACAGTAGACTAATACATTTAAACCTATATATTCTGGAGACAAAACAATGAGGGAGTAAGTGGGATACCAATACAGGGATTTAAAAAATTTAGGGAAAATCAACTCTCTGCTTAGGTTACCTAGACCTGAAGGAACTTCAGAAAAAAAAAAGAAAAAGAAAAAACATCAAAAAACAACAACCATGAGAATAATAACATACTCAAAAATTAAGCATAAAAGGTAAATGCATCACATTTTTAAGTTACCTTCCCCAGAAATTCGAACAGAAGCCATATTATAACCTCAGTGAGAAAGTGATGTTTCGTTTTGTTTGTGCATGTGAAATCCTGCTAAATAAAACCACTCCAGGCAAGAAGCTTGAGCAGTGGTGGTCTCACCTACTACCACGGGCACATCTTTTGCAATTCTAACAACTCTGGTTTAGGATCTCCAGGTTCAGTTGTTGAATCCAGACCGCTGTTCTTGACAGCTGAATTTGTTTAATGCTATTTTTGGACCAACACAAACTTTTGACTTCGAGAATGTCTTGTCACAGATAAGCCCTACAATTTAATTGTTTTCTCTGTAGGGGAAAAGAAAAAAAATCTTTCTTCTTCTTCAAATCTACTGTGTAATTATTTCATTGCTTGACACCTTCAATCTTCTTTTCACTACAGAGACCTTATCTAAAAGGCACCTTCTCTCTGAAACTCTTCCATTCCTTGGTCCATACTTCCTAATATTTGGTCCATACTTCCTAATATTTCTTATCTTCCCTGATTCTGTTGTAGGATTTTTGTGTCTCTTTTAAATCCTATGGGCTTTAACTGCATCCATTAATCAAGATTTGATTGCATCATACATGGATTCACCATAGCACAATGATATTCTTTCCCAATAAGCCTAATAATACTTAACATCGCATTTCAATTTGCTATTGAGCATTGAGTTGATGTTGTCAGAGAACTATCACAATGTCTCCAAGGTTTTTGTGGCAGGTCCTAAATAAATTATAGCTTAACTCTGTACATATAGAAGGTATGTAAACAGACTAGCACCTGGTTTTCCTGTCCATAAAGCACATACTCAGGAAATATCATATACTTTTCCAAAAAATATTAGTTTTCCTCACACTACTAACTTCATTGGACAAAGTGCACACTTCAGCTCATTAAATGGTTATGCTCTTAACTCCTTCAAGTCTACGAACCTGTGTTGTGCTGATGCCTTAATGTTAATTATGTACTACTTGCAAGTTGCATAAATCAAGAGCAGAATAACTTAGAGAACATAACCGGTCAACACAATATACAAGTTTCTACTTACAAAATACAACAGTTGCTGTGGGGAAGCACAATTTACTATCGTTAATAGACCAGCTGCAGCTGCACCTATTTATTTCTCTATATTACTCATAACAAACCAGCAGTATTTTCTTGTCCCCATTGCACTCATGCAAATGACTTCATAAGCAACAAGGCAACGATGAAGTGCTCCTTTTTCAACTTGGTCTTGCTGTACGGCCCCTAGTACTGTATAAGACAAAATTTTTGTCCCATGTAACTTAAGTTTAGATGGACTAAAACAGCACTATATTAAAAAAAAAAAGTATATATTAAAGCAGACAGGGTAAGTAAAGATTTTCATTTTAAACAGGTAGGAACAAAGAAAGAACTTATCTTGTGGTCAGCATCCTCTGACTACTGTTTTTTTTTTTTTATTTCACTTAGCCATTCATGTAAAAGCACTAGTTCAAGCAAAATATGACAAGGGGATTTCATGTGGCAACAGTTTCCCAAATGAAGGACCACAGTCCCTATGGACCCATACACTGTATTCCTGTCAGGAAACAGTAATATAAGATATATTTAAAGCAATTTGCCAGAACTTCTAACATTTTTCCAAAAAGAATTCATATTTAATTATTCATTAAATCCTTATCACACTCTGTAATAATTTCCTATTCTGAAACTATAATTCAAATGTTAAATTTTTTTAAAAAAATCATGATTCAACTATCATTTTATTTCTTTTCTACTGAATTACATTCCATTGAGCGATAACGGTCTTTATCTGCACTTAATAACTCATTTTTCATTTTATACAAGTACTTTCAGGGCTTTTGTATTGTGTTTTGGGAGTTGATTTTATTGATTTCTAATATAACCATTTTACAGAGTATCCAAAGAATAATTCAGAAAATGAGTTGGCACAATAATGTGCTTTATGTTGAAAAGAGCTGACTTTTTGAAAGAGGGCCACTCTATGGGATGCGAAATTTATCATTATCCTTGTAGGGTCAATTCAATATAAAACTTCTGAAGTTAGTTACACACTTTAAAAGGCATTCCAAAGAACAGAGGAAAGAATATTTGGAGCTTTCAGAAAATGCTGGTGGCATTAATATAAAAAAAATTACCCACACCTTTTTATATATTTGTTTCAGCACATTACCCTTGTGTGAATAAAACTCTTGATTTCTATTTAAGAGTAAGTAGATACTGAGTAAGATCAAAAATCAGAGAAACAGCTTTCTATGATTTTCTAGGCAACCTTGTTGTATCTCAGATATATAAAGGATCTAGCCAAAGCAGTTGAGTTTAGTTCAGTCTTTCCCAACTCTTGCTTGCATTATACCAACAGCTTTATCACCAATTGGGACCACTACTTGCTCTTGCAGTACAATGCATAGACTCATCATGTTTCTTAATATTTAAAAGTGTTAAAAAAATGGGATTAAAGCATAGTGGAATTCAAGTGTCCAATGAACAATAGGCTTTATTTTCGTTCACAATAAGGAGGAACTCACTGCTTATCCTCTTCTGAAGAGACCTGAGTGCACCATTCACAGTGTTGCAAGTGGAGCGGAGGCTGCACTGCTCCCAGGCTACGGACTATAGGTGGAGAACTGCAGGATCTTCACTTTTGTTTCTGGGTCAGAAATTGTATGTTGCTTGTTATATACCATTGTTAAGTATGAGCCATTTGGATGAGGAAAACAGTCACAGTGTACTGAAATCCCATTTTTTAACTGACTTTAAGGAATACTATTTCTTACTGCTTTAAACACTGTAATTCTAATTAAATCAGAAGTCTAACAATTATTTTAAGCTACATGAATCTTGTAAGGTACATAAGAGGGTATTTTCAGACAGATGGTGCTTAAAACTATGACAATATAACACATGTCACTGTTTTCATTGCCCACAACAAATTATAGGGTTTGACTTGAAAACAAAAAATCAAATCCTTCGCAGTAGTTGTCTCTGTCTGTTTGGTGACCAGATACTTAATCAGTGTGAAGCTCCCCTATTGTGTTCAGCATGTCCAGAGCTTTTTGATCTGTGGAAATCTAACGGTGATTTTGTCAACAACATTGTGCCATATAGTTAAGAATTAATACTGATCCTTTAGATTTGCCATCAGGCTAAATTAAAGACCCTGCACTGATGTACATTTAAATATTTCGTAGAAAAAACATTTATACAATTTCTTCATGAGAGAAGAGAGGCTGTTTATTGTCACCAGTGTTAACCTTTCTCTTCCTTCAAAAAAACACATACACACAACCCTCAGGGATAGTAATTCACATGCAGCCTGACAGATGCAGGTTCAAATTTAAGACCTGGATGAAATCAACTTGAGTTAACTACTATTTGGTTATGTAAAAATAGACATATTTTTCTTACCGGCTGAATCAAGTGCTAACTTTCACAGGTTTTCCCCAGGTGAAATGGTTAAATTATCTGACCTCCATTTTGAAAATTTAATATTTACATACTGACATCAGGCTTTTCAAGGCATAGATTAATAGCAGAAAAAATCTGCCCAGACATAATTAATATATTAAAAGACAGCAGGTAGCAAGTTTTTGGAAGCATTTTCGCTTAGAACACAGCAGAGGGTAAAATTAATTTCTCAGTATCTAAAGCCAACCTGTTATTATAATACACTTCTGAGTCACAGGTACACTTATCAACAGCATAAATTTTTCACTCGGTTTCTCCACATTTTCAGTCCAAAAAGTGTTGACTAGACCTACTGGTGAGCATTAATCACAGTTAACACTGTACACTTTTTCAAAGTATACTATTTCAAAGACAAACTGTATTACTCAGTAGTAGGAGTGAGTAAATATATCAAGAGGAGATTTTTGTTATTCCCTTTTCTCACCTCTCCTTATTTCTCATCCCACTTCCCTCTCTCGCCATTCCCCTCCTCTTTCTCCAGGCAAGAATCATATGCAAAATTCCACAACTTCTTAATTAAATGGAACTGTGAGTGATCAGAAATTATTTTAAAATGTACTGTTACTGAAAAATTTCAGATAACTAAATACACCTACTTCTGTATTTAGACCTTTTTAAAGCTGGTAAATTAATTTTTCCAGAACAAATCTCCACATCCCACAAGGCATGGCGACTGATATGATACTCAGTACTTTGGTGATTTATTCAGCACCTTGCTCATGGTAAAGGACCAATTTAGTATTCTTTACAAGTTCATGAGTATTTTCACAGGAGAAAGTAATCCAGTAATCACCTTGTAATATCTAAAAAAAGCAAAGCTTCTGAACATCTGTATTTGTCACTGTCTGTTTAGACAAGCAGAGTGACGAAAATAGTAGAAGTAATATATCTCTGGCAACCTTTATCTGTAGAGAATATCATTAGCAGATATATGACCAGTAAAAGTCACAAAAAGAGAAGGAAATAAACATAGCATTTTCAGAGTCACCCATGGGCTACAGCAGGTGTGTCAAACCCATGGCACCTCCCGTTCTCCTTCTGCAGCATAACACATGCATGCACGCTGCACACATGACCGGCACTGGCAAGGACAGTGGGGGCAAAGAACTCGGTGCTGCCGCCAGGTAGAAATAAGGTACCGGGCCAGGTAAAACAAGGTGGAGGGGCGGATTTAGCCCACAGGCCGTGAGTTTGACACCCCTGGTCTACAGCATTGCGAATTTACCTTGGATTAAGGTTTGTTGATGCTAGCTGTGAAAAAAAATGAGCTTACTTTGCATAACCATAACGTTAAAGGCTTTGAGATTTCCTGGTTATTAACAATGAAACTACCATTAACCTCTCAAACAAAAAGACAGCAGAAGATGAACAAATGCACTTCTGGAAGTAATTAAGCACTTCTGAAGATGATTAAAGAAGTGGATATGAAAGCTTTTATGAAAAACACTGAGACTGAATTAATGAAATGTAACTTATGTTTTTTGGCTTGATGAATGAAGTCTGTAACCGAACAAAAATGTTACCAGTAATGAAGACAAAGCAGAGCTCAAAAACAGATTGTCAATAGTAGAAAATGGACAGACATTTTGTATATTCACTCAGAAATTTAGGGCAATAGAACATCAATGCAAGCTGTGAAAACACATTATTTTCCATATTTTTTTCCCTGATAAAATGTGAATACCATCATTGTAGTGGCATATATTGATGAGTTACTAACATATGAAACTGGTCATGTTATTGAAGTTAAGTGAGTAAACTCCTGATTCCACCATCATTCTGTGGCTGCACCTGAACAGATTTGCATGCTGGAGGCCCAGGGGACAGGGTTTTGTTTGATCTATGTCTTGCATGATATAACTATGCATAACTATGGACACAGTTCCACAGTGTCCATCCTGGAGTGGCACAGATGTGTGTCCAGGTAGCCTGGTACAGGCTTTCCCAGGCCATTCCACAAATGTGCTGCTCTAAGCCAGTGCCTTCTATGTCTATGCCTAAAGCTGACACTGGAATACTCGTAAATGATTCAGCTTAGACAGGAAATTCTTCTGCCATTTTTTCCACTTCTCTTAGAGCAAAAATGTTAACATTTCTTTAGTTTAACATGTATAACACAAAAGTTTTGTTTAATGAAATGCTTTGACATCTACTCATGAAAGCAACTACAGAAATGCGTAATGATATATGGAGGTTGTTTACCTGCATAAATTTCACAGGCATCAGTAAGGAGATAAAAGGCATATAGCACTGAAAACAGAATGCCACAATTGTAGCCAATGAGCCTTTGCAATTGCATGCTTTAAGTTCCAAGAGTCATGAAAAGGATAATGTGAAATTCAACTGTCTTTCAGCTGAAAAGAGATATTAATATTTAACTTTTTTTAGCTTGTGAAGTTTTAGATCTGAATATAGAAATTTTCTTCGGATTGTTGATCTGTGAATCTTCTCATTTAATTATTGTATGGTTACATATATAAAGATAAACCCTGCTAATTCTGTTTATGTAGAGTTCTTCCATACATATACATGTGTATGCACACACATACACACACACCCTGCAAAGATGATCTCATTACAGTATCAAACTCCAAAAGAATAAAAAAAAAAAAAAAAAAGAAAAAAACAGGAGTTATATAACAGATATTAAATTTTATTCTCCAAGGGAAATAATAACAAAGTTAGAAGAAAAACTTTTCCCCTTAGGCACACTGTATCTGTTGACTGAAAGATTTTGTGCAACAGGTATCTGAGATGGGCCAGATTTAATGGCAGAATAATGACCATGAGACAGGTACAATTAAATACAGCATTCCCTATGATCCCAATCCCACATATGAGTAAGCAAATTTTCATTGTTATGGAGAAGTAACTTATCAGGGGTTTTTTTGGCACACGCTAAAGGGCAATTATTTAGAGTAGAAAAGTAGTCTTATCAAATAAACTCATTTGTAATACCAAAATTTTGTCCCATGTCCTGGGTTTTGATGCAAAACCCAGAAATTACTTCACAGTCAGCAAGTAACAGAAAGTGGGAATAAGATGTATTTCTATTTCACTCTTGCTCTTTACTGAAAGAATGTTCACCTTGGCTCAATTTTATTCTTTATTTGTATTTTTAATACTCAGACATTCAAGGAACTCAGCAATGACAAGCTACAGTGGCAGTAGTTTGAGGAGCAACGTCATATCTTCATGTTAATCTATGATTATCACTGAGACAAAACTCTTAATTCTCATCACACCTTTTTCTTTTCTTTTTTATTCTAAAAAGGCTTGAAAGCAAGTATCTATTTAGTATATAAGGGAGAAACATTACTTCCCTGCATAATTAATCCCATAATAATTTTTAGGGTTGTCAAGATTAAATAAAAGAACTAAGGCAATAAATCAAACAAATGGGTATTAGAAAATAAAACATTTTTAAAATCACAAAAGAGACTACAAATGGAATGAAATATATTTTATCAAATATAATAAAAGGCAGGTATTTAGCAATTAAAAGGATGATTGTTGTAACTGGCGTGACAGAAAATGCTTAGAAAACAGCTGTTATTTAACATTATTTCTATCTTAGTTCTATATTAACAAAGAATGTGTGTTTTTTAATTTATTTTCCTGGAAATATTTCATTACTGCTAACTCATAAAAGAAATTGTAATGTGATAATACATTAATTAGCAGTTTTATAATATATAAAATTTTACAATAAAAATAATTTCTAAACATTTGTGCACTGATCTTTAGCACCAGTTGGGTAGCCACTATGTAGTTATTCATTAGAATGAGTGAACATTAAACAATGTTCCTCAACTTCACTTTCTTGAGAAATCATCATATCGTGGAGGAAACAAAAAATAATCTTATAGAGAATCATTGGTTGGCTTAATGAATGTATTAGACTCTCTTTCCAGAAGATATTTTCATAGCCAGGTATTTTACCTTATTTATTTTCCAGCTGTTGAAACCTTTTGAATTATATTGCCACTCCAACATTTCATAGCACTAAACTCATAAGGATGATTCAGGTTTTATCAGGATATTTTGAGAGCGGTTGTCTAAAGACAAGTTTTGACATTATATATATCCAAACACACAACAGATACAGGGTTAGGCTTTTAGCCTCATCTTCTTATTTTTGCAAATACAATTTTGCATGCACAGCTTGATTGAAAAAGCATTTTTATACTCTTGATTTACTACCTTAATAACCAAAGAACCTGACAGCAAGCTGAAGAAGTGCACGAATTATTCAAGTAGAATAGAAAGACTTGATATGAAAAATAACTAGGCACTGAGATTAAATACTTGTATTGTCTAATAGTCTTAATAGTGCAAATTAAAAAAAAAAAAGATATTAATGTATTTCAGTGCTTCTAAACAAACTATAAATGACAAAACCAGTTTATTTACATGACCATGTACAATGTGTTTGGAATTCTGTTCTTATAACTAAAACACTTTTAAAGTAAAAGGCCTTTCATATAGTGAAACAAAAACAGGTTTCATTATACCATATGAAACAACAAATATACTGAGATGAATCTGTTTTTTTCCCTGAATATTGATTTTGCTTCTTTTGTACTATTGACCTAAATTGGTTAAGAATTTTACAGTTGTAATTATCCATACTTGAGGAAACACAATTTATTCCTATTCAAACTGAGTGTCTATCACAGAGTCAGGAATTAATGTTAGTTCTCCCCAAACTATTTTAAAGACACTTTATATTCTGAATGCAATGAGAACAAGGCTTTTTAGCAACTGTATTTCAGCATGGTGAGTTAAATGTTTTAATGATTTCATAGTTATTGTCTCACAGTGTACACAATAGAAGTGAGCCTATGCCAGAAGAATATTTTGATTCACCAAGTGCTATTCACTCAACACCAAGAGAGATGCCTATATGAGGTATTTGGAACAAAGCTTACCTCTAGGGTTATATTTTGTATGGGGAATATCTTAATTAAGTTCCATTGCAATATTGAAACTTGAGAGCGAGGTCGTAGCCTGCTGTAGCATGAAAGCCTTTAATTTGCACACTTCTGTTCAATAATCAAGGAAAGTTTAATTGAGCACTCTAGAGCCCTGGGTGTTCAGAGTTTCTGTGTACTTATATTGTGTTCTCTATGCTGTGGTTTAACTCCACATAGATATTTAGGAGCTCATTTAAGGCCATTAAAAACTACAGCTGGGGTTTTGTTGGACTGGCTGTGCTCAACCTGGTTGAGTAATTAGACTCAAATGGATACCTTGCACCCACTTCAGCTTCAGACTAGCAATGCCTTGTGTGTGAAGCAGAAAAGCATTTTTATTTGGTTTAATATTTTTATTCTTACAAAGAACAAATAAATTTAATGTATGCTTTACACTAGAGTAATAAAAAATATTTCTTCATTGCTCATAGCAATTAATACTAAGGTGACATTTAAAAAGAACCCAAAGAGGTATACCTCAAAAATATTTTGGCATGTCTTGGTATTTCTTAGTATTGGCCTAGATCTTGTTTTAGATTCTTTGAAAAGCTTACTAGCCTTAGACCTTGAAAACTTGAAATGTTAGCTGGGACTCATAAAACCACAAAATAGCCATTTATCTCTCGGTAGTTGCCTAGGTCTAAAACATAGATCCTCAGGAGCCTTTCTCGGCTGCCAGGCATCCTAAGGGCTCTTGCATTACTTATGCAAACCGTTCCTGTAAAAGCAGGTATGCTGGCAGCTGACCTCTGCTTCCAGACATACTCACAAATCCCCAGGCAACATCATGTTCATGGTCACCATTTCACAACTATGTACTACAGGGATTAGTAAGCCATATACTGCCCTACCTATTCTTCCTCAAGCAGCTGAGAGACACAAAGAGAGAGGCACCTCAGGGATGTCTGTGTTATTAGACAGGCAAGGGCCAGGGAGCCAACTCAAGCACTGGGCTCTTAAGCATCTAAACTGCCCTTTTGTTTACACCTTCTCCATGAACCATCCCAACTAACTCCCTTAAGGATAAATCTGCAACACAGGGAGCTAGCCCTGGAAGCAATCAGTGCCACCCATTTTGTAAAGCTAATGGTCCATTTTTGACTCAACAGTGACTGGCCACAACCAGTCGGACCGTTCCCGCTGCACCCAGCTTGTTCCCAAACCCAGCTAGAGGAGGCAGCTGGGTCTGTATTGTCCTGTGATAGTTTTCAGAGGTTTAATTCCCAACTCTGCCGGAAGAGATGCAGAACATCCTTAGCCCACAAATACAGGTTATTTTAAGGCTGAAATCCCTTCCTGGAATTCCTTCCTGAAAATGCTTAGTCATGAAACAAAAGGGAAAAAAAAATTAAATAAGAAAAACAAAAAGGAAACACAAAACTGATTTTACAATCTTGTACTCTGTTGTTGAGTTGACAAGCTTCAGCTAGAACACAGGACACACGAGGTTTAAATCATCTCCAACAAATACTACATATTTGGTATGAAGTGGAATAAACTCACCCAAACATATGCACAAGAATAAACTGCCTCAAAACACCCGATATCTTGGCAAATAAGGAGCAGTTTTGGAGTTCAAATTCAAGAACCTACTCCAAATGAATCAAAATAAATGCTGAAAAGTAATTTTCTGATCTTCAAAATTGACAATATTTAATCCCGGTGTGTTACTTCATTGAGGAAAACACTGAGGGACGTATTCTCCTCTTTAATATTTTCTGTTGATTAACTTGTACATCCTGCTCCTCTATATAATGAACTCTGCTAAACTGATCCTCAGAATCTGAGTTTCCCCAGACATAGTGACAGATGTGTAGCTTGGAGATTTCAGATGGCAGCAAACGTGCTTGTAGCAATTCAGTGCACTGCCATGCCTAACTACCTGGAGCACTGGAAGCAGTACAGGTATTATTCCCCAGCTGGATTCACACAGTACACTTCACAGGGATGGTTAGCTTGCATCAGCTGCTGCAGCAATATCACTACACAGCTCCCTAATCTGAGCTTCTTTGTATCTTTCTATAGCATTGCTGTAAAACCTGTACAACTTCCTTAAAATAAAGTATCACAATGCCGGTATAAAATTTGGGCTTCTATCCTAGGTTTTGGAAAAGCGTATATTTAGCTCCAATAAAGGATGTAGGTGCCTGTGTACAGCTAAGCAAAGAGCCAAATATTCAAAGAGATGACAAGGAGAAATATAATAAGAGCAATAGGAAAAAAAATATACTCCTAATGGCAGATTTGGTATGTTCTGAAGATAAATAAACACTGGAGTCTAAAAGAAAGAATGAAGTACTTGCAATAGCAGGAAAGAGAAAACCTATCCAAATAGTACAGGAGAGGATGTATGAGAGTTCCCACAAAATGTTTTTTCCTGTGAAGTACTGTAGTTGTGACTTGTGTCAGAAAGATAATTGGGTGTTTAAGCTTATTTGCTTTATTGAGGAAGTTTAGGCTTTGTGTGCCATTCAGGTATTCTTTATGATGCCAAACTGTGAAAGAAAAGAGCTCAGACTGATGATTCTATTTTGCAAGATAAATAGCAAGATAAATAGCAAGATAAATACCTCCAGTAAGAGAACTATAAAGGAAAACATATTTTTTAAAAAAAATCCTTCAATGATTTTAAAGAAATAGAAAGAATTTATTTTCTTTCAAAAGCACAGAATTAGTCCATGTGTACGGTAGTAGAACTAAAAATGCAATTTTATTTAATCCTTCTGCTTGATACTTTTTCTATCTTCACTTCAAGATTTGCGTGTAAATTCACCAGTTTTTCATTGTTATTTTTCACATAGAAAATCTAAGAATATTCTGCTTATAGCTTTCTCTTTCATATAACAAGTCAAAATTAGAATAAATCTGAAGGGCAATAAAAAGGATGTGTGTGTATTTGCAAGCACATTGATCTTGACCTACTTAGTTGTGTTAACAGGGTAGAAAGTTGCAATAAAACCGAAGAAGTCCTAAAAGACTCCCAAACTATTACCTATAACAAAGTCATAAATAATTCCATTTCTTTATTAATTTCTTGATGTTAATTAATAACATCAGATATTTAAGGATTTACAGGACACAGTAGTGGAAGTGCAACTAGAAGTACTCAGCCTCTTGGATTTAGAGACAACAAAAGAAGCCAATAAGAAATAAAAAATTTCTGTGGAAAGTTTTCACAGAAGAAAACCTGACCTTCAGGCCAGCAGACTTGTCTTTCAGCGGTATAATAGGAAAAATGTGAATTTTTTAATTGGTTTGTGATTCCTTTCCAATTTTCTGAAATTATATTAATTGAGACACTTAAGAATATAATCGCGTTTGCAATAGTGGCTGATAAATAACCTGTTTTATTAATATATAACATAAGGATTAAAATCTTAATTAAATAGACACAATTGAAAGATAGTTCCATCAATGAAAACACAATTTGCCAAATATTTTCAACGAGGAAAACTTGTTTTGAGAAAAGATTAGTTCAAAACTTGGTTGATACTCTGCAAATTTTCAGTTTCAAGGTCTTGAAAGTAGATAACGCAAAATACTAGCACATTCGAAGTCCCTTTAACTACGAGTTAGTTTACTTCTCATTCATGCCTTTCCACTACATGGTTTAACAGCTTCATATTCTATTCCTGTTTAATTCTGGCCTGTACTCAGACATGAACTGCCCTTTAAATAGGCCTGGACTTCTTTCAGACTTAAAAAAAGCAAATATTCTGTATATTCACATTCTTATACTGGTTCAGAATTCATTGATATGCATTATTTAGTACATGATGGGGCAACTGGACTGCTAAAAACTAAAGAGAAGCAAAGTACGAACCTTTCAATTTTATGAAGTAAAGTATTTGAGAATACCAGTTCACATTAGATAAACTGACCTATTCAGATCAGCATTCAAAAAAATCTCGAATGCCATATAATGAGTGCTGGGTAGAAACCACAGAAACAATTCAAATTAGCATGCCAGGATAACAGCAGCTTTCTGGTTTGCTACTGTTCCTGTTGCGCTATAGCAAAGCTATAGCCTCAGTCCTATCACATCCATTCATCTGAGCTCACATTCATCCTCCCCTGTCAGTAGTGTTAACTTTAGCTGGAAAATGTATGACAGTGAATTCAAAAGATTTAATCTTTCACATAGGAGTTCAGAAGCAACATAATTTTATGGGTTTTGAAGGAGCCACTGAAAGAAATATTATGACCTGCTCTGTTCAAGTGGTCAGACTAGCTGGCCTTAAAATGTATTGTTCCTTCTTATCAGGATACATTTGAGACATAATGCATGGTGCAGAGGTCAGATTTTTTTGATCACAAGCGTTTTATTTCTTGGGTAAGAAGAATACTCTCAGCTGCCAAGTTCTGTACAAGTACAAGGTATTTCCAGACATGTTCACCAGGAATTCAAAACAGCACAAAGTCCCTAGTGTATCATTAAAAGCTGTTGCTTTAAAGACTCGAGGGAGCAGAGGGCCAGGGAACAGTTTAATCACAATGTCATCAGTATATCCAAAGAGACATCCGCTGCAGTGGTAGATAACCTGTCTGCACACAGAACTACACACACTGTGCATAAGGCAGTGTTGCCTAGCTCTGAGTAGTTCTGCAGTTATTCTTCACAGTTTCGAAACAGTCAGAAGGTGGGTCTGATCCAGTCCAGAAGAGAAAACTGCCTCTTTGGGCTTGATGTCATCATTGCTGATGTCAGCTTTTTCATCACTCAGAATAATCCTGCAGTGTCCCTAAACTCACACCTGCCTTATACGTGCCCCCTATATATTACATCAGTCTTCACTCTGCAGAATAACAAGGATGTCCTAAAAGACTAAATCCTCATCGCCTATTTTAACTACTTTTTTGGCTACCTAGGGAATATTTTAATGATCATTAGCTAACAAGCAGAATAATTGTACTGCATCTTCCCTCATCAACTGTAAATGCCACAATCAGAAATCTAGTGAACTACACCAGTACTTATGGGAAGAAGGGTCCAGGAGTCACATAAACAAATGAAATAAAGGTCTAATTGCATGTATAGAACTCCTAGTTGTGAACTACACCAGTACTTATGGGAAGAAGGGTCCAGGAGTCACATAAACAAATGAAATAAAGGTCTAATTGCATGTATAGAATTCCTAGTTGTGAAACTTGGATGATAGCGAAAAAGTGAATGAGGCAAAGCCAGCTACTATTTGGGGCAATCCCTAATTCTGCAGAGGCTGCACAACCTCACAGTAGCAGACTTACTAAGAAGAGAGAAGAATTCTGCAGGTCATAAGGGAATAATAATCGGCCTAAATATGTCAAAATTACATAAGAAATAGATGTAAATATTTTAGAGTATCTTAAAATCATTAGTAAAATAACAATTAAAAGTATTATAAAAAAATAGAAAAGAAACTTCTACTCAAATGTGCAATAGTTGAGGGCAGTGCAGGAGCAGGAGACTATACTGCAATCTTTGCGCTTTGAAATATACAAGAAGACAAATTTACATTTTAATATCATTCCCCAATCATGAATATAATTCCTGTTCTGAGCTTTGAAATAACATTAATGATTACTAGGAAAGTCACAGCTCAAGAAAGACAGGGTATTTAAAAAGCATATTTCTCATTTAGTATTGTCTGCTGGAAATGAATAAGAAAAAGACCAGTCTTCGGGGAATGGTAAAATATAGGGCTCCTCATGTTTTCTTGTGATGAGCAAGAAATTTACAACTATATTTGAACACATATGACTGTGAGTGAATATACTATATTTTTGACAAAACTAGAAATATTAAAGTTGCTAAGACAAAAATGAGTTAGTGTCTATCAGCCTAAAATTTTAAGTTCAAACATGGAAGTCCTAAAAGTAGTCTAGGAAGTATGATTAGAGTGATAACAAAGCATTTAAATACCTTTATCTTCATCATTTCCTTGGTACTCCTTTTGCTTCATCTGAACAACTAAATATTTTATCTGACAAAAGTTTCCTTACATTTCCACGTTTCCTTTAAAGGACTTTGAGAAGGGATAGCTTTTGTAGATATAACAGCACCTGGTCTTCTCAGACAATGTATAACAGCTGGACCACAGAAGTACTACTCGGAAACACCAAACTGTCAAGTTTTGAATGACTTTGCTTTTTTTTTTCCCCAAAACACACAAAAAAAATCCTGGTGCTCCAGGGAAATGACTGATTTCCCTATCCCAGTCTGTGGATTCCTACACTGTTCAAGTTGATTTGTAATGTCTGGGATTATTAGCCTATGTCAAATACCTGCCTGATCTTGGTTGCCCAGTGAGGTGGTTTAGTCACCATCCCTGGAGGTGTTTAAAAAATGGGTAGCTGAGTTTTTGAGGGAGATGGTTTTGTGGATGATGGGTGCAGTTGGACTCGATGATCTCAAAGGTCTTTTCCAACCAGAAGATTCTATGATCCTATGGTTCTAATGTTGCCACAGGAAGAAGGTGAGAAATTAGACCAGGGTTTCTGGGTATGGAGGAACAGAAAAGTTAAGGTCCAGTCTTTTGCTGCCTGCAACCATGTGGTGTAGCACCTCTGTGATTGGTGTAAGCTGGCTGGTTTCCAAAGGAACAGCATGAAAAACTCACTTGACTTGTTCTATTGATCCACATGCAACTTTTTGCCTATTAAAGCAATTCTCAAAATGAGTAAAAAATTAACAGTCTCTTTTTTGTTTAGCAAGATGCTACAGCCTGCTCCTAAATTAAGTTCATCCTCTGAATCTTTCAGTACTTCTCTGTGCACTTCCAATTGCATTCTGCTCAGCACGGGACCCTATTGGACTGGGCTTAAGGACACACTTTAACAAGAAATACCACAGAGAAGACACTCTAATGACAATCCTAGATCATCCTTGTAACAAAACTCAGATGAGTTTTTTGTTTAAAAATATTATAGCCAGGAACATGTGATTTCTACCTCTTCCGTGTAAATTTGAGGTATTTGCAAAGCCTTTACAACAAAAGTAAAAAAACAGCAGAAGGAACACCAAGGTGGAGAAGAAGGAGGTGGAGGAGGTACTCCAGGCACTGAAGAAGAGACTCTCTTGCAGCCCATTGAGGACCCATGCTGGAGCATGTATTTCTCTGGAGCCCCTCGAGGACCACATGCTGGAGCAGGTGGATATTCCCTGAAGGAAACTGCAGCACATGAGGACATCCCATGCAGGAACAGCAAAAAAGTGTGATGAGAAATGGGCAACACTGTAATCCCCATTTGTCACCCCTCCTCTGCTGTGGAGGAGGTCAAAAAGTTGTGAATTAATAGGGAAGAAGGAGGGAGGAAAACTGTTATTGTAATGTTTGCTTTTTTCCTCACTACTCAAATCTATTCTAACTGCCAATAATTTTTTCCCAAGTTGAGTATGTTCTGCCCACAACAATAGCTGATAAATGATCTCCCTGTCTCTGCTTTGACCCATGGGCTTTCTTGTACTATTTTGTCTCTCTACCCCACTGAAGAGGACTGAGTGAGCCACTGAAGTGGCTGGGTGGAAGTGTGGTCCTTGGCCAAGGTCAGCCTACCACGGTTGTTCAACTTGATGAGTATGACTCAGATTTTTCTGTCCCAGTTTCAATTGTGCACAACAGTAAGAATTCAGATAAACTGGTTGCCAATGACTTACTCTGGAAGCAATGAGGTTTTTTCTCCATTGCTGCACCTGTTGTGCTTGTTTTAGAGCAGCCTTAAGACTCTTCCTGATTATATTCCCAGTGGGGGTGCCCACTAGCTACAAGTCTCCACAGAGAATTGAGCCAAGCTGAATGCTAACATTCAGCATAATTTTTAAAAAATACTAATTACATGAGGTAATAATATAGTGAAGAGTTGCGTGAGGGTATCTTCCATATGGAAGAGGAGATGCATGCTTGTGTGTCATTAACATACTTCTGTGATACATGGAGTATGAAATGTTTAGCTTTTATGTTGTAATATGCAGCTTACTTACTTGAAAATATTTAAGAAATAAAAGACAACTGACAAAGACTATCTTACGCAATATTGTATAGAAGAATGTATTTGTGCCACAAATAAGCCTAAACAAAATGATAAAAAAACATAATTTCTTTGATTTAGAATGTCAACAACATAATTAATTAAGATCATCTAATACATGTCTCTTTGTAATTATTACTGCAATTATTTGAAGACTAACATTCTCTAAAGGTGTACAATATGATAAACTACAATAATTCCTCTAAAATGTATGGTCTGAAGATATCCAACTGAACTACAGATAATGATTTATGGTCTGTAGGTAAGAGATGCAATTTAATTGCACATCAGAACATTCCTAAACCAGCAATCATCATGTCACAGAGTACCTGCAAAATGTCAAACCCTAATTATTTCCATGACAATGTTTCTCGGATTTGACTCTGGTAATCCTTCACTCTGAAGGCTTATCCACAGCAAACGAAACATCAAATAAATTATGCTCAGCTGTCACCTTTACCGTGTGCCATTTTGTCTAAATTTTGCCAGAGTGTGAAAATAGGGAGATGATCTGATCTGTTATGATGTTAATCCTAATTCCCTTCGTACTTACATAACTTCAGTGAGTTTAGAAAACTATGCCTTGGAACTCATAGGTAGATACAGAGATAGAAACTATATCTATTTCAGGAAAACAATAAACAAATTTTTAGCCCTGTAATCAGATTCCAACTTTGATTCCTGTATTTTGACAATTATGGAACTGTACCACTTTTAACAGAATTTAAGTAAATGACACCATATATCTGGTCAGAATTGTCTACTTTTCTCAATTTCATCAAGAAAAAAATTAAAAAAACAAATTAACTACTCTACGAAATTTCCATCCCCTTATCTCAATGTTAAATTTACAAACAAGTTAATTCAATCTCTCCTCCTCAAGCAGATTCACTTGGTCTCGCCCAGTGCTTCTCTAACTGTTGTGGTGAAGTCTCTGATCCTTTTTCTCCCATTTGAAAGTACACCAGAGGTTTCCTCTGTATCTCACAATTACACTTTGATCTTTCCCTCACAACACTAGCTCTTCAGTCTGACCTTCGGTCAGTGCTGTGATTATCTCTGGATACACTCCCAGGCACAATGCACAATCCACATGGAGGTTGTTCTTGGCCATCCTAGAAGCGTGTTACTAACACCAGTGCAATTTAAATGGAAGCCTGAGGGAAGATCTTCATTTGAAATTCGGTAATTGTGAGCCTGCATGAAGTTATTACTCATTGCTATATACATGTCACACGCCTCCAAAAATCTCTACTCATGGGCACACACCACAAAGTTAGAACACATGAATAACAACCCTGAAAGGCCTACAATCGGAATAAATGGGAGAAGACAGAAAATATTATCTGAAGGTCAGCAATAAAAACTGTGAAAGCAAGGTGCTAGGACTTCAGTGAAACTATTTTGTGTCTGAGCAGTGCAAAGCAGAGCACAGAGTTCTCAGGTGGGACACTGATCCTGTATGCACATGACTTAATCACAGATCTCAAAGAAAACAGAGAATTAGTACCTTTCTTTAAAACCAACAAAACTATGTGTAATTTTTTTTTTAAACTAGCTGAATACTACATGGAAATCTGATGGAAATGCAGAGATCCTTATTGTAGAGACATATGCTTATAACAGTTTACACATGCAGACCTCCAAGAAGTTTCGAAGAGAATTTATATTCTATTTTTCATTACATGTAGCAGAGCTTGGATGCAAAGGTTTTAAAGTTTTATGTATGAAGTTTTTGAAATCAAAGATAAGAAAATCATCTCTTGCAGAGTTTAATGCTTAAGTGCCACCTGAGGATTTTGAAAGAATCTTTTGCATCATTTGTTAGTGCTCTACCATTGGTAAACTGTGAAGACACAAAGGCAGAGGAAGCAGCTTCACCTCACATTTATTTAAGAGGTGGGATGACTGACCTGGTCCTTGCAGGTGACAAGAGTGGAGAAAATGCCCTATTTCCACAGTGTTTTAGGTATTGCACTGGCCCATAGCGAACTTTACAGCAATAGAAATGAAGGAGCACACTGAATTTTGCCTTTGGATGCATATTGGGTATTCAAGATGTTACAGATGCTAAACAAGAATTTCGAGAACCTACCATTTACACATAAGTTGCCTAATTTTTATTGTGATTCTTCCTCTTATTTCTTACTTATGGCAATTTACAGACACCTGGCTTTACATCAGGTATGTTTATATATATATATAAGGAGAGAGAAAGCAAGTCAACATTGACAGAAATGGCTTTCTTATTATCCCTGTATTGACAGGCTACCATTTTAACCCTTAAAAGAAGCAACAGAGATATGCTGCAAGACAAGGGGCTATGTCACCGAAAACTGTCCTGTAATGTAATATTAAGTACTAGAATTTATGGCTGGTTTCTTCCTTGTGGTGTTTTTCAATACACTTTTATTACAGGCTCTAAATCATACTTTCACAGAAAAGGTCTCTCTTTAAACCTTTAGGTCAGGATTGTTCAGATCTTTTGACACTGAATCAGTCAGTTTTAAAGCTGGCACTACCTTGGCAGGCTTGTAAATCTTTCAGAAGATCTTATCCAATTACCCTTCATGGTCCACAGGCTTCTACGGTGCTACTGTTTCCTTCTAAGTGAGGAATTAAGTGATCGTGAAAGGTTAGGAACCAATGGAGTTGAAAAAAGCTGGCACATTTTTTTACAGTTCAGATACTATATTTATATCTATACCTATATCTATATCTTTATTTATATCTATATCTATAGACATCTATAAAAAAGTTAGTCATGGTCAAGAGCATTGATAGTCTTTTGAGACCAGTAGAACTGTAAGGCCACAAATTTTGTTTATAAAAGACAATCAGTTACGTTAAAGCTGGTAACTTTTGTATTTACATCTAATGTCTAAAATCTTGCCCAGGACCACAATATATATTTCATTTTTTCTGTACCTGTCATAAACTTTGGTCTTTGTTATGTGTAATATAATTTCTTCAGTAAGGGTGGCAAGAGGTCATATATATTCTACAATTTTTAATATGAAAAGGAATATACTGAAAAGCTATCTCTGAAGAAAGTACATGTCACCGTTCTTATTATATGTGCTTTTTCACACCTTCATTAATATACAAGATAAATATTTTCTAAGATATTTGTTAATATCAGAAAGAATTTACATCTCGGCAGTTTTTAAGCCGCAGGATTTATTCCAGTGACATATAAATTGCAATTACCAGGCTATAGCAGAAAGTGAGGGAAGAAAATCACTGAATCAATTTCACATGGAGCATAAAAATATTATTTTCTTTCACTCTTTTGGTCAGGATTACTAGAAATATGCTCTTTCAAAAACATTATGTGGGTAATAAAATCACCTCTGAAAACAAAGGAGAAAATGAATGCTGTCTCTTTGAGGGAGAGCTTAAAAAAATTATTTTCTTTTTAATGAAAAAAGAAGGTTGCAATGAGAGAAATCCAGCTGCATCTTGAAGCTATGTTAATGACCTGTAACTAAACTTTGACGTACTGTGATTTGCCAAATATATATACATATTAAGATATACATAATCATTTTGCATGTACACATATATATAATGTTCATTTTTTTCCCACCTGACAGTGAGAAGGATTTTCAATTGAATATCTGAAAAATTACTTGGCAATTAACTGCTTCTCCAAAGCCTTTATATGTATGATTTTCAACTCTATCTTTTGTAAATATGTTGGTTCAAACAGAAGGATGCTGAAATGTGAAACTTCACATAGTGGAACTAACTGAAAAGCAATCAAGTCAAGCAGAATTAGGTTCTTGTTAATTTGGTTGTTTCTAATGCACTTCAATCATGGATTGGGAAATCAAGTTAAAAGGAATTTTCATATGAAGCTTTTAAAAAGATTTCAATTGTACAGCTTATGCGTTTCATTGTATTGGTACCTCAGCAGAACTTGTACTCATTTGAAACAAAAATGTGAAATGGAAGAAATAAAATAAAAGCTTAATAAGATCCCAAAACCTATAATTAGTGGGTTTCTGTATATAAGAAAAACGTTGTCAGTCATTAAAAAAATATTGAGATGGTATGGGTCTTCAGAGTTCAACCTTTCTGTGACTTTCATGTTCACAGATGAAGTATTCCATTTAGCAAAATTTTGTCCAGTTCAGATTCCAGAGAGCTTGTCAATGTCACGTTTCCCAAGACGAAATTGCATTTATAAATCACCTGTCAAGTAAATATAAGGTCACTGCTTGGTTTCCAGCAAGACATTGCGCATTATTTAAAAGGAAGTTTCCATATCTTGTGGGAGAATAGTAATGGACCTTCTTCTGAAGAGAAGAAGGTGCATTACTAATTCTAGTGCTCATGGTTATTTCACAAAATTACAAGCTACTACACAGAGCTAGAATGAAGCAGGCAGGTTCTTTTCTACATGTTTTATTCACCAGTGCTTTACTTCTTTACATTTTGAGTAGCGACCATGAGTTGCTAACAATTGCACAGGAGTCTTTTTTATATGGTGTCTAGGCATAATTGTGGAGCTTTTCATTCTGACCAAACCAAGTCAAGAACAAAATGGAACAAAGAAATCTGCATGGTAACACTAGACACAGACTTTAAATTTGGTGCTTATTTCTTAGATGAGGTATCTGAATCTTCTGAATACAACTGAACTTCATCAAAATCACTTGCATAAAGACTTCATTTCAGCTAGTGATGAGTGTTACAGTAAGACTAAGAATTGTATGTGTGATAAATGTAATCAGAGACTGGGAGAATCTGAGGTTTGTTAAAGAGAAATGAAGAAAAATATTTCACTTTATGAATTCAGAAAGGAATATAATTTTAAAGAATGAATAAAAATAGAAATAGTTCTCTAAAAATAATATAATTATGCTTTTATTCCTCCTTTATTTTAGTCTTATTTTTTCCTTAATAAAAAAAAGAAAATCAATACTAACTGTGTTCCACAAATATTTCCTCAAAGTTTTTCATGGGTTTGATTCTTGACAGATTATTTAAGAGAAATGACTGAGGACCAAATAATCAGTGTGATCTTGACACTATTGCAGTGTATAAAATTCATTCCATGCCCTGCATTTTGAAGGTCAGATATAACTACTTTAGCCTCTCCTTTGACCAGAGATCCTCAGTAATGAGTCAAACAACCTTGTTCAATACTCTCTATAATAGAAAGAAGAAAGAAAATCCATTAATCTGAAACTGGGTTTTTGATTTAACAACTTATGTTACTGTCTTGTCTTACCGATTCTCTTAATCATTCTCCAAGTTTAAAACTGCAGCAGACCTTTACTCCCTGAGAAGTGGTTTGCTGAAATCAGATGTATCCAGTGGACTTTTTAATCAGTGTTTGTTTCCCTCCTTAAGTATTTTGAAATATTTTCAGAAATAAATTTATTTCTGTTATATATGGCTATGCGTATTATGGCTGAAATCTAAAACAGTATCACAGAGGAAAACAACAGAATGAAGTAAGCAACGGAAATTTTAGCCTACTATTTTTGTTTTCACTTGATTTGAGTAAATATGGGAGCCTCAAGTGTAAAGAAATCTTGTATCTACAGCCGTCCTGGTCTCCTTATAAACTGCCTGTGTTAGAACATTTACAGTACTGTTATGTGTCTTTGGACATGCAGATGGCAAGATTATTATTCACTAGATATGGTTTCGGGTAGTAGCTTTCATTGTTATTTCATCTCTTTTCCCTGCCTTGATTGGGCATTTCATGAACACTTATTATATTATTTTTCTGGAACAAAAAGGACATACCCTCAAATCACAAATTCTTGATGTAAAATCATGATGTCATTTGAAAGATTACATATCCATGTCAGTCATAAAAGTAGAAAGTGTCTGCTTACTGTTAGCTTTTACTAACCTCTCTAATCATTCAGGGCCTGTTTTTTTATTCCACCGTGTGCTGAAAATCATTGTTGATGAAAATGCATAAAATGCCAGCTCAAGCTATATACAGGTAACTGTATGCCATGGGAGAGGCTACACACCTTGAAGAATTAGTCATTATGAAGAGGTCATGCAGAAAACAAGCAGGGGTATATCTGGCCAAGCAAATGGGAGTTTTTGCATTTCCCAGTATAATTCAGAGTGGGTTTTGAGCTAGTTCAACTTGCGAGTGTCTATTTACTGGTCTACAAATATTCAGTGATGGCCGGGGTTTTGAAAGACCTATTTGCATAATCCCCGGACCAGGGAAACAGCAGACTGTCACCCTTGAATAATTTCTGCAGTGTGAACATTCACTGTGAAACTGAACTGAGATAATCAGGTTATTCCTTAGGGACTATTTAAGAAGTACAAAACTTTATTCACAATTTCAAACTGAGATTCTGTCATTTTTCATTGTCAAGTTTGAATTAAATTTAGGACAAAAAAAGCATTCCATATTTTGTCAAAGTTATATCTGACTTCAGTAATTACTCTGTTGGCTTCTATTGTTTCATTTCATCTGTCTTTTGGATTTATTAAACTGTGACTAGTATAAAATAGAATAAAATTTTTTAAATGTCAAAGAGCTTTTAAATTATATCATTCAGGTAAGTTCAGTATCATTCATTTTTTTAATTCTTGGTATTTCAGAAAAGCCATAATAATTTATTTTTAATTTGTAAGTTTTCATTTGCTGTGAAATCTTGGGATTTTTGTCATGCTCGTCAACATATACCATTTAGATTTCCCAGGATTATTCCCAGGATTAATGAGTAAAGACTAATCTTCACTTCTATCTCACAGAATCACTCAATGGTTGAGGCTGGACAAGATGTCTGGAGGTCATCCAATCTAATTCCCCTGCTCAAAGCAGGATCAGCTGGAGCAGATATTCAGGACTATGTCCGATCGAGTTTTGAATATCTCCAAGGATCAAGACTCCACCGACTCTGAGGAACCCGCTCCAGGGTTTTATAGCCCTTGCAGTGAAAGATTTTTCTTGTGTTTAAATAGAATTTTATGTATTTCAGTAAAGCTTTTTGTGATGAATTAACCTTCATTTCCTCCCAGGTTCCCACCAAGTTGTTCTCTCACTCCTCAGTAGTACTGGAGGAGAAAATAAGGTCTAAAAGCTCACAGAATCAGATGAGAGGGAATTCTCTCGCCAATTACCATTACAGGACAATTAGAAACAACCTAGGGAAGATTTTTTTAATTTATTGCCACTTAAAACCAGAGTAGGATAATAAGAAATAGAAACAAATCTGCCCTGCCCCCATCCCCATCCCTTCTTCCCAGATTCAACTTCAGCCCTTCTTTCCCAAATGTTCTGCCTTCTCATCTCCCATCAGAAGCTGAGCAGGGAGGTGGAAAAGAAGCATTGCAATTAGTTCTCAACTCTTCAGCTCTACCTCTCCTTCTCCTTTCTCACTTTATTTCCTTGCTCCAGCACAAGGTCACTCCTACAGGATACAGTACTTCGTGAACTGCATGGATCCTTTTCACAGGCAGTAGACCTTCAGGAACAGACTGCTCCAGCATGGTCTCCTCTCATGGACTACCATTCCTACCAGGAATCTGCTCTTGTGTGAGTTGTCTCCAGGCTGCAACTTCCTTCAAGGCACATTCCCATACTCTGCCATGGACTCCATGGGTTGCAGTGTGGATATCTGCTCTAGCGTAGTCCTCTGTGAGCTTCAAGGGTACAGACTGTGTCACCATGATCTTCATGTCTGGCCTTGGTACCTGCAGGTCTGCTTCTCTCACATGTTCTCACTCCTCTCTCTCAGCTGCTGTGCAGCATTTTTAGCCTTTCTTAAATGTGTTATCACAGAGGCACCACAAGATTTGCTAACTGGTCCAGCCTTGGCTAGTGGTGGGTCCATTTTGGAGCTGGTTGGAATTGGCCCTGTCTGTCATGGGGGCAGCCCCTGGTCAATTCTCACAGACGCCACTCCTGCAGCCCCCCTTCTACCAAAACCCTTCCATGTACACTCAATACACTCTTCTTACTCAGCCCAAGAGACCATTGTCCTTTGCAACAAGAGCATGTTGTGAGCTTGTGTTCAATTTGGATCACCTAATAGTGGCAATGGCATACTATCACCTATAGGGAAGAAAAAAAATAAAGAAAACCGAAGAAAACCAAAACCAACACATAGACTGTCCCTTAATTTTAGAAAATCCCCAAAACCTTCATTCATCCACAGGTCTATTGCCTCATAAACTCTCTGCAGTATTCCACAATTTAGACTGTTTTTTCTGGTTTTGTTGTTATGTAGAGTATTCCTAGTAGCTTTAGGTTTTCAATGTGTCACTGTATACTTCAAGTAATATTAAAAATATATATTTCCAGAATCCGTAAGGTCTTTAAAGATTTTTATAAATATAAAATAGCATCAAAATTATCACAATGCCAAAATCTGTCTATAAATTCAGATATTTGACAGCATCACAGGGTGAGTGATCTGAGTTAATTAAAGAAAAAATATCTATGACTCAGATTATCTATTTGAAAAAATGTGATTTGACTGAAAGAAGTTGTGAAAAAGAACCAGACAAGAAATAAACCACATTAGAGATAAAAATCCAGAGTCTCATTAAACCCTAAGTGATGGAAAAGCCAGAGATGAACGTTAGAAAGCAAGGAAGCAAGCAAGCAAACAGACAAAAACCCTACTAAGCAGCTAAAATTTCCAGCCTGCAAGTAGGGAGAATTGAAGTTTTGAGAGAGGTACTGATAAATATTGAGCAAGGAGCAGAGTGGTGGGAGGTACGAGTCAAAACGGGATTCACTTTAGCTTGGAGATAGCTGAGGAGGTACAGGGGAGATGCAAAACATCTCTGAGATGTGTATACTCTAGGCATAATCCCATCTAATTGGCTGTATTCCTTTGAGTGAATAAACAGTACATCCACTTAGAATTAACTAATCCGAATCACTTTTAATCAATTCACAGGCTTCAGGAAAGTGGTGTCTTAAAGATGATAATTACTACTAGTAGGCAGATGTGGCCATTGTGTAGGAAGCTGCAGGAGGGCAATGGTATTTAGGATGTTTCTATGTAACCCTGACTAGAGAGCAAAATTAATGGGTTTGCAGAGATGGGCTCCAGATTGTACTCACTTATAAAACATACAGGAGGAGATATGAAACTTGGAGAAAGTGTACAGGGAGTCTGAGGGTCATTCATACACTAAGTTTTCCCATAAGTCATTACATGAATCAAAAGAAACAATAATTTATCTGTTCCTAAAAAGTTTTAGAACTTTATAAATCACTTGTTTTGTATGCTTGAAAAAAGGTATTGTGTTTACGGTAAAAACTTTCTATACAGGTCTTTTTGCTGTTGAATAGCTTCTGAGTTTGGGATATGTCTACATGGAGCTTCTTGCAAGATTAATTTTTGGACTTCTTTTTGTGGCCATTTATTTGGTTTCTTGAAGATGCTTTTATTTACATGGTTTGATTAAAAAAAAAATTTGTTTATAACCAGGAGTTGAAAGGAAACTGACAGATCTTATGTTTATTTCCATAACAGACTTGAAAATCTTTATGAGCTATTTATGAGATATTTATTGAGGTCCCTTTTATCCAGGCTTTATTTTTGGATACAAAGAAATGGTTTAGACTTATGTATATGTGCAAATTTATATGAGAAAAAAAACCAGAAAATATGTACATTCTTAAAACTAAACAACAGATTATTGTGAGGAATTCAGGGAGGATTTTGTATGTAGTAATTGTATTTTTTAATACTATTCTACTGCTGTGCTTCGCTGTCAGAGACAACAATTACTCCAAAATATCAGTGCATCAAGTTCTGCTTCTGCCTTGATGCTGCAGAGACTACCTCACATTAAGAAACTTTAAAAACAGTGCAGAGTTGAGAAGTCCAGATACAGCCTACCTTAAGGCATGCACTACCACACCTCCTACTGGCTTTCGCAACTTCAAATGAAAAATTTCTATAAGAACTTAGCTAGAATTTTTGGTGCTGATTGACGACTTCCTTATGTGTAGACATGGAGATCTAAACAGTTACAGATACATGACATGATTTTAGTACTGCACATAATTTAACAAACTTACTGCCAAAAAAAGAGTGACTTGGGTAAACATCTCTAGTACATGCTGGTAGTGCAGAAGGTTTAGGGCCTGATATTAAAACATTTTGAGACCCAGAAATTCCATCTGAATAACATAGAAGATTCATGTTCAACATCTTTGAAAGAAAAAAGTTGTTATTATAGCTAGCAAGGAAAATGCTGGTCTACTTATTAGGAAGATACACTGTTGAGGGACACTCACACATGAATACATATTTGCACTGGATCAATTAAACCCTCAAAAAAAAATAAAAAAATAAAAAAATAAAAAAATAAAAAAATAAAAACAGGTGAATGAAGCCAAGTCAATATTTTTCTGATCTTACAAGCTCTCTGATGGCTATGCTTCTGTGTAAACAATTAATTATTCGTAGTTCTGTAGTGTTAAAAATCTTTCTAAAGGGTTATGAAGGAAGATGACAATCGTGTCAGGAGCAGGAAAATTCAAAATAAAATTCAGCCACCACTCCAGAGAGTTTTCTGCTATGAAGATTAAATCAATAACCTTTAATTTACTTCTCTCACCTTCATGATTTCAAAACATAGGAAGAGGAATCATGTACTTACGATATCATAATTAAAACAGCTGAGCTAAAGTATCCTGTGAAATGTCAATCATTTTCTCTTTCAAAAAAAGAAATAACCCTCTGCTGGACCGTCACTTGTAATCCAGGAAAGTATTATAAAAAAATGATGCACTGAGTATAATACATCACAGAGGACAGAAGGAGTCATCAGAAAAGGATACCCGAGAAAACACAGATGAACTTCGCCAAAGGTCATCACCTACACCTGTTCTGATGAACTTTCTTCCTCAACCCATTTTAGCCTTGGTTAACTTGTTTTATTTCCCACTGGACTCAAAAGAGATCTAGCTGGTGTTATAAGAGAAATGTGAATTGTTCAGCTCCTTGAAAGTCCTGAAGTGGCAATGGCCATTTTGGGTGTAAGGAGAATGAAAACTTTTTTTCACTGACTTCTTCAGCAGGACAATTTCCCCCTATTTTTAAAAACATCAACCAACAAAAAGATAACATTGAGAGTTACTTCTTTGCAAGATCTTTTCTAATTCAACTGAGATCTTCCCTAGAAGAAAACAGTCACTAGTTTATCCTCTTTCTCAAGACAAAACACAATCACATCTCAAATTATTTTATAATAATTATCTTCCCTTATTATCTGTACATAATAAACATAGTGGTATAAAACATAATAACATTTTACTTCCTCTAGATTTTTTACTTAGCTCTAGGATTTTTCTTAGGTGAACTGGAACCCCTTCAGATTCACAGGAATAGATAAAACCCATCATTTTCAAGAAAGCATTAAAAGTCATACGAACATTTCATTAAGATTGAAAGTAATCTTGTCATTGACCTTAATGGAAAACAGATTATGCAGGGGAGTAGGTTATGCAGATTTTCCAGATGGACCATAACCTTTCCACACACATAAAATATCACTGTGTTGGAGAAACTCCTCAAAACTAGAGGGGAATAGTCTGGGAATGCATTTGATTTTTCACCAAGAAGCAGTGGCAAAGACAGTTCTTATGTAGCCAATTACAATCATGCTTAAACCTATGGTTGTTGCTTATGGCATGATTTTTCTTGCCCATTATTCCTATGATAATTTACCCTTAATTCTGTTTATGTGGATATTTCAACGGTCCTTAAATATTTTGGATGATCAGAATTGTACATTGTGAGATTCGTGGATTTTTAAGTCCTTAAGTGATGACTGGATACAGTTTCAATTTTTCCTTAACAGTAGACACCTAATTTTCACCTACTTATGATTGACCTTAATAATCTGCCTTCTTTATATCACTTCCTTGGAAGTTCATTCTAGTATTCATCCACCCTTGCTATGAAAATCGTCTGCTTATCCTTTCCTTTGGATTTTCCTGATCATCTCCAATAAGAAATTGCAAAGTATGGGCTATCTTCCTTCATGTGCATGGCTGAAGAGGGGCTGCTACCGCATCTACAATCAGCACTGCTGCAAGTCTACTATCAGAAATTATAAACAGTAAAGCCCTGTCTGAGTGTGTGGGATACTTTCAACACCAGCACTACAGTCTTTTAGAGGGTTAACTGAAGCCAAAGGAACAAAATTTAACTAAATGAAATTGTAAGTGTGCTAATCTCTTATTGCTCAGCATCCTCACTTAGGCTATTTCAGTGTATACAATGCCACATTAAGGTTTTCATGTAATCAGACCAGTTCTGAAGAGATCAAACAATGCTGCAGTGTCAGCCTTTGAAACAGAAAGTGCAAGGGAAGCCACAGGGAGTCAGTCTTCTCCTGCAGTGAAGGCAGCAAAATGGTCTTTGCTCTGTATGTGCTATTATGTGATTATTGTTTCATTTGTTCTTAGTCCTGCCCATCTTCCCAGAGACAATTAACTTGTTTTCCTTTCGGGACCACCGTGTTTGGGCATAGGCTTTCTTAGTGGAGTGAAAAATACTATCTCGCTTTGCAATACAGTGATCTATTTTCTGTATCAAAATATAGTTTTATTTTATTTGCTTTGAAGTTATATGAAGACAGTACTTAAGGAAAAGGTAGAATGATCAAAAATTAGCCAAAATTGTTTTGATAATGTGTAGATTCATTAATTAAAGGAAATGTATATATTCTATAAACTAGAATACATCTAAAAATTATAAATATACCAAGATGTTAGATAAGATTTTATTGAGCTTAATGACTCATGAGTATATCTGTGTGACAGTATTTGAATTCAGATGCATTTCTCTCCTTAACTGGAGTTCAATTTTGTGCTACGTTTGTAACAACCAATAGTAAAAATCCATGAAGTAACAATCCACTACATCACATCTAACTTTAGAAAAGATTAAGAGCATAATTCACGTCTGTAACTGAGCAGAACTCAGCACAGAAAACAAGGTAGAAGTACAAATGTAAATTTATAGCTCATCTTTAGAGGGAGTGCCAAAGGCTAAAGAGTATGTTTTGGGATTTTCTTGGCCCTGGTATCTCTCTAGCATGCAGGAACAAGCAGGAGATAAGGATAACAAGCAGCAAACTCAAGGAAGCCAGCAAGGTAGAATCCCTGGCTTTTTGTCTTTGCTCCGTCGAATGGGAAACTTTCAAAGGCAGCCATCATCACAAACCTTGTTTCAAAGTCAGTGTGAGAGGATCCCACTATATGGACCCCAAGAGTTAGACTTTTAAATTTCAGTCATATGTGAGATGACAGCACATATTTGGAAATGGTTAACTGCACCTGAAAAACATGTTTGTTATCTTTTTTCAGCTGCCGAACCCTTAAAAAAATAGCATTGCTTATGACCTGAAGTAAAAGTGTCTTGAAAATGAACTTGATCTTAGAATAACACAGAAGACCCAATTAGCAAGGCATAAGCAACCTATTCTTGCATGGAAATTTTAAAGTAAAATTTCTGTGTCTCAGTTCATCTCAGTGCTCCTTTTATCAAATAAGAGAAGTAAGAATTTTCAGGAGGTTATACATCTAATTTTAAGACAGATGTGTGAGGTAGATGTACTGCCTTTTGGAGGTAATATTTTTTCTTTGCATTGATCACTCAGGTGACCTAGGATGACCTAGATCATGTTTTGATGTCTACTTTGTAGATAAGATGAGAAGAAATTTTTCTCAAGCTAGGTTTCTGCCATTTCTTTCTGAAATAGTGTTCCAGTCCCTCCAATCACAGAAGTGTCATGAGAAATATTTTTCTTTAAGACATATTGTTCTTTCCTGGCGTATATTTAATTGTTTGTTTGCCCTTCAGGAATAACATCACATAAATTACAAAAAAAAAAAAAAAAAAGATAATGAAATTGCTTAAAAATTTATTTTATATAACATCTTTCACACGACTACAATTTTCTCAGCAACATTAAAAAGTCTCTCCCCTTATTTTTTTTTCAACAAGCATATGAACAGTTTCAGAAGACCAACTGTGACAGAGTACTAAGATATTTAATTTGTTTCCTTCTTTCATTTGAGAAAACATAAAGGATTTTTGTCATGATTCAGTGTCTTATATTCAAAACAAAGTATATAAAAAAATATCAAGTCTCATTGAACAGGTTGTTAATTAACAACTATCACAGATCCACTAAAAAAATCATTTTTAAATAAAATATGTTTTCCAAAACAAGAAAATGTACAATATATACTGTCTATGTTTTTTCCCTAATTTATTTGCTGAAAAATGTTGAAAGAGGGCCAATGGATTTTTGGTTTTAATACATTGCTGAAGGAGGAATTGTGGAAAATAAGTTAACAGTCTCTGCTGATTTTTGTTTGTATGTAATGGGGTCGTGTAGGCCTGTGTGGAATACAGAGGCTGCAATCACTTTTTAGTTTTCCCTCTCTTGATTCCATCATCTTATTCCGCACTGGGATGAAGCGAAAACCAGGTCCAGAATACAGGTCTGAATTATTTGGTTTTGTTGTTGTTGTTGCAAATTGCACTTTCAAATTCATCTTATTTCTTACATGAGACTGTTCTTTGAAATCCAAGGATGTCATGCTCATGCAAGGTACAGCAAAGGAAAACATATGTTAGGAAGTCAAAGGAGTTTTAGACTGTCTTTTTCAAAACTAGTTTCCAGCAGCATTCACAGGCACTTCAAAGCCAGATGAACTGAAAACCAGTTTTTGGTAAACAAACTTGCCACAAACTGGGACCACGAATACCTTTTTTGACACAGCTTTACACTTGAGACAGAGGTGTGCTAAAACAAAACGAAACAAAATAACACAAACCAAAAGTTATTTTCTGCCACTCATTATACTAAGAACCTGAGGACTCCATATCTGAGGTAAACGACCAGATCTTATTCATTTCATGCACGATGATAATTTTTTTGCCTGCCACATGTCTCCATGTCAAAATGCTAGTGATGACATTGGGAAATCATCATAAACAACATTTGAAATTTATTATGCAAACGGTCCATTGATGTTAACTGTCACTTCTATACAGTGAGGAAAAAACGTTGAACATTTTTAACAGTGGAAAAACTGCTTCAAGTAAATATACCATCTTTCTTTAAAACAGCTTGATATCGTGGTTGAACCCAGTATTTCATTAAAGTTCTGAATGAATGTCTTTTCATCTCATATGCACAATTTATATAGGTCTTAAGGAAGAAAACTGGATCCTATCCAGACTGAATACGGTAGGTCTTCAACATGGTTTGGGAAGCTTTAACTACTGTAGTAAATTTTTTTGATTAAATTATTTACTTAATTCAGAAAAGTAAAGATATAACCAATTGTTTTCTGTCTCTTGATTTAGAAGGTTCATTTCACTGTTTTTAGTGCAGAAAATATTTGTCGTTCCCATTGGTGAAATATCCTGAGGAGAAAAAAATGTTCAATGCTTATTTTTGCCTAAGAGACCACTAATACAAGCCAAATGCCTATGGCATTCCTCTCACCAAGATAAAGAGAAAACAGAAAAAAAAAAAAGAAAGAAAAAAAAAAAAGAAGTCCATGACTTTAAAGAATTTTGTGCAGTTCTTGGTAGCTAATGGTTATATTCAAATATATTGAAATGATTGGAAATTTTCTTGGCATGTCAAGTAATGTAAATACTGCCAAAAGGTAAAAAAAGAACATTTTATGGCTGTTTGCCTTAGTTCTGTGTGCACTACTGCAACTGTCCTTTGCAATTATACCTTATTCATTAATATGATTTTCCTCTAAGAAACTTTGACCTGATGTTTTAAATATAGCAGTCCAAAACCCCTATTTTTTTTTCTAGTTTGAAGATTTTTGTTCTCCAAAGACCAAGCACAATTTTGTGGAATTATGACAGGTAGTATACAGAGAGCTGTTATCCTAATTAAGAGAAGGGAAGAAAAAATAACTACAAAATAGGGGAATCAGTAGCAGGAATGAAGTACCTTAATTATTTCCTCATTCATTCTACTTTGTTCTTAGCCTGACACTAAATAGAGACACAAGTGCAAACAATGAGATAGGTTGTCTTCTTCTTTATAAAGTAATCAAAAATTAATGAAAACATTCACACTGATTTTTAAATTTTAGAATTTAGACTTTAAAGGTCTGACAGAGAAGGACTTGGGAGTGTTGGTTGACAGCCAGTTGAATACGAGCCAGCAGTGTGTTCAGGTGGCCAAGAGGGCCAATGGCATCTTGGCCTGTATCAAAACCAGCATGGCCAGCAGGACCATTGCGAGTAAAGGTGATTGTAGCCCTGTACTTGGCACTGGTGAGGCCACACCTTGAGTACTGTGTTCATTTCTGGGCTGGAGAACAAGTCCCACGAGGAGCAGCTGAGGGAGCTGGGGCTGTTTAGCCTAGAGAAGAGGAGGCTGAGGGGAGACCTCATCACTGTCTGCAACTGCCTGAAAGGAGCTTGCAGCGAGGTGAGTGCTGGTCACTTCTCTCAAGTGACAGATGACAGGATGAGAAGAAATGACCATAAATTGCACCAGGGGAGGTTCAGACTAGACATTAGGAAAAATTTCTTCACTAAAGGAATACCAAGGCACTGGAACAGCTGCCCAGGGAGGTGGTTGAGTCACCATCCCTGGAGGTGTTTAAAAGGCAGGTAGATGAGTTCTTAGGGACACGGTTTAGTAAGGGAACAGGTACAGTTGGATTTGATGATCTCAGAGATCTTTTCCAACCAGATGATTGTATGATTCAATGATTCTAAGGTGGAATTTGTAAAAGGAAAATTACTTTTCAGATTCAACTCATCCTATAGCAGCCATATAAAACAGGTCAGCTAAACAGAACTCAAAGAGTGTCAAAGGATCACAGAAACACAGAATAGCTGAGTTTGGAAGAGACCTCTGGAAGTTATTTGGTCCAATGGCCTGCTCAAGCTGGGACACATAAAGCTGGTTGCCCAGGGTTGTGTCCAAATGTCTTTTTGAGTATCGCCAAGGGTGGAGACTCCACAGCTTCTCTGGGCAACCCGTGTCAGCGCTTAGTCACACTCACAGTAAAAAAATGCTTCCTGATATTCGGAAAGAACTTCTTTTGTTCCAGTTTGTGTCCATCACCTCCGATCCTGTTAGTGGGCATCACTGAAAAGAGTCTAGCTCCCTCCTCTTTTCACACTCTTCTGTTGTTTGCATACATTGATGAGATCCTCACAAGCCTTCTTTTCTCCAGGGTAAAAAAGTCCCAGCACTCTCAGCCTATTTTTTGTATGAGATGCTCCAGCCCCTGCTTCATAAGTCTGTTTTCTGTATTTTCTCAGCAGTTAGTCTTTAAAGATTCTAAGATTATTAAATCAGACATTTACAATGACATCTACAATTAGCCAGAATCAAGAGTTGAAACGACCATACATCTTAAGACGGCATTGACTTGCTTATATAGTACAACTCTTAATTTCTACTATATATTTCAGACATTATCATGTTTAACAGAGAAAGTAGACTCTTTGGCACATACAACGTATTGCTGTTATAGTAGTTTATGTTTTGAAATGTGCTATCTTATTTCCTGGCTCTAGAGTGTTTGTTTTCTCAGTGTTTAAAAATACTATATTTTTATATGATTCCTTTCTGATCACCACAAAGGATACTCAAATGCTTTCTTCCAAAACACTAGTTATACAGCAGTGGATGATCTGGTCTATTCTTTGTAACTCACAGGCTGAGCCATAGACAAAGTCCAATCAAGTAGCTTAATATGACCGCTGACCTTTCCAGAAGTTCCTCTGCAATATCCTGACAGTGAAGACAGTGTGAACCTTGATACCACTGTCATAACATCCTTGGCCTTTACCATCTGTATAGAGCAGAGAAAAGCAATACATCAGTCTAATGCAGAACGTTTTAGTTTTAACATTTTTTTTTTAAAAAAATAATGGGTTAATAATACGAACATATTAGAAGAAAATAAATTGCAGTCAAAGAACCTCAGATATTCAAGGAAATTAGATTACTAGTTACTTGATACAATATTTGAAAAATATTTTTTAAAAAATAAGAATATTAAAGCTCAATAACACTGAGATTGAAATACTGAAATTCCACCTTTTTTTACAAGGATATTGTATTCACATTATGAAAAATCAGGTGAAGTGGTGATGTGCTTTTGCCTCATGCTTCATTACACAGCTAAGAGATGCATAAATCTGCACTACCTGGTGGTCTGCCTGGCCTTGTCCTGATTACTTAAATGAAGGTTCATTGGGGAAACTATAATAATGAAGACTAAGCTGCATCTCTGAAGCGGTCCTGCGATATATGACAAAACAGGAAGAGAATCTCAGGGAGGCAGTATGTGTGGATCCTTCTAGCTCTGTAAAAAAGAAAATATATATAAAAGTGATAAAGCAGTAATGTTTAAAAGAAGAAATAAACGAGTATATAATAATGCAGTGCCTCGAATTTTCCAGCAAAACCTACTGTCATGGGAACAGTGCCATCTAATGGCCTTTATGAGATTAGCTGGCACAAGTGTTAACGAGCCTGACTTCGGTAGCATTCCCAGAGCAGCTATCTGGGGATTATTAGGAACAATAACAACACATTTACTGTTAGAATACTACGTTGCCATAATGTATAAAAATTACATTTTCTATATACTCTTGTCATTTCAGGCCCTGTTTTTATTTCTATATGTAAAATTTAAACTTGATTTCAACATGAAACAATCACGCAGCTATATTTTGTTGTAAAAATGAACTGCAACTGTTTCAATACTGAAAATATAAAACCAGAAATATTTTTAAAGCAGTGAATAACTTTTTTTTATTATTTAGAGACAGACAAATAAAAGGTCAGAATGGAAAATAGAAGACGTATTGACAAAACAGGAAACACGGAGAAACCTCTGAATTGTAGCATTATATTCTATTCTTAGCTAAATGTAAAAATTGAACCAAAATAACTGAACTCCTATTTCTTCCCTATCTCTCTGGATCTCTATCTTTTTATTCTATCTCCCCTTAACCATTAAATACATATAGGGATGTGTTTACTTCATTATTTTATTTCAAGTTGATTTTAGCTGTGCAACAATATTTTCAGTGTAGTGATCTTCATGGAATTTAATACAGAAAAATAACCTTTCTATACAGCAAGAATTCTACAGCAGGACTATGTCTCAACTTCACTATCTAAGGTGACTTAGAATAATTAGTACAAAAAGCTTCATACTTAGCTTTAATCCATCCCATAGAATCTAGTGTTTCTGCCACAGAATTCTGTAAAAATCTATAGGGATAAAAACATACTCTTAAGCCATACAACATTTTTTCCACAGCAGAAAAAAATAAAAAGCAACACAGGACTGTAGTCACAAATTAAACTGAGGATGATAGCTGCAATAAAACTAAAGGCCATGTTTTATGAAGTGATAAACACAAGCTTCAGCCACAAAATAAGCTAGCTGTCTTTAGCCTACCCAACACACAGATACATTTCCAGACCCTATAAAATATCTCTGAGCTTCTAATTAATAAAATTCCAAGCTATAACTTGTGCAGTTCAGGTAATTCAGTGAATGTCTAGTAAAGATGTTTACTTGATGCTACTGATACCTATATTGCAATATCTAGAGGAACTTTCACAGCATTTAATGATTGTAATTATAGATGACCTTGTTTTTGAGAGCTTGAGCTGTCCATGTATTGTGCATGCATTGTAAGACAAAATTGCACCATATAATTTCTGCGGTGTTCTACTCTCCTTACAATGCTAAACTGCCACTAAAGTTAGAGGAATATTATAATATATACATATTTTTAAATAACTGTCATAACTGCTATACCATAGAAATTAACGTCTGAAAAATATTTCAAGAGTCCAGAAGGAAGAGAGTATAAGTATAGGTTCTCTTCTTTAAACTTATAGTACAGAAAGTCGGTGAAGTGCATTCAATGGTCTGACAGTATTGCACCATTCTCAAACTTAGAATAATATTTCTCATACTAGAGCTGTTTTTTTCCTTCAAATCAAACTATTGCCATACTCCTCTATAATTACGTGTTAAAAACAGAGAACAATCGATCATTTCCTAGTAAAGACAGTCTTAAACATCTGAAAGATCAAATTGTGCAGATCAGGCTTCACCCTGCTCCCGCGGTTCATGCTTTCCTAACCTTTTAGTATTTTTTGTCTCTTTCCTCCAAATTATGATTAAAATGCCTGTGTCTTCTTTAAAATATAGTGCCCAAAGTGGAGAGAGTACCCTGACTGAGGCTTTTCCCATTCTGGTTAAAGTGTAATAATTAATTTCTCCTCACGATTCATGTGTAGTGTTGCTACTAGTGCATCTCAGGGTAAGAACTGACAGTTTTGCAGCATACAGTATGGATGACTTATTTTTAGTTTTTGTTCAAGAATGTTTTTGCAGATATTTTCTCTAATACTACTGCCAGTCCTGGTTTTCACCAGGCTGTTAGCTATATAAAGAGACTTGTTAGCTTGAGATAGGGCATTTTTTGTTTGCCTTCTATTGAACAAGCAGGTTGTGGTCTCAAAGAGGCTACCCTGTTTTGCAGTTAGAAATTCATGGAGTTTCAACCAGTTTGTTAGGCTTCAGCTGCTCTGAGGTTAATGGTCCAGTAGGTTGCTCTAGTATAATTTGGGGAATTAAAACTTGACTGGTGGTTCTGTGATGGCTATACAGTCAGATAGATCTCAAGGTAAAAGTAAGTGTTGATAAGATTTGGGAATGACTCAGCTGGGTGAGTCGTTTTGCCATCAGGCGTCAGCATCTCATGAGTCAAGCACATAAATCGTGATGACGCATTTTGAAAACCCAGGCACTGGCAATGACTGCATGGTTTATGACTTCAACATTGTCAATTATAGAAACAATATGAAGTTTGAATTCAAAAAGACTATTTTTTTAAATAGTAGGAAGAAACTGAAGGCGAGTCAGTTAATTGATCAATATGTCAGTAATTCAGATACCTAAGAAGTGAAATCTGTTGTATTGATACCCACATTGTTTACTCAAAACCCTATGATCCCTCATACTTTTCCACTAACCCCCAATGTCTTTTCTGGAATTCTCTGTGTACTTTCCAAACTTTATTACTCATTTTAAAATATGTATCTCCTTTATACCTTCCACCTATATTTACCCTATATCAAGAGGGTTTTTTTCCTTTTCTCTCCCTTGATGGATTTTTTATTCCTCTCCACTGTGGAAGCACTATTTGGCCTTGCTTGTATTACTTATGCAAACAGAAATTGTATTATGAAATCATACACCCTGGAACTTCTGTACACTTGCAATAAATATTTAATCTGAATTCTCCTTCAAAATAAGAAGACAATACCTGTGAATAAATGTTTCACACAATTTTCTGATGGTCTTTTTTCCTTTAGTAAAATACCATACTGTAATGCATTCTGGAATATCTTGATTAATGCTGCCATCTAGTGTCCATTCGAGAAATTAAAAAACACCTCATTCAGATAAATGCAGTCTTCCAGTTCCCTAACCTATTTAAGACCTAGTTAGCTTTTTCCTAGACTCAATTGCTTCAGAGCAGACATTCAGTGAGGTGTATAAGGATTTAGTTCCAAAACTGTCATTTAACGTTATATTCTGGTTTCACGTGCTGAATTTAGCTTTTGTGCCAAATACTGCAGTTACTATAAATACTTTTGGGGTTTTTTTCCATAAAGGAATATATAGAGACTAAATGAAAACAAAAGAAACCAGCAGTTTGCTATTTATCAGGTGTATGAATAAGTTTATCCAAACACTTTGTATATACTCGGTTTTCTTTAACACCTCTATTTCTCAGTTTATTTAAAATTATTTTTTCATATAATCTGTGAAAAGAAATAAAATTACAGACAGATAAATGCCATTGATTTCAGGAGACATAGAATAGACCTGTCTTGAAACTATAAAATTATTGCAAACACGTATTTTTATTTTAGAATATATGTTTTACACTAACAGACTGAATCCCTGCTATACTGTTTTTACTACTAAGAGGCTCTGGCATAGATTACGAGTATTTGCCTACCAACCAGTTCTACACTGCCTGCATAAGTTTTATATCGGTGCATGGGTGGCAGGCAGAGAGTTTGGTAGACTGAAGAGAGAAGGAAGTGGCAAGACTCCTCTTGGTCACAAAATGGCTGAAAGATCATAAAAAGATTACATCTCCAAAAGAATATGAAAAATTTGAGCAGAATGGACTCATCCTCCTAAAGAAGTTATATCTTGCTCACTCTAAAACTTTCTGTTCACTAAGGACATTATTGATCTTCCTTGTATACTTCTGTGATGACTTCCCTAAAACTCCAGTCTTTACTCCAACTGCTGTATTAGCAAACAATATAGATGCTGCCAGTGCAGCTGCATCAGTGTCATGTTCCCTAATTCCTACAGTCCTGTAACAGAAAGGTGATCTGTTTTTTTAAAAGCCTCACTCCCACACACTTCTGTAATCCGAATTGAACAGTTTTATAGAATTATACTGTACCATCCATTAACTTTGCTAGAAGCCTGACTACTTTAGATACCTTTAGACCTAGTAGTAATACTGTGAATCATGATCACTGTGCTGAACAGCTCCTAGAAAATAACACAGGTAAAATAGCTCAGTGCATTTAATAACTAGGCTTTCATTCAGATATGCTTTTATTCCTTCCTCCCTGACAACCATCTAAATAAAACTAGTATTAGGAGCAGTTCATAGAAAAAGGGATGGGGAAGTGACTGTCACTATACTTAATTCCACCATTTTACTCACAGTCATAATAATCAGCTGCCAAATGAGAAAATTGTGACAGGCTCAGAGAGAGGATGTAGGAAAGCAATGAAAAAGACCTCAACTACCAAAAATATAGTAAATACGTTGACATCATGCCACATTGAAAAGTTGATCATTTAACTGCGGACCTGAGGTTATAAGGTGAATTAGTAAATTAGTTGAATTCTGTAAATAAATTCATAAATTAACTAAGGGGTTAGACGAAGTAGAAAGGGCAACAGGTTATGCAGGAGTGGGGGTTACGCGGACTCGTAAGTTTCACTAGGCAAATTGAAAATATGTGAAAACCAGATTTTTGCAGATCATTCTTGAAAATTATTTTATTTAATGTTTATAGGAGCCTCACACTAAAAGTTGAGAGCTGTAGATGTAATCTACACATCACGTAAAGACTACAGATATTCAGTACTGGTGTAAATATCAAAGACAACTAGTGAAATGGTAAGAAGTACAGAAGTAAGAAATGTTAGATCATGCATTTAGACACCCATACAAAAATTTAGCAGCCTAACATGACAGAAGAAGAAAAAAACTGTTCCCCTGGATTCTAGAAGTTGCCAGTGTAGCATGGCTAAGGCAAATATAATCCTCTTCCGCTAAGAAACTATTAGTTCTAATGTCCTGCTGAGAATTTGAGGTACTGTACATAATTCTGATGAACCTGCTGAAGAAAGAGATCACAGGGCCTTAAGAAGCCAAGGAAAGAAGGCAAAAGATCAGGCTTGCCTGGTTTAGTGAAACAAAAGCTGAGAAAAGTTGTAATTAGTGGTCCTTTACTACTTCTAGTGGAAAAAAGAAAAGGGAACCATGAGACCTTCAGTGTCATTTCTTGTTATTAAAATCAGATACATACTGCCTATTCTGCTTTGTTACCTCCTGGTGAAGATATGATTCAAGAGGAGAAAAGGAAGTAAAAGACTAGTGATTTTGGCCTGATGGAATGATCCCCAAGTGATCATTCTATCCAGCATCAGTTTAAAACTAATTGTAGCTTTTCTATAAAGCTATTTTTTGCACTGTACTAATAGGATCTTCGGGCTTTCACTCTTCAGCTGTGCTTACCACAAGCTGAATCACAATGTAAATATCTAATTATACCAGCTGAAGTCACGCATTCAGATTTCAGATCTCTCAGCTGGTCACTTAAGGCTCCATTTACAGTCAATAGAAAGAAGTAGGACTTACAGGCACCATTTATGTGCCTAATCAAAAATTTGTATTGCAACATCAGATAAATGGCATCCCAGAAATTCATACTGAGTGCTTTGCCAAGAAATGGACTTCTAAAATACAGTAGGTGAGATGAATCTCACTTCATGTTTCTTAAACACACGTTAAAACACGGGCTGTATGAGGCACTGCATCCCCCAGGTACCACAGTCTCAGGAGAAAATTAAAACCATTCTGTAATGGAGGTGCAGAAAGAACTCAGAACAGCTGTGATTAGAGCCATTTAGTTAGTACATACTATAGTAAGAACTTCACATCCTATCTGCAAATCTTACAGGATAAAAAAGTATCTCCAGAATGAATGTAAGGACTGAAATTATTTAGGCAATCCTTTTATCATCATAATGTATCATCATTAAAATATGACTGAAATCTGTCTATATGAATCAGCAAATCTAAATGAATAAATGTGCCTATGTACACACTTTGGGACTGTATTATTCTTTGTATAATTTTTATTCACAGCTTGGCGTTCTGAAACATGAAATAAAATCAACAACCTTCACCATTCACTCGACGGGGCTCGGAAATGCCATGAAACACTACAATGAAAAAGAGTGAATACTTCCCAGTTAGCTTCATTTATACACACATTCTGTCCTTGCAAGACTATTACATATAGAGTATGTTTTCGATATTTTCATTCTTTTACAGACTGGAAAGGTATGAACATTTTTCCGTGTTTGTAGCTGTCATCACAAATTGTTTCAGCCTCCTTTTGGTAGCTGTACATAAAAAGCAATGTTAATGATGGTGGGTTACAGACGAGCAAATAAACAAAAACTTTCCTCTGTTATGAACTGTTGTTTAATCAACTCTAAAGTAAATTTAAGAATGCCGTTGTTAAATATGGTCAGATAATACTCAAAGAACTATCCATAACTCGTAAAAATTCCTTTGTGTACGCACATAGAATGCAGATTGCTGGAACTCAAATTTCACTTTTTTGTTTTCCTGATATGTATAATCACAATTATCACTGTGAAATCAGCACATCCAACTACACACATCTGTAGATAAAAGTGACTGAGCCGATATTTCCCCGTTATCTGTTTCAAGAATTTGGGGGGGACGTAAAGCCAGATTTTCAGATACCTGGTTTTCTATATTGAGTTGTACATGAATTTGCCAAAATTTACTTTGCTCAGTGAAGAAATTCTTCACAATGAGGGTGGTTAAACAGTGGAACAGGTTGCTGTGGAAGTTGTGGATGACCCTTCCCTGGAAGTGTTGAAGACCAGGCTGAGTGAGGTCTTGAGCATCCTGGTCTAGTGGGAGATGTCCCTGCCCATGGCAGGGGGATTGGAACTGGATGGTCTTTAATGTACCTTCCAACCCAAATCATTCCATGATTCTAAGATTCTACAATTCCTGGTAATGTCCAATGAACATGAGAAAGAAAATATGGTTTTGAGAACACAGTGACTTCCCAAGTCACTTGTGATACATTTAATTGAATAAAATCTCATAACCTAATAAATAAGGCAACTATCCTTAAAACGATGCTCCTTGAATTTCAAACATCTTATTGTCTTTTATTGAAGTACGGTGACGTAATACTTCAAGCAGTTACAAAATATGACATGCATCAAAGTAAAATATGACATTTGAAACTAAAAAAAATATATTGTCAGCATCAAGAATTTTTAGAACTTTTGAAACAACAGGTTTCTAATATACTGACAATGTACCTAAGCCATCAAAATAAAATATATCATTTTGAGATACTACTATATTGGTTTAAAGAAGTATATCTCCATACACAAAATTACTCACGCATATAATTCCTCTGAGATCAATAACGAGGTGCTTGTTTGTATCAGCTGAGGAGTTGATCTAATATATGGAAGGCATAAATGAAAATATTCAATTGTCTTACCTCTATTAAGTTGCCTAGTTAACAATGAACTCATATTTAAAACATGACAATTTTATTCCTGCATTTCATGACATGAGTGCAGTGGATTTTTTAAAGAACATTTGCGAAGTGAGAAGAGTAACTCATACAGGACTAATAATGTTCTTTTTAAACCTCCTACAACCACCAACTCCTTAGCTTAAAAAAAATTTAAAGAAGAAATGTGCTTATGTTAACAGCCCAAATGGCTTTACACACATTTCTCCAAGTTTCATGTTAATCTAAGATGAATGACTGATTTTGGTTGGTTTTTTTAGATTTTAAGAGAAATGCCATTCCGAGTTAGGGAATTTTCTTCACCATAAAGTATTTGCTGGGTTTTGGGAAGAAATTTAGGGGAAAAAAACTTCATCTTGTAATTAAATTATTAAATAGTAAATTATTCAAGATTCCACTCATCACAGAAAATTAAGAAATGAGAATCATATTTTGATGTCTTGAACTGACTGTACTAAGCATTGATATATCTTAAATCCAAGAAATTTTCCGACATGTACTTCAATTTCTCAGCTTCTTTTAGTTCTTATTTACTACTTGGAACAGCTGGAATTAATGTTCAGTGCAAGTAACTACAACTATCCTATTCAAGCATTAAATTATTATACAAGATTTTCACACCAGGAAAAGCGATTTTAAAGTCCTCTGAGACAAAATATAAAAATGAATTGGTAGATTGATCCAACGACTATTTTAGACTATATCCTTTAGGCATAACTGGGAGTTTCATTATGTCAAGAGTGAGGAATAAATCAGTTAACTCAGGACTGGTAGCACATAGTGAACATTTACATGAAGCATGGGCATATTTATACGAACTCCAAAATTTGTCACGTTTTAATTTTTTCCCCCTACAAGATAGGAATGCATTTTCAAAAGTCCATAAAATAGTAAAATGAGCAGTAAATCAAGCTTCAAAATGTGCTTTCAAATTTCTATGCACTTAGTATCTGTATAGAATTATGATAACATAAAATATATACTCCAGGGTTCAGGACCAGCTTTTAAGAAGCTCTTGACAGTGTAACTTCTCTGGTGTGCGGCTAAAAAGAAGGACAATTTAGAGAAAAAATATGTTTCTTCTAATTTTCCCAGGGCTCTAAACCAACTACAGGGACTTTGCTCTGGGTACAAAGACCAAGTATGAAACACATCAGCTCCAAAGCACAGTGTCTCAGAAAGCTGTGAAAATGCTGAAATATGGAAATTGTTCTATGACCATCACAGCAGTGGAGACAAGTAACAGCTGCTGCAATTAAGGAGTCCAGTGGAAGCAAAGTGACAAAAATCAAACTGTGTATTATTTTTGATCTCTGTACTGTCCTGATGCAGATAATAAGCATGTGGACAAATTCTGTCACTGTAAAGTTGAGTTTCAGAAGAAACTCCCATTATACACATCTGCAAGATAATTAACACTTTGGACCACACTGCCACCATCAACTCTTACTTCAAGAAGCATTTTGGTTCATTATCATGTGTGTGATGCATTATATTCACTTCCCCGAAAATGGATTTTACATTGACAAATCACACTTTGTTGTTTTAGTTGTACTCTAAGCAACACTGTGAGTATTTTGATTTTTTAAAAAGAATTTATAAATTATGTTTTGTTAAAATATTGCAAGTTAGGAAAATTCTGACAAGTTGGAAAAAATCTGACAGGTCAGAAAAACTTGAAAAAGTCTATGGAACAGATACAAATTCTAAGTAGTTATTTCAATGGCTACCTAAGAAATTATTAACATCCTTTATTTTCAAGTTCCTCTTGTTTTGATGTTTTTCACTGATTTTGATAAGTATAAAGTATGTAATTGCTAAAAAATTTAAAATTGAATTCTGACTATTTCAATTTTTTTTCAATTCTATTTAAACTGAATCCCGGAATCACCGTATCTCGTGTTTTTTTTCTTTCATTGATATTTTTATGTTTTCTGTACTCCATTTTTTGCATTTTTTAATCACATGTAAACCAACCAAATCTATCCAGAAATATTTGGTATATTTGTTCTCCACATGATAACTGGAGAGTTATCTTTCTTAACCACTTAATTGTGAGTACAGTTCAGTTATCTATCAAAACTAATATCTCTATTACTTTCTAAATCTGACCCTGAGGTCCCACAGCTGAGACCATGCGCAGGCAGAGCCTGAATTGTACTTATTACTGCCAAGGATGATTTCAGAAGTGCTGAATACATGTGCCAGTTGTGTACAACTCAACAATTCTGGAAAATGTGATCTCTTACTGGCACTTGCAAATTAAAAAAAAAAAAAAAAGTCATGTTTGCAGCTACTTCTAAAAAAAAATCTAGAGTTGTGATCTGACAGAAAGATTTCTAACAAGCAATAATCCAGACTATTCTAAATTTAATGGCAGGAGGAAGAATCCACCTGAACTGTCTTGAAACATGAAAACTTATGAAGGTACACTACTGATGTGATATATTACCCTTTTGTGTGATTCACTGCTTTCTCTCTTTCTCACTAGGTGGCAGACTCAAGTGGCTCTGGTTTGAAAGGGTCTTCTTTTCAAGGGTCAGAAGGTAGTTTCATTGTTAGATAAAATATTGTTCAACTACACAAATGTAAATGATGTTTCTAAAACATCTACTTAAGCTGAACCAATTCATGAATACTCATCCTCAGGTTACAGTGGATTATTTAACAGAGTAACTTCCCAAAACAGTTTGTTGCATCTGGCGGATTTTTGGCACGTGTCCACTTCACAAATCCGGTGCAAAAGACACACTCTGTACTACACCTTACACAAAAAAGTCAGTCTTATCTTTAAAATAACTAACTACATAAAATAACTAACGTTCAGGATTTCATTAAGGGCTTTTAATCTCATGCGTGGAAGATTGGCCTCAAATGACACTGAAAGAATAAAAATATTCACGGCTACAGTCTGAGCTGGAAAAAAACTAAGCAGTATACATATTCCCACCCCCGCTACCTATTACTGTACCAAATTTTTAAAATACTATTCAGGAATTTAAAATCTTGAGAAGAAAACATATTCTGGACCTAAAACAAAGAAGGACTAGTAAATTATTTCCTTGCAAAGGCTGTGTGATCGAAGAGACGTTGTGTTAATGTGTGCTCCCATGGTCCCACACTGGGCCTGCAACAATTATCTGATGAAAAAAGGTTTTAAACTGAGGATTCTGTAAGTTGCAAATGTGCCCAAACTCCCGTTATTGCTAATGGAAGCTACCTACACATTCCCTAGCTTTTTGTAATTTCCTTGAAAAGTACATTATCTAAAGCACTTAGCACTGTGGTAGTTAATAGCAAACATGATTTAAACAGAGAAGCACTAATAATGTATAAAAGGGATCCCAGTTTGTCTGCTCTACGTGATTCCATTCTTCCATAGCCTCCTCTAATTTTTTTCCATGATGTGAAACAATTTAATTTACACTAAATGTATAAATGATACAGAAAGGCAAAATTACTGAAATATCTTATTGCTCGGTTGGGGAAAGTACTAAGATTTATACTCATGTCTTAGATGTTTCTTGTTGCTTGTTTTAAAATTGTGTATCTACACTGCCAGCAAAAAATTTACAGCATTATCAGTGAGATGGAAGCCTGACTTTGTTCATTGAAGCACTAAAGACCTGTCCTACCAGCCTCACCAGCCTCAGCCAGTGTGGCCCAAGGAGCTCTATCCATATGGGGAATCTCCTTCTATTCATACAGGGCATTACCCAGACATCTTCTTCACAGAACGAGTAATCGGGCATTGGAATGGCCTGCCCAGAGAGGTGGTGGATTCACGATCCCTGGAGGTTTTTAAAATAAGACTGGATGTGCCACTTAGTGCCATGATCTAGTAATCATGGTAGTGTTGGATTAAGGGTTGGACTTGATGGTCTAGGAGGTCTCTTCCAACCCAGATAATTCTATGATTCTATGATTCTATGATCTTCATACACATTGTGCAACATTTTCTTCAGCCAGGCTGCATGACTAGAAGTCCATGAAAACCCTTCATCATTAACAGCAGAATATGCCAAGGTTTTACTTGATCTTTTTATTTGATCCCAGGCAGAGCAGTTACTGCTGATACCAGCAGAGGAGACAAACTACCACATCACCTACAAGTTGTCATGTCTTCAAGAAACTATATTTTTTCCAAAACTTTTACACTAATATACTTGGTTTACATGTGTGTATGTGTGCCTGCTTCTAGTACACAGTTTCAACTCTCATCTTCCCATTTTCTGAAGTCAGGCAAGAACCAGCAGTCCCTTCTCCCAAGACTGTGACTAATGATGCTTGCATGGCTCAGCAGAGAGGGTACCCTTTTATTGTGTATCATCTTCTCATGACATCTTTATAAGACCATCACACAAGCTGGGCTGGTAGGCTGATTTGTCCCCAAAGAACAATGTATATCTCTTTAAGGAAGCATCATGATCTGTATAAGAGTGGAAAAGAAAGAGGTACAGAGACAAAAGGTTATTTATTCAAAAGAATTGTGTATGTTTTTATAATATACTAGAACGTGCTTTGATTCAAAGTGCAATGATTAAGTATGTATTTTTCAGTATAAATTATTTTCAAGTCATACTCCTGAAAAGTTCTCTTGTGTCTTAATCCAAATGTAAGGGGATAATCTCAAGATACACAGATATGCAGAGTTGTTTACAAAGATGAGGTATTGCCACTTCTGGAAACAAACCAATATTAATCACCTTACCAAGCTGTTCCCAAAAAAAAAAAACCCACAACCAATAAGAAGGAAAAATATATATATAAAAATGGAGAAACAAACTTCTTTCAGGTATCCTTTTAGTACAATTTCGCTTATTTGCAAAGGAGCATTTGCAAAGGAGCATTACAGACTCTCCTTTCTTCAAAGGCAATAAACAACAGGAGGCCATCTCTTTATTCAAAAACCCTTCCGTTTTGTAGTCACTTCTGTGCCTAAAAGAAGCTCTCTCTCGCACTCTCCTGGCTTACTTCTAGAATGACACTCACACTATTTCCCTCACTTTTGAGTTGTTTTCAGACCCATGTAAATGTGCCCTGGCTTCGAACTTGCTTACGCGTGGATACAGATACGTGAGCACATGCATTGCTTTGTTCATTTTAATGTAAATATTGTGGTTGTCATCTTCTTGTATGCAGAAGTAAATCTCTTCAGCTACCTGAGCCAGCTTCTCTTTGCAACTGGCAATGCTGACCTCTATTTCAGGCATTAAGAAAGAAAAATACCTTGAATAAAACAGGGATTAACGAGTTATTCTATGTATGAGACTCAGAAGTAACATCTTTTAATACCGTTATTTCAATTTTCAATCTCTCCACAATATCTGTCTGAAGCCATGTTTTTAAAATCTGTTATTTATTTTGCAATACTTATGAAATAGATCTGTATGAAATTCAGCCAGCAGACAGCAAAATGGTTGATTTAATTTTTGTTTCATTATTACATTAAAGATGATGAGATTTACTGGATATGGCAAAGAATTATTTTCTTAGGAAAAAATGCTTTCCTTTGTATCTTTTATTACTTTCATGGAATAACAGTGGAAAGGAGAAAGATCACATGTAGTCTGTTTGTTACATCTGTTATATTGCTTAGCTCTTACTTAATGCCTTTGCCTTTTATTTAGAATTAATCATTTGCTCTGGTGATGTGTACGTGTGCCTAGAACGGACACTAACTGGGAGACACTGCAACTATCCTGTCCCTGTTTTCCCAAATTTTTTTTCACAGAATCATGTTTTTTTTATATTACCTATAATACCACCCTGTTAGGAAAATATGACTTTCAAACAGCTGTTGTCATTCAATTCTGATAATTTAAAATAATTTGTTGTCCTGGTTGTTCTTTGAAAATGCCATTACTCTTCTCTGAGTGTATTTTTTTCCTTCGTTCTCTTTTCTTAAGGATCAGTTAAGCCAAAAAGTTAGTTTTAAAATTCATTCAGTTTCCAAGGTCCAGCAATTACCAGATACCTGGCCATGGTCTCCAGATTTGTACCTATACTATATAGAATTACTCAGTGATGCTAAGAAGTCCATACGGGTCTCAATCTGTGCAGAAGCCAGTGCAAAAAAGACCATGTCTCTGTAGACATACACATAAGTTTTCACATGCTGCAGTCCCGTGTTAAACCAGAGCAATCTTAGGGCTGGAGTCAATGTGCCAGCTCACACTGAGATCATGTAGATGAAATATGATCTTAGAAGTGCACTCTGCTATGGGAATAGTTACTATTGCAAGAGTTTCTTAATGAAATATTAACAACAATGAAACCCTTCACATTAATCAATCAACCTACTTCTCAAATACACTTTTTCTGATAGAGTTCATCTGAAGTGTTCTTCTCTTATGACTGCTGTTATCTAAAAGTTCTAATTTATTTTTTCACTACAAAATTCTGTATATTTTTACTTCTAATTATTTTTTAAATGCATTTTTCCTCTCTTTCATGACCTGGCACTGCTGTTGGAGGACAAGGAAATAGAAAATGGAACAATGCTAGTCAGGTTAAAAAAATCTGAATAGTTATGTCTAGAAGTCAGTACTGAATCGACAATAAATATAGTATTCGAGTCACTAAATATTGTTGCAGCAGTACATGTAATTTTAGCGTGTGAACATTTAACTCTCCATAATAAAAACTTAACTTCTTCCCTTATCTGGTCTGGGAATTGGAATTGGCACATGGACAAAATTATGTTTAAAACTACCCCGATGTGTCCCCTTGTCACTTATTTCCTGTATCTTTGCATAAATCATTATACATAGACCTAGAGGAAGACTTTCTTTTTATACTCTGTAAAATGGAAGAATTAGTACCTTCTCATCTCATGTGGTAAAGTGAATTTCAGGTTACTTCCCTATTTTAAATTTGATTGGAGAATCATGAATTCTAGTAAAGTAAATGAAATTACTGTGAGTAGTTCACATTAGTGAGGTCCTTAAACTGCTGGCACCAGGCCTCTACTGATGACATATGTAGTTATGCGTGCATAAGATGTGCCTCTTTATAATCAACAAGATGCACACAGATCACCATCATATTCAGACTTCTAAGTGTTCTACAATATACAATTGATCTTGTTTTCTCTAAAGTCAGCCTCTTTTTGTGGACTTACACCAGTGAGTTATAGAATTTTATATGTGGCTGAAAACCAATCATTAATTTAGTTACTCTAAGTAACTGTTGGATACTATATTCATCAAGAATATCCATGGCTACTTTGGTTAATTACATAAATAGACTACATATGCTGTCGATTCCTTTCCTATTAGCTAGATAAAAAAGACGTATGAGTTACAGATTATTTAAGGGATGAGAACTGCTGGGCAAGTTTGTGCAGTTTCCACAGCTAATAAAATACACAGTTCTTAAAAGTGGCTAGCTAGTCAAGTGTGGAGAGTCCAACTTCACTTTTGTGGACAATTAACTGTTCTTTTGATTTGCTGTGAATGTACCGGTCAGGATTTCTCAACAGCAATGAAAAGAATTAAAGTGATTTCTGAATTTTATCTCTTAAGATTTAATTTGTCTCTGGCAAAATTATAGTCAAATACTTCTTTATTATGATATTTTTAAATAAAATATATTTTTCATAAATTTTGGAGATTTACAGAAAAATATTTTTTCAACAGAAGAAAAAAATGAACGTGGTTATTTAAAAATGTCAATGCTAAACTTTTTGTGTTTTTTTAAAACAACACAATTATTTCATTTTAACTAAAGCACCTAGAAAACCTATACCTATTCATCGTTGCCCAATTCTGGACATACATAACAACATGGTATGCAACAGAAGTTGCAACTATGCAATACCATATAATGCCCGAAGTCCCCACATAATTACTTAGCAAAAACCACCTTCCTTAATTTCTTTCTCTCCTTTTATCTTTTTTTTTTTTAAATTAGAGACTTATCACAATCTCCACCTTTCAAGGTTTTAAAATATAAACTACTTTTACTTTGTCTACCGAACATATATATGTAAGTGACTTGTGTGCAGATAATAAAATGTATTAATCTACTATAGAGCAGCCAAAGGTCCACATACATACAACAGCAGTGGTTTTGAGTATTATAGTAGTAAATTAAAGTCTTCATAAAACTGGAAAAGAAAGCATGATTCTTTAATAGCCATGCAGCTTCTTTCAGAAGATCTCTGGAATATCCCTTCTGTCCAGGTTATTGTCCATGCCTCAATTCCTTCAGCATTAAAAATCAAACAACATGCTCAGCTGCAAGTTAAAAAGTGCAGTATGACGTTCTCATCTATACTACTGTAATAAAGTTTTATTCAATGCTTAAGTATCTACCTGAACTTGTAAAATGTTTTTTTTCTGAGTCAATGAGATGTGACCTGTATGCAATATAGCTGAACTGAAACCCCCCTGTCCTCCTGGAAACAACTGCCAGCAGTAATCAGATCCGGTGGTAAAAGTTGTCTTCTAGTTGTGATTGACATGCCCCTCACCACATCCTTTAAATTATCAAGGTTATAAAATTACTTGATTTTGATGGTTCAATTGTGAAACTACAGCAACAGTCTTCTTTTGTGTTTACTTAGTTTAGTTACAGATGCTAACTAAGCTAGTTAGCTCATCAGTTAACAAGCAATTATTGGGTTTTTTAACTAGTTCTAATTACAATAACTAGGGATGGAGGCAGGGAGGAAAGAGATAAAGGCCTCCAAGGCCAGAAAGGACGGTATAGCCAGATCTTATTTGCAAGTAAACATGTCAGAATCTAAGAATAACTATAGTAAAAAAAGCTGAAGCTCTAACACTTTAATGAATAGGATTTTTTCACCTGGGAAAAACTGATGGAAAACAATACTGAACTGTGATTTGTTCCATTACAGTCAGTAAACACAACAGCTACAAGTTTCCATAGAGCCATTAACTCCTCAAATGCACAAACTATTCATCGAAGCACACAGTAGTCCAGTCAATAGTTGTAAACACTTTAGATCTAAAGTATTGGTAAACTACTATTGCTATGGTAATTGATTTGTATTCTCCATTTATTTTTATTTTAGATTTAGAATATAAATAGCCTACAACACCATTTTCTATTGCACTTTCTCTCCACCACCCCCCAATCAACTTAAAAGGAAAACAAAAAATTACTGAAAAATAGTTTACCATAGCAAACTATGCAAGTATTAAGTTCACATACAGTTTTATTCTTCCTCAGTCCACAACACAATAGTTTTTCTATGCTTTATGGGTTCAAACCTCTTGCTTAAAATGCGTTTATTTCTCCCATTCAAAATCAAAAAGATAAGATTTAGGGGAAAAAGAGAGAAATGGGAGGTATTTCTTTAAATATAGAAGAATCATGGGCTCACGCCTGTAGAATAAATTGCCAGCTAGATTACTAACAAAAAAAAAATGCAAAATCTATTCCATTGGAAAGGTAGAAGGATGAGCATAATGGAACTACAGAATCAGTGAAGAATGCTAATTTCTGAGGTTAGATTACCACAGATTTTCCCTATAACTTTGTTCAGGAATATTTTTGATGATTTTTTATATTTCAGTAGGATTTCAGATAAATTGCAGGTAATGCACAGTAGCTCCACTAATATATGATGGACCCAAATGTTCATATTACGTAGGAATTTCTGCTGGAAGATCCTCAAACAAATAACCTTGCTGTTCATGTGGATAGTTTGCATGGTTAGAGACTGATGCTCCCAAGAAATGTTTTACTTTTTATACTGCACAAGTTGCCTGCAGATGCAGTGGAGGTTCAGCATTTCCAAGTGTGGATTTACCAGTCATGATGAGAAGCAACAGTGCCTATAAGGTACCACGTACTGAACTAACACCGTCTGTAACTTCCACATTTATTGCACATGATTTTATAAAGCATTCAGCACTGATTCCACCCGGGAATTCTCACAGGAAACATTCTAGCCTTACCCAGTGTCAATCACTGTGTTGCACACGAAATCAATATATTCCAATGTAAGGACAAACCTCAACATCTCTTCTTGCTTCTCATTTCATTAATTATATCACATCACTAATGCTCACTAAAACCTGAGTAAAACTTAAGATGATAAATAGTAATCACACAATTCGCTGCAACACAGTATCTTGACACTTAAAGACATTTCCAATCCCAAGGAAAAACAAAAGAAAAGACTTGTTTCTCTGCTCCAGGTTCCCAGCACTTTTGGTTTTGTCCTGAGGACAGAAGCTTGCTTTGTTGTCTGTGGATTGGTCAATGATATCTTTGATTCACAGTGAAATGGTTTCATTGCTTTCATGTAACTAATAGTTAATAAATTAAGAACAAGTAAATCTACCAACATTATAGAGTGCTTAAATAAAATCTTAAATTCTTGTGTAAATCTTGCAGTCTTCTTACACTTGTAAGAAAAGGTTTATTTGTTTAGTTAAATGAGAGACACCACAACTGTGAAACTCTCATTTTTGTTGTGATATTTCATTTTCCAGGCAATACCAAGAAATCTAGCTACAACTTCTGAAGGAGAAATCAAAATATTTTCCAGTTCTTTCATATTTTTGCTTTCTTTAGTCTCATTAAATTTCACATCTCAGTAAGAATTCAGTTCTGCCTAACTGCCTGCTACTTCTTCTAATCATTTCACAAGTTTCCTTAACCTGGAATATCATAAACAGGAAATGCCTTGCCACTCTCAACTAATTGTGTTACCGTATCTGGAGGCAATGAAGTTAGCAGATAATATATCAAAGCAGATGGCAGTTGGTGTTCAATGCAAACCACAGGTCAATGTGGTATACTGTTAGTAGCCATAATAAATCATTAAGAGGAACTAATACGACACTTCCAGGATGTATGTTAGACCTACATGAATTTTTATATCACAATCCATAAATATTTTCTTAATTACATGCAAAGTGACAAAATCATGTGCAATACTCTGTAGCTGTTTGGGTTTTGACTAGAAGTTACTGAAGGAAAAAAAAAAAATTAAAGCCTTTTTGGTTTTTGCCATTTTAACCTTTCAGGCAGAGATGCTTGCAATTCATTTTAACCATTAAAATTATTTCTTGATATATGTGTGAAATGTACAGTTCATCTCTTAATTTCTGCATGAAAGACAACTAAATGCAAATTTAGAGTAAATTGCCAGTGTATAAAAATAAGCTTTGGATTAGTTAAAAGCTTTTGGTATACTAGTTAAATAGTAGTTAATTGTTACAGACATTTGTACTTCAGTTGTATTCTGAGATGCAGCTGCTGCTCACAGGGTGAGTAATCAATCCCCAACCATTCTGGTGACCATCCTCCAGGTTTGCCCCAGTTTCATCATGCTCTTCTTGCTCTGGCTGAAGAACTGAATTCAGTAGTCTGTATGTGGCCTCAAACATTGCAGATAAAGGAGAATATTCAGTCTTCTGGCTTCAGTCACTCCAGGATGCTGTTAGCCTTCACTGCTGCTGGGACATGCTGCTCACATCTGTTTAGACTTCCATCACTTCCGGAGCTCTATGGTTTTCCTAGAGACCAAACAAAGGAATGTACTTTTGTCAAAAGACCACCCTCTAGTTCGCCAGGTATCATCTTCTTTCCTCTTTTAGAAGATGGATGCAACACTTACATTTTCCATTCATTGCACACCTTCCCCAATCTCCAAAACCTTTCAATTATCATCCAGTAAAAACATCCCAGATGTTGCAAAGCAACAAAACTCCCATGAAAGCATGTCTGGCTGGCAGATGGGTGCCTCCATCTCCTGCAGGAGGGAGTGTCTGACCTCTATCACCCACTACTTCCTTCTGGAGCTTGTGCTTACAGAGTACTTTAAAAGTCCTAGTCAGCACGTTAAAATTTCTAAGTAGAAATCAATCAAATACTTCATCTGTACACATTTTCCTAGTAAGAGCTATGAGACTCTTCATATTATTAAAGGAACTTATCTACAGGTCCTGATATAAAAAGAAAAATATCTATTTGATTGTATGCATTGTAATCAATCACATTCTACAAATGCATAATCTAATATAAATAATGTCTATTAATCATTTTGGTTTTTTTTTCCTCTTTTTCTCTTATTTTTTACAGCTATCCATGACGATAAAATCTCTTAATGAATGTGATTCTGTTCCTTCCACTCAATGAATACATATTCATTCACACTACCTAAACTTTTCTAAACTTTATGTTTAAAAAACATAAATTTCCTTCACTCTGTGCATACATAAGGTTTCAACAGATAACTGCCTTAAAAACTGTCATTTTTTCCTCTGCTCAAATGAAATTTTCTGAAAGTGAACTCATTCCACAGATAATGACAGGACATATTTTTTCTTTTTCTTCAGTTTTTACATTTATTTTTCTCTTTCAAAAACACCATGGCAAAAATGTAACTAAATTGGAAGCAAAAAAAGAATGTTCCTAAGAGAAATAAATTCTCTTGTCTCCATAAGGGAACAATTGTACTGGGGAAAAAAAAATAAAAAAAAGAAATTAAAAAAAAATGAAAACAAAAAATACCCCACAAATTTCATAAATTTGAAGATATAAGGTATATTACATTTCTCCATGATTACAGTGTCTCAAAAATATTAAAACCATACATAACCAAAGAAGCAGACAGACTAAGAAGTATTCTGTATAAAGAAACTCTGATGATTACAGTTTTCCTATTTCTTAGCCTTGTCAAGGCATTTAAGACACCTAGAGGCATATCAGCTGGAATACCTTGTAATCAATATATAGCGAGGTCAATTTTTCAAGTTAAGATTGCTCCTATGACTCCTGGAACTTCCAAAGGTAGCTATAGTTTTAAGATCATTCTATAATGCATAACTAGTGTATATATGGTCTAGTTCCCTATTATTTCTCTTCATTTCATATTCTAGTTAATGTTTGACCAAATTGAGAACAGAGTTCTAAGATTTATCCAGTTCCTATGGATATGGTCTCCTGCAAAATTAAAGAATGCTTCAGAAAGGAAATGTGTATTTGGTTAATTATGTCCTAAAAGATTGTGTGTCCCACTAAACAGTTTATCAAAAAAATGGTAAACTTTACCAGCTAAGAAATGGACTTCCACTTTTAAAACTTTCCCATTCATCTTCATAATTGTCACAGCTACTGCTAATTATTTGTACGTGCATGAGATTATCCAGATATAAACAAGGACTCAAAATTGACTGTGCATACATTATAAAGAGTATGCTTCTTAGACAGTTTCTTGGAAATCATTACTACTTTTTTGCATCTCATTATTTTATTATTCTGAACCCATACATTTGGCCAATATTGCTTTTAGCTTAATTTTCTTCAGAACTGAAGTACAGATTTGAAAAGGATAACGATGAAAAAACTACAATTCTTCCAGAACTGTAAGGAGCAAGTCTAAGCCTTGCCTTCAGTGATTCTAGCCTTTTGTGACTCAGAGACAAAAGACATGCAATGATTACAGCTAGTGACTGATGGCAGTCCCAAACACATTGTGTTCTCGCGAAGACGTATGTTCTGTGTTCCCACTTGCTCTAAGGATAATAAGTACAATAGGACCACTCATGTAGGTTTATGCAAGCATTTGCAGAGTTTCTTAGTGCTCTTTCATTATATTAATCCTAACAGCATATTCCCTTATTTTACAGAACTACTTTTCCTGCTCATCATTGTAACATTCAACGTGAAAATATGGAGCTTTGGGATTTCTTTGTATAGAACTTAGCATACCTCTAAATTCTGTTGAACAATATTGGTGGGATTTGGATCACATCTTTTGCTTCCACTCCCAACTAAATTTGGTATGATACAGAGCAGATATCATTTTCCTAAAATATTGCTGTCCAATCAGTGTGAGACACAATGTCAGAAAAAAAGTGCATTTTTAACTGAAAGGGTTTTGTTCCTCAGTCCATAAGATGGGCTTAAACAAATATATAGAAAGAACTTGTGCTGAAGAGCCTTTTCAGTTTGCTTCAGTTTAGCTAAAGTGGCAGATGGCAGCTATCTCTGTACTCCCAGTCCTGCTCTCTGTATGGCTTCTCTCTTCTGTTCAAAGGAGCTCCACATTCTATACAAATTATTTAAGAAAAAGGAATATTAAGGTGCTAGCTGAAAGAAGCGCTTTCATGAAAAGCAGGAAGCTGCTTTGAGGAGAAAAAACAAGCTCTTTGTTGATGGAAGCAGGACGGGGCAGGGGGCAGAGTAGCCTGGGTTTGAGTGGCAACAGAACGCACCAGAATTGTAGTATCATCCTAAAGCAGCAAGTTACTTCTAACTAAGCTTAAAATAAATAATAATGAAATAAAAAATTCATGCAAGCATTTCTGAGGCTTTTACTACATTAAGAACAATTGCTCAGATCACAAGATGCTTTGATGGAAAAAAAATTCATCTTGTTCATTTCTCAGGGTTGATTGTATACTAATTTTTTGTGAATGTTCATTTCATTGAAAAGAACAGTTCCATGTGCTCCTCTTTAATTAGCATCATAAATACAAATTCATTGCATTTCTTTTAAAAGTGTGAAATTCTGATGAGTATGTAGTGGTTTGAAATACTATTTACTCAGAATTTCTTTAAGTAAAAACATATATTTCAGAAACTTTAATTTATTTCAAGTATGATAGAACTTTTTACTTAGTTACATACATTTTCAAAAGGTAGCTTCTACATTATTATTTCTACCTATTTTTGTCCACTACAAAATAATTAAAGACTGTATTTCCTACTGTTGCTTCACTTACTAATAGTTGGCTCATGGTATATCTAAGATGTTGAACATCATCCAGGTTCCACTGTGCTGAGTGCAGTATATATGCAATGATAAGACATCCTGAAACACTATGCTTACACAAAACACCAAAAACTTCAGAGGAGAATGGGAAAATATTAGAAAATGATATGGTTAAATCCAAATTATAAAAATTATTTGCAAAATAGTATGGTTTCAAATCATTTAGAACTTTTGTAATTTTGAAACAATAATTCTTCAAAGGGGATTTTTTTTCCTTCCATGTTCACTTTGACTTTTCCATTAAAAAAGATACAAGACAAGGTTAATAAACTGAAATCAGAGAACAAAACCAAAACACTTACTCTTTCCCTTTGTCATCAATGAAGAAGAGTTCCTCACTGAGGAATACTGTTCCTCACTGAAAAATAAAACAAAAAGTACAACACCTAAAGAAACCTGAAAGACAGGATAAGGATAAGAAGTTGAAGATAAAAGTGAGAATTCAAAGGAATGTTTTTAATCAGTCTACCAGGAGATAGAAAAGTGAGGTAAAAGCATGGAAGGAACATTTAAAATCTTCAGTTTGTCTCTGGTTACTTTTTCCCACAAATACAGATTCTTCTCTAAGATAACAAAAAATAACAAAATAGTAAAACATAAGACAAATAACAAAGATAAAGAAGCCCTGAAATTCTAAAATGAAGATTTAATTTGAAAAACTTGTTTGAAATTTTGTTTGAAAAAGATTTCTTATTTTACCTTTCGAAGCTAAAAACAACTCAAGTTAAAATGCTGACAGGAATATATTAATGTGATTTGCCTTTCTCATTAAGTTTATACAGCTGTGCTCATCCAATACCACTTATCTTTGCAGTTTATCAGGATGCGCACGCCTGAAGAAAAAAAACAAACTGTTTTATGACTCAGCTGTAAGAGTCAAAGGGGCAAAATAAAAAACAACCAAAATGTGTTTATACCTCCCTTTATGCCCTTTTCTCCACATGAAATTTCCTAAGATACAATTTTCAGGCATCACTTGGTAAGAGAGATCAGATTAAAAAATTCTAAAATAGCAAAGCGCCTTTTTTATTTTTTAAAAAAGATGTTGTTTAAGGAAAACAAGCCCATAGTACCAGTATTTGAGTCCATAATGAAAACTGATCCTTTTTTAACCCAACCAATTAGCCACACCTAAATTTTTAGAAGGGTTTTTTTCTGTTAGGCAAACGTAACATTTTTGTGATACAATACTCTTTATTGCTAAACTATCTAAATCATATCTTTTTCTCTGTCAATGAATTACAACAACAACTGCTTAGAATCCCAAATCTCATTTTTGCTAGCCCTTTAATCTCTCATAGCTAAGTAGTGTGTTGCAAGATAGGGGCATATGTGTCTATCTCTGGGTCTTCCTTGATGTCTTCTGTATTTAGGTAATTTTTCAATTTTCATTCACACAGCTCCAGCAAATATTGGCACAGTGTCCCATTTGAATTTTTATCTTAAGAAAAAGCTTTCCAACAACAGAATTCACTTCTACCTAAAGCAGATGGACTGTGTTTTGAATGCTGACTTCTATTTTTTCAATTACCTCTCACATTTATACTGCATACATTATATAGCAAAAGTTATGTTCATAACCTTTAGAAACATTTCTGATGACCCTAGGGACAAACACGCAGTCGCCCATATTTCAGGGTATGGTTTTGCAGGATCGCCTGAACTGAACAGCTTTCTCAAAGAGGAAATTTTTGTTTTGCATTTCCACCCGAGTGACCTCACAACCCTTACTTAGAACAAGTGCCAGTGTTAATTTGATCACAAGACAAACTGATTCACCTCATAAAAATAGCAAAACCCCCTAACTTTACAGAAAAGAAAAAAAATGGTGGCAGACGTTCGCCAGGTTAAATAATTGAATCTGCTGCAGTCATGGAAAATGCTTAAGCTGACACGAGGCAGGAGTCAATAATGCAGCTGACAGCAGGGACAGGTAGAAGAAGGAACCAAACAAAAGATGAATCAAACGACCTGTTAAAAAGAGATAGTTGTGTTGTTTTAATTTCTGTTTTCTTTTTCTCCTACTGCCAGCCAGTAATTTGGCATAAATGTAAAGAGAAATCAATACAAATTAAACTTAACAGATGTTGTCAACTCATACTTAGTTTTGAAGTCTGTTGCTTCTCCATCAGACTTGAGAAGAGCTTGTTAGTTCTTTTTCCAAGTATTTAGGCTATTCTAAGAAAAGATAGTATTTCTACCTACAAGCCACATCTTTTCTCTGTTCAACTGACTGCTTGGTTTGATTACTATGACAGGACTCCTAAGGCTGCCTGTAATATTCCAATATATGGACAAGACATTAAAATTATTTTTGTTGATGCTGTCAGAGTTTCAGCTGAAGGCAATTAAGTAAGATGGTAACAGCTATGTGCTTCTTATCAGAGGAGTCAGATTTTTTAGGATTAGAGATTGTGGCAGTTTCAAATGCTAACCAAGCACTGTTTAGAACTTCTATGAAATGTTGCCGGTTGCATTACCAATGCGTCAGGCTGGCTGCAGGTTGTTAAAATTTTCGTAAGCAAGCTTCAGCCTTGTCTGAAGTGTAGGAAAGGACATCCGGGGCTGAGTAAGAAAAAACGAGTGTAAAAAAAGTTGAAGATACAACTGTTCTATGGGGTACTTTAAATCTTGGTTAGCTGACAACACCTGCCAGTTGAGCTCACCGCAGAGAAACTGTTGATACTTTTCCATGGGGGTTTGTGAGAAAAACTGGGTATTGGTGGCAAGCTAAAAAAACTGAGAGGGACATAAGCCTTACTGTAGAGAAACAGTGATAGTCTCAAAACACCTCTAGAAATAGCTACTTTAACCAAGTATTCAACTTACCTATGTCGCCAAATTCATTTGATACATATTCTGTTCAAGAAAGGTCATGGAGAAGAGTGTGCCAGCGATGAATCCTGTTGCTCTCCTTCTGCAGCATAAAGCCAAAAAAGTTCCAAAGTCCTGAGTGTGGGAATGCCAAAGGTCATTCTCGGAAATACATGTTTGGGAGCTGTTTCATAAACAGATTCTCAATGCACCACAGAGACAAACTCAGAACAAAAGGAAACCTCAAGGTTGTTGATCTCAGAGAACAAATTAAAAAAAAGTCTCTGTAATTCAAGGGGAGTGAAAGAAAAAAAATGTTGCCAGAATCTGCATGTTTTTCCACATGTGTAAAAAAGTTCTTTGCTCTGTTTGATCTGGGCATTTCTATCCATGCTATTTCAAAACTGTAAAACTCATTGCTATAACCTCAGAACTGCATTATTTGCTCTTATTTGAGTAAGAGAAATATTTTGGGGCCAGTGTTAACATAAACTGAACTCCTTTAACTTATGAGATAGCATTTTGGGTGACAGTTATATAGTCTTTCTGCTTGCCAAAGCAATATTGTTTGTTATTATACTTCTACTATGTATTGGCTAAACCTGCTTTTAAAAATACCAAGTATTTGAGTTTTCACTGCTTCTCTTGAGAGACTATACCACAGTCTATTACATTTAACTGTCAAGAAGCAAAGGACTAACTCTGTGTATTTTCAGTTTCAGGCTGAATCTTTTGTACAGTTCTGCCTACATTCATTTTCAAGCATTCTACATTAGCTTCTTTTTATCCTGAAAATATGTTTCACAGTTTTGCTATACTAGTATTGCAAGTCTTAAATAATACATTAGTAACCCACATCAGGGACAAACTGGAAGTGCTAAAGCAGGAGCTGCTGACTGTTTCTAAATATTGTATAATCTTGAGAGAATGAGAGGAAACACATTTTCTTTCAAAGGCCTCTGCAGAGGGAGACCTCTTAGTATGTCAGATAACATCTCTGATATCCCTCTGGGTGAGTCTCAACACTGTTCAATTTCCTTCCAGAGTAGTACCTAGTCTGATGTAGATGTTTACTTTCTTTACTGCACAGTTTTTTTACATAAATTTTACTATAGTGCCTTTTTCAGTGTATTATACCTAATACATGTTGAGAGTTCTTTGGAAATCAAGTCCTGTCAATAATATTTAAAATTTTATGTTTATATTTAACATGAGTTATCCTTTCTGTCATCCTTTACACAGATTATACACATGGAATTATTTTTTGTTGTTGTTTTTGATCTATTTTAAATAACTTTGTTCATTCACTCTATGCTTAGCTGCTTTGCCTTTTACAACCTGGTGTCACTATTACTGCCTACTCATAATCTGGTATTATGTCTTAAAATATCATTGTTTTAGTGGATATTTTTTAGCACACATATTTAAAAAGTAAACAAACTATTCTGTCATATGATCCTTTCAACAAGTCAGAAGAAGTTCATCAGAAGTTCATCAGTTCATCAGTTCTTAAGTGATGGTTGCTTTGTTGGTATTTCAGAAAAGGTTACTTTATCGTACCTGATTCAAAATCAGAATTCTGCTGCAGAGTTTTATTTTCCCTGTATCTGAAGTAGACTCAAATATTGAGACTGCTTTCTATTGTATGTTATGCATTTGCTCTTTAAGCTTCCTAAAATCTTTACTACATCATCCTATGAACTGTAGAGTTTGCTTTTCCACATCTTTCCCTACTCCGTACAGCAGTACATGTCTTTTTTAATTTTTCAGTGACAGAATATTTTGAGCCTGATTTGTAATTGTATATTCCAGTTTTATGACAAATGGGGCTCTACTGAAGTCAATGAGATCCAATTGCAACTCAAAATTGTACTTTGCTGGCAGAGAGTGGAACTTGGAGCAGGAAGGTGCAGGCAGTAAATGCCGTTTCTAGTTACAGTCACCTATGAGGGGAAGCAATATGGGGAAAGAGACACTCCCGAAGTGTACATAATAGTAAACTTGAACTGAAAAGTATGTGCTATGTTTTACATGTTTTATTGTAAATTGCACCTACTCAGAAACAAATGCAATTCTGTTCAGTACAATTCTATGAGAACAACAGACTCCGGGAAAAACAAGTGCATTAGACCCAATCTAGCTAAATCGACCCACATATCTGAATCACTGTCCTAGCAGTTAAAGCTAAGTCTCTAGAAGTCAAATTATATCTCTTCTATTTTCAGTCTTTCATATGGAGCCAGAAGCTTCTTTTTTAAAAAGTCGTAATATGCAGATTACCATTCACTTTAATGACTAAACCAGAAATCTATCAAGTTAAATGTTGATGTGTTGAGTGTGCAATTAGAAGGCAATGTCTACAGACACTTCATTTCACCACATTGAACCTTATTATGTGTCAGGTATAAAAGAGAGAGGGAAATAGAAGAAGAGTTAAGTACAAAAGGAAAAAAAGGATTAAAGTGATAATTAAATGCAACAGAAGGACAATGAATTAGTAAATGCTCTCACTGTACTGTCTCCATAACGAGAAGAGAAGACATGTTCATTTGAGTGAAGAGTTCATTTTGCAAACCAAATGATGTTAGAGATATTCAGTAATCTTTTTGCTACTAATATTGCACTGTGCCATTGCAGCTGGGTATGAACCTGAGTGCTAGCTTTCTGAAAACCTAACAAAGCTTCTTTTGGACTTTTTACATTTCAGTTTAAGTGAACTGAAGTACTGACACATTCCAGTTTATCTGCCATCCTTACTGCCAGTGTGGCATTTTTGCATTTTGCTTGGGTAGTTTCTTAGAACACACTGACACTTTCACTAGTTTTGGTCTTTAATAGCCACTGTATCAACAAATTTGTTATAATCAAGTACTGCTCTAACAAAAGAAGAAAAAAAGAAACCCCACAGTGAAATTTTGTGCATACTAAACATGTAAAGAAACAATGTTAGAATATTTCCTCTCTCCTATAGTTGTATCATACAGAATTTAATACACACAATTGAAAAATTGTTCCTCTGGTCATTCTTTTCCAAGGTAATAATATTTTGAAAAAAACCAACCTATTTCTTAAATAAGCTGTGGAAAAGCTACACATTAATGACAAGATTGCAACACCCTTGCTCACTCTGAATAGTAATGTTCATCATAACTGGTTCCACTGTAGTCAAAAGGACTGTCTATTTAAACAAAGGCAGTTTTTATCTGAGGAAGAACCATCTAGATCTATGAAAGTAATAAGATTATGTGACTGAAAAAATATATATACAGATAAATACCGTGGTGACATTCACTATTTTCTACAAATTGAATAATGGAAAGTTCTTTCTACAGGCAAATAAAAAATATTGTGAGCAAACCAGATATTTAGAGAAAAAAGAATGCCATATGGTCATCAAAGGCAACATAAACAGCTTATTATGTTTCATTGCATCATAAAATGAGCACCACGGTATAACTACTGTGGGGGTGGGGCAAGGGGGATGTGCAGGTGACCCAAAACAAAGACACCTGTTCTTAATCTTTTAGTCAGAGCATCCTCCTCATGACACCTCTTACAAGTCAACGCCTCTTCACTTATAAAATAATGGTTTCTAAGGCAGTGTTCTAACATGACTTCCCCCTGAACTACTCTGTGTTTGGTGCATCCCTGTCAATAAGATGCAATAACCAGAAAGCTGATGTTGAGTACTGCCAACTCATTTCTTGCATGGCAGATAGGTGTAATTCCTAACTGCAGGTATAAATGCACAGTTCCCCAAAATAGTTACATTGCTGTTTGTGGCACACATGGTGTTCTTGTTGACTGTAGGTCTGGAATCTCAGTGGAAAGAAATGCAGCATATCAGCCCTACTAACTTAGACCTTCTTGAAGAGAAGGGGCCAGCTCAATTCTTCCAATCCTGCTGATCCTTCTTAAAAACCATCACAATGTAAAGCTAATGTGATTTAAAAAAAAAAAAAAAAAAAGGAACAAAACCAAAACAACAAACCTAGTGATTTCTGGGTGGCTATTTGCCAAATTATCTACCAAACAATAAATTTGTCAACACAATTCTGTCTTTAGTAAATTTTTATTTCTCTGAGAACTCCTCCTGCAGCCAGTTTGATGAAGAAGGAAAATTTTCAATTCTGAATTTCTAAAAAAAAAAATGGATCCTTTCTGTACCTGAATAAACATCTCTTTCAGCAGTTTCTCCCTTTCTTGCTCAGAGCATTATAAATTGTGTCTTAACAAAGCTAACCCTATATTATGTCTTTATATATTTTTTTAATCTTTAAAATATAGGGGTTTTTAGTGTCTATTCTTCCTATGAAGTTGCCCTTCTCATTATTTCTGTATTTCAAGATACATGCCGAGATGCCTGTTTTCCCCTGACCATGAACAACATGTCATTCAAACAGAAAAACAACATTCCTCAGCTTTCAGAAGTGCTGAGAACTATCTTTCATCTCTTAAGGTAAATTAGGAAAATTTAGAATTGTGTTATATTAAAATCCCATCATTCTTACATCTGTTCTTAAACTATAATTAATAACATCTGTTTGCAATGCAAAAGGATTCCTGAAATAGTCACAAGAATACTAGTGAAAGTCTTTTCAAATCCAAAACTGTTACCTTAATCTTTTAAAGGCATTGTCTCCCACCCACCTATGCGACATGAACAAGCGCAGTCCATTTATGTAACAAGTACTACAAGCATCTTCATACCTACTGTGTTTAAGAGTCTTGTGCTGCCCAACCTTAGTCTTTTTTATTTTTTCTAATGTGTGTTAATGAAAAAGGCCTTTTCCTGAAGCAGTTTACAAGCAGTTAACTCCAGGTTAGAAAATTGTCTGTGATCAACAGTATGGTACTATACTAGGCCTCTATTAGTAGTCGTTTTCCAAAACTTTAAAAATACCAGGAACTGACAAGTTGCAACCAATGGTCCTTTTTTTTTTAAATTTTCCTTTCTTTCTTTTCTTTTTTAATACCTGCAACTTGTGAAAATAGATAAAAAAAAAAGACTCCACCTTGTTCACTATTTCAGACCTGTTAAGTCTTTGACAATTTGAATTCTCAGAGATTCCTGACTTTAAACCGAAATTTCATCATTCCATACATGGAACAAATAATGTTTTCTGCTTTCCTGGACTCATTAAAGAAAGGTAGGAGACTGTATACTTCACCATTTCAATAAAAAATTTGGCTTACTAAACAGTTAAGTTTAGGAGATAAGAAGGAAAAAGAAGAAAGGAAGAAAGGCAGAATGGAAAAAAAGAGGCAGAAGGCAGGTAGTGAGGAAAGAAGGCAGGAAGGCAGGAAAGCAGGCAGGAAGGCACATCTTGCACTGTAGTCAAAGGGCTAGAGTGTCATCTCAATCAATTAATATGGGCTAGGAGAACTGTGGGCATCAGAGAGGGCACAGTTGTGTGACTGTGGCAGGGAATGCAGAATATTGAGCATGTAGTAAGATACTCAGGAATCTCATTAAATCCAGAGAAGTTTCCAGAGAAGATGCCAGACAAGACTGTGGTTTATTCTAGAAGAGGCTGTAATACGGTTTCTCTTATCTGATCACATTTCCTTTCAAATATAAATTTTCAGACATGCCATGTTCTATCTTGGCTTTTTCCACTTATGACCAATTGAATGGTTTTCTTTCATAGCTGTTATTGACTAGCTGTTTAATAAAGTAGGATATAAAACCTTCATTTTCTGTATTTGTTCAATATTCTTCAAGCTTTCCAAGATGTCACTACATACTCCTATCATTATCATTCAACTGTAAGAACTTAAATAAATAAATAATGACAGAATCAAATTTCTTGGCCAGCCTGTGCTCCTCCAGTTTTTGCTGCTATAAGAATTCTTTAACACTAATAATGTTCGATTCAAATAAAGTCAGTCAATTCTGGCTGACTTTATAATTTTAACAGCCCTTTTAGTATATATATTTTCCTCATTTACCAGCTCTCCACTGCTACATTTCTAGTATTGCTACACTCTCTTGTTCCACAAATTGAATTTAGCAGTATTTTTTTTATTCACTCAAAAAGCCAAAATCATTTTCTGTCAGCAGGCTCCACTCCTAAAGTTTGTAGCTTAGCAAACTTCACAACTCAGAGTGACCTAATCTTATTTGCAATCTATGTCAAGTGCAATTTCAGTTCTATCAAAATATTTAAATTTGATTCTCTGCAAATTGAACCTGCTCCAGCAAAACCTATGCAAGTTCTTTGGGTGGTCTAAATGTAAAATCAAGTAGCTCTTTTTCCATGAGGATATATGACTGAATTTTCAACTTGATCAGTCTTCCCTGCAGCTCATCCCTGTTAGCTATTTCACCAAAGTTTTCATTCAAAACCTTTTCTAAGTGGAAGTTGTGTTGCTAGCCACCTATTCTATCTGACTGTTCTATTCTGGAAGTTCTTCTGTTCTATTCTGGAAGTTTTTCTGTTGTGCTTCTCTGGCCAGCTAGAGAAAATAATTGAAGTGGGCCAGAATTTTCAAAATATGTATTTCTTAAAGAAAATACATCTCCAATCTCACTGGAATATCAAGTCAAAAAATATATCTCATGAAAATGCAGAACCCATCCAATAGGACAGATGAGACAAAGTGCAGAAAAGAGTTTTGCCTATAACTTTCCAGTCTTGCTCTCAATTTAGCAAATTACAGTCATTTTCGTTGATTGCAAAAAATATACATGCTTCATCTGAGGTCTTTACCCCTAGGAAAAGCCTCCTGAACACTGTCTTTAGTTTGGCAACTTAACTGCTCCTTTTTTAGGGTTCACCCTGTGTATTTTCTTTCATTCCCTCCTTCTGTAATACTGCACAGTAAAAGCTCCCCACACAAGTCTACTCTGTCCTGTTGAGTGTCCCTATGGGATAGTCCTGTACCCTGGGATTTGCATTGACCTATTCTACTCCTGCTTGGACAAGGCAAATTCACCTTTTTGGCCACCCAGAGAAATTTCTTTGACAAAGCATGAAATACATATCCTGTAAAGAAAGAAGATGCCATACATCATACATCGTACGTCATACATCATACGTCATACATCATACATCATACATCATACACCATACACCATACTGTTTCAGCAAAGATTGCACTGCATATTTTCTTGCTCTTTTTATTCCTTTTTTCTTTTTTTTTCTTTTTTTTTGAAGGGTAAAGCAGGAAATGTTATATTGCTTTATTGCCTTGCTTCCCATTTGGTCTCCACATGGACCTTTTTCTTAGCATCTTCTGCCCATTTTAGATTTACCCAGGCATTTTCCTTGAATCACTTACCCATTTTGTTTCAGCAGAACTAGTTTTTTAAAAGAAGTTCAATTAGTGACACTTTTGTTTTCCCTTCTATGAGCTAAATAGGTAGAAAAATCACAAAACATAAACTGTTTGCATTCAGAAAAGAAACAGTCAGTGTAATTTTAATTTTTTCTTATAAAGGATGTACAAAGTCTTCCTCCCTAGAGTTGGAAAGTTGGAACTATTAACATTCAACATAAATGCTCTCTTTCTGTACCTTTGCCTCATTAACAGATACGTTATGAATGGTTTTGGATCATGTTTGTTTTTTCCTTCTTTTATGCTCTTGGGGATTTTTGCTCTCTAAGAGTGCAGTTCAGTGACAGAGCTGAGCCAGTTGCTGCTGCAGGAGGTGGCTTCAGACATCCAGCTCTCCTCCTGGGCTTCTGCCTGCATACCCAGCTGTGCTCCTCACTGTCCTCTTTCGCTGTGTCTGGCTCTTCCCAGAAGTTCCCACTAGACTGATTTCAGCCTCTAAAAGAGCTGAAAACTAGTCATTTCTTTATCATGTTAATTTCCTGTTAACTTATCAAACGACTCCTTCAGCATGTCTGTTAAGTTCTACAGTGGATGCAGGGGGGACCACAGGGATGGGGGCAAGAAGAACAGAACCATTCCACTTTGCTGGCAGGTGGATATTACATTAGCTATTTTGTTGAACTTTATCTGTACATGTGCAGTTTCTCATTAGAACAATACTCACAATCTGTGTACATACTTTATTTACATTTCTGTGGGATAGTCTCTCATCTGTTCTGGGTGCTGGCATGCAGGTACATTTGAATCCATGGGCTCTTTCTGTTTTATTACGGGGAGGTAACTTATGCAGGATCTTAAAAGGACTTCAAAATTAGAACTCTTTTAAATGAAAGAAAAAAAGGCTTAATTTACATGGTTGATTCAGTGAATGTTATCATATTCAAAATATCCTGTGCTTGAACCGATGAGGCCAATAGTAGGCATATGTTGCAAATCTTTGTTAATAACAACCCAACAACAACAACAATGACATCAAAATGATTAAAATAGAACCTCAAAAAAATCATGGAGATAAATTCAAAATGCCAAAAAATGGATAACAGTTAAGACACAAAGTGGTATTTGGTGGCAGTATAATGGATGATTTACAGAATTCTCTACTTGGCCACAGTATGAGATACAGTGCATTTCCCATTTATTTCCATTGGGAATATTTTATCTCTGGCCATGTTTGAGAACCTATTCTGGTTTTGGATGTGGTTCCTTGCTTTTTATTCGCTTTTGGACCATATTACTCCCTCCTTGTTCTTGTTGTTTGCTTTGAATGCTATTGTATTTCTTCTGCTGCCAGCTTTAGCTCTTGCTTGATGTTAAAATTTCACTGCTTGGTTCTTTCTATTTAGCAATAAAATGCAGCATTTAGCTAATGTGTTTGTGCCAGACAGAAGTGGAGGAAGCTATCTGCAGGCTGCTTTTTTGTTCCTTGAACTGACAAACTGAGGGCTCATTTGTGTGCTTTTGAGTTGTGTGGTGTTATGCCATTATGTATAACATGATAAACAGAATTTTGGCACAGTATTTCATCCATTGCTTATTCTATGCCTGGCTCTTTTAATATTTTTACTGATTCGTCATGAACACGATAACATTAAAATAATAAAGTAGATCTCAATAACTAGAAAGCTAACATTTGTCTTGAATTTTGTTGTTGTTGTCGTTCTACATTCTGTATTTTGTTTTCCTCATGCTTTGCCTCTTGAAAGCATATAGAACAGCTGGATTTGTTGTTAGCACTGCTTTCTTCTCTAATACATGGTATCTTTCATGACATCAATTTAGCAACTGAGGCACTGTGTTAGGAATACAGTCAAACACAGCAGGAATACAAGTTCCCTATACAGAAAATAGAGAGAAACAGGCAGATTTAAAGAGTAATTCAACCTATTTACAATCACTTTTGCCTCGAGATACATTTACTTCTCTTAACTGGCTACTCAGGGAAGTTTGAACAATTACACTCTCAATTAGGCACTTTTAAAGTTAGATGGGTCGATTTGTATTTAAGCCGTGTTAAGAGACTAAATACATATTTGCCTGATACTTCGCTAATCAAAGTAAAACTCCAAATTCTTGTTTTACAGTTACGTGTTCAAATATTGTCCAATGATGGTCTGTTCTGTAAAGAAAGTAACATCTTCATTGTCTCCTAAAAGAAAAATCCATTCTTAACATATGGAAGATGAAGTTTCCCACATAATAATGATGTCAGATGGTTTATCAGGAGCATGCCATTTCATTTGCTGTTAATTTAATTAGTTTCCATTCCACTAGTTTCCAGAGCTTTAGAAATTTTGAATTTGTTTTCACTTTCACAGATTGATTCATAGTTACTTATTTGGCAGAATATTTTCTTAGTAACATACTCAGTTCTTTGGAACAGTATTCATATAGCACGAACCTGAAAAAATTTCCATCTGTGGATTTTGAAGTATTTCCTAAATATTAGTTAATTATGTCTCTTTATATCTCTGTGAAAAATTATTCCCATTTTACAGCTGAGGAAACTCAGGCTCAGAGCACTACAAAAAAGTTATAGAAACATATTCAAGAATTCTGACTTTTAAAATATGTGATTTAGAAATAGCCATATATTTTCTCCTCTATTAGTCAAGAAAGCATCAACTGATTGCAACTCAGTGAAAATAAATTTACTTATTCAAACACATTTTATTTAATGTCTGTGTCTAGCATTAGAATAATTTGTATCTTACTATCTGGCTCTTACTACTGGAAAAAGAACCCCTTGACAAATGGTGCCTTAAAAAATACCTGAAGCAATAACATTTTCTGTCACTCCTTCTAGGCAGTCCTAATGATCTGTCGTATATAATTATCCTAGAAAAGTAAGAGTTGAGTGCTAATCAATATCAGTAGACAGACAGAATCCCAAATGGGAAAACAGAGGAAGAGGTTGCTGTCTGACCCACTGGGTTCATTTTTTCTTTAAATTAGAAGTATATTGTCAGAATATTTGACTCATTCATTTTCCTTTTAAATGTGCAAAAGGACATTATTCCAAAAGTTTCAACACTTTTTTTTCACAGAGAGTTTTAGTAATATGATGAGAAGAATACAGTAGCTATGTGAAACTTTGAACTATGCTGGCGCAGACTAAAGACGCAGTTCCTTTAATCTAAACTAAATCAACTTAGCTGATGAGAAGGTCATTTCACCTTTGTTTCAATAGTCTTCCGTGTGCATACACAAGGATTCAGGTATAGACACAGCTCTGGAAACTGACAGCATTGGGGCCAACGACAAATTCTTTCTGTATGGTGCTAGGTCTCCGCCAGGGATTTGGTAATGGAATACAAGCACTAGTACCATCAAAAGAAAAGTGGTGGAAATTGCAGTGCAGGCAGGGGAGGACAGACACTTGTTTTGCAGGAGGAAGGCTAACTGTCATTTTCTGAGTAAAGATCTTAAAGAAGAAAGCATTCACAATTCAGCCTAGTATTTGCACAAAGCAAGCTTCAGATTTAAGAACTGAGTACACATACTTAAAAAATTGGGCCACACAGTACAATATCTGCTTTGCTGCGTGGGAGTAACTGCACATAGTCTTCTGGGTCAGCAACTGTTATCATTTGAAACAGCTCAGTTTTGAACATTGTTGCCATAGACATGAGAATTCATAAAGACTCTGGTCAAATGCCAAAGGCAAGTTAGTCTCCTTCTAAGTTTAGTGACTAGGTCGAATGAGCCTACGTGCAGACTACAGAAGAAAGGCACTTCCCAAGAGAGTGTTTCAGAAAGCTTTCTAGGATTTTAAACACTGTTTTGAAGCCGTGGATTAACATTGGCACAGGTCACAATCCTAACACAGGCCACCTTTTTGATGATGATACCTCTTGAGGAGCACATGCTCCATGTGAAGGACCTCCATGTGAAGTCACACGGAATTTTGCTAATTCATGTGATTTCAACTGTATCCTAGTATCGCACGCCATGATCTGGCATCCATCTTACTTTCCTTTTGAATGAATCAAAGATGTTCCATACTTTCTAGAAAGTGCAGCAGGTCCCTAAATATGTATAGATACTGAATGAGGTCTTTAAAAATATAGATAAGACATTGTGAATTTTAAGAATGATGCATTCCTTGTTATTTCAGAGGTGACATAAGAAAAAATGGTCCTTGAAAGAGAATCTACAGCATGAAGTTTTCAGAAAGTATTTTTCTCCAAGGTGAAAAAAAAACTTTCTCAGTGAATATCTTTATGATAACTATTCTAGCACTAACATAAAAGATTAGATTTCTTAAAGAATAGCTCATAGAAGTAGGTTCTCTTCTGAATATGGAGTAAAGAATCAATTTTTAATGAACTAATTAAATCTTGTACAACCTTTTACAGCAAGATAATATCGCTGCTGTTATCTTCATTGCCCTTCATCTCATTTACTACCCCTTTTCAAAGCAAATGCTGAGTAGATACTGATGTTTTACAGCTTTTTACATTCAAACTTAACACAGACGGAAATGAGTTTAAAAGTTTAAAGGTATTGGGATATTATTCTCATAGTATCTAAGGGTCTGCATTAGAGAAATTTGGATATGAACATTTCTAACAAATTCAGTTGCCTTAGCATAAATCCAATTTATAACAGGTTAGCAAGCATGTATTATGAACTAATACTACTCCAAGTAAAATAGGGTGAATTTATGTAATGCAACTGACATAACAACGCTGCAAGCCAGCTCTCCCCCAATTTTCACTGCTGTGATTCTGTTGTAGCTTCATTACAGTCATAATAAAGGTCCTAATATGCATAGGATGCAGTTAATGGTTTTTTTGACAATGCATACCATGTCACACTTAGGGCTGTTGAGAGAGGAAATTAGGTGAGATTCATTTTACCTACCTTTAGTGTTTAAAACTAATCAACAGAGAGAAATGACCACTTCCTGGTCAAATCTGTCCTGGATGCGTAATTTAGGATGAAATTAACTACTTTTTGTATCTTCCTGTTTTTTCATAGTATAGATAGAAGAAGTCTGAGGTAGTCGGTTTTGACAATTGATGACCACTTGTTAGAAATCTAGTTTAGCTAGATGAATCCCAGCCACTACTCCTATGCATCCAGCCCTGATTTATACTTACATTTTAAATAATACATATTTTTATAAATAGTGATTACACTTTGGCGTAATAATTCCCTGATCTAATCTCTCTAAGCGATTTAAGTGCCAAAGATGGTGGTGGTGAAGGCAGTTTGATGTTCTTGTTATGCAGCTCACTAATTCCAGAGACAAGGAAAGGTAATATGGTCCCAGTACTGATAGGAGAAGTCCAAGACTTGTAAATTAATCCATAGGTCTAATCTAGAAGCTGGAGATCGCCAAACCAAGCAAGTTTCCAAATACATTTCCCTTAGGCTATGAACGAAAGCAGTATACTGAGCTGCACCACACCTGGGTAATCATACCACACTAAGTCCTGAAGAAGCTGTCTCCTGAGTCACAAGAAGATAAACATGAGCCAGTGGGAAGAACAGGTATCTGGAAGTTATATGTTTCTGTTCTAGACCCCAGGTTGTATATTTCCTTTATTCTAGACCTTTTCACCCTCAAAATTCCTCTCCAATAAATTCATACCATGAGAAATATCCTCAAGATGTATACTACAGCACAAAGGCCATGTATATGACATACCTGTACTATTATGATCTTGTAGATTCATAGAAGGGGGTTCATTGCACTTCTTTAAATGTGCATCTTTCTTCACTATCAAGTGCAAGATGTTGTTAAGGGGTACTCTGATGTACGCACTTGATGTGCAGCAAGAGCATAACTCTGAATGGCAAGTATCGTATTTTTAATGCATTACACTAAAGTTTTGAGGAGTTTAAGAAAGGAGTGGTGCATGAAGCATATTCAGAATGCTGACAAAACACCAACACCTTTTGCAGAAGATGCACCACTGCAGTAATATCAGATGCTGTCTGTCTCCATAGAACATCAAGGATTTCAACACAGAACTCAGCTCCAGTTCTGCTTTCACCGGCACTACTTTGTTGCTGGATGCCACAAACAGGCTCCACAAGGCTGAGTACATCACAATAACTCATTATATTAAACAGTTTCTGGGTGTTTGCTTTCTAGATAGCCTAGAGGTACCCTGGAATCCTGCCTTTATCCCCTCTTCCTGCACTAACTTCCCTGCTTCGCCAGTGTTTTGTCCAGATAAAGACGTACAGCTCTCCCTATGCTATTTATGCCCTAGCCTCAACACCTCAGGTCCTACGCTAGTCTTTTAACCATCAAGTTTTAATCTCAAAGAAACCAGCTAGCAAACTCCTCTACTGCATTCTTAAGTGTCACATATCTGCAGTTTTTATCTGTTTGCTAAATTGAAATCAGCTAGCAATTTTTCTACTCTTCCTTGCTTGAGTCATTTTAAAATCTATGGAGTCGACAATCAGATCTTCTTCATCCTTCAGAAATTTCAAAGGAAATGGCTACAGATTTTCCACTATCAGTATCCACCAATGCCCAGCTGTCTTGATCTGGGCCTTTACTTTCTGTACTTATTAGCCTCAGATACCACCACTTTCTCCTAATCAGATCCAAAAGGCAAAAAAAACACCAGTTCAACACAAGGTTTTTAGACATATCCTTTTCAAAAAAGCTAGATGCACAGCAGCCAGAAATCTAGACCTAAGTCCGTGTAATTTTCCTGAGGCAAAGTATATGAATAACTTACATAAATTTGCAGACAAGTTACCATAAAAGCTACAATTTCAGTCACATTTCTGCACCCCTTCCTATTTTTTCTTATGGCCATATAACACAGTTTGTTGACTACCCCAGTTGCAGAGCTTATCCTCAGCGTGCTCATGAAAATGCCAAGAGATCATCTCTGCGCTTAACAAAAGCAAGGAAAAAACATTTCTTTTGAGTAATTCCTTAGGAATCCATGCCAGAAGTTTCAGGGGAAGATAAACAATAACTAAACCCTCTGGGTTTGCTTTACTGCTTTGACAGACTCTACTGAAAAGAATGAAGGTGGAAATTTTCCAGTAAAGTATCAGTATCTATTTTTCTTTTGAAAGAAAAAAATCAAACAAACAAACCCATGTATAGAAAAAGGATATCTCAAGTGGATTAGTACAGTTGAATTCCAGTAGTGAGTTTTCAGTAGATGCACACAGTATTTTCTAAAAGCATATATATAAATTGATAAGTGCCAGATTTCTATATGTTTGTGCATGTTATCATGAAACCCGAGTTTCCCTTTAATGTTTTCAAGAAAAATAAAATCTATCTCTTTATTATATTGTGTTAGAACAGAAAAAAAATATCCAGAATTAAAATGTATGGACAAGGGGATAACACAATATTACTATTTTTGACTGAGATACCTGGGAACGTATCTGTATTATTGCCCTGCTTATATCAACAGGTATAAGAAAGAGACTACCTCTCCTGACAAATGACTCCTTGATATATTCTTCAATCATCACAACAATTTTGCTACCCCTAATATATTAAACATAATTTTTCTCACAAGTATTAATCACAGTTTTGGAATATTATATTTGCTATATTACATTTTAACTAGTGATCAAAATGTAAAATTGAAAAAGTCAGTAGGGAATTCTGAAGTCTTGTTATGGAAATGTAAAAGCCTCATCTCTTACTGTAATTGATGTGAAAAATAGTAATATACTTGGGAAATACTTGTATAGGTTACCTTGATATAAAAGTACATGTGACCATTGGCTATGGGTAAGTATTTAAGTGTCGCGTGTGTTTTAACTGATGAGTTTATTTAACTTATTTACTTCTTCCAGTTTTATACCTATTTTCTTCACTATTTATTGTGGCACACTTATCAACCCTCAAAAAAATAAAGAGAAAATAAAGAGCAATTTCACCTTAAATACCTTCAGGAGACTGTCAAATTCCATGTTTAAAAGTACTGCAAACAGATTGACAATATTTCTTGCAATATATTGCCATCTAGAGGAAAAAAATGCATGTTACTGCAAAATAAATATGAGGATTTGGATGTTGTTTAAAATTCGCATGTTTTACTGTGAAAAACACACATTGTGTTTCCTAGGCAATGCCATTTTTCATATTCGCAAAAGCAGCTGGACAGAATAAAACCTAAATATATAAGCACAAAACATGCAATAACACATGTGTATGCATATGCTGAATACTGTGTATGACCCAATCACATACATATATATGCACTAAATAAATATTATTGGAATTTCCAGTCTGTTGCAACAAATGAAACAAAAATATTTATTAAAAATTCATTTTGTGCAACCAAAAGCTGCAACTGAATTTCTAATTAGGGCTAAGTAGCATTCTTTTCAGATAGTGGCACCTAATAGACTAAACTTACAGATTAATGAATGGAAATAAGTTAGAGGCACTGCAGGATAACTATGTAGCTACATAGTTGATTGTACCTGGAAATAAAAGTCTAATACAAATAAATGTTGTCAGATATGAGTTCTCACTCTCAGGTAACGTCTAATTGAAATATGCAATAAATAGTACTGAAGCAGTTTACACACTGAATTCATTGGCACTATCAGTGCCTCAAAACTTCATTATGTATTTAGGTACTTTGCTGAATTGGAATCTCTATTTTCAGCTGTGGTTCTTGATCATAAACATGATTATCTTAAGTATATTTAGATATCAACTAACAGTAAAAGAATTATTCTGTTTCATTTACAATTCTTCTGTATTGAAGGTTTCTACTTATTGTTTTTAACAATATCATCAAGGAAAACAGAGCATGTTAGGAAAAGAGTAAATTGAGTGTAAAAAACCTTGAACCAGTATGAGGTCACTTACAGCAGCCTAACACATGTAGAAAACTCCCTTGTGAGTACTTTTTATCTCAAGTTCCTAAAGTGCAGTTAAATACAGGCTGATCTATATGTCCAAAGTGATCTTTTGCAAAAACACAGAAAAAAAATGTATTACCTAGCTCAAAGAAGTAAGCGTTCAAATTGCTTCCATATAAATAATAATAATTTAAAAATAGCCAGACACTTGTATTTAACCTCATGAGATTCTTCAAGGGAAAGTACAAAGTCCTGCACACGGGGAGGAACAGCTCCTGGCACCAGCACAGGTTGGAGGCCAACCAGCTGGGAAGCAGCTCGGCAGAAAAGGACCTAGGTGTCCTGGTGGACACCAAGCTGAACAAGAGGCAGCGATGTGCCCCTGTGGCAGAGAGGGTTTATGGTATCCTGAGCTGCATTAGGAGGAGTGTTGCCGACAAGTTGAGGGATGTGATCCTCTCCCTTCGCTCAAAACTGGTGAGGCCTCACAAGAAGTATTGTGTCCAGTTTGGGGCTTCCCAGTAGAAAAGAAACATGGACATATTGGACAAATTCCAGCAAAGGGCCATAAAGCTGGTGATGAAGGGGCTTGTGCATGAGGAAAGGCTGAGAGAGGTGGAAGTGTTTGATTTGCTCTCATCCATATATACAGACACCTGAAGGGCGAGTGCAAAGAGGAACGAGCCAGGCTCTTTCCAGTGGTGTGCAGGGACAGGACAAGAGAGAATGGGCACAATCTGAAACACACGAGGTTCTCTTGGAACATCAAGTAACACTTTCTCGTTGTGAAGATGATCAAGCACTGGCACAGGTTGCCCAGATATGTTGTAAAATCTCCCTCCTTGGAGATAGATACTCAAACGCTGTCTGGACATGGTCCTAGGCCGTCTGCTCTAAGTGACTCTGCATGAACAGAGGCATTGGACCAGAGGACTTCCAGAGTGTACTTCCAGCCCCAACCATTCTGTTATTCTGTGATATGAATACACATAGTTGATATCCTGCCACTTCAAGAAGAGAAAATATATACTTACAAACAGTGCAAACAGTAGGGGAATTCTTAGCCTCCACTGCTTTTTATTATTGTCTTAGCGTCTCTCTCAGAGAAGCTGGAGAACTCCTAGTTTTCACCTCTGGTTTCCTTCGGAGACATACCTTAGAAATTTATCAAATTCTTTTTCACTGAGGCAAAGCAATACAAACGTATAATTCTATCTTTTGTCAGGAATCAAAGGAAATCATGCATTCACAGCAAGGAGTTTGGTCAGAGGTTGTTTTGCTCCTGAAAAACATAAAATGATAAGAACTGATCTCTTTTACATATTGTTTCCTTACATTTGAAGCTATTTGACTTCCAAAATTAAAAATCATGCCACAAAGAAGTGTAGATTTGGGTAGTTAGCAAGAGACTGACTAACTAATTTTTCAATTAAGTGACTTAAACTTTATTAAAATAAAGGAAAATAAAAACTTTCCTTTGTTGACATGTGCATTGCATTTGGATGGTCACTGGAAACTAAATTATTCCAGTTACGTTTTCTTCACTTTCTCTAGAGCTGTTCTTTTTATAACATAATCAATAGTAACTAAGGTAACTATATAACAATAAAACCTGTCACAGAGACTTTATGAAGTTTTACAGTTTGTAGTAAACATTAGTGTTAGTAATAGAAAAAAACTTAATCATAAAGATCTAATTACTTTGTTGTCTTTTTTAATTAAAGTCAGGTAAAATCAAGTGTTACATTTCATTGTCTAAAAAAATCCCAAAAATTATATTTAATGGGAGTTTTCAGTGAGGAGAAATTGTACCTAGTAGTATAGTAATATAGCTACCTGAAAAAAAAGGAGGGGTAGAAAAAACATAAAGCAAATAGAAAGTCTAAGTTTTTACTGATTTCTTGATTGTTACTAAATTAAGTAAGTAAAAAAGTAATTAAGACAGTATAAAATAAATTACATATTTCAAGAAAATATCATAAAGAAGAACACAAAGTTGGAAAACTATGATTTTAGACAATCTGCAGAGACTTACTGGCTGGGGAATAATACATATTTTAATACAAAAAGGCAGTCTATGAGACTAACAGAAGGCACGATTTGTCTGAAATAGTTTATTCTAATTGTTAGATTTTGTATATATTTAGATATACCATATACAGCTTCTGCCACATTTCTGTGGACATGAATGAACACAGTACCCACTTAAACTAGAGGATGAGAAAGTTCACTTTTATAAATGGTTGGTATTGATTTGTTATCTTGCCTACATCTGCTTTGGTATTGCTAAGAGCTAGCTCAAACATGCCCTGACAGCAATTTCGAAAATGCTAGAATTGCCACACTTTCTTATTCTTTATAATTTTTCATAATATTGTCACCCTGTTTAGAAAATATATATCGTACACACATTTTATTCATTCCTGTGTTATTACCACATAGAACTTACAACTGTACCTAAAGTGAAGGGAAGTACATTCATGATGTGCTCTGCAAACCTAATGCTCCACCTTCCAGAGCAGGATGTCTGCTGGAAAGCAGTTCCAACAAAATAAAATTTATTAGGGGTATCCAGAAGGATGTTAAGAAGCTGGGGTGATGTACAATCAACTCTTACTGTAAATGCCATTGATCCACAGAGGCTTGCTAAAAACAACACAGAAATTTTTTTGATTGTTGTAGTTTGTACACATGAAGAAAATACACCGTTTATGTTCTAATACTGAGTGAATCTAAGATCAAAGATTGGCTAGTCTTGGTAATATCTATAAACTTAAGACCACTGCTTTTTCACAGAAACCAGACCACAGCCATTGAAATATAACTTTGCCAAGTTTAAGTAATCATCGCTTACAGAGCATATTCTGATAGTCAAACCCAAGTTTTTTGGAAAGGACTTATGTCTGTAGCAACACAACTGTGCAATGCTGAATCTGAGATGGTATGACAGAATCTAGCTAGAATAGAGAGAGAATTAGTAAATAGAGAATTAATTCTGAAAATCCTGCCTACAGGCAAACAACTAAACACTTGGAAAAAGATGAGGATAAGCACAGGGTTTGAAAACTGGTACACAGACAACTCGTATGTTCCTGAAAGCAGAGATGTATATAGGTGTGCAATTCAGTGCAAGGACACTGAATGCAACGTAATCTCCTTTACCTTGCTCAAAACTCTCCTCTAGACCTGTATCATTACAGACGGTCTCTAAAGTCACCTCTCATTTCCTCATCAGTTGTTATAGAGATTTGGAACAATAAGAGAACTAGCATGCTACATAAATATAAAAATACACAAACTCATTATACTCCATGTATTTCTTCTTTCTTCATACCAAATCTAGATTAGTAAAAAAAAAAAAAAAAAAAAAAGCCCTATATATATATATACTATGCTATAGTAATTAGCCATTTGAAAATGTAGGGTGCCAGTGAAAGAACTAAAAATATTTTTTTCTAACATAAGATTTCTTTCCAAGACTCCTAAGTATGTCATGAGTTCTTGTTCCCTCATAGTCCTGGATGTCACTACAAGCAATCTTCCCCTTCTTGCTATCCCTGCGTAATTTTCCTCAAAGTACTTCATGGCAACCTATATACTGTTCTTTGACTTCTTTTTCTGTATCTTCCTCATGTTTTATTTGCCATCTTCTCTTTGTACTGTCACTCTTCCTCTGGGACTACATTTGCTGTAAAATGTTAACTGCACTTCTGCCCTCACTGTGCATCTATAATTAGGAACAGTCTATTTTAAATTTATTTGAAACAATTGACTGTAGTAGTAATTTTTAATGGTATAAAAACAATTTCCTACCCCTTTAGAGCAGGAAAAAAATGTATCAGCTTTATCTTAAACCTTGTTTCAGTTCAGCTGAAGGCACTACAAAAGTATCTGCTCTAGTCAAGGTACACATGAAACCTCCTGACACTTTTTCTGTTACTATGATCAAGTTCAAAACAAAACAAAAGTAACCCCCAAAGTCTACATAAAACCATGTCGCTCATCACACTGAAGCATTGCCCATTTTCCAGCTATATTTTACTATTTTGCCTCCTGTTATCATTATAAGCATGAGTACTGATCACTTCAGAAAAAAATTCTGCCTATTTCATAGTCAACAAGAAAGTGTAAAATATAAATACCTTCTAGATAGACAAATATATTTAAAATTACTGCTCATGTTTTACTGGTGTTCTATTTAGTACTATTTTAATTGCAGTTTTTAAATAAATAATGAAAAGCTGGTTTCAGTATTAGAACTGAGATCCACCTTATTGTTGCTTCCAAGTTAACTGATATTTGTGTGAGAAGAAGTCAAGATTACAGAGGTTATTTTGAGTGAAAGAGAACACGAGACTAACTTACCTGTTCTTAATAGTCACATATAAAAAAATACATGTCCACAACAGAAATGAAAAAGAAACAAATCAAAACAAATAAACAAAAATCCACCCAAATTAAAGGTTTATTTTTTTTCATTAAATACCAGAAATGTCAGTTATTGTCTCACTTTCAATGAAGTTTTAACACTTCAGGGAAGTTTTTGAGTCCTTAAAAAAAATCTGGTTTGCCACTTGTAAAAGTTTAATCCAATCAGGCATTCTTTGTCCATAGCTACAGTATCTGAGCATCTGCCCCTATTTTCAAGAAGAATTAAGTAAATAGTGTGGTAAATCAAATAATTAATATTCCTTTTAGTTACATTAGCCAAAACCACCAATGAGTACTAGCTTTTAAATTTTGTAGAAGCTTAACCTTAGCACAAAACTATCCTAGATTGTTATCCAGCACCCAGAATGCATTTGCTAGGTAAATGTCAGTGACCAGAATTCAGTAAATTCTGTCCTTATTCCTTTTTTGTCAAGGTTTAAGTCAGGACATATCAGAATGAACTCCTTGTGTTGTAAGCTGCAGGTGTGGAGAGACACAGTCCTTCATGATTACAGTTTAGGGTGTCTGAGCAATTTATACAAATATGTGGGAGGAAATGAAGAAGTGCTCTAGCATGTGGAGTTTTTTAGTTTATTTGTTTGAAATAGAACTCAGAATATATGGTTTTTTTAGGACACAGTTCTGAAGTTTCCAGAGTATTAATATTTTATGCATTTCTTCATGCTACATACCATGCATAGTGCAGAGAAAGCATGCAATCTAAAAGAGTTTAAATGCACCCATGAAAAAATGGAGGATACAGATCTTTCTTTTTTCTATACATTTCCTGTACGTTCCTCAAAAACATTCTTTGACTGAGAGAAATTAGTAAAAAAAAAGTCAACAATTAAAGCGTGCTATAGTTTGGACATAGCTGCCATCCTATAAGACATCTGCAGTAGCAGTTATACTTCCTAATAGAACTGGAAATCTTCACAGAAATTATAAAGGTCCAAACTTAAATAGAACATATTTCCTGATTTAGAAAATAAATTGCTTTTCTAAAATTTTATTTCACTCCTAAGATGAGTGACATGAAACTTTTCCAAATTTTAAGTTTGCTCAAAATCTGGGCGAGAAGAAGTGGAAGGAGAGATGTTTCCAAAGTGAAACAATGATGCCTATAGTTCCTGGAGAGTCAGCATGGTTCTGCTGCCCTGGGGCTATAGGAAAACCTGGATTGCACCAAAAAGGTTGTTTTGTAGGGCTTCTTCAATTCTTAGTAAAATTTAAAAGTCCTGATACTCAGGATCCCAAATCAGTCCCAGTCTAAATGGCTGAGAAGCTACTTCCAAAACTGCCATAAAGTGAAAGAAGTCAAGTATTACCTGTCCTGGAAAAACAAAACAAAACAACATTTTAAACGGCAGGACATCTGTTATGCAACTACTTATCAAAGCAAGTCAAATTTACTTTTATCTTAGGTTTATTCAGATCAAGAGGTAGAACCCACCCCCTTTCTTCTTCTGGTTTCCTGTTATTGTTACTGCAGCTGTATATTTCTTCTTCAACTTCACCTTGTGCTCTCAATAAAAAGCCTTGTGACTCTTGGCTTAAAATTTTGCTAAAATTGTGAATGTTGGATTTGAATTACTTTACTACCTGAAGATCATTATCAAAGTGACTGATTCTTCTTAAGAAAGGAGGTAAGACTCTATCTGCTCTACCTATATCGTGCTCAAATTCCTGAAGTTCCAGGAATCTCTCTTGGATTTGACAAATTGAATTGTGAGTGATTGATGGAAAAATAAGCTGACAATAAAATACCTGTGTCTCCTTAAAATATTTTAAAAATCTTTCCTCAAAATTTTCAGTTTATTACTAGAGCAAATTAAAGCTTCATTCTCGTGAGGATTTTTTTTATGTTACTGCAGAACCAAAAAAATGTTGATATCCATAGGAGATTGCTGCCATTTTTACTACCTTTTACTGGTAATTTTTCTGGAATATAAAAAGGCTAGTTCTAAAGCAAACAAAATATACATATGTAATATTACTTGCTATAAAGGTTTTCAAGGAAAATTTTTGTATTTCCTTCTTGACTGCTCCTTTCTAACATAATATAGATAGTTTCACATTCTTCAATTTATAATACACACAACTAAAATAAGCAAAAACTGAGACATTGTTTTCTTCTTTCACAGCATAATTGAAAATATATCTCTCAGCTGCTGCAGTTATAGCATACATCTGAAAGCACACACCCATGCACAAATACACATGTACGTTATACAATTAAGAACTTTTTTCACATGAAAATTTAATCATTGAAGGAAAAGATTTCTTTGCTATACTTTTTCTTGGGATTTTTTTTTGGTTTGGGTTTGATTGGGGATCATTTTGCTTTAATGTCTTCTTTGAAAATGATTATACTGGGATATTATTGTTTACTGTTCTCAAATTAAGTAGAAGTTATTTATTTGTTGTGGAATGCTGTAGAATAAATTATTCCAGGTTCATGACTGGCTGAAAATAATTTCAAAAGGAAATTAGTACTAATTTTTATGGTAAAAGTATTACTATGTATTTCTCAGTGTTGAGGAACCAGGTATTTGGAAAAGCAGTAACCTAGGGAGTCTAGAATGAAAAACATAGTGCCTCCTGTTTGGTTACAGCTGAGCACTCAAAATACTTTTTTTTTTTTTCATATTCATTCAACATCTAAGACTTTATTTCCCTTCCATATTATTCATCCAAGGGTTAAAATACAACTCTTCTTAAGTAAAATTACAGCGTGGTCTTCTACTTCAAATGCTATCAGGCATAACATGACTTCCCCTAAAGAAGACAAACCCATTGAAATCACAATCCCTCTTGTCATTTAACATTAGTCTGGTTCCACATTAGCAAGTATATTATGAGAAAGAGTCATTTTCTATTTAAATATTTATTAGATATTGCAGTTCCATGAATGTGGACCTCAACTGCAATTCATATGATGAGGCTGTTCTGTATATTACCTATGCAGCTGATACTTTGTTAGGTGCATGATAAGTGGTACTTACAGCTGATATGAGTACAGGTGTCAGAGTTAAGAATACTGAGCCATGAGAAGGTCTAAACAGGTCGTTCTCTGACATGCAGCTGCCTCTGGATCATGTTCAAACTGACTAGCCTAGGGTCTTAATTTTCACATTGCAGGACATGAAGGGCAGCCATCTAAATCCAGTAAGGTGATTCTTAGCACATGACTTAGAATTCTTTATTCTGAATATAATTAGTAGCAAAAAACAACATAACTGGTTCTTGAAGAGGCTTTTGTTGAACATTACCACCCACTATAACAAACTATGTGTTGTTTGTTAACATCAGAAGCTGAGATGACTGAGACATCTGCCTCCTTCCCTCACAAGTAATTTTTCCTGAATGTTTTTCTCTTACCTGTTGTTACATGAAGCACTCATCAAAGTTAAGAACATGAATTCGAATTATTTACTAATCTACCAGTGAAGAAATCTCTACAGCCTCCTCCTAAGGCATCTCCAAGATACTATAAAGAATCACTTGATGTCTAAATTAGGAGACAGTCTCTCTCCACTTACTGTAAGCCTTGGTGTCTCTGCAAAGGAATGGAATGCTACCATGCTGCACGGTGACTTTCCCAAAGCAGGCCAGCAAACATTAGGAACAGAAGTGCAACTGAAAGAGGTCCTGACCCTAAACTTCACAGTACTTCTCCTTATTCAGGAAGCAAAATGCTCTTCCTGGGGCACAGTGCAGGAAAAGCAGGAGCATTTGTGGGGGAGATGCTCCTGGTCAGAGCACCCACCTGGGAAATGGGGCATCTGTGATGCTGAGCAGTCCAACTCAGAGGGAGTTTCAACCAGTAACTTTGTTTTCCTGGAAGATGCCTTAAGAGCAACTATGGAAAGGCTGCTGGGTCAGCCCATAGGAAACAGTACCATGATCTCAAGAGAGAAAGCCTGCGAGAAGCAACCTCATTCTCTGGTCTCTGTGGGAAAGCGGAAACTCTGGGGTTGGCTCACAATAACTGAAAAGAGCAAAAGCTTGTGACTGATAGTGAAAGAATGATAGCTGGCAGTGATGGTAGCTGGCATGAGAAATGTGAGCCGAGGGTATCCAGGAGCATAAGGCAGATTGTGGTTGTGATTACAGAGTTCCAGGAGCTGGAGCAGAGGGTGAATTTGGGCTTCCCTGGGTTTCCAGGTGGTGATGACATACTGCTTTGCACAGAAAAAGGGCATTAAAAGAAGCTGTGCCCCCACGGACAGTGAAATGTTTCCTCCCCCATCCTGAAGGCTGAGAAAGGTCTATAAGCTCTTTCACACCACATCAGCAGCTTGCATGGGAATAAAATAAATGATGATGAGCCTTTACACCAGTCACTCTCAAGGGTTTATGAAAAAAGGCAGAAACATAGCCCTAAATCAGTAAATATACACAAAATAGATCATGATGAAAATTACACATTTTGCTTCCTTTCTTGAAAACTAACTTTTCCCTAAATTGTATACATAGATTTCTAGATTAAAAAAGAGATTTAAATAAGCGTAGGTAGAAGGGCAAAACTGTGGCTTCCCTATTACAGAGGAATAAGGTATCATAAAACACCTCCTACTCGCCTGCTGGGAGAACAAGAATATGTGAGGCAATTTTCCCCATTCCCATGCATGTGGGTAGAGGGTGAGTTGACAAGGGGGAAAAAATAGGAGAAAGAATAGGAGATACACTACTGAAAAGGCAAGATAGAGTGAATAGGACCAAAAAAAAACCAATTAGACCAAAGGTAAAGATAGACAAGTCTGCCTAGTGTATAATGGGAAGAACACAAATAATCCTTTCCTCAATTCTAATCAGACAGTCATCAGCAGCTTTATTTAAAATTTGACTTTGTTAACCAAAATAAAAAACTTCCATCTATTTAAGAATGATAAATTAATCAAAAATTATTTGTTTATCCAGCTATTCCAACCAAAAATAATGTAATAACTGTAGCAATATACCACTTGGACAAAACTACTCCCACAAACTTCCTTAAAAATAATTTTGGTGTCCAAAATTCACGTTAATTTGAGTAAAGTACTACACAGTAACACCAATCTTAGGCAGGATTTCTGTTGACTGACTTATGCCATCTGTTCACGACTCAGATATCACTTTCTTTAGGTTTCAAACAGGGAAAACAAAACCAAAAGTTGTTCTTCACATTCTCGATTAAGGTATTTAGAAAATTTAGCTGCATTTTCAACATTTTCAACATTTACTGAACCATTCTTTTGAAAAATATGATCAATATTGTAATGTCTATTTACATTTCAGCAAAAAGTACACTCTGAAAGATATTAATGTATTAAGGAGAAGGAAGGAGTAAATATTGTCATTAGCAAATGTTTTGCTAACAGTTAGAAATGTGTATCCACTCTCGTTGGAACACAAACTTTTTTCCGTACATCTGGTAACCATAAAAAAGAGGACCTAGAAACCACACTTTACATATACCACTTTAAATAAGCAGTACACAATAAATTACTCCCTTCTTTAAATAATATTGGAGCCTTTATCTGAAACAAATAAACAGAAGTAATAGACCAGTGCTAACTTGAAGTGTCAACCAATTTAGCTATAAACCTGGTATAGAATTCATTTTGCTGACAGTAGTTTGAGTTTGGGATTTGCAGACAAAATTCCCTTCTGTCTTAATTCCTCTGATTTCATTGGAGACGTCTCTTCTGAGCAAACCCTGGTGCTCTCTCAGCCTTCCTCTCACCGAGAGGCACAGGGAGGGCTCAATGATTTGTTACAGTGCCCCGTAATGGGCACTTTCATGCTGCTCGGTGCCCACCTCACCGCCCGAGGGAAGAGCCGAGGGGACCAGCAGCCACTGCTGCTTCCCAGCCATTCCTGAGGCCGCTCCCCCTGCCCAGTTAGGGTAGCGCTACGCTGATGTCCATGCTATCCACGTCTCCCCATCAAGGACAAGGAACGAATGTCCCAGGAAGGAGCGAGCTAGAGTGAGTGGAAAACGGTTGCGAGGTCAACAGTGGGCAGTGTTTCCTAGTCACTCCTTCTCAGCAGTTTACAGCCTTGGGGAGCCAAACACAAGCCCAACATCTGGTTTGCCGGGAAGAGCTTGCTGATGCCTGCCCAGTCCTGACATCACACTACTTTCTGTTTCGAGAACAAAGAACTCTTACTTTCAAACAGCAATCGCTTAAATACTTCCCCTCTGATAATGCTGCAGGAATAATTAGTGTTTCGTCACGGGCCAGAAATCTCTCAAGAGCCGTGGGACTAACATCTGGGGCTCCATCTGGGGAAGGACCAAGGTCTGCAGCCGAGACAGCATTACCTCGTGGCTCCACTGGTCTGTGAGCAACTGGCATGGACCTGGCCTCCAGGAAAGCATTGGGCATTGCAGCAGATGCCAATATGGGCCCAGAGTATGTTTTCGTGGGCCAGCCACACAGAATCATAGAACCATAGAATGGTTTGTGTTGGAAAGGACCTTAAAGATCATCCAGTTCCAACTCCCCTGCCACTAGAGCAGACTGCTCAAGGCCCCATCCAACTTGGCCTTGAACACTTCCACGGAGGTGGTATCCATAACTTCCCTGGGCAACATCTTTCAATGTCGTACCACATTCAATGAAAATAATTTCTTCCTAATGCCTAACCTAAATCTTCCCCTTTCCAACTTAAAGCCATTCCCCCTCATCCTATCATCACTTGCCCTTGTAAAAAGTCCTTCCCCAGGGCCACACTAGGAGAATGATGGCAAATTAATTGAGGAAATTAACTGTTCCCCTCTACTTGACACCAGTAGGCAGGAGCTGGCACACTTGGCATATGATAGTCTTTGTGGGTCCCTCCACTTACAGGAGAAAAGGGTTCAGTGTTGGACAACCAAGATGACCAGGGCCTAAAACATACCCTACAAAAAAAGGATTTGAGGGACTGAGCTTTTCTGGTCAAAGGAAGAGGAGGGTAAGGAGGGGCCCAGTAATTGCTTGTAATTACTTGAAAGCCCCTTACAAAGTTGGCCAGGTGATGTAAAGAGCAGGCAAATACTATGCATTTTATCTTGGGAATTTCAGTTTGGACATCAGGGGAAAAAAAAGTCAGGAGGGTGGTTCAGGACTAGCGGAAGTTGCCGGTGACATCAGGGAGTCTGTCTTTGGAGGATTTCAGACATCAAAGCTGACCTGGAAGTGGAATAACAGTCCTATTTCAATTAAGAAGTTGGACTCAATGAGCTCCAGAAACTTCTTCCAACAGATTTTCAGTGAGTCTATGATTTATATGCTTGTTAAGTTTGCCAGTTCTGGCTTTCTACACAAATTAGGAATATTCAGAAAAGCACAAAAACCTACTGGAATTTACCAATAAGCTATTATATTTTTTTTGCACAAAGAATACATGTGGTTTATTACTGGTTTATATTACTGCTATATGTCCTGGCATTAGTAAATGCATTTATAGATGGGTCAAAAAGATTAAACATTCATTTGTTTCTACTATGATAGAAAATTCCTTTGGGATAAACCTTAACTCAGGAGTCATTGGCTTATAAGCATCCCTATCCTGCAACTACTTACAAAATAAATTAGTTGACCTATTTTGAATCTCTTGGCTAGATAGGTATGGGTAGGATTTTTAAAACACTTTAAATCTTAGTTTTAAAAAGATCATAACTTTGCCTTAGGCACCACGTGCTATCAAAAGATAAAAATTCTGTAAAGTAGGTGTTATGTTGTGCGTTCTGCTTGCAATTTGTACATCTCTGAACGTATACTGAGAGTAACGAAATGGTAAATCTGAATCTAGATAACACAGAACTTTTACAGCACTACTGGTGAGAACTGTAACTATTAACTCCTGACTACAGGGCCTAATATATCAACATGCTGTATAAATGACAAAATTAATTCAATTTGAGATAATACACTTAACTATATGCAAGTGGCCTCCTTCAGAAGCAGATACGAGATTTGAACAACAAAAAGTTAATCTAGAAAATTCCAGTTATGTCCTGAAAGCTGTGGATTTTCATGTTTTTTTGTTATGAAACAAAATTGAATCATAGTTTCCTCAGAAACTGTAGCGTTAGTAAAAAGTAGAAATTTGAAGCATTACTGTCAACAACTACAATTAAAACTATCCAACTGTAGTATTTAGCAAGGAAGAAAAGGCTTAAGCAGGTGAAATCTCCTTACATTTTTGCATGGTGTTTAACAGAGACAGTTAAGAATGTAGAGTGGTTTTATCAAATCATTACTGATTGATAAGTTATGGTTAATACATGAAAAGAGCATCCCAGGTTTATTCCATTTTAGCTCTGAAAAAAAAAAGGTGCTTTACTGTAAGATCCAAAAGTGTGAGAGTTCATGACTGAAGTAACAAAGATTTGATCTGAAAAGTTCTCTTTATGATTCAACAGCCATGAGCTAAACATACATTTCAAAGTGTTAACAAAAACTTATAAATCAATTGTACAATTCAGAACATCTCCTTTTTCATTCTTCAAAAAACTCATTTACGTAAGTAACTTAAAACAGCTTACAATATTTGTTTCCTCAACATCAAGATACCTGCTGAATTTTTTTTTTAGGATAATTGTCTCCATGTCAATTGGAATGCTTGGATGTAAAATGAACTCATCCTACGTTGGATCTTGTGCTAAATAATGTTTACTATTGCATTATATATCATCTCTGTGCTCTGAGCCCTCAGCTGGCTTCTGTCAGTTGTGCCACGACTTAGTCTGTTGACTACAGCTATGGGAGATCACAAATATCAAGTAGGTATTACCTACACAACTTCTTCTTTAATATGTAAGATGACTAAGAAAAAAACATGTACTAAAACACTTTTAAGACGTGAAGAATGGTCTAAGGGAATTCCTTATCCATGGATGCAAAGTGGTAGTAGAAAAAAAAAGCAGGATGTCTGAATGATATTTTTCCTCACTTTAATAGCCTTAACACTGTTCTACAGCCTGTAATGAAGCGCCAAAAAGCGCACACAGATTTTATTCAGGCACTATCAGTGGTGTTTAGTATCTCTGAGGAAAACCAAAACTTTTCATGTCAACAGAAATGGAGATATATGAGAATATCTGAGAGCACAAAGTAGCATCAGAGAATGCTAGAGGGTAGAAAGATTGTAGTCCCATCCATACAGCCTCTGCTGTGAACCAGGGGGTGGTTCTTTCTTTGCAGATGGTGTGGTCCATCCTCCTCAAACCTTTAGAAGCCTTGCTAAAAACTTTATCAGTCTTACTTCCTTCTTGTGCTACATGTAGATAGTGCATGTGTTAGCAACAAGCCTGCACAGCAACACACAGGAATTAGATGTAAACAGCAGAGTGAGTTCTTCATGGAGATTTCACTGGCTGTTTCCGATGTCACAGACAAGCATACGGCAGCTCAAGCCTAGTGAAAGAAAAATATGAAAAAATTAACAAGCCCTTTAAAGTATAAAAGCTGTTTTTTACATTTTCTAGCATAACCCCCCTGAATATTCTGAATATTCTCATTCTATTAGTGTTATGAAAAAGAATAACCAGTACTGCTTGTTCTTTGTACAGATGTGTTTTACCGAACTTATCTTGTGGTTATGCAGTTGGGTGTATGCAAAAGTTGATTACAAAGTTTTCTGCTAAGAGCCAGAGTGTTATGCCTAAAAAGCAGAGTGAACTATACTCACAAGTGTCACTGGTTTTGTTTCAGAAGAAACAGGAAATATTTTTTTTCCAAAAGAAAGCCCATAAATGAAATAACGTTTACATTGTATGAATGATAAGGAGACAAGGGAGCAGGAGTAAACTATGGAGGCATGCCATTCAATACTGTAGATGCACCTTTTGAAATGTAAAGATTTCCATAGGCATCCAAAACCAAATTTAAATAAAGTTTAATTTTTTATGCATTTTCTTTTTCAGCTTTTCAAAATGGTTAGGGAACACCAACACATATACACATAAAAATGGGGAAAATTAGGTTTCATGAGGAGTATAACATTTGATCTCTTCCGGATACAAAAAGAATACAAATAATTTTTAAATTTTTAAATTTTAATTTTAAATTAAAAAAATATTTAATTTAATTTAATTTAAAATTTTAATTTTTAATTTTGCAGACTATATTATTCATTAAGACAGGAAAGTACTGCTTACGAAAATTAATCAAATAGTCCTTATGTATTATGTGGACAAAGTGGTAATTAAGAAAGGAATTTTAGAAAAATACTTATTTAGAGAAGTTATTTCTGCTAAATTTAACATTGTATTGTTAATTGTGTAAATAAAACGAAGTTCGTATCCCCACTTCATCCCAGCTGCATAGAGAGCATGATGACACTCCATACATTGTATGCATTGATTTCAAAGCAGCTGGAAATAACCCCTGCTCACATTGCTTTTTAAAATTAAAACTGGAAGACAAACTATGCTTTTCATGAATAGGGTACTTTGCATGTTAAATTAATCTCTGAACTAATAAATTCAGATTTCATTTGAAATCTTCATAGAGGTTTTAAATTTTTTACACTTAAAACTGTTTACAGAACTGGTAAATCTTCATTCCTCAGTGATTTTTAGGGTAGAACTCCTCTCAGCAGGTTTTAGGCATCATTTATGTAAACAATTGCATCTGAGCTACTCATCCTGAACTCTCCTTGTAATCAAAAGATGGAAGAACTTCTGGGATACAATTCATCAGGCCAGCATTAGGTTTCTTTGTTAATGTGTGATAAACTGCACCAAAGAATCACCTTTTTACTGATTGACAAAGATAAGACTAGAACACATCCTACCCTTCGTCACCCAGCTGCCCTTTAAAACTTCACCTTGCACTTAAATACAATCAGTAGAGTAGATTTTGCCTGCATTCCTAGAAAGACAGATTTATTGGATTAAGTATTTTAACATGTAAGAGTTTCAGCATCATTTGAGTTAAGTCTATCGGAGTCTAAATTACTGTGAAACTACACCATCATTCATTTTATCTACAGTATCTTGGATTACTGAGTATTAGCCTTTCTTTTTTTGGTTTGATTTTTTTATTCTCTGTGATTTTAACAGTTGTTCAGAAAAATTTACAGATACTGTAAAGTCATTTCTACAGGTGTCTCTGTCTGATATGGAAATCTTCATCACTTCAAGAGAACGAATGCCTGCATGAAAACCGAAATTAACACAGAAATAAGTGAACAGGAAGATATGTGTATGAAACTGGAACTGGCCTATATGAACTACAATTTGAGTAAGTGTAGTACTAAATATTGAGTTTGGAAAGGACCTAGTGTAACAAGAGCATGTTCAAAAGCTGCATCTACCTGGTGGTCCTCTGTTCTTGGATGATGTTTTTCACTACCTCAAAAACATGCATATAAAACCAGTACAGCACTTACAACCTGTAATTTTAAGCTATATCTGATAATTTTAACTTATGGGCATAACAATTAACAGAATTTTACCTCACAACTTTATCTTATAGGCAAAGTAAGAAAATAGGAGTAAAGCTATCACAGACTGTTAAGGTAAACAAGGGCTATATATGCTTATAAGAGCTTTTATGGGCAGTCAGTATCAACTGACTGCTTTTATGGGCAGTCAGTATCAATCAGAAAAAGAAGCTTGAAAATTAAAAAAGTAACAGAAGATTTTATTTTGCATGAATGTTATATTAAGGCATCTACTTGGCCAAAAACTAAACATCCCCCCCACCGCCTAGTATAATGCTCATTGACTTAAAAAAAAAAGCAAAAAAAAGCAGTGGTTAATGTCACATGACATTCTGACACAACTCATTTATAAATTGATCATATAGACCTTTTTTTTTCCAGGTTTATACAGCTTTATGGAGAGAAGAGAGAAATATTCAGTTAAAGTAAATTAACAAACTAAACATTTGTTGGTCTGATAACTAGGGAAACTCTCAGAGGCAGTTGGACTAGATGATCTTTGTAGGTTCCTTGCAACTATTCTATTCTATTCTATTCTATTCTATTCTATTCTATTCTATTCTATTCTATTCTATTCTATTCTATTCTATTCTATTCTATTCTATTCTATTCTATTCTATTCTTCCTACTGTCTCCTCACTGTTGTTTCCATGCCTGAGGTTCTGACTATATTATCTTGCTCTTCTGTTTTATCTATTTTACACAAGAATTATTTCAACAAAATCTCAAGTCCAGGCTTCCAGGCACAAAAGATTCAGATAAGCATTTATCTTTTGAATGGCTTTTTCTGGCCTTTCAAATTTTTGGTAGACTCAGTAACAATGTTCAGCTATCCAGTAATCAGCACAAGAAGCTGTTTCAGTCTCTGTTTTACAACACATCCATTCTGTTAATATTTCCCTGGTAGAAAAAAACTACAATATTGGGTGATTGTAGACTGAGATCTACTAGAGACATAGTCATAGCAGGCGTGGAGTGATCCATCAGATGTCAATTTGAAACAATAATTAATATATTATTAATAGTTTCATAGATATATTTATCTATGAAAGGATGAGCCTCTAATTCACACCCTTGCAGCTCTAAAATTTTCAGTAGCACTGTCATCTTCAAGTGATATCTTTATCAAAATATTTCCAATGATAGAAACATTCAAAGAACTATTATTTAACTTACTAGCTTTCCTATTTTTAGACAGTAAAATTATAGAACTGACAAATTATGTCCAGAGACAGTTGCTATGTCTGTTTGGAAAAGTCATTTCGTTTTGGCTGGCTTTGCATCCACTTACTTTTCTTACCCTAAAATTTCTGTCTGTCTTAACCAAATGATTGTCCTGAGACCAAAATCTAAATGGATCACTTCTACTCCACTTCAGACTGCTTTAAACTTACACAGTGGCACTAGTAAGTAGTTTTGGCTGAGGAAATAACAGCCTAATACCATGTGTATCTGTTAAGGATGCTTTTTTTCCTACCATGCCTTTGGAGGAAGGAGAGGGAGGGAAAACAGCCTTGGAAGGAAACCTTGGAAGGGGAGGCGAAGTGTATTGGTACTTTTCTTTCAGCTCTAATTCTCAGCTCATAATATAGAGAAGCTCTATTACACAACAGATACAAATGCTGTAATAACTTAAGGAAGCTAAGGAGCTACAACTTAAAAAAAAAATTTCTATCCCTTGATTCACACCTGGACCCTGTTGCTGTGTCTGTCTATAGTACTAATAAACAGGGTAAGGGCATATAGCAGATGCCTAAGTGCTACTAGTGTGTGATCTCCTGTATAACGTGATTTGCTAGCACTTAAGCTCCTATGCCTTTGGTCCTTGCTGACTAAGGCTCTGTCAAGCAATATTTAGGTGCTGCCTCACTGGGCAGAGACTGTCCTCTGCTAGGCATTAAGCAAGAGGCCATCCTGTGCGGGAATGAGAAATGATTTTAGTTTTATGGGGTTTTTTGGCACAGACATCAGGGCCAGTAGACCAGCCCTAGTCCTTTTTTATTTATTCATCTAGATGTAGCCTTAGGGTTTGCCCTAGATGATTGATAGCCAGAGAAAAAAAACAAATAAAAAAGCATTGCTTTAATGGGAGTGCTGGCGACCTGTTTGTTACCTGAGATTCTGTTTAAAATTGTAGACAAGCCCGAAGGAAGAAAACAAGTTTGTCCCAGCAAAGGAGAGGATAAACTGCTTAGGGAAAGAAATGGAAACAAAGTTACAAAAGGAGAAAAAAAGAAAAAAGGCCTTACATTAACACCTTAAAATCCGCTCCTGCTTGTCTGTAAGGGTCTCCTAAGGTGTATGTTAGCCATAAAAACTGAGGAAACAATTCAGCCACGGCCCATCCCAGAGTATTGCCTTTTGGAATCAGTTCTAAGCTTTCCCAGGCATAGGAAAACACTACCATTTCTCCCAAGCCTCCACAGTGCTGCAGGCTTGAGCAATTTTATTTCATCTTAGTATATGTATCCATTCTTTTTTTTTTTTTTTCATCTGCTATTTTTCTCAGCTTGACTTATTGCAGCTTGACTTATCCTGCAAATTCATCAAGAAGACATCATCCTGCTTTCAGGCAAGTTGTTTGATTCCTACTGTATAATTTATTTGCACATTTCTTCTAGCTTAAATGACCTTCTAGATAACAAGATGTTTTCAAAATTTCTACAGTGTTATATTAATGTACCTCAAGAAGTATTTTTATACATGTGTATGTATGTGAATGCATATGTTTATGTGTGTGTATGTACAAACACCAAACTGACATTCTTACACTTTTGCTTAAATCTTCACAGCTTAAACTATGAAGGTGTGCCAACCAAGGGGCCTTCTTGAATATACCACAACTTATTTTCTACTCGTCCAAAGTTGCTGTCATCCAATTAGAAAGCAGCTGGATTATACACCTGGACACACTAGCTGGGAAATGTTCCTAGGCTCCTCAATTTAGACAAGTCCTTAATGATGTTAATAATATGGGTGAAAAATAGGACTTTTTAGAATGTTTTCTCTCCTGCCTGCCTTTTGTCATTTTTTGATCTTCTGACATTGTGGTGCCAGATAGTAAAAAATGACAGTACAAACATTAATTTTAAGAATAAATATTAAACTTTAATATCTCTAATGACGTTAAGTTTCTTCATTGGGCACCAGAACTAATGAAATCTGAAAGAACTCTGTTCACCTAAATGCCTTCAGTTTATTAAAACAATCTTTCTAAAACAAACGCTTAAGATTCCTGCCTAATCAATAGTAAGAGTTAGCTTCACTTAAAGGCCTCAAGAGGGTGATTCTGCCTGCTTCAGTTTAACACGCGAAGTTAAGCTAATTGGATTTCCTTATGGTATCTTCAAAAAACCTAGCCTTCCTCATTGACTGTACAAGGAACTCAGGTGCCCTGAGAGCAGTTCAGTAGCTTACAGGATAGGATTAATCATACCTAATTTAAACTGTTTAAAAGCTGATTGTCTAGTCTAAGCTTATTGCTTACATTTCAACTATGATGAACAGCAGAGCTAAATCTTTCCAAGGATAATTCACCTCAGCCTCTGGAGATGCCCGTTAGCTCCACTGACTATAGATACTCTACTGTGAAGTAAAAGATCATCAGGAAATGAGCTCAAACTACTTATTCATGCTACTTAGTTCTTTACCAGCCTCCTGGAAGTGTCTTGGATTGTTTCAACTTGTCTTCTCCCAGCCAAATTCACTAAGACGTAGATGCAATTAATGATATTAAAGTTGTTCAGTGAGCACCAGAATCAATTCAAATCTGAAGCAGAACTCTTCCCATCTTTATTAGATACCTTACACCTAAGTGTAAGTTTCATGTGTTTGTGGAAGTGATCCTTCTCAAACAAGTACCAAAGCTTCCTTGAGAGCCAACAGGGCTATTAGTCCAGCTATTCACTGCTATTCATTTCCTGGGGCAAGAGTTTGTCCCGTAACAGAGCCTATACGATTAGCTTGGGATAAATAAATAACTTTCAGATGGCCAGTCCTGGTGAAGTTACTCTTATCTAAGCTGTGGTTGGAAATACGATGTCTACGTCAGGTGAACTGAATTCTCTTAATGACAAGTTTGTAGCTGTCAGTGAATTGGAGTTGTTTGGGTTGGTTTTTTTCCCAGTGATACCTACACCCCCAATCACAAACCTCATTCCCCTCTGCATTCCCTGACCCTTTATGATGAGCTTCATGCTGAAGCTTTTCTTTTATTTAGAGCAATACAATCTTCTCTTCCCAAGTGTCTATTTTTATGAAAACCATAAGAACTTACACATTCGTGATACTTCCAGCTTTCTGCCAGAAGTGACTGACATTAAGCAGGAAGTGACTGAAATTAAGTTAGCAGCATACACACTACCATAACCACACAGTGAGCGTTGCCACAGGAGTCTTGTCTCCTTAGGGGGATCATCTGAGAACTTTTCACTAATAATCAATAAAGGCAATGGCAATGTAATGTCCTGCTAAGTATTGCAGCTGTTTTATTCTGATAGTATAAATACCCTTGTTTGTTTTGGAAACTTTAAAAAGTGTTACAGATGTAACTATTAAGTGACAATAGTCAAGAACCTATGACCTTTTGCTGGGAAGGATAACACTCTTTCTGGCATCATCTCTTTATTGATAGTGGGTTTCAGATATTTGTGGAGAAACTGGTGTTCTTTAAGGATGCCTCCAGCTTTTATGAGAGTGTGTGTACAGTTGGCCTGATAATAGTTTATTATTGCATATGATGATTGATCATTTATAGCAGTATTTTTACAAAATGGGTTTATTAGGACAGAATTGAAGAAGAAAAAATATTTGAATAATAAAGCTTGTTAAATAGAAAGCTATCAGGCATTATATAATGAAATTTTCAAAAGTTATTATCATACATATCAACCTTAGAGTCACACGACTGGTCATTCTGAAGGTTTTCTGCATATATTTGCCTAGGTTGAGTGTTCACAAAGTATTACAAGTGACAGCACAACAGGGTGACAATAGACTTAAACATCAGTAATTTTTTACAAGAATTACAGCAAAATGAATGCTTCATAAGTACGGTGGTTTCACATATCACAAAACACAGAAAAACCCTGAAATGTGCAATTCTCCCAGCTTACTATGCTATGAGTTACTGACTCTCTTTGAGATGTTTCGACTTCAGCTAGTGTCATTTATACTGTTTCATAAGACCAAAGGTCAAAACCATTGTAACCAGTTGAAAGCAGCAATACCTTAACATAAACAGAATGGAAAAGATTTTGGTTTATTTCTGTTCATTTCCATAAAATTTCTATCGGAACCAATTAATTTTAAATTCTCTTACCTTCAGTTTCATGGTTTCATCTATGCTGTCCCTTGTGCCTGGAATGAAAGAATATATACTATTGAAACTTTTATTTAAAACAAACTTTTATGCCTTTCAGCAGAAATCCGTGTCACAATCAAATTTAAAGTAGGACACACACCAAATTGAATCTTGATCTTTAAAGTGGGCAGCCAGGGAATTATCTGTTTGGATTGTGTTATCTGTGTAGTTGGACTGCTTTCTGAGCAACGCAGATTGTGGTGAAAGATGCTCTCTAGCAAGATGGCATTTCTAATTGACTCATCTGAACTCCAGCATTACTGCTGTCTTTCATTTGATTGGGTCATAGTGAGTACATCATGATGTTCATGATCTTTAGGGAAGGTGGATCATCCTTCCTGTGGATTATATGCTACAAAGGCGTTGTTTATACACAATCAACTAAGTGAATTTCTTCTTGATGTGGTCACTTACTACAAGCACATTAGAGATGCTATTTTAAGTCACATGTGCAAGCTGTCTGAAGAGTAAAATCAGGTTGAATAATCAGGTGGCATGGCAAGTTTGGACTGCTGTACGGTGCACTGAGTCCACTGTCTTTGTATTCAACTCCAATATAATTTACTTACTAAGGAAATAAAATACCTTTTCTCTTCACGTCCATTTAAATTCAGTTGATCTAGAAAAGTGGGTATACAGTTGCACTCAACTCTTGGCAGTTATGTGTAACATCAGACATAGGATAAAACCTTACAACTTGGGGCTCTTATAAGTATTATTATACTGCATCTGCTCTTATTTCAGAGCCCTGAATAAAGATAGAATGAAGCCTGTGTTGCTAATGGTTTGTTGGTTTGTGGATCATTTGCTAGATCTCCTTTTCCAAAATATTGCTTGCATGTTTTGTAGTCCATGATTACGCAGAAACAAAACCACAGATGTTTATATTACTGAGGTTTCCCTCTTCTAACTGCATACTCTCTGAGTACATCTCATGAAAAAAACATCTTACCTATGCATTTCATAATCATGTTAGAGATCTTCTGAAAGAAGTATTTCATGTTTTTTCTGTGATTTTCCTCAACCTCTTTGCCTTCCATTCTTCATTTCTTTATTTCCTTCATGTCTCCTTCCATCTCATTGGCACATCTGACTGCTGGCAGCACTGTCAAACCAGTCATCCTCTTACGCTGCTGCGCTTCACATTCATTATACAGTCACTGGCATGATTATCCAGTGGCCAGACCTTGGTTTGATATTCCTCACAATGTCAAACCAGTCCCCAGTGGCACAGTCAAACAAATGGTAGATACTGTTGAACAAAAAACATTTTGTTTTCAGTCTCTGGAAATACAACATAAAGGCACATCAAATTTTGGTTTGCTTTCCATCTAATCAAAATTTGGTAAGGATAACTAACAGGAATCTAATTTCTGAGGATAGAATTCACATTGTCCAACTGTAGCAGTCTAAATCTGTAGCTGGTCTATACTAGTCATTCAGGCTTGTTCATGTAGAGAAATAGGAACATCTAAGGGTGCTTCACACCAGTTATCCTAAACAGCTATCTTAGAAGACAGGAGGCATCTGTTTGAAAGACCATGCATCACTGCCCATAAAGGGAACTACCTTATAATTCTAGCTACATCTGCAACCTTAAAACAATGTTCTGCTTCAAGAACCACTGGAGAAAAGGCTAATTATTCCAGACACTTTCTGTGAGTCTTGGGGAAAAAAGTAACGGGAAGAGATTTTAAGTTATAATGACAGCAAAAGGAAGCTTGCTTTTTCAAATAATTTAAGAACTCATGGATCTCTTACTGAATTAAGAAAGCATATTTCATCACTTTCCAGAAACTGGCTAGAGTGAGAAAAAAATGATAGAGCAACTTGTACGCTGACAAAAGGCTGTTGCATTATTCAAGGGGCTTGAGATAAGACTGAGTGTATTTAATCACACTTTTCTAGTAATTTATTGTTTGCTAAGGACATAACCCTACACTCTTAAACATTTATATAAACATTGGTTTTCTATGTAAATATTGTTGTTCTTTCTATTTAAATGCTATTGTTCTCTTCAGTTTCAAAATATTCTTGAAGTATATTTTTCTTTCTCTAGCCTGAACAGCATAACTGAAAGAAAGTAGAAGTGAGGGCAAAAGGACAAGCTTGTTGGTACCACAGCTACCCTCATATGATGTTAAGATTGCAGGTTAATGACATGCCAAATTTTTCCTAACATTGTCCATTATAATTAGAAAGAAAATATCTTATGAAAATATCTTCTGAGTTTCCAAGCCCTTGCCATTTTTTTTTCAGTCTGAACAATTTCACAGAATCACAGAATCATTTAGGCTGGAAAAGACCTCTAAATCATCAAGTTTAACTGTAAACCTAACACTGCCAAGTTCACTACCAAACCATGTCCCTAAGCGCCACATTTACACATCTTTTAAATACCTCCAGTAATGATGACTCAACCACTCTCCTGGACAGTCTGTTCCAATGCTTAGCAACTCTTTCGATAAAGTAATATTTCCTAATATTCAGTCTAAACCTCCCCTGATGCAACCTGAGGCCATTTCTTTTCTTCCTATCACTTTTTACTTGGGAGAAGAGACTGACAACTGCCTCACTACAACCCCACATGTAATAAAAGCTGAAAATTCTCCTTAGCCCTCTTTTTTGTTGTCCTTTACCACAGTAGTCAGATTAAGTTCTAGCTGGCTTTAGCCCTTCTAGTTTTCTCCCCCGTGATGTCTTTGTACTGCTCCTGAGTTGCCTGCCCCTTCTTCCAAAAATTTCTACCAAGTTATGTCATATCACATCTTCATAATCTTTTGAGCTACAAAGCTACATATTTCTTTGCTTTAAGTGGAGCAAACTGCTCACATCAATGTTCTCCACAACTGATCAGAAAACTTACAATGATAGGATACCAGAAGATCTTTATTTCCACCTTTGCCCCTTTCTGGTAACATACCTTGAGCCATTTTATATTCTTTCTACAGAAACATCCTCCCTGTGTAGTCCTAGACTGAATCTGTGGAGGTATGCTTTGACATAATTCAATATTCCTCTTTCAACTTTTAAAGCTGTATAGTTTTTTCACTTCAATTCGAAACTCTTCAGAATTCATCTATACGCAGACACTAAGTACACTGATGTAGTGGTAATAATCTTGTTGTTTCAAAGTAAAAATCCTACTGTTTCAAACACTAGAAACATAAAACCTGAAGAGAGGTTGAGTGAAATGGAAATGTAGACACTAAGGAACCTGGAAGTTGCAGCATGTTTATTCAGAGCTCAAATCAAATATGGTATATTATATGCCAAAGCATAGGAAAGTTTTGTTCAACAGGTGTCTGGGAGGAGTGTGAAGATCCATGACGTCAGTTATTGTAAATGCCAACATATAGTGTTAACCTTCAGGGAAGAAAGAGTAATCAAAGGTACTATGGTTTGCAGGGCTGAAAGCTACTTTTTTTTAGATTATCTTGGTGGTTAATACACAGAACTATGGACTCATGTTATTTTGAGAGGAAAACAGTACAAAACAATTACCAGTATGTAGTAAATACATCTCATGTCATTTTAGGTATCTGCAATACCAAAACTTGATCTAGTCAGGGTAGACTTCCTTCATACTTAAAGGAAAAGGCACTTTCAGGATATTTTGGGGGGGAGGAGCCTTTATTTTGTAAAAATTCTGTTCTAGAAGAAACTGCTCTTCTCTACTGTGTAAAAATGCAGCCTAAATGACTATATCAAGTGTAGACAACTACAGTTTACATACATGTATTTATTAAGGTTAAACCCAGCAACAGTGTCAGAGCTGACTTCACCTGAGGCAAACAAAGGTCTTTCTTTATCTTATATTGACTGACCACCTGAAAGTAACTAAACACTGAAATTGTATCTCAGTTAGTGATTGATGAGGGAAAGGGTTGGATTTCACATTAACTTGTTGGTTATTTTCTGGTGCAAGAAATATTTAACAGGTTTTTCATTTGGTCAGGTTTTTTTTTGTCTAGTTGCAGTATGAACATGGGTAGATAGTCCTTATTAAAGAACAACAAATCCAGCATTTATAGATGAATTCTGCATAGGGTGGAAAAACATCAAGACAAGAAATACTGGAATTTGAAAAAAAATCATTATGTATTAATGGTGTCAAAATGAACAATTCTGTAAAAATCACAGACTATAGTATTTACCCATTTGTACAGTAGGATAAAAAAATGGGCAGTATAGAATTCATTGAGTATTCAAGTTCCACATCCAAAAAGTAACTTACATTGCAAAAGTTAATGCCTTCATATCTAACTATGAAATGTGTGAAATAGTATGGAGTATACTAAGCATCGATCAGAAGGACCTACATTGCTATGAATAAAGTAATCTATTTTGTACACTGAGGGGACATTCTGACAATAGAAGTATCTTATACCAGCATTGCTCTGTTACATGATAGTTCTTTTGTCTTCTTTTTTTTTTCTCTCCAGAAAGCTGAGGATCAGATTATTATTAGACTTGAGAGCACAAGTTTTTCACTCTATCTAGTTTCTTACTACTGACTAGTGTAATATAATTCAATGATAGTACAATTTAGCATTACCAAAGGGCAGAAACGAGCAATCACATTGAATGATAGAAATCAAGTTTGCAATGATTTATGTTAAATGCAATGCCAGCCGTATATGTACTCTTATGGTATGTGCCTGTGCAGGCACTTTGTTTACGAGACTTAAATCACTGTAGAGAAGATAGGTGACGATTTTCTCTGAACTTCCAACATTTTCAGGCTTCAGAACTTCAGCTACATAGCACATCTGGCTACCCTCGTTGTAAAAGATTTCTTCCATCAGGATGCAATCTAAATCCACCCTCCCTTATTTTAAAACAATTGCTCCTTGTCCTGTCACAAAAGGCCTTGCTCAAAAGTCTGTCCCCATCTTTCCTATAGGCCCCCTTTATGGATACTTAGAACCAACTCAACACTAACGATGCTAACACTGCAGGGAAGTAGTCATTATTAAGAGCCCTCCAGAATTCCAACCTTGCTGTAGCCTCGAGATGTTAAGCCCTGGCATTCTGAGGTTGTGCAGTCCCACATGCTCTGAAGATTTCAGGTTTAATTTATTTTGTTTGTGCAGTAATTTATCCATAAGTAGAGATGACTCTGACACTTATTATCAGCTTCTGCTGGACAAGTGCCAAGAAAAAAACAATACATGATCTGTAAGTGCCATTGCACAACTGAAATATTACATATACACTAGAATCTATTTTGACATGAGATGTAACAAGTACTTTAATACTGATCACACCATAATAGATAAATGCAGACTTATGCTTGCATATCTAAACTTATATTTCAAACCAAAAAAGAAATTTCATGATCATCAAATCACAATCAAACACTGTACCAAGCATCTATAAAAACAGATGAGATGTGCAATCACCTATTTAATTTCTAGTTGAGCTACTGCTTAAAAATGAGAAGAAGTCTAGAACAATGAGAATAGTCAGGTTTTGAAAGAAATTATTGAAATATTTATATGACTTGAGAGCATTTTTTCCTCTGTCATCCATGTGGATTCTTTCACCTTATTTCATTAGTATGTGGCCTTTACATTCTGTATTTATAACTTTGAAAAAATAATCTCTGTGTTCTCAGGGTGCAGCAAACGGTTTGCTAGACCTTTTTTGGCAATAGTGGTAATGGTTTTCTGATTAATGTCAGTTAATAGCACATGCCCCTCTGTAAATAAAGAAACAGAAAGAATTACATACATGAAATAAAAACAAAACTTCCTCTTTATTAGATCTTGTTGATGCTCAGGTATTGTTAAGATTAATGCATAAGCCATGTGTTCTGTTTAACCCATACAAAGAGGAGGCAGTTTCTAAACATTCCTGGAGTCATCCACAGCAATTCAGAAAACTGCACACATTTATGTATTGTATCAGCATTTGGGCATCTAAATTACGCCTACAGTTTCTCAGCTTTTCCTACCTAAAGATGTGGATCTTGCTATTTGCCTTTCATTTTCATTGGATGTGTTTGCACAGAAACAAGATCTCGTTGCCAGTCAGGATACCTATACTGATAATAACTAATTTTGCTGCATAGGTTAATATTGTAAGGCTTTGTACGTAGTGTCCCGTATCTGATGGCATACAATGGTGCTTGAGGAGTTATTTTTTTACTCTCTACAATTTCCAGGTAGGTATCTATAAGGACAGAGTATTCAAGCAGGCTGTTTAGCATGTTTGGAAAGCTCAGTCCTGAATGACAGTTACCCGTATCATAATCAGCATCCTTATTCATTTTTCCATTTTAGGGTTTATAGCTTTTGAGCTATTATCAAATTAGATATGCATATCTATATTTGCTATCAATTAAATCATCATTTATAAGAGATAAAACATCAATACCAAAAGAAAGATACAAATTCACAGAACTACAAATATTAAACATCTGTCAAAGCCTGAAAACATACTGAAAGTTTAAATTGTTAAAAAGCAAAAATACAACAAAATCAAAATACAGTCCCATAAAATAAAATAAAACACTGATGCAAAGTACTAAGAAATAGTATTATTTTCTAATTTATAGTCAGTCTCATAGCATATAGGGCTTCAAGTTTTCTTCTGCTGTTAGGAAGATGAAAACTTTTAAAAATGGAAGTTGAACTATCACATGACTGAAGAGGTACCTAAAAAATTCCCACAAAAATTGTCTGTATTTGGTAAGACATGTAATCAAATAATGAGGTAACACGCTATACAAATTTCAAATTCAGTTCTACTTAGCAGCAATTCATAAGCGGGGAAGAGTCAACTCTCAAAACCATGGACTGAAAACACGATGAATTCAGAGAAAAGCCATGCAGTAACTATCATGCATTTCAAGGAAGCAAGGGGAACACAGTTTATTTTGTAAAAGAAGATGCAGGAACAAGGAAATTGAACCTTACATATGGGAAATCAAAATATACATTTGAAAATTTAGTGTTAAAAACCTTGAAAAGTACAGAATTATTCACACTAAAAAAACTGAAGTATTTAAAAATAGACAAGATGAACATACCAGGATAGGTAGTGACATCAACAAAAATGGCTAAATATGTTGAGACAGCAGATGCTTTTTCTTCAAGTAAAGAAAGGTAGCAAAAATAACAGGACTATAATAAATAATTCTGTTTACCGACTTTTAAGGTCATGAACTTATTTTTAACCTCTATACTTGGAATTAATGTAGCACTTATTTGGTCTGCAGAAGATTTGTTATAAAACAATGGGGAACTAGATGCTGATTTTGAACTCAAGCAGAATATCAAGCCAGAACGTCAGGAAAATAGGCTGTTTGTAAAGGTTAAAACATTTGAATTAATACGACAAAAGAAGTTTAACTTAGAATATTAACTTCATTGACAGATATTAGTATCAATTTATAAATTTGGAAGGAAATTAGTACTTTCTAGAGTATAATGATAATGAAGCCAACACTATCATAATATAATGTCTGGTGTTTTTAAATCTAAACATATATGTGTATATGCACATACATAATTTCCTAAATAGACAATACTTTGAGTTTCGGTTTCCATAAAGATACAGCATGGCCATTTGAAAAACTCCCATCCATATATCATATCTATTTGATACTTGTTTTCTTGTTACATATTTTTGTCTTTCATATGTATAAAGACAAATAATTAAATAATGGGTTTTGGGTTTCCTGAAAAAAAAAAAAAAAAAAAAAAAATAAACTGTAATTAAATGGGAAATTTCTAGGAGACAGATTTCAACAGAGTTTTCCAAAGAGATGTCTCCTCATTCCTTCTCTCCCCCCAGATCAGCATATTGGAAGTATGCATTTGTTCTGTAGTAATGAGAAGTTAATTTACAGTTTCTTCAATCCTCATTTGGAGAAATCCATATGAAAAGAGGAAACTATTTTTGGTCTAGGAACATATGGAAAGAAATGGGAGAAGTCACATCCCACATTAACTATGATCTTCAAAATCAGAATAAAGACAAAGATTAAAGATGAACTAATTGTATATCTTCACATAATTTGAAAGCACAGTTAAATATTGTCACTTTTCTGTCACTGTTCTCTCTAGTTCTCCTTATTATTATATCTACAACATCCTTATTCTCTTCTGTTATCTATGAAAGTTGATTCCTTAGTTTGATAGAGGACTATCTTGGATTGTAATTCACTTTGTATTGTCAATATCAGTTTTACTACACCCTTTTCTACATTTTGCAAGGAATTTGTTTTTATCTTCAGTCTTACATTTGTTGGATCAAGTCACTAGCTACCATAAGGTGTCAAAAGTCTACTAAATTTAAGCTATTGATAAATCTGTCCCATGGTTACTGGCCAGAAAAAGCTACTGAGAAGAGTTAATGTTATATCAAATATTTTGCTTATGTACTGGGCTGTGGAAAAGGATAGAGTAGTGCAACATTTTTGTTAAAGCAGTATCTTAAAATGGTTTAGATCACAAATTGGAAAATAAAAAAAATCGTTTGTACATATTGTAAAAATTCATCATTACATATTGCTTATGCTTCTTATTTACAAGAATTTGAGCCTGAAGTTCTCAGTTCAGAAGTCCTAAAAAATTTCTTCCTCATTCTGATAGAAAGTAAACATTTTTGCTGTTGCCACAATGGCATAGATACATTATAAACCCCAAATATACTCAGTTCATGGTATACAAAATGCTCGAGTTTAAGTTTAGGTTGCTTTTAAGCTGTTAATATTGCTTGCCTGCTCACCAGATAAACTTACTGAGGGAAGCTGACAGGTGTAACTGACCAAAGCTGAACTAATTTTGCAACAATAAAAGGCATGGATCATTTTCTGTGCTGCATTCATCAGAGAAAAATGAGACAATCTCTAAAGAAATATTCAGCTTTCTGGTCACAATTATCACTGCATATTTCTTGCCATCAATATCATTTTATCAATAGCAAATGTATATGTGCATTGCAAAAATAAATTTGTGCATTCTTCATTTTGATTTTACATCAAAACTTCACTTTCAGTCTTCGAGACTGAAAGACACAACAAGACATACTGATCATATCAGTGTGCAGATACATCTACTTGATAAATCTTCTAAGTACATATCTCAACTTAGTGATAATGGAGTCAAAGGCCACGGTCAAAATGTGCTCAGAATTCTGATTTATTCTTATGTGTGCACACAGTGAGGCAACGAGTTTATTTACACCCCAGCGTGAGCAATCAGGAGCAGGGTGCTCAGCACTTTTGAAAAAAGTGTTCCTTGCAAATGAGTCCATAGGGTACTACAGTGATGCTGTGATACACAAAGTGGCTGTTAGTGAGCTTAGTTTATGTACCAGAAACAGTATTACCATGTTTATTATGCTTGGGCTAATTATAGGGCTGAAAAGTCTTTTTGAGGGAAAAACCTAGAGAGTGAGATGCAGATGGAAGGGCAGAATACGATGGAATAAAAAAGTGAGAGAATATTTTGAGGATAAGTAGATAAAGCATATATTTGACACTCTTAAAAATGTTTTCACTGAAACACTATCTTACAAAGTGTAACATGATTTGCTCACTTCAATTCATATTTAAAGTTTAAAAAAAAATAAAAATAAAAATAAAAAAAGACACCAGGATATTGTTGGACAATTAGCACTTCACCAGAACTGAAAAAATTGAATATAGTTTTGTTTGTTCACGTAGGGAAATAGTGCAGCAGAGGTCAAAAATAGTTTTACCATTGCTGAAAAAGGAACATTACAAAGCTTAATTAATCTATAGTTCTACAAAACATTTTTTTAAAGGTATAGGTAACAGTCATAACTGGCATTTGTCTTAATGACTACAATAATTTCTTAGAGCAGGATGAGATATTTTTATTTCTTTCTCTTCATAAAAATTCTATTTTTACCTCTTCATTTATCTTGTATTTTTTCCATTTAAATCACAATATTATGTTAAAGTATTTCATACTATTTGGCACATCAACCAAATTATTTAAAATGTTCTTAATTTTTAGTGCATCATTCCATGGCAAAAAGATACAAGATTTCTTCACAGGCTAATTCAATAATTTTTTCTATTTTAATGTTTCTGAATGATTAGAGTCTACTTATTGAACTTAACACTACTGTCACTTTTTCCATTGTAGAAATGACTGAACAACTAACTGAAACTGCAACAGTTCATTCCTTTTCAGAGCTGCTTGATCTTTATTTTTACACGCACACATGTATAATGCTGATCATTCGTCATTTTTTGTTTCAATTTTTAATTTGCCAGTTAACAGTTAAAATACATTGTTGTGCAAGTCTCTGACTTTATTCACATGCTTTCTTTCATTGAAGGAAATTCATCACTTGAAATACTTGTAGTTAAATTTTCCTAAATAAAAAGATGAAGATAGCAAATGTAACTTGTTGCATAAAAGTTTGGGGATTCCAAATGTTGAAATATATCAAACTACGTTGTTTGTTTATGCCTCTGAAAAAGAACGCAGCTTTTACAAACCAAACTCTGGTTAATAGCTCTGTTGATGAAGAAAATAAAAATGGGTATAATATAGCACAATCTCTCATGGACACTTTTTTTCTTCAGGTTTGATAAATAAGGATCATATCAAACAGATCTTGTTAACAAAGACAGTAGATACAACATAGATTATATGCAAGAAGCAGATGATACACTGAATAAGCCTGGTCTATTTCTACAGACACACATCACTATAAAATAACTTTGTCAAATTTAATCCTATTGTAACACAAAGAACTTCCTAAGTGTCAGTGGAGTTCTGCTTTCTTCCACTAAAACAAACTATGGGCTCCCTCATGGTCTCTGAAGACACGCATGACATCTTAAAAAGAAAAATCTTTAGCTCACATCAAAAAGATAAATTATTTGCCATAGAATTTGAAGGAGTCTCTTAAAGAATAAAAGTTAACGGTATTTTTGAATAAACAAAATTATTTTTTAAATTGTCCTCTTTAAAAATGTATCTCTCCTCTGAGCATGGAATTTGTGATTTCTGCATTTTTAATTTTCAAATATTTGTTGGATCTTTCAAAACAGCACTTGCTTGTGACATTATTATACCTGTGTTTTCATTCACTCAATGCATTCATCTTTATAATTGTTCCTATACTTAGCTCTTTTCAGTTAAATTTATGATATTAAAACAAACATGGATTCATTTTATTCTGAAAAAAATAGGAAGATGCAGATATGATTTTTTTTAAAATTTACCTTATTAATAATTAAACACCATATGTAAAGGGCGTGAAAGTGACTTGTAGGATCTGAAAACTCGTGGAATATGACATTTGTTTTGCTGTAGCTCAATATATTAAGCTCCATGCTACAGCTTGGCACAGCTCTTAAATACACATACTATATTTTGTTCAGAATTTGGACTAGTTTCAGAATAGCTGTCTGCAGACTGTTCTGCAAAAAGTAACCGAGATACAATAGTGATATGTACTACTGCAGAAAGGCTTGCGGACAAAAAGGTGACAGAATGTGCCTAAACGTAGTTGAAAACAGCTCTTTATTTGCTTCTGATACTTACATATCCATCTGTACCAGTAGTCTTAGACTTAACTGCATGTCTAACGCACATGTTACAAACGGTGGTCAAACTCAAAGGCAAGAGGTGACACGATGGAGAGCACGCAGCTTGCAGAAGATGAACGGCTTCATTCTCCCTCAGAATGCGGACACCCTGCATCTGCTCAGCTCCAGATGTACTATTAAAGAGGGGTTGCCAAAAGATGTCTTAGATGTGTAACAGTCATTGCCTGTAGAGGGGCAGGCAATAAGTAGAAGTATAACAATTATTACTCCACATTGTCTATGAACAGATTCTCAAGTCATCTCAGTCCATCATGCAGCCCAAACATTTGGGCCTCTGGATGGACAACAGGGTAATGTGTGGCCAACAAATTTGCCAAATGCTTAAAAAAAAATCAGTGTTAGCTCCTCTGAGGCATTACTTTGGTCCTGGCACCATGGTGGTGCTTTACTCACTGACTAATTTCAGGGTCAAAGGCCACCAACAGAGCAGGGATCTCAGAAGACGACCTGAAGTACAATTTAAAATTAGTCCTGCACATTCACGGGAAAGCCAGAGGTGTAAAATTCTTAAATACAAATATCAAGAGTTTATAGATATTATTCTGAAGAATATCCATAATAATATCTAGAGGTGTTACTGTAACATTCAAAAGCTCCCACTGTGCCTTGGCATTCAGCTATTGCTCTCAAATGAACATATAAAGTCTCTCAAATTCCCATTTTCTCTACCACTCATAGTTTTCTCTTTCTTACACAATAATTCCCTCTTACACCCTAATTCTCCCACTCCCTTAGTCTATTAAAAATCATATTCCCAAAACCCTACAGTACACATGTTGTCCCAGTCCTTCCATCTACTGCTTTCATCGTTTTCCACTCCTTCATTGTTTGTCTTCCTTTTCCAATTAATCCAGGAGATGGGTAGCTGTATGAAACATTTAGGTTAGGCAATCCACATATAGGAAACCCTAAAAGATAACCACATCTCCATAGATGCGTTTATTTCAGTAACTGATCTTGAACATCTGTGAAGGTATATTCTATAATTACATGCACTAATGCACCAGGATTCATTCCTATACAACAAAGGAAAAACTATCTCATGGAGCGTGGAGGAGGGATTTTGGGGAAAGGTACAAGCCATTTTGCTTTATCTCTCCTGACATGTTCTTTTATGTAGCCTGAATAAACCACTGCGAGGACTGAAACCATGCTTGAATTGAATGCTTGTAAAGCAGAATAAAGTACTTGTTTTTTGCATGGATGCAAAAGGAATAGAAGACAAGAATTACACCTACTAGTACCCAGAAATGTTAAAGTATGAATGGATTTATTGCACATGTGCAAAAAACATTGTTAGAGCACAACTTCACCCTGGAGAGATCCTGTCTCTATCACTCTCAAGTTTTTCCTCCTTTTTTACAGAGTCTCTTTTTTTCAGTACCTTTTACTCACTTTCTAAATGTGTTCTTTATAAAGACCACTTACACCTGTGCCTTTTTTTTACTCCACGAGTTTATATCTGCTTCACTCAGAATTAAACCCCATTGATTCTCCGATTTTCCAGATGTTCAGTGCTTCTCATGCTACCTCCCTCTAAACTGTGTATTTAAGAGAGCACAAGGAAAATACTCAGGAACAGAGAAAAGGAAAGGCAGTGAACGGCTTGAAACACTAAGAAGCGACAGTTCCAATGCCAAAAAGGTAAAATTGTGAAACAGAGGACAGAACAGTTGAAGATGAAGCAGCTCATCTTCAATCCTTCTTTCCCCAGCAACATGTTTTCTTCTTATAGCTGAGCTTATGTGTCACTAACATCTGTTTAAATTATTCAGAATAGCCCACTATCCTAACAAGAAGGTGTGTTTCTAGTTTCTTATCAGTGTTCTGAGGCAGAAAAACTTGGCTCCATAAAAATCACAGTAGAAGAGAATTTTGGCCAGCCTGGGAGAGAAGGAAACCAGAGTCGTCCTGCCTGCATCCAGCCACTCCAGCCCAAGAGCATGCAAATATTGAGCCATGAAAGAGGACAGAGGCAAAGGAAATACTGCTGCAAATGTAACACTCCCCAGTCATAAATGTTCCTTTTTTTCCCCACGGTGCTTCAGCTGTTAAATTTTCATCTCTGCAGATGTTGAAATATACTCACAAATCAGACTTCTGTACCTCAAATGAAGCTAACGTACAGGGGAACATTTTTACAAGTTAAAGAAATTGTTGGAGTCTGTGCAAACACTAAACCCCAGATAGGATAATACAATAAACACTGGGAAATAAAATTAATAGCTGAATGATAACAGTACTGAACTCCCCCAAATAATAATCAGATTTAGCTCTTTAACTGTCTGTGACTGAGGATTCCTATGCCTTGCTATAATTCACCTCCACACGAAGTACACACTTCCTTCTAAATATAAATATTTGGAATTACAATTCATGTGCACTCGAGTATAATAAAATGTTCAAGAATCAAAGGCTTGATTCTAAAAATATAACATTATTACTGGAAAGCATACTTTAATCCTAAAAAAAGAGAAGCCTCTTTACACCATTTTTGTCTGCTGTTTTGTCAATTTCATTTAGTGTTCTTGAAACTACAAGTGGAATAGTAAGAATTAGCTTTGAGAAATTAGAAATTCCAAAATGTTTTACTTTAGACAAGTCAATTTTTTAAATTTTAACTGACTCATGTATTATCAGTGATAGGTAAATATAAAAAGGTACTTAGAGAATTTTTCATCCCATTTCCTTCTTTCTAACCAAAATCTACTAAATATGTCCCTCTCCTACATATAAACAGTTTGGAAAGTTTTGAAAGAATAATATCAATTTCTTTTAAAAAAAGGATAGGTTTTAAAGTTAGGAATAAAATGCCAAATGAGCACATTCTGTTGGTCTGTCACTACTAAGTTCAGTTATTCTTTTAGGAACAAATTACCAAAAAGAATGTTGCAATTTTTATTTTTTTTTTTATATATAACCCTGTCCTTAGATTAGGAACTTGAAATGGACAAGGAGCTGGCTTCACTACTGTGCATCTCGCTAGATGATGATGTTTGTTCAATAAACTTGTAAAAGTTTTAGTTTTATTTCAGATTAATATCTTTTTCTTTTCTTTTTTAGGAGTTACTTGCTAGATTACCTATTCCCTAACATTCTTTAGTAGCGTGTACTTTATAATATACACATTACCTGTGATCTTGGGTGATGTAAAAAAAGATACTGGTTTATGCCATATTCTTTACATTGATTAAAATGGAGAAAACTGTCCATGGTTAAGGTGTCGGCTTTGAAAGGGCTAACTTCTGTTCCTTATTATGACAGATTCTTCATCAGTAACACAGGACTAGTAATTTCCATGTCACACTGTTGTGAAGGCAAATATTGATAAACATGATGTGTTCAGCTTCTGTAGTAAAGAAAAATAAGACGGACAGCGCTTCAGAAAGAACAAACAGATGAGTTAGTACATGTTAAAGGAAAGTGACCTTAAAGGTTTCATTTCTTAATATTTTCTGCAAGATACAGAACAGTATTTACTGCCTAACAAATTTCCACTTTAAGGGAATTCTTAGTTGTGAGTTTTCCTCCTCGGAAACTCCTTACCATTTAGTGGATTCTACTCCAAAGCTAAATTCAAAGAAAGTCACGTATAGGAGAATCCACTACAGCTAGGGACACGTGCTCATGGGTGACCTATATGCTCAGGGACTTTAAGACCATTGCCCTGTTTTCAGTGGGAGTTGGACTAGATCGTACAGGCGTAACCATTTGAATCAGTGAAGTAATATATTTAATTTTCTTCATCAATGGTGTGTTTCTTCCAGGAGTGGTGAGAGCAACACAGACATCTAGGTCCTGAATCCAGTATATTGTTGCAAATGAACAGACACTGAAAAAAAAAAAAATCAGTCTTGTACTCCTTGTCATTTTTGCTTTTGTTGGCTCTTTTCAGCCAGTCGACATTTTGCTATAATGTGATGCTACTTTCCCTATCACTTCATCTACTCCAGATTCTGAGAAGATACTTGCCCAGATTTGCAGATGTAATTTGGAATCTTTGGATATAAGGCAAGAATTGAAATCTTACCTGTTCAATCAGCAGGACTACTGCCACCAGCTCAGATAAGGCCTGGAGTCCATCCAAAGCAGCAAGAAAAAATATGCTTATATTTGCATTTTATTTATTACCTTTTGTTGGCCTTTTCTTGCCAAAAGTAACAGGAGAATAGGAAAAAAAGAAAAAAAGAAAGGAGGGGGAGAATAGGGCTAAGGAGTGTGAAAGAAGCCTCAGTTGCAAGTGAAAACAACCTCAATATTAGTAAAATACAATACAAATCCAAGTATATTTTGTATTACTGTAGTTTTAAAAAGCAATGCTCGTTTTCAGTTGGTCTTTTATCAAATATAGTACTGCAAAATAAATGTTTGTGTACATCAGTAAATACATATCTAGGCTAAAAAACCCAAAACTTAAAGAGCACGTGGATGAAAAAAAACCTCAATCAACTTCCATGACATTCAACATCACACATAAATGCTAAAAAAAAAATTAATACTCTGAATGTTTATTACTTTCTGAAGGCTCAAACACAGGAAAACTACCTAAAATGATAATGTTGTAGCTTTAACAAAATGTAGTTACTACCTTAGAAACAAATAGTATCCTTTTCTCAACAGCTAGAAAATATTACAAGCTGAGAACAAGCATACTTCTGCTGTATAGTGAAGGTAACTAGAATAACTGATGAAAAAAAAAATACTACTTTTTTGCAGAAATCATTGGAATGATGTGACAACTATCAAAAACTCCACCTTCTCTGTAAATCACAAATTCAGACTACAGTCCTGCTGGTCTCTTTATTCAGAGGATGAAGTGATTTCTCATTTTAGAACAACGTAAGGAACCGAGAAATGTTAGTCTATAAAATATACATAATTAAAGTCACTTTCATGTATTAAAATACAAAATTAAATATGCCGTTATAAAACAAGCACCTATGTAACATAAAAGTATGTTGATCTCTAAATACGGTTTTTCTGAGTCCAGAACACTGCAGTGAAAGCAGTGATGACACAGGGCCGCAGGAAAAGCTTGGAATTTTTAACGCACGTGTCATTTCAAACACTTTCCGCCCTATTGACGCAGCTTTGCTACAAAGAGCATCTCGCGGGTCCTAGTACTTTCTGCTCGTGCAGCACCGCTCCTCTGCTGTCCCTGGGTCCCCGCCCGCGCCTGGCGGAGCCGCAGTTAATGGTGGCTCCGGGAAGGGCACAGATGCTCGGTGAAGGGGCGCTGCTCCCGGCAGCCCGTTCGGAGGGTGGCTGCGGCCAAAGCGCACCTCCACACAGACGCCGAGGTTCCCACCAGTCGTTGATTAGGACTTTCACCCAAAAGCGGCAACCCCGGCAGTTGCGCGGGATGCTTCTGTTACTCATCCTCCCCGCCAGCTTCCCACTCGCATCCTTCCGATTTGCGTTTCCCTTCCCCCCCGCCCTTTTCAGCCCGGCGCACGTGCAGGAGTTCCCCTCGGACAAGTGCAGCCACACGCGGGACCATCCCTCCCACGCCTCCGCGTGGGGCCGGGAATGCGAGCGGGAGGTGTGACGGGCGCGCCACCTCCCCCCTCAACTTCCCGGGGCGGCAACGGGCGGGCCCGGGCCAGCCCTTGCCCTGCCCGCCCTCCTCCCAACTCCCCCCCCCCCTCCCCGCCCGGCTTTCAGGCCTCCCTCCCGTGAGGCCGGGGCCACCATGTGCATCCCCTACGCCGTTTCTACCCTCCCCTTCCCCACCGCCTGCGCAGGCAGGATGCGCGCAGCGCCGCTACCCCCCCCCCCCGCCCCCGGCCCCACTCCTCAGGCTGGAACCCTGCGCTGCGCGGCGCGCACCGCGCTCCCCCCGCCGCGGCCCGGTGCCCAGCGCAACGGCGGAGACAAAGTTGGTGGCGGAGGTGCCCGGGATCGGCGCGGCACAGGCCGGGCGGGCGGCTCGGTGCATGCCTGGTGTGTGTGGATGAATCGCAGCAGGCGGCGGGCGGGGGCGGGGGGTGCCGCGGCCGGCGATTGGGCGGCGCGGCGCTCGGAAGCACTTTGTTTTCTATTCTAATGAGGGCGGAGCGGGGCTTGTGGATATTTACGTTGAGGCGGGAGCCGCCGCCCTTCATTCACCCACATGGTCCCCGAGCTCCGGCGCTGCTGCCGTCGGGACCTGCCTTCGCGCCACTTCCCTCCCCCCCACCTTCCCCGCCTCTCTCGCCCGTCCGCCCCGCTGGGGAAGCGGAGCGGTTCCCCTCGGTGGGGCTCTCCCCGCCGCGCAGGGCGCCGGAGGCGGCGGGAGGAGGGAAGATGGTGGCGCCGGCGGCCGCCGCTGGCTGGTGAGTGTCGCTGCTGCACGCGTGTCGCTGATAGGAAACCTGTTGTGAGGCGCCGGAGCGTGGTGGGCGACCCCGGGGAGGCGGCGTGGGGAGGTGGGGGGAGCAGCGCGGCGCGAAGGGTGGTGGCGGGGGGGCTGCTGCGAGTGCCGAGGCGGCGGGAAGGGGGTGTGGGTGGGCGGGGGGGGGGGGGGGGAAGCCGGAGCAGGGCGCATGGCAGCGGCCGCCGCAGCGACGGCGGCGCCTCCCGAGCCTCGCACACGGGGCGGGAGGGGCCGGAATGAGGGAGATTTGAAAAAGCGTGCGCGCCGCTCGCTGCTGCAGTGAGTCCTGCCGCCCCCTTCCCGTCCCCCGCCCCTACCGAGCCCCCCCGCAGAGCTCCGGACCGGTGTGGGGAGCGGGCGGCGGCGGCCGAGCCCCTGGAGCGGGCAGGGCGGGCGCGCACGGCACAATGGCAGCTGCCGGGGGCCGCGGGTGGGAAAGGGCGGGCGGGGGCTTGTGCCGCCACGGCCGGCGGGAGGAAGAGCCCGTCCGGGAAAGTTTGCGCTGTGCCCGCCGTGGGGCGGGGGGGGGGGAGCTGACGGCACCAGAACAAAGCCGCACATGGGGCAGAGGCCGCAGCGGCGCGGGGGCTCCGCTCGCCGCCCACGCCCAGCTCAGGGAACGGTAGCGGCGGTAAAAGAGGCGGCGGGCGGGGAGGGAGGTGTAGGGGGGCGGCTCTCGGGGAGTTCCTGACGGAGGCGCTTTGTGCTCCGCCGCCGTTCCGCTCCCCCTCCTCCCCTCCCTCGGGGAGGGGGGCGCAAGGGCGCGGGGCCCCGGGGAGGGGGCAGCGCCGCGGGCTGCGAGCGCGTCCCGGGCCCCTCCGCATGGGCTTTTGTTCGCAGGAGGGGCGGGGGCGGCGGGCCCTCCTCTTCCCCACCCACCCCCTTTCCCGGGCGTGCGCGGGCTCCACGCCTTCTCCCGGGCGGGCAGGCTGGCCGGGGGCAGCGGGCGGGCCCCGCGCTGCTGCCGCCGCCGCTCGGGAGCCGCGGGGCTTCATTACGAAATCGGCGCGGTGGCAGCTGCGGGGCCTCGGCGGCGCCATGTTGTGGGGAGGGGGAAGAGGCGGGGGACATGGCGGCGGCTGCGTGCTGGGGCTGATTGTTCCCTGTTAGGCCCGGAGCCCGCGTGTGGGCAGTCGGCGCCCGCGGGGAGCCGCTTCCCCTCCCCTTCCCCTCCCGTTGAGGCCTTTTCCCGGTCCGGGTGGCCCCCGCGAGGAGCGGGCGGGCCCGGCCTTTTCCCTTCCACGCGGGGCTCGGCGGGCCCGGCCGGGCAGTTCGGGGGGGGGGGGGGGGGGAGCGTCACGCTGTAGCCGGGCTGTGACCTCCGCGTTGCCGGCGGCAGCGCCCCCTGGCGGGCGCAGAGCGCGCAGCCGCCCCTGTGTTCTCGCAGGAGCACGTGCTGCGCAGTGCGGGGAGCGGGCTCGGCCCGGGCAGGGCCCGCGGCCCCCAGTGCCGGCTTTAGGGGCGTCCCCACTGTGGGGCGAGGGGGGTTTGGTTCTCGGGGAAGTGGGGAGCCCGCGTGTGGGATGCCGTACGGGGCGGTTTCTCGCCGCTGGAGGGGGTACCGGAGCCTTTCGCGCCCTCCCCGCGGGTGGAGTGTGTGGATGGGGAGGCCGGGCGTTTGGGAACTTGCTCGGTGACTTTGTTCTCCTCCGCAACAAAAAAAACCAAATAATTTGGTGGGTTCTTTTGCAGTATCGGCACATGCAGCAGGAAATAACGAAGGTTTCTGTGGATGTTGCAGTGGCGTGTTGGTGGAGGAAGTTACTTTTTACAGAAAATGGTAAGATTTGATTCTGTTATTAATCTGTTTCTAAAAATGTAGAGGCAGAGCCAGTGCTTTTAAGGCCGAGCCTGAGGCTTGGGTTAGGAGCATTGAAGTCCGCAAAGATTTCCTTGGTATTAGGAGCACATGTAGCAGGAGTTCACTTTCACTCATTTGGAGAATAGTGCAAGTTTTTCAAGCATTCATCTGTCCAAATAAAGCAGCTGGGTAGTAAGAGAGTCTTAAGTGTTCTGAGAAATTTTTTTTTCAGTCTAACAAAAGTTAGTTTTTATGTAGTTTCAAAGTATTCTATTAACCTTGCTGTAATTGTCAGGTAAGAATGATTACGTTTACGTAGTCCTTAAAATCTATATTTCTATTAAAGGAGGGCTAAAATGCGCTTTGAAATTTCTAATATAGAGGTGTCCTTCTTTACTGAACTTAGGGTCTGTAATGTGTACCTGTGATTGGTTGAGGTAGCGTATTTTACAACCATCATTAAGAGATGCTTTTTGTTGCTGTATAGGCCAATTCACATACCATGGTAGGAATTGTGTTTTGAGGCAAGGTGTTTGTGGCAGTAGCAGCAAATGTTGTAATCTGCCAGCAAAGCAAGTAACTGGAAAACATAAGAGAGCACCTGGCATAAGGTGCTTTCTGGACTTTAGAAAGCTGATGTTATGGTCTGTTCGGTATAATTTTGAAACTCCCAATTATCTAGAATTGGGCATGAACTTTGTTTATACTTGATTTAATGCTTAATGCCCTCTTATTTTTTTAATTGAGTGGAGCGATGGTGGGAGTTCTTACTCTGTGTCATATTGGTTTTAAACTAATAGTTATTTTTATCTCCAAGTTGTGGAGGTGTTCTAAGAATGGTATGGGAGAAGCAGTTGACTTATTTTCACTGTCGGGCTCTTCTGCCATCAATCAGCATTGGTTCTATTGTGTGAGTCCTGGATTGGGTTAACATGCTTCGGCTTACTCTGAAGGAAGTCTTTAGGCCAGGAAAAATGTGTGAATATTTGTTCCAAAGCATAGTTGTCTAAGGTGTGCATTTCAAAATCTGATCAAATATTCACTTTGTTCTTTTCTTTCAGCAGGTACAAGGTAGACAACATATCTTGAATTGCTAAAAGCGCTGGTTGCGTCAGAGTAATGTCAAAGTGCTTACAGTGCAGGTAGTGATGTATAGAACCTACTGCAGTGAAGGCACTTGTAGCATTATGTTGACAACTGCCTCAGGACACCTTGCAGGACTTCAGAGATGGAAAGGTACAGTGTGGTGGTGTCAAGTGCTTTTTGTACTAAGGTGCATCTAGTGCAGATAGTGAAGTAGATTAGCATCTACTGCCCTAAGTGCTCCTTCTGGCATAAGAAGTTATGTCTTCATCCAGTCACTCAGGTTAAGACTGTAGATGTTCCAGTAGCGTTGTGCTTTGCAGTCTTCTGTTAGTTTTGCATAGTTGCACTACAAGAAGAGTGTAGTTGTGCAAATCTATGCAAAACTGATGGTGGCCTGTTATACTCTACATCAAGGAGTTTGAATGCTTTCTGCTGGTTATGGGATATTTTGTGGCCTTCCGTGTTTTAACAAGTCTAGTGAATGACAGCTCTTGTAGCACTAAAGTGCTTATAGTGCAGGTAGTGTTCACTAATCTACTGCATTATAAGCACTTAAAGTACTGCTAGCTGTAGAACTACATATTCAGCAGGTCTTACAGTTTATTTGTTGTTTAATTGAACACTGTTCTCTGGTTAGTTTTGCAGGTTTGCATCCAGCTGTATGATACTCTGCTGTGCAAATCCATGCAAAACTGACTGTGGCAGTGACGAGTCAGTCAGTGAGTATGGAAAAATTGTACCCCTTTCTACACAGGTTGGGATCAGTTGCAATGCTGTGTGTGTCTGTGGTATTGCACTTGTCCCGGCCTGTTGAGGTTGGTGGGGATAGAGGCTGAAACACCTTCATAGCTTTAAGAAATTTCTCCTTCACTGATCCTGGAAACTGTAAATTTTCAATTTTTGAAAAATGTTATGTAACGTTCTGTGTAACCAGATTTTAATTTTCTGTATCTGGCTATTTGTATGTACTGCATTTATTGTTGACAATATGTATTTACTGAAATCCTGAGTGTGGATTATACTTTTTTTAAAGTTCTTATTAGTTATCTATTAAACTGAGATGGATACTTATTTGCAGTTTCTTCATGAATTTATTGGGAAGGAAGGGACCTTAGGTACCACAAAATCTGGATGAAAGTTCTAACTTGTTCAGTGTAAACTTGCTTCTCAGACTCATATAAAGGATTTGGCAGCTTTTTTTTTAATACCTTTTGTTATGTTGGAACTTTGTGTATGCTCTAACTGGTAATAGAGTGCATTTTGAACTGTAGTTCTTCCATTGAGAATTTGTCAAATTCAGGAGTAAAAAGTGAGGTTATGGGCTGGGCCTTAATCATTCCTATGAAATCTTTAATACTAGTCCGGTGTCCACTTCTTGTGGTAAGTGTTAACAGTGGTCAACTCATAACTTTTGGAATGAATCACTTAGCATGTGACGCATAGCAATGAAATAAACCATCTCTTAAGCTACCTGAAGAATTTACCTGAGGGAAAGCTCGTCCATTTAACTGCTTCAAAGAAGCTGAGGTTTGGGGAAGACATGGTAACTGTCCCTGTAAGGAAATGCCAATGTAAGGTCTGCAGGTGGAGCATTCAAGACATTGTTTTTGAATAAGCTGCGTGTTGGTAAACTGTACTTAGTAGCTCAAAAGTTCATGTTTTTATTTCCTAAAACAGCTTCCAGAGGACTAATGCTATAAATTCAGAGTACGTAATTTGTCGCTTACAGCCACCAGACTGTATAACGCTCTAAAGTTCCTTTGTGGTAGCAAAATTAAGAATATTTGGGTCAGTGCTGCCCTTGCTGTTCTTACTTCAAATTAAAATGGAATACTAAGCTAAGTGGGTCGTTGTTCCTAAGAGTGTTGAGTTTTCCAGTGTCAGTGTACGTAGTGGTGCTGCCTGAGAATATTACTGTCCTCTAGCAAGACATTTAAAATTCTTCAATGCATTTGGCATTTCTAAGCTTTTTTCTGAAGTAGCCAAGCCAACTTAGGATTTCACTATGTGCTACTCAATTTCTGCACCCTTTTGCACCCTGTTTCTTTAAAATGAATTCTTTGTTTAGGTTTCTGAATCAAAATACTCTTTTCTCGTTTAAAATTTTCTTTTTTAGTCTTGCTGATTAGAGGAAGCTTGTGTCGATGAAGTCAGCAGATGAAGGTGCATGTCTCATCCTGATTTGTGTACAATAAGTTTTTGCAATTATCTGCTGGCAATGGCATGTTTAACTCTGTTTTTGAGTGTAAAAGCAATATTATTAAAAGTTGCGATGCAGGAAATTTTAATACGTGAGCATATTTATACTGCCATGTAAGAATCTCATTTTGAAGTGCCTGAATATGTATATTACAGTTAAACAATTAAGTTTGTTAAAACTAAGAGCTTGGAGAAACAGTTTTTACGCTTATGGAGCCTTAAATTATCCATCATGTATGTTGGAGTGTACCTAGTTTTAATACTTTTATGTGAAGACAAACTGTGTTGCATTTGTTTGTGTTTTCAATTTAATTGCCTGGACTCCAAAAAAGTTTTTGCGTGGTACAAATCTGTAAGGATTTATTTTGTAACTTTCACAGCATTTTAAAGACATGGTAAGCTATGCTTTAGTCAAGGAGCAATTACAACAATGCCTGTGTAAACTAATATCAGTATTATTTGCATACTTTCAGTACAGCTTTGGCTTATTAATTATGAAACTTGGGTTACCAGAAGTTTCAGGTTAATCACGCATGTTCGTTTGAAAATATCTGTAATACTTTTATACTCTTGATACATTCTAATATAGCAATAGCTTTCTCTGTGTATGTAATAAGTGAATATAGTCTTGCCTTGTATATCGAGTTTGTGTGAATTCTTTTTTTTGTAGTCACTTAAGCGTCTGCTAATACTTGTTACTCCTGTGTATAGCTGAGGCATTGAAGTCTACTTGAGAAGACAGTAGGAAGAGAAGTAATGCTATTAAGTTCAGCTGGTTTCACTGAAATAAGCTGAGCATTGTCAGTGATGTTTCTTTAGGAGGTTGGAGGGGAAAGGTTGGGTAGCTAAAATAAGTTCTAAAATCATGCAGAAATACCAAGAAACATTTTCTACATGTGTTGAGCTGACTATTGTGAAACAGTGTTGTGTGGATGAGCGTATTTCTTTGAACAGGCTTTGATACAGGTAATTTTTCAAGTGAACCTACAAATTAGCTTGAGCCATATGCACTTCTATGAGTTTAGCACTGATGAAGATAAGCCTGTATGATCTTTGTAGGAAGTATCTAAAATGAAAATTCTTTGTGTATTACGCAGGAACAGCACACCTTTAGTCTCTCTTTATAAACAAATCAGCTTCCAAGCAGTGTTAATACTTGCCTGAAGTTCTAGTACAGCACAGTTAGCTTTATAAGGAAGACGTTATCTGTTAACCATAGAAATCTTGTCTCTATACATGCTCAGTATCTGAAAGCATACTGGGAAATGAAGTAGTTTTTTCTCTAATGTGTTGCTAGATACTGAAAAAACTGCTCCAGTTTCTTAGAATTGACTTAGAATATCAGAGCAACTAGTGAGATGACTGTTGGGAGCAGACATTTTGAGTCATATGCAGTTCATAGGCACCAAATGAACATAAAGCTAGAAGGGGACATCCCCTGCTGTGGCAGCACTGAGTTTTCTCTCCTGTGTAGCTGACGTACTATCATGAGGAAATGAATGTAACACTCCATATTCTGCTTTGCACTAATTTTTATCTTAGAAAACATCACTTGTATTTGTGTAGTTCATAAGTGGTCTTGTCTACAAAGTCTTATAGAGGCCCAGGGTTTTCTTCAAATCTGGAACTTAGCTTACAGGATTTTTTTCCACACCACCTTTGTCTTCCCTGTAACCCCTCCTCACTGCTAAAGTTGAATTCATTCCCTGAGGTTTCCTCTCTAAATGTTTAGGTTTAGTAGCTTCAGTGGCATAGGCAAGTAGCATTCAGTACATAACACACAGGAATTTCATGGATACAGGAGATAAAAGCAACTAACCATAAAGCGGCGGACTGCCTCGTGTGACTCTTCATCATAGCCCTGCTATGAAATCTACAATTTTGTTCTCCAAGAGTCTAAATTTCTGGTCATTTGCTTTCCTGTTTGGCTTTTTGGATAAAGTCTAAATGAGAAGATACTGGGGAGAAGTAAAAATGTGCCACTAAGATTCTTCTCTACTCCATTTGCTGTGTGATACTCTTTTTGATAGTTCATCTGCTGTGTTTGTGTATTTTAAATCTGTGTGACAGTACTAACAAACATCTGTCTTTCCCGAGTTCATACAGTCAGTAGGATAAGAGTTAAGACTGCCACCATGTTAGCATGTACATGAGAATTGTCAGTCTGAAATTGGTGAGGCTAGACAGGCATTCCTGCCTTGGCATTGTTGCAATGCTACTGGTTCTGAAGCTTCCCATTTTGGAAAGTAGTTTGAAATGGCGGACGAACAAAATAACACATCAATTGAGTGAAGTTAGATTTAACAGGATTTAATACAAGGCTGTTAGTTGCTCTAGCCAGTAGGATTGCTGGTTGGAGGGAAACTGGCTAGTGGCCCTGTGAGCAGAGATTGAGTTGTAAAAATGGATCTTTTCACAGTTATTCTAGATTTTCCATTTTCTAAGAAACTCCCAGCATGTCATTTCATTCTTGCTGTTAACTGAAACTTCATTTTGTTTAGTTTTCCAAAGTCATTTAATGGATAAACAGTTCTGTAAAATGTCTCTTATTGGGCTCACCTGGGGTTTTTGCAGGGGCTGGGTTACTGGTTTTATTCTCTTTTGTTTTGTTTCTTGGGGTAGGATGTTGCGGGTTTTTTGATTACACTTAATTCAGTAAGGTGACATGACATGTAAATAATTCAAGTCTAAGTATCCAAAGACAGGATGCTTGGTTATGAGCTGAAATCGGGCTTCTTAGGAGCCGGATTAGCTTCTTTAAATGGTTATCAAACTGTACAGACAAAGCTGCAAATGCAAATACTTTAGGAGATCAATACTTCAGTTCAACACTAAAGGACTGATTCCTTCAAGTATCACAGATTTTACCAGCTTTAGGTTCCTAACGTGTGGCCAATATGCTTTGTGTGGAACAGGCTTTTTTACCCAAGTTTGGCAAACAGAGCCTATTTTAACTGCCTAGCTGAGCCTATTTTAACTGATGAAATGATTATTTTTGTGATTGGTGTTTCTTGTTGTAACTGGGGTTTAGACTCTGGCTTTGATTGCTGTCAGCTAGGCTCTTAATGGAAAAAAGACAAAGTCTGTCACAAATGCTTGAGTGCTAGACTTTGTATATTGTAGTCGTTGGAAATTATGTCTGCTCTCGTGTTTTGGGAGAATCTGACCTGCAGATAAGTGGTGGCTCATCGTGTCCCACTTGCAGTAGAAATGTGTAGGCCTGTTTCCTGCTGAAAAAATTGTGATGCTCCCTGGGAGATTGGAAGTGATGAAGGATGCGACTAAACGTAGGGGAAAAGAGGAATGTATGGGGAAAGAAAAAGAGAATACGAGGCTCGGTTAAGGCAGGAGACTAATATAACTTGGGTTACTGAGTCTGTATTTTCTATTTCTTGTACACTGCTGTGACTGACAAGAATGTTAGAGCAACTGTCCTGCTGTGGGGCATGTCAGCAGTTTGGATAGAAATGGTGTGGATTTTAACAATGGATAAGGCATTGTACAACAATAAGAAATCCTTTGGGTAACGTTATAGAATCTTTAAAAGATTCCAGATACCCACATCTTTTAAGTGTGTTTATTGCAATAGTTTTCCTGCTATAGAAAAAATTAACTAGTTTCTGCTTAGTGTACTTGAGGCAGAAGGAAAGCTGCTGCTACTGTTGCGCAGGACTAGAGCTTTTCTAGTCACTTCTAGTTCTTTAACTGTCCTCTCTGCAGAAATGTAAAATATGAGCACTTAGGAAGTACTGAGTCACTAGTTGTTTTGATATGTGTATATCTTTCTTGCCTCTCCCATCTCCCTCCCCGCCCTGACTTTGGCAAAGGCCCCTGTTTTATGTGGGAAATCAACCTTAACTGTGTAGTTATTGAATATTGCTGTAATACCTGGAATGCTTATAAGTGCTTTGAAATAGAAAATCCTTATGGTAAACCTCTGTGGGCATAAGGGTTTTTTTTTATTTTTATTTTTTACTTTCATGGATATTTACAAACACCAAAAAAGTGTGATGTCTTAGAGTCTTTTTAACTATCTCATTTTCTACAGTCAGGTTCTAGACATTCACAATGCTAGATGGCTGATGATTTTTTTTCTTATTATTCAGTTAAAAACATTGAAAGGTTTCATAATCAAACAAGGATGTCTTACAGACAACTGCGTAAGAGAGTGTTGGTGTCTGATAAGCTTTGCTAATGGGTTTTTAATTTAGGTAAAATCTCCTTAATTTTTATCTAGCAAAAGCTTTGGGAAAACATGTTGAATGAACAGTAATTGATACATAGATTTTATGATTGGAAGTTACTATATGTGGGGTTGGAACTGTGTGGTTGTGTTATGTTAAGTAATGACATAGTACAGTGAGTGAGATACGACAGTTCTAGGATGTAGTTTCTTTCATTTGCATCAATATCAGACAAAGCACAAAAACAAGTCATGAGTGCATATCTGTGTGTCTTTCAAAACTGTTCCACTGCCAGTCATTAATCTTTTTGAAATTATTTTATGCTTGTATTTTTAAGGTCTGTTACAGGAAATAGTCTTTCTTAGTATTTTATGTTAATAATAAGCCTTTCGGCCAGCACACAGAAATTCTGCTAGCCCCTGTTGCAGTATACCACACAGAGTGGTTAGCTTTTGTGAGCAAGTTGTGCCCTTTGAACTGGTCAGTTCATCATTTGGTTCCAGTCTGAAGGTCATACAGCTGGTTTTTAACATTCTTCAGTATATCACCAAATGCATGCTCTTTGTACTTGTCAGCATCTTCTAGTAGAGACTTTCCCTGATCTTGCAATAACAGGTAGCTAGTGTTTCTAAAAGTGTTGAACTGGATTTTTGTGCAGGTGAGTGTGCTGTAGGAACTGATTAGGGGTTAGAAAGCCCAAATATGCTTACTAACCTAATTGGAATGAATGTAGAAAGTATTTTGCGTATGTTGTGATTAGCAGGCATACCAGAGGTCCTTGGATTGTTCTCTACAGTCAGCCAGTAAGCTTGAAACACCTCTGACTTTGTGGCAAACTAGGACTAGAGATGCTAAAAAGAAAAAAAAAAAAGGCTCTGAATTCCACCTTAGTCTCTGCTCTAATATCTGGAGTTTTGGGGGAGTAGTCAGTTCTCCCTATTCACACGTCTCCATTTGATCCCAGTGATCCCAGTTGAAGTCAAATGGTTGAATTGTGCATAAATCCTGGTAGGCAGCTTTTATATGAGAGGCTGCTTTAGCAGGATTGTGGGAACAGGTTTTGCTCAGGGAGAGTACATGAGCAATCTGCAATATGGGTTATCCACAGAGGTCAGTGTAAACAAAAGTGAGCATATTCTTTGCCTGGCCAGGTCTGAGTCAGCTCCTGTTTGAAGCTGTATTCCGAATTAGGATGTTTCTTTTAACCTTTATTTCGTAGCAACTCGTGTCTAAAGATTGTACCAATCATTTTGACAACAGATGTTCACTTACAACTGTCTACTATTCCAAGTTATTTTTGTCCCTTTTTAAGGTTTAGTAAATTTAGTCAATGATTAACACCCAGTCAGTAGAAAGATGCAGTTTATACATGGTTTGAGATATGTACTGCACCTGGAATTTGGAGGAGAAAAATACATTTATTCATGTCCTGTTTGTGTCACTAAAACATTTCTAAACATGGGAGAAGGTTGAGATGGATGGAGGTTAAAACTTAGGGCTAGAGTAGGGGAGGAAAATAATTATTGAAAGAGAACCCTGAGTGTTAGGAAGGCTAGAACTACAGTTTATCCCAGGGAAGTGTGGAGGTAGATTGTACGTAGAGTTATAGGCAGTGTTGCCACTCTGGGTTTGTAATACTGCAACATGTGTGTATATTGCAAACTCTGTTTCATTAAAATAATGAAATCCATTTTTGTGTGGTTTTATTGTTAGTTTGGGTTTTTTTATTTCAGAGAAACAAGAGAGGTGAAAGAAACCTGCAGAGCTTTTTCCACTGGGCCGGTGGACTATTCTCAGTTCTTCCTCACTGTCGTATCCTAACGTGGCTATTGAGCGTGCCTAAGTGTATTTTGACTTTTCTAAGTTATTCCATTCTCCTATGGTGATACATAGGAAGGTTTAGTGTTTTTGGGGTGTAGTGTTTTTTTGGCACTTACGGGAGGAAATGGAGAGAGCCCAGCAGAGGACCATGAAAATTATTGGGGAAGACTGAGAGACTTGGGTCTCTTTAGCCTCAGAGAGAAGACAGAGAAGGAATCTTGTCAATGCTTATAAGTATCTAAAGGGCAGTTGTCAAGAGGATGAGGCCAGAATCTTCAGTGGTGAAAGGACAAAGGGTAACAGACACAAACTGGAACACAGGAAGCTCCACCTGAACATAAGAACTGCTTTTTGTGACAGCGACAGAACACTGGAATAGGCTGCCCAGGGAGGTTGTGGAGTCCCATTCTCTGGAGATATTCAAAACTGCTGGATGCATTCCTGTGCAACCTGCTTTAGCGGGGAGGTTGGACTTGTGATCTCCCGTGGTCCAACCTCCACAATTCCCTGTAAGTGTTCTAGTTTTGACTTCCACAAAGAGGGTAAGTGAAGGGTTCACCTTCCTTGTGACATGAGTTGGTTGTAGTTTCTAGGATACTGAGAATCTGTATAGGTCAGTATTTGAAGTTGGTGGCTTTCAAAATTTTTTCACTAAAGTCAAACTTCTGTCTTCATAATTTTTCACTGTGAGAATGGAGCATAGTGGTTAAAAAAGAATCAAAGCCTTGAATACTCTGCAGTATTTTGTGATGGTGTATTCCAAGACTCCTGGATTGCAGCTTAAGATGCTGATACTCTTGTATTAACACTGCTTTCTCCCAAATTGTAAATTTGTTTTTTGGCAGTGTAGCATAGTATATCAGAAGTAAGCCACCTTGCACTGATTGGGTTACTTGTCTGGGTCACTTTCATGTAGTAAGTGTCGAAACTACATGTCTGGACACAACCTGGAATCTGAGCTCTACCTTTCATCTACTGATGTAATTCCTGCCCAAACTCAGGTAGCATCTCTGGCTTTGACAGACACGCTTCATGCTCTGGCATGTGAGTGGTTACCTGGGGAAGTAGTTTGTGGGAGTTGTGAACAGCACTGTGCGTACTAAGGCATGTGGTTTTGACAGACGGGTAAGTGGTGTCTGTGTCTTGGAGCACATTGAGGTGTCTGCATTATTTGCTGCATTTATGCATATGTGGTAGGTGCTTTTCTGTTACTATATTAAGAGTTCAGTCAAAAATGTGTGTTGATCTCTAGGCCTGTTCCCCTTTGGGGACAAGGGAGCTATAGTACATTGGGGATCACCTGCTTCCAGAAATCTGCAGATTTCCAGGACATTTAAATTAGGTTACATTCCGTGTTGCATTGTTTTAGAGGTATGGGGAGCCAGCAAGAATATAAGCATAGTTTTACAGGCATTGCAGAAACAAAAGAACTGTCTAGCACTCAAGAAAAATTTAAGGGACTTTCTTTATTCGTGAAACATATGGACTATGCTAGTCATAGACTTGAGTCTTTGCTCTATAGCCTGCGGGAGCTTGGGAAGTCTATCCCTTCGCTTTCCCTTATAAAGTTAACTGCAAGGGAGCCTTTACCAAAAAATCTAAACAACAAATGGGTTAAAAGACTGTTTACTAATGATCTTCTAGAGTGTTCTGATAAAGCAGGGTGGAAGAAAACCTAGATCAAAGCTGTATAAAAATGTGCACGTGTATTTCTTCCCTGTCTGCTGAGAGACAGGGAGAGAAGGAAAGAACTGAGAGCTAGATGCTGGGAGAGGCACGCTACCAAAGTAGTGTTACAGCTACTTGAATAGTCTCATCCAGAGATTCCATGCATGGAGTGTATAGCGGGTGGGGAAGGGCTGGCAGGAGGAGGAAGCAGGGTAAGTAAAGATCCTTCCTTCATGAAAACAGTTTCTTTTGGTTATATAGCAAGTCACCTTAACATGCTGAAAGGAGAAAAGGTTAAATGAAACTAAGCTGGGAATTAAAATGCCTGGTGCTTTATCCCTTTTCACGTTTGGGATTTACTGGGTTTTTGTGTTGTTTTTTTATGTTGTCCTTGGGCAATGAGTAGCAGTAAGAAACTTGCTAAGTTTTCCTTTGTGTGCCATGCAGAGAACTCCAGATCAATTACCATTACAGCTGCTGTTATAACAGCTTCTACCAGATGATACTCCCAGACTGCATTGGGACAAGGTGCTACTGTGGCAGAAGCATTCCTTGGGATTAAGTAGACCTTGCTGTTGTGATGAGACCAGCCCCATGCTTGGAAGTGTGACCTTTCAAAGTCTGCTTTTCTAGGTTGCCCTACATTTCTTGTTTGTGGTGTCCAGTTTGGGCCCGATGTTCAAGTTCACTGCTATTCAGAGAAATCAAGGCAACGTTTCAGTATGCCAGGACTTGAGCTGGTGTGCAGTGTGCTCAGGGTACAAGAGTGCAACTTCATAGGATAGCAACACCACCTTGTGTTTGACTGGCAAGGCAGGGCATTATGTGGTGTTTCATGTGGTAGCTGTAACCTGCATTACTTGATAGTTGAACACCTTGTCAAAGCCACAACTAGCTGCTTCACTATTCTGTTCACTAATGTGAGATCTATCTCTGTTTTACTGACTGGAAACATCCTCATGTATTGGCTTTTTATGGCCCAACGAGAATGAGAATTTCCCTAGTATCTGGATCTCTGCTGTGCTCCCATTTTATAGTTGGGAACTTTGTGTCTACCTTATTCTGAATATCTTGTGAATGGTAAGGACATTGGCATTGATAATCCAGATTGAACTGGTTGGTCTGTTAAGTATCAGAGTTCAGTTTGCCTTTTTCTAAGAGTTCTTGGACTCCTTTTCTTAGATCTGCCAACAAGTCTGAAAGTGCAGCTTTTGTACCAGTATTCCTTGACTTTATGTTTAAAAGTTTTTTGTGGTCCACTGTGGCGTTAGTGTAAAAGCAGACTTTCTGCCTATAATACCAGAATACTAAGCATACTACTTTGGCAAAATGTGGAAGGAGTCTTAGGACCAGTACTTAGTTTGTGTACAGGTGCAAGGGAATGTTGTATCACTGTATTAACAGTAGAAGTGAGTTACAGGGAAGAGTTAAAAGAGGAGGGAACATGTTAAGCACGGGTGTGTTCCATTTCTTATTTTCCTGAACAATCTAGGAAAATATACATAGGCCTAGAACTGATGCTCAGATTCCTTTATTTAGGCAGCTTAATAATCAGGTAAAATCACAACCTGCTGTTATTCTACCACGTTGCTTCCAACCTAAGTAGCTTTAGAACTTCGAGTCTTCCCAATTAGTATGTCTAGGGATACCAGAAATGGAGATGAAACACTCGACTCAGCAACACAGATGCTTTCTTGATACACACTTCCAAATCAACAGTCTAATTCATGAAGGTGAATGTAAAAAGATGCAAGTTATTTGTTGCAGTAGACCTACTTTCATTTAATGAAATGCAGTTACTTTTAAGGTGCTCAATCCTTTTGATGAAACTTTTGATAAATAGATTTTACTTTACAGCTTCCAAATAGTCATATTCCAATCACAGGTTGCCCAGTACTTTAAGCAGGTGTTTTTATGTTCATATCTAGAACTTGCACAGCTGCTTATTGTTTCCCTAGTTTACACTTTTTCTCTTTATAATATGTATATATGTCTCTGTGTAGGTACATATATTTATTGTGTGCATAAATAGATGCATATGGGAATGCTACAAATATACCAAAACTAGTATATATTTATGTCCACACAATGTAAGGCAAAGAACTTCCTGTATATTATCTGCTACAAATTATCAGGAAATGGAGAACTAATTGATAGGGTGAACTTTTTTACTTTAGCTGTATTGCAGACATGAAAAGGTGCTCGAGTATGTTGAGAGTGGAGTGGTGGGGATGCAGCTGGACAAAATTCGGGGGGGGGGGGTGGTGGAATCCATTAATGTGACCAGTAATTCAAGTAATTCTGAAGTCGGAGATGGCTGGGAGGATATGGAGGGGAAGTGTAATGTTCTTGCCGAGGGATCTGCTATTACAACTGGGACACTGAGTGAACAGAGCTGTAGTATGATCTTCCACAGCCCTTTTTATATGCTCATGGGAAAGTCTTGTTTCTCCATTAGGGAATTGGGTAGTGCTACGATAGTAACAGAGCCAGGATGGCTTAAATAGGTGAACAAAGGTTTGTGTCGTGGAACTTCCCAGGGTTGACCAAAAAGTTAAAGCATGTTAAGGGTGTTGTCCAAGCGCCAAAGGGTGTTGTGCCTCTTCAACACGGAAAGGTTTGGAACATTGACCACCTTTCTAGGAAGCCTGTTACAAAGATTGACTACTTTCTTTGTAAAGAAATGCTTCCTCATGTTCAGTCTGAAGCTCCCCGACCCATTTTGAACCATTTCCAAATGTCTTGTCACTGGATATCAGGGAGAAGAGATAGCACCTGCCTCTCTAGTTCCCCTCTGAAAGCTGTAGGGAGCAATGAAGTTATCCCTCAGCCTCCTTTTCTCCAAGCTACACAAGCCCAAAGTTCTTAGGTGGTACTTCTAGGACATTGCTTCCAGCCCTTTCATCGGCTTTGTTGCCTTCCTCTGGGTGTATTCAAGGACCTTAACATCCTTCCTAAATTGTGTGGCCCAGAAATGTATGCAGTATTCAAGGTGAGGTCGCAACAGTGCTCAGTACAATGGGATAATCCCCTTTTTTGACCAGGTGGCTATACTGTCTTTGCACCCCAAGATGCAGTCTGCCTGCTTGGCTGCCAGGGCACATTGCTGACACTGTTCTGCAGGGCTGCTCTCCAGCTGCTCCTGTCCCATACTTATTCCCAGTGTTATTCCATCCTAGGTGTAGAATCCAGCATTTGGACTTGTTAAACTTCATGCTGTTGATGATTGCCCAGTGTTCCATTCTCTCTAGATTCCTCTGCAAGGCCTCTTGTCCCTGGAGAGTCAGCAGAATCTCCTAGTTGGAGATCATCAACAAACTTGCTATTGGTTCAACTCCATAGAATGACAAACCTTGGAACAGCTGAGGCAGTCAACCTGCCTCAGTTGAGTTGGTGCAACTCAGTGACAAAAGTGTATGGTTAAAGAAGGATTAATGTAGGCATGGAGGAAATTAAAAAGGGGGAATGAAAATCTATCTGCGTTTGAAGATAAAAGTTCAAGATAAATTTCGTTTTTAAAAATTATTGGTTATTGTTTTGAGGTGTACTTTGAGCAGAATGTGTAGGGGTTTATACAAGTATGCTTGGAAGTGACTGTTGCCAATTAATTAATTTCCATTAAGGATCTGAATATTATGGTTATAATTGCAGTGATAAGAAGTATAAAATTCTTCTATCATAAAAGGCTAGTATACATTTGTTTTCTTGAGCACAAAGAATTTCTTCTGCTGTATAACTCAATCAGTAACTGAGTGGAAGATCATCAAGAGTATTAAGTTTGTCATGTCTTTAGATATAGTAATAGAATCATTTAGGATAAATATACTTTTTTTAATTAAATACAAAGTTTCAGAATTTTAATAGGATAAATAAGATAATACTGTGTCTTAAACAAGGAAAGAAATTTATTGGTGACAGAACTTACTTTGCACATTGTTTTGTAAAACTACTCTGAAGTAAAGTTAGGTAGCTGTTACTATCTTTGAACAGTTGGTGGCCCCAGTGCTTTGCAGCTGTCACTATACATAATGCCAAAACAAATTAATTCAGTTCTAGATGTATTGAACTGGAATTGGGAACTGAGTAAATAGCCAAACACTTCCCACTTGCGTTTTATACCACTGTGTAAATACTCTTCTTGGTTCTTAAATTTAAGTGTAAACTGCAATATTCCTGTCTAGCTTAAGGTAAAATATAAGGGGTCCCTTTGCAAAGTGCCAGTTCAGAATCAGCAGCAATATTCTTAAAACCTGCATAGCTGACAGCATTCCTGCTCTATATTGCAGGATTATACAGGCAAGACACATGACGGCTCCCCTAAACAAAAAAAAAAGGAGGAGTAATACTCAAAGAATCCATTGCTGTAAAAGAGGCAGCGATGAGTAAATACTGTGTTGACAAGCTTTAAACTGACTCACAGAACTGCTTTTGTACTTAAAAAGGAAAGTGCTTTTTTTTTTAGACTTTGAAATAAAAGATTTAGTGGGCATGGGAGTTTGATAGAGCAAGATGGTAAATTCTTAAGAGAAGAGCAGGTGCTGAATTGCTGTCATTTCAGTCCCTGCAGGGACATTTACTAAATAAAACTTGAGCAGGACAACTGACTTTGCAGAAAGTGTTAGTCCTAGAAGTCTACAGAAAGCCTTGGATAAATGTGTAGAAATAAGACTTAGAAACTTTCAGTGATGACTTTTTCCAACTCTTTGGCCCCAGAAAATGTGGTTGGAGAGATGGAGCATTTTTCCCTGAGTTTCCCTGTTCTAGGGAAAAAGAAAATGTAGATTCCCCCCCTGCCCCCCAAACATGCTATTGGAAAACTACAGTTTATCGACTTCAACTGAAATATTTGTATTATGCCATCTTTAACTATTGTAGGTACCTTGTGGTCCTGTTATCTTTCATGCCTTGTTTCTCATTTGGATTGTATTACTGTGGTTTTTTCTTGAAACTTCTGTAGCTTGTGGTGGGAAGGTGCTGTGGAACAAAATCATGGGGAATGCAGCCTTGCAGGTACAGGTTAGCCCTCCAAATGAGAGTGAGGTAGAGAACAGCTTGACAAGACATGGGCCAATGAAATTATGTAGTGACCTAGAGCTACATGTGAGTACAGTCTGTGTGTAGCGTTTTATTTCTGCGGAGTTGAATGTTATGCGCTGAAGTTCTGTTTAGGGGTGATAAAAGGGGTGTGTGTATGAGAAGCCTTAGCACTGTACAGAATTCCTTACCAACACCATATTTTCTTTCTGTCTCCTGGAAGAGACAAAAGAACAAAACCAGTGCTGCTGATCAGAACTGTTGTATGTAGTATCATACTATCTTAGCAGTGATTCATCAAACAACATATTCTAGCAGAATGAAGCCAAAAAAAGGTATCATTCCAACACTTAACCCTCACATACTTTTTTCTTTTGCCTTTAAAATTAAGATTTTTGAACTTATTTTTTATACTAAAGTCATGAGTTGCACTTGAAGACAAAGCTGAGATGTAGTTAAAGGCATGGTATTTACTAGTGAACTGCCTTAGCTTTTCCCCTAAGCTTCTAAACCACTTTCCAAATGTCCTTTTTTTCATTTTTTTTTCCTAGCTGTTCTTAATATTTCTATTATTTCAAGGCATTAAGTGTTTGTAAATTCTACTGAAACACTGTAGTACTGAGATTAAACTTATATGCTGGTATTATGCTTACAATGCTCTGGAACAGTCAGTGGATTATAGCAGGCTAACCTCTCAAAGTATTATGTTTACATCTTGCTATGTCTAATTCTTGTTCCTACAGTGGTCTTCTAAGTCACTCACAGGTAATATACAGTTTCCATGAAATGTATGTTAATGCTACTGGTGAGACAGGAAAAATGTGCTATTAGGAGGTTCTCATTCAGGATATGCCTAAGGATATGAGCTAAGACTAGTCAGCTCACTAGCAGGAAGCAGTTTAGTTCCAGTTTGTAAAAAGTTTTGTTCCTATGTAAGAGCCAATGTAGTTTCTTAGGGTGGCAGTAAGATGTGGTATGAAAATTATTGGTGTCTGTAAGCAGATGTTTTTTCTTTTAGATGAGAACCTTGGAGCTGTTTCCGTGCACGTTTCATTTATCTGTTGAAGTACAGCTTCACAAGTAATTCAAGGGCAGCAGAATACATGAAACGTTGTTTGGTGGTTGGCTTTGGTATCCAAAGTAATCCAATTTCCACTCGAAGGTTCTTCTGTAACTGAGGCATTTTTCCTACATAAAAGGTGTAAAACTCATTTTCACCAGGGGCCATGTCAGCCTGCTCCTGCAGCGTCACGTGCTGCACACGTGACCAGCGCTGGCAGGAGCAAAGGGGCAAGGAACTTGGTGCTGCTGTGGGGCAGAAACAAGGTTCTAGGCCAGATAAAACAAGGTGGAGGGCCAGACTTGACCTGCAGGTCTGGTGTTTGCCACCTGACCAACATAAAACACCAGAGAAATACCCATTAACAAGTTGTTATGGGCACATTTTCACCTGGGACAGGTGTCAACCAGAGACAGCCAGTGTCATGCTTCTTGAATGTGTGAATGGTATTAAAGAAAATGAGTGTCTGCATTCATTTTCTTCGATACTCATTTACCTAAATTGTGATTGAATTACTGCCTTTTTATCTGAACTCAAAATTTGGTAAGTGTTCTTTCATTTAGTTTGTCAATTCAGATGGATCCTAATGGCAAGGTAGGTCACCTGCTCAACAGTAGCAGCACATAGCTGCTCATCATCTAAAAATAAGTTCCTTGCAGTCATCACTGATGGAAACTTAAGCTCTTGCAACTTTTAGGAATGCTTAGGTTTGCCCTGATTTCTAAATTACTAAGGACAAAACTCGGTGCCGAAGTAAATTTGAGAGCTGTGGTAGGATCACTTTCATTTCTATTCTAAGGACAATACACTTTGAAAAACATGAGAGCTGATGGGAAAAATACCAACAAGGGCTGTACTTCTCTGGGCAAAGTTTTTCTGTGAGGACTGAAATAACACTATGGGCAAACACAATGTCTTCAGACTTTACTGTTGAGGTTAGTTGTATGTTAAGGGCTGCAGGGGCTCAAAGGAAAAAAAAAAATAGCTTCTATTGAATGTCAGTTGCAAGTAGAAGGCTACTGTAAGGCAGGGCCTGAAGTTATGAAGGGTGCTATAATGGGTTTTGTTGTCTTAGTGGTTTTCAGGTTTTTTTACTATTCTTAGTAGAATGAAAGTGACTGCATGTTATGTACTGTGGAGCTTGTATAGGCAGATTTACACATATACTTGCAAGGCAAAACTGGGGCGTTGTTCAGAATTTTGTGACTTGATAAAGTGGGTTTTTTTTTTTTTTTGGTGAGGCTCCATGATTTTGTTGTGTTTCTGTGTTCCCCACCTGCTTGGGGAAAAAGACGGAATCTAAAGCCTGGTACAGTGTATAAACGTTTTTTTGGTCTAGTTACAGAAGCTGAAGAATCAAATGCACCTAAACAGAATGTAAGTTTCTATACCTCTTGGGAATCATTTTTAATGAGTTTACCCACTAACGAAAACTGAGAAGCAGAGCATGGGCTACAGCGTAAATGCTTCCCGAGTTGCCAGGAGTGTGCCGATTAGTAACAGTAGTTGTGAGTGGTACCATTTACACTAGGAGTGTCTATACATGGCCATACTGACTTAGCTCCTAATTTACTAAGATGGTGCCTGATTCTTTTGTTGAGCAAATAATTTCTGATTGCAGGGTCTCCTGGGATGTCATTGTTCTGATGATGTGAAAATATTGTGAACATAAGATATGGACTAAAGGAAACTAATTCACATTTTTAGGCATGATGAAAATTGAAATTGAGTTTATAAAATGTGAACAACTGTTTCTTTTGTGGCATGTAGGGAAAAAGAAGGTCTGTCATGTGCTCCCCCTGTGTGTGTTCTGTTTTTAGAGATGACCAAAATTGTTGTGGATGCTTTAAAGAAGAATATTTAAATATCTGCGGAAGTCTAGCTTTTTTTTTTTTTAAATACTGATGATACTAAGCTGATACTGAGTGTAGATTTCTTTCCTGTTAGGGTCAGGTTGTGGAACCGTACTTTTAATTGCATGACAGATTCTTCCTCTGTGTTACACACTAGTATTTTGTAGAAGTTGCTGTGGTTCTTTGCTGCAGTCTTCCTGTTAGGTGTTCTTTCTGATAGTCTTCATTTTATGGGCCTGAGTGAACTAATCCTGTAAGGAACACAAGTAATATTAATGAAAAGACAGCTAGAGATTTAAGAATGTTCCCACGAGAGTAGCTGACGAAGTCTCCATGGAAACAGTGTACCTAGCAGTAAGAAGTACTTTTCAAAGTAAATGACTGACTGCTGAGCTATGCTTGAAATATAAATTATTAAATAAACAAAATCTTTGTGAAGACATATGTTCAATTACATTTTGGATATAGTACTCTGACGTGAATGCTCGAAGTCGGAATTACTGTAAAGAATCGAAGCTCCCGAAGCAGACAAGGTGCAATGTCTTTTCCCTTTAAGGGAAAAGGCAGTCACGCAGATCTTTGAGTAATCTAGCTCGGGGCGGGCACTCTTCCTCTGCCTGGTGGGGCTCTCCCGCAGCCGTGGTAACTCTTGGGGGGCAGCAGCCCGTTGCAGTCCCTTGACCCACGTTTCCCGCGGGCGGCGCGGCAGGAAGCGTCCGCCGCTGCTCCCGGCATTCTCCGCCCCGCGCGGCGCCCGTTTCTCATAGCCAGTGGAGCAGACCCTCTTTGGCAGCGTAACAGGCACGACTAGCAGATAGTGTTCCGAGCAGGAACGCTGATGGCGGGTCTAGCATCGGTTTGCTGATCTTCACCGGGAAGATGAAGAGCATGCGAGTAGTTACGCAGCAGTGGGGAACTGGGACATCAGGGATGCTAAGGCCATAATGCATTGAGGGAAGCCACAACTGAAGTTTAGATTGGAATGTAGAATAGTATGTTACGCACTTGGGGATAGGGAAAGGCAATGCCGATGGTCTGTGATACTTCTCTGTGGCCTGCAACAACTTCCCCAGCATTCTCCCTCTCATTTGTCCCTACCTGAGGACTCAGCTGACAATTCTTTGCATAACTGCAAGCATGAAACTAAATACTGTTTTCATTTCGGAAAGACTTTTCAGGTAAAAATTATAATGTATTATTTAAATGAAAAAAACAACCCACTCTTTGAGAATCTCCAAATACACATCATTCTTCCGCAATACTAGAATCTAGTCTTCTTCAGCACTGCAGTTAATGAACTCTTAGATGCGTTAGAGTTGTGAACAAAGTTTTACTGGCCTCACTGTAACCTTATCGAGTCATTGATAACAGTGTGATAGTGTTATGAATCCAAATGCTATATAGCTTTTACTCCTATTTTACTAGATTAACTATATCAACCTAAAATAAGAGAGCTTTTTTTTCTAATCATAGTAACTATGGAATAGTTCTGTAAAACAAGAAAAAGTTGCTGATGGCTTGTTTTTAGTTCCCTCCCCCTTGCTGTTGCTGTAACTTCAAGGAGCTCCATTTGAGTAGTAAGATTCCCCACTCTGTTCAAACCTGTGTAAAAAGCAAAAGGGTGGCATCACAACCAAGAGCTTACAGAAAGGATGCATTGAACCAGAAATAGGTAGGTAGAATTTGCCACTGGAACATGATGTGAACATAGTAGTCAACAAAATGAGAGAAGTACCTTCTGCATATGGTTGCAAATATTCAAACCCCTTTTCTAGGATATTTGATTCATGAAATTTGTTAGTTAAAATATACATTTTAACATTAAAATTGGAGAAGCTTTGAACCATAAAACCTGCAAGAAAATTAAATTCAATCTCATAATTAAGCCAAAGTTAACTTATTTTCTTCACAGTCCCTATGCTAGAACCCCCCAAAACCAAACACCACACAACCACCCCACTCCGCTTTTTGGGTTAAACTGGAATCTTCCACACGTATATTCAATTTCTTGACCAAAAAGCTCTATTTTCCCTTACCCTATATAATTGGAACATACAGGTTTCTCTGAATTGCTACTAGTGGAAGATGGGAGGAAGTACTGATTAAATTTAAAGCCATGGGGTTCTAGAGTTTTTCCCACATAATCTGTTGACAATCTGTTGGCAATCTTCTGTGCAGTTGTGAGATAAATTAGAAGCATTTTTTTTTTAAAAAAAAAGGTAAGGATATTTGAAATTCCTTAGCCTGCAGGAATTTTTCCCTGTCTCATAATACCTTATTTTCATAAATTTATTGTACTGTACATTTTGTACTAGGTGTTGAGTTGGCATTTTATGATTCCCAGAACTTCTTCCACCATCTTTAAGGTGCCGAATAAGATCCTGTGTTCTGGCTCACATACTCTGATTGTTTTCCACAGAGATATTTTTCAATATTTAAAATAAGCATTCTGATTAACGAGTGTTTTACTGGCTGACATGGGGTTTACTGCCTACTACCACATTCCATACAAGGTATTCCATTATTTTTATTGTTTATTTATCTAAACCAAATCTTATTTGCCATGGGACTCCTGTTTTCCCCTCTTTTTCCTCATTAAGGGCCTACAATGTATTTTGCTCTAGTTTGCTTTATCAAGAAGATTGTAACCTGTCATCTGTTCTATTGAAGGACATTTCATATATTATATGTTGGAACTTGCTGTCATGGCTTATCCCCAGATTCATGGCAACTAAGCACCACACAGCCATTCACTCATTTTCACCTGCTGTGATGAGGGAGAAAATCATAAAAGTAAGGAAACTCGTGGGTTGAGATAGTTTAAATAGGTAAAGCAAAAGCTCTGCATGCAAGCAAAACAAGGAATTAATTTACTATCCATTGTCAGGCAGGTGTTCAAGCCATCTCCATGTAAACAGAGCTCTATCACACTTAATGGTTACTTGGGAAGACAAAACAGCTTAACTCTAAAAGTCTCCCTCTTCCTTCTTCTTCCCCTAGTTTTATATGCTGAGTATGATGTCATATGGTGTGCAAAATTCCTTTGGTTACTTGGAGTCAGCTATCTCAGCTGTGTCCCCCTCCCAAATTCTTGTGCACCCCCAGCCTGCTTGCTGGTGAGATGGTGTAAGAAGCAAAAAAAGGCCTCAATGCTGTGTAAGCACTGCTCAGCAGTGACTAAAATATCCCTGTTAATAACATTGTTTCCAGCACAAATCTGAAACATAGCCTAATAGTAGCTACTTTCCCAGCCAAACTCCTCCCCCACACGCCCCACTGCTTATTCCATACTGTTTACGTCATGCTCAAGTCTCATGCTTTCCAATACGTTCTCATTACCCACCACCACTGTTCTCATGCTTTTGTATAATACACAGATATTATTCCTTTTGTCTACAGACCCACCCCTATGCAATGTCTATATAATGTCCACTGAGTTAATTTTAGTTCATGACTTTGGACTCCATCTGTTAAGGTGGTCACTAGGACAGGAGAAGTGGTGTGTTGTGTGGAGTTACTGGGCACCAAAACCAGCTCAGGCTCTGTCAGTGCTGTACTTGCAGTCCTTCCTGTAAGGCTTGGCCTCCACTAATTCAAGTGGTGCTCCTGTAGTAATTTCCATAACATGCAACTCAAATCACGATTTACGTATTATTTCCATTACAATGTCCATCCCTTGTCCCTTTGGGCTAGTTTATAGTTTAACATTGCAATGGACTCCTCCTCTTGCCTCTGCTCTGCACTGGATTTACCCACAGGCTGCAATTTCTTTAGGGGCATACCTGCTCCAACTGGAGCCTTATCTACGAGCCACAGTCTTCTCCCATATAGCTCTACTCATGGCTGCAGTCCCTCAGGGCTGTACCTGCTCCTTGTGGGCTTATCTGTGGCTACATACTTTGAGGTTCTCCAGCATGTTCTAACGTATAGCCACTGATGCTTCAAGGTGTACCTGCATGGACTTACTGGCAGCCACAGATGTTTTGACATGTACCTTCTCCAGTGTGTACTTATCCTTGGACCACAATCCCTTCAGAGATGCTGAGCACAGATGTAACTATGGCCACAGATGCTTTGAGATGTACCTACTCTGGCATGGGCTTATCCATGGCCACGGACACTTTGGGGTGTCCTGCTCCCGTGTTGAACTCATCCACAGGTCGCGGTCCCTTTGTCTCAAGTTCACATTGGAGTTCCAGCCTGTCCAGTACAGCACCACAGAAACAGCAGTGATGCTCTGGCTATCTGCCAGCCCAGGCATATGGCCATTGCTGTTATCAGAACATTCCCAGGCGCAACAGAGTAAGGCGATGAACATTACAGCAGTACAGTATGCAGCGAAAGCAAAAAGCAGCAACTAATGAGCACTAAACTCTAACATAGTCAGGCAAGCAAGCCCCACGACAAGCACAGAAGCCTGTCAATTAATAGGTTAACAGCAATAACAGCTATGAATTTGATCTAGCACATTCCAATCAAAACTGTCATTGTCTTGAGCCCTTCATGCCCCATGGTGGGTGTCAAAATGGACTGTCCCAGTTTAGCCCTTAACTAGCAGCTAAACAATAGGCAAAATGCTGTATCACCTGCCCCCCAGCCAGGGGGCAGAATCTGAGAAGGAAAGGAAGACTTATAGGTTGAAATAAACCCAGTTTCATTAAAACAATAAAACCCCAAGAATGATGATAATACTAATGCTAATAATAAAATATACCAAACTATATTTAGCCTGTGGTCATAGAATGTGTACTCCCAGCAGTGAGCACTTGATGGTGAACACCGTGACCACAGCAGTTCTAGCAGGCATGGAGGTCGCAGCCTTGAGATCACCAAACACAGGAAAGCCCTTAAGCACATGGGAACCGGACACTGAAAGCAGGAGTGCTGAAAAGAAAGGACCACGAAAAGCAGGGCAGAAGGAGACAAGGGCTGTCCCTAGAAAGCTTCCAGATTTATACTGAACATGATGCTTATAGTATGGAATACTTTCTTGGCCAGTTTGAGTCAGCTGTCCTGGTTTTACTCCTCCCAGCTTAATACACTACCTGCTTGTAAAACAAAAGAATGAGAAAGGGCCTTAATTTCCCCAGCAACAACTATAAACATCAGTGTTTTTCAGCATTCTGCCCATACTGAAGTCTAGTGAAAACAGCAGCTGCTGAGAAGAAAATTAGTTCTGTCCCAGATGAGCATAAACATTGCCTAACCACAATTAAAATCCATATGTGTCATCCACTTTATTCTCACACTAAACCTAAAATGCTGCAGCTACTGAAAAGAAAACTGACACTATCCCACCCAAAACCAGGACAGATAGAAGGAAGTTGCCAAGACCAGGAGTATAGGTGCTTCAAAACAAGGGAAATACTAGTCCTCTCTGTTTCTTACAAAATTTCACTCCTTAGACTGGATAATGTGATGCCATTCTTTTATTGTTTTTTTTTTTCTCAGCAGTGAAATGGTTGATCTCTAGCGCAAGTTTTAATAACTTATGTGTCAATCTGCTACCCATATTCAAATGGATGTGTAGAATAATTGATACTTAGAACTATTTTTGCAGTCTTGTCTTGAAATTGCTGCCAGAGATAAAAGATGTATTTTAAAGTGAAAACTGGGATAGGCTAATGCTGTACAGTACTGAATGACCACCACCAGTTTCAAAATGGACTAAGAACAATTTCCAGCTATAAGGGGTAAGGTGTGCCATTTAAATTTGTTCATGGAGGGGATTCTTAATTCTGGCATCAAGGAAGCTGTGTAAAAGATAGCTGATGAGTCCCAGCTGTTGGACTTCGGCTTGTATACCTGAGGGGGTTTTGTTACCTGGTCCTTTGTCAGTTTTGCCTAAGAAGACACACTTTTGAAGACATCCTGAAGATAGCTGAATTCAGGAAAGAATAAGATTGGTATGTGAAACCAATTGTGTGTATTACGGTCAGTTTGTAAGCCTATCGCGAATCATTCCTAAAAGCGTTATGTGTCCCTCATTTTTAATGCTTTTTGGGGGGGGGGGGGGGGGGGGGGGTAATTACTTAACATCATCGCATTGCTTCTACTCCCTTTCTACTCCTCCTCCTCGCCCCGGGTGTGTGTGGGATCTCTTTCCCTCCCCAATCCCCGACCCCGGATAGGGCCAAGTGAAGGCACTGCGACACGGGTGGTGGGCAGCGCCCTCCTACTGCCGCCCCCGGCGCTAGGGGGGCCCTCCTCGTGCGAGGAGGGGCGGCGGGCGGGGAGCCGGCGAGGGCCGGGCTGGGCCGGGGGAGGGTCCCGGCGGGCGGTGCTGGCAGCGTACCCCGGTGGCGACGGCCGGTTTAGGGGCACTTCGGTCGCAGTTCTGCGGCAGCTGGCGACGGCCAGCGTGCCATGGGGGGAAAGAGCCTTAGCCTCGGCGTCCTCCTCCTCCTGGCCGCTGCATTGGGGGCTGCAGAGGCGCCGCTGAGCTGCGAGGGCGTCCGGAAAGTTTTCCAGCTGCGGCAGCTTGGGCCCCTCCGAGGCATCCCGGATTCTCCGCGAGCAGGTAAGGGGAGACTTGCGAAGCGCAGAAGGCGCAGCGAGGGTCGGAGTCTGTCCCCGGCGACCGCTCGGCTTGCCCGAGGCTGACCTGCTCCGGTGCGGAGACGTAGGTTTGAATTTGGTGCCGCTGGTGGTGATTAGTGGGTGGTGCCGGTGCTCTCTTGCTCCCGCTCCAGCTGCGGCTCCGCGGGGCACCTGGTGTCGCCACCTGCCCGCACGCTTGCGCCCGCGGCGCGTCCGGGCGGACCGGGCTGCTGAGCTGCAGAGCTGCATCGGGTGTTGATGGGTCGTTCACGTGTCTCCTTACTCAAGAGAGAAAATTGTTCACTTGTATACTGAAGATAGGGAGGAAGCATTGCCTCAAGAGAAAAAGAACTGTTGTATCTTAATGTATGTCTCTTCTGTCCTACCCTCTGATTTCTTCCCTTCCTCTATAACATTTTTGTAACACCACTCTCATTCTCTTCTTTTGACTTTTCTGTATTTCCTCTTCCTGAAACAAAAGCCAGTTTTGACTCAGAAGAGTAATAAAAGAATTTCTTTTTCTGCTGCTGCTCTACCAAGCAGCAGTCAGCAGGAGGTGCAGTACAGCTGCGTGGTCAGCAGTCTTTCACTCTGAAGGAACTGCATTGTTGTGGGCAGCCTGTAAAACTCCAGCTGTCAACGTGTTGAGTATAAGCATCAGAGTTTTGGCTCTGAGCAATGTTGAAGTAAATGAAACAAATAACTGTGAGCAGTACAATCTGCTCAGAATTTGAGATGACCAGAAAATGGACATTAAATATTTTAGAAGGTTTAGGTATTGTTGAAGATATTTGTAGGCTTGAAAACATAATGTGAAGAGGAAAGAAGTGTCACTTGTGATCTTCTATATTAAGCCTTCTTTTGATGCAAGAAGTGAAAAATATTTAAAAACTTTTTTTCTGGTGGCACTTATAAATGTGTTTTTCTGTAATCCACACGCACACAAAAAAACACTTTCTGTAGGTGTCTGCTTGTGAAAATAGGTGTCAAAACTACCTTTGTAAGGCTTAATTCTGTTGCTTGAATGTAGGCATTTAGCACCATTTGAGTTTCCTAGAATCTCTGGAATATGTCCAGTAATCCCTGGAGCATCTCAGATGCTCCCTGTGGGCAACTGCGTTTTTTGCATTGCTTATGTTTCTTTATTTTAGTTGTAGCTTAGACCTAGCTTGTCTAAGGACATCTTCATTTAACTGTCTTCAGCTGAACCACACCTTTTACGAGGAGAAGGACCACTAGTTAAAAAAGAGTGGGGATATGAGTTGATGTGTGGATTTTTCTAGAGTGGAAGGCTACCCCTACAGTCAATAAAATTATAGGGAAAAAGTTGACTTATATTTGCCTTGTTTTCATTGCATATATTAAAATAAAAGACTGTAGCATTCACAATTGTATTTTTTCCTCTTCTTAGTGGTAATAAAAACTTAGAAACCTTATATCAGTAAATCATGCAAATTGTAGTTCTGTTTTATTTGGCGACTGTCATGTTCATATTTTGAATATATGTTAGCTCAAAAAACATATTTTATTTTATGTAATTAGTTTTGCAGCAATCATACATAGCTCACGTATCTTTAAAGGAATAAAAATATTTCTATCATCATATGCAAAAATAATGCTGGTGATCTTGAAATTGAGTTTGTGTTATGATTGACATTACACAGGGTATCATAGTGTTAAAATTGGCAACTAATATTAAAGATAAGTTAATATCTTTAGGAAAACCAAAGTTTTTATTGCTGCCCCCCAGCAATGAAGAAACTTAACTAACTGTGCTCAGTCGTTTCTAGCAATGATTTTTGAACTGTAGTGCAGACTTATTCTCAGTCCCATCACATACTATATTGAAGTATTTATCACTTTCATACTGATTTTAAGCATTAGTTGAAAAAATACTTTTTCTTCCCTCTCTGGTTCTGTGTGACAAGTGTGGTGGTGTTGGGACTGTAGAGAAAAACCTCAGTCATTAAAAATTCCCCCAAACCCTTTTCACTGTGCAGAGAAGCAAACAGTATGCAAAGCATGAATTACATATAAAAAGGCCTCAAAGATTTGGAGGTGGATTTTTTTTTTTGTATATGTGGATGGATGTATATGACATGAATTATTTAAAAATAATTGTTGTAGGCAAAATACTTTTTTTTTCATATTCTTATTTCCTGTGTTCTATTTCTGTTAGTTTAACCTAAACAACTTTCTCGAAGAATTCCCCTTTTTTACCACATATATGCTAGGCATAAATGAATAGGAAATTGAATTACTGTGTCATATCAGTTGTTGATGTTCATTATCTCACTACTGGTTTTGTTAAGATTGTTGCCTACATGTAATTTTTTTTGTATGTGAGCATACACTATTAGTTCCTGAATACAAGCAGTATTTCACCTTTGGATCCACAAAATGAAACTTTTCACCCCTGGATCACTGTGAAACAATTCTTAAAACATTTTGAGATTAAAACCAACAAAAAAAACATGGGATCAACTATGTAGCAACTTCCCTTTCCCTGTCTCCCATATTTCAACTTCAGTAGGAATTCAGTACTTCTCAGTAGCCTCTGGACGTGATCTGGTTAAATAGAGAACAAGGGATCAACTTCTGGTTCTTCTGCTGAGTGGAGCGGCTTGGCTGGGGTCTACATTGCTTTTGGCTGGTATCCTGTAATAAGAACTGACTGTCCTCACTGAATGGGCTTTGCGCTTAAGTCTTTTCTACATCAGTATGATGCTCGTGTAATGACAAGGCCCTGTGCATTTTCAGGGTTCTCACCACTGCAATTCAGGTAGTCTTAGAAATAGGAAGGCTTTTTACAGACAGTGTGTATAGTGTAGCATGTTAGGAAGGAGCCATATTCCCTACTACAGCGTTGCCTGTGGTGTTCTTTGAAAGCAGTATGTGGAATGGACCATCTCTAGAAGTGCAGCTGGACACTGCATTGACAGAAATCCTGGTGCCATCTGGACAGAGACAGAGAAAGAGGTGAGGTGGTAGTTCAACAGTGTAGACAGGGCCAGGTACTCGGGTCTCATCCCCACCTCTTTTATTTTGCAATGCTGAAATACTTTATGGCAATCATTATGATAGTGCTAAGTCTGGAGTGGCACTTGCAACAAAAAATTAGTAAACAAATGTTAATGGAGAGCATGAGGACTCACGTCTGATACAGGTGGAAAATCCATTTTGCAATAAACCACTGGCCCTATGATGTTTCAATACTGGCTTTTAAAAATCTGTGCGTTGTGACAGTCCTAAGTCTGTTTTGGGATTTTGCAGGCTATGGATTTGATCTTATGGAAGTATTTGGCTAAGTAGTCAGGCAGAAATTTACCACACATCTGGTATTTTATTGTCCTGGCGATTAACATCCTCATCCTGTCAGCATTTGTTTATCTCAAGGTACTGAAAATATGGATTTGTACAACTGAGACCACGAATAAAAGTTTGAAATCAGTTCCAGATCTTCTGGAAATAGATAAACCTGTACCTCAGAATAATTACTTTTTTCTTTTTGCTGAACTGTCTTTTCCACACTCATCTGGATTGTTTTCAGTTGTAAAACCTTTCCAATATTATAACCGTTTGTTTTAAGGTATATATATTGGTACTGAAAAGAGCCAATATTCCTTATTGGAGCAGAAAATATTTTCTCACCATATTTCAAAATAATTGGTTATTGACAAAACAATTCTTGTGGAAGATAGATTTTTAGATGTAAAAACACAGAAAATAAGTGTGGGTTTTTAATACTAGTTGCACTGAAATGGAACAACCTGTTTCATTGCTGGTTTACATAACCTCTTCTGAAACATTGTCTGTAAGATGTTGCTTGTTCTGTAGCTCTATAAAGAAACAACTACAAAGCCACTCCGTGGATTTTTAGCAACCACTGCATTTTTAGTCAGTTTGGTTCTTTTGCATGTTGTATTTAGTTTCTTTTTTTCCTGACCATTGAAAGCAGCTGTGTTTAATGAGCTAGAAACAGAAGTAGGGCAATAAAATGTACTTTATGTGTATGTGTACATGATTAGCATCCTTAAAATATAAAAGAAAGATCCCTTAGGGCTGGGAATGATATCCATGTTAAAAAGATACTGCTTAAAAAAATATTTATCATAAAATCAAGGGAATAAAAGAATATTGAAGAGCTGAAACCATGAACAAATATTCATATTGATATTATTTTAGTTTCACTAAAAGTTTAAATGTCTTCTTGAAGCTATTCTAAAGCCTATAATAAGCCTAGATAAAATTTCGTATTAGCTTGTGCTTTACGAAAGTCAAACTGCAGAAGCTTTACAAGCTAAGGTAGTGCCTAACATTTGTTTAAAATATTAAGCGCAGTTTGGGTAATAGAATTAATCTTTAGGTTATTTAATTTTAATACTGACTAAGTATTATGCATGTCTGTGCCTATATACATATGGAACTGTGTGTGAGCATTTGTGGTGTATTATTTGTTAATAACGAAAATGTAATAGTCGAAAGGTCATGCATACTGGAAAATTAACAAAGGTTTTATTCAAGATCTGATTTTCTGAATCTCATAGGATGATCATTGTTTCTAAGAAATAAAGCTGTTGTTTACTTGTGAAAGAGACACTTATGAAGGTAGTAGGAGGAGAAGGAGGAATAGTATAAGTTCTAATTTTTTCTTGGTTTGACAGTCAGCTACACACTTCTGACAGTGAAATTATGGTTTCTTATACAACAAAGCCGTTGGGTAAAATGATACTATATGCTGCACAATATTATTTGCATTTAAGGCAACTTGATAATGACACTTCACCAAGTTCTCTCTTTTAAATCTTCAGTTCTAAGCAGAGAGAGGACATTTATATGTAGTTACTAGGGTAAGGTAGGCTGTCTTATATACATGCTAGTGAGGTGGGGATTTATCAGTATTAAATACTGCTATTGATTATTTTCCCTGTGGCTAGGTCCTCCTTCTCTGTTAGTATCAATCCAGAAGAGTGCCATACCTGGTTGACCCATCTAGCTTTGTTATAAGAACGTGTCCCTAGTCCCCTCCGCAAATATGCAGGTTTGCTTGCATCCTCAGTGTTTTGCTTCCAGCCGCTGATGTGAGGTTTTAAGTCTCTTGTAAGAAGGGTCTTGCTTTAAGGAAGACTCATTCCACTTCGTTATTCTGACCTTGCAGTATATCAAATTCATACCACAGTGTCATCCTTACTGGGCTCTGCTTTTGTCCTGGGTCACAACATGCCATTAACCAACCTGTCTGCTTCATACCTTCAGCCTGCTCTTCTGCATGAACACCAACCTCTTTTCTTCTGTGCTCATCTTTCCTGACAAGCCTGTCATCCATTGCTGCGCAGTGGTCACTCAAGATATTTCATCATGTCTTAATTATTCCAGCTGTGTCTGGTTCTTTTGGGCATGTGTAGAGCTCCAGCTTTGCCTGGTTGTTTTCCAGCGTTAAGGACATTATAGGAACTCCTGGCTGCTGAAGCCCTTGCAGGGTGCACTCTGAGAGTTAAACACACCCTCCCTCTCCAAGTCACAAGCACACCCATGTTCATGGATCCCTTGAATGCCAACATTGCAGCCTTGCAGCGTGATCTCCATGACTGATTCCCCTTAACTTGTATGCCAATCTTTTTCTGCTCTCCTCTCAATCGAGTTAGTCCAGCTTAATGTTTACTGGTGAACAGGTATGTGAACTCACACATTTGTCTCACAAGCTCCTCCACAGCTGCAGATCCTTTGAATATTACCATGGGCTCTCCATCTCCCCAATACCTATGCCTAGACTCTGGGCCTTCTTACCTCTTAATGGCTGAGACACTGATTCTTTGCAGAGGCAGCCCTCCTCTCACTCAATGGCCATTCTGTTTTGGAATTTGGTAGTGGATTGCACATAAACACACATGGTTAAATTCACTAGGGAAATACAAATACATCAAGGTCTTTGCTGTTCCTGGCATTTAGACCTCTCACATCTAAATGTGCGCATAGTCCCTGGTGTCTTCAGTTGCTGGTATGTAGATCTTGCAGCACTTATGACTAGGGCAGAGAATGAAATTATACATAGAAGTTAGTTACGAGAAAAGGGTTTGTTAAGAAGATAAGGATGGACTGTGGTGCTCAGGTGCAGCGCTCAGTGAAGCAAGTGTACTAACTGGCCTTTCTTATGTGTGGCCAACTCCTTAACCTCTTCACCTCTATTTTTGCGTGCTTGTTTCTCCTCTCATTGCACTTTTCCCACACCTTTGGCTCTTCCCTAAACACCCCATAAGAGGCTTTATGCACTCCCAGAAGCCCCTTATGATATTGCATAATAAATTTCCTGCCATCCCAAGAATCCAGCTAAACTCAGGCTTTTGTCTTGTTTCCTCTTCCTCATCAATTACAATGTTTGGACTAACCCTCTTTTAAAGGCTTTGAGTTCTGTCTTTGTTACCAAACCTGTTATCGCTTGCTATTTAGTGTTTGTGCATTTGTTTTTATTTAATTTGTCATTTTTCTTGTTGCTTGACATTTCTTTTATATTAAATAGTCTGTAACCAGGCAACTTAATAGGCCAGGTACCATTGAATGCAGTGTAGCCTCACATGTGGGCTGTGTACATTTGTGTGCTTGCACTGGCGGTGAGCACACTTTCAACTGGCTTTGTTCTTCCTGAACCCTTTCTTGCACCCTTCTCTGGGTCATGTGTGCTTACCACCGCTGACCTCCCTTCCCATTCTTACTTGCAAATTCTTATCAACACTCCTCTGCCATGCCTGTTGCAAAGCCCTCCATGCTAGGTTGGCCAGCTTCTTGGCAAAGTTGCCTTTACTCCATTTTGTCAAACACATCCTGCCTTTCACTAGCAATCCTTCTTCCTTAAAGAGGGACTCATGGTGGTAAAAGCCAAAGCACCGTGTGTGATACTTAAAAGGGAAAAGCTGCTCAGTCCAAGTAGTGTAAGGCAAATCAGTATGAAAATGGTTTAGTGGTTTGTTAAAGATAGTTGACAATCTGTTAATGATACATTTAGGATTAAAATTGGTAATACAAGAGATAAACACTAGACACAAAATGTTACTAAACACTTGAAAATCTGTAACCATTTTTCTTTAACTAAATCCAAAACTTTCTAGTCCATGCTCCCCACCACTTTTATATGCAATCCCCCCACCAGCCATGTCTTGCTCCCCTGGGCGCATACCTCTCCTGCAGGAGGCACAGCTGCCCAGCTTTGTGCACTCCTGCTGCTCCCAACACCCCTCTGATGCGCCTTGCAGTGAGGAGGTGTCCCTGCACCCTGAGGTGGGGTCCCTATGCACTGCCTCTGCTTCCACTTTACCAGCCCACTGGGTGCTGACTGCTCCTGGTGCCCATGAGCAGGCTGTGCTGCCTGGCTTGGGCAGGAATTGGGGTGCCCTGTGGACGTTGCCAGCAGGGACAGACCCCTTCTGAAGGCTGCTGCTTCCTCTCCACTATCTCTCCTTGCTGTCACAAATATTTGTGCTTCTTGCCAAAGTCACTCCTCTGTTTTAAAATCCTTGTAATTCCCGAGTTAAAGTTTGATACAGCTAATGGTCATCTTCCATTTCAGCACGATGAATTTTGGGCAAATGACTTTATCGGGCAGTTCAGTGGTTTTGGTGCACCTTCCCAAACAGCTGCTGTTGTCGCAGATGACGGAATGGCTGAGGTGGGGAGGTGCCTCCAGTGATCCTCTAGGAAGTTGTTCAGGACCACGTCCAGTCAGGTTTTGAGCATCTCTGAGGATGGAGGTTCTGTGACTTCTCAAGGCAACCTGTTCTACCATTAGACCATGTTCATAGTGTTTTTTTTAATTTATTTCTGAAGTGGCTGCTTTGACAAGGGTGGTGAATGTTTTATTGCACATTTAAATTAATAAATGGGTTATGGGGAAAGGAATAAATGAAGTTAGTTTTAAATAAACATAAACCACATTAACTTAAATGCTAACATATTGCGTATTGCCTAAATTGTGCTTTGTTTTGTTCTCTTTTAGGTAAAAGTAGAGAAAAATTGTAGTTTCAAGAAACTTATACCTTTTAATTAAAAGAAAATACCCTCTAAAAGTCTATTAATTAATCTGATTCATTTCTGTAAAATGTGAATATTTTTATGTTGTTATTAAACATAGGTAAACATATGTTAATACTGAGAGCATCAGGAAAACATGGCATTCTTTTTTTCCCTTTTTTTATTCTGCATTAGGAATAGAATTGAGTTAAACATAATGATCTTACTGTGATAAATCTATTTTCAAATGAAGGTCAAAACAAAATAAAATTAGTTGTAATCAGGAAATCATCTACTGCCAATTAGGAGAATATATATTTTAACATTTTACATTTTTAGGGAAGCGATTTGGGGCAAAAGCATGATATCTCTGTATATGTTTAATGTCACTGACTTCAATCAATGCTAGAAGCTAAGCCACTGTAGCACTTTTCCGTTTTTAACAAAAGTGAATTAATATTCACTACAGTAACAACTAAACCAAAACGTATAGTAGTCGTTACACAGGGAGAGAGGAGGAAATTGAGTCTGTATAAAAATTGTATAGCAAGACCCTGATGTTGTGTTCATACTCTGGCTAATGTCTGCCCCAGTTCCCTTGTAGCCTGTATGGGTAAATCTTCCTATCACTGTGCTAGAGGGGGATTTCAAGTGGCTGGAGCTCAGTATAGAGCTGAAACATGTCTAGTATGCATTTGTAGACTCCGTATCTGGGAATTGTTTTTGCAACACACAGCTAACATGTGCTCAGGTCAAGACTGAGCTCAGAGCAATAATTGCCTAAGGAATTCCTGCTTCCTGAAAAAATCACAAATTAAATTATCAAGAGATCCCACCACTGTGGTGCTGACAAAATTAAAATTCAGGAGCCTCTTTTCTCTACTGATGTGCTCGTTTTACAATTGCCCTTCTACACACAACTTAAAGCAGGAAGAAAAAGCAGAAGGAACATGACAAGTTATGAATTACCAGCTTCAAGTAAGCACGCTGACTACTTTGAAGGGTTGCTTCCTTAGTTGGGTTTTTGTTGTGTTGTCTTTCTTACCCTGTGGTTGCTGTCATTGTTTTCCTTAGGGGCAGCAAGCCAGAAATTTTACCTTGGCTCTCCAGTAACAGTTGAAGAAATTTGGCTAACTGCCAATCTCACATAACCAGTTCTGCACCCACACACCCACGCATACACATGAAAAACACACAAGAAAAAAAAAAGCAGAAGAAAAGGCATCATCCATGCTTCATTTGAATCAAACTTATTCCAGCTACTTAGAAACTTTGCATCTTCTTTTAACAATCCTATGGCATATGTCATAAGGGAAGTCAGAATAGTTTGTAGTTCTTTGAATACCATGAAAACACTTCTGTGATGCTCCAGAGAAGATATACTTGATATTTCAGACTAATATTCAAGATCATAGACATAGTTTAAAGCTGTAGCGAATAAGGACTGTCATCAGTCTCAACATATGTGCCCCTAGAGAACAGCTAGAAAATCTGTATTCTTACTGATGATATGAATACAAAACTATCTAATTTTAATTTTTTTAATTAGCCTTCTGGTTCTTAGTGTTTTTCATTTCAACTATACTAATATAGCTAAGTCCTGAAAAAACCTGCTCATTATCTTCCACCTGTGAATTAACAGTTGAACCTTCAAAATTTTATACTTTTAAGTCTTTCCTTTGCTTTATTAATTCTATTTGTGGCTTTGAAAATGTGTTCTATAATGATATACTAACTTTTTTGTCGTAAGTTCATCTCTGGAAAAGCTATATATTGGGCATTGCATCACTGCAGAGAAGCAAGTTGTAGGAAATGTAGCAGAGTACATGAGTCTTCAGTGTGACACTACATAGCTCAGTTTTCTTCGTAATCGTAATTTCAGCTCATGAATAACACGAGAAAACTGTAGTGTAGACAATTCTTAGTAAGATTAATCTAGATTAGTTTATCCCCTTTGTTGTTTAATTCCAGTTCAAACTACTGCTGTGTTTCTTATTCTGACAGATTTGCTGGGCTTAAAATTTTCTGAGGTTAAGAAGAAAATAAGGATAGTTGGGCATATTAAAAAGCATGAAATCAAGAAATACAAAAGTTACTAAGAATTCTGCTAAATATATATATTTTTATATAAATATATAATTGTATTAAATATTTAGGAAAGAAGTACGTGAGATGAATGGACTGGGGTTCTTAGGCTGCTTTGTGAAATTGGAAGTGAGAGGAGCACTTTGAGAATGCCTGCTTCCAGCATCTGGTGCAATAAAAGGGTTTGGAAGCCAAAGCTATTATGAGGAATCTCAGTGCTAATGGTAAACCAAAGGAGCACATTTCAGGAAGAGTGGAGAGACCTTTTTTAGAATAATATAGGAGCAGGAGGTTACCTTCTGGTTATCTAGAAATTAAATATTTTAATTAGTGTTTTTTTTCCTCTAAAACTGATGCAGGTTTGAGCGAAAGCCAACCTCAGGACTGTTCCGAGTTATCTTCTGTGTCAGTCTTTTCAGTAGGTGCTGAGCATGTTTCTTGACAAAGACAGGTTTTGGGCCAGGTCGGACATGAGTTTAAAAAATATCACATATTAGAATTTCTAATAACTCCAGAGGTTTCAGCAACATAGGGGTTCAGTAATTTAATACAGATGTTAGTCTGATTAGGTGAATAGATGAAATAATTAATTTGTGCCTAACTGTTCAGCTTCTATTTCTTGAGGACATTTTACAGGACAAAAATATTCTCTTAATAGAACATGTCCATTGCAGAGTCTCGGTTTAGCTGTATTTAAATTAATGGATTGGATATATGAGTTACCAGATGTAAGTTTGAGCAGCAATATTAATAATGATGTACCAGGCACCTCAAAATTCATGCTTATGGGTTAAAAATGTGTCTTAGACTTGTAGTATCACAAGTGACCTCGGTCTCCCCTCTTTCTTCATAAGTCATGCTGGCTAGGAGCTTCTTTATGAAGGTAGAAGACTTCCCTGGAACAGCAGAATTGAAGTTTTAAGAAAAACAAATACTGTAAAGAACTGTAAAATTACTGGATTTGTCAACATGAGACCAACAGACAAACACCAATAGATCATGTAATGCAACTAATTCTTTCCGAGATGTCTGCTGATTTGTTTGAAATGTAATAAAGTGTATGCACAAATAATTAAAAAAGCAGGGAATCTATTTTTAAATAAGCAAACATAACTAAAACCTTTCATTTTCAGAAAAGAACCTAAAGAAATCTATACAGGGGAATAAAGAATACAGTAAATCTGAAATGAGTATGGCACTGAGATGTGTTCAAACAATTTAATAACATGGTTCCTCTCTTTTACAGTGTGTTACGTGACTACCTGCCTTATTTTTGACAGCAATGCATTGATTTTTTGTTACAAACAGAAGATAATATTCAGTAACTAAAAAGGAGAAAAGGCTGTTGTTATGCAATACTGTGAATATTGCAATCAGTATAAGCATTTTGTTCTCTCGGTGTTTGTCAGGTGTATTGCTGCTGATATACTACAGACTTGGCTTGTCTCATATTGTGATGTATTTCCTGTGATAAGCAATTTGAGAATAAAAAAAAATTGCATGGGACTGAGAGAACTACATGTCATACCTGTGGATAGACCTTTCTGCTATGATGAGTAAATAATGCTGCAGGCTCATTTATCATTCCTTTAATTTGTTTGCAGGTGGATGGTATATTAGTCCAGGTTGCTGGTTGCTGTTTTAACAGTATGCTATTTTAAAATTCTCATCTACTGTACTAATGTTTAAATTAATTAATATTCATTATGACAGAAAATGTATCATATCATGAGCAAGAGGATTTAAAAGGATTAGTAGAAAGTTGCAATGTTTTATTTGCTTAAACAACATCAACTTAGACATGTTTTGCATTAGAGTTCTAATCCTTACATTTCTTGATTTGAGTCATGCACCACTAATCTGTTCTCTTTACCCATTCCCTTGAGTAACATGCTGTCTCTTTCCAGAACTGGTTTGTTGAAGCCATCACCACTGCCGTGATAAAAAGATTTGACATTTAAACAAGTGCTGTAAGACCTATAGCCATAGGTTGCAGAAAAAACAAACTTTCATATTCAAATTCCAGCTTTGCCTGTTTTAAATCCTAGATGTGGCCAGCCTTAAGCGTTGGAAGGGATTACTTGCGGTCCCATGACTTGTCACTTCCCCACTTTTTCCTATATTTTCACTGCACTGCAGTAAAAAACCTGTACCCACGATTAATCTGTGTTGTATTGCTCTTACATCATGTAGCAGTTTCTGCATCTGCTTTGTTTTATCGTGGGCTGTGAGTTGTACTATTGCAGGGCATGCCATTGTTTTGTGAGGAAAAGTGGGATGAAAGGAGTTGAGTCTTCATTGTTTTCAGGCGGGGATCGTGGTGTCAAGGACTGGGAATGTGGGAACGGTGTAGGAAGGTAAGGGATGTCTAGTAATGCAGGGGCCTCTGTTTGGAGAGCTGTTTTGGAATGGGAGGTTGGAGTCAATAGGGTCAAAGGATTGAGATCTGTCTTGGAGAAGCAAGGGCCATACAGTGGAAATGGAGGAAAGGGAGGCTGTATATAGAGTTACATGGATTTTGAGGTTGTAGAGCACTGGTGAAATGTATTTTTAATACTCATAACAAAAATTATTTTAAGAATCTCATTAATCCTGCTTTGTAAAAGCTGGGTCTGACACTAGGCACTTTCTTTGATATGCATAACACAAGTGCTAGAGTAGCTAATAAATAGACAATTTCAGAGACCGCCTTGATTTTGCAGCTTTATTTTCATTTTTTGACTGCATTGGAATGTTGAAGGATGGAATATTAAAGTTCTTACAAGGCAAGGGTTTTGTAAAAGCAGCTGGCCAGGAGAAATTACTTGGTTTGTAAATTGTAAAAATGAACAGACTTAAGAACACAGAAATTCTGTTTTTAAAAAATGAGGATAAATAGTCTTCAAAAACATCAAGCTGCATAAGGAAAAAGATACCTTGTAGCAATAGTCTAGAACTTATGAAATAAAATTTCTTAATACTTGCAGAAGTCCAGTGATTCATATCTGCATTAGAATAAAGTTTTAACTTTCTGTTGTGATAGTGAAGGTGTTCAGCTTCCTGGACTGTGGCTTGTAGCTGTATTAATCACTGTGTGTTAAGCTGCTATTGGAAACCACTTCAGAGAGATTTACAGGGATATTATTTGTCTGAGATAATTTTCATATCCAAAGGTCACATTCTTATGTTTGCATGAGAAGGCCATCTCAGGGTTTTGAATTCTTTATGGTAGTAGGATTTTTTGAAGTATCTACTGTTTTTCCTTCAACATAATGATATTTACTATTGCTTACATCTGTGACATCGATTTATTTGAAGGCATATGTTTTTACCATAGGCAGTAAACTATTCTTGTGTATATGGAGTCAAAATTTTGTCTTCGTAAATATGGAATTATATAAAATCCCGAGCAGCACTCTTAACTAAAATGAATTAGTTTTGCCTGAAAGCTTACATCGTATGACCTAAAGCATGAAACAGAAAAGATCCTTTATAAATTAAGAGAAATTCTGTAGCGTTTAATACTGAAATTTCAAATTTATGCTTCTTCCATACCTGTTTTTGGATAGAGGCACAAGGAACTGTGAAGATGGCAGCTACTGTTGTCTGAAAGAAATCTTCAGCAAATCTGAGACCATATTATTTGCAATTAGCAAGGGAAATTTGTCTATTTGTCATGGGGATAAGATTACTTCAGTACAGCATTGCAGAAATAAGCATTTACTCTGATAGCTCCCTTTTTTTTTTTTTTTTTTGTTATCCATACCGTTTACCTGTTTCGTTCTGGTCTTGTGCTTTTCTAAACATGATTTCTACACAATCTTCTGGATCTTTTCTGCCTGTTGTCTAAATATGACACAGTGGTTCCTGCTTCAGGGGCTGGGATTGCTGTATGAGAATAGTAAATTTTTTCCCTACTGTGTAGCTGAAGTAAAGTTCCAGGGCCAGGAGTCTGTTCATTAAGATTGCTTCAACCAATACATGGATAAAGGAATGTGAGTTTGATGTAATGAATTTAAACATTTTGCTGTTCTTCCAGAATGCTCCAATCCAGCCCTTAGTTGCTTAACTTTTCCTTCTTAGCTTTTTGTAGTATGTTATTTAGAATGCCAAATTTACTTAAGAGTACTCCATACATAATGGAGTATTTAGCGTGCAAAATGTGTAAGGCCTCCCTTTTCCCATGTCTATATTGATACTACTTTAGAATGATTTATCAGAGAAAAATATGGGGGAAAAAAAGAATTTTCTTCTGGTCATGATCTTTCATTTTTGCCTATTATGAAGAAAAAGTGAGGCATATACATACAACCACAATATTCAAATTTAGTCCACAGAGCAGATAATAAAAGTTTCTCACTGTGTTTACTAGAAATACTGTGATATCTGTCAGTGAAACAGTGTATCTGTGAACAGAATTTGGTCTGAACTATTAAATTCTGTATTAATATAATTTAAATTTTCACATCTTTCTTGTTTGCTGAAGTATTTATTTTTTTTTATTTTAGAAATTGTGGTTTAGATACTGTGTGAAAAAGATTTTAAATACTACATCATAACAAGGAAGGTGAATAAGGTGTTTTCATGCCTGATTATGCTCCGTATATATAAAATTAAAACAGACAGCTGTTTAAACAGTACTGAATTGTCCCACTTGAATTGCAGCATGCCCAAAATTTAAAACTGTGTGTCTTCCTAGGAGTCTTTCCTGACCTGTTACTGAAGGAGCGAATTGGCATGACAGATGCATGGGACTGTTAGACACTAGAGAAAGACACAGTGAGATATTAGACTGGAACTTAGGACTTCACCATATAAAAGTTAATATGAGAGTGTTAATTATAAACCGATCTGGAACGGGCTTTCCACTGGTATGTTTATGTTATTTAACAGTAGCTAGATCTTTCCAGTCCAAGATTTACAGAAGAGCAAGATTACCAGCCCAGCAGTTCGAGGCATTCATAGAATCATAGAATGGTTTGGGTTGGAAGTGACCTCCAACCCTCCTACAATGAGCTGCGACATCTTCAACTGGATCAGGTTGCACCTAATTGTGAATGTTTCCAGGTATGGGGCATCTACCTACCACCTGTATAATGATGTACAATGAATATTCAATGTATTTCACCAACATTAGTTAGCAATATTCACAGCTGGAATAAGATTACAATGTAAGAGGAAATATTTTATATTACATTAATTGACTATATCGTGTACTCCTCCCACAGAGTTTTAGTTAGTGTCCCCTTCTATTTTTTGTTTAACAAGACTGGATGTCTTTAAAGCTTTGGGTATTTCTTTTATATGTTTGTACCTATGTAAAAAACAAAGTAACAGTTTTCTATATATTTGTGTATTATGTACTTCTGTTTTGTAGTAATCAATGTAATTATCTATTTCTCTAGGGATAGATCTCCAGGTTTGTACTTCTAAAAATCCAACATGCTGTACCAAAAAGATGGAAGAAAGATATCAAACTGCAGCAAAACAAGACATAAAGCAAGTGCTTCAATCATCAAGCACTGCGTTGAAATTTTTAATATCTCGTAATGCAGCTGCTTTTCAAGGTAAAACCTACTTTTTTGTTTCCAAACGTGTTCATACTTCTACTGATTTACATCTTTGATTAGTTTGTGCATGTAATAGAAGTTATCTCTTAATTTTTAGTTTCTCCCTATGCTTTTATGCCTTTGAAGAAGGAGTATTAAACTGTGCAGGTGGTTAGAAACTACATTGCTTTTGGAATCTGTCACTTTCAAAAAATGATTTTAATTGTTAATCATAACTTAGCGCTCCTCTTGAGCTTCTGTAGTTTGAGTGATACTAAAATGCAAGATTATTGCCTGAAGTTTTACGAAAGAGATATTTTGTTATTACAGTATTTCCACCCACCATATTCATTGTCTTGTTCCAATAGAAATACTTGGGTAGTGTTCTGGTTTGGGCTAAAGCAGAACATTTTTCTCTGACTTTTCAGCCTGATAGTTAATGGGCCATTGGTGTGCAGAGAGTGTACTGCTCACACTTTTTGTATACTTGTATATATTTTATTATTTTCTTATTAATGTTATTATCTTTCTTGTATTATTGCTGCATTTAAGCTGGTTTAGTGTTAGTTTCCAACCTACAAGTCTCTGTCTCCCTGGTTTCCCTTTTCCCTTTCTTGTTGCAGGAGGTAATCAGGACTAAAAACGGCACAGAGTTAGCTAGTGACCAGGCAGGCTAAACCAGAAGAGATAGTTTGGTTTTGATGTTCATATTTGGAATTTAGTTTTGTAAGCAGTTAAGTTTCTAAAAAAAAAAATAAATTCTGAGTTTCTAAAAATAAAAAAAATGTGGAGTTTGAGTGACAGTTGTTCCAATGCACAATAGGAAGCTAGCTGATAAATTAGTAGTTATTTGGGCTGGTAATGGAATTGTCTTTGAGCAATTGCCCTCCATGCTATTCAGTTTTACCTGAATTAATAAGATGAAAGTTAATGCAGAAATTGGTTAGGAGCTGAGATGTGAGAAATAGTGGCAATATAAAGTTGTTTCTGGAAAAAAAGGGATACAGCGTTCACATGTGCTGAGAACAAAGCCCAACAGTCTTATCATTTGTCTATTAATTTATACTTACAGCCTTAATGACCACTTGATTGGGCAGGATGAAATGGTAACTTCATACAGTCTTAGGAGTTTGTCCTTCTGGTGGCTCTTGTTTTTAGCCTGTGAAGCTAAAATGATTAGCAGAATGAAAACAACTGCCTAAGATCATCAAATGAGCAGCAAAGTTGACTCTGGGGTCCTAAAGTCTTCCCTTTTTGAAACTGAGGCATCTAATGCTCTCTGCCTCCTGGAAGTATTGCCTCACACAGTTGTTGATGGGTGTCATGATCGGGAGATGACTGGTAAAATGTGCAAAGAAATCTCCCTCCCTCTCTTCTGCCTTCATTCTTCCTTGCAGCTTCTCTGTATTAGCTCTCTTTTTTGCACAATAATAGTATAACAAGTATTATTTTGTTGGCCTTGGGCTGTAGGCTCTGTAGAGCTCGGTAATCAAGGTATAGTGAGAGCTATTCTGTCTGTCTTGGTGTTTTAACACCTCCTCCTTTCCTCTATGCCTCCAACACAACAATGGACACCACCACCCCCGCCCCCTTAGGTATCTAGATAACTTACTTGTGCAATTCCGAGATTTCTCAATCTTCACAAGAATGAGGGTTAAATGACGTTAAAGTGAAGCTAAGTGAAATCAGGACCCAAAAGCTAAATTCATGTTGCTTTTGTGTCCTGAGATGCTCAGTCAGCGCTGCATTTTCAGAGTGCGTGCAGTGAACTTGTAGGTGAGTTCTGAGCTCTCCCCGAAAGACAGGATACATGCAGGTCTTTGAGGACAAACGATTGTGCTTACCTCAGGTGCAGTCTGAGCATTTATTTAGGGTGTAGGTTCTAGGTCCTTCACAGCTTGCAAAGATTGAAATTGTATCACCTGCCAGTCCAGGAGGATGCCCTGAACACCACTTCAGAGACTAACGTGACACATGCTCACTTTCCACTCTCCCAGTAATGCTATTTTACAGTATAGAAATAAATTCGGGAAGCACTGGCCCAAAGAAAGGAACTTGTCTCTGCAGCCTAGTGATGATACACCCTTCGTATAGAGGAGTGTTTGTTTCAAGACTGCTTGAGAATTAGTTTTTTCTTTTTTTTTTGGTGAAGCACGTATGATCAGTTCGTGTTGCAGGATCACAAGCCATCCTTTCCAAGTATGTAGCCTAACACTAAGTACTTCTCCCACAGACTTTCTTTCATTGTTTGCTTTTGAACAAAGAGTTTCAATGCATGTAAAGTATATATATTTACTATACCTTGTACACTTCACCTATTTTTGAAGTATTTGCTTTAGTACTTTTATCTTCAACATTCTTTTATGTAAAGAAATACAATTGAGAGAGAATATTCTGTGGATTATGGTATTATTTAGATTTAAAACCTTGTTTAACCTTGAAGTAGTTATTTGTGGAAAAACATGCTGTTGAACATACCACTCATTTTTGAGGAATTACTACTGTTGCTAACTAAAATTCCAAGTAACTGCTTTCAGATACAGAAACCATGATAATATGCAGCTGATATGTTTTGGATTTTGAACTCTAGAAACACAGCAAGACATTATATCTCATGTGAATTCAGTTTTGACCCTACTTTGAGCAGTAGTTTGGACCGGAGACTTCCTGAAGTTCTATTCCAATCTGAATTTCTGTATGACAGGGTTTCTATCTCAGTGCTCACTGCCATGTTTTTAGGCATTCCCTTTATGTTTAGCTGAGGCTGGGCTGTGCAGCTAGGATTGTGATTACCTCTTCTGCTGCTTTGGCAACTGGACAGCCATTTCAGCAGTTAGGCAGAAACCGTGAGGGGGATTATTGGGGTGTGTACAGAGAGAGGAGCAGGTTTGTGGACTTTGCCATTGTTGTCACCTGCCTCTTTTTGAAGTCTGTTGAGGTTGGATGCCTTGACCTAAAAGACACGGGCTGGATCCAAACAGAGCACATAGCTAATGTTTTCTCTTAATTTCTTACATATTCAGTAGAGAGAGGTAGGCAGTAATAAGTAATCCGTATCTGCCACTGGAGATCTTTAGAGGTGTTTTCTCTCTGTATTAAATACAGTCTAGAGATCCTGAGTAATTCAGGGTGGCTAAGTACTGAATACTTTAGGATGACTGTGTTCATGAAATGTTGCATCTGTCTGCCTGTCTGTCTATTAGCTGTATGTGTGTGCTTGTTCTTTATATGCCAGTAATTATAGCTATATATCATCTCTGTCACTTTCTAATTTTTGTTAAAATGTTCTATACTGTGGCAAGTACTGCTTGCTGACAGTAACTCTCTGTAGACAAACTTTCAAATGTTGCAAAAATTCCATGTCTTTTAGGACATGTCAAACTACGTGGCAAATTCCACCACTCATGTACTGCTTCCTAGCAAGTACTGCTACAGATTTTTCCTTACATTTCAGAGCAGAGTGTATTTTCTTTTTTGCCATGAATCTTGTTTCTTTTTAATACCTTTGAGAAGTGGAAAGGGAACAAAAGGATGGGTGAGAGTGAAGTTAAATGGAATCTCGTAAGTGGGGGATAAAATCTACAGAGCAAGAAATTCTTCTTCCCTTTGGAGAGGTGACTAGAGAACTTAAGCTGTATGATGATCATATGTCAAGACAGTTATTTGGATCGGATAACATTCTTGCACATCTCTGCATTTTTAGGATTTATTATTTTAGTAATAACTGAGCAAAAGATTGTGAATGTTCTGCAGGGGTTGCCAGAACATCTTCATTCTAGTGGTAACCATAAAAACAAATGCTTTTTTAGCCCTTATTTTATATGATGTAGACCCATACACACATACACACACACACACTCCTTTTGCACAGTTCTTAGACCTTGCTCAAAGTTCACACTGAACATTGTACTTCCAAACAAAAGAGGAACATGTGCCACCAGGGCCAACCAACCCTTGTATAGTCACAATGCAGTGCCAGTTTTTGTACAGGGGAAAAAAATCCATATGGTTTGTAGCAACTTGGAGGGGAACTGAATAGTCATCTAAATCTGGTGATTTGGACTGAGGTGGAGGTCTGTGCAACAGAGTAGCAGATCTTGTGTCACTTCACTATTATTCCACATAGAGAGCACATAACCCTTTAAAAAGTGGTGATCAATGACACAGAACAAGATAACATCTTGTCTGGTTGAATTGGAAATTTAGAGCTTATGTTTCTAGAGTGAGAAAAAAACGACTTTTCTTTGTTGTGCTGCTGTATTTGGTAACTCGAATACTGTGCAATTGACTTAAAAACATGGAACGGTGAATAATTTATGGATGTGGCAACCTGTCGCCAAAACAGTGGACATGGCAAAGAGGTAATAAACTGCATTCTTCAATACAGCATTTCCTGACTGTGTAGGAAAACTCCGGTGTCTTTGTGATACAGTTTCATGTTCTTCTGTAAAATTATTACTGCTCAGTTGATCAATGTCCACTTTATCCTGGACCAGATTTAAGTGTAGTTAAATTGTTGTACCATGTTGTTTGAGGTCAAAGTACAATTACTACATTTAAATATGATAAAGTTTTCATCAGTAGCTAAAATAAATTGTGCGAATTAGAAAATGTGTTGAAATCTGAGCTGCTTTCTCTGGTAGCCTAGTAAGCCATAAGAAATAATGGAATATCTGTTCATCCTCGTAAAACTAAGTCTTCTCTGGCGCTGATTCAATAGCTTTCAGTTTGTGAAGTTTTCTGAAGAATGATTTGAAGATAGAAAACTTTCAGCAAGAGCTGCTGTAGCTCACTTATGGTTTCAAAAGATACATTGCCCTCTAGTTCATTTGCATTGCAAAGAACTGCCTTGGAGTTCCAACATTTTCTTCTTTCTCAGCTCCATAATCCTTTCTGTTTTAAGTGTGATATAAATAAACTAAAATCCAAAGAACTGTGAATCACAACTTCCATTAATTAAACGCAACAATGATTCTATGTAAAGTCAGAAAAGTGAACAGGCTAAGAGACCTGATTGTCACTCATATTGCGAGATAAGGGTGTAAAAAAATGTTCTCTGTTGCTCAGCAGACCTTCCCCACAGCTACCATTGTGTTCCCCTATGGGCTGAGGATGTAGGAGATTTTAATAATGCAGGAAAAATATTATACCCACTGGTTGGTCTAAGGAGCAATGCTGATACGCAAACCTTATTAACTTCAGAAATCATCTATTTAGATGGTGTTTTGATTCCTTTATAATACAAAGGTAGGATAAGCAGTATGACAACGTAATTTAGAATTGGACACAGTATGTTTATATGTACATGAAACACAGCATTAAGGGGCTGTTGTAAGTGCAAAAATCTGGAGATTTAGATTAATACTTAATATTTCATTATTAATCCTGAGTTTTATTTCTGTATTGCAAGCAAGTCTTTTATCATTCTAGAGGGATTTACTTCCATTGTATCTCATTCATATCTTTCAGATACTTATTTGCATACACATATGCTGTACTACAGACGTTCCTGGGGTAGATATACACAGGGATTTAATGGGCTTCTGTAATAGCGGTTTTTACAACAGTCTTTTCTTAAATTATACTTTTTTAGCATACACTTATGCTCATGGATTCTTGTCTCACTCTATGTTTATTTACCATTATTTAATTATTTCTCTTAGTGGGTGAAGGTACTAAGATATTTACATATAATCATATTTTTGTTAGTACACGGCTAAGTAATATTTTGTTTTACATCTGTATAACACAGTGGTCAGTATAGATGTATGCTAATTTAGAATTTTTATACTTTATATAGTGCTCGTACATTTGAAGAAACCTGTACAAATTTAAAACATCATTCCTTGGCAGCAGTGGCTATAGAAAGTTTGCATTCTCACACAACTGTGGATGAATGCTTCCTGCTTATTCTGAGAATTTTGGGGAAGATAGTTGCGGGCAAAATGTGGAGTTTGAAAGGAGACTGTACTCCAACAGAAGAAGGCAGTATAAAGTTGGTGGTTGAATGTTTAGTGTTGTTTCAAAGATAACATTTTCTGTAGCCTTTCAGATTACCAAAATTTCGAAGTACATGTGGAAAAGGTGTTTTACCTTTTCATTTTTATCCTGTCTGTTAAGAGAATGAAGAACAAAACCAACGTCACAAAGTCAAGTGGTGTTGAAAAGTCTAGATAATCTTGAGAAGTTGTAGTCGAAGTCTGAAAAACGTGGTCAGTAGGAACAAATGCAAGGTGCTGCATTTAATTTGGAAGAAATTGTGGGAGACATAACAGTGTAAGGGATAACTTTCAATAGACCTATGCTGTAGGAAAAGCTCTGGAAGTAATGGTGGATTGAAAGCTAGCAGAAGTAAGCAGTTCCATGGTTTTTTGAGACTCTCATTTTAGGTTTCTTAAAGAGAAAGACAGCAGAGATTTGTGAACTGAAACTCTTCTGTTTTACATGAGTAAACTGGAGAACCATGTTCACTTTTGAGTAATTTACTTGAAGAAAGACATGGACCAAATTGAAAAAAGAGAGCATAATATGCTTTGAAATCTAAACATGTAACTTAAAATGTTCCTTTAAAATGGGAAAACTAGGGAAGAATTATGTTTGTCCTTTAAAAAAATATAGGGGTCAACTACATAGAAGAAAGCAGTTATCTGGGTTCCCTCATATTTTAGATAAAAAACACTGATTCATACTGTAGCAAAGAAAATATGGGCTCAATTTGAGGAAATATTTTCCAATGGCAGCATTAAAATGCTTTTGATTAATTTTTTACAGGTTTCTATGTCCACAGGTCTTAGAAACAAACTGAACAAGAAAACAGCTGCCAAAAATTGTTGTTGTAGATATGTCTGATTCTGCTTTGGGGGCCAGAGGTTAGACTGCACTGCTCAACAGACTTTTTTCACCTTTACAAGAGGTTTATAGTGTAGTTCACCAGGAAATGTTAAAGGATTTAATAAAAAAAAATTATAATACATTATTACTAACTTTAACAATCCAAGTACTCACTTCTCCTGTAAATAACTACACCTGTACTTTAAAAGGTAGATGATTTGTAATAAAGAGGGAATTAAACCAGGAAATCTGCAAAAAAAGAGCTGTACAGAAAACATAAAACTGGAGAATTCTGCTCCTGTGAAGAAAAAAATGGAAGTCATTGCTAGACACCTTAGGGCTTGTCAAACAGCACTGGAAACCTGTGGTTTCTAGTGAAACTGAACCCAGTGTCACTGTAATGAAAGCTTGGACACTTGGTTGAGTTTCAAACATTTAGATACTTGCACTGAGATGTCTGAAGCACTGCCCCAAATTATGTATGCCCTCAGAAGTTCCTTACTCTGTGAAACCTTACAGCCACCCTGTCTAATGTAGCTCAATCCTGTCAGAGAAGTAGAAACATACAAGTAGATTCTGTGCTCGTAATGTGAATTCTATTGTTCACTGCTTTGCTTACCGTGTGGCAATGTGCTTCATCTGCTTCTCTGTTCTGCTTCTGGAACAAAGCAGGAAGGTATGTCTGTGTCATGTAATGAAGTGGGTAGCATAGTGATTTTAATAGTGGTAATGAAACAAACTTTTAGTAATGTTAAACAGGTCATCAGCAAGCATAGGTAACTTTTGAGTCTTAAAAGACCTACTGGTGCAAGTAGTGTCAATTTTTAGTAAATCTACAAATCTCAGCTTGCATTAAGGGCTTGAACTTAGGTCTGTCCAGACTAACCGAGTGCCATGACAGAGATCTGTTGATCGTGGAGTTCCAGAAGAGAACATTTTATATCTGCTATTTAAGTGCATTTAAAATGCATATACATGGCAGGTTACAGCACAGAATGCTACAGATTTACTGTAGATCAGCTACATAGTTGTACAACATATGTACAGTAGCCATTTATGTAGACATTTTGGATATTGTCTATAAATACAGCAGATTGCTGAGGAGAGTTGGCTGTTTTCTGAGTTGTTTTTTTTGCAGGGTATAACTCTCAGACTCCCCTATTGTAGCTGTTTTGGTCTGTATGACTACTTAATATTCATTGGGACAGAAGCAAAGTGAAAATTAGCTCTGTAGTTCAGTGATCAGAGTACTCATCTGCAACAAAGGAAGGTTGCAAGCTGCTGCTTCAGTGAGTGTTTTTTAATTATTTGTACAGAGCAAGTGTTTTTCAAAGCGTGTGTGAACTCTGGCCTGTCTGTGCTTCCAGTTTTCCATATCTCATCAATTTTCTCTCCCTTTTTAATGGTTGTTGTATAGTACCAGGACTTTAAGAAGAAGGAATTATGTGCTGAATGGGAGCAAAGTAACTAACTTCTATCGAAGAATGAAGAGAGATACATTTAAATTCTGATGGGTATTCGCCTCCACTATCACCACTGTGATAGCTGTGGTCTGGCTGCTTGTTTTGAATGAGGGAAACTTGTTGTAAAAGCATAGCATAGCATAGGTGTTCTAAAGGATCAAACTTACTGTGTAGCTGGGCAAATTTCTTTCAGATCAAATTAATGTGTTATTTTTATACTGGAGTATAACATGTGCTTGTGTAAAATGCATTGGGTATGTATAAATATTTATTGTTCAATATCTAAAAATAGTATTCCTTGTTCTTTATGTTGTACTTACAAGGTGTTTGTGGTTTTTAAATTGGGATAATGTAGTTATAAAGTTTGTAGATGTACAGAATGGGATTAGAAATTTTAATTTATAGCATAACTTTGCATTATGCTGTTATTATGTCATAGCAATTTTCAACTTTAGTTTTTAAGCTAATTTTTTTGCTTTTACCTAACACATTTTTAACCTCATGTTATTTTAAACGAATTGCTAGTAACATAAAATATCTGATTGTCACCAATGAGTGTTTAATTTTGTTGCTTTTGATATGTTACTTAAAAAGTGTGAGCAAGAATCCAGTAAGCAAAGTAAGGCCTAGTTCAACCATATTAAAATTGTATTTAAATTTTAATTTGCTTTCTGCTGTGTGACTCTGTTATACTGAACCTATTACCTGGCTCAGTGGTCCCCACAGACAATTTCCCTTTCTGCTTCTGATTTTATTGTAAATGATTGTCAGCATACTACAGGAAACTGCAAATTCAGTTTTGATCTCTCTTATGAGGGATGATTCTTCATGGCTTATTCTTTTTTTTTTTAAATAAATTGAGAAAGACATCTAGTTTAAGGGTTTTCTTCAGAGCAGAGGATTAAAATCGGTAATTTATTTTATGCAAAGGCTTTTTCTTTATTGTGTTATTAGGTAGAAGATAATATTTAAGGAAATTTGGTAGTGATTACCCCCTTGAGAAAGATTAGTTTTTAGTTTAATATTTCCATTTTATATTTTATGGTTAGTTAAGCCGGCTTTTTTTCTTTCTTTTATACCTGGTGATCATAAACCTGCTGTTTTCTTTTAAAGATAATGTTTTCTTGAGTATTTATTATAGCTTAACCTTTGAATGTAACCCTTACTGCGCTCACTGTGCTTAGTCCTTACTGTGAAACAGATTAACGTCCCCTTTTGTTTTAAAGAATTTTAATTTTGCATCCTCTCTCTGTGCTGTGTTAGTGTGACACAAAATAGCCGAGAATGTGTAAGATAAGGTAGTGCAAAGTTGGAAGGGAACCATGAGGAGAAGAGAAGGTAACTGCATAAGAAAAAAAAATGGTTAGTGATATAGCGCAGTGTGACCCTCCCAGAGGCAAAGGTGTTAACAGTAATTCATTGGGATAAGATTCAGGGCTGTAAACTGGAAGGAGGTAGATTTAGATTAGACATTCAGAAGAAATTCTTCACGAGGGTGGTGAGACACTGAAACAAGTTGCCCAGGAACCTGTGGCTGACCCCTCCCCGAAGGTTTTCAAGGCCAGGTTGGATGGAGTCTTGAGCAGTCTGGTCTGGTGGGAGGTGTCCCTGCCCACAGCAGGGGGATTGGAACTAGATAATCTTTAAGGTCCTTTCCAACCCAAATCGTTCTATGATTCTATGATGTCCTGCATAACCTCAAGAAAAGCAAATGACACCATGTTTTCAGCAAAAGATTCAAGTTTACTCCTTCAGACTACAGGTGTCCACATCTAGTGTATACACATGAGGTAGGGGCGTTTGGTCCTGTAATGATAAAGGAGATAAGGTTCAGTGTGTTTATTTTACATGCAGTTAAGTCACTTCATAGAGACTACAGCTACATAAACTCTTTATAGTGTATGTTTGTATTTTAAAAGTAAGGGACTAAGTTATACTAAAGCCTTAGATGATGTTGCCATTACAGAACAGTCACTGAGTGAGATCATGAAAAGGAAAACAAAATTGCAATTCAAATTGTTGCTCACCAGGAATGTCACACTTGTTGAGTTAGATACAAAGCAGGCAAGGTAGTAGAGTGAAAAAAAAATAATGATTGTAGGTTTGGTTTTGCTTCTAACTGCAGATTTACTTCTCTGGCTGAAATAGTTCTTTGATACCCAGCTTCCATTCCTGCAGTTGCTATGGTACCTGATGCAGCTGGAGCAGGAGCATACTGTAAAGCAGATTTGGGAAGAGGCACCCAGGCTCAAGCTTTTTATGTCTCTTCTTAAAACTCAGCTCCTCTTATAAAACAATCAAGAATACTTATAGTAGTGACACAAAAAATTAAAACTATTGATTTCCATTAAAGATCTTTAAAAAATATCCAATTATCAGCTTGTGTCTGTGTAGTGATCAAGGCAGTCAACTGGGTAATGGATTAAAAAACCAAATATACAAAGCAGAAATTAATAAATCCTAAAAAGCCAAATTTTAGAGAAGTAATGAGAGAATTATCAGATTAGGATATTAGAAAGAAAGAAGAGTGAAAGGAGGAAACATGTGGTCTTTTTAATTTCTTTTCTGTAAAATTTTACACCCCCAGTTTCCTCACCTTTGCCCCACCAGTGCAGTGTACACCCATAACCAACAGTCCTTTCATTAAGAGATTACAACCTAAAATGGCTCTAAGTATCAGAAAGAAAGGGAGAATTCAAAGACAGTATTAAGAAACCATTGTATCCAAATAATCAACTGGTTGTCATTAGAGAATCTGGAAAGTGGTTTTTTTTCTGTTCTTCAAATGAAGACACTACTATTTGTGTAACCTGAGGAAAAGAAAACCTGATTGGATTGTAGAGACCATGATTCCTCTCTTCTCTGCATCATCTAGCTTTAAATTTCAGTGAAACACATCACTGCTGGAAGCTGTGAGTAGTAGTTCCCTAACTTGGTCCATTTACATGCAAATATTTACTGAAACAGTGGAAGAAGGACAGCCATGGCATCTTCTCACTGCCTATGCTGAGAATTCAGAGCAAGTGGTGTTTTTTTTGACTTACTGTTTAAAAATATAAAATCTCATGCAGTGTGTGAACAGTGTTAGAATCATTTTCCTGAAAAGTTAAAATAAAAATTCTTAAGAACAAGAAAAATCTGTTTGGTGTTCTAGCAAAATGAAGCAAAAAGCCCCATTCTAAATAGAGCATGTTGAGTTTAATTCAAAGTATAAGTAGTTTCTCAAAAAAAGCTAACCTCCTTATGTTCCCATAATATTATAGGGAAAAGTAAAAATGGATACCCTGACTCAAAACTTAAAGGAAGAATGTGCTGTTTTGCTCTACAGTGCTACATCTAGATTTTCCGTTGCTGTAAACTTCAGGAGTCACCCCTGTCTATTTAATATGGAGATGCAATGTAGTGACATTATTTTGCTGTCACTTTGTATCCACTTTCACAGAGTAAATACACAGTTATCTGAAGGAGTCAGGATATGACTACAGCTTGACATGAGCTAGTAAGTAAACCTACACTTGTAAATGCATCTTCTAAGCCGGGTGATCTCTGGCCATGGGGAGGTACCCAGCTTGGTTGAGGTACATATGCAATATTCAGACATAAGCAGTATGTGTATAGCATTGAGTTGTACCATTTGCTGCCCTTAAGCTCTGCAACATGATTATTTTCACAGTTTTTCATTTTTGCTTAAGGATGTCTGAAATAATGATGGTAACCCATCAAGAGTAGTGTTTCTAGAGCACGGCATCAAATGTATGTGTTGCATACCGTTAGGTGTGGTGCTGGGACAAATGGTGGTGCTTGAGTGGCAGAGGCTGTTGGAACAGTGATGGTAAACTGTGTGGGCCGGAGGGAGCCAAACTGATATCTACTGCTTTTTAGTCCCAGGTCCTTGGAGTGAACTGGGGTTCTGTGTCAGTAGGTTCAACTTGGCTAAAGTCAAACTTGGGAGCAAACTGGCATTTAACAATACAGATGATCAGAGGAGATGGGAATGAACTGTGGAGTTAGTTTGCTTGGCCTTATATATGTAGCTTTACTTTGATTACTATTCCAGGAAACTTGACAAAGTCCATCAGTCATCAGCAAAGATATTTAGTAGACAAGATAAACAAGATGAATGAGAAAATCCTTGTATGACTGAATAACAGGAGGGAGGTGGGGGAGAACAAGTTAACAAAAAAGTATTTATGAAATGGTTCATTCTTACAGTGAAGCGAGGTCACTGAAACATTCTTAGTGTCCTTCAAGTGTGCGTGCTGTTCAACATAGAGCAAAAATAAAACTGAAAGAAGGAATAAAAAGTAAAGCAATGTTCTTGATCATAAGTTGTATAGGGTAATACAGAAGAGAGACAAATAAAAAACGTTGCAGAAAGGCTTTGCAAGTCTGGCTAAATAGATATTAAAATGGCAAATAAAATCCAATAAAATTATATGTCAAGGAAATTAAATCCTATCTCTGTATTGCTGGTCTGTGAGTTGACCAGCAATAAAATCTTGGGATTGTGAAAGGTAATTCTATGAAAATTGCAACACGATGCTCTGTAGCATCAGTAAATAGCATATTAGGAACTGTTAGGAAAGGAACAGATATCAAAGCAGTAACAGTTGTATATTTTTTCATAAATCCACGTTTTCCGGCATTTTGAATACCCTATGCAGTAGACTACTGATACAGGCTTTGCAATCCCTTGTCATTGAAGCTCTCTAACTTCTAAACAGAAAAATCCCTGAACATCATCTGTCAAGAAAGTTATAGTTGCTGTTTATCCTTTCTTGGGGAAGAATGAGAGATCTGATGACTTCTCAGAGTTGCTTCAATCTATATTTTTTCTGAGGATTTTGTTTTTGTAGCTTATCAGTTGCTACAATATTCTGGGTACTAAAGAGACCTTTGATAACTGAAACCGTAACAACAGCCAGTGTCTGGGAGCTGAGCCAGATGGGCTAAAATTAGAAATAAGCCATACATTTCAATAGTCAAGGTGATTAGCCTCTGAAACATGCTATTTATGGGGATGATAGAGTATCAACCCCATCTCAAGTTCTTCAGTTCAGGTTTATCATCAGCTTTTGAAGATATGCTGAAATCAAATGCCAGCTACTACTCTATTTTGCAGTGAAATATTTTGCAGGCCCAAAGTATGTTGCGGCACTCAGATTCTACGATCCTACTCTAGTTTTAAAACCATGAGTTATGAACTTATGAAGGCCTAGAATGACACTTGAATTGTTCCTCAAATGATGAATGGTATCAATTTAATCAGAAAACTGAATACAGTCTACCCCACACACATCACTCCACAGTTTCCTTCCTCATGTACAGCGTTAATGGAAGATCACTGATTTATTCAAATGCTTAAGCAGTTTTACAACTAAGTGGGATTTAGTGTGGTATGTGTCTCATGAAATTCTTCTCAAGTATAAATATCACATGAAGTGGTTTTGGTTGCTCTGAGTTCTCTTCAGATGCTTTACACTTTTTTGAGGACCTTAGGATCTATGTATTTTTGTCTTGTCACTTTTATAAGTTTCCAAAAATTAGATGTAGGAGCTGCTTCTAAGTATTTACCTGTGAGAGAACAATGATAAAAATCTTCCCCGGTGTTTTAATTATGCTAATTTTATACAAGCACATACTTTGTGCCTTTCTATTGAGGAAGGGAAAAGGTGCCTACCTAACAATGGACAGCAGGGGGACTTGGACTCAATTCTCTTTACTATTTGTGCATTTTATTTTAATTAGCCAGTGAGTTCAAAACAACTGTAGAAATCGGAATGCTTCCAACACCATCATTGTTCTGTGTCTTGGAAGTGGGGACTAAACCAGTAGGTCTTTCTGAGTTTTTGATGATTGAGCTAGAGCTAGCTTTCTTCTAGATTCTCTCTTCCTGCCCTGAGAATCTTGTAACCTAGGCCAGAGGCTGTCTGGCTGAACTTTCACAGGAGCAGTGGAAGGTGTTTTCTACCACAGTGCTTGATACCACAAGTGCCAAGGAGGAGCTCCACCTGTCTCTTTCCAGATTTGAAGAAGAGGATTTGTGTGTTTCTAGACTGAATACAACTTAATGTTTGGATTTTTATGTACCAGTGTATGCATGTATGCATATTAGTGGTTTCATCTGTCTGTCTATCTATCTATCTATCTATCTAGCTATCTAGCTATCTAGCTATCTAGCTATCTATCTTATCTAGCTATCTGTTATAAGCTTAATAGAGTACCAGGCTTTTTTAGTAAGTTTTACATAGTTTGATTTGAAACCTGGTAATTATTTTAAAATTATACCATATAAGAACAATAGTTATCTTTCAATAAAGTGCTAGTAGTACCATAGATTCCTTACTTGAATTAAGAAATCATTTAGTCACTCTGGAGGAATAGACTTTGGTTCAAGTGGATAAAATTGTGACTGGATTATGGATAGTGATACAAAAAGAAACAGAATCAGAAATTAACTCTAGTAGTGCTAGAAGACTCAAGTTATCCCATTGGATTGCCTTTTCAGTGCAATTTTTTTCTTAGCATGATGCTGTTTGTGCAAGACTCCTTAATAGTAGACTAGCATATCCCTGGTCCAGGCTTTAGCTTTTCAGAACAGATCTACAATTAAGTATGGGTTGGGCTTAGCTCAGCACGAAAGGAAAGAAATTTGTGGGAGAATCTAAGTATCATAAGCTTCAGAAACCGCAGGACAGAGACCCGTAGCAGCCATCATTTTGGAGAACACAGCTGTAACAGTGGTTTAACATATAAAAGGTGATAAGGAAAGGCCCATGAGGCTCAGAGGCAGTTAGAAACATGACAAGGAAGGTTAATGTATGAGAAAGAGGTGGTGATAGTATAGGAACTGTAAGATGTCATTGAGGGGAACAGAGCACTTATCTGGTAATTTGGGATTTGGAAAAAGTATTTTTTTTAAAATCAATACTTATTTACACTTTAATTTTTTTATCACTTTTCCCCTGAGTGATGTGTGCAAGGAGTTAATCCAATACTGTTGGTTTTAATACATCTTCAAGAAAACAGGCAATGTTTTGTTTTAGATGTTAGATATTTTAACAACATGGGGATCCAGATCTATTCTGTTGCTGCTTTTTTTTCTGTCTATGTACAGCACAGATATCATATTCTTCCTTGCCTGAGGAGGTCACAGACAATTGGCTTAGCTAAGGACAAAACCAGGGCCCTTCAAGTAGGAGAGCTTGAACAAGCTAAAAAGTGATTGAAAGGCTTTTTTGCTAAGGGAGAAATGTGTCCTTCAGCAAAGAAGATTAACCTTCATTCCCAAATATTGTACTAGTAAGCTCCAGTATATCTAACTTCAGGAGAATGCTTCAATATAAACAGGCCTTTTTGTTGTAGTAATTTTCCTTTTTTTCTATATATAAGTTTTGGTTTGCTTTCTTTTTTTTTTTTAAAAAAAAAAAAGAGATTGCAGTCTGTCTGCGTCATCTTTACACCAATCTGTTGTAAAGATAAATCCCCTTTTATTGCCAAGGAGACACGGGTGGTAGTCACTCTCTGGTTAGAGAAAAACCTCGATGACACCTTTGATAGATGTGCTGAGTTCCTCGGAAGAAAAAATGTGGATGAGCAAAGACATGTCCAGTCATGAAAAGATAACAGTTCACAGCCAGCACACAGAGCATGAGTAGTCCTCGTTCTTTTTTTACTTACTTTAAATTTATTATATCAATTTTACTACTTTAAGTTAAATGCTTGAATTATCTTGCTCGTGCATGTCCATTTCTTGTCTGATTTATTCTTCTTGTTCCTTCCTTTGCTCAGAACTAACTTTCTATATCTTTTTTTTTTTTGTTGTTTTGGTTATTTTTAGTAAATACTTTAATTTGACTCTGAGATTAAAATCAGTAGTATTCAAAGGAAAGTTGTTTTGTTTCCGTGTATTAGACAAATGAAGCAGTTTTTGTAATTTAGTTACTTAAACGCAAATATCTAATACTAAATCCAGTTGGTGGCTGGCCACAAGCAGTATTCCTCAGGGCTCAGTTTTGGGGCCAGTCTTTTTTAATATCTTTATCAGTGATCTGGATGAGGGGATTGAGTGCTTCCTCAGGAAATTTGCAGATGACACCGACCTGGGCAGGAGTGTTACTCTGCTCAAGGGTAAAGAAGGCTCTGCAAAGGAATCTAGACAGGCTGGATCAATAGGCTGAGGTCAATCATATGAAATTCAGTAATGCCAAGTGTTAGTTCCTGCACTTTGGTCACAACAACCCAATGGAAGGCAACACACTTGGGGACGAGTGGCTGGAAATCTGACTGGTGGAAAATGATTTGGGGGTGTTGGTCCCAGCCAGCTGAACATGAGCCAGCAGTGTGCCCATTTGGCCAAGAAGCCACACAGCATCCTGGCCTGTATCAGAAACAGTGTGGCCAGCAGGAGTAGGGAATTATTGTGCCCCTGTACTCAGCACTAGAGAGGCCGCATCTTGAATATTGGGTTCAGCTTCAGGCGTTTTGGTACAGGAAGGGCATTGAGGTGACCTGGAACCTCTTACCTGACTTCAGGGGCTCTGCTGAAAAAAGTCTCCTGTGGATCCTGTACCATGTCTTTCTGGCTGTCACAGGTACTCTGGGATCTTCCAGATACCATTCAAATTGCTTTTAAGAAGATTTTATTGATGGTAGTGTTGATAACAGTGAAACTGGTGGGCAATAGCATTTTTTACACTGCTGCTTAGGAATTAGCTAAACGCAATGAGACTGGGAATATAAGCTATTCTTTACTCGGTAAGTATGAAAAGCGTAGTATATGCCTGTAGTTTATTGGATTTCATGTGGGAGTCTGGCTTCCTAAGTGAGAACAAGTAGATATATGATATAGTGGCATCCTTTTAGATTCTGTGCTAATGTTACACAGTTGTTTTGTCATGTTAAGAGGCAAGCAGTTAAAGGCCCATAATCACTAGGATGTGCCTTGATTCCTGTAAAGAGAGATTTGATGTCTGAGGTAGAATTACACAGAAGGGCTTGTACCTGGTCTGATTTTTTTTGGATATTTTCCTTTTCCTATTCCAGACATTGTTGCTCATTAAAATACCTAGGAGCCAGATTCAAATCCTGATCAAGGTGAATATTGGACAATACCTTGATTTGAATCAAGACTTGAAGCCAGAGTTCTGTTTGACATGCCATATGTAATAATAGAGTCACATGCTTTTATTGTTTAGTGTTAAGGTATCAGAAACTCAAAATAGCATAACAAATGTATATTCATTGTTTCAGTGTACTTTTTCCTTACTAGACACTATTTTGAGTCATTTAGATTGTTTTGATGGCAGTACTTATGCCTTTTCCTGCATCCTCTCCTTAAAAAGGTGGAGGACAAAAGAAACAGGATTTTCTTAGGTGTCTCTAAAACTCTTTAAAGAAAATAAAGAGCTCTCTCTTTAGACAGTGAGAGCATTTCAATCAAAACTAACTTGATCAAACATAGCAGATGACTATTTTAACTGTGCTTTCAGAAGACAGCTTTGTTGATAATGTGAAAGTTAAGCAATTAGTTTGCTTTCCAGACTTCTTGGCTGTTATTCACAAGGAAGCTATTGTGAGAAATTCTACTCTTGCCTTTGACCCTTCCCTTCACACTTAGAAACACATGAAAGTGAAAATGTTCCCTGTTCTTTATAAATTTTTCACTTAAAGCTCTCTTAAGAATAACTATGAAAGATTGCAAGTAATGGTTTATAAATATAGTTTAATACTTCTTTTCTGAGAAGAATAAAAAACTTTATTGTGGTTACATTTACTTCAGAAGTTAAAACTACTTGCATTGAATGCCTGCAGTTTCAGTCTGACAGAGAAGTAGTTTGGGGAATGTTTTATAGCTAAACGTTTTTTCTTGCTGTAGCTCTGAACCTACAAGCACAGTAACGTACTGAATTTCAATTTATTTTATCTGTTCTGGTACAGCAAAGGCAGGATGTTTTTGCAACACACATGATTGTGTTCAGGTTATATTTTTTTTCTTTTTTATAAATTCTCATAGAAAAGATAGGGTTCTGTTTCCTATCCTCCTGTTCATTTATTGCATGTGTGAAAACTTTGAAGTCCAGAATTTATATTTTTTCAGCTAAGAGGTGGTAAGTGGAGGATATACATTACTGAAATTGGTTTGATAGCATGGTGTTTTGGCATTGAGTCACTCAAGACAGCTGAGTGGTGGAACTACTGAGATAATTAATTCACCTGTTGAGGATGTGCTGAAAAGATTTTCTGAGCCAAGTCATCTAAATTTGCCATTGAAAGGTACATATTTCTTACTGTCGTATGCTCACACTTAGTAATTATAAGTTTTAGAAAATTTACTGAAAGTAATTCTGTTCTAAATTAGGCACTTCCACTCCCAGTGTAGTGTGTGGAGAGAAAGGATAATGCAGTGCATCAAAGTCAGACTACTGGAGATATCTTTCTCCCATTAACAGCAGAAAGAGCCTAGGGTCGCAAGACCCCTTACTATCTGTACTTAAGTGGGTTCTTTTGTTTGGCTGGACTAAATCCACAAACGTATCAAAACCCAGCTTCCTTCCACTTAACTGGGACACCTAAGTTAGGAGCCTAGTGTTTCTGGGCTCCTTTGTAGTCAACAGTGAGAGAAAGGTACTTGCAGAGGAAGACGAACCTACTTCATTTCCTGCCTCAGTGCCTCAATCAGTACCTGAAGTTAGAGAACAAGAACAGAGCTATCAAGTGCCATCAGTGTTAGTAGGAACTGGGTTGCCATTGTGGATTTAGGTATAAAGAGACATACTCACTATCTTTAAATATAAATATTTTGCTGTCTAACAAGTATGGTCAAACTCCTTGTGCAAATAGAGGTTCAAATGATTCAGTTAGGAATCTGCTTCTTTCTGTTGGCCTTGTGTGGTGCCCTACAATCCTGACTTGTTTAAGATAAGTTCCTACATTATGAGTTTTATTGCTTTGTGAGCAAGGCTTTTGTTTTCAGTTTCCATACTTGTGTATAATATCTCCTTATCTTGTAAGTATCTGTGGTACTGGAAAGATAAAATATATTCAAAGGCTTGTGAGCCAGTTCCATATTGGAGATGCCTTCTAACAAAAGTAGCTAGTTTTGTCTCATTGGACTTGCCACGCTTCATTTTCATTGATTTTCATTGATTCGTATAAAAAAAAAATTATGGTGAGGAACAGTATTCTGTTGAAACAGGGTGAGATAGCTTTGACTGGCAGTTTTTCAGTGAAGTACCAGTTTTGATCGCGAGTATTCAAAAAGCTCTTTTTAATTTTCTGTTTATTGATTTTTAGCATCAGTATGAACTTTGTATGTTCCTGTTCCTTGCTTCATACTCCTTCCTCTTTAACAGCATGTGCCATGTCCTCTACTCTTTGTAGTAGTCCAAGCACTTTTGTAGCTGCTTTGTCAACTAGAGTGGGAAAGTAATGCTGGATAATTTTTCCTCCTGTATTATATTTAAATTGGATAGTTTCCCTAAGCTGCTTCATGGAGCAGCTGCACAAACAGTTGTGTGTCTGTCTGTCAAATCATAACCTAAGTCACAGTGCTTTTGAGCTACTTCCAGTGCTTATGTTTAAAAGGCAGCTATGATTACAGATCTGCCATGACTTCTGTGTTTTTGCAGTCTTTCTAATTAGAATAGATACACATTCATCCTAAGGTGTAATTATTAATTGCATCTGTTTTACTGCAAAGCAAATGGGAGGGGAAACAGCAGAGCAGTCTCGCCACTTCAAGTGCTTCGTGTAACTAGTGCTATAATGTAATTAAAAGGTTGATATAGTTTGTCCATAGTGTAGCATAACTCATTGGATATTTATAATCAAGGAAATGCGTCAGAACATTATTCTGCTTCATAAGTGATAATGCCATAGGGTTCACCAGCTGGTTGGTGGGCAGAGCCTATGCTTCAGAGGTAGTATAGAACACACACCAAAAGCTGACCTGCTTTCTGGGATGCTTCTCTTCCTTCATTGGTACATAGACAGTCAGAAATGATTATAGTCTTCGTTTAGGGACCCGAAGCCCAATTTAATGTGAGATCAAGTTATTGAATTTTTTTGTATCTGAACTTGTTGAGCTTTATGAAGTGTTTTCTGAGTATATAAAAAGTGGAATATTAAGTGATAATGACACCTTTTTCATGTTTATACTTTCACTCTATCATGTATAAGAGCTCACTGGTTTTCTATAGAGATCTGTGGAGGTATTGAATGAAGAGGGAAAAGTATCTTACTGTGAATATCAGGTTTCAGAATGACAGCTGGAACTTGTCAAACACATTAGTTTTTTGTCTTTACTTTGGAAGTATCGCTGCCAGTAGGAGAAAAATAAGTCTATTGTGGATAAAATGGATTAGCACTTGCAATTACAGTTACTATGATGTTAATAACTTAGCAGTATAACTGGGAACATTTGCATTGTATTTACCTTTATCTTTGTATATCAAATCAAAGGGACTTTACACTGTAGCAATGATAGGTGGGGCGTCATAAATTAATAAATAGCCAATTCATGGTAATCTCTGCACTCTTAAAATTATAAACAGGTTGCAAGTTTTACTAAACGTAAAGGAGTGGGGATAAGGAGGACAAAAGAGAAAAAAATCAGTAGTAGATACTAGAAATTGGGAGGAAATTGCTTATAAACTATGGTGGTGAGTATGAATAGAGAGAGAACAGTGACTGATGTATTTTGTAGTATTCCTTTAAATACTTTTTCCTTAGATCAGAATAATCCAGTTTCTTGCAGTTACTACATGCTTTCCTTTTCCACTTACGATCACACCTAAACAGAGGCATTCTGCTCTTTATTTCTGTTAAAGTTGTTTTCCCCCCTAGTCACTTATCTGCATGTGACTTTTAATAATGCACATTGAAAATATGGAATCTAGAATATTAATCTTCTTAGTCCTACCGTGCAGTACACAAATTCACTCAAATTACATGAATTGATTTTAAACTGCCCTTCAAATCACAAAGGATTCCTAGAATAATTTAAAAAATATAACCACCTCCTTCTATTGTGTTAAATCCTGTGGATTTCATTCTAGGAAATGAAATATCAACATATGAGAAAAGCAACTTAAAAAGAAACACTATGAGAGGAATGAAATATAATAAGAAAGAGGAAGGGATTTTCCATTTTCTCTGGTAATAACTGCAAGTGTTCATTCACTTACAGTTGTAGTGTTAATGTACAATTTCTGGACTGTGAATTTGAAAGGACACTAATGTGTAGGAGGTGTCCCTGCACATGGCAAGGGGGTTGGAACTAGATGATCTTTAAGGTCCTTTCCAACCTAAACCATTCTATTATTCTATGAAATGAGATCACGCTTGCAAAGCTGAATTATTCTTTTTGTGCCCATTACTGTTTCTACAGAAATCCAGATGTTTTAAGACACATATTGACACTACTCCCCATGCCAGTTTGCTCCTCTGTTGCTGGGTTGATGGGCCAAGGTCAATTGTATGAAGTTTAACAACACACACAACACACAACAACTCCGTGCAATGCTACAAGCTTGGGGAAACTGCCCAGTGGAAAAGGACCTGAGGGTGCTATTTGACAACCAAATGAACATGAGCCAGCAGTGTGTCCAGGTGGCAAAGAAGGTCATCTGCCTTATATCAGAAATGGTGTGACCAGCAGGACTAGGGAAGTGATCGTCCCTCTGTACTCTGTGCTGGTGAGACCACCTCAAATACTGTGTTCAGTTTCGAGCCCCTTGGTACAAGAAGGACATTGAGGTGCTAGAGTGTGTCTAGAGAAGGGCGAGGAAGCTGGTGAAAGGTCTGGAGAACAAGTTTTATGAGGAGTGCTTGAGGGAACTGGGGTTGTTTAATGTGGAGGGGAGGAGACTAAGGGAAGATGTTATCACTCTCTACAAGTACTGAAAGGAGGCTGTAGTGGGGTGGTTTCTTCTCCCAAGTTGCAAGTTAAAGGACAGGAGGAAATGGCCTCAAGTTTTGTCAAGAGAGGTTTAAATTAGATATTAGGAAAAATTTATTTTCCGAAAGAGTGGTCAAGCATTGGAACAGCCTGCCCAGGGAAGTGGTGGAGTCACCATTCCTGAGGGTGTTAAAAAAGCATGTAGATGTGGCACTTCAGGACATGGTTTAGTAGGCATGATGGTGTTGAGCTGATGGTTGGACTTGATCTTAGAGGTCTTTTCCAGCCTTAATGATTCTTTGATTCTATGACTGTGTAGTACTAATGCATGTCTGTTATGTGTAACCAATTTGTGCTTTTTGATGACCAGCAATAACTTTTGGAGACCACCATCACTATCACCAGTATATTATTTTCCTACAGACCAGTTCATATAATTCCTTACTTACAGTTTTTGACAGCTGGAGATCTGTCTGAGCTGTGATGAAATCTTTGGCTAAGGTGTAATAAATGTACTCAAACATTATATATTTACATCTATGTTTAGTTTAATAGGTAAAATTTAGCTAAAACTATTTTCCAGAGAGATATCCAATTTGGTTTGAAATTGTCAGGGGAAGAGGATGAACCCATTGCTTTCTTTGATAATTTGATCCGGTAGGTAATCACACCGCATGTAAACATCTTTTCTGATATATTAAAGAGCCCTTTAATATCCAGCATTTTCTCCATATGAATGCATTTGTATAATCCTCAATAGTAGTTTCAGCAAGCTAAGAAACTCTCTGAGTGCCTTACTGTAAAACATTTATCCAATTGCAAAATAGTTTTAATGATTCTTCCCTTCAGTATCTCTTTTTCTAAGACTGAAAAATGTTATGTTGAAAATTATGTGTGATTTTATGATATATAGTGCCAGGTACAGGAATTAAATTTTCTTCGTACTTCTACTGCATTTTTATTAATATGTATTTGTATATACCCAGACTTTTTCCTGAATCTGCCTGTGATGTTTGTAACTGTATCTCTTAGAGTCATAGAATCATAAGGTTGGAAGAGAACTCTGAGATCATTGAGTCCAGCCGTGCCTGTCTTCCTACTAAACCATATCCCTAAGAAACTTATCTACCTGTCTTTTAAACAGATGCAGGGATGGCGACTCCACCACCTCCCTGGGCAATCTGTTCTAATCTCTGACCACTCTCTCAGTGAAGAAATTCTTCCTGATGTCCAGTCTAAACCTGCCCTGGCTCAACTTGCGGCTGTTCCCTCTCATCCTGTCGCTCATCACTTGTGAGAAGAGAGCAGTACCTACCCCGTCACAACCTCCTTTCAGGTAGTTGTAAACAGTGATCAGGTCTCCCCTCAGCCTCCTCTTCTCTAAGCTGAACAACCGCAAATCCCTCAGTCTCTCCTCATAGGGCTTATTCTCCAGCCCCCTCACCAGCCTCGTTGCCCTTCTTTGCACGCGCTCCAGCACCTCAATGTCTTTCTTGTAGTGAGGGGCCCAGAACTGCACACAGTACTCGAGGTGTGGCCTCACCAGTGCCGAGTACAGGGGGACTGGTCCTGCTGGCCACACTGTTTCTGATACGGACCAAGATGCCATTGGCTCTCTTGGCCACCTGAGCGCACTGCTGGCTCATGTTCAGATGGCTGTCACCCAGCACCCCCAGGTCCTTCTCCTCCAGGCAGTTCTCCAGCCAGTCTTTCCCAAGCCTGTAACACTGCATGGAGTTGTTGTGACCTAAATGAAGGACTCTGCACTTTGCCTTGTTAAACCTCATCCCATTGGTCTTAGCCCATCAATCCAGCCTGTCCAGATCTCTCTGCAGAGCCTCCCTTCAAGCAGATCCACACTTGCACCCAGCTTGCTTTCATCTGCAAACTTGATAAGGGTACACTCAATGCCTTCATCAAGATCATTGATAAAGATGTTAAACAAGACTGGAGCCAGCACTGAATCCTGGGGAACACTGCTTGTGATGGGCCTCCAACTGGATTTAACTCCATTTACCACCTCCCTCTAGGCCCAGTCATCCAGCCAGTTTTTCACCCAGCAGAGGGTGTGCCCATCCAGGCCAATGGCAGCCCGTTTCTCAAGCAGAATACTGTGAGAAACGTTGTCAAAGGCTTTATTAAAGTCCAGTTACATCACATCCACAGCCTTTCCCTCATCCATTAACCGGCTAGCCTTGTCATAGCAGGAGATCAGATTGGTCTGGCAGGACCTGCCTTTCATGTAGACTGGGCCTGATCACCCGGTTGATCCGCGCATACTGTGTGATAGCACTCAAGACAATCTGCTTCATGGCCTTCCCCGGTACCAAGGTCAAGCTCACAGTCCTGTAGTTCCCTGGATCGTCCCTCTGACCCTTCTTTTAAATGGGAGTTACGTTTGCCAGTCTCCAGTTGAGCGGCACTTCCCCAGTCAGCCAAGACTGCTGGTAGATGAGAGAAAGGGGTTTGGGGAGGACCTCTGAGTGTTCCCTTAATACCCTTGGATGGATCCCATCTGGCCCCACGGATTTGTGTGTGTCTAATTGGCCAAGCAGGTCTCTAACCAAGTCCTCCTGAACAGCTGAAGCTTCTATCACATTATCTTCTGGCTGAGAGGGCTGAGTATTCCTAGGGCATTCTTCCTTGAGGTTAAAGACTGAGGCAAAGAAGGTATTGAGCACCTCTGCCTTGTCCTCATCCCTCATTGCTACTGTCCGTTCTGCACCCAGCAAGGGAGGGAGAGTCTCCTTTGTCCTCTTGTTGCTGCTGGTATATTTAAAGAAGTTCTTTTCATTGTCTTTGACCAAAGTGGCCAGTTGAAGTTCTAGTTGGGCTTTAGCCCTTCTCATTTTTTCCCTACACGATCTCATTTCACCCTTGTAGTCCTCCTGGGACATCTTCCCTCTCTTCCAAAGCTTGTAAACTTCTTTTTCCTGAGATTGCTACGGAGCTCCCTACTCAGCCATCCTGATTTTCTTCCCACTGACTTGTTTTATGGCATGCAGGGATGGCTTGCTCTTGTGCCGCCAGGATTCCCTTCTTGAGGAGCGTCCAGCCCTCTTGCACCCCTTTGTCCTTTAGAGCCACCTCCCAGTAAACTTTATCAAGCAGCCTTCTGAAGCGTTCAAAGTCTGCCCTTCGGAAGTCCAGGGTGGCAGTTCTGCTGACCCTTCTTCTCACTGTCACAAGAAGGGAGAATTGTATCATCTCATGATTGCTGTGTCCCAGGCGTCCTCCAACGGTCACCTCTCCCATGAGGACTGCTCTGTTTACAAACAGCAGATCCAGCTGGGCCCCCTCTCTAGTAGGTTCACTTACCAGTTGTGTTAGGAAGTTATCATCTATGCACTCTATGAACCTTCTAGACTGCTTCCTTTCTGCTGTGTTGTACTTCCAGCAGACATCCGGGAGGTTTAAATCCCCCATGATCTTCCATGGCTAACTGACTGTGATGAGAGGTGACTGCACTCCTTCCTCCACAGTGTCACCTATGGTGGTTTTGTCCCAAATACTTAAAGCTTTCACCTGCTGCTTGGTGGAGCTTTTGGAGAACTTATAAGGAACAATATCTGCAGCATACAGATAATGTTACTCTACTCTGATCCTGAAAATATGCAAAGTAGAGCCTATGATAATAAAAAGTCAAGGGAGGAGAGCTGAAAACCCGACCCAGCTAAGTTACATACAAATAAAATTATAATCCTAAGTGCAATAAACTGCATTTTCTCCTATAATCAAGAAGTATTAAGTCCCCTGAAAACACAGAGCCTGTATGGGTTTATAGAAGACTGGTTGTGAGCCTTGTGTATTCAGGGTGAATGGCAGTGTCCTTTCATTGTCGTCAGGAGCAATAATTCCCATTGTCCCTTCCTGATATGAGAAATGAAGATTGAGAAGTCCCTGTTTTTTTCCAGTATTTCTAACTTCTTTGAAGAGGAATTAGCAGAAATATGGGACCCACATTCTGTTTTCTAGTGGGCATGGTGAAAGAGGAAGGTCTCTTGTTTCCCACATCAGATGAAGAGAGGAAGGCAGAGGATCTCCAGGAATTTTTACATAAAAATGCCTAACAGCAAATTCTGACACCTCTGATGTATAACGGAGGTGTTGGTATCCATATTCCTGGAATTTTCAGCGGAAATAGGAGGTGAGAGGTGAAGAAACACTGCTTGATTTTTACTTTTGGAGGCAATGGAGAAGAATATAGACTAAGGATCTTGTGAGGAATCAATTTGGAAGTCAGAAATTTTGAAATATGAACAAATACGGAATGCAAAGAATGGTAACCCTGGTGAGGGCTACACAGACTGTTGCACAACTTCTAATAGAAGCCAGTTCATTTTGTAGGTAGGTGGACTCAGTCTGTAGGCAAAATAAGCTCAAATCACCCTGCAGGGTCTGATGTGGATATATCCTTCTATTCAGATTCATTCCAATGTCTAGTCATGTAAATTATAACAATAAACATAGTAGCTTTACTTGTTCAGTCCATGGAGCGAAGTAAATGGGACTGTTAGGGCTGCAAGCAAGGAATTATTTTCTCTTCTGAGGTTGTTATGATCAAGTAGGATGTTAGAAACTACTAGATATGACATGAGAAATAGGCATTCATGACAAATGACAGTGTGTGAAGCTGACAGAAATTGCAAGTGAGGGATGGTTGGATTTCTTAGGCAGTTAAAGGAAAATTAACATGAGAAATGGCTGAATGTCACAGATAATTGGGGGGGAGCACTGAAGACCCTTAAAGGAGCAGAGTCTTTTGAGGTCAGCAGTATATAGGTAACTGTAGCAGTTGTGACTACCTAGATAATGATAAAAGATGTTCCAAATTCAGGTATAAATGTAGCAAATCAAGGACTATATGGGAAAACCTGGGTATGGGTTGTGTGTGTGAGGGGAGACTAGGGTGGAGAAAGGGAAGACCAAGAGTGACAAAAATGAGAGCAAAGGAATGGCAGAAGGAATAAGAAGCTATAAAATTCATGTGATGGATGATGTCCAAGAGCACCTGTCTAAATAACCCTGTGCCAGGTCACCGCAGATGGAGCAGGACAGTGAATCAGAGTGCTTATTCAGAGCATACCCCAAGTCAAATTTCTGTGAAAAGGAATACTGAATTAAGGGAATGTCTTATGCCTGATTTTTGTTTCTCACAAATCTCTCAATATTTACAGGGTTTTAAATGACATTTCCATTCTGCAAATTTGACATACTGAATTCTGATTTATTTGATGACTGGAAATTTTCTGTCCCTGTGAATAATTATTTGTCTATTGGTCTTGCATGGCAATATGTTACCAAAACCTCTCCTTTTTAAATCATTTTGCAGGTTTTTCTCCAAAGAATATATTCTGTCGGCATAGCATACATTAATCTAATTCCCATTCATTTACACTTTCTTTTATTGAAATGAAAGTGTAGCCTTTGCCATTTAACTATTGCTCATCTTCCTTTTAGCAGTCTGAATGAAAGACATTTATGCGTACATTGTAGTAAATTAACAAGCCTTTCTTTTGCAGGGGAGTATTAATATCTTCTATTTATTAATTTACAAAGCTATTCTAATTCCTTTGGGGAAATATGGTCTTGCATTTTCATTATAGTCTTGCTAGATCCTTTTCTGACAGCTTAAACCTTCAAGGATGATATTGTATAACGAAGTAACATTTGTCTGTAAAAAATTCTAATAATCATTTCCTTCTGGAGTTTCTGATATTGTATATCATTTGTGAGATGAAGGATGTTTTAGAAACAGTTAGGATCATAAGCTAATTAACATCTCTGATAACTTATTTTTAAGTGTGTATGTTGACTTTGATTACGCAGTATTGGCAGTTGATACAAAAAGTTGGTTACTGTCATACACACAGGCCATCTTTAGCTTAGATCTTCCTTATAAGATAGACCTTTCAGTGTTTCAGTGGTATTCTGTTTTTTATTGTGTCCCTTTCAACCCATAAGGGTTAAGCAATGTGTGTTTTAGCTCCAAATTTCATTGCTAAGAGTTCACATCAGTTGTTTCCATGGACGACTAACGAGACAATTCCAAAATCTTTATTGCTTTTAGTCAAATTTGCACAGTGAAAGAAAGCAGTGCTTGAATATGAGCTGATAACAGCCCATCTTTGTGAGTTACCTTGTTAACTCAAAATCTGAGTTTTTCTTTTTTTATAGGTTAAAAGGCATTCATTCATATGAAAATATCATAGTATGGGGGTTCTTATTTATAATGGAAGATATAAAAAGAAATGATGCTTGCATGTTAATGGAAATCTGCTCAATGAAGTCTGACAAGTTACATTTATTACAGTATTTTCCAGTTACTATGGGAATGAATTTTAATTGATAGACAGGATTTCTGAAACCAGTGGTAGTGTCATGCAGCTGCTGTTAACATGAGGCAGGAAGTAGTGTAATTTTCCAGAAAATATTGCAGAGGAATGAGGGTGGTGAGGAGGTGGCAGTCTGTAGTCTATGATGAAATATAATATGATGAAATTTCATCAAAAATATGAGAACTTTCAGATGTTCAATCAGAAGAAAGGGGAACTTTGTTTTCCTAATAAGGTTTAATCAAGAGGAGCTATAAGGAAATTAGTGTCAGAACTGAAAACTCTTGCTGGTTGCTGTTTTCACTCTTCAACACGCTTGTCTTCTCTTGGAAATCCACCGCAATATTTTTTAGTGATTTACAGAGTACTCCTGTTCTGGAAAGGTGGTTGCTATTTTCAGTTAATGAAAGTATGATCAAGTGCTGATGCATATTTTAGGACCACATAAAATAACATATGAGAAACGATTCTCCTTGTCTTTGTACTGAATCAAGTACTGTGATTTTCTAACAAAACTACAGCTGAGACTCTTAATAAAAATGGTGGAGAAAACATTGAAATTTAAAATGACCTGGAGTTTCTCAGTGTAAAATACCATTTTATTTATAGCTTGATTTGCGATTTCAACCTTTTAGTTTGAGAAGAGGTTAGTCTATCCTTTTAATGTGGGAGCACAGGTTGTAGCTGCCCTGAGGGAGTTCATTAAAGGCAACTTAAGTAACCAGCCTTGCATCAAATAGTATATGAATTATCAGTGCAATGCAGAACGCTTTCAAGAAACAAACACTTCACATCAAAGTGGAAGGTGAATCCTGGATATTTTAATAGAAATGCTTAAAATTGTAGTACTACAATAAGTAGCACATACTAGCTATGTCCTGCTACATTTTAATATTTTATTGCCTCCCTGGACTTTTTTCTTTTTATTTTGGAGGAGGTGATGGTGCTGGATTTTTGTTTGATTGAGGTTTTTTTTTTGCAAATAAATAAAAGAAGAATGTATGTCTTTGAATTATTTGTTATAAAGTTTCTTTAATTGCGTGAAGGGTACATGTAAGAACATATTTGCTCAATTATAGACTTTCACTCACACTTTCAGCTTTCAGCTTTTTCTGTGTACCAACCAGGGTTAATGTAATTTCTGTTACACAGGGAATTGTGTACCTTGCTACTGAGCTTGGTAAGTTTTCCATGTATTTAGGAGCTTTAACTTAGGGTTTGCAGATATTTTTCATCTGAGGAAGGATTTACTGGGCAAATTAGTAATGCTTTAATTAAGTACAGGACCAATAAATACATAGATGAGCAAGGTAGAGTCATCATGGATTTGTAAAGAGAGGTTATTCCTCACATTTATTGCGGTTTTTGGAAGCAGTCAGCAACTAACTGGATAAAGGATATAAAGAAGATATAATCTACTTGGATCTCCAAAAGACTTTGACAGGTAACTCAGCTATAAGTAACATGAAGGTTCTTGTATGAATAAATAACTGGTTAACAGATAAGGAATAGGGGATAAAAATAAATATTTCATTCTCAGGGTGAAAGGAGGTTACCAGTGTAGAAGGATATGTTTTGACATATGGTTCATAATAATTTTAAGTAATATGGAAACAGGATAGTGAAATGACAATGTTTGCTTACGAAGTGTTTCAGGGTAGTAAAAATAAGGAACAACTGTGGGGGGCTGCAGATGTATCTTTTGAGAAGTAAAGCAACTGCAGGTTAGAAGGCCAGATGATACTCAGTGTAAGTTTAATAGTATTATGGAAAAAGAAAAAAATGTCTTGTACATTAAAAATAGTGACTCTGAGCTGTCTACACTCAATGCTGAGATATTGGGTTTGTGATAGTTCTAGGAGTATGTCAGTTCAATGCCCTGTAGCAATCAAAAAGACAAATACAGTGTTAAGAAAGTAGGGGAAAACTCAAAACAAAACAAAGAATAAAAGAGAGCATTAGATTACCAAATCAGAAAGCCATACTAGGCTTGCATTTTGAAAATGCTTCAACTCTTTTCTATCCATCTCAAAATGGACACTTAAGACTATAGAACTGGAAAGGTTCAGAGAGGGGAAACAGAGTAGTAAGAGTGAAAAGGCATCTGTATAAGGAATGTCAGAGTAGTTCTGGAATAGTCTTTAATGATAGCTCTTTGACTTAGAAAATGGATTAACAAGGAAGAAAATGATAAGATGTCTAAAATCCTGAATGGCGTGGAGACAATAGAGATTCGTTTTTCATTCCCTCTTCCGATACAAGAACTAGGGAGCATCAAATGGTTTTCTCAGAATTTGATTGTTCTCACAATACACAAACTAGTGTAAATAGTAAACTAGTGACATCAGGATAGAGTGGTTGCAAAATTTTTACATCTGTTCAGTTCCACAGAGTAGTTCACTAGTAAATGCAAAGTTACCACCTCTGGCTAAGGAAACTTCCAGTCTCAAACAGTTGGAAAATGGGAAAGTACTCTGGAAAATAACTGCCCTATTTTATGAGTTATGATAGTGATCTATTCCACCACTTCAGACAGGCTGTTGGTGTAGCTGGATCTTTTTACTGATCCTGTCCATATAGTCTTATAAGCTGATGCAATTATTTCCTTTATTTGGTACGGATCATAAAATTACAGAAATTTTACGTAGATTAAGAGTAAAATTAAGGTAATGGCATTGTACTTTTAAACTCAACTATTTAAAGGCAGGAAAATAAAAACTATTTTAATTTGGCATGGTTCTTGCTTATGGAGAATCATTAATAGCTACTATATTATTTAGTCATTTTGAATGAAAAATTAGTTGTCATAAGGTATAAAAGAAAATTTTGGACATTTATTATGTAATTCTTTACACACTGTAAAAATTATTTTCATCACAGTTTTGTGATCATTATATCCAATGGCATAACTTCTTTTAGCTACCAGCAGCATTTCCTTTTCTCCAAAACACAGATATTTTTCTTTCTATTTTGAAAGACAAGCATGCAAAATCTTGTGAACTCTACTCACGTCTAGTCCATTCTAGTAACGAGGTATGTAACATCTTGCAGTGGCATGTTGCCAGTATTTGTCGAAAATAATTTTTTAGAAATTTTAGTAAATTATAATCACAATGTGGAGCATTTGTTAATATTTAGTTTCAGTGGGTATTGATAAATACTTTTGTATTTTCGTATTGAAATATTAATTGGGGTATGACTTGTAAAAAAATCTCACTTTAAAAGTTTTGTGGAGTCAGATCAAATACTGCCTGCAGCTCCTACTTGCAAATCAAGTTCTATAGCACCTAATGTTTTTACACTGGTCCTTAGAGAAGAATCTTGAATGCACATTGCCCTACAGAATGAAGAAGTCTGATTTTGAAAAATAGTGTATAGTGATTTGGGACGGCCTCATATTTTTTAATGCATAGGTATAATATGGAAAGGGTGCATGTAATCCCTTTCCCCTTCAAAGTACCGTTGGTAAAGTTAAAGCGGCGAGGAGATATCAGTCTAGTACGATGAAGTTTAGATTTCTCTATTGACCTATTGACAGCAGAAACCTTCATCTTTCTTTTTTTTTTTTTTTTTTTTTTTTTATAAAAAGATTCTTTTTAAAGAAAAACAAACAGAAATAATAAAGGGAGGAAGATCTGATATTCTGCTTTATGGTCGGGTGCCCTAACCTTAGATAGTGGATCTCTTTTGTAGTTTTTGTTCCATTAAGCGCTTTTCTGAAGCTCCATCCAAAAAGAGAAAGGGATTTTTCACTTTTCCTTCCTCCATTTTTTCTTGCCTTCACAAAGGTTAAGTGTTAGAAATTAATGTAAGTTTTGTCATCAGCTTCACTGGAAAAAGATTTTATCTGTTATATCAAATATATAGTGTCGTTTTCTAACAGACCTGTTGGATAATAAAAAGCAGTGGCTTCATAAAGTGGAGCTATGTTTTTCTTATAGTAGAATGATTAACTTACATTGAAACACAGTAGTTTTAAATATCAATACTATGAACTACTTTTCTACTGCTGCTTTTAATAGGCATAACTTGTTTTCATAATCATGTAAGATTTGAATACATATCCTTGCCTTAAATAAGTATAAAATTGGTAGTCTGATACAGATCCCATGTATTTTTCTTGCAAAACAGAACTTGAAAACCAAGAAACTCATTAGCTTTTTACTGGGAAAGGATAATTTATTCTAGGTGAAGGATCATTTCTGACAGCACAGCTTTATGGGAAGGATCACATGCCAGATGTTGATCTTACACATCTTGGTGATCTGGCCAATATCCTTTAAAGCTCATAAAATTCTTTCCTTGGAAAAGCAGGAGTGTAATCATTCTGTTCAGCCTCTACATCAGTGGCAAGGGAAGCATTTCAACAAAGGGTTCTTTTTCTCTGTGAAAAAAATACTTTCCAGAGCATAAAGCAGAGTCAAAGGACTAACACCAACATCTTTATATGATTATCTTAAGATGGAAAAATGTTTTAGCAGTAAATGTGCAAAAAAGGAAAGGAAGACAGAAGTGTCGCATTTTTATTAGTAAATTAGATAGTCCACAACCCTTTCTGTTATGATAGAAAGTGACTGGAGCCAGCCAAGCTGTTAGGAGATTAAATGGAATTGAGATGCTATTTATGTTCCTCCGAGTGGAAAAATCTTGTTTTCTTGTAAGAATCACTCTTATGAGAACTGCACTGTAAAATAAATTTAGGTTTTTTTCACTTTAAGTGTCAATATGTTTGCTACATACTAATTGGGAAAATGCAGTGTAAGTTAAAATTGAATTATATTTATTTAAAATTGGAAGTAATTGGGCAAAATATTTAATATTTCAACATATATATAATTTTTAAAAGGTATTTTAGAAGTACATAATGCAATTTATCATCGTTAATGTTGCTGTTTCTGTTGAGGAAATAATTTCATGAATATAGGTGGAAGTCAATCACATATACACACACTTCATATATTTCACTAAAAATTTTTAAACCAGAATATAGTAGTTACAGGTGATGTCACAAAGTTGTTTTTTTTTTATTTACAAGCATTGTGTGGAGTACTTACTAAGTACGTAACTATATTAACGTATTTTTTATCATAAAGACTTAAAACTGAAGTACAGTTCAAATATTTTCAAAGGATCGTTTTTGAGGATGATACTTTCTCTTGCAGTTATGTATTAATTTGCAGTGTGGTAGGTGATCGTAACTGTTAAGCCAGCTATTATTGTGAATTAACAAGATTCTGTACTGTAACAAAATCTGTCAAAGCATGACTTCTGTCTTTATTATGTCAAAGGTCAGTAGATGCCTATTAATGAAAAAATCCAAGACGACAAATGAGAATGCATCTGGATTTCTAATCTCATGCTTTCGTATATTTATCTTTATTTCACTTACCTATTATGCAGTAAATGAGTTATGTTTCAACAGACTGTATCCTGTGTATGTCCTATGAATAACTAATTTCCTTGGGTGGAGTACCTATGTTCTTTTTTTCTCTTAGGGATCAGCAGTGACCTGTTCCCTTTTTGGTATACTTCAGTTATTTTATTTAAAGTAAACCTTATGTTTTAAGCAGCAGAGTGCTCTGAACTGAGAATTAGAAATATAATGCATTGTTTCCCAAATAAAAAATGACCAGTCACCCCCAATTTAATTTGTTTACACATTAAAAATTCTCCTTTTCCTTGAAAGTTGAATCTAAGAATTGAAGATATAAGCTTCTTACTTTCTTGAGAACAGAGCATTAATGACACACTTCTTCCCTGAGCAAGGCAGAGGTTTTGAACAGTGCTACAAGCAACAGTAGTGACATTTTAGGACTTAATCAGTTTGAATAATAATTTTGGTTATGGAGAGTTGAGTGTAAAATACGGCAAATAAGTAGAGACAGTTAATACAGAGTTCTGACTAAGCCACCAAGACTTCACAGCAAACGGGATCTCCAAAATATTTTTGTGTTCAGAATTTTCCAGCATTTACTCAAGGTAAGTTATTTTTTGTCAGTTGCATAGCAGAACAATTTGTTTTGTGATTAATAAAATATTTGATCATTAAATATTAAATCATTGTACAGTTCAGAGATTTATACCTAGGTCCCCATTTCTAGGGGGCTCTTAGTCACTTACTGCTGTTTCTTTGAATTGCCTTTCCAAAGTCAGGGACCTTACTTTTAAATATTATGGTCTAAGTTAAAGGTGCTAAAGCAGTTTCTCTGAATTCATCATCACTGTATGTTTACTAATGGTTTTCTATGTGTCATTCTTGACCTGTACTCCATCTAAGTTCCAGCTAAGAACTTTAAGTCTATGAAAATTGAAGCTGTGCTTTTATTGATCAGTCAGAGAGTATGAGGGCCTGTGCTTATGTTCTGGAATTGACTGTCTGTGTTGTTTAACTGTGTCGCACAGTACCAAAACCTTCCTGTGTGTAGTTCTGTAGTTAGTATGGGTCAAGAACATCTACCATTGGCAGCCCGCATGCTGGTTCAGAGTGAATGTGTCTCATTAGATATAAATTGTCTTCAGTCACAAAGCAGAGTCAGAGACGTGTTTAATTCTTAGTAGGGGTAAAGCTTAAGCGTCACAGAGATTTGTAAGCTCGAAGTTCTGGAAATTGCTCCTACATCTTTTTGATCAATTCAATTTGGTCATAGTCTGTTTTTAATAAAACACTATTATAGCAGCACATAATAAATAAAATTCTTAGAAAGTTTTAAGTACTAGTATTTGCATTTGGGGTTTGGTGTTTTTTTTTCTTTTTTTTGAACCACAAGAAGTTTGAAGCTATATTTTAATATCGTGCTGAACTGTGCTTTCTTCTTGCTTTTGATATCTAAAGCAAAAAGCTTTCATGTGGGATTTTTATCAGAAGCTGCATCTGATTAGCAATTGTGCTAATGCGAATTTCAGATTAGGGCTTGTCGTCTTTGACTTTGCTCTCTTGACTCACTCTCGTAGAAACTGACTGCAATGAAGAAATGCTTTATCTTCCTTGTGAGAATCAAGTCATCAAACTGCTAGCAGGCAAAATCTTGGTTGATTGAATAAGTCTCCTAGACTTTGTAAAAGAGTGTGTTGATCAAATGTGAAGGGTTCACAGAGCCATTTAACAGCAAACTACTTGCAGAGCTGTTCATTATTGTTTGAAGGAATCACTGCTGAAGTATAGTGGTCATATGCTTTGTATTTCATAAAGGCTTTTATAGCAATCCTCAATCCAAAGGTGAGCCTGACATTGTTGAGAAAAGATTTGTGAAACAGTGTGTGATAAACCATAGCTCAGATTTCAGTAACTTCAGTGGAATTCAGCTATCATTCATTTCTGACATAAAAGTGAGTAAGTCTTAAGCTTAATCCTGATGAAAAAATAGTTCATTAGCAATGGCACTAGATTATATCTGCCTCAGAAGTGAAGAACCAGTCATGGCTGAGAAATGTTGGGAAAAATCAGCTTGTTTTTTTTCTGATAAGTTCTTTAAAGTCCAGTATTTTCTATTTATTTAATTAGTACATATTTCAATATTAAATTATATGTAATGATTTAATTACTTATCAGTAATTGAATTATAGCTTAGGGTGACTCTTGAGCCTTTTGGGAGGTTAGAATCTGTGTAATGCTTAAGTTACTCTGCAGTCTTTGCCAAAGAGCTAGAAAAATATAAAACTTGCATTGCACTTAGATTGTGGAAAAACAAGCATGAGAAGTACTTTGGCTTTCCATCACCTTTACAATTTGTCTAAAAAGAAAGGATGTATCAGTGTGTACTAAGTCTTCTAAACTTCAGCATATATAGGATCCATATGGTTGCTTTTGTGCGTATTCATTCCCCATTGAACTTAGCTGAGGCATTGGACTCAAGTGATCTCTGAAACAAGAATGAAGTAAAACATGGATCTGAAAGTATTTGCACTCACATGAGGTAATGTTAATAGCTTCTCTAGTTGTATAATAGCAAAAACATATACTTTATGCATTCTTGAAAATAATTCTATACTGTTATAGCCTGAGAGACTTAGAACGTGTGGCTTTTCTGTTTATTAGCTTCTTTATAACATATTTGTGGCATATATATAATGCATAATTGTGGCATCTGAACATTTTATCAGCACACACTTATTTTAGTATTTCTATATAATTTACAATTAATATTGAAGCATATTACTCAGAAAATACAGTCTAACCGGCTAGGAGAAAGTATAACCAAATAGGATGAAGTTCATAAAACAGTATTTACACTCACAATTGATCCTAATTATCTCAGTTGATAAAAAGTCGCTGGTCAGGGAGATTTTCATAGAGTTTATTTTAATGAGATATGTTTACACTGTTAAAAAAATCAACCCTGCTGATAAAGCAAATAAAAAGTCGACAATGATAAAGCATAAAGAAAGTAAATTTGCTTCTTTATCTTGGGGTGAGATTAGAAGGAAAAAAGGTATGAATAAAATTAGATTAATCAGGTATTGTCAGTCCTTGACTGCCTGTCAATACTATAGAAAGAGAGATGACTTAAAATATCTTGCTTGTTTTCATTGTGTTTGAGATCTTGAGAAAATGTGATACTGTCATCTGCATGGAGTAATCTCTGCCTGATTGATCTCTTGCCTAATTTTTCTGTTCTTCTTTGATAATGGTTAAAGCACGGTTTTCTATCACTGTTAAACACTTCAGAGAAAACATGGAACTTTGCAGGAGAGAATTTCAGGTACCTAGATTATATCTGTTTTACCTCTCAACCTTGAACCCTCGATTTATTTGTAATCTTTGTGATAATTAGTAAAACTTGGACATAGCTGATGTAGGACAAATGTGATTCCTTGTATTGTAAATTAAATTTCTGAAGTTGATGATTTATGTTACCTGGTTGAATATACTTCATCATAATATGGTTATTCTTGCATATATATATATATATATATAAATAATCTCTCATAGGTTACCAACTTTAATACAACTTCTAAGAGAAGACATTCACAAGTTTTGTCAGTTATTTCTGTAGTTGTCATCATCCTTACACAGACAGTGATGTGTTTTGTTTTCTTTCCCCTTCCTACCATCTTCTTACAAAGAATAGTTTCTCTCTTTACCTGGAAGAAAGGTAGTTTCAGTTCCTGTTAGAATTCCTGTTCGCATGACTTCTAAGAACTTCCAAATTCTTACTATGTTATACTGCAAAACAAGCAGAAAAAAAATATGAGACAGACATCTATCTGTTTTGTGAGAAGCAATGGGATACAATTCCATTTAAGAGTATGTAAGCATTCAGCTATATGTCAAACATTTTGAAAGCGTTTTAGTTTATCAAAGGTTACGTTTATCAATCTGAAGGATTTATACAGGGATCTTCTAAAAGCCAGTGGTAATCTAGTATTAATAGCTGCAATATACTTGGCATTCAATTTCACCTAGTAATTTTTGCATTCACAGTTGTAGCTTTTTTTTGATCACAGAAACACAAAATCATTTAGGTTGGATCTTAAGATCGAGTCCAATTGTAAACCTAACACTGATAAGCCCGCCACTAAACTATGTCCCTAAGCACTACATCTACACATCTTTTAAGTAGCTCCAGGGATGGTGATTTAATCAGTTCCCTGACCAGCCTATTCTAGATTTTTATAATCCTTTCAGTGGAGTAGTATTACTCGTGATCATGTCAACTGTTGACTTCTCTTCCTTAACTCGGGATGAGCTTCTTAAATATAAAGCATAAGTTGTAGATTTAATTTAGTCTTGTTGCTGTTTTTTGAATCCTTTCTGACTATCTCACACTGTACTTTAAAAGATGGCACAGGATTTTAATACCAATTTCATTGGTCTCATATACAGGTGTATCAATTCTGACTTGTTATGGTCACAAGGACTCGGTTATCCTTTATAACTGCACTATTACAAAAGGAATGTTAGCTCTCTATGTATTAATATTCCTAGGTCCCTCAGTATCAGTTTAGTTCAAGATAATTGCATTACTTGTCTTATATTTCTCTAGCCCTGCATTTAACAGCTATATATTTTTATGTTGTGCAAGTGCATAATACTAAAAGATAGTCAACATAGTTATTGTATAGAATAAAATGTGTTTATCACAATATGTTTTCATTTTCTGTTTCTGTAACAGAATTTTCCTTTTTATGTCAGTTTTCTTGAAGGTTGTCAATACTTTCTCCTTAGTTGATGAATGTAAACCAGTTTGGTGTCGCTCTCGCAGTACAGGTGCATCAGGGTGGATGAATCTTTGTGTCTCTCACAGTTCCCACATTTCTTGAAAAGTCTTATTTTTTTGACACTTTCCGATGCTCAAATCATTTAATCTCTTTAATAATGGGGTGAATTTTCTTCTGGAGGTCTCTCTTTCCGTTTATTTACTGTAAAACAAGTATGTATGACCAATTCAGTTTAAAGTAACTTTATTGGACAGCTATATTAAACTAGGTGAGATGAAACTCATCCTGTCCAGCTGATTTTCATCAAGGATGGACATAATGAGAGTCGCTGGCACGGGTTGCCCAGGGAAGTTGTGTTTGCCCCCTCCCTGGAAGTGTTCAAGGCCTTGAGCAGCCTGGTCTGGTGGGAGGTGCCCCTGCCCATGGCAGGGAGCTTGGGACTGGATGAACTTTAAGGTCCCTTACAACACAAACCGTTGTATGATTCTATAATTTTTACATTTTTTGGTTACGACAGAGATAATTCAAATGATTGGAATTAAAGTTATTCTTCCTTGAAAACCTAAAAATCTAATTCTGTTCTGCTAGTACACCACACTTAAAGTGTCAAGATCCAGAGGTGTCAGAATGAGGAGAAATAAGTGAACAGCATTCTGCAATTGCTAGTTCATGTTGTGGAGCTGCAAGGGATATCACTCTCCTTGCTGGTGTTTGAGCTAGGAGACTGCTGTTTCTTTAAATAAAATACTTTTTCTTACAGTCTTCTTACTTTAAAATACTCAAAGGTAGAAGGAAAAAGTTGGAAGAAATCACATCATAGAGAGCAGAAGCTGGCAGAACAGCTTTACAATTTTAACATGTAACTTTAATCTTCAGGGGTTGAAAGTTGAGATATGGTTGCCACAGAGAGACCCACACAGTTTCTCTTACTCAGCATATGCGAAAAGATACTCAGATACCCGAGACAGAGGAGATACATCAGGTTCTGTAGCATGGGAATCTGTTGTAGCAATAGAGAGAGACAGTGGCATTTTAGAAGCCTTTAATAGTATCTTGCCTAGCCACTCTTGAGGCTTCAGAAAGGTATGAGTTTTACAGCCACTGTGTCTCATGTTGAATTCAGTCCTAAAAAAACTTGGATTGTTGCTCAGTACTATAGAGAACTAGAGGTCCATTTTCTGTTTCTCAGGGCAGAATCAAATCCAAGTTAAAGAAAAGAGACCCAGACATTGGCATATAAGTATGTAGTGCAGCAGATTTCCTTTGCCGGTGCTGTAGTTATGCCTGTTGTATCAGACTTTCCAGCCACAGTAAGACTACTTAATTGGTGAACTTCTGTTAAGGATCTTAGTGATGCATTTTATAGATTACTTATAGATAGGCAATAAAAGCATCCATTGATTATGTTTGCAAGGTGATATCGACAAAATTCAGAATAAAAATTACTCTTACTGTTTCCTACTATCCTTGACAGATTCGATAGGTCGTTCTAAGCCTATCCTTCTGTGAGGTTTCTGGAACTCAGTTTTTCAAAACCACATTTTATTCACAAAGCTTTCTGCCAGGTTTTTAATTTGTTTGCTACCATGGACAGAAATTTCTTTGCCAGTCAAGGCAGTTGTACAGAAAAATGTCATTGACCAGAAAAATACACTTTCAAATCTGTAAGTCTCCAAATAGTTAGTTGGGATCTGGACCGGATGCAGTCACTGATGTCAAAGATCCATAAGTACTTTCTGCTCTTGAAACAGGCCAGACACCTCATTAATTACTGTGTGCTATTTATCCTTATAGTTTGAAGAATGCTTTGCTTTATTTATTAGAGGATTTAAGTGTGTATCTTGGAAGTATAATGATCTTAATAGCTTAATAAAAGTAAACACTTCTCATGAAATTACTCAGTGTATTATTCCCTATTAAAAACATTAAATATTCTCTATTCAGAATCTGGTATTGTATGTGATGTAAATCATCATTTCTTTTATAATCTGTGGAAAGATTTTGCCTTATAGTGCAAAGAGGGAAAATACAAACAACATGGTGGCAGTATGCAACAGCTGTCATATTTACCTGTTGTTTGAGTGACATTTGTCTCACTGTATTTCGTCAATCAGACTGATGAGGTGTTGACTGCAATGGCAGTGTGCCACATCCAGATTTTAAAAAACAAAGTACTGATTTTTTAATTTTACAAAATTTTCGGAGCAGGTAATTTCAGGAGAGATATTTGCAGGTTCTGTGCTTTCACTTCCATATTGGTAATGTTTTATCTGACACCAGTGATGTTTTATCATTTATAATGATATTGAAGTTTTCTAAAGGTTTCTTACATTCTGTGTACATATTAGATTGCACCTTTACCTAAAATCTTCATATGAATTTTTCTGAGATTCATAACTTTTATTATTCCTGTAATATTCCTTGTATCATTTCACAGTTTCCTTAGCTGGTAGCAACCAAAGATTACAGGCACTTAATGCTGATATGACCTACAGTAAAGTTCACATAGATGAGAAAATGCTGACAACTAACCTAGTTGCAAAAATGATTCCCGAATTTTCTCTGAAACATTTCATTCTGTGTTATTTCTGAAGCTACACTTTTAATATCCTGGTAATTTCTAGATTTTTTTTTATGATGGAAAGTCAAAGGATCCACACCTTTCAATAGTTCATACTCTGTTTTTTTAGCTAAAGGTTTATATTTTGATGGTGAGGTCATCAAAGCAAAAATTATGGTGTAACTTAGTTTACTTGGTCCTGAGCATCTTCCCTCAAGCAGATTTGTCCTCCAAGAACTCAAGCATTACACTCTGAACTCTACGGAGATTTGAGTTAAAAGTGTAAAAAAATTGCTAAAGTAATCCAAAATTCACAGTTCAGGTTGCTACAACCTCGTTTTAATATCTTAATGGGTACTGTGCAGCAATAGCCTATAGTTAACTTACCTCTTCTGAATATATCTTTAAGAAAGTAAAATTATTACCTCTTGTATAACAGTGTGGCTCCTCTGTTCATGTTTTCACAGTACCAAGGCTTTGAATAATGAAATAAATATGGGCACTCGTAAGTAGTTTGTTTTTTATACATTTGCACAGGTGTGTGAGGTTATTATGAAGAGACAGTAGTATTCTGAAAACTGTGATCACATTATTTAGAATTTACATGAGAAGGTAAATAGTGATTTGCCAGGACAGTGACTCCCTATAGGTGTAATTAGTGTTGAGATCACAGTAAATCAATTGCTGTCAGTTACTGGCAAATATAATTGCTCTCAGCTGGAAGCTCAGGGAAAACTTTTACTGTATTTACATGCTCATGTCTTGGAGTTACATGTCATTAACAAGAAACATTAAACACTCTGTCTTCACCCAGTAGCTATTTAAGCAGACATAATGACAGCAAAGCTTTGTCTTAGAACCTGGCTCATACAGTCCTTTAGAAAAAAAAATGAGTTAAGAATCTTGTATACAGGGAAGGTAACTAAGAATACTTCTTACTTGCAAGAATTATTCAACAAAGTTATTTTTTAATGCATGATGGTGGTCTTCTTATTTGAGTCATAAACTGACATTTTTCAGTGCTATATGAAAGTAAACAAACACAAGGATTTAGCTTGTAAGAGATGAAAGTTTTCAAATTAATTGAAAATCAAATAATTAAGGGAGTTCATGCTGTTTCATGTCACTCTTATCTGGCCACAATTTCTTCTTGACTCAAACTTTGAGATTTTTCAGTGCTGAGTACAGGAAAATAGTGACAGCTTTGATTTTGAAGGAATTTGTTGTACAAAAATTTGGAAAGTTCTTTGATCCACTTAAAAATCAATCCTAAGACAGTCAGGAGCACTCAAATATTAGTGCTCTCATTTCCTTTCCTTGTGCTTTTTCTTTATTGTACCAGATGGTCTCTGAATTTTGTGAGGTGGAAGTTTTAGGAAATTAAAATAAAACAAAAGCTGTGTGTATAGCAGATGACTAAAATGACAGAAGAAACACCCTAGGAACCTCATTTTATTTTTCTTCTCATTCCTTTATTCATTGTATTTGTGGGAGGAAAAAAAGAGAGAAACAAGAAAGGTTACAACCAGAAGTAGCAAAATACTACAGATTTGAAAGATGTAGAAATAATCCTTGTGGTGGAAACATACAATTAAAATTGCTTCAAATCTTTTTAATTTTTGTGATCATCAACGTTTTCAGTGGCTGTACAAATAGTTAATCTTAGTAGGGCCACTGTGCATCTATGATTTTAAGTTAGGCTGAATCTTCAGAATTTCCTTGATGTTAGAGGTAGCACACGTGTTGGTCTGGATATGACTTTCTTATTAGGCTTTGATTTATGAATATGAACATCTCAAGCATGAATTAAAATCTTGTTCAATTAAAAATAATAATTTATTAAAATATGGCATTTTTTATTAGTTTAAGTGATTATCTTGGGATAGTATTGGTTTGTTATGGAGTTTCTTATCTTCATTGTAAACATGTTGTATTGCAAAACTTTGAGAAGAATCAAATTTTCTAAGATCTTGCCCTAAACTTTTTGAGATTATTTTGGGTTCAGTTGATTCTGATTTATGGAAGGTGTTCTATTTGCTTTTTAAGAAACTAAAGAGGAAAAAAAAGGTTATAACTATTTTGACCTTTTTTTACTGTCAGTCCATATAAGCCCAGATTTGTTAAGCATCTTTCCTTCCTTAGTTATATTACAAAATAAAAAATGATGGTAAAATATCTGATTGCTTTGTATCAGGTAAGGGTGAACTTCCTGGAACACGATTGCACATTGCTTCTGTCCTGAGAGCAGTTGAGTATACCAGCTTGGGGACTCTTCCAGAATGTAAGGAAGGCCAAGCTGAGGAGGAGATACTTCGGAAGCATTGAGTATAGAGAGAGGTTAGAAAGCAAGAAGATGTATTTGGCCAGACTGGAAAAAATGACGGGAAGAAAGACTTTTCTTGAAGAACTATTGTGGAAGCAGACCTTTCTTACTAACAACTTTTTCTGCTGTTCTGTCTCACTGAGAAGTTAATCTGTTTTATTAAGTACCATATTGTAGTAAAAGAGATATTCAGATTCAAAATGTTTTGGTGTCTTTGGAACATTTGCTTTATGGAAAAAGTACTGTAGACTTGTCTTAAAACCCTCACTAACTGTGGGTCATCTCACTTTCCTAGAAGTCAGATGTAATCTATTTACTGGCATACTGGGCTCTGGTTTATCCCATATAAGTTCACCTGCTGCACTGAAAAACAAAAAATCCTCATCAAATAAAGGGGCCCACACCATGTTGCAAAATTGGCTGCTGATACTGTGTTGTCCCCACTAAATTTTCATCACTATCAGTTATGCACTGTGGTATATATTCAATACTAAATTTGACAGTGCAATAAAACCAGTATCTTGTTTTGTCTAGATTTGTAACCTTTATAGTTTTATGTTTCCTGGCTTCCCTGTTTTCAATTTCAGTTCTCGCTGTTTGTCTTTTGATATTTTTCTGTGTCACTCTCGGAGAAGCCAATAGTTAATCAGGCTCCCTTACACGTTGCCCAGGGAGGCGGCTGAGTCACCATCCCTGGAGGTGTTTAAAAGATGGGTAGACTGGGTAGACAATTTTATCAGGGATATGGTTTAGGAATGGACAGGTATGCTTGGACTCAATGATCTCAAAGGTCTTTTCCAACCAGGCATTCTATTTTTCTATGATATGTAGCTTTGAGAAGCTATTGGGTGCACTCCGGCCTGTGTCTCCAGGGCTTTTACAGGTATGATATGTTTTTATAAAATGTAGTAAATTCAGATGTTCAAATCTTGATCTTCTTTATACAGTCCGGATACATGTCTTTTAGATATGCTAGAAAAGGACCTGGTATTTGGCTCCTGTTCTTTTTCTTGCTAACACTGAGTTGTTCAACTGTTGATACTCATTCCTTGGATAATAAAATGAACCTGAATCCCTTCAACACCTATAACGTACACTTATAGCACACAGCTTAAAGTTCTAATTAATAAAGTAACCTTGTAGAAGAGAAAAAAGTGTTACCAAAAATAAAGTCTAGGATACATTTTGTCTGATTTAAGATGCTAAGCTAGGCATTATCTCACTTGAACTTTAGATTACTGGGCCTTGGATGTGGGAATTATCTAGTCTACTGTGCAAAACTATGTGTTTCCTATACAGTTAGTGAAGACAGTGACTTAGGTTCTTTCTTTGGCTGAAAATGCCACATCCATTTGAGTGCTAAGAGTTTGGATGCCTGACTACCTGAACACATGCTGAAGTGCCATTCTAGGCAGGAGAAGAGTGCAAATCTCTCAGAAATAAGCAAATGCAGAGGATTGCAATTCAGTGAGAGGGATGTACTGTGTCCTGGAATATTTCTAGTAACTCTAGAAACCTAAATTGGATTTACATAAAATGATTCCCATATCCAATTTCTATCACTAAATCAAAGAAAAATTTTCATTTAAAAAATTGATTAATTAATATATGGTAGGCTTTTTGCTTTATTTGAGGATTGGTCAGTTGACTAATGTCAGCAAAGTTAGTGTTCATGGTCATCCTTTTTGTAAGCAACAACTTTTTGGTTTCCAAAAATGACAATACTATGGGAAACAGCATCGCTCATACTCAGTTTGTCTTCCATCCTCCTTTCTAGTTTTCCAAATACTGAAAGTGCATCTAGAAGCAAACAATAAATTTTATTACCAAGAGAACTGATGGAAAAATGTCTTAAAATAAGAACAAGATACAATTTTCTTTTTTGTTACTCAGATTGATCTACAATTATCTATGGCAATTGTCGCTCTACATAGTTGCTTGGCTCACACAGCTGTAACAATAACTTTGTTTACAGAGCCAGAACTTCGATTCCTTGTACCTTGCCTAAAGCTAAATTTAAGAAAGAAAAGCTGAACTTAAATTATGAGGATTTATGTAAAGAATTTCACTACCTTGCAGACTTTCAGATATATACTTCTGAAAGGTTTTGAGGGTAATTCTTGCTATATTTAATAATACTATACAGTTTTTATTTTTCAGTATGCAACATGTGCTTACACAGTGTATATCTTTTTAAGTTACAAAAAGTATACTTCAGAAGTCTGTGATGGCAAAAGGCTTTCAGTTTGCTGCATTATAGAAAAAAATGAGTTAGCATTACAAATGCTGTTCTCTCAGGGTCTGGTACAAGCTTATAGGTTTACTTGTCAGTGATTAATATCCATAATATTTTTATATTACTTTTTTGCTGACCTCAAGCCCCAATAAAGCTGGAGGACATCAGTAATGCCACTGGAAGACATTAATACAAGTTTCCTTAATCTGGAAACTGAAAGCATCTGCTTGATTTCTGTAGCATGTTGTGTATGTGTTCAACATCAAGGCAGCTTTCAAAGAATCAGCTGAATTTGCTCCCAGCAGTGGGTTTTGCTTCTGCCAGTGGGAAATTATTTCAGAAGGATTTGGATGGTCCAGGAATAATTGGTTTAATAAGAAAAAATACGTGAAAAGTTGAAAAAGTCAAGTACTTTTCCTCTGCATTCATGCATCACTTCTTACATCAACTGTTTGTTAATAGGCAAGTGTTATACCTTTTTTTGTCCTACTTATTTCCTGCTAACTTAATGGCAGCAATAAAGAAGAAAATAAAATGGATTACTCCGTAGCTGGCTTTCTCAGTTATTACAATATCATAATTTTAATAATAATTTTACTGGTGCACGTTCTATAGTATTTTCATGGTCATTAATTTCACAATAAGGAAGACATTCACTTTCTAGTTTCTGCAAATGAAAAATACATAATTATTTACATTTCTACTAAATATTAGTCTTAAAAATTGTTTTCAAAACTGACAAATAAACAGATTATAATAAAACTATAATGTCCTAGAATAAAGTCTTGAAAATGCAATGTGCTGGTGAATCAGAGAGATATCACAGGCAGAGAGGTATTGGAGAGGTATTATTACAGATGATAAGGAGTGTAGAAGCAGCTTTATAAAATGGGGAGAAATTTCTGCTTTTCTTGTATAAAAACATTTGTCTTGTAACAGCTCTGTAGATCTGGAGACACTCTTGAGCTTACCCACAACTGTGGAATCTGATACCACTGCCTTCCAAACAGCATCTTCTCTGTTTGCAGAATCACCCATGCAGTACAAATGTGTACTTAGTTGAAGAACAGTTTTACTGAGTTCAGTAATTCAATATATTCTATATTAGAATACACAGATGTGTACGTATGTGCACATATATGTATTTTGTGCTCCTCAAATTCTCTTTTAATGACACAATACTTTGAAATACAAAATCCTTTTTGAATCCAGGTTGAGAAGTATTTTCACTGTAATGTCAGTTATACTGAATAATGAGTTCATTTCTGCATCTATATTTTTGTGAATTTGCAAAATTCTTCAGAAAATTATTCTCTCCTCTGTGGATACCAAATCTTGTGACCTATTTGTGGAATGTAGAAGAAGTGTCTTGCCTTGTGGGAGGTTAATAGCTTTTTACAGTCATAAATGAATAAGGTGCTTACATAGACATATTTATGTAGATATTTACGTCTGGCTTTTGCTATTAATTGAACCTTCCATTTAAAAGTTAGTATTTTGTGAGTGAAAACAGTGGAAAGGTTTTGTTTCAAAAGCCGATTCCTGGAACTGTTACTGTCAATGGACTCTATACATGCCACTGCTGCAGTAGTGTGCAACGTCTGTCTTCTGGGGTCACTTTAAGTGTAATTTTTGGTGTATGAGGCAGGCACTACAGTTTTTAGATGGTGTAACAGTGATTCCATGTCATGTCACTTGCTTTATCTGTCTTTTTGTGAAAAATAAGTATTTTGTTAATATGTAAAACACACGGAAATTCAACTTTTGAAAAAAAAAAAAATAGGAAACAAGCTATTTCAATAAGAATGTGCATGTGTATCCCTAGTACTACACGTACCTGTCACTCCCTCATATGCATTACTGTATTTTGGCCAACTTGTATGGGCCTGTTGTCTGTTTCCATTGACCTGGAATGTCATAAGAGGAGCTCAAAGCTTAACAAGGCCTGTTAATTTTGGTTGCTGTGTACTAGCTTCACAGTAGTTCACATAAGAAAATCAGGTGGCCCCAAACCGTATAAAAACAAAGAAGAGTGAATCTTGCTTCCCTTTCAGAGCTGTTGTCAGATGCAGTTTCTGCTCGGTGCTCTACCATTGTCTGTAAGCAACTGCTGTAACGGATGGGTTGAAATGGAATATACTCTGAAGGCAAATTAACTTTTGAAGCTAACTTTCTGGGCTGATAATTGACCTTTGTGTAAGAGACTCTTCTTCGTTGACTTATCGTTATCTTATGTGAAAACACAAAGTGACAGGAACTTTTGTTTAAGGAAAGTTGATTCTACTAGGAAATTAAATAAAATGACAGGATAACTTAAAATATGAGTAATGTAATTGATAAAGCATCTAAGAATGCATGAATAGCAAAATGATGACTAGGGAAAACTTATACCCACTGCTGAATGGACAATGGTCCTGGTGACACATGGAATATATTGAGGCATTCAATTCCTTTTTCTTCTCAGTCTTTGCTAGTAAGACTAGCGTTCAGAAATCCACGTACCCAGAGACAAGTGGGAAAGTCTGGAGCTAGGCAGACTTACCCTTGGTAGAAGAGCAAATCAGATTAGAGAATACTTAAACAAAGTGGACATAGATAATTCCACGGGCCGTGATGAGATGCATCTGTGCCTGCTGAAACACTCTTGATTAGCTGAATGATCATAGTGATTGGGAAAAGTGCCTGAGTAAAAGAGGAAAGCAAATAACACTATTATCCTCGAAAAGGGTAAGAAGCACTATGCAGAGAGCTACAGGCTGATCACCTTGACCACCATCCCTGCATTTCCAGGCACATTAAGGACAAGAAGGGAGTAGTCAGCATGGATTCACCGAGGAGGAGTTATGCTTGACCGATCAGATAATGCTGTATGATTAAGTGGCTGGCTTTTTCAGATGAGGGAAGAGCAGTGAGTATTGTCTACCTGGATTTCAGATAGGCCTTTGACACTGTGAACCATAAGATGCTGGTAAGTATGGGATAGATGAGCAGATAGTGAGGTGGGTTGAAAACTGGTTGACCAGCTGAGCCCAGAGAGTGGTGATCAGTGGCATGAAGTCTACCTGGAGGCCATTAACTATCAGTGTACTCCCGGGATCAATACTGGGTCCAGTTCTGCTCAACATCTTCATTAATGATCAGGATTATGGTGCAGAGTTTACCCTAACCAATTTTGCTGATGATACAAAACTGGGAGGAGTGTCTGATATGTGAGAAAGACTTCTATCCAGAGGGACCTGGACAAGCTGAAGAAATAGACTGGTGGGAACCTCTTGAAGTTCAACAGAGACAAATTCGAAGTCCTGCACCTGAGGAAGAGTTATCCCATGTATCCATACATGCTGGCGGCAACCATATTGAAATCAGCTTTGCAGAAAAGGACTTGGGGGTCCTGGTGGACACCAAGTTGGACATGAACCAACAATGAGCCCTTGTGGCAAAGACCACCAGCAGCCTCTTGGGCTGCATTATGAGGAGTGTTGCTGACAGGTTGAGGGAGGTAATTCCTCCTCTCCACTCAGCACTGGTGAAGCCATACCTGGAGTACTGTGTACAGTTTTGGGCTTTTCAGTTCAGGACAGATACATGGACATACTGAAGAGACTCCAGCAAAGGCCCACAAACATGATTAAGGGACTGGAGCATCTTACGTGTGAGGAATGGTTGAGAGAGCCAGGACTGTTCAGCTTGGAGAGGAAAAGACTCAAGGGTGATCTTATCAATGTATGCAAATACCTGAAGGGAAGGTATGAAGAGGAGGGAGCCAAGCTCTTTTCATTGGTGCTCAGTGACAGGATAAGAGACAAAAGGCACAATCTGAAACAGAAGAGGTTCCCTCTGAACATCAGGAAACACTTTTTTACTGTGAGAGTGACCGAGCAGTGGATTAACTTGCCCTTGGAGAGATATGAAAACCATCTGGACATGGTCCTGGGTAACTGTCTTGAGGCAACTTTGGACCAGATGACTGCCAGACATACCTTGCAACCTCAACTGTTCTGTGATTCTGTGATAGAAAACTTACTTTTTAAGTAAGTGTCCCACCATTACTGTCTGTTTCTCTGGCCTGAGGCAGACACATGAATTCTTCCAATTCCAACCTGAGAAAGCTGGAAGTTAGATGAGGTCAAGAGTATAAACTATGTACGTTTATTTTCTTTATAAGTTTCCTGTCCCTGGTCTGGCTTAGATAGTATTTTTAATCTTTATTTTTATTTATTTTTAAATTTTTTTTCATCTGACTTTTTTAGCACCAGGTATGCAAATAACATAAGTCCTAGTATATGTAGGTGAGGAGCTGTTTTCAGTGTAGATGCACAATTTTGTTTGGAAAGGCAAGTCCAAAGTTCTGTTCCTAGGAATACTTTTGTTTTCAGAGTATATGCATTCAAAGAGCAAAATGCAAACCCAGATCTATCCTATCCAAACTGAATACTCCATATATAAAATTTTGGAGCAGAAGAGGTGGTTTATATTGCAAAAAGTTTACTGAGAGAAATAATATTGCTGTTATGCAAAAGATATCTATACCATTCTTTCCTTAACCTTGCATAATGGGGGAGAACAAATTTCATTCTGTAAGAATGAAGGTGTCTTACGTTTCCTATTTATTCCTGATGGCCTTAGCAGGTGAAGTATCAATTCGTGTGACTTCTTGGCAGTAAACGGAGGGAAGGAATTCAAAAGAAAAGGAGGGGGTCAGCGGTGGCACTTCTGCAATGCAAGTAGCGATTATTAGTTTCCTGGAAAGACTATGGGAAAGGGACTGACCCACATAGTGTTGGGTACATCTGGAAAAATATATTTCCACAACATAAGATACCACTGGTGTAGTGTTTCTCAATTTTGGTAGGAATTTTGGTGGAATGAATCCTGAAGAATCACATATCACAGGTTGTAATATGTATGTTTTGGAAATTTCTGCTTAATGTATTGCAGAAGGAGAAGGTGGGCATTTAAAATACTGTAAAACCCAGTAAGTTGTACACCAGTTAAAAAGTACAAGAACTTTGGAATTTCCATTTATTTTTCTCCTAGCTCTTTTAGTAACATCTGGATCATGATTTTTTCATGAAGATATCTAATATGATAGCTAATCATCTTGGCAACAAGCAAAATAGTAAATTTAATTTCTGATTTAATGAAGTAAATGGAGATGAGCTACATTTGCTGCTAGTTTGGAGAATTTGTGTGTCTTCTTTTTAGTTGTTTCTTTATATTGAATAATTGTAACAACAACAACAAAAAACTCAAAAAGAGTCCACCAGTGATACTGTGGATTTCTGACTATACCTTGGATATTTTTAGGCTCGGTCCTGTAGATGTCTGAACTACGAAAGGTGACAGCCTCTCAGTGTAAGTTGCCTCTCCTGGTGTAGATCTGCAGATTCTGACAGTTAAAACTCTTCAAAGCAGCATATCTTCTCCATTATGATAGCTAAACAACCAACATTTCCATATAACTTTGGAAATATTTAGAATATCTTGTAAAGTAAAAATGACATAGTACTTAGGGTTTGCAGAGATTATGGCATTTAACCGTGTGCTTAAATCCATTCTGAGGCAGCAATATACAGAAATGTAATTTTAAATGCTCAGTTGAGTTGGAACCTTAATCTTGCCAATTCAATGACCTTAGCAGACTAATATAAGAGCTAATGCAAACAAGACAGTAAAACTAATGCACCTCAACAGCATTACAGGAGCTTTCCAGGTGCAGGTTGGAGGTTGACAGTCTTTAGTGTGTGATTCTGCTCTCCTAACATTGAAAACAGGGTTAAAGAGTTTACTTTGTCTGGGATCTCTCAGTTATTTCTAAATGAAACTGTTCAAGAGAAAAAATGTAAGAAGAACAAATTTTTACCTATTGTTGGTCAAATGGGTGAACTTTTAACACCAGCTAGGGTCCAGCTTGGCGGTACTTAAAGGGATGCTACAAAGAGGACAGAGGCTCTCTCTTCTCAAGGAGCCACATGAAGAAGACAAGGGGTCAGTGGCTTCAAGTTGCACTGGAAGAGGTTTCATCTCAATATAGGAAAGAGGTTTTTTCAGTAAGAACAATCAATCACTGAAAGAACTTCTCCGGGGACATGATGGGAGTCCCCATCTCTGAGGGTTTTCAAGATTCAATTGGATATGATGCAAGATAATCTTATTGGGGCTCCCTTTCGCACAAAAAGATTGAATCAAATGATCTTCCAAGGTCCCTTTCAACGTGGGGTTTCTATGATGGTGTGTCTTATCCAATTCTTCTATTTGTTTTCTGTTGTATTTTACTTCATCCAAGTCACCGTCTTAGGCACAGTGAATCAAATTAGAAATCAAACAATGCATGATATTTTTACAATTATCTCAAGTATATACACTTCCTTTCAAGATTTCCATTATGATAAATAGTAGGGCATCAAAGATTTCTTTCCTGAGGCTGAAGTGAAGAAAAGAATGCCTGCTCCACACACCTTTCCTGCTTTTTTCTTTTCTAAAGCATTGGCTATTTAAAGGAACTGAAACTAGCATCATTAAAGATTGTTGAGGAAAACCTTGACTTTATATTTGCAGGTTTTAATTTTTAATTCTAAGATGAAGTTGGCCTTCCTTATTTAGTTTATGGCAATGTAAGGTGCATAACATGAACTTTCACAGCGCTTAAACGAGGTAAAGTAGATAATGATGTTTTAAAAATGTATTGTTAGATGCTATTTTCCATGGGTTTGTTGTTGATATTTTTGAAATATCTGGAGGTTCAGATACTGGTCATAATGTGTATTTACCTGAATTACAAACATTATTTTGCATATATGTATGATTTGATTAAATTAATTTATGCTATAAAGATAAATCTATATTTTCCCTACCTCTTCCAGCAAACCATAAGCAGGTAAAATATACTTTGTGTATATTATAAATTTTGTCTTAAATGACTTTTGTTTACTAAATTATTTTTTATCTTTTTCATGACCAATCTTTAACATAATAGACAATTAACTAGAAATGGAAATGCAAAATTCAAAATTTTATACTATTGCCAAAAAAAAAAAAAAAAGAGAAAGAACTAGCTTTCATTCAAGTCTGAGCCGAACTGTGATGATAATCTGAAAAATACTTTTGTGTCAAGTAGTCAGAAAAGAAATCATGAAGTTTAGAGGCAGACATCAGTTCCTGTATGTAGAGTGCTCGGGCATTTTACATGAATCTTTGGATAGAAAGTAAACCAGAGTTTAGTGCTCTTGTGATAAAGCCAAAATCAATTTTCCTTTCTCTTGCTCTCCTTTGGCGCAATGATCCTTGAATTTCTGCCTTTGTCTCCAATGTCTAAAGGAAGGTTGAAGAATCATCTGAATCAACATAAAGTTTGTTAGGACTGCTAGAAATTGTTGGGTTTGTAGGTTCAACCAGTAGTGAAGCTGAGCATGTATTGCAGGAACACACATATGGCAGAGGACACCAACACAGTTCGTCACCCAGGCTGCCCCAGTTGGTCACTGGTGCAGCACACTCATGACACTCTCCAGGTTCACAAGCACACACATAGTCACGGATACCCTGAGTACTGGCCTGGCCCCTCTATCTGCCTAGTCCCTCTGCCTGGATCCCGGCCTCTCTTATCCACCCAAAGGGTTCCTGACTCAATAGCTGTTCCAGCGGGGTGCTCACTGCAAGCATGCAGCACTCACACACTCATCTCACAGGCACTTCACACTCACAAGTCGCTCCAGATACCAGCATGGACCTTCTGACCATCTGAAAACACAGCCTGGACACGAGGCCACTCCACACTCACTGGAGAGCTCAGATTGAAGTTTGCCAGAAAATACACACGCGCAGCCCAGACACAGCTGGTTTGGGGAGACTCACATAGCTCCACAGCAGCCAGCATCAGGCATGTGTGCTGCGACACATGGTTCCACTCCAGCCACCAGCTGTGAGCCCCTCACTTGCCTCACTCACCCCAGTACCCTGAGAATCTGGTCTTTGGCACACACACCATTTGCAGTGGCTGGAGTATAAAACCCTATCATCTCCTATGGTTGATGGTGAGCCCCCACTGGTTCCAGTAGTTGACACCATAAGTCAGTGCCACCCACATCCCCAGACTGACTCAAGTAGCCAGTCACAAATTTAATTTGCACCTGCAGCTGAAACAGAGTCCTTGCAGCACGCACATGCATGCACAGGTACACACATGATAGTGTGAGATTGCACAGAAAGAGGGTTAAGAAAAGAATTAATAAGAAGACTAGACAGACTGCGGTGATCAGGCACAAACCTTGGCTAGAGAAGCATACTGACTAGCTCTAATTAAATTGCAACCGGCCCCTTCCATACCCCTTTCTGCCTATCTCTATGTTTTTACCTTCTCACCTTTCCCCTGCACACTGCCTCATCAGTTGGCACAGTCCCACCAAAGTACTCCAACTTGCAGGACCCTCAGGTTTGCATCCTCATCTGTTACAAAGTGCCAGTTTGCCTGCAGATTCTTGATAGTCCATCAATTATTGTGACTGATGAGGTTTGTTTCTTGTTATCGTGTGTTAACACTAATTGGCAAGTTTTTATTTCTCTGTGTGTTTGTCTCCCTCCCTTCCTTATCCTCTCAACTGAAAAAAGTAAGCATTGTCACACTCCACATACCTTTTTCAGGATGCCATTGACCAGGTTTGTTCTTATCATGACCACCCTTATCATTTGGTCAGGTCTTTATGGCTTCTTCGACCAGATACGCGATCATTTGTGCTTTGGAGAATTTGTGCTCAAACTTTATCATGTTGAATATCTAAATTACAGTTGTCTTGCTTTCTAGGAAAATGGTCTGAAAACTTGACCATTAAAGCAAAATTATGTCTAACTTTGTACAAGATGTACGTAGTTGTGGTGAAGACTGTGAATAACACCAGTTCTTTCAGGCGTTTCGGTAGGAGGAGGATGTGTTTTGATTTGACATTAGTTAACTTCAGAATGTAACAGGGAAACAGCCAACTGTTTTGTTGGTTGAGGATGTTTCTGACCTAGGATATGTGAATATCAAATGATAGCTATCCAGAAAATTGTCAGGACAACCAAGAAAGTGTGTAAAGGAGTGTCTGAACCTGTAAGATTAGGCAACGCTGGAAAATAAATGGAAAGGTTCCTTATGACAAACATAGCTATTGGATCGCATCAAAGTATGTATTTCTTTGAGACTCCTGTGCTTCTGGTGCTGTGCAGTCACGTAAAAAGGAAAGTACTTTTGTGTAACGCCCAGGGGTAGCAGGAAAATTCACATCATTGTGATTAGCTGTGAGAATTTCCAGTAAGAGTTTGTGAATATGTCGTTTGAAAAAAGTCTTACTTTGAATCATAAAATGTTCACAGTGTAAGTAGAACACAAGCAGTAAAATTGCTTCCCACAGGGCATCAATGGCAGATTAAAGAAAAAAGACAAGATTTTTTTTTTTTAATTTGAATCTAGTGTCCATTACTTATATTTCATTACATATGTGGTAGCATGGTTATTCCATTCAGCATCTCATATTCTTAAACAATTATGCAATTTAGTATGAAATGCAGTAGGGTTTCCCCTTAGCAATACTGAGTCATTTACTTTTTTGAGAAGTTGTTGCATGCATATTAAAACCTGATGTTTTAATAGCTGCATAGTTTGGTGGTTTGCATGTCTTTGTGGTAGGATTTTTACTAATCTTTCCTGTCGAAGCTTGGATTATACCTGTCATGCTTCATGTAGATCAGCAAAGACATTCTTGTAATATTGCAGAATCCCTAAGAATTTCTTTGCATCGTTTGAACTACGTTGGGCTGGTTTTTTTTAGTTCTTTTGTTTTTCAGATTTTCTGTTGAGCTTGGAATTCCTTGAGTAAGCAGACTTTTGTCTAACACCCAGGGGTAGTAGGAAAATTCACATCATTGTGATTAACTGAATTTCCAGTAAGAGTTTGTGAATATGCCATTAGAAAGAAGTCTTATTTGAAAATGTTGATGTTAGTAACATGTAAAAGCAAGCTTATTATCAAGTTGTCCTTTACATCTCAATACAGCATTCATTGGTGTTTAGCTGCAGGGGAACCTGTAGGTCTACCCAGTTCTGTCTCCTGCAAGACAGCAGATGTTCACCTTCTGAATCTGCAAAGATGTGGAAATTTAGAATATTTATGGTGAATACGAAAATACGTAGAACAAAAGATTCTTAAACCAGGTATAAATAGCGAGACCATAAGCTAGACTGTAATGTGGCTGACTGCTCTAGACCATTGTAGACTATTTGTATTTGACAAATGAGGCATATACTATGACCAAGAAAAAAATTAGCTGTTAGCTGCTTTTGGGTATTACTTTTAGTATGTAAGAGAATTGCTGAAGGTAAAATTTTATGGAGTTTTCCTTATAAATATATGAAGGAGGAATAGAATCACTTTTTAGTTGCTGGTAGCATTTTGTGTGTTTGTGTTACAAAACATTGTCTCTTTTTTGCTGTTAACTTATCATTAGCCATGAAATACCAGTAAGCTAGTATTGGAACTGAAATTAAAGTATATATGTGAATGAGTCCCCAAAAATACTAAAAGTGATAAATAATGTCCAGACTGTCATAGAGAGTCAAAATTACATTGAGCCCTGTACCTTGTCTCTGTTCCTATGAGCTAGGGAAAAGAATACGAGAAACAAAATTATTTGCCAGTCGTTCCTCTAGTGTAGCCTCATGCTTTCTGGCAACTGAGCCAAAGGCAGCATCCAAAGATTTCCACTGGTGGATATGTTTTCCCTGAATTGTCTAACTACTTTTGGAACTCATTTGTTCTCTTGGTCTTCACAGCATCCTGTAAGAATGAGATATAATTTTAGACTGTATGAAACCTACTTGCTTCTCTTTTTTTAATTATGCTCATGGGGCATCTCAAGCCTCATGATTTTATACAACTTTTTTCATTCCCACCCTCCTCTCATTTCTCTTTTCCAGAGATCTGGTCTGTTTTATCACTGTACAGGAGCTAGTCCATGCTTGCTCATTATTGCCCTCCTCTCTACTGTATTTTCCAGACCTAGCATTTATTTCTGGATATGCGATGATCAGCATTCATTAATTGCAATACTTCATGCACTAATCATTTAAGCTATAAAAGATCATATTATTGTTTTCTTCTTTTTTCTCTTTCACAGTAATTCTTAATATCCCATGTTAGATGATTGCCAAGAAACTAGTCAACACTTTCGGCAAATTACTCATAATGATTCCAAGATTTCTTTCTTGAGGGGGGAATTGTTAATTTAAAGTTCATACTTGTATTTATTTCTCTATATGTATGCATTTCCCACTTGGATAAATGCCATTAAGATTCTGAGATATTTCTGAAAGTCTTTTGGATCAGTCATGGTTTTCGTTTCTGGAGTGAGGTCCAAGGACCTAGAATATGCCATGACATGTGTCTGTAGGGGCTGTGTTCATTTTGCTCAGATGTGGTGCTTAGTCCTGTTGTTCAGGTACAGGCATACCCTGCAGCAAGGGCAAACCTTCTGCTGTAATGGGGCTGGAAGGAGCAGTGGAAAGAGCAGTAGCTTTGAATCATAGGAGTAAACCAGCCTAAACCAAACTAGTGATTGATACCATTAGGATAATTGTATTTTTAGGTGTTTTGATTTGACTTGCTTTTCTAGAGAGAAAGAATGATGCTTTTTGGAAAAGAAGTATCAACATTTTGTTACATGAAGGAAAAGTGTAAGATCATGGCCAATTTATGGGGTACAGTTCCACTAGCAATGTAACATTCCTACCTCCGTATGTACTTTCATGTCTTGTTTCCATTCATAATTTCATGTTTTCTTTTGTACATCTACATAAGTCGCTTGACCACAATTCATTCTTTATCCTATTATTTCTTATGTGTCTTTTTTACCTTTGTGTATCATTTCTATACCCGTGTTTGAAGCCTGTTTAAATTCCATCTTTTGTATGTCCTTTCAGTGTCAATCCTATCGTTCTGCCACACAGCTATATTAAAGTGTTTTTGTAGTGGTTTATGACAGTCTGTTTATTGGTTAGAAAATGTTACTTTTTGTGTCGTTCTTCTCATGTAGAACATTGTTTCTCTTAGCAATTCTTCCTATACGTTCCCACTAAAATTACACCATGCTTTTGAAGAAAATTTTAAATAGTGCAAGAAATAAAAGATAAATTTCATAACAGAAATGAGACCATAGAAATATGAGAAATATGTTCTTAATGTTTACACAGTATAAGATAAAATATAACTTTGAAGCCCAATCAACAGTACACAGGATACAGTGAGTCCCCTCATATCTACATGCCTTTGCAAAGGCACTGCAGCTCCAGGGCATTACTGGCTGGAGTTGAATCTGTCCCAGTAGAACAATCCTAGCACAGTAATTCTGTATACCAAGAAGTATCAGTGAATATCAGTGCATATTTAGCTAATTCTCATCTTTGACACAGTTTTCACAGGTTAAATTCCCAGCAGAATTAAAGTGTATTACTATTCCAAAATCTGGTTTGAGTGATGCTAGAAGTATTGAATTACAGTACAAAGCTAGATTTCGAAAAGAACAGTGGGTTGGGTAATTCAGGCCTAGAGACTAAAACATCAAAGAAATGTACAGTTCATTCTCGTCCTGTATAAAAGAGAGGAATCAAATCTCCAGAAATGTTTTAAATTAGTGTTTTGTTGTAATGAAAAATACAGTTAGCCGTAGAGTTAAGTACATGAGATAAATGCAGCAGAACAAAAAACTCCAAAATCAGCTAGCCTATTATTTATTGACAGTACTTGTTTCTGTTTGAAGATTACTGCATTGGCAAAGATGATGAACCTAACCATGAATTATTCCTGCTTACCACAAAACACAGACCAGAGTTAGCACTGATGATAACATTCATCTAATCTCAGTATACTTTCTCCGATTCTTACATGACACACAGGCTCTATGAACAAAGACAAAACTTTCCCATCTCTTTTCATTGTTAATTTTGTAATTGTAACTATAAGTAGAATAAAGCTTTATGTGAAACTTTTATATGACTATTCCTGCAAATGAAATTGCATGTTCTGTTTTTGCCATTTTCTGTTCTAGGTTTACATGGTAGTATATATAAATACTCTGTATCAGGAAGGATGCAATTATTATGGCATAGCGAGGGTCAGCTTCTCTTTACTGCATTTACAGTTCAGTGCTGCAAGTTTTTTTCCAAATAGGAAGCAGTGATTTTATTGTCTTGCAAGCATCTCTCAAAAATGGAAGGACCCACTCCACCCTCCCACCTCATTTTGCATGAAGAGATAGACTCTGTGGCCAGATATTCCAGATCTAAAAATACATCTTTAAACTAGGCATGAAGGGGGAGGGGGGAATTACTAGGATCACCAAAGATGTTCCTGTGGAGGATGAGCCATCTCAAAGGGTGTCGTCAGTAACCCAACTGAAGTGCATGTACACAAACGCACGCAGTATGGGAAACAAACAGGAGGAGCTGGAAGTCCTGGTCCAGTGGGAGAGCTATGATATAGTTGCTATCACGGAAACGTGGTGGAACGACTCTCATAACTGGAGTGCTGCCATGGAAGGCTACAGGCTCTTCAGGAGAGACAGGCGTGAGAGGAGGGGTGGAGAGGTGGCCCACTACACTAGGGAAACCCTGGATGCTGTTGAAGTTGAGATCGGTGATGACCAGATTGAGTGTCTATGGGTAAGAGTCAGAGGGGCAGTCAGGTCTGACCTCCTGGTTGGAGTGTGTTACAGACCGCCCAACCAGGAGGAGGACTTGGATCTTCTATTGTTTAAGCAGCTGGAGGCTGCCTCTAGATTGGCTGCCCTTGTTCTTTTAGGAGACTTTAACCTTCCGGATATCTGCTGGAAATTTAACACTGCTGAGAGGAGGCAGTCCAGGAGGTTCTTAGAGTGTATTGAGGACTGCTTTTTGTCACAGCTGGTGAGTGAGCCCACCAGGGGTGAGGCTCTTCTTGACCTGCTGTTTACAAACAAAGAAGGGCTGGTGGGTGATGTTGTTGTCAGAGGCTGTCTGAGGTGTAGTGATCATGAGATAATTGAGTTCTCTCTAAACAATGTAATAAGAAAAGCCAGGAGCAGAACATCGATGCTGGACTTTCTGCGGGCAGATTTTGGATTATTTAAGGAACTGGTCAGGAAAGTACCCTGGGAAATAGCTCTTAGTGTCAAGGGGGTCCAGGAAGGCTGGATACACTTCAAGAATGAAATCTTGAAGGCGCAGGAGCGGGCTGCCCCCATGTGTTGTAAGAAGAGTCGTAGGGGCAGACGGCCAGCCTGGATGAGTAGGGAGCTTCTGAAGGAACTAAGTAAGAAAAAGAGGATGTATAGTCGTTGGAAAGAAGGGGATGTAAGCCACGTCATGTTCAAAGATGTTGTTAAGTCGTGTAGGAGGAAAATCAGGGAAGCAAAAGCCCAGCTGGAGCTCAAATTGGCCACTTCTGTTAAGGACAATAAGAATTTTTATAAATATATCAATGGTAGAAAGAAGGGCGGCAGCAACCTCCACTCCTTGTTGGATGTGGAGGGAAATATAGTAACCAAAGATGCAGAGAAGGCTGAGGTACTTAATGCCTTCTTTGCCTCAGTTTTTAACAGCAAGGATGTCAGTTGGCCCTCTGAAGTGGTTGATGGGGGCAGGGTGAAATATGGCCCTCCTGCAATCCATGAGGAGGAAGTTAGAGTCCTGCTGAGCCACTTGGACCCTCATAAGTCTATGGGGCCGGATGGGATCCATCCTAGGGTGCTGAGAGAGCTGGCGGATGAGCTTGCTAAGCCGCTCTCCATCATCTTTCAGCAGTCCTGGCTCACTGGAGAGATCCTGGAAGACTGGAAGTTGGCCAATGTGACGCCCATCCACAAGAAGGGCCGTAAGGATGATCCAGGTAATTACAGACCTGTCAGCCTGACCTCGGTCCCAGGTAAAATCATGGAGCAGATAATCCTGGGTGAAATCACGCGGCACTTGCAGAACGGTCAAGAGGTCAGGCCCAGCCAGCATGGGTTTAGGAGGGGTAGGTCCTGCCTGACCAACCTGATCTCCTTTTATGACCATGTGACTCTCCTGGTGGATGAGAGGAAGGCTGTGGATGTGGTATACCTGGACTTTAGCAAGGCCTTTGACACTGTCTCCCACAGTAGACTCCTAGGGAAGCTGGCAGCCCGTGGCTTAGATGGGAGCGCTCTGTGCTGGGTTAGGAATTGGCTGGATGGCCAAGCCCAGAGAGTGATGGTGAATGGTGTCTCATCCAGTTGGCGGCCGTGGGTCCCCGTCCTGTTTAATATCTTTATTGATGATCTGGATGAGGGGATTGAGTTCATCATCAGCAAGTTTGCAGATGATACCAAGCTGGGAGGAAGAGTTGATCTGTTAGAGGGTAGGATGGCCCTACTAAGGGACTTGGACAGATTGGAGAGCTGGGCTGATTCTAATGGGATGATGTTTAATAAGTCCAAATGTCGGGTACTTCATTTTGGACACAACAATCCCATGCAGAGCTACAGACTGGGGACAGAGTGGCTGGAGAGTAGTCAGGCAGAAAAGGATCTGGGAGTGCTGGTTGACAGGAAGCTCAACATGAGCCAGCAGTGTGCCCAGGTGGCCAAGAAGGCCAATGGCATTCTGGCCTGCATCAGGAATAGTGTAGTGAGCAGGACCAGAGAAGTTATCGTCCCCCTGTACTCGGCACTGGTCAGGCCTCATCCTGAATATTGTGTCCAGTTTTGGGCCCCCCAGTTTGGGAAAGATGTTAGGATACTGGAATGTGTTCAGAGGAGGGCAACGAAGATGGTGAAGGGGCTGGAGCACAAGCCCTATGAGGAGCGACTGAGGGAGTTGGGGCTATTTAGTCTAGAGAAGAGGAGGCTCAGGGGAGACCTCATTGCTCTCTACAACTACCTAAAAGGACGCTGTAGTCGGGCAGGGATTGGTCTCTTCTCTCAGGTGACCAGTGACAGAACTAGAGGGCATGGAGTTAAGCTTCGTCAGGGAAGGTTTAGGCTTGATGTGAGGAAGAAGTTCTTCACTGAAAGGGTGATTGGCCATTGGAATGCGCTGCCCAGGGAGGTGGTGGAGTCGCCGACCCTGGAGGTGTTTAAGGGGAGACTGGATGAGGCACTGAGTGCCATGGTTTAGATGATGGTTGGTGTTAGTGTTGGTGTTAGTGTTGGGTTATAGGTTGGACTTGATGATCTCAGAGGTCGTTTCCAACCTTGTGATACTGTGATACTGTGATACACTTCGTAGAATGATTCTTGTGTAAACTACATCTCCAGTCAGTTCTTGGGGTAGCTTTGAATGGACACAGGGTCCTTTAAGATTCAGGGAAAAGGTAAGGACAGCAAAATATGCAAGCAGATTAGCGTCAACTAGAGCAGTTGGAGTAAAAATTTTTACAAGAATATCAAGGGAAAATGAAGGACTTGAGAGATAATAAGCTTATTAATAAATGAGAAGGTAGGTTAAATTAATGATTAATGACTCTAAGTAGCTAAGTGCCTAAATGATTTAGAAAAAAAATCAATTTTAGGGAAAAAAAAAAAAAGTAAAGTCGTGAACAAACAGAAGCAGGTCAGCACACTGGTAACTAACCTAAGTCTTAAGTGAGTTGTGCAATCCTGGGCGATAAGCAGGTACTGAATCAGGAGGCTGAGACCTGCAATCTGGCCTTGGCTTTTTATTTCTTCTCAAATCGTGTTCATGCAGTTTATCTTCCAGTGCACACTCTTTCAGCTACGCTGATTTGCACAGTGTGCAGCAAGGGGTGAGAGCTGATGAGGAACTGCTGCCTCCACGGTGGCCGGCTATTGAATACCTGGGTTTGGTTCATCAGATGCACTCCTTACACTGCTTTTCTCTCTTACAGCCAGTGTCTGATTCTTAACAAATAAGAGTAGTAAATGGCAGTTGGACTTGAACCAGCTCTTTGCAGATTTCATTAATATTGAAGAATTTTTCTAGGGGTGCTAAATATCTGGGAAATTAGAGTATCTGTCTGAATTTTCCAGAAATGCTTACAGTGCTAATTTTTACAAGAATACATTGGTAGTTTTCTAGTTAAGTCAGCCAAGCATATGACACAGTAAGAGAACCAGGTGCCGTAACTAGTCAGTCGCTTGAGTAGCAGGCAGTAGGCAGTCCTCCTACAGGTAGATGAGTTTCTCAGAGACATGGTTTAGTTAGTGGACCGGTAGGACTGGACTTGATGATCTCAGAGGGCTTTTGCAACCAGAATATTCTATGATTCTATGACTAATAGGGTTTTTCTTTCTGTCTCGTCTTCAAATAGCAAAGGCAAAAGTAGTAATTATACCTATCATCTTTAGTTGTTCCCTCTTTAAGAGATGCTGGTTACTCTCTTCTTCAGTTTCTGTGGGGAGTGCATTGATAACCAACTGCAGTGCACATACTGATGAAGTGAACAGTATTACAGGCTTAACCTCACTTCAAAGTACATGATATACTTGCTACATACGCTGTTATGTATATGGATCAAATGATGGAAAAGCCTTCAGGCTCTTCGTTCTTGTTACCTCCCTTGATTTCTATCAGTTTACTGTAGTTCCTTCTAAATATTACTTGTGATCCTAGGGTCATTACCTTAAGATAATATGCATTAACAGTAATTGAAAAATCAAAATAGACAGCAAGCATCAGAAATTAAAATAAATATCCTTTGTTTTAATGTACTTAAGTTTTTTTTTAAAAAAAACTGCTGTAATTATGTTAAAAAAGCACAATGAATTAACTTCAGAAGGTATATATCAATTAATTTACATAGTGAAAATTGCTTTTAAACTTTTTTTTTTGTAGGAAAAGAATACGTGAAACCTGGTAGTATGTGAAAATAAACATCCTGGGTTAGCAGGTTGAGGGATAGTTTCTGCAGATATTCTAGGCATTGAAATGTAGTATTATGTATATAAACACTAATGGATTAAAACTTTTCCCAAGATTATTGTATTAAGCTATTTTACCAAGTGTTTTATATGAAAAAAAGTAGATAATTTAGATCAACTATTCTATTGCAGATCTCAAAAAGAACAAGCAGAATTCCCCAAATACAACAAGGCTGACTGAAGACACGATAGAACTGAGAACAGCAATTTTTTTTAGCTTTTGTTATGTCATTGGGTCACAACTATCAAACCATCAGCTGTAATATGTAAGCTGAGATAGTTATTCAGATAACTGCTCTCATATAACTCATGTGACATCTCAGATTGAAATTGCAGAAAAAACAATAAGTGTAATCTTACCACAACCCCTGAGAAAACTGCAAGACGTAGCAGGAGATAATTTACTTGCTAGGGTCTTGAGTCTCTTGCAAATTCCATCCCTAAAGGAAGCAGAGGAAATGAAGAGAGGATTCAGTCTGGATTTTTAGGCCCCTAACTAGCCCCTAAGTTTTAGGAGCAAAGTGGACTTGTCACCAGTGAGGGAACCTGCCCCTAAATTAGGTATAAAGGGTATTAACCATTGAATAGAAAAAGGTAATTCTGCTTCAGTAATCTTGCACTGATTCAATCAAATAATTTGTTTGACTTTAAAGAAGTTACTTTGCATTAAATGGCTCTGGTCTTTTATCTTTGATTAGTAGTTCATGTATTTCTGCTGCCATTTTTCTCCTCTAAATGTTTTTGTACCAACTGCCTGTACATTTTGGAGCACATGAGAGATATCAAATTGCCCCCTTTTTGCCTTTTCAAATGCCATAGCATATAATTCAATGTATATTATCATCATGTGTGCCATCAGTTTACAGAGGGGAGCAGTCTGGTCCCACAAAACTGACACATATTTAGAAAAAGTGCTGTATTTCCCTCAAAATTTGAATGGTTATCTTATGTACAAATTTAAAATATAGTGTATAGTATATGTAAATAGGTGGAGTATAGATATATTTATTATACTGTGTTTAAAATCGAAATGGGTAGTGAATATAGTCTTTTGAAATTTAATTAATATTCCTCTGAAATTAAATCTTCATTTGATGCTTCAATTGTGCAAATCTAGGTTTTCTCATATCATAACATGGATAGAATGGATATGCTGTATGTGTAGACCAAAAAGAATACACATTCTATAACAGGAATATTATTAGCAGTACTTAATATGGTCAGTAAGTGAAGAAATATAATTGTAATAGGATGTGGGAAATGCATCATAATGTCAACCTCTTCATAAAGCCAGTGTTTTCACTGTAATTGAAAGTGTTTTCCAAGTCATTAATTTTTTAATTTTTTTCTTAAATATTTTAAGTGCATTTTTCTTTAGCAATTGAGTTTACTTAGCCAAAATTCCATTAACTCCATTCAGGAGAACACGTAAAGTTCATGAGTACTTCAATGAGGACTCAAAATGAGTATATACTGCACAATATTTAGGCAATGAGCAGTATCTAATGTGCATTTAATATCGCTTAGCATGGTGACACTTTTATTCTGATTGGGATGAATGACTGCTATTGTAGTAAAATAAAATTTACTTAGTAGTGCCACTGAGACAAATTCTACATGCGAAGGATGAAATATGTTTCTTTTTGAATGACAATATTGATGAATGAAATAAATTGATATAACAGAGGTAACAACCCAAGTTTTTTCCAAATTGTGCTTCAGCAATCTTATTATTAAATCATAGTTGTCAAGGCTTGAAGTTTATATTAGTTTATAATAGCCTCTAGCATATTCTGGATAACAAATTTAAAAAATTCGTATATGTCAAATAGATCCCTGTTCATTTATGCAGTAAGTAATCTGATTCTTACAGAGCTACGCAAGTGGTGTTTTTTTCCTAAAATAATCCAGAGAAACTAATAAAAGTTTTGGATTAATGACTTTGCGTAATTCATGTGTGAAAGCAAAAATCTCATTTATATTATAATAATGTTATCGACTTTATTATAAAGCTCTTAAGCTGCATTAACTTATTAGCTGGTTCTTTAGAGCTACTGCATACAAAACTATCATTAAGTCAGTAGCTCTCTTTTGTTCACTGCATCTTACTGGGATTTAAAAATGAAAAATGGAAGAATCTCTTCTTTATATTGTAATTTTTATTTGTATTTTTGTTTGCTAAAATCTATTCTCTACAAGATTCTTTTATGATTCAGATTTGGGACAACAGGACACTGTATAATTTTGCTTTAACTTTACAATCAAATCAGAAGACAAAACTTTAGAAAGGAAGTTGTGATATTGACATGATAAGTTATGTTAATCACTAAAAGATAATGTATTATCAAGATATCATTTTATGATTCAGCTTTACCTGCAGGGATCGCTCTACAGACAAGAATCCAATTTTGTTTGTCCTGGTAATTCAAGAAGTGAACAGCTCTGAGTTTATTTGTGATACCTATGTTGTATAAATTGTGTTGGACCTCAGTTTCTGATAGACACTTCATAAAACACACAGAAATTCTAGGGACCTGTTTATGCACTGAAATATAAACTAGGCTCTTTTTTTACCTACTTAAAGTCTGAGTCTTTCTAGACCTGACACCCACTTCGATTTTTCTTGAGAAAATCTATGTTGGTCGAAATGAATGGAAAATGTAAAACCCCCTTCAAGCTAAAGCAGAGTGACAATAATTTAATTTTCTTAAGCAAAATCGCTTATTTTAAGTTTTGGCTTTTCAGCATATAAGTTAGGTTGTTATAGCCTTTTGTGGTGGCAGCTTTAAAGAGTATACATATGAGGTCTGAGACAAAAAAAAGCAAGGTTAAATCTATAACCAAGGGGAGACAAAGAGATGGTTAGAGATCATGTTCTAACCTGCTACAGTGAGACAAAGCTCAGCTCGATCGTTTCATTCAGTACAAGTGACGTGTGTTCAGATATAGATATTTTCTTACCCTTGTATCTACAATGCCAGTGTGCAAGACGGAACAGCAAGTTAACATCCAGACAATGCGCCAGGCCACACTGCTTTGTCTGTGAAGCAGTTTGTAGCTAATAACTACCGTTTCCCAAGGATCAAGACAGTGTCCAAAGGTACCCATATTTTGTTGGTAGAAATTGTGAAAGCAAAATGACGGAAATCCTCAACAGCCTTTCAGAAAATGTGGAATTGCGTTGAACTTTGGCAGCATTGTATGAAGCTGTGTGTCAACTCGAAAGGGAACTATTTTGAACTAATTTGTTAAATAAAGAGAATTACAGGCACAGATTCATTTTTTCTGTTGGTTCTGGTATATATGAATTTTGTCCCAGCTGTATATCAGAAAGAGTTCAAATTCTAAATCTAAAGTGCTAGCTGGGTAATATATAACACCTCGAAGACTATATACATGTATATAAGAACACAGTGACTATATGTTGAAGAAAAAAGGGCTGCTGCAATAGTACACCCCAGAAAGACAAGCAGCAAAAGATAACACAACCTACCTAAACAAACAAGAGGCACTTAAACTTTTTCATAAAAGGGTAGCTACCGAGTGGACTTCAGAAGTATATTCACATGTAGAAGCAAAGAACGTGATCCTGGGTTTGGAATTATATGCTAATTTTGCATCTTTTAAGCTCCTAATCATGCAATCAGCTCATGCAAAGTGTGCCGCTAAGTTAATGATATTGCTCAAGAGTTTTCAGAATCAGGACCCTAATCAACATTTTCCTGCTTTCTCACTCTTGCAGCATGTGTGCAGCTAATTGGTGTTTTGACTGAGTTAACAAAGGAATGGTATCAAAGGAAATTGTTCTCATTAGAACATGAAACTGGAGAAGTATTGCTTTCCAGAACAAATATTATCCTTAAAAAATATTCTCATTAAAACAAATTACCCTTTGTGGCATAATAAAATTTGTATAAAGAGAAACATCTGGCAGAATCATATAACCTACTGTAGTGTAACATTTGGAATGAATTAATTTATTTTATTAACATCAACTGGTTTTGGGCTTCAGATTTTATCTAGATTTAAATGCATCGGTGTGTTGTTTTATGTCATTTTATCATACTCAACTTGTATTTCCTTTAAAGTGGTTTTATTCTGCACATAACAAACTCTGGGAGATGGAATAAGTTAGAATTAAAGTTCAGACAAGATTTGTAGACCTTACTTTGTATACAGTAGCATGTTTCATCGGTAAGTGTTTAATGAGGCTTCCAACATGTGGAGGCACTAAAGCGCAGGTGTCTCAGGGTTGAGAAGAAATTTTACCTTACACTGTATTCAGGAACTTACTCTAGAATTTCTCCATTTTACCCTTCATGATTGTCACATAAGTAGTCCTCATCATTTTAGAGTCATTGGAAAAATTGTGGCATAATCCAGACATAGTCCACAAGAACTGCCTTGGATGCCACTGTAAAAAAAATGCAGCATCGTTACCTGAAATACACATCTACACTTCAGGTGTCTCTCTTTGCTTAGATTAATTGCACCATGAGTGGTATACTTTGATTTTGATTAAGAGGTGAGATGTAGAGGTTACTGGCTCATACAGTAGAGATGGATAAGAAAATGGTTTCATGCATCTTAATTTTTATATTCATATATTTTGAGTAGTCCTTTCAATTTTAAAACAGGCTGTTCTAGAAAAAAATAAAGTAAGAGTTGCAGACTAAAAGACAAATTCAAGGATATCACAGAGCTGAATTTAATTTTGTGTTGAGAAATTGTCTTAGTATATATATTGATTATGTCAACTCTCTTATTTACATGTTATCAATATTGTCCTTGTCTGAAATGCTTCACTACAGATGATGTATTTTTCCTACTGAAACAACCTATTAGCTTGCAGTGCTTTTGCATTTTCCAGAAGTTCATGTGCTCTTTGTATTGGTGGTGTTTTAGTTCAGTTAATAAAGTGTTACAAGATGTGTTTTCTGTGTGTATGCAGTAATATGTTCAGATGTTACAGAAGTTATACTTACAAAGCTATTTCTGAGAGGAAGGAAAAGGAGTAAAATAACAATATTACATTGTATGAAGTAGAACTCTTCATCTATTGTGTTTTCTAACAATCAAAGTCAGATCAGACACTCCACCATTTACCTTCTAAATTAAATTGTTAATGTATTTTCCTTTCAAATATGTTAAAAAAAAACCTTCCTTGTGCACAAATCTTCAAGAACCATGGAAGTTTCTCATCATTCCAAAGATTCATATAATAAAATATTTCTTCAAAATAATCATGTATGCCCAGATTCTAAATTACTTTTCATCAAATAAATGCCTTCCGTTTGCTGCAGCTAACAAAGAGGGAAGTGAATGTATATTTTCTCATAGTTGCTGTCTATCAGGCTGCTCTGGGCTCTTCAGCCAACCATGCAAGAAAATTAATAAACAGACCACTGATAAAACAGCTGTAATGTGTTTCTGACAAGAGAAAGAAACTGATACAAAGTGTAGAAATCTAGCTTTACAAGGTGATTGCCACCTGTAGATTAACTGTTTGCATACACAACTCATTCTGCAAAGCACAGCAGAACAGTACTTCCAAGTGACAGTAATAAAACAAATGGCATAATTTTATTAGTTAATGAGAGAAATATCAGTCCAGTATTGTAATAACAAATACAGGAGGGAGCCCTGGCAGCTGCTGTTAGATTGCAAAACAGAACAGCTTCTGAAGCACAATCTACTTACCATCATTGGCTTTTCTGGGTTTTGTTAAACTCTAAAGGTCTCCTGGGGATTCATTTATTGGCCTTGTCAGTGAATATGAACTATATTAATATGACGAAGCATAGTAGTAAAGTTTTACATATCAGCTGCTATGATATGAATTATAGGTATCCAACTCTGAAGACAATCACTTGTTTGTGCAACACTGGCCTCCATATTTAATCAAGACCTTGGTCCCACTTGTGGGCATACAAATGTAGGTAATTGACTAAGATGACGTAAAAATAGGTACATAATAGTACATTTAACTTAAGAAAAAAATGTGATCCTTGACAATGTGCTTAGACCGCAAGAATCTTAATGATATTTACTTTTTATGACAACCATAAAAATATACTCATTTAATTTTAGCATGGATTCATCCATTTTTAGGCGTATAACTGCTAATGTACATGAGTAGTTCTGAATAACATTTTTAAAAGTGGTTTTATAGTGCAAAGAGTTGAGATTCAAATCACCTGCTTATACATGTTTTCAGCCTAGGTTTCTACATCTGAGGTAATAGTTTTTATAGTCTGGGAGGAAAATGGACATCTGCAGGTCATGACTGATCTGTTCCATATTGTACATTTTACAGTGGGAGAATTAATACAGGAGTATATTTCAGTGTATTTCTGTCCATAAAGAGAAGCTATACAGCTAACCCATATCTTGATGTTTACACTGAAGATATTAAGAGAGAGAAATATTCTTCATAAGTTAAAAGTTCATTACAGAGGCTTTTAAAATTGAGACATTTCTCTGAGAGTGAAATTCAGAGTTGTGTATGAGATAAAGCTACCGTATTCCCTATCAATATTCCTATCTTTGTGATCCCGCTTCATACCAAGGTCCTGGTTATAGATTGTTAGAGGGAGGAAGAAATTTTTAACGCTCATTACTCTCCTGATCTTGAGCCTTTCACATACCAAATCATAATCCTTCTGTCCAGAACTGAATTATTACCACAGCTGCTCTAGAGCTTTGAAGAGTTCTCAGTGCAGGGGTTCGCTAAGTCTTATATGTCCTGCTGGCTCTAAAGCCTAGGTTTCTCTACACCAAAATCCCACAACTCTTCTTAATCTCCTCTCTCAGACAACCCGAAATTCCATCCTGTCTTAGACTCCAGCTCCACCTAAAGTTTCCCAAACCTCATTCACACCAAGTTCCCTAGTATGTTCTGTCCTGAGACCTTATCCCACTTTCTTGTGAGCCCTCTAATACGTCACAGGATTTCCTCATTGCTCCAAATCTATGCCTTTGCAAGCAACAGTCAGCATTTCCTCCTAGCATTTCCTTTCTACTTCTGCATGGTCTTGTCTTCTCTCCTGGTTTGTCATGATGGTACTGAGCACTCTAAGCAGCTCAAGAAGTCAGAAAACTGTAAAGTTTGGGAAACAAAAGCAGCATTAGGTTTTCCAGATAGAATCTCTCAAGATTTTTGAGGTTATAGGAAGCAACAGATAAAACTGGACAGCTTTTGTCTAGCTTGTTTTTTAAAATCTCACAAGACAATCTGTTCCTGACCATAGCTATCACTTCTAGTAAGCTTTTCTTTGTCTTAGTTAATCTCCCTGTCTGTAGTTAAAGCTTGTTATTACTTCTACTACCGACAATAGACATGGAGAATAGTTTATTCTGTTCCTCTCCGTAGTTACGTTTTATCATAGCTTTCTTCAGTTTTAGGCTTTTAAGCTGGATACAACTTATATTACTTAAATTTTTCATTACAAGTCATGTTTAAGTCATGACCTCTGATAGTTTTGATTGTTGCACCCTCTATTTCTTCTTGATGATCCACATACTTTTGGAATCCTAGTGTCAAAATCAAATGTAATATTGCAGCAAAAACGTGCCTTAAAGCCAGCTACAGCACAATGATTGTTTGCATATTTTATAGGCTGTGCTCTATTTTTTTATACACCAATAGCATAATCTTTTCCTTTCCCACACGATTTAGAGAACTCATGTTCAGCTTGATATCCGTTAAAGCTTCCATATGTTTTCTTTCCTGCAGGCAGCTCCTGGATTTGTGCCATTGTCTACTTCTGCCAGAGTGTAGTATTTTTTACTTCTCTTTGTGCAAATTCATTCTGTTTTTACAAAACTCATATCTAATATGCAATGGTCATTTTGAATTTTAGTCCCGTCAGCAAGAGTGCTTACAGTTATCTCTAGCTTGGCTACATCTTCAGATTGCATAATTACACATTTCTTAAAACTTTCATTTTATCATACTGTTTATTAAGCAAAATATTGATTAACCCAACAGTAGATCCCCAAGAATCTTGAATCAGTATGTTCTTCTTGTTTAAGAGGGAACCATTGACATCTATCTGAATATAGTTTTCCAAATAATTTTGAATATAAGAGCAATTTAATTTAGACCATTTTTAGTCAGCTTATGAGAACATTATGTTAGTATTAGAAGCTTCACTAGAGATTTTTTTTTGGCCTACTCAACAAGAAAAACCTTGTTTTACTCTCTTACACGCACCCCACTTACAGAAACTGTCCTTGCAAAATTGTTTTGATTCTTATCCATTGTCCCTTTTGCTGAGGCTTGCAGTCTTTTCTTTTTTTATAGAAATGAAAAGTAGTCTGACTGATATGTAGTTGTCCAGCTCTCTTTACTTTGCCTTTTTTAAGGATAGATAGGTGTTTTTAAATTTTTTTCCCCAATCTTCCTGAATCCCATTCATCATCCATGAGTTTTCTGAGTGAGTCTGAAATTGCTTCAGCGAATTTTCTGTACTCTCTGAAATTTCGTCATGTCTGGATGATTTAAAGCCAACTAACTTACATTTGTGTTCTCTAACTTGTTTCGTTTTTTCTATCTTAAATGTTCTTTGTTTGTGTCACATTATCTTCCTGATTGCATCTATCGTTTTTAGACAAGGCTGAAGCAATAAATGCGTTGAACTTATAGGTTTTTGTTAGTGCCATGGCTTGATTGCTTTTTTCCCTGTCAAGTAGTAGGCCAGCTTTTTCCTTTGTCTTTCTTTTGCAACTAATCTACTTATTGATGTTTTCCTTTGTTTGTTTATCTTGCGTGTTCAGTGCTAGTTGCTTCGTATATTGTGCTTTCACTTTTCTTATTGTGTCTTTCCATGTTTCTGGTAGTTCTATTATTTTTTGTTTCTTCATTTATCACCTTAGTGGTTTGAATAGAATTCATTTTCTGTACATATTCTTCTTGTGTCTGAAGTAATGGCTTTGGTATTTTACAAAATTGGTCTCACACAGTTTTCATCTTTCTTCTGTGGTAGGTAAATTACACTCACATTTTAACTAGAATTTCTTTAAGGAAGTTCTTAATTGGTTTTTTTTACAGGAGATCTTGTTATTTCTAAGTTTCCTGAAGTCTCTTTTTTTTATTTTGTTATTACTCCTGCTTCCCATCCTAAGAATTGAAGATGCTGTGACTCCATGGACACTCACCTAAATCTCTTACCATCTGTCTTCTTTCATAAGGTCTAGATGCTCTTGCTTTCTGTTTTGTGTTAGCAAATTATGATCAGTTCATGCACCTTTAGCAAGTTTGCCGATGACACTGAGCTGTGTGACATGATTGACACACTGGAGGGAAGTGATGCCATCTAGAGTGACCTTGATAAGCTTGAGCAGTGGGCCTATGTGAATCTCGTGAAGTTCAACAAGGCCAGATATAAGGTCCTGCACCTGGATCGGGATTGAGAGTAGCCCTGAAGAGGAGGATTTTGGTGTGCTGGTAGATGAGAACCTCTACATGAGCCAGCAACATGTATAGTAGGAAGAAATTATTTACTGTGAGGATGGTGAGGCACTGCAAGACATTGCCTGGAAAAGCTGTGGATGCCCCATCCCTGGAGCTGTTCAAGGCCAGGTTGGACAGAGCTTTGAGCAACCTGATCTGATGGAAGATATCCCTACCCATGGCAGGAGGGTTGCAACTAGATGATCTTTAGAGTCTCATCCAACCCAAAACATTCTATGATTTTATGGCTCTATGAAATTGTTGAATAATCTTAACTTCACAGGATTCATTTCCAAAAAATATTGGGAATTATTAATTGAGATTGGAATTATCTCTGGTTTTATATTTCATGCAATATTTCTTACTTCATTATTATCATTATCTGTTCAGTCTTTCTGGTTTGGCACTAGTGCGGTATCCCCTCACCTTCCTTTCCTTTCCTCGTTGTAATAGAAGATAACAGATAACAGAATAAACACTCAATAATAGAAAATATAACAGTGACATATGACAAGTAATATACTTCTATTTTTTTATCTGAAAAAAATGATGTGATATTAATGGTGTTTTAGACAAATTTCATAGCTTTGTGTAGTTTTGACAGTGGCTAGAATATGGCACTTAATTTATGAAACATGCTGATCAAAATAATAAATAATTCTCACAGCATTGCAAAAAAACAGAAATAAAAGGAATTACGGGAGTTCCCCAGCTCTTGGCAACTAGTCAACCTCTGATCGCTTTGGAGTTTCTGGAACCTGAGGCTTCTTGATTCCCAATATTATTCAATGATCCAAACTACCCTGCATTATTGTGGGAAATAGTAACTATTTTACTTCTATTTTCATATCCTCGGTTCTCAATCCTAAGTAGCATATCATACATTTCAATCTACTATCTCAGAAGACGGCTTCCCACTGCAATGTAACTATATTGCAGTACTAGGAAAAAGTTTCTATACAATACTCTTTCATAGCAGTATTTATGATAACAGTAACAAACAGTGGTCTGCTAGTATTTCTCTTACTGAAACTCAAATGGAACATGTAGTAAAACTTTATTTGAAAATGAAGTCAGTTTTGCATGCCCCAGAAGCCTCCTTGTTTTGTTGGAGGTGTTTTTTTACAAAGTAATATTCATTACTGTTTACACAAATAAGGATCTATACAGACTTAGACTGGATAACTTTTAATAGCATAAGCAGTCTAACCGGTTTGTTCAATGAAATACACAGTTCAAAGTGCCATTTAATAGCTCACTATGATGTAACTGTGACTGAGAAGTGATTTTTTTTCTATATTGTTTCTTACAGGAAAACTGGATTTTTTTCTCAAATTTTAGTTCTTGATACTCAGTACAAGTAAAGCTTCTAAGTCTGTAAATATTTTTCAAAACATTGAATCACGAAGCTAAGTCCAGAGAAGCAATTAAACACCAACCATGGTAGTTGAACACCAACCTCCACGAGTTAAGGCATCTTTACCATTTTAAGATCTGACACACAAATTCCTATGTGATGTGTGATAACTTGTTGGAACTTATATTCCATATCAACCCATAAACTGGCAGACATTTTTGATACAAGTGCGTGAATAAGCTTAATGTGTACAGCTGATAACTGACTTTCATGTGATGCCAGGAAGAAGTCAAGACATATTAAACAATAATAGTTTTGAATGTCTCATTCACAAACTTCTCTTTGATAAAGAATACCAGAAACTGGGGAAAATTTATCTACATTCTGAACTGTAAAATGAAAACCTGCCATTTACCTGGTACCTAATTCTATAGGTGCTACAGTTTCTAAATTTCTGAAGGTGCTCAAAACGTATACTTCCATAAGTATGTAGAAATGCTTGAATTCCTAACATTTTAAAAACTTTTAAGCTAACTGTTGTGGCATACAAAAATCAGAGATCCCCGTACCAAAATCCCTTGGGTCGTGTTTCTCATAGATTTGGCAGGATTAGGCTTGCTATGACATACTGTAGCAGCTGTGACTTTTCTTGGAGGCTGCTGCAGAACCAATAGTCTTATTTTCTATACTAATCTGTAACATTGAACGGAATAAAAGAGGTCCAATTATACTTGCTTTCTACCTGAAGGAATTAAGAAACATTTCTTTCACTGTTTTTGATTCAGTCAACGTGAAAATGCTGGCTGAAAGACAGGCATCTTTGAAAACTTTTCAAACTACGTTCTTCAAAATAGATTTCTTTCCTGCCTGCTAAATAAAAAAAAAAACCAACACTGTTCTCACTATTAGTCCAAATAATTGATTTCTTTCAGATAAGCATACTTAACACATTATTTGAAAATGCAGTAGTTTTTCTTGTCGGCATTTGATCCAGCATTTCTCTGGCTAGTATCCCATGCTCAGTTTTTCATTCCTGAGAAGACATAATCACTGAGTTCCTCTAACACACAACATGAATGAATTTCCTGTGTGTTTCACAGTCAAGGATAGACCACAGTACAGCACACACATGCAAAAAAAAGATCAAGGGCCTGTAACATCAATAAACAATGACTTCCTTATCACTATGAACAGTATGAGATTTCGAAGCTCATTCTCCCCACTGGCCTTTGAGATCAAAGATCAAAAAATGCTTATTTGATAAAGCAGCAGATGATCCAGCCCAGCAGTGTCTTGCGTTGTTTTTCTCAGTGGAACTTAGAAACTGTTACTGGGTGATTTCTTTTCTGGTCTGAAAGCTATTATCTATGGAGTGTCAGTAGAACCAGGCTATTTATTCTGTCCCATGCAGTGCAGGAGGCCACTGCAACAGAAATGGATACAACGGCCTTGACTATGCTTAGACATTAACAGTACATTATATTGTGTCTTATTTTCAGCTAGTACACATAGTTGGTTGTCAGAATAGCTTTGGGATATTAGTTTTTAAATAATAAATAATCTCCCTCAAGCAAGATAGAAGTGATGATGAGAAATGCAAATACTCTGAAGAATTAGGTGAACTGTTTTCTCTATCCTCAACTGAAGGTGGAAATCTCTGCTGGCCAAAACGTTAGTGAAACTCACAGTCTTTGGATTCTTGCTACGTTGGAAAGGCCGAATAGCATTGGTTTACAAAAAGGTTTTCTTTCACCTGCTAGGATCCCGCTTACAGATCTGTCTGTATAGCAGGCTCAACTTAGTATACAGGCATTCCTAAAGTTGAAGTGTTATTATTTAATGATCAGTGGCTTCCTACCTTCAGATCTTGCTCTCCTGAATGTTTTGATCATGATCCGTGTTAGGCGAATGAATTCTAGTTCATTTTCTGGGACAGGGACTTGCTGCATACCTGGATTTTATCCTAACATAGATTCAGGAAAGAAGCTGGTCATGCAGCCAGAGCTAGGAAAAGATAATACTGGTGTCTTTAATGTGCATAGAAATAAAGATACTCAGAGTACTCAGATATAGTTCCGTAATTCATTTCAAGTTGGACTGCAATGGAAAAGGTTAGCTGGAAAAGATACCTTAAATAAAGTCAGCACAATAAAGACTATTTTTTTCAGTGCAGTAGTTCTTTTTCAGTTATCTATTTCCATGGGGTTAATCAGAAAAAATTATGTTAATATGGTAGAGTATTCTTTAGGAAAAAAAGTGTTGATACCAATATGCTGCATCCTTACTTTGGGAATGGAAAATGGGTATTATTAAATTCTTAAACAGGTGATAACTGATCTGTGTATCAAGCAACACACATTCATTAAAGTTAAAAAAATCAATATATTGCTGGTAGATACATACTAAATAATTGCAAAACACTAAGCCTGCTAGAATATTTTTAATAGTATATCACTAAGTCAGATACATTTAATAGGATATCAGCAATAAATTCCTCTGCCCTTTCTGCAGTGCTAACCAATATTTCAGAATGTGACTGAGTAAATTGTCAGTGGTAGCTTATCTTGTTAGTGCCAGATAAAAAGAGTACAGGCAGCAGGAGCAGATTTTACCGGAATTTTTTTTCCCTTATGATTCCTGACTTTTGGGGAATCTTTGCTGAATGTAATTGATTTATGTAATGAATAAGACCTTTTAGGCTTCATCAGGAGTTAATGTTTAATCAGGTGAGAGGTGAGTTTACATTCCGTCACTGTATTAGTCATTTGCATTTGAAGGCCCTTGCAAAATAAATTTAACAACCAAAGATTCCCAAACAGAGAGCTGAGAATCTTATAATAAAATATTTTTCCTTTTTTGTTTTTCCAAGCATTTATTCAAAGGATATATATTTGTGGCAATTGAAGACCCGTGAGGTAGGTAAACCCAGTAATAATTTCACGTAGCCCTAAACGTGACTGAATTTTGCAACCCCTCTGAATGGAATTAATCTTTTCTAATTTTAGCCACCTGTAAAGTAGCTAAGAGTATCTAGTCTGTTGCCTCATTTAGGCTTGGCATAGTTCATGAAGAAAGAAAAGGAACTCCAGAGTGCAATTCATCCCATTCTAAGGCAGATGGATGCCATAATCAGGATGTAATGCCCTTTAAAGTTGTCTGAGTGTGAACTATGCCTTGCACAGTTAAAACAACTTTTTAATTAATCAGTAATCTTAGATTTGCCTTGGGGATGAAATATGAGGAGGTGCCTGTCTGAACCTACTTATTATTCAAGAGGCTCAGGTAGGTGAGGTATTTGCCTTTTAAATGGGTAGAATAAGATGAAATTTGTCCTGCTTTCTACTTGGAAAAGAGGAAACTTTGGCAGGAATTGTGTCATTATTATGATATTACAAATTATAATTTTAAAAAATGTAGAAATGAGAAAATATTATCCGCTTTATTCCCCCCCACCTTGGAACAATATTAAGGAAAAATGCAATTGGATTTTTGTCTTACATACCTGTATGAACTAAGCCATCCAGGAGAAATCTGAAAACAATACTCATTTATTTACTTACTTGTTATTGAAGGCTATTGATTTCGTGGGATTGTAGCAGCAAGTTTTTAATGGTGCAGAAAGTACAGCATCAGTAGTGGAAAGGCAGAATAAAGCCAAAACTTTGCAATTTTTAAATTGTGTTTTTATTTCTTGTAGATTTAGAAGAGCTATAACCACTAAAGCACAAGAAACAGGGAACATTCTGCTTGAAAGAGAAAATAAAATAAAAAGTTTTCTTTTGTATGGATTTTTTTTTTTTTTTTTTGCTTTTTCATTATTCCTCTGAGTCCTTTTTTTGTATGTGCTATCTATAGAGACATATGACTATAATACGAGTGTTCATAGACCTGTATCTGCTCAGTGGAATGGTTTATGTTACGGTGCATTTTTCTACAAAAAATAGTTATGAGTGTCATCTTTTCTCATGTAGTTGATAGTTTCCGAAGCCCCATATTTCCAGTTGATCCATAATGGTTCTTACAGGGCTACTTTCTTCATCGGTACCTAAACGAATGGTAAGTACTGCTCATGCAGTAAAGAAAGACAATTTGTGTAGCTGAACCAAAACATGCAGAAAGATGTCAAGTGGAAAAAAAAAATAGAGAAAAGTCCTCGTGACAGGAGTAAGTCAGAAAATGTTAGAAATAGTTGTTTAAATAATGTTCTGATACTCAGCTTCAGGTAAATAATGCTCTTTGCAGCTTCAGAAGGACAGTGCAGTCTGGAGAAGAACTGTGGTCACATCCTTTTTGTCTCTGCTAGGCAAGTGGCCAACTCAGGAAATAGTTTCATATGTGATCTTGTTGTGAAACTGGATTTGGTATGGCTTTAAAAGGCATCTGCTAAACTGAGTGGAGAATAGGACTGCTACTTTCAGTCTTTAGTAGACGGCGCACAACTTTTATTGCTTTTTTCTCCTGTACATCTTATCTTTTCCATCTTTATTAGCAGAGGGTGAGGGAGCCCCATCAGCAGCTCTAGAACAAGTGCACAATTTGAAAATAAGAAAGATGCACAAGAGGGTGAGAAAATTACAACACTGTCTTTGAGATTACAGGAGGAAGCTTGCCTAAAACTGGACATGTTAGCTATATCGGCATTGCTAACTACGCAGATCTAGGGATGCATTATCAGACGCAGGGCAAATAATAGTGTGGCTCTTGTCCATACCACTTAGGGCTAACTCCTTCTAAAACAGAATGACCACATCTTTTTCATGTACCACTTGGTTGTGTTAGCATTCTTGATTTTACATCACCATTTTTTTTTAATGCATTTTTGCAGTCTACAATAATATGAAGGATACACCACACCCACCAAAAGGTGCTATTTGTGTGCTCAGAGGTGTCAGAAGGATAAAGGAAATTGGAAGCTTTGTGGAGCAGTATTGAAGGAGTGTGAAGACTGCCAGAACTGACAGTTTCAACTGTACTTTTTTTTCGGAGCAGTCCCTTCAGTGAACCTAACCATAGAACCACACAGGTTATCCTGGAAAGAACTACTAGAAGCGATCTGAAACAAACTTGGGACTAAACTATTACATTTATCTTGTGTGACTATTAGTTCGGCGTGAAACTAACTGTAGACATGAAAACAATGAGACATTACTTTCAGCTTGCAAAGGTGTATTGTTCAGCTTCTGCACATGTAGTATATTTTCCTTAAATGTTCATTACTTTCACCAGAAATTTGTTCTATGTTATAGATTTCATTCATGCAGTTGAAGATAGATGAATACATCATTTAAAAAACATGTTTAATTGCAAGAAAATCATCTCTGGACAAACAAATCTCTGGAGGAGACAGTTTGATCTAATTTTCGACAGTGGAAATTCAGATACAGCTGTTACACCGTCAATAATATAGAGGTTATAAGTAAATTTGTATCTAAGATAACCAAACTACGCAGTTGAAATATCAAACCCAATAATGACTGTTATAATAGAGTGGATTGTTGAGCTTGTCACCTTCAGTTCCCTCAACAGAAAATTAAGTGAGAGAGGCACTTTCTTGGCATGATTCATCTTCCCATCAATGTTGTGGCATGATTCATCTTCCCATAAACATCTAAAATAGGTCAGATGAATCATACCTTAAACATCCCCGTAACTTTTCACTGTGGAAAAAAAGAGAATATGGTATTTAGCTGAGGTGGTTGTTGGGATGAATCACCACCCTGTATGCTTGTGTGATAGGTGTGATAAGCTGATGTGATCTTTTGCTGCCTTCTTCTTTGTGGATTTTGGGTCTGACATTGTCATTGTTTAGTAAACATCACTGCTTTCATCAGTATTGGCATGCATATGTTTGCCATTATATGTGAACTGAGTGGTATAAATTGGAGGGCTCCATAATGAGGCTTATACTTTGTGTCACAGAGGTAAAATATGTATTAATAGCTGACATCACAATATATGTTACTCCAGGAGTATAATAATATAAATCAGATTCGCATGCAGAGACATTAAAAAATGCAGAAAAAGGAAAAATATTCTCTTATGTCATACCAGGTTCCACTGAAAATAGCTAATTCTGCTCAAGCTCAGATATCACCAGTGCTGATCAGACTGTTGACGGATAAAGGACCTCTTTGCACAGCTATGGAGAAGTGTTGGTAAAGGACGCTCACTTCAGAATTGTTTTCCACAGCATATTCACTGATTGGTTTCTTTTGTCAATAAAAGTATTCTGAAGTGCAGTAGTAATTATCTTTGGATTTGTAGAGGTAGCAAAAGACTGAAAAGGATGAATATGTATGTACAAGGTCCAACACAAAAAAAACCCTGAGACCGTGCCTGTAACTGTTTTTATTTAACAAATTCAGAAAATCAACTACAATCGCCTTCAAAATAATTCCCTTCTGAGTGTGCATATAGCTGCACACAATGCTACCAAAGTTCAAAGTAATTCTGCAGATTGTTTTCTGAAAGGCTGTTATGGATCTCAGTTGTTTTTGCTTTCACATCTTGTACTGACAAAAAACGGGTTCCTTTGAGCATCGGCTTGAGCTTTGGAATCTCTGCACTGTAAGCCTCAGTCAATAATTGAAAATTTTCCATTGTGAATTTCTTCAGTATCACAAGAAACTTGATGTTAACTCACTGTTCACTCTTGCACACAGACATTTTCTGACCGATGGTGAGAAAACATCTGTATTTGGTCACACGTCCACTTGTACTGAGTGAAGTGATTGAGTTAAATTAAAACGCGGGTATGTGAGAAGCACTTGTCTTTCCTAAGTGTTTTTGTGCTGTTCAACGTGCCATTCTCGTAAGTAAGTAGTGAATTGTATTGATTAAATTACTACTAAATAGATCTAAAACTTTTTGGAAACCTGCATTTGATTGGTTAGCAAGGGTTCACAGTTAGACTAGAAGGATGCTTAATTTGTGGTTCTTGGGAAAGTACAGCTGCTGTTTACATTACTGTGTTGAATGGTTAAATAACAAGTGGGTGAGAGCAATAAGAACTTATGCATAGCCTGGAAAATAGAGCTAGAATTCAAAATAGTGGGATGCCACTCAATGAGTATGTATGTAGATTCTGCATATAGATAGGAATAAGATGCATTTAAGATTTGAGGAGTGGCTCAGCAGTTTTGTGTTGAAAAGATTTAGAGAGCTTAGTGGTTCCCAAGGGAAACATGAGTTATAGAAGTGTTGCTATTCCGAAATAGGTTAACAAAACATTTTTGAAATGTGTGGTCAGGCAGAGCTATATATGAACTCCTAAGCATATAGATTGTCCACTTAAACATGCAATTTGGGCAGTTTAGACTTCCTTTTGAAAGTCTTTAGGATTAAGTTTGATGACATAGAAGCAGAATGGACCCCCTTTATAATTCAAAGGACTGTTCATTTTAATAAAAAGAAGGGGAAATAAATTTATAGAAGTTTTCAGGAGTAAGTTTCATCACCTAGCTTCTCTGAGCTAATCATCCTCTTCCTTTGTATAAACAGGGGAGAAGAGCAGCCTGATTCATCTTATTTTCATTAGGACACCTATACTAGGTCAGATGAATCATGCCATCATACTCTTTACTGATTTAGCTGAGATGTAGACTCATCTACTTTGGAGGTTCATTTGGTCTTTTGAGATATCTGCAATCAGTTGGGGAGGATCTAATCTGAAATACCTAAAAGGTGAAAGTAATTTGTTCTCATTGGTGACAGCAAATTAGAGTATGGTGAAGCACTGGAATGATTTCCTTAGAGGTTGTGACCTCTTTATTATTGTACATTTTAAGAATAGGTTAGATAAATATGTTAAAATATGAGATCATAAATCTAGTTGAACCTACCCTGGGTTCAGGATGGATTAGAATGCATCTCACGGTCTTCCTAGCCCTGTGTTTCTTTGTGGTTTCATTACTTAGTGAGAGATATTCCAGCCGTACATGAGCTGTAAAGGGAATGGGGAGGTACCCGTTTTGAGTGATACAAAACATGTTCTCCCCTTGTCACCTTTCATAATGGGGCACATCACATAAGGGGATGGGATTCATAGCGGGGTTATAGATTTTAAGAGATGCATATTTCCAGCAGCTATTATCTCCAGTTCTTTCCATGAAAACATTACATGCCTTCAGATTTATGTATAAATCTAGCATCTGTTGTTGTTTGGTCCATTGAGTGAGCTCTAACCAAACATTAATAGTCCTCATAAAACATCTTGCCAAACAAAATCACAAAATAATAAGAGAGATAATCTCATAAAAAATTAGTTTGCTATTAAATAAGAGGATTTAAAAAATTTTCGGAGAACAGACTGCATCTTGACAATATACATAGACTATGGAAAGAAATATAGGTTTTGACTTCTTGTTCGTTGGTGCCATGAGGCCAGAGAGCTGGATCCGGGAGAACTGCAAGTCTGTGAGTCTGAAGGTTTTGGAGCAGACTATCTTGAGCACCATGACACAGCACATACAGGACAACCAGGTGATCAGGCCCATTCTACATGAGTTTATGAAAGGCAGGTCTTGCTTGACTAACCTGATATCCTTTTATGACAATGTGACCCACTAAGTGGATGAGGGAAAGACTGCCGATGCGGTCTATCTGCTTTAGGAAAGTTTTTGACACTGTATCCTACAGCATTCTTCAGGAAAAACAGGCTGGTCATGGCTCGGATGGGTGTACTCTTTACTAGGTGAATAACAGGCTGGATGGCCAAGACCAAAGAGTTGTGGTGAATGAGATTGAATTAATTTGGCAGACAGTCACAAGGGGTGTTTCCCAGGGCTCTGTGCTGGGGTTAGTTCTGTTTAATATCTTTGTCAATGATCTGGATGAGAGGACTGAGTGCACCCTCAGCAAATTTGCAGACAAAACCAAATTGTGCGGAAATATTGATCTAATTGAGGGAAGGAAGGTTCTAGAGAGGGATCTGGACAGGCTAGATCAATGGGTCAGAGACAATTGTGTGAGGTTCAACAAGGCTAAGTGTCAGGTCCTGCACTTGGGCCACAACAACCCAACGCAATGCTATGGGCTTGAGGAAGAGTGGCTCGAAACCTGCCTGGTAGAAAAGGATCTGAGGGTGTTGATAGATAGCTGGCTGAATGTGAGGAATCTTATGAGGATTGGCTCAGGGAACTTGAGTTGTTTAGTCTGGAGAAGAGGAGGCTGAGTTTAATTATGATTTACAACTACCTGAAAGGAGGTTGTGGTGAGGTGGGTGTTGGTTTCTTCTCCCAAATAACAAGTGATAAAATGGGAGGAAATGGCCTCAAGTTGCATCAGGGGAGGTTTAGACTGGGTGTCGGTAAGTATTTCTTCACCAAAAGGGTTGTCAAGCATTGGAATAATCTGCCCAGGGAAGTAGTTGAGCCACCATCCCTGGAGGTATTGAAAAGACATGTAGATATCGTGCTTATGAACATGGTTTAGTGGTTAATTTAACAATGTTAGGTTTGCGGTTGAATTTGTTGATATTAAAGGTCTTTTCCAACCTAGACGATTCTATGAGTCTAAGTGCCAAAGCTACTTGTTTCATTCTTAGTTTCTGAAGAATGGGTTGTAAGTTGGTGTAGAAATTAATTGTATTAAAATCAGGAGTAGTACTGGGTGAGAAAGGGTGAGTCAAAGTTGAGTGGACTGTTCCAGGCCATATCAATATTTGATGCTAAGATGTTATTATCAAAAGCAGCTGCACAGAATATTCTGTACAACTGTCATAAAAATGTCCTTTTAGAACCAATTTCTCTTTTCTGATACTTCCTCAGTGTTTAAATATCTTAATTCTGAATTTCACTTATGTTTGGTACATTTATATACTAAAATTGTATGTCTAACCAATTTAGAGAACTGGATCTTGTTGACAGGTGCTATTTTCCTCTTGTAATTGAGAAAGAGCATATTTGTCTGCCTGATTATGCACCTCCTGGAAGTTTCTATCTTGACAAGTTAGAAATGGTACACATTAGCCTAGCTGAAACTTGGATGTGCATACTTCAAACTCATACCTTTTTATAGCATTTTGTAAAGGAGATACTGAAATAATATGGCATAGGCCAAAATACTTTTGCATCACCTACATTAAGAAGAATTTTGCACCTATCACTAATGGCCAATAATGATTAGATGGTGACTCAGTAATATACCAGAGCTCTGCAGAGGGTCATACAGTTTTTCTTCTTGATATCCAGTAGTTATAGAGGAACACTGAATTGTCACATAGAATTGTGACAAATCCAGCCACAATTTCCATCCAGATTCATTGTTCCTGAATCTTCCATGGAAACCATGCACATTCGTTTAAGAAATGCAGCCTTAAAGAGCATGTTTTTCCTCTCTTTTTTCTCAATATAATTGAAGTGAAGCAAAGTGAAAGATTATAAATACATCTGATTCCTTACCAAGCTACTTGGAGGCTGTTTGAAACCCATGACGTGTAGTTATATGTTAAGTAAACAAACTCCTCAAATTTCTTTGACTGACTGCTGTGATGTTTTTTAGTGTGGAATTCCTCAGACTATCAGATGAAGGAGTTCACCAAACCTCAACTAATACCTAGAAGAAAGCTGTCAGATTAAATATTCAGTGATACAAAATGAATATATTTACTTGTTTGATGGTCTCTTAGTGCTGCATCTGCTAGAATCTGACTATCATTTCACTTTGACCTGTGTAAATAAAAAAAACAGCTCACTGAAGTTGAGTATTGCCAGCATAAAACTGGGATAACTGAGGGGAGGAGAGAAGTCAGATTCTAAACTTTCAAATATAAAGACAAAAGCTTCATCTGGTGTCAATTATCATCATCACAGCTTTATGGAAATATTCCTGAGGTTGTTCTGTCCCTTCATGTGTAATTCCTCTGTGATTCCCTGATAATTACTTTTTATAAAGCTAGCATGTAATGTCCTGATACTCAAGCAACAATCTGTAAACTAAGTATACACTTACTTTTGTTCTATGAAAGACATGTCCCCAGCTGTGCAGAAAGAAAGAGGATTTGCATAAATACAGTAGAAATTTGTCATTTATCTACAATTAAGACCAATTAGAAGAATGATCATCTCAGCTCTATATTTGTATAAATAGCTATATCTTATTATTTTTGATGACAGTTTGTCTTAATAAGTCTTGAGGAGTCTTCCTCTTTGTCTTCCTTTAAGTCTTGAGGAGTCACTGTGACTAAATGTAGATCTTCTTATACCTGAGCAATTTGTTCTAACATCCCTTTGTAGTAAAGGGAGAGGAATAAGCACTTCCAGAGAGCAGTTCACATCAACAAAAACTAGTCATCTAAAGTCAGAGAGATGAATCATGCCTTAGAACTGTCTATTTCTCTTGACTGACTTTTAGGGAGCTTCAGGTGACTAACACATGTATACGTTTGAAGGAATGAGTTTCTTATGAATTCTCACAATTTCATTGTGGGCAAAAAGTAGAGCAAACCTTACATATGGATCCAAGAGAATTTGCTGGTTTTCTTATTAATATTTTATCAGTCTTTCCAAGTGTAACAGTTCTTTTTAGTGTAATTGCAGTGTCACTAATGCTTATAGCCCAAATTGTCTATGATTGCTAACTCCTATTAATATTCCAACTGAAACTGTCATACAACCACTCTCTAGTGTCTAGTTTTCTCTGGTGCTGTGCTCATGCCTCCTGTGTATTGCTCAAATGAATCATCAGTCCTGAGCTCTCCACTGGGAGGAGTATGTTGCTAATGGAGGTTTCTTGCATGATGATGTTGGGCACTCTAAGGGTTAATTTGGTTTGTTTCAATCCTGTATTTGCTAATGGGGTATGCTATTACCTACCCTCTGTGTCCTTGGGCTTAGTTACACCATGATCACTTAATTTTTTTGAAGTCCTTCTTGTAGGATTTTAAAGATATTTATGCAATTTCACAAAAGTGAAAAAAAAAATTACATTACAACTAAATCAATCTCAGAATCACAGGATATGGGAGAAACCTCTTCCATATGAGTGTCTGAGTAATTTGCCAGTGAACAAAGGAAAACTTAGGCAGTGGTCAACGAATTCCAATTAAAATATCTTGATTTTTTTTACGAATGGAGCATTCGAGACCAAACAAGACCTGACAAATTCTGAAGTCTGTTATGAGTAGTTACAGCTGTAAAGCCTGAGGTGTATCACTAACACGAGGCAACACAATGGTTGTTTGGGGTACAGTTTTAATCAATTCTACTTGTTTTCTTACTGACTTCAATGGTGACTCTATAATCTGTTAAACTCATTAGTTTGAAATATGAGTTAATGAGGAACAGTTTTAGTGAATCTCAGATATCTTCTGCTGACACTTATCCTTTTAATCTCTCTCCTACATAACCTGCAATGCCCTAATGAGTTCATTCATTATTATTAATTTATATGTGTTGAAGACTTTATTCTTTCAGCTCATTTTTTGATATGATAAATGATTAGGGGATGTTGCAGTATATCTGGCACTGCATGCTACTTTGTAATTAGGAATAATTACACTGAATTTCCCACCTATATGTATTTCTCTCTTTCCTATATTTTAAAAAAAAGATATTATGTTTTTAGTAGTGGATAGGTTAATTTGTTTTTCGTAATTATTCTTTTCCATAAATTTTGAATGCTTTTTTTTTGCTAGGCTGTAAACTGTACCTGAGACATTTGCCTTGACTCTAGTAGGACAATGTCTGCAAGGTAACTTGAGTGGACCATAAATCTTTAGTAAAGAGAGTTTGATGCTTGTGGATTATTTGGATTATTTGCAATGCCCATAAACAGAAGGAAAACATGAGATCACTGAAGATTAATGGCAACTGGCACCAAGTTAGTACTTTCCCATAGGATTTTTCAAGTCATAATGCATTCATAATGTTATTAGGTTTTTCAGCTTTTGCTTGGATTTAATTATCTGGACTCATGTATATTATGGACTGATGCTCAAAATAATCTAAGCTTATGAGTTTTGTATCCCCTCTGAAATGTCCGTAGTTCAAGGATGTATTTTAACCTGTCTTGTTGCAGTTTATTGAGTTCTATATGTTACCTTGACTAAGTCTGAATTAATGTACAATATGTAATGTAGGCTGGTGGATTAATGCTGACTTATAAGACTTCACAACTTTTTTTGCCCACTACTAATACTGGACTTTAAATTTATTAGACACTTTGTGTTAAGTACCATGGATGTTTCAAAAGGTAAAACTCAGAATTTAGGCCGTGCATTTCCTTATTCAGCAGCTTGTATAGAACATTTATGTGTGTGAAGAAAGGATAAACTTAAGAAAATGCAGTTATTTTTATAACAATGCAGTTCTATAAAAATTTGTTTTAAAATTATTTTCTAAGCTACACGTAGCAGAAAAACACTTTGACAAAACTATTAAGAATGAGAATTGCAGGGCTGGTTTAAAATCCAGTCCAAGCTGTTTCATTCTGTGAAATATTTTCCATTAAATCTGACTAATATCCAAGAATAAAAACAACAATTTTTTTTTTTGTTCTGTTTGTTATTTTTTCTGGTAAACAAGGCATGTGCATACATTTGTGTTGTCTTTTAAAGCCAGTAATCCACTGCACTGATTACCATGTTGTGGTATCTTTGTAATTTAGAATTACCCATGGCAGTGTTAAAGAAAGTAAATAAAAGATTGTGACTTTTTTAAAACAATGACCTGATGGTTATTTTACATCACTTAGTGATAATTTTTTAAAATATACTGTTAGCACACAAGAATGGATAAAGGTACAGATATGAAGAATCAGCTGAATTATTTCAATACATAAACCAAGCACGTGCTCATCTAATTTTTTTTCCCTATCCTTGTGGTTTGTTCCTTCTTAGCAAAACCAGGGAGTGTTCAAATCATAATTTTAAGTGGAACCAAGAAAAATAAAATGCATGTGTAACCTATGGTAAGTGCTTGACAGTAGTGTTGCAGATGTATCTGTAGGGTATTTTGTAACAGTTACTATGAAGATCTCACAAGGGTTGGAGATAAGAGGCACTGAGCCTGCATATTAAAAAAAATCATTTAATAACAATAAAAACAGCTTGTCTGACTCATCGTGTATATATTTAAAATGTCTCTTATATGTATTGGATTTATATTGATTGAAAACTCAACACATCTTTTAAGTGGCTGAATAAGTGAGACTGATGATGTTTGTCTTGGACCATAAACTTAAAATATACAGAAACATGTTACTAAGTCTACAATATACTCAAAGTATTGAACCAGCATAACTTGGCTTGTCATTGCAATCTCTGAGAGTGTTATAAATGACATAGATTGCCATCATAAGGTGTTCACAGGAGCTGTTCAATATTGAAAGTAAACATAGGTCTGCTTTGCTCTCTGGCATTCTTCAAGCCATCTGAGAGCAAAACAAATCTCTGGAATAGCTTTGGTGGTTATAAAGTAGGAAACATGCCAGCTGAATAAACCTGATTAACAAATTTTGTAAGAAATCCTAAAATGACCATTAAACAGTGTGATGCAGAATCCTAACAACAAGTGGCCAGTATTATCATAGGCTGTTCAGAAAAGGAGAAATAGTCAATAAATCATGCAGTTAATTATTGGGCTCGTTCATCTTTGGGCTGTTGAGGTAGTACCAGTTTTGAAGGTTTGTTATTTTTTAGACTACATTGTAAAATCTATTGATTATCCATGTGCAGCATGATTTATTCTTTTATCTAATATTTGTGGTATTGGTAATTGGATACTGCACCCATGGATTGTAACAGACATTTTAGATCACTTTATGGTTTTCATCTAGGAAAAAGTAATGAAAAATAGAGAAGGATCGTAAAAACCTTATTCAAGTCATTCTACAGAGATTATTTTAACATTATTATTTTACTAGGATTACCTACTTTAACAAATTTAATCTGAAGCATAGCAAAGTTTGTTTAAAAGGCTGAATCTACAATTACAAAAATAGCCATTTTCCTAGGAGACTTTGATATTCTTCACATTTTATTATATCTAAACCAAAAATCAACTTGACTTAATTTTTTTCTTTGTTATCCTGGCTGTTCCAGGCTTTTATGTGAAGGGTACTTGAGTCACTGATAACTAGGTATCTAGAATTTAGTTCAGTTGTCTAGGTACAGCCATCTAGTACCATTTTAACCACAAAACATCCACACAAAGCCTGCAGATGTGACACTGGATCTGCAGAATATCCATGTCCTTCCAGACAGACAGATAAACAGCATCTACCGTAGTAAATGGTATTAAATAATTTTAGGCAACTAAATAAAGCCTCCATAGAAGGACTGTACTTTCTGTGCATTCCTTGTTCCCTCTAATAAAAATGACACATAATGTATAGTAGGATATTTCTTGGCTGTAATTTTACCATCCATGTATACATGCCACCATGCGAGCTAGGTATCCAAACTGCCATTGTAGCTGGTGGAGATCTCTTTTCAGTCACCTTAAAGTGGGCATCTTGGTCAATCTATTATGCCCTGTCTGATATGTTGTATCTTATTTGCTGCTCCGGAAGGACATAGGTCTCCCATACACATGTGCACACCTGAAAAAGCAGGGTGCGGCGCAGGTGTCTTAGGTATAATCTGGCATGAAGTGCTGAGGTCGAGAAAAGCCACAGAGCCAGTGGCAATGCAGGCAGCTGTGATGTACAAGAGTTACTCAGCTGGTATTTTGCATGTCAGCTGATGAGATAAACTGAAGAGCCTTTGCTGTATTGAACAGGTCTCCATTGGTGGGAGCCAAGCTCCATATAGGGTCCTGACTTCAGGAGTCTGATTTTTGAAACATCAAACCCTTTGCTGAATTACTGTGGTATTTGGCAAATATGAATGTTGATAGTGAGATTCACTTCAGGAGAGACGTATGTGTGTATATGACAAAGTAATTTAAAAAAAAAGACATGTGGGATGCATTTTCCTACTCTTTACTGAGGGCAGTCAACACTTTGCTTCTTACTTATGTGAATGTTAGAGGAATGGAGAAAAGAGACAGCAATATCAGTCTTCTTGGTGTTATGAAATATGAAATGAAGAGTTAATAGATAGCAGAGGAATAGAGGTTATGCCTCTGGTTTATAAGCATGTATCTCATTTTCATTGGCAAAAACAAAGAATGTATAGAAAGTATAAGTAAATTAGTTTTAATATGTCTCAAATGTATAGAAAGTGTAAGCAGATTAGTTTTAATGTCTTCTCTGTGCCCTTTTCACAAAGCATGCAATTTCAAAACCACTGAAGCCAGTGAGAAACATTTCACTGACTTTAACAAGTTTTTATCGTAATATAAGACATTTGTTCTCATGTGTAGATATATATTAAAGATGCAATCTTCTCAGGGAGATCTAGGAAATCCCTCAATGCATTTACTCATTTTCTGTTTTGAAAATTAGCAGTTTTCCTTACCTGGAAATTGAAGATAAGTCAGGATAGAATACTTCTCAAGTATACTTTCACTGTTCTATTAAAAGCGACTCAGTGTACTTATGGATTGCCACCTAACACATGAAAAGAAATATAAATTTGGCTATTCAAGCTTTACTGGTTATGCAGATCTTGAGGCTTAGAGAGGGTGTATATATCACAGTGCCTGAGGAGGACAATTCTGCACATTCCAGCACTTTGCTTGACCATAGCAATTGCTAGACCAAAAAGCATCATTCAAAAGCACAATCTCATGTGTGTTTGGTACATGTCCTTCCTTTGGAAGAGAAGAAGGTGAAACTGTTTCATCTATTAAGAGTTAAATTTTACTGGAATGAAAGAGTTGCTTAAATTGTTAGTTTTGCAGATGACACCAAGCTGGGTGACAGTGTTGATCTGCTTGAAGGAAGGGAGGCGCTGCAAAGAGATCTGGACAGGCTGAGTCGATGGACTGAGTCCAACGGGATGAGGTTTAACAAGACCACTTGGGGCACAACAACCCCACACAGCGTTACAGACTGGGGGAAGAATGGCTGGAAAGCTGCCTGGAGGAGAAGGACCTGGAGGTGTTGATTGACAGCCGGCTGAATATGAGCCAGCAGTGTGCCCAAGTGGCCAAGAAGGCCAATGGCATCTTGGCCTGTATCAAAAACAGTGTGGCCAGCAGGACAAGGGCAGTGATGGTGCCCCTGTACTTGGCACTGTTGAGGCCACACCTCGAGTCCTGTGTTCAGTTCTTGGCCCCTCACTGCAAGAAGGACATTGAGGTGTTGGAGCATGTCCAGAGAAGGGTGATGAGGCTGGTGAAGGGGCCTGAGAAGAAGTCCCGTGAGGAACAGCTGAGGGAACTGGGGTTGTTTAGTTTGGAGAAGAGGAGGCTGAGGGGAGACATCATCGCTGTCTATAGCTGTCTGAAAGGAGGCTGTGGCAGAGCGACTGTTGATCTCTTCTCTCAAGTGACAGGTGAGAGGACCAGGGGAAATGGCCATAAGTTGCCACAGAGGAGGTTCAGACTTGATATTAGGAAGAATTTCTTTACTGAAAGAGTGGTCAGGCACTGGCACAGCTGCCCAGGGAGGTTGTTGAGTCACCATCCCTGGAGGTATTTAAAAGGCAGGTAGATGAGTTTTTGAAGGACATGGTTTAGCAGAAGATGGATTCAGTTGGACTCAATCGTATCTCCAAAGTCTTTTCCAACTGGAAGATTCTATGATTTTACCCATCCATTTAGGATGGTAAGAGGAATGACTTCAAGTGGAGTGACTGAGAACATTTAACTTTCTGTAGCAATTTGCAGAATGAGTCGTGAGATCAGAGAGCTAATGCAAATATGTAGACAGATACAGCAGAGTTTTGCTGTATTTTTTGGCTTAGTAACTCAGCTTAAAATTTATTTCCTGATTTTTTTTAGTATGTTTGATCTGTCCTGCCAAGAAAACATATGGATTGTTCATTGTGTTGTAACATTACTTGTAAGTTTTTTTTCCTATATACAAAAGACAGTTGTCACAGTTTGCGAGAAGTTTGTCTTTTCATATATTCTAATGCAAAAATGCATTTGGGATAAGTTTTAGATGTCCTAATGTAATTCTTTCAAGTTCTTATCTTATTTTTTAAACTTTAAAAATAACTAATTTTTTTTTTTAATTACAGAAACCTTTGAAATGCTTATCAGACTGGCTGAGAATTACACAACCACACTTTTCTGCAGTACTTATAGAAACATGGCTGCCGAGGCTACTACATGTGTTCATGAGTTTTTCACAGATGTTGGACTCTTCATATTTGGCACAGATGTTAGCACAGAAGAATTTGTCAACAGGTTTTTTGACACTCTGTTCCCATTGGTCTACAACCATGTGATTAACCCTGGTCTGACTGACATTTCACTAGAGTATGCAGAGTGCCTCCAAATGGCAAGAAGAGACATTAGACCCTTTGGTAACATTCCCAAAAAAGCCATAGGACAAATGGAAAGATCGCTGTTACCCAGCCGGACTTTCTTGCAGGCTCTGAATTTGGGGATAGAAGTGATCAATACAACAGATCATCTGCGTTTCTCTAAAGACTGCAGCAGAGCTTTACTGAGAATGCAGTACTGTCCCTATTGCCAAGGGCTGACTTTAAGCAAGCCCTGTTTGGGCTATTGCCTCAATGTCATCCGAGGCTGCTTAGCTAACATGGCAGAAGTTGATCTTCATTGGCGGGGATATATTCAGTCCCTGGAGGAACTCTCAAGTGCCATGAGTGGAACACATGACATTGAGCACGTGCTTCTGAACTTTCATTCACTTGTTAATGACGCTCTTGTACAGGTTCATATCAATGGGCCAGAACTATCTGAGCAGGTAAAAAACTTTTTTTATCCACGCTCGGTGCAAACATGATGCTAAGAAAAGTAACACTGATAACTATTACTATTCTTCTCATATAGAACCACTTTCAAACTTTAAAAACTAACTATTTCATTTTTCACTGACTCTACACCAGGCCCATGCAGTTAGACATATCTTTCACTTACTATCTGTGTTATAATTGACCAGTCCTTCCTCTCCTTGCTGGAGCACAACTCTTACAAGGAGCAGCTGAGAGAACTGGGGTTTTTTACTCTGGAGGAGGCTGACAGGAGACCTTATCACTAACTACACTTACCTGAAAGGAGATTGTAGCAAGGTGGGTGCTGATCTCTTCTCCCAAGTAAGAAGCAATGAGATGAGAGGAAATGACCTCAAGTGTCATCAAGGGAGGTTTAGACTGGATATTAGGAAAAATTTATTTACTGAAAGAGTCGTGAAGCACTGGAACAGGCTGCCCGGGAAGCGGTGGAGTCTCCATCCCTGGAGGTGTTAAAAAAAATGTGTAGATGTGGCACTTCAGGACATGGTTTAGTAGGTATGGTGGTGTTGGGCTGACGATTGGACTTGGTGATCTTAGAGGTCTTTTCCAACCTTAATGGTTCTGTGATTCTCTTTCATCTATAATTTAGTCAAATAAGACTATGATGCATTGCTCTCTTGAAACATGGTGATCTAGTCAGTTATGATTTGCTGAGGACAGCTTGATTAGGTATCAAGGCCTAATTATGATGATAAATACAATCTTTCTGCTTTAAGAAGCAGAGGACATGAATTCTATTGAAATTGACTCATTAATATTTATTTATTTTGTCTTAAGAGTGACTCATGAACTGTTTCAAATTTTGATAAGTGATTAATGTATCAGTGATTCTAACAGACACAGAAAAGATGATTATAAGCAAGCAAATAATGGCTTAGGCATGAAGCAGTCTCTCCATTTTAAAGAAGTGAATTTTATCACAGTAAGTACTCTTATGAGTTTTAAAGAAGCAGAAATAGACTAAAAATTTTTGAATATTTGAAAGTATGATATATACACTTGCAAATTTTAATATGAGAATCAAGAGAGCATTCTTAATGATACATGTATTTGTACAGCTCTTTATCTGATCATATATATGTTTGTGCAAATAACTATATGTAAAGGAGTTTTTCCTAGCATGTTGCATGGATATCTATATTTAAATCTGACATATATTCATGCTTTAAGCTTTGTGTGGTGTGGAAAGACCCCCAATGCCTGTATAACTTGGCTTCCTTTTACAAAGCTCTTTTTTTTCCAGCAATTTACAACTTGTTCCCTTTTCTGTTTAGATCAGCAGAACAGTGCCATGCTATCTCCAGCTGGAATTTTTTTTCCCTTTGCTCTTCCTGTTTCAAATTCACACCTTTAATTCCTGCCTCCCACAGCTCCACTCACTGACAAATAAGTATAGCACCCATTCATCATTTCTGTAGCTGGACATTATTCTATGCTATTCTGCAGAATATGGTGGAGATTTGGGGGTCATGCAACTCTTCACATTTTTATATATGTTCACATATGTATACGACATATATTTAATGACAGTTCTGTGTTCTTGAAGTCCATATATGTCCATTTATGTACTGTTTATGCTCACTGCATAGTGGACTCTGTGCTTCTTAGTTGGTAGGAGCTGGAATAGAATTTTGTTAGCAGACTTCTGTGGGTATGCTCGTATGATACAAGAGCAATATTCATTATTAAGATAATCTGAAAAAGATCATACATAATTCTTATGCACTTGATGATAAAAATGCTTATTACCACAAGAGCCATTGGAAAGTCTTCCTATGCTTCTCTTTGTGCTCAGCCTGAGTTGCCATGAGCTGATGTCTGAGCGTATAACCAGGGAAATCCCCACTGAGGGCAAATATGCAGGCTATGAATGAACAAGAACTTTGTAACACATTTAAGCCTTATTTAAGGAAAACAACCAGCCAATGGAAACTTCTTTACAAGTTGTAATGAAGTGTTTCATGTTATCTCCATTCTATTTAGCTAGCCACTGTCAGTGTTAAGAAAGAAAAAGAGAGATTTCAGCAAGATTTACGAACTTTTCATGTAGGTGGAGCCTACCATCTCCAGCTTAAGAGCGTGTTTCTGTTCCCTTTATGCATGGATTCATGACATGGCCCACTGCCATGGAAGGGCAACTTGATGTGTCACTCACAGTGGAGTTCGACAGCAGCTTAAGCCTGTCTCACTCTGGGCTGGCCAAGTCCTATTATGGCACTGTCCTCAATCATGTGTTTCCACCCCTTTTGCTGTGTGTACACTGCTTTGATAGCTGAAAGAAGCTGGTTGAGGGACCTGCCTGTGAGAGTCTCTCTTAGGCATGGTTTTGTTTTGGTGTGTGAAGACAGCTGAGAGGTCCATCAGAGTGGAACAAACTGCAGACTTGAGAATATGTGAAATGGGTCCGGGACAAGAGCTGAAGGAAAAAGGGAAGGGAACAGGAGAGAAGAGAAAGAGAAAATTCACAAGAATTTGTAATTTAAAACTTTCCTCAAAACTTTACATTAAACCATTTTTCTTGATTCCCAAAAGATCATTGGTGTTTGGGATTAATATTGAATAAAAGAGAGAAAAAGGAATATTGATTAGTTGTTCATTGTATATTCTGGGCACTGATGATTTGGGGATCTGGAGGAAAATGAAGTATGTGACCATGATATTAAAAGCTACATATGCATATAAAAATATGGTAATCAGAAACGCAACAGAAAAAAAATAAAATCACAGAGGCAAATCTTGGTGTTTCCTAATTTTGGAAATGAGAAATTTGTGCTATAGTTTTGGTTGTATGCAATTTTTATGTAATATAAGCCTATAAAAATTTGGAATGGGATTTTCAAAAGCACTGTGTCTTCACTGTGTTCTAACCCATGTGGACTTTCACCAGATCAGGTTTCCAAACAGGTGGAGAAAAGGAAAAATGTCAGACTTCTGGAAGTTCTCAAGATTGTTCACTGATCTTAGTCTAATCCTGAAAAGAGATCTATGGGTTATGTGCCTTCTAAACGCTATGCATAATTATGTTGTATTTAAAAGAGACTTTTGTCTTGCTATTTTTTTTATCTGTCAGTACTAGAAAAAAAAGGCAACATCTTTCTTGTGTCATAGGATGCTAGAAGGAAGAAGTTAATAGAATGTATTTAGGGCTTTGTTTCCTTATTGCTTATTTTTACTTAAATTGACTAGCTATAAACACTTGGATGTTCAGAGCTGCTGAAATAAAGTGATGTTTTAAATTTAATATTCCCATGAAGAGACATATTCACAAACATTCTGAAAAGAATGTTTGTGGGTTTTTTTAATTCCTTTCTGGAATCTGTTTTAGGTAGCTGCCTTTTATTGAGGTTTTTCAAGTGAAGAGTCACACAGCCTTATTCCATACCATTCCAGAAAATGAAGTGCTGTAGAAGTCTACTAAATCAATTAATTTTTTTTAGATTTAAAAAAAAAGAAGTGGAGAGAAGGTGATGAAAGATGTCTTTTTGATAATCTTAAATACATAAAAAACATACACCTGCAAGTATATTATAATTACAGTTTTCATTTTTGGAACGGAGTAATCTTGATAGTCAACTAAAGATCGGATTAACAGCATTTCTACTTGTGGAAAATGATGTGCCTGGGTATTTGGTAACTTTCATAGCTTAACAGGTTAAGTCACCTAAGGAAGTACAAGGGAACAGCATCCTTTGAAGTAACCATTCTGTGAACCCACTTCCTTAGAATCTAAAATCTAATTTATTTTCTTATATGGTTATATGCCTATAAATATAGTAGCTTTATGCTTACTGCTTCATAGCTACTGCATTTTAGTTACTTGCTTAGAGTGCATTAGTTATTCATGTGAAGTTCACAATATATTTGAACTTATATTAAAAATAATTAATTTTGTCACTATTTTAAAGAAATTTTAATATTAGAAAATTCTTATTATAAAACTTTCATATAAATCAAGTCATGAAACAGATCTAAAATTCATCACTTAAAAATAAATTGTAGCTATCACAAAGAATTGTACTTCAGAAATGGATTTCTATATCTGTTCTATATGCATATAAATATACACAGTATAATGTTAACCAAAAGTGGTTATTGATTTGATAACAATCAGACATATAATTACAGTATCTTTCGGTAAGGGAAATACTAGACTGTATTTCCGAGCCTTGTATGTCCAACGCTGATTTTGCTTGAAAAACAAGCGTTCAAGATTTTGTTATTTTTAAATAAATATTAAAACAATATTTTACAAATGGGAGGGTCAGACTTGATACCAGGAAAATTTTTCACTGAGAGAGTGGTCAAACACTAGAAAAGGCTTCCTAGAGAGCTTGGTTGTGCCCCATGTCTGTCAGCATTTAAGAGGCATTTGGACAATGCCTTTAATAATGTGCTTTAATTTTTGGTCAGCTCTGAAGTGATCACAGTTGGACTAGTTTATCATTTTAAGTCCCTTGTAACTGAAATATTCTAGTTTGGTCTGGTCTGGTCTGGTCTAGCCTAAATGCTTTTATGCAATGGCACAGGCTGAAAATCAAAACCCTGGCTTAAAAGAACAAAAACTCTAGATGTGAGAATAATTAATTATATCAAGACATAGTTTCACAGCCTAAATTACTGTGTACTGGAGTAAAACTGTCAGTTGTTATAGAATAACATAATCACTTATTTTACAAATTAGGCAGATAACACAGCATTGTATAATTTATAACTGCTTTGGTTTATTATCCATATTGTTTAATTTTAAGCTGTGCAGTAAATTTTTCTGTTGCGAACATTCTAGTATACTTTATCTGATGGGCAGTTGGTAAGTTCAGTTCAGTGGTTGAGTCACCGTCCCTGGAGGTGTTTAAAAGATATCTCAGGTATGTGGTTTAGTGAGGAGACAAGTACGACTGGACTCAATGATCTGAAAGGTCTTTTCCAACCATATGATTCTATGATTCTATGAATATCTAACTGGCTATTCCAAATAGCTGACTGCATTTGTCTGTGATTAATCTACTGCTGTGTAGACAACTTTTTCCAGTATTTGCACAATGGGGAGACATACAAACAGTGTCATTTGGGGGAGTTCTCCAATGATATGGAAAAAGAAAAGCAGCTTGAAGGCAGGAATAACTTACCATATTCAAATCCCAGAGTTCCCTTTCTTTGTGCTTCTACACATACTTCTGTTCCTTTGTCATGATTGCTCCACTTACCTTGGATGATCAATCACTCTCCTTTCATAAGAGAGTCTTTTTTAACACAAGGCTCCACGTGCACTTGGCATAAGCAGAAAAGAGAAGGACTGTCAGTGTTTGCATGCATAGTTTTGTGCCTTAGGATGACCCCAGTATGGACAGCTGATGTAATGCTGCTAGCTCCTCCCAAACCTTGGTCCTATTGCAAGCAGCAGTCAGGAAAGCATCAGGGAGGCAGAATGATTAGCAGTTCCTTCACTATAGACATCAAACAGCCAACCACTCTGTGTGTTTGTAAGTATGTATGTATGACCATGTAGTATGTATATTGGATTACTCCCTTATAGAAAGAAAAGGAAGAAATAAGATGCAGAGGCATGGGAGAAAGGGAGTGTGAGTAAGAGTGAGGGGACTATATCGGGGTCCTGGGTAAGACCTGTAGGTCCCCCACAGTCTATCAGCCCTCTGCTCTTTACAGCCTTAGGTTACAACAGCAGCACAAGAGCCAGAGCACTGACAGGTTTCTCTCTCAACAACATCCCGTATCTAATGAAGAATGGAGTTTACATTGCAGGTGGGGTTAGTTGTAGCTGCTTTTAAGCACCTCATTGACATCAATCAGTAAGAATCTGTCACAAGCAAGAAGTCTCTGTCACCGTAGGGGAGTACAGGAAAGCTGGACTGTTGGTAAAAAGAGGTCAGTGGAGTACTCAGCACCAGGATACCACTTCCAGGCCAGAGCACACTGCTTCCATGAGGGGATGATGTAGACACTGCTGATTTTCAGAGAAGAGCCCCCCACCAAGGACAAACCCAATCTCCATGGGCATTTTTGAGATTATATATGATACAAACTACTTCTTCACTTGGGTTTTGACATGTCCCTCTACCTGTGCTGTTTCCTTTAAAGTAGACATCTTCTGGTTGTTTCCATGCCTTGTTTTCATGGCAAAGTGTTTGACACTGTTCTCTTGCCATCCAGCTTGCCAGCTCTTGAGTAGCATGGTACTGCTACTGCCAGGGCTCTGGTACAGGATCTGTTAGGACTACAGGGGACAAATGTCCTTTTTGAGTCTCTCCCTGTTCAGTCCTTCTTACTCATTCTGCGTGGTTTGTTTGCACCTTCTTCCTCTAGGCATAATGCTTCCTTTTCTTGCTGGAAACAAGTGTGCAGAATGCTGTAACCACTGAAAATGCCATTGACTCTTTCTCAGAGCATTTTTCAGGACACTGTCAGATTGATGCAGCCAGTGTCCTTGTGTTTTCAGGATGTCTAAAGCCTTCATTTTTATGGTGATGAGGGGGCAAGGTCATAGTTTCATTTTTCATTGAGTAAAGAGGGTGAAAATCTCAGCTGGAAGAAGTGTCCTGTGGGAGGACTTACTTCAAAAATAGTGGGAAAACATGAGAGAACTTGTGGACAGAGGACACTATCCTGCTGATATGAGTCAAGGTAAGTGTGCTACCTGTCAATCTTTTCTTGCTTCAGATGTTGATTTGGAAAGAATACACATCCTAGGGGAATCATAACCATTTTGGTATCCACTGGAAGGGCAACACAGCAATGAACAATTAATCTAGGAGGTTTCTGGAGTACACTGGCAACAACTTCCTGGCGTAGGTGATTGAGGACCTAACAAGGAAGGGTGCTCTGCTGGACTTCATACTTACAAACAGAGAAGAATGTTGAGGATGTGAAGTTCAGCAGCCTTGAGGTGGTAAGGGTTCAATATCCTAAGAGGAGAAGGCAGTGTAAAAGGGAGAACTACAACCCCAGATTTCAGGAGACCCAATTTCGATCTTTTCAGAGATCTGCTTGGAAGAATCCCATGTGGTATGGCCATGAATAGTAGGGGGATTCACAAGAGTTGGTTGATATTCAAGGATCACCTCCTCCAAGCTTAAGAAAGATCAGTCTTGACAAGTAGGAAGTCAAGGAAAGGCAGCAGGGGTCCTGCATGATATAAGCAAAGAGCTCTTGACTGAACTTATAAAAACCTCGAGTGCTTAAGAGCTGGAAAGAGAGGCATATGATCCAGGAGGAGTGTAGAGTTGGTGTCCAATATTTCTGGGTTAGAAAAAACAAGGCTGACCTGGAGTTGAATCTGGCACGTGGTGGAAAAGACAGCAAAAAAATCTACAAGGACATAAATAGCGAAAGCCAGACAAGGGAACACATGGGCCTGCTGCCAAATGGGGCAGAGGTACTAATGACACAAGACACAGAAAATGCTGAGGTGTTCAAAGGCTTCTTTGCTGGTAAGATTTAATCTTTACTGGTAAGACCGGCCTCCAGATGTTCAAGGACCCAGGTTTGGGCAGGAGGTCTGGAGCAGCGGAGGCTTAACCTCAGTGAAGGAGAACAAAATTAGGGCACTAACCTTAGATCACTTAAACAAATTGTACGTACGTAGAATCATAGAATCATAGAATGGTATGGGCTTTGAAGGGATTTTTAACATCATCTAATTCCAACTCCTGTGCCACAGGCAGGGACACCTCCATCAAAGCTGTAATGGGATAGAACCCACATACGGGCATCATGGTCAAGGCAGGATCCTATCATGTTCATGGTGTTCTTCTAATGTAGGATGTGAGCACTGTCTTCATCTCACAGCTGATGAACATTGCCATGAAAGGTATTCACTACCACAGTGTGCTGGTAAAACTGATTGCACAAGACAGTACACATTGTCTATTTCACAGGTATTTGGTCAAAGCAAAAGTGAATGAATTGCTCCTTATACAATTTCAAAGTCTGGATGAAATTCCTCAGGACAGGATGCTAAAAATTGTGGTCAACAGAATGATAGCCCAGAGGTTCTTGAAACGGTTGATTGCAAAGCTATATGTCATCTATGTATATAGTATTTATGCATGTAGTGTTTATAGATATGTAGTTTTGTTCTCAAGAGAAATGAATGTATTGATGATAAACAATGAAGGGAAAATGAACCTTGTTTTAGAGATTGCAAAGATACTACATAAATTTGATGTTGTAAAAAAATTATATTGTTCTTGTCACCAGACTGTCTAACTGGACTCAGCCTTTTACTCCTTCAACTTTCAGCAAGTGTCCATTCTCATTACCAGTTTGTCAAGGACAGACCACAAGTGAGCAATATGCCATATAGTTCTTTCATACTTGTTCAAAAAAAAGTAAAAACCAAAATATGTAGTTTTCAGCAAAGCAGACTTTGTAATAAAATTGTAGAGTTCTGCTTGAAGCATTTGGAATATGTCTCTGTCATTGTTACTTTGCTGAATTTATATTACTTGATTAATTGATGAATTTAAATTACAAGATTGATATAAATAGATTTATGGAAACTGCTGAACAGTAATTGGATTTGAAGTCCTCATCTTATACACGTTTGTATTATAATATAATTTTGTTCTAAAAGAAAGTTTGATATCTGACCTAATACACAGCTGAACACCATCATCTTCCATTTCTCTCCATTGACAGATATGCATCCACCTGTAGGAGTGAAAAAACTCTGGTGCTTGTATAATAAAGTGTGGCATATTTTTATACATTGGTAATTTTTTTTAATGTAGCACAGAGTAAATATACTGCAATCATCCCTTCCACCTAATTCAGATTCCTATGTTGTTGTATTTCACATCCCCATTGTTTCAAAATGGAAAAAGCTCCTTACTGCAGTTAAAAGATTTTCTTCCGAGACTAAACTGGACTTTGTTTGTCAGAAAAAAAGAATTGAGCCCTTTGAAAACAAAATGAAAATCAACAACAAAGTGTTTATGGCTTGTTTGTAACTAATGAAAAGTTGTTTTATTTAAAGAGTAGGCTTGCTTTCTACCTAAACATCCTATTGGGTTGACAGCTTTTCTTGTCTTGTCTGGTTTGAGCCGTCCTTGCTATGTATGTCAGTAGCTTGCACTTAATGAGGTCTGAAGTAAAAGACCCTTATTTCTGTAATCTTGTCCTCTGTACCACTCTGTTAACCACTATGAATGCCCATGTGGTTTTACAGATTTTGTAACTGAAATCAGTGTTTTCCAAATAACAACTTAAATTTCTGCTACAAAATTTATTATAATGTAGCCAGAGTGGTAAACACATTCTGGATCTTATAATCTTTTGCAACCTCTGTGCTGTAGAATTCTGCTCGGAATTGGTGTCCCTTTCCAGTGCAATTGGTCTACTTGCTTTTAAAGTGTAGAAAAAGGGCTTCAAATCATGCATAGAATATTAACAGAGGCAATAAAACATCCATAATTATGCATAAGTTCTGGAAAAATGTGTGTTGGTATACGATCTGCTCCTTTCACTTGCAGGGCATTACTTCTCAAGTGCAAATTGGAAAGAAAAAATAAAGTTGATACACATTGCTGGACATACACTTGCTAATATTCTGGTGGTGTCTTTATTTTAAGATTTGTGACACACTGCCAGATGTGTGGCAAACATGGGAAAAAAACCTAGTTTGAGTTAAGAACTTCTTAAATCTAATAGCAGAATACGAAGCCATGAAATCACGTCTGTCTAAATAAAGTCAATGGCTACATTCCTCAGCTTCTCAGCATGTGAGTATATGGTGGCACAGCTTTTGGTACCTGTTTCAAAATACGTAATTTCCAACTCCTCTTCTTTCAGACAAGTTTTCCTTTATGGAAACGAGAGAGGACATATTTCTCACTTTTGGTGATAAAAGGTTCAAATTCAGTGACATGTTCATGTCTCATGCTTTTCTGAAAAGTGTTTTTTCAATTCATTTGCCAGATTTCTTCCCTGCAGCTCCTGCAGTGGAATTATTTATTGTACAGAGTTCAGGTGCTCAGGGGTTGACACCAGAGAGCTCAGGGATGGCCTCTGTGGAGAGGCTGGGGCTGCCCCATGCTAGACACAATCTGTACCAGTTGGTTCCAATGGACCCATCACAGGGCACAGCTGAGGCCCTCAGCCATGATGATGGCACCTCAGACAAAGCATATTGAAAAAAACCTCAAAAATTATGTATGGCAGGGAGGAGTGAAGAAAAAAAGTGAGAGAAACGGGCCTGAAGATACCCAGGCCAGGGAAAGAGTAGTAGGAGTAGTAGTATTAGGAATATCTGTAGGATAGTATTATTAGCAGGAGGAGGAGTTCAGGTGCCAGAGCACGTATTCCCCCTGCAGTCCATGCAGTAGACCATGATGGAGCAGATAACCACAACACTGCAGCTTGTGGAAAAGCCCGTGGTGGAGCAGGGGAAAAGCGTGAAGAGGAAGGAGTGGCAGATTTTAAGTGTTAACGCCTGATCACAGCCTCCATTTCCTGTCCTCCTGCAGCACCTGGAGGACAGAAGAGAGGCAGAGGAGTTGGGAATGAAGGAGTGAAATGGAATCTAGGATGAAGGGGAGAGAGGCTAGAGGGAAGGTGATTTTAGTTTTATTTCTCACCATCCTACTGTATTTTTAATTAGCAAGAAATTAAATTCATCTTTCCCAAGTTAAGGCTGTTTTATCATGACAGTAATTTGTGAGTGATCTCCTTGTCTTTACCTCGACCCATGAGCTTTTCCATTTTATTTCCCCATGCTGTCCGGTTGAGGAGGGGGAGTGAGAGAGCGGTTGGGTCTGGCAACCAGCCAACGCTGCAGTTATCAAGACAAACACACGGCTTTGGCAAGTAACACTGAATAGTGCAGGTTTGCGTAAAGTAAGTTCAGTATAGATTGCCAAGTAAATATGTGGGAACATATCATGGTATGCATTATGCATTCCTATTTAAAGTAAATCCACTTCACAATTTGAAATTATTTGAATCTTTTCTTTCATCATTCAGTTTGCTGCACATCTTTCTTAAGACTGAGATCTTTTTGCCAAGAAAGCATAGGATCTTAAATATAACTCCCTTTTTTTTCCTTTTTAGCAGAGGTTAGTCAAAGTTTGGGCAAAAGGCATAGATCCAAAATGTCCTTTCTCTCACCATTGACTACATAGACACTCAGAGATCTGAAAAATGTGAACTAAGCAGTTTGGGCTGCCATCATGTTCTGTTTTCAGATGACATTAGATGTGTAACTCTACTTTAGTATCATGGCAGGCTTGTCTGAACGTGTCCACTGGGGAGATGAATTGAAGATAAGGAGCATGCTCCAATAGGTAGAAAATGCTGCGATCTGGTTCTTCATATTTGCAGAAACAGAAGAAAGGAGACTTTTCACTCCTTCCCCAAAGCCAAGAGGCACAAAAAAGTGTAAAGGAAGAAGTCAACTGAGAATCCTTTCTGTAGGCTATGTATGTGTTTTCTTTTTTCTCTGCTTTTCCATTTGCATTGTGAAGCAGAACTACTGTTCACAAAGAGAGCTGCTGAGCTGGACAGACTTCTGGTATCTCTGTTGGCCCTGAAATCAGTACCAACCCTTTGTACTAGAGGAGAAAACTTTGTGAGGGCAAATCCAGAGATTCTGAAGCATATTAGTTTTTGAGATTGTTTTGATCCCTGAAGTGATGTGAACATGTATGAATAAGTGGCTGTCGTGTACATCACAAAATATCTCCAAATAAAACTGGTTTGTCCATGTTCAAATAAGTTGAGGAGACAATGAAACACTTAATATACAGATGCAAGGAAGAAAAATCACTAATCTCATGAGATGTAGTTTAGAATAGGAGAGAAACGCCCTGGTTCTCTGAAATGCTGACTAACTAAATAGTGGGGTTTTCCATCAACTTTTTTTTTTCAGTTTTTGGTTTTGTTCTTTTTTTTTATCATGATAAGGTGATCCTCCAGTTATCTAAAAAGTTGTTGTCTGTGTCATGATAAATGAAATAATGCATTTTGACTTTTACTCTAAGTGTGCATTATTTTATTGACTTACATACTTTTTGTTGTAGATCTTCTATACAAAATTGCTCTCCCCTTCACAAGTTTGGAACATAAATTGCAGCCTATCACAAAGGGTAAACAAATGGTGCAGATATGCTGATGCAGCTAGTTTTTTTGCTTCCACCAATTCTTTATGTATTGTAAGTTACCTTTTTTTGTTTTAAGTGAGTAACATGCCTGATAAAGGCTATAGAGCCCCATTTCTGCTTTCATTGACAGTCACAGTCCTACTGAATTTCTTTTGGTTTACAGAGGTGACCCTAGATAGACTTATATTTAGATTTAATGAACAATTCTGCCTGTATCAGACAAGAAGACATAATGTTAGCCCTCTACATCAGAACACTACTTGCAGGGCACACAGAAGTAAGGAGCAATAAAATATATTTTAACCACTAGAGAGCACAGATAAATCACTCTACACACAGGCAGCTGATCTTTGGAAAGGGCTACTGCCGGTTTTATATAATTGCTTTTCAGAGGAGAACCACAGAGTGTTTTCACTGAACATAAATGAAACACCTTGGCATCCACTGAAGCAGACTTGGATTGGGAGAGCTGGCAGGTTCTCACAAGAAGCAGTTTTGTTGAACTACCTTTGAAGAGTTTGAACTGGCAGTGCTGTGTTCTGGCTGCAGGGTAACTTGGCTGAGAACATTAGGATTTCCCCTGACATTAAGCCATTAAAAAAAAAAATCATTTCCTTCCCTCCCACCCCCATTCAGAAGGAGAAACTATTTTTACTGCTGGACTTGCTGAGTGTTAGTCCCTCATGAAAGGAGCAGCAGAATTAAAAAAATTTAAGGTTTTAGTAATTAAAGAGCAGTAGACACAAATTAAAAGTACGTTGAGTAATTCATGTTTAGTGGGCTGTTAGATTTTATTTTACAATCAGAACATTCAAAATTATGAAGAAAACCAGAGATAATTAAAAACTGACAAGATATGAGTACAATCTCAAGAACTTGGGCTGAAGCACTGGAGTGGTAGGAGGCTACAAGCCTCAGTCACATGAAGTTTGTAGGCTGTGACTCCCAGAAGTCAACAGCTTGGACAGTAGTCTTTTGCAAAATAGTGTAAAAAAATTGCTCGTTTATAAAAAAACCCTAGTTTGCAAGCTCTTAACATTTTTGTCTCTTTCTTGGTCCTCCATCTTGACTGTAGGTTTCCCAAAAAAGGTGTATTCACTGATACTGCATTCATGCCACACACAGTGGAATAATTAGTTTGGTATTTCCAAGTTGTGCTTTTATTTAGATACCACAGAAAATTATTTTCTTTTTTTTTGAACATGTAATCCTCTCTCTTTCTGATGACGCTACCGCTGCCTTGCTGGTGGGTCTACATTTTGTATACCTGCAGTTTTTGTTTATCTTTGGTCAATACCATATGTTTGGATGTGGGGAAAACTACTACATTTAACAAAGTTGCTTTGAATTTGATTGATTTTTTTTTGAGCTTGAAACCACTTCCAACTCTATCTCACTTGAAAAATGATAAATATACTTTATCAGGTATTGCCTGAGCTTTTAATTACAATTTTGAATAAAATAGCTTTGAAATTGTCATTATTTGACAAGTCAATTTAAGATGTGACTTGCAAGTGTTTACAAATTGCTCACAATGAGGGTGGTCAGACACTGGAACTGGTTGCCTAGGGAGGCTGTGAAGCCCCTTCCCCGAAGGTGTTCATGGCCAGGTTGGGTGGAGTCTTGAGTAGCCTGGTCCAGTGGGAGGTGTCCCTGCCCCTGGCAGGGGGGTTGGAACTGGATGATCTTTAAGGTCCAGCCCATTCTATGATTCTATGATTCTATGATTCTATGATTCTATGATTCTATGAAACTGGGTGTTTAATAATCTGTGGAAGTGTTATTCTAAGTATCAGCTTCACTTTGTAATTCTCTAGGCTAGTGTTCACAATGTTTGTCCCTTTTAGCTTGTCTTGGACTTCTCTTGTTCTTGTAAAATGATTAAACCTATGCATGAAACTTATAAAATTATAAGTTGCTGCTATAACTCCAGAATTTGCTTAAAGAGTTCTGGATGTCTAAGAGGTATTGCCCAGAGTCCTGAGGCTACGGTAGAGAATGAGAGGCAAACACCTGCAGATAAAGAATGCAACTATTACAAAGAAACCATAGGAATAATATGCAATTTCTGCATGATTTTCCTGTGTTTTAAACACCGGTGGTACTCCATTGCCCTTCCCTAAGATAATCACATGTATGTAATTTTCCTATTCTGATAGAAAATTGGCCTGTTGTACCAAATGCTTGCTCTCCTTATTTTCGAAAACTTGAATTTTGTCTCAGTAGGGAACACTTTAATCTTCCACAAACATGTGCACACTCTCATATGTCAAAACATTTTTTCTTTGCAGCAGAAGTTTGGTAGTAAATAGGAAACTTACAAGCAGCAAACGACATGTGCTTGAAAATACTGAAATACTGGTGCTCCCTCTTGTGGTTTAACTAGAAGAAGACAAAGCTTTGAAACTAGTGCTGAATGTGTGTATGTATTGGCTCCTGCAGCAGGAGCTCAGCTGGAGATTATTACAAGTTAAAAGGAGAAACTAATCTTACTTTGAGAAATCTTCATTTTCATCTGCTTCGATGATCAAAAAGTGCCAAACCCCTGTGGTGCCTGGTGACAGAGAAGCCATCCTCTCCTGCGCTGCTTGCAGAGGGTGGTTGACAGAAAGAAGTGCAAAAAAAACCAAAAAGAGTTGCTGTATTGGTTGTCTTTTTCTCCTCTGTTAGACACACAGTCATCTACCTGAAAGTATTACACATCCACTTGCAAGGACTAAATCTGAATCAAGGAACTTTCATAAATATTTAATGCATTGTTTTTCTGGATGAATATTTTGGGTGGTTTGATGAATAATTTGTTGTTGAAAATACTCATGACTCATCAAGAATCTGTTTCTCCAAGAAAGTATTCACTTGTGTGTTCCTAGAAAATAAAATCATCTTAACCACATTTTTTTTAGTAAGAAATGTATTTTCAACCAGTCTATCCCTGCCATCTCATTCTGACTTTGGATTTGCAGTTATTAGACTTCAGCTGTCCATTTGCTCATGAGGGATTTAACTGTAAGGAATGGTGGCAAATAAATCATTAAATAGAAGCAGTTTTAAATGCCTGCATGGGCTACGGCCACACTGATGGCTTACAGGTCTGAGAGGCTGTGGCCATCTGTTGAATACTTCACACATACCCCATTTACTTGAAATCCTGGTTGTATATGTATCAAAGCCTTGTTGTGTTTGCTAAACTTACCAAAACAAGCATGAAAGAGTTAAACATCAAAGAAAGGGCTATTTTCAGATTCCCGGTTCTGGTTTCCAGCTAGATTTGAGTCTGAGCCTAAGAAGTTTTGTATCCAGAGAAGCGTTTTCTTCTCTGTTACTCTGTGCACAGCAGTAACAACTAGTGAAACAGGCTAGAGACGTGCTGCCAGATTAGAAGATGCTCATCTTTTCAGTGTATTTAACAACAGCCTATGACCCAAAGTGGAGCAGAGAGTCTCAGGATTCCTCAGATGTATTTCTGGTGCAGTAGCAGCATTTAAAGGTGATGGCATGGTTAGTCACTGAGGCTTGCATATCAAAGTTCAACGTTCACTGTGCATTCAGTTTGCTTCAACCATTTGATGTAAAATAATTTCAGTAGAAATGCTTAGCTCAGAAATAATAATTTCTATAGTGGGGAAAAACAAACAAACAAAGAATATGAGTGATTTCTCCCATTGAGCATGTGAACGGTATCCCACTTATATCAATATTATGGTTACATCATTATGCAGTCCTGTAAATGTAAATGTTTATGATGCTCCAGTTTCCCAAATTGTAAGTAATCATAAGTAGGCATTCTACAGAATTTCACCAAGCAAAATCATACTGCCATAAAGTTCATGTGTGGCACTAATTGCAATTTAACCGCATGGTTATTACAAGAGCTTTTAATTAACCCAGCCATCATACTGTGTCATGTAAATTGTGCATAATAACAGCATGCTGAGTATAATGACAATAGATTTGTCCGAACTGAGAAAATCAGGAATTTTATCATTATCCTTTATACCCTTAAGTATTGTGCAGCATTTAAGAACATTTGACCAAAAGGAAAAAAGACCCACAACATATTCCCCTCCCCCAACCTCCCCAAACCCCCTAATAAGTTGCTGAGGCTTATCTGTTTCAAAGTGTTTTGCAGTCTTTAATTCTTCCTGAAATTCAGTGAGATGTGTAATTTTCTCCTGAGTAATATTTTTGGTGATTTTTCAGTCTCACTTTTCTCAGGGAGTTTTCAATTCTCGTCAAGAATAATTTTACACACTCTTTTAGGATTCTGTGTTTGAAGCCAATAAAAATGCTCAATTTATGAAACATTCAGTGGGAATATCCAGTGATATTGGAAGACAGGAAGAATACATTCTGATTAGATATTCCTGGAAAGTGGACTTTCGTTAGATCATTAGTGTAGTGACAGCATTCTTCTCTCAAAGTTATGATTACAGTCTGTGTCTCTGAAGAATGGCAGTAATAGCACTGAAGGGATTTTCACTTCATAGGTTACTTTTACAGCCCAAGGATTACAAATAGAAAACCAGTGTGGCTAATGGATATAGTTGTAGTCCTTCAGAAAACAGGGAAATACAACTAAGTGACGTTACACTTGTACTGTTCAAGGAGACCTAAAGAATGCATTAAAAAAAAAAAAAAAAGAAAACATTGTCATGGAAAATGTGTTTGTCTTTTTTTAGACTGTCATCCATCTACTGGAAAATGAGATACTCATATTTTAGCTCACAGACAGAGCAGGCACCTGAAGGCAAGATAAGAGTATATGACCTTTTCATGTGCACAAATTTACTGAAGAAACTGGGTGACAGTGAAGACTGGGTCAGTGAGAGAGGCAAAAGTATATTTGGCATGCGTATACAGTAAATGATTTAAACATGATGTAAAAGTGACAGCCACTGGTAAGCAGTTAAAAAAATTATAGTTTGGGTTCAGCTGGGTGAGTGATACAAATGGGATGATAAAAAAAAGAACCAACACCATACGAAGCCAGACAGTCAATCAGTCACTGGTGCCAGGGATTTGACTATCAGAAATATGACAATAGTATCACAGTATCACAGTATCACAAGGTTGGAAAGGACCTCTGAGATCATCAAGTCCAACCTATAACCTAACACTAACACCAACACTAACACCAACCATCATCTAAACCATGGCACTCAGTGCCTCATCCAGTCTCCCTTTAAACACCTCCAGGGTCGGTGACTCCACCACCTCCCTGGGCAGCCCATTCCAATGGCCAATCACCCTTTCAGTGAAGAATTTTTTCCTCATATCAAGTCTAAACTTTCCCTGACGAAGCTTAAGTCCATGCCCTCTGGTTCTGCCACTGGTCACCTGAGAGAAGAGACCAACCCCTGCCCGACTACAACCTCCTTTTAGGTAGTTGTAGAGAGCAATGAGGTCTCCCCTGAGCCTCCTCTTCTCCAGGCTAAACAGCCCCAATTCCCTCAGTCGCTCCTCATAGGGCTTGTGCTCCAGCCCCTTCACCATCTTTGTTGCCCTCCTCTGAACACATTCCAGTATCCTAACATCTTTCCCAAACTGGGGGGCCCAGAACTGGACACAATATTCAAGGTGAGGCCTGACCAGTGCCGAGTACAGGGGGACGATAACTTCTCTGGTCCTGCTCACTACACTATTCCTGATGCAGGCCAGGATTCCATTGGCCTTCTTGGCCACCTGGGCACACTGCTGGCTCATGTTGAGCTTCCTGTCCACCAGCACTCCCAGGTCCTTTTCTACCTGACTACTCTCTAGCCACTCTGTCCCCAGTCTGTAGCTCTGCATGGGATTGTAGTGTCCAAAATGAAGTACCCGACATTTGGACTTATTAAACATCATCCCATTAGAATCGGCCCAGCTCTCCAATCTGTCCAGGTCCCTCTGTAGGGCCATCCTACCCTCTAACAGATCAACTCTTCCTCCCAGCTTGGTATCATCTGCAAATTTGCTGATGATGGACTCAATCCCCTCATCCAAATCGTCAATAAAGATATTAAACAGGACAGGACCCAATACAGATCCCTGAGGGACACCACTGGTGACCAGCCACGAACTGGATGAGACACCATTCACCACCACTCTTTGGGCTCGGCCATCCAGCCAATTCCTAACCCGGCACAAAGTGCTCCCATCTAGGCCACGGGCTGCCAGCTTCCCTAGGAGTCTACTGTGGGAGACAGTGTCAAAGGCCTTACTGAAGTCCAGGTATACCACATCCACAGCCTTCCTCTCATCCACCAGGCGAGTCACATGGTCGTAAAAGGAGATCAGGTTGGTCAGGCAGGACCTACCCCTCAGAGATGATGTGACAGAGATGATGATATCGTCATTGTATGTGTTTCCTGTGGAAACTATGTATGAAGAAGTATATGATTTTGCTAAAGATTGGTGAGTTAACTTTCATCTGTGAGATCTGGTGCTGTCATTAACAGAGCAGAGTTCTCAGCAGTATGATTACTGTCATGCACTTCTACACAGCAGAGGTGTATGGGGTGCTGTACAAACCATTTAACCATTTAACTGATGCTGGTTTTCAGAATTTTCAAAAAATGGCTTTTGGAAAACAAATCACTTCTTAAAAAGACATTTCAGATAATGATTGGACTTTTATGTTATTTATGTATATATAAAGCTTACCCAGGATTATTTTTAAAGGAAGATTTCATATTTGAAACTAAGGTTTATTTTAAGTGTATTGGTGAATGTAAATTCCCCTGTATTGCACAATAGATTTCTTGAGATATTCCCTTAAAGAGAATAAACAGAAAGAAAGGCCATTGGACAGTAATTTGAAGCAACTGTATAATACATAGAAAACAAATATTCCAAGCCCCTATGGCTGTAAAAATTATTGATTTCCTTTATTTGTTCATTTTAGTCAGAATATAATAAGATTTTATTGTAATTTCAAGAAATATAGATGGCTGTGGATTCTTCTGACATCCTAGTGAAGCTGAATGCCTATGATTTTTTCAGGTTACTATAACTGGAGCCAACTCATTTATTTTTTTTTTTCTATTTTTACCTGACTCAAAGGAATGGTACTCATCTGCTTAGGGTCTATATTAGCCAGTGAATCATCTCCATGTTTCTCCTCCCCTCACAGGCTCCCACCCTGCAGTCAGTCTCTGAGAGTGGCTGGACAGGTAAAGCACGTCTTTCAGATATGCAAGGCACCTAAGACCTAAACAACTTACACACCTAACACATACCTGTCAGAGCCTCCTTCCCAAACATCTCACTCTGTCTGTCTTTTAAATTCTTATTTTTATTCTTGATAAGACAAAGAGCTGTTCAAGACTGTATGACAAGTTGGCACTGAGACAGCACAAAACATCTATTTCTTTGTCATAAAAGCTTATGTGTAACACTCTCCATGTCACATCAGTGAGCATAAGAGAATATGAGCGAAGTGAGACAAGTAAAAGGACAAAAGCATTTTTTTGTCTCTGGTAGACATGCATGATATTGGAGTAGTGTCTGATGGGATTGACTGCTGCAGAGGCTGATGAAACGCTGCATTGAAGGAGCAGGCTTAAACAAAGACGGGTGAATTTCAGGGGGATAATAAGGGTCTAGTTAAGCTGGTGGAGAACGTGCAATTATGAGCACTGAAGAAGAGCTAATGGGGGAAACAGTGGAGGGAGGTTTGAAACCTTTGAGGACAAGAACAGATGTACTAATATACTGTGCAAGATTCCACTGCCTCTGATAAGAAATGGTGAGGTGAATACTTCCAGTGATGTTTAAAGTGTATCCCATTAAGTCCTTTCAAGAACATTAGCCATATGCCCAGGTACAATTATCTTGCAGGTAAATTTTTGTATCTAATTTGAAGGGAATTCAAACGATAACTTGGATGCCTGAATTGTGAATTGCCACCAAAATGATCTATTCACATTCAAATTTACCCTCACTTTCAAGTTATAAGTTGAATGCTTATTCATATGTCATAATAATATTGGTTCTTTCTTCTTTTGACTGGCTTAAGCAAGTACATTCGATGACTCATTATCACCACTTACATCATGCATAACAACAAAGAAACTAGATATGAAAATTAGATATGTTCATTTCATTTTAATTTTTAAGTGTATTTCTTAACTAACTCTACAGCAGTTCTTAGTTGGAAAGGTGGTCTGTAAGACTTGCACTTTTTAGTGTGCATGTTAACTTGAAATATGAGATCTATTTGCTTTCTCTGTTTTTACATTTGAGCATATAAAATGCAACAGAAAACAATAATCCTTGCTGTATAACATATGCAACATTTTGTCTTTTTCATGGTAGCATTTTGAATATGTTTCTACTTCAAAATCTCTGTCTTAGAGCCAACAGCAATCTCCTCTCCCTTTTTCTTCTAAAAAAAGTTGACTCCCTGTTGAGACTGTTTTCATTAATCACATAATTAGGTTTTCATTGGTGCATGCGTGCTAACTTACACAAGATATGTGCTGTTCAGTCTGCTTAATAGCACGTCTGATGTGATCCCCAGCATAAAGTATCTTTTATTTAATAAATATGTATGGCTCTAATTATTTTTATCCAGTGGCTAGGAAGAATAATGAGCTATGAACATAAATTGGGATCCTCTATTGAACAAAATGCTCAGTATCATATTTTACAAAGAAGAAAATAGGAGTTAATGTGAAATTGTATCTGTTGACATCTAGATCAGAAAGCCAGGCACATAAAATCCCTTGATATTTTCAATATCTATGGTCTGAATCATTAAACTTACATCTTGGATCATTAAATTTACATCTTGCGAAGTTGTAATGCAAGTTTCCACTGTGATAACTGTTCACTGTATGCTCTGGGTAACTGTGCTGAACATGCCATAATAATTCATCAACCCTGAAAAAAATCAAAGTTCAATGCATACAAAAAATGTGATTGGGGTATAATATAGAAGAAAAGGAAATATGCCACTTCACAATGCATCATGTTCTCTGAGGTTACTGTTGCTGTCTGCATAAAAATACGCTTGCCTTGCAAGGAGAAAAAAGCCACATCCAATAAAATACATATAGTGAATTTCTTTTACACTTGGTATTCCTTCAAAAGGAGTGACTTTGCTTAGTTTTTTTCTACTATAAAATGACTAATCATGTGTTTACTGTATTCATTATGGATATAGCGTTGAGAAGTATGATAATTAATGTTGCTTTTCTTAGCTTGATGTTCACAGATCTTTCTTATTAAAATGGAGTTAAACTGAACTTAGATCTACATAATAATTTTTGCTTACATGTGATCTTTCCTCTTTGTGTGGCTTTTTTTTTTCCTTTTAGGTCAACAAGGTATGTGGTCCTCCTTTAAGGAAGCCCACGCAATCTCCAGGTTGCTCCTTTGATCAGAACATTCAAGGGTTGAAGATGTTCTCAAGAGACAGTGAAGAAACCCTTGCCAACAGAAGAAAGTAAGACATTAGTTTTACAGCCAGAAAGAAAGAATAAATTAAGCTATTAATTTTACAGCAGATTAGATTATATTCAATGCAATGCTATGCATTACTAGAGAATAAATAAATACTGCAAAGAATGAAGCATTTCAGCAACAAAATCTGCTCTGTTACATTTTGGAAACAATAATTTCATGACTAGAATTTTTTCTCTGGAATAATGGACATATTGCCGGAGTAATTTGGTGTGGTTTAAAGTGTTTAAAAGACTGGATAGAATTGGTAAAATATGAATGTTAGCTGTATATTTGTGTAAATTTTCAAATTACATTTGACGTGTGCATCAGCGGGCATTATTAAATTTGTCAAGAGAGGATTGTTACTTTTATCAGAAGACTATTTATACATATTTATCAGACAGAAAACAATGTTCTAACATGCCTTTGTACTGCGAAAAGTGAGACAAGAAAGTATTTAGGGCTAAATCTGAAACCTTCTTTCAAGCATTTCCAGCTATTTCTTTTCCCCTCTGGCTCCTTTGCCAGTATATAGTGAATTGACTTCACTACAAATGCTTGGAGATTTGATTTATACCTGGCTGAGCATTACTGTGTAAAATTTGCCTGATTTTATATGAGCTAGGTGTTTAAGCTGCCATTGTAGTCTACAGAGGGAGGTCTCAATTCAGTTCCCCACCCAACTGCAAGCATTCGGTGCCACTTGAGGATATCTTTGGTTGTCCCAGCTGGTATTCTGCTACCAAGAAAGACACAGATGTCCTGTCAGTTGTATCATATATTCCAGCCTTGTGCAGACATGCTGGATAGCTCAGGGCATCTCAAAGGCCAATCTATTTCTAGACAAATTAATCAAATCTTTAATGACCATAAGGAATAATAGTACTGTAAGGAGTAAGGATAATGCCACAGTTGAGACTAAAGGCCCTATTATGCACATAAAGTGCAAAGTTAAAATCAGAAATTTCATTTGTCTCACAGTGTTTGCTAAGATAGAGGTTTTCTTTGTTCTCTTTTTCCTTTCATTTCACTTTGCAGTGCAGGAGGAAACTGAAGCAAGAGAGTTGCAGGAAACAATTGCTCACTCCTGATGTCTAGAGAAGAAAAAGTGTCTCTGAGCTTCAAAGGCAGACCATTCTCATTAGGAAAAGGTCCTTCATGTTCCAAATAGTGGAGGGGAATAAAAAAAACCCCAACAAAACAAGCATAGATAACATTGTAGGACCTTAAAGAGATGCAAATCAGAAATTTGCTTTAGCCAGCACAGAAGTTTATCAGGCAATACCCATTTTCAGGCACATTTTCTATGTGTCTTGTAGTTAAGCAAACTCTTGATGTTTTCTGAATGCTAGCACTCCGCAAACGTGACATCATATTCTAAAATCTCACTTCATCCTGGACTGTTCCATGTTATAAAATAAGTAGTGTCTGGACTTACCTCAGGGAGATTGCATAAAAGACCTTAAGGGTCATGAGAAGTAGCACTCAGCACAAAGTGATGTTGCTTTCCTGTTACTTCCCCCTGCCTGAGATGCTGGAAACACTTTATGGCATGCAACAGGCACCACACCAATAAAGAGGAACGAGAAGAAAGGTTGAGAGCCATTGACACAGATTTCTGTTAAACAACTTCATAGCTGATATCTTCATTTGCTGCCTCCTGGATCACCTTCCTTCTTTATTACTCACAACCACTTTATATTTCACTTTACATTCCCATGGCAACTGTAACAATTCCTCACATGGAAGAGCCAGTTCAGAGAATGCATGCAGCCTGCTTTTAAGGAAGTGCTGCTCTCTGAGTCAAACTTCACTTTATTTACTCCTATTTACAGGTTGCTCTCAGCAACTTTCACAGGCTTTAACAGAAAAGAATACGAGACTTCTCCCAAACTGTGTAGACTTGATCAATGAGTTAATCGTAAGGAAATCAAGTGAACAAAAAACAGTAATTGAATGTATGACTCCTAAGAGTTCCCTAATTTCCTAATATTTTTCAACTGCAACTCCAGATTAAGGTTGACATTTTGAAGTGCATGTTAGACTCCCCCTGCCCAAACTTTTCCTAAATTATTTTTAGCATCAGACCTAAGCTGGTAATTTCCAGAGTACGTGGTACAAGGAAAAAAGGAAATGTCTCTGTGATTTTGGCACCAGAAATTGTCAGATAGACTTTAAAAAATTCTAAGTAGAACCTTCCATGGTAACATACACACTTGAGAGTATATAGTGCTTTTTCCTCCAGAACTTAACATTACCAACAGCTTTTAGCACCAAAAAGAAAATTGTAAAAAAAAAAAAATCAACATTTTCAAATAAAAAGATAAGAAGTATCTGTAATTGCACATTTGGGCTCAGCTGCCTATAATTACATGCTATCTGGTCTAGAAGATGGTGATGTGAAAATTGACAGTCATGCCATCTCCCCTTTTAACTGCTTTGGTCAGACATCAACAGGGGCTGAAATCAGTTATTATTTCTGTATTAACTTTAGCTTATCTCAGGATATATTCACTAATAAACTGAATGAACTTTCTGTTAGAATGCAATTTGTTACAAGATATTATGGCAGCTGTATTTATTTCAATTTCTGTGTTATACATGGATTGATTGTGCAGAAGAGGATATTCCAGTTATTTAATATGAGAAGACTCTCTAAGCACTAGTTTTCATTCAGAATGTAAACCCAAAGCCAAGGCAAAACCAAGAACAGTATCACTCACTGGGAAATGGAAGAAAATTGCAAATATACTGTGCACACTGTATGTAATTTTGGGGATGGAAAAATACAAGATATGACTATTCATGTCTGGGATACTGTGTATGAATCATATTTACATATTTAAAGTATATTGCACATAGGCAATTGTATGATTCATAGTCAAAATTGACCCTTACCTGAGAATTTAACAAATGCCACTGTGGTTTGTGTAAAATATTTGCCCTATACTTTCAAGAAAGATCATGTGGCTTTTTAAATGATAGGCTGTATGTAATCACTCATGCTTTATTAATTTGGAGTAAACAATACTTAACAGTTTAATTCCTTTTGCCATTGTAAGCCTATGTTGACTAAATATAGGGAAATGTATAAAATATTTCTGGAATTTTTTCACAACTCCAGACACCACACAAGTTAATGTAAAATGAAGCTCACTAGCTTACAGCAAAATGACTATAGCATTTGTTAGTGCCTTTCTTGGTGCCTTCAGGTCATAGATAACTCAGTATAGTGTGATGTTCTAAACCAGTATGAATAGATATTCTAATTTTTCACAGCAGTAATGGTTCTTTTAGAAAGAGATTTTCAATACATAAGCAAGCAATTTATAAGCATAAATATCACAATCACGTTCAAATCATTCTAACTAAAAAGTCATTAATTTGTTTTGATTTAAGTACAAAAATTTATTATTAGCTTTGGGCAACTTGACAATTATTTCAAATAGCAATACATAATTTATTACTACCAGCACACTACATGAAGAAAATGATGTAATTTTTCAGACAATAATTTAAATATCCAATAAATATTTAGCACCTTCATCTTAAAGTCATCTTACCTAAATCATGAGTTATTCTATAACTGTAACAAATATTCTTTGTGGTATTTGTAACATGTGTCAGGGGACAAGTTGACAGCACTTCTGAAAAACAGATGACATTCATATACACCTATTTTTTCAATTTGCTATGTGCATTGTTTTGGAACAGTTTTTGGTATATTTGTGTAAATGTATCATTGCAAAATGTATCACAACTACGCAAGAAAATGTCAGGTGGAAAGAAAATAATTTGTGTTCCAGAGCATGAGTAAGGTATACTGTTTGACTTAGACCAATGAGAGTATCAACTTTGTAAACTACTGAAATCTATCTGAGAAAATCAAACTTATCTAACAGGAAATTGAAAAACTGATTTAAAAAATCATTAGAAGCAATGGAGAGTAATATAATAATCACATTCTTTATCTTCTTATAGAAATGTACAGCAGCAGTACTGCTTAATGTTATTGATTGACACTGTCAATTATTTCCCATGTTTCTCTGTGCAGAGAATTTATCAGTCACCTCCGGCTCTACAGAGCATTTTACGGTGGCCTGGCTGATCAGCTGTGTGGAAATGAATTGGCAGCTCCCAATGGACTCCCGTGTTGGAATGGAGAAGATGTTGTAAGAAGGTACCTTTCTGATTCACTTTTGCTGTTTCTTTTGTATTTCTTTTTCTCTAAAGTAATTTCCATCCGGAGTCAAGTGCTTTGTTTCCCTACATGTATGTCAAGGGTAGTTCAAAAAATAAATTACTGTGGAGTTTCCTTCTCTCAGGCTTTACCTTGTATTCTCCTTGTATTTCTGTTCTGAGGGCAAAAAGCGTTCTACTGTTCCTCAGACATTTTCCCTACAAATTTACAGCACCTAAGCATATGCTGGAAATGAAGCTGGATTGGCATTTACGAAATACACTTAGAGAAAGAGAAAATGGATTTTTGTTTGAGCTTGATCTTTATAAAATGTTCCTTTTAATACAGTGTGTGATATCAAACTGAAGTTTTTTGCTTAAAACTTTATCTGTCTCTAAGAATGAAGTAATCTATTTATATATATGGTTTTTCAGGAGGGAGGTAAAAGTTAAGACACAAAGATAAAACACTTTAGAAGTGAAACACATGTATCATTTTATGTATGCAGCGGCTTGGGAGACATCATTCAGAAGCAATGGCAAAGAAGAGATAATAATAAACCGCTACACTCCTGGATGTGTATCTCTGGAATCAATATATTTCACAGCTTACAAAACACTAGCATTTATGGATGTCAGAAGGATTTTCAGAGAGCCGATCTCTGTGTTTTTTGCTTTATTGCTCTCATCGCCAAAACAAGTATTTCTCTAAGCATTAAGTCCTTGTCATGACAGAGACTGAGATATTAAAAGGTTCATTGCAATTATTTTTTTCAATAAAAATCATGCTGTTAATGCAGTGTGTATTAGTGAGTACTCTCAAAGGTCATATCAAAGAAGGTGGCTAAAAGGCTGTGAGGTGAGTTAGTGAAGTGGGAGATAGCTGGTACCAAGTAGAATGAATAGAAGGAACAGTGACAAACTACACCTTCAGGTGTCTCTAAAAAGGTTGGGTAGGAGCTGTAATTTATTGATTAATGATACCTAAGGAAACTTAATGGATATCCTTTCAGCAAACAGCTACAGGTCTACATTTCTTTACATTCTTGGGCAGTCCAATGCTTTAGCGGAACAAAGCTGTGTCTGAGAGTGGCTGACTCCCTTGATAGTGTCATTGGGAATCTTTGTCCTAGAGTTTCAAGGATTTTCTAAAGATGGCATGTCCTTTTTTTAGATACCTATATTTGAGATTTAATCTCAACTGTAGTTCCTGGCTTTTGTTTTGCTGCTCTTCCTCAAATGAATTACGCTACTCTTACCAAAAGTTTCAGTAACAATTTGAAGTTAACATCTTGTAATTACAGTTTTCCTAAGAACAAGTTCTTCTGTCATTACTTTTGGCTGCTTATCATCTAATATATTTTAGTTATTATTGTATTATACTATTATACTATTAATAACTGTGTACTATAAGAATAGAATAGAATAGAATAGAATAGAATAGAATAGAATAGAATAGAATAGAATAGAATAGAATAGAATAGAATAGAATAGAATAGAATAGAAAAATTTAAGAATTTAAGTTGGGAAAGAGCTACAATGATCATCTGGTCCAATGCTTGACTAGTTCAGGGATAACTAAGTTAAAGCATGTTATTAAGGCATTGCACAAATGCCTAATACTGACAGGCATGGGGCATCAACCACCTCTCTAGGAAGCCTGTTCCAGTGTTTCATCTCCTTCTCTATAAAGAAATGCATCCTTATGTCCAGTCTAAACCACCCTTGACACATCTTTGAACCTTTCCCACGTATCCTGTCATTGAATACTGGAGGGAAGAGATCAGCATCTCCCTCTCTGCTTCCCCTGCTCAGGAAAGAGCTCAGGAGAGCAATGAGGTCACACCTCAGCCTCCTTTTCTCCAAAATATAGAATCATAGATTCACGGAATCATTAAAGTTGGAAAAGACCTTTAAGATCATCAAGTCCAACCATCAGCCCAAGTCTACCATTTCTACAAAAGTGTGTCTGGAAGTACCATGTCTACCTGTTTTTTTAACACCTTCAGGGATGGTGTCTCCCACTTCCCTGGACAGCCTGTTCTAGTGCTTGACAAGTCTTTGGTGAAGAAATTCATCCTAACGTCATTTCCTCTTGTCCTATCACTTTTATTACCTGGGAGAACAACACTCACTTTGCTACAACCTCCTCTCAGGCAGTTGTAGACAGTGATGAAGTCTCCCCTCAGCCTCCTTTTCTCCAGGCTTAAACAATCCCAGTTCCCTCAGCCACTCCTCATAAGGCATTTTCTCCAGCCCCTTCACAAGGTTCGTTGTCCTTCTCTGGACGTACTCCAGCACGTCAGCATCCTTCTTGTACTGAGCGGATGAAAACTGAATACAGTAGTCAAGCCCAAAGTCCTTAGCCTCTCCTCATCAGACATTCCTTCCAGCCCTTTCACCAGCTTTGTTGCCCTCCTCTGGACACGGTTAATGACCTTCCCATTGTGGGGCCCAGAACTCCATACAGTACTCAAGGTGAGGCTGCACCAGTGCTAAATAATCTCTTTTGACCTGCTGGTCATACTGTTTGATGCACCCCAGGATGTGGTTTTCTTCCTTGGCTGCCAGGGCACACTGCTGGTTCCTATTGAGCTCATAGTCACCCTGTAGATTAGTTCCTACATCTCAGCAGCTCTACTTCTACACTAAATACCTCATGGTGCATATTCTCCTGCTTCAGTAGCTGAGTGATGGTGTTCATATCTGTCCTCTTCCTCCCCCTCATTTTACCTTGTTAGTCAAAATTTCCTTAGTTGATTTTTTTTTAAATCTTAGTTACTTTGTAACTGAAGGGAGGAAAAAATATAACTTTCCTACATTCTGACTGAAATCTGTGTTGTTTTTTTTTCATATATTACTACAGAATTTTCAAGGTAGGTAAAAATGGATACTCTTTTCTGTTTGTGATTAAACACCTCTATGTGCCTGCTATGAAAGTAAGGCATGTGTGACACAAGCATGTGGGATGCAAACACTTACGCTGGATCTGCGGTGCCTACAGATTTCTATCAGTTATGGAAAGTCAAACGCAGCCTTACAAACACTTTCAACATGCCCAAACAAACAAATTCTTCAAATTCAGAAACAAGGAGATTGTGTTTGACCAAGAAAGGTTCCTTGTCTACCCCACAGATTGTGCTGGGAAATGGCATTTGAAATGGATCAATGAATCAATCAACTAGCAAAAAGATCTAATGGGAGATGAGCAATATAGGATTTTTTTAGAGGATATTGTGAAGGGAAATGGAGATGCCAGGTTTTACAAATGTGAACTGGGTGCAGACAAACTAGATTAGAATGGACTACTAACATGCAAAAATCAGGGTAAGCAATATGGAATGATCTTGATGAAAATCAGCCTGAGCCCAGTTTTAGCATTTTCAGGAAAACTGGCATACTGAAAATCACTCCTAGGAGCACTATGAGATCATCACGAATCTGGGAAAATCAGCTTTCAAAAAAGGAGTCAAAGAATTAGTTTTGTTTAACCTGGAAAAGAAAAAATATTAGGACAAAATGCAAAGTGAAAGCAGGCTATAATTAGGTGGAAAAAAAGTATCTGTTTTCTGCTTCCGTAAATAGCTGGGACACATAGCAAACATTTAAAATATATTTTGATTAAATGTTAGGGCGAGTTTTCTAGTGGCAAGGACAATAAGACACAAAAATAGGTAGCTTTGGAGTCCAGCATCTGCCTGAAGGAGGATGATTAACAACAGGCAAGGCAAGCCACTTAGAAATGATGCAGCAAAAGCTGATATTTCCTTAGAGATATGGAAATAAATTGGAAAACCTCTTAAAATCTTCTCCAGCCCTCTGATTCTGAATGTAGTATTATCTAAATCCTGCGATGCTCAAGTTTTGTTTCCATGATCCAGGATGCTGTGACATTTTAGAAGCAGCAATGAACTGACCAGGCATCATCACTTTTCTGTGTAAATACTGAATAACACCTGAACCTCTACATACACTCATTCTCTGTTTTTCTTTATTTCTTTTTCTGCCCACCTGTAGCATAGTAATATATAAAGATATTAGTTGATTCATCTGTGCAGTGTTCCTGGCACAGATAGGGGAAAGTGTGTATTTCAAATTAGTTAAAGAGATTTTGTCTGTTTTGAGTTTCTTCATAATTTCTGTCTAGTTTTTTTCTTCTAGTTAAAAATCATGTGCCATAGCTGGTGATGAGCCTGACATAAGAAGATAATATCATAAGCTACATAATGCTGGTGTGAGTGTATCAGGACTTGAAGAGATTGCTAAGACTGTTTGCTGTATCTGTGTTTCAAGCTGCAAGTAGCAGTAAGCCCTGGAGAAAGAAGATAGATACGTTTAAAAAAAATTGCAATTATTCTTTCTCCATTTCTATGCATTTTTATAAAGGAAGTAGTTCCAGGTTTTAACAACTGTAATAGCATATCTCAGGCAAATCTTTCAGTCTCTGATACCACCTAAGTGATTTTAAAGCCTGGATGGGAAGAGGTCAGGAAAAGAAGATCTTATCGAAATGAAAGCTTACTTAACAGTTTACATTTCTTATCCTTCAGTTGTTTCTGCTTTGTTTTAAGCCCTTTTTTTTTAAGTAGTAATGTAATATGGCCCTTGATTCTGAAACTAGAAATTGTTCTGAATCTAGGCTGTCACACAGTATAGGCTCATGCATTTATCAAAACTGAGACTAGAATCCACAAATTCCTCTATTACTGTCAGACAAGATGGGTAGCAGGCAAGATTTGCAGGAACAAATCTACTCTCCCGCAAGGTCCACATAGCTGCAGAATGAGGGAGAGGACATCTCGGAGGGGCCTTCAGCCTTCCACTCTTTTACCCAATTGTGCAACTGCAGTAGTCAGGCATGAATTTCAAACTTCAGGTTTAAAGTCATGACTGAGTGTCACGATGTAATACCTTGGATTTAGTGTTTCGGGATTCATTAAGTTCCATGGAAAAAGAGGAATTGCAGCTAGTAAGTTATACACTACCAAAGCACACGAGAAGACTTGCATGTGTCAGTTCAGAATTTTAGTGGCATCTTAGCTTTAATGCTAAAATAATGAGACCTGTGCAAATAGACTGAGATTTTCTCATTCATGAATGTAAAGTGGCTTTAACTGAAATTTATACAGTTTCAGTACTCCAGAGTGCCTGACTAGAATACGAAGAGAGTTGGATCAATAATCCACAGAGGAGAGCAGAACGTGTACTGTACATCTTGAGACTAGTGATTCCACTGAAATAAAAATAGACATAAGAGAAGAAAATAGTAAAATTATGTGTGCTGAAAGGTTCAAGAGTAATGGAGATTATTAAAAACATCTAATCAAGTTTGGAAGGAAGATTTTCATATGAAACACATGTCTAAAGTATCCAATTTAAGAGGAATTAAACAGCATGATTGACTTCAAATGCTGAGCAAGTTGTTAGAAAGTGATTATAATAAGCATCTATCATCAAATAAATACTTAGCTTTAGCACAGATCTTAGACTGGGAAAAAGAAATTTCTCTTTTCAGTCTTAAATATTCTGAAACAAGAATACAATCTTGAATCTGTTCTTAGCCACCAAAAGAAGATAAATGGTGATATAAGAAGATTTAATTAATTCCTTTTAGTTTTCTTCTGCTTGAGTCATTGATCTGGTTGTCATTTTATAATGAGGCAGAATGTATACTACCATCAAAGGCATCACTTGCCACCTATGGAAAAGATTTGACTGATTGTCTTTAAATATGATAACAGTCCATTATGGCTCTTACTGCTTTGCCTAATATACTATTGCTAACAAATACTAGGGACAGATGCGACAATTGTAAATATGCACTTCCTTGCAATCTGCAAATTTGGAAATGCCTGACCTGGAACTGTGAATGTTCTGTCTTCCCATGAATTCATCAAACCTTAGCACCAAATAGCATTCCACAGCAAGCTTACCAGAAGATTTCAGATACCAAACCACTGAGTCAACTTAAGAGGTAATTGGTCGATAAAGATATTTGTAGGCTGAACGTTTTGTATACAAAATAAAAATTAAATTAATTGCTGAACCCATATGCCTGAAATCACAAGTATTTTTGTTTTGAATTGCTGCTGCCCCTTTAGGGATGATTGGAAGAGAAGTGGCCAACATATGGCACCTGGACTGTAACGAAAAACCAAGTCACCTGACCTATAAAAACATGAGATTCCAAAGATCCTGCCTGAATTCAGAAGGATTTTTTCATTACAAATTACATATTTTCATTTGGAAAACTGTTGACATCAGTATCTATTCAATGACTGGTCAGCAACACCGTTAGTTTTACCATTAGCTACCCTCCCAATACCAAAAAATTTCATATTGATCCTACTTCGTATGCCAGAAGAATGAGATGAGTTTATGATACATTTTTCGGGGTCAATGTAGAAAACAAAAGATACTTCTATTTCTAACATCAAAATGTAATTGAATAATAAAAAGTATTTTTATATTATTCTAGTTGCTGGTTTTCTGGAGGTATTTTTTTGTTGTCTTTTCTTTTGATAACTCTTAAACATTGTTTTTAGGTTAGCTTAATGAATTTAAGAATTATAGTTGAGAATATAATCTGAACTAATTATTCCAGAGAAAGACAAAAATTAGAAAAAAGAAGGATACTGGCTTGATGATAAACAATATGAAAACTGGGTAGTTTATGTGAAAGTTGAAATTTAGATCCCTGTGTCAATTGCTTTCAGAGATCCAAGTCTGATAGGGGAAAAGATGAAAAGGCGTAGAATAACTTTGTTTATTGTAAGTTAGTTAATTCTCTATTTTCACATGAGTTATAAAAATAAAATAATTCCTGCTATATTAAAGGTAATATTAGTCCTCAATATATGCTTAGATAAATCTCATGACATTTCAGGATGGAATTATTTTTAATTACATAAAAGCAGCACGATATATAATGCATTTGATTACCTCAAAATAAATGATCTGATTTTCCCTTTGTTTTCTTGAGCAAATCTATAATTTTCCATAGAGTTTGTCCTAGAAACATTTGAGTCGTTTGTCATGCAGAGCAGGAGTTATAATAAAAGGGTTCTAGTACTGCGTGAATTTTTATTAAGCTGATAATAATTTACAAAATGTATTAACTTTTAAATTGAATACCATGATTAGAGGTATTTTAAATAAATAGGAGTTTTTATAGAGTCAGGGAAGACTGTTGAAAGATAGGCATAGAAAGAGCAGTGAAAGGCTATTCTACGATTTTGAATTATAGCATCACTATACCTTCATTTTGGAGTGTTTTGTTCTTTCCTTTTACCCAACCATAGAAAAACAGATTTACTCCAGAGTTCAGTACTGGTGATCTGATGGCTCTTAGAGGTTTTCCTAGGGAATTCAGGACTACTTTACCATAGTTTATGACGTGAAACTGCAGAGACGAAAAAACAAAAAAGCTATCATCTCCTTTTTGTGTAATAAGTTTTCAAATTAATACCATGAAAAACTAATGCAAGAGGCTTTGCTGCATAGTTCAAAAATATGCCTAACATAAAATAAATAACTATGAATCAGTGGATTATACTAGTCAGAAGGGTTGTGTATTTGTGCCTCACTGAAGTACTTATAAAGAAATATGATCTAACTAAATTCAACTTCGATATATAGTATTCCTTTCAAATAACAAGTTTAGTGGTATTTTACAATGAGCTCCCTTTGACACAGTGATGTTATGAAACATTTTGTATTTTCACACACAAGCTGTTTATCACGTTTAGCCACGACAATTTAATACACCAGCTCTCAATAAATTATTTAAACAGTATTTTGGGTTGTGAATTATCTTCTCAGGAGGGTCTTCTTTCACTATAGTGTTCACAGCAGTCCTCTATAAACACTGCAGGCTTACCAGTCCAGACAGAAAACTTGTGATTACTGATGTACAGCACCACCGTATTTACAGGTATTCCTTTCAACCTTCATATTTCTATGCTGCAACTGCCAGATACTTTTCTCTTGACAGCCGTAGGTCAGGTTTTCATCGAGTATGCTGCACCTACTGTGAAAATACTTAAGAGAGCTTAGAGAAGAAGGCATAGATTCTGCTAGGGTTTTTGTTTTTTTCATTTTTGCAGCTGACTTAGATACTCAAGAATGGTGGTTTTAGAGATCTAAAATTTGATATGTGAAATACACTGATTTTCCTTTGTATCTAATTGTGAAAGCTTGTGGCAATTTTTTTGTCCATTTAAGAAAAATTTTGCTTTGTGTAGTCCTATTTTTCTGATTATTCTGTAGCTTAATATGTGTACAGCTTGATTTTGTTAATGTCTTTTATGTAATACAGATAATAAAAAAATTGGTATTCATATAATACTATTCATGCATTCAAACAATGGTTTCACTCATTATTTTTTGTAGAAATGGGTATCATTCTTTCCAGTGGTATAAAATTCTTCTTGTTCTTTGTAGTTATAAGAATCATTATATCCTTTTTAATGTAGTACAACTAATCTACCATTCACAACTGTGAGTCTATGAGTATCTGCTTCAAAATACCATACCGTCTGATCTCTTTAATAGAAGTTATGATTTCTTATCTTCATTAGCAGCTCAGCTTCTTATTATATTCCTTTAGGATTATATGATAGGAGGCACAAGTTAGCTTATATTCATTAAAATGTTGATTTTGTTATAACTGTTTCTATTCTAACTCTGCATTCTCAGGACCAAAGTTTTTTAGTACTCATCCATGTGTAGGCACTCCAGAAAATTAAGTTGGATCAAAGAAGACTGTGAATTTAGAAATCAGTGATATTAGCCCAGTTTTAACTCAACTCTTTCAATGGATGAACTAAACTGAATTTTAGTTATGGAAGTGTAGTATCCCACATGATGATTTGCTAGCTCAGTTAATGCGTTTTCATCTTTAAAATGTTCCAAGTGATAGTTTGAGTTTAGCCATGAAGGCAAGCATGTATCTGCTGACTGCTATCTCTGAAAAAGACAAGTAAAAAGTGATGAGAAGGAAACATAAACACACTAGATATGCTGTGCTGCAGGCTTAGTATGTGACCCAGTCAAGCACTAGATTAAATAGCCATGCCCAAATTTGAAAGATTTTCATGTTCAGCTAGTACCTAGAATTTCATATAAGTTATTATGAAGAACATGTCAAAGCAGGAGAATTAAATTCTTACATTCACACAACAGGAGACTGTGGAGGTTCCTCCCAAATACATACTTGATACCTGTGAGGCAGAGAAAGAAAATATGAAGCATAAAACACAGTCCAAACTCACAGTGAACTGTTTTCCTTCCGTAATAAAAGAGACTTCTCTGCTACTTGTTACAGACAGGAGAACCAGCAAGACCTTCCTTCAGCCTGTTAGGAATCATTATGTATGCTTGAGAAAATCCTATGCCTAGGGATCGAGGTGATTGCACTATAGCATGCTGCTGTGTAGCTTCTTCTCCTAAGAAGTGTGAGGCACGAACCTATGTCATGCTAATTTTCAAACATATTTATATTTTATGTTAATAAGAACTTGCACTGTTAAAACTTGTGATATTCTTCAGCTCTTTTATTCCAGGTATTTTTGTGAAGAAATACACATCTGAATGGACCTACTAGCCTCTTTTTTTTTTTCAGTAAAGTGATAAATGGGCCCTGTAGAATACAATTCCTTTAGTCTTTAAATAGTTGTATATAACTTCTGTATGAACTTGTTTCTCTCCCTTGGCTGTAAAAGACATCAGTCTAACTGTAGTGGTAGAATTTGTTATCTATTTTTAAAATATCTAGAAACTCAGGTATATTTAAACAGCTAATACAAAGTATCTATGTTATCTATATATTAAAATCCCAGATGCTCTAAACACTAGTTGTTAAACCTGGGAGATTGATCAAGAGCCATTATTTCCTAATTATTTGAAATAGTTCACTGGACACCTAGGTATGTGTTTTGACCCTTATATTGAAAGTAATGTCATACAGCAGAGTTAATCAATATTCGATAGTGCTGATCTTCTGATCAAAGTGATGTATGACGGTAAGTGGAGCAAGCAGCATAAAGGATTGTGCAAGACCAAATACCACTTTAGCTCTTTCTCATATCTTTGGTCAAAGATGAAACATATTCTTGAGTAATGTATGAAACTTTCAATTTTGCGTAGTTTCTTACAGTTGCTTAATTTTAAAGGCTATCAAAATTAGGAATGGATTTAGAAAGAGTTAGGCTGTTTATGGAAAGAATATGAAATTTTTCTTTTATTTTCCTTCTGTTTACTAGGTCTGTTTTCACTGTAGGAGAGATTCTGGCATCTATAACTCCAGGTTTTAAGTCTCCAGTTCTTATAAACTACTATAAAATTGGTATTTTCATGTCCTTTTCTCAAATACAATGACAAAGATATTTGAGAGAAGCTTCTATCCCTATACACAAGCATGTTCCTACTAAACCTTCTTTTAATGTCTCACTTTCATATCCTGCTGTCTTTAAAACCTCTGAATCACGTATATGTACAACAATAATAGAAGAAGTAATAAGCCTCTCCTGTGTTACAGTCTAATAAAACTGCATATTTTTTGTTTAATGGAATACTTCTGGAATCTACAAAGATAGCCAAGCAGATAGCTAATATTACTGCCTTCAGTTTAAACACCAAGACAACATGTTTTATTCTACTTAGGGAAGAAAAATATGTTATCAGTGCCTCCTGAAATCCTCATACAAAGCTGTTTAAAATAAATAAAATCTAATTGAAAAGCAATGGTTTTGATATAAGGATATGTCATTTTCCAGTATTAAACATGATCAGCTAACATGCTACAGTACTGAATGGTAGAAAAGCAGTCCTGAATGGTACAGAGGTTTTAGGCAGCAGCTAATGGAGAGAGATTACGTAAGCTATTATAGTTAATACTTCCCTGATCCTGCTGTTCACACTGTTTCTGATACAGGCCAAGATGCCATTGGCCTTCTTTGCCACTTGGGAACACTGCTGGCTCATATTCAGACGGTTGTCAACCAACACCCCCAGGTCCTTCTCCTCCAGGCAGCTCTCCAGCCATTCTCCCCAAGCCTGTAACACTGCATGGGGTTGTTGTGTCCCAAGTGCAGGACTCAGCATTTGGCCTTGTTGAACCTTATACCTTTGGTCACAGCCCATCATCCTTCCAGCCTGTCCAGATCCCTCTGCAGAGCCTCCCTACCCTCAAGCAGATCAACACTTTGTCTCAGTTTAACGTTATCCGTGAAATTATTAAAGGTACACTCATTCCCTTCATCAGATCATTGATAAAGATATTGAACAGGACTGGACTGAACAGTGAGCATTGGGGAACTCGTGACTGGTTTCTAACTGGATTTAACTCCATTTACCACAACTCTTTGGACCTGACCATCCAGCCAGTTTTTGCCCAGCAGAGGGTGTGCCCGTCCAGGCCAATGGCAGCCAATTTCTCAATCAGAATACTGTAAGAAACTGTGTCAAAATCTTTACTAAAGTCCAGGTGCACTATATCCACAGCCTTTCCCTTGTCCTTTAAGTGGATAACATTGTCATAGAAGGAGATGAGGTTGGTCTGGCAGGACCTGCCTTTCCTAAATCCGTGTTGACTGGGCCTGATCACCTGGTTGTCTTATGTGTGCTATGTGATAGCACTCAAGATAATCTGCTCCGTGGCCTTCCCCAGTACCAAGGTCAGACTGACAGGGCTCATATCCTCCCTCTGACCCTTCTTGTAAATGGGTGTAACATTTGCCAGTCTCCAGTCAAGTGGCACTTCCCCAGTCAGCCAGGACTGCTGGTAGATGAGGAAGAGGCATTTAGTAAACACCTCCACCAGCTCCTTTAATAGCCTTATGTGGATCCCATCCAACCCCATAGACTTGTGAATGTCTAATTGGCTGAACAGGTCTCTAAACAATTTTTCTTGAAGCATTGGAGCTTTGTTCTGTTCTCCCTCCCTATCTTCTGGCTTGGGGGCTAAGTACACAGACAACATCTTCACAATTAAAAATAGAGGCAAAGAAGGCATTAAATACCTCAGCAGATTATTGTTATATTTGCAGATTATCACTACCTTTTCTTCAGTTCCTTGAACAGAATTCCCAAGATAGGGCAACTGGTTCTAAACTGTACATATTTTTAGCAGAGGAAAGATTTGACTGTAATCCAAGCCAACAAAAGCTCATTCTGGAGTACTGCCCTTCAGGCTTTTGACAGCACAGACTGTATTCACAAAGGTCTTGGCAGTAATCATTTAATTTCAAATCCATCTTTTTGTACCTAGAGGATTAGTTTTTCAAAGGGGAATGTTTTACCAGGCAGTTCAAGAGCTGATAGCTAGTTTCTGCCCCTTCTTCTGTACTTTTACTATCTTGGTGAAGGAATATATTTGCAGAAATAAAATGTTGGATCAGACAGCCAGAAGTTGTTTATTTTCTTAGATATCTATGAAAAAATTAAAATGAAAAATAATTTAGCTCATGTTTAGCTGATACAATTGATTCTTTTGGATTCATATGTTGATAATGCCATATTTGAGTATACAAGGAAGACTTCATGTTGGAAGTGAGATTCAACTGACATCTTTACCTATGCATAACTTAGGCATCTAATCTGGATTTCTTGAGTCTGTATAGTCAATGGATTATCGCATGTCGTAATGGATTGGCAGTTTCTAACCTCTGTAAGCGCTTGGAGCGAGAAGCACTGGGGAACTGCATAGCTTAGATGATCTGAATCTTGCCCTCAATGATGTGTAAGTCTGATGGCTAAAGGTTTGCAACCTAAGAGAACAAATAGAGAAAATTCAAAGCATGTTTCATGACTATCAGAAGAAAGTACAGAAATGTGTGACTTCTGCCTTGTGTCTCAGGGAGTTGTAGTTGCAGGTGCACTGGTGTGCATGATACTTAGGTAAATGTCACCACTTGTCAAACAAGTTTTCTGAACATCAGATGAAACTCACTGAATTGCTTTTTGCTGCTTCCTTCTTTCAGGTTCCTCTAGGCTTTGAACTCCTCTGTAGAGCCAGCCTACATGGCAGATGCTTCAACACTGCCATTTGAACAGCTCACAGGCATAAATACAACACATGCAATGAGTCAAACAGATGCTCATGACAAGAAAAAGTCTTTTCTCAGCTGTGTACACAAATTGTACTGGAATACATGAAGAGGAGTCATATGTAAAAAGATCCTACAGTTGTTGTTCAGTTGAGCAGTTTTTTCTAATGCTTCCGTCACCTCCAGCAAGCATTTGCGATGTGAATGCTTTGAAGATGATAATTTTTGTAGGAAGAGAACAAATTCTTTCTTTAGGGACAGAACAACTCATGTCTTAGGAATTATCATCTTCTGATAAATAGGCAGTGTGGTAAGTTCATTTTTCTCATTCCTATGTGTTTATAGAATAATTCTGAGCTTATGTGTTTAAACTTGTATATATCTGTGAGTACTGTTACTTCACCTTCACCTGCCTACAATAAAGAGACATGTGTACACACTGTAGTCAGATTGTCAATTAGGTGTTGAACACAACTAAATTCACTCCTTTTAGAGGAGCTTTTCAGGGGATGTGAAGGTAGATGAATTCCCTACCTGTTTTAATTTGGAGGACATAAACCTGGAGGATACATAAAAAACATCAAATGAAATTGATCTGCTAGAGGGTAGGATGGCCCTACAGAGGGACCTGGACAGATTGGAGAGATGGACTGATTCTGATGGGATGATACTTAATAAGTTCAAATGTCGGGTACTTCATTTTGGACACAACAATCCCATGCAGAGCTATAGACTGGGGACAGAGTGGCTGGAGAGTAGTCAGGCAGAAAAGGACCAGGACCTGGGAGTGCTGGTTGACAGGAAGCTCAACATGAGCCAGCAGTGTGCCCAGGTGGCCAAGAAGGCCAATGGCATCCTGGCCTGCATCAGGAATAGTGTAGTGAGCAGGACCAGAGAAGTTATCGTCCCCCTGTACTCAGCACTGGTCAGGGCTCATCTTGAATGTTGTGTCCAGTTCTGGGCCCCCCAGTTTGGGAAAGATGTTAGGATACTGGAATGTATTCAGAGGAGGGCAACGAAGATGTTGAAGGGGCTGGAGCATAAGCCCTATGAGGAGCAACTGAGGGAGTTGGGGCTGTTTAGTCTAAAGAAGAGGAGGCTCAGGGGAGACCTCATTGCTCTCTACAACTACCTAAAAGGAGGTTGTCAGGCAGGGATTGGTCTCTTCTCTTGGGTGACCAGTGACAGAACTAGAGGGCATGGACTCAAGCTTCATCAGGGAAAGTTTAGGCTTGATGTGAGAAAAAGTTCTTCACTGAAAGGGTGATCGGCCATTGGAATGCGCTGCCCAGGGAGGTGGTGGAGTCGCTGACCCTGGAGGTGTTTAAGGGGAGACTGGATGAGGCACTGAGTGCCATGGTTTAGATGATGGTTGGTGTTAGTGTTGGTGTTAGTGTTGGGTTATAGGTTGGACTTGATGATCTCAGAGGTCCTTTCCAACCTTATGATACTGTGATACTGTGATATCTGCTGAGATGATGGGACAAAAATGATTTCACCCTGATGTAGCTTCCATTTAGAGAAAGCTAAGCCTGAGGACAAGCATTTTCGTATGAATAGATCCTAGCTGTGAGAAATTGCATTTAATGTCTTGAGGTCAGCTGTAGTCGAAGAGAACACTTGGAAAGCAAGCCAGATTTCACAGGGGCATGATATTTTTCTCACCCACATCTGTCTCAAAATATCGTTTTTCTTCTATAAAAATTTGCACTTAGTAAAAGTAATATACATTCTGTTTTTACTTTAGCATTTGTTGTGAGTTCAAACAAATTATAATACCTTATTATATGTCAGAAAATTTGGGAAATAGCTAAACCTTCTACTGCAGAATTTTGTTTACAAGATAACAAATCTGCACTGATACAATAAAAATTAAACTAACTCATGATGAGTGGTTAAAAAATGCATTAAAAAGTATTATGATATGGCATGTTAAAACTAGCAATTCTGGGTCATATTTTTCATCACAAAAAAAAAAAAATCCACAGCATAAACTTGCAAAAAAGCAAGTAAGCCGTAGTCTTTCACAACTACCAACAATAAATGATACCAGCCAACTAGAAAAGAAAGGTACTTATTCACTTACTGTATAATTACAACACAGAATCTCTGTCCCAAGATGTTTTGGAAGTCAAAATTGTATCTGCATTTAAAGAATGGCTACATGGAATAATTCATCAAGGGTTCTTGATAAAGTTATAATATAATTTTTTTTTCTATAAATTGCCAGCAACGGGGATGCTGTTTCCAAGGAAAAGAAGGGAGAAATGTAGCAGTATATGTTTTATTCCAAGGCTCTGCTGGCTAACCTTAGACAATGATAACTTAGAGAGTGGAGCTTCTTGAGTGGAGATGTTTCTCCATTTGAAATTCTTCTCCATGATACCATGCTGGGTATTTCTGAAAAAAAAAAAAAAAAAAAGTTCTTCTTGGACACTCAGATGAATATAAACCAGCTATAATCTATTGATTACTCATGCTTATGCATTCACTCCAAGGCATGTGTACCGTGGATCCACAATGTCTTGGTTTGCAATAGTCCCTCAGAACTAGGAAGTGAGAGACAGAAGTTACAACAGAAATGTTTTAAAATTTTATTGGCTTCCTCACTGTGACAAAACGATACCAACTTTCTTCTTCTTCTTAATTTAATACAGTATGACTTATATATTATTTCTTGTTATTTCTCCAGAAGAAAATACCAGTGTGATTTTTTCTTTCTCTCCCTCTAATCTGTCATCCTCCTCTCATTTTTGTAACCTTTTTTAGTTCACCTTGTGTTTCTACATCTTTCTCATCTTGTATTTTTCACACCTTTTTCTCATTCATTTCCATATTCTTGTCTCCAGTTTGTGTTCCACTTCAAGCCTTTCATCTTTGCACTCCATTTGTTTATTTTCACTTCACTGAAATCATATTAGTCATAGTACGACAATGGAAAAGTGAACTTTGTCATTTTATTATGCTGTTGTTTTTAGTAGTTTTCTTGTTTGTTTGGTTGTTTGGTTGTTGTTTTTTTCTGGTAGTCACAAAATAACTTTAGAAAACAAAATAATTTGTTTCCTTCTGGAAAGGAGTCCTTGTTCTGGAGAATTTTGACAGGAGATTATTATGATAGAAGAGAAACAAACAAAGATGGTATTTGGAGGGGTGGGTATGTTAATACCTGATTGACCTGTGTCATAGCATTGCCAAGTGCAACGTCAACAGAAGAAAAGACTGTAGGTAAACATTAACTGTGGAGATTTCTGGTTTTTTTGGTGGTCCTCTGGAAAGAGCAGGTCTTTCTGATGTTGCATCCTAGGATGCCACCTAGTGGAGAAGACTGTAAATTCTAATTGTGGCAGGCTGAAAAAGAGAAGCCTTGTTACTTGTTACTCACCGGCCGACAGAATATTATTTTTCAAGGAAGTACCTGTGGGTGGTCTTTTGTGAAAACAGTGCTTGCTTTTGTTGTTTTCGATTGCTTTAATTTAAATTTAAAAGGTCAACTAGCAATAGCACGGAATCTTAAGACAAAGGCCTCTGGAGTTTTCCTGTGTTCTCTAGATATTTGCTGGTTCTGATCACTATATATGCCAAATAATAGCCTAATGCAACAATGTAGCTCCATTTATATTAACTGAAGTGCTGATTAATATGGCAGGAGATCAGTGCTGTGATTTGCAAGAGTAACTTGAATTCTACAAAAAGATTGTATTGCTTTCAACTTCTTTTAAGTTATGCTATGTGCTGTTAAAAAATTTCATTTAACTCAAACTTCATTTGGCCTTAGCTATGTTTCTACAAGCAGCTCACAGATTTCAGGACAAAAAACCCAAACCACTCAAACCCCCAAACTAGTTCTCAGTTTGTGTTCCTGAATTATTGCCTCATTCGGTACTTATTTCATCTAAGTGTTTACAATTGCTATACAAAGCTAATGTAGGCAAGTGTTGGCAGCCACCAGTATTAGTGTATCACTAGGAAACAGTCTGAGTGATTAAGGCAGGGAAGACAGCAGAGAATGGTTAATTGGAGTATAGAAAAAGGCAAGGATGCTGAACACTCTAAGTAACAGTGAAATAGTAGATCGTATCAGAAGCAACTCCAGAGCAGCAATCACTTTGCTCTGGTCCACAAGCCCAAGGGTACCCAGAGCTGACCAAGCAGAAATGGAAGAAGATATTGGCTAAATCTTCCTTCTTTGAAAGTCTGTACTAGGACTGAGGAAAGCCAAGTTGCAAAGCACATTCTCAGACTGTTTCCTTTCTTTACAAAGACTCAAAGCAACAGAAACTCAAGGTCTTTTCAAATTGTCCCTCACATTTGCAGCTGACAAGAAGCCTCCTTATCTAGTCTATTAGATGGTACTTCCATTTTTCATTTTCTCCCCTCAGAGCCTTTTTTTGGGAGAGAAGAAAGGAGAGCAAGGCTGATTCTGCCTGTAATGCTCCTGTAGTGTTTCCAAACTTGTGGTGAGAGGCTTCTGCTTCTTTGAAGTCCTCTTCACATTTGCATACCTCTGCGTTTTACTGATGGAACCAAGTTGTCACAGATATGGTAGAAACTTTGGAGAATGTAAACCCTATGCCTCAGTTGTTCTGTTTGTTTCTCATGGTTTGCAGTGCAAACAAAACAAATGCATGCTGCTGTTTATCCTTTTCAAAATAAAAACATGCATGAACTGCTGCAGTTCAGGATTCCAAAGGGAATAACAGATAAAATAATTGGCAATATTTTTTCACCGTATTTTTAGAGCTTCTGTGGCTACTCAAGGCTCAGAAATAGAGAAAAAAAATTGGTTTGGGAAGAGATTTTCAGTGACAGAGATTTCACCAATGTTCTGGGCAACATATTCCAGTGTTTAACTGATCACAGGATGCATATTTTTTTTATATAACCAGACGATATTTCTGCTGCGCAACTTGTGCATATTGCATCTTGTTCTGTCACTGTGTATCCTTGTGCTCTTTGTACCTATATATAAGTTACTTTATAAAGCGTTTGTTGAGATTCCCCCATAGGCTCTGCCTTTGCCAAGCTGAACAAACACAATTTGCTCAGCCTTTCTTCGTAGGTCAAGTTCTCCAGCTCTCTAAACAGCTTGGTGGCATCTTAATGGGTTCACTTTGCTTTTCAGGCCTGTAAAGGCCCATATGTTGCCATAACACTTTTAGTTATGGTTTTTGGTTGCTTTTTTTCTCCCTCCAACGAGCTGACTGTCTTGAGTTTAATTGGGAAGGTTAACAAAAGCTCAGTCTGAAATCCACTTTTTTACGTTGGGCATGACCTCCATCACACTTTGAACATAGATCTATGTATTTTTTTCTAAGACAAATCATTGAATGTATCTATTTTCTAATTGCCAGAACTAGTTGTATCATTATTCAGCTTTCAGATGATTTTTATTCATATATGTATTCTTGTAATCCAGCATAAGGTTGTGGGATTTGGGCTTTAATTTTTTTTGTTTATTTTTTCCCCTGTATGTTTACAATCACAGCTGTGTAAAGTATAGCCAGATATTTTTAATGTTTGATATACAAATGTGTATAGTAAATGATTGGTAGGATGTGACTGAGAAATGGCAAGGATATGATATGGGGCACTGATCTGAGGAGGAAAAAAAAATCCCACCCGTTTTAAATCCTGAGTATATGTGCAGAAATTGAAGAGGGATTCATTCCTCTTAAATGATGGACGTTACTGACCTGCTTTCTACATGAAGAAGCAGATACAGATGCATCTACATTAGCATTTTAATTTGGATCAGGAGTGTGATTTTGAACAAAATCTTTCAATCATCTCCAGTCGCTGCAATTCAGTTCACACTTTGGAGCGGCCTTGGGGCAAATAAACAAAATTCCTTTTCCATGAAACTCAAAGGTAAGGTGTGCCTGAAGATTGCAACTAACACACCCTAACTACTAATGGGCATTTAGTCTCTTTGGATTAGAGTAGGTCTAATCAAGTATTCTCTCCCCTCCAAATGTATGTATTGTAGATATTGGGCCCTAAGCACCAAGGCTTTTCCTTTTTTATTTCTGTAAATTTATTGTTACAGAATTTAACTACTTGCTGATATTGTATATGATTTGTTGTGACTCACCACAGGGAGCTGTGTATGTGTGTGGAAGGAAGGGATGGTAGTAGGAAAACCACTGGGCAAAACCTGGCAAATCCAGACACCTGAGGGGAATTGTCTGGATTTATTTTTTTTAATTAAAAAAAAACAACAAAGAGGGGATGCGTGTGTCCTAAATGTGTTTGCATTGGGAATATTGTCTGTCCATTATTCTAAGACTCATAATTTCAATAGATTATATGTATTAACGTCATTTTTTTAAAAAAAGTCTTGATACTTGTATTGAAAATGGAAATGTTAAATTATATACATGGTATAAAGGCTTGTGATTGTTTGAAATAATCATGTTTACAGAAAACAAACCTTTTAATGAGGCATGATGAACTGGGACATCTACTTCAATGGAGGAAAATAAAGTGAAGCACTTCTCCTCCAAATGATATACAAGATCCATTGTTTCAGTGGGACAATCATCATGTACAAGCGCTGTATTTCAGCCTTAATTGCCCTGTCAGTTACAATTAGATGTGCTAATGCAACTGTGAAATGCCACAAATTACTTGTGGCTTTTGCTTCTTAAGCATTCTCAGTCTGTCTTGCACAGAAAGATATCAGAATAACTGAGATCTCTTGCTGAGACTGTTATTAAGGTTTGCTTGTTATACTCCCCAGGTACCGTTATTCACTCAGTGTGAATTCAGAGTTATGGGTGTAAAGATGCCTGCAGCAGTATGGTTTAATCCTTTAAAGTAAGAGGAAAAATCTTCATGTATTAAACATTTTTCCTTAAAAAGTTGCACCTATAATAGGGATTCATATAGCTGTACTGGTTAAAAATATACTGGCTTTACCAAATTTATTATTAATATGAAAACCTATGTTTTTCACAATTGTATGCGTTTTTACTGATCTATAGCCATTTGCCGTTGCTGTTTCTGTTATAATAAAGGAGTTGACATTTTTCAAAGTCCTACCACTGTGATCATCTAGAACAAAGGGATTGTCTTAGCAGAATGACATAAATTTTTGGCTGTTGGAAGAAATATGTAGTTAAAAGTGCGGCATTGAGGATAGTGATTTGCTAGTCCTTACATTTCAGTAAGCAAGTATCAAAAGGTTGCCTGGTCCAACACTAATAAATGAAACAAAGGAGACGAAATGAATGATTGATTGTTATGATAGTACACTTTGTGGTAGACTGAGAAAGAGATGAAACGCAGGAGATTCATAGAAGGGTGGCCTAAGGCTCCTGGCTGTGTGGGAGGTTAGATTTAATTTTCTTCCACTACTGAAAAGCTACTAAGTGTGGTGTTTCAGTGGACTAGACTTTCTTCATCTTGTTTAGAAAAAGATGCTCTGCATTTCTGCAGTTTAGAGGTTGCATGGCTTTTTTTAAAGGACAAGTGTTTCTGACAATGGATCAAAATCCCTAGTCTTTCTTCAGAGCTGGGAAAAAACTCAGACTGTGGGATATCTTCCTGATACCTTGAAATAGTAGAGTAAATTGTATACAGTGAGGGACACTTCAGTGTAATCACCAAGTGATGGGTGAATAGGTAAAGTGACAGATCACCTGTTTATTCAGTTTTGAAGTATATAAACTGCTCAGTGAAACAAGTTACATTATCAGTCATTGTTATTGGTGGTTTCTTTGGGTTAAGAACTGATTACTGAAACCCATAATTTATAAGGCAGCATTTTGAATGGGATTAACCCAGATGAAATATTTTGTGCCTAATATCTTTTTATTCTTTTACCTGTGCAGTGCGCTTATCCTGCTAAAATAAATGTAAATTTAATGAATCTACAGCCTGAGTGTCAAGATCTTTTCTTTCAGCCTTTGCTTGCGAGGGGAGATGTCAGGATTTGAATGCATTTTGAAAATAGGAAAAAAGAAATGAATCATCAGTCTTCAAAGACATGAATGGTTTTCAAAGAGACATTTTTTTTCTTTATTTTGAAGGCAAGCATTTGTGTGTTAGGGAAGGTTTTATCTTATATTGTTTTTCTTATCTCAGCCAAATAACTGAGCGATTGCTAAAATTATGCAATTGTTAAGAATTGTAAGAATTGTTCACAGTAATTTTTTAAGCCATGAGAAGCAATGATACTTTTATGAAATTAACAGTCGCTATGACTTTATTTTTTGCATAATGACAAGTATACCTCCTTTTAGAGATGAAATGGCACTGAAGTATGTACCTATGATCTTTGTATGAGATAGGAAAAAAGAAAATTCTGTGGACTGAAAGCATTAATATGTTCACCAAGTAAACTAAAAAGGTTATATCACTGGCATATGACATAGTATATAAAATAAAATCTAACATGATACTTAAGAACAAAAAGTTATTAGATGAATATGTCATTCCCATTTGAATTTGTGGATCAACTTAGCCTGATTTTAAAGGCCAAATAGTAAATTTGTCTAACTTGCAATATGTAGGAATTAAAATTGCGTAACATTGTAACTTTTTATATTATAACTGCTTTATTTTCAATATTGCTTAGCTATAGAAAGTGTTTTGAGGGCTAGGCTGCAACACTAAAAGTATCATCATAAATGCACTTTATGAAATCTTTTTCTTGCTGAAGGGAAATGTTTCGCAAATTGATGTCTCTGTATGCCTAGCCTATGGGAGAAAAAAAAAAGCAGAACCTTTTTAGATTCTAAAATGCCTTGGGGACAAAGCTTTCATATTTGCTACTGTAGGATATTACATCTCCAGCCTAGTCTGTGAGATTGACTAAGAGTCTAAAAGAGCTATATTTTAATGCTGCCATCACAGCTACAATTCCCGGTCTGTGGGAATAATGGAGAATGGCTTTAACGTGTACTTTAGACACCTGACTTTAGTCTTTTTCCTAGGCTAATCTCCTTAGTCTTCATAAATACAAAATAGAGCTGGACAGACTCTACAGGAAGTTTATTGGGAAGCTCTGAGTTAAGCTGCTTCTCTAAGCAGTTCTTTTGAAGAAACACCTGCCTCTCTCCCATGACAACATAGGAAGCCTTGTCCAAATCCCTCCAATTCATCTTTCTTGCAGACTTCCTTTCCCTTGACTTTGTCATCTGCTTAAACTCAGACCATGAAAAGGTATTTTGGAAGGTAAATTCAGTCTGAGAAATACTGCTGAAAGCAAAGGATCTGCTTATGCCTGTAACCACACACAAAAAGCAGTACTTACAAAGCTGGGGTGTTAGATAATGAAGTCTTGAGTCTTTCTTTTCATGTTTGTGTTTAGATAAAAATGTATTTATGATGAAGCTCTTGCAAAGATTGACTGAAACTTCAAAAGCCACAGTCACTCAAATATTTTACATGTCCTTTTCTCTGGAGGATGACAGTTTTACTTTTATGTAAAGGGTCTTATGATAAACAGAGAAAGAACTATGCTACTGTATTTCATAGATATGGCTGTATTTGTAAAGAATTTTCAACTATGTGGGCATATCAATGTCCATGTACATAAACACACTATTTCTGTTTATCTAACATTCTTGTTTCAGATACTGGACAGTTACACTTGACCCATTTCTGATCTCTAGGGCAGAAGGTGATTAACTGCAGCTTTTGCTCTCCTTCTTCATTGTAGGTATCTAGATGAAAGATATAAAAAGGCCCGTTCAAGGGAAAAAAAAAAATGTCAGGCACTTCATCAGACTGTAAGAGCTGCAATTACCATCAAACTGGAAAATCTTTTCCATAAACTAATATTTTTTCTATTATAGGTTTTTCTATTGTTCATATAAAATTAATATAAGTTTTGTACCATTTTATTTTCTCTTTTGAATCCAAAAAAAAAAAAGCAAACCAAAAAACCTCCCCCAGATATATTTACTTTTCTGGATTGAAATGAATAATAAGAAAAAGAGTCATATTCATAAATATGACCTGAAATTCTCATTTTTATTCACAAAATGCATGCAGAAACACATTCTTTGTACCATGGCATATGTTTCATCCGGGAAAGTGAAACAGGTAGTGAGATATTCTAGGCCTACCCAGTATTTGGGTTGCTTGTTGACACAGGAGATAGGAAAGAAAATCTAAATCATGGTGAATTAGGAAATTTACTGTGGCCTGTATTGCACACACATTCAATTTCTCAAAGCTGTTTATGTAGATCAGTCAATGGCTGATGGTTGCAGTGCTAGTCAAAGAGATAATATGGAATGGAAAGGTTTGTAGTCCTAATTATTACACACTGGCCCATCCTTTTTTAAATCCTGCTTCACTTCTCTCTTCAGATAGGAATTTCATTTTCATAGGAATTTCATTTTCATATTTTCTTATGTTAGTTTTCAAATTATTCATTTTTCACACATAAGGTGACATCTCCTATTTATCATGCTTTATTTGATATGTCTACTTTTTTTTCCTGGTATATTTACATCATGACATTGTCCACAGTTTGGGTGTTTGTGTAGGATCCCTAGTAGCTCATGGAATTGGGAAAAACACTAAAATTTTTAAATTATCTCAGCATACCAGAGAAAATATCTGAAAAAAAAAGAATGAAATTTAATAGGGAGAAATCCAAGGAATTATGAGTAGACAGAAATAAGTGTCATGCACTTACTAGATGAATTGATTAGGTAGTAGCTCTCTAAGGAAAGGTGAAAAAGCTGTGCTGGATCAAAGTCAGAATATATTCCAAGATAGACAGGCTGTTGAGCAAATGGCAAGCATGTATCACAGTATGCCAAACAGTAGTGTATTTTCAACTTTATTCAACATTAAAAAAGGCTCAGTTAGAATACTATGGCCGGCCAGGATAAGTCAACCATGAAAAGTGCAAGTTCCTGCTGAGATACATAAGAGGTAGTATTGACACAATAGTGTCAGGTTGTGGCATGGTCACAGGGTTTTGGGTCTGTTTTGGACTCAGTGCTTTTGTGTCATTCCATTACGGTATTATGATATTGGCACCATAGTAACTGACAAGTGAATTTGCTATGAGGTAAACAGGGAAGGTTTACTGTGGGTAAGATATAGAAAGAGCTAACACCGGTTATGTTGGAGACAAATAATGATAGTTATGTCTGAAAAAAAGTGTTGATGTATGGAGGCTTCAGATACCTTATTTCCATGTAATTTTTTTTGGCAGCGCTCCATTTACTCCACATTGAATTAAGTATCTCTATATTAGCATTACTAAGTATAGTGCCACTCTCTCCACAGAAAGGCAGAAGTCTTCTCTAAGTTCTCCAATATACAAAATATTAGAAGTGCAAATTTCCATATGTTGGTAGTTATTTTCCACAGGCATTTGCACTGCTCAGAAAATTCTTTGTCTGATTTAGGATGAAAATCATTGTTATTTCTTCATATTTTCCTTGCAAAATAAAAAGCCATCAGGAATCCTGTGCTGTCAGTTGTTCCTAGGGATCGAAACAAGGAGTCCTTTGGAGTCAGCCATGGCTGAGGGATTTTAGAGCTATATAGCAGGTGAGTACCCTAGGGCCATTACACAGTGATAGGATGGCTGAAGGGACGTCCAGAGAACACCTAGCTGAGTCCCCTGCTCAGAGCAGGGTCACCAAAAGCTGTTGCTCAGGACTGTCTCCAGCAGTGGAGATTCCACAACTTCTGTGGGCAATTTTCTGCAATGTTTCACCATCCTTATGGAAAAAAAAGCTTTTTCTTATTTCCTGTATTTCAATTTGTGCACATTGTCTCTGGTCCTACCACTGGACACTGAAAAGAGCCTGAGTCCATCTTTTTGCAGCTTCCCTTCAAGTGTGTATGTAATATCAATGGCTGAAAATGGTCTGTCAACCACTCCTCCCATGGCAGGAGCGTTCTGCCTCATTGTTAGAAACATTAATAAGATGGCAAAGAACATGGTTTCCAGTATTGACTCCTCCTGTGCACCACTAGTGACTGCTCTTCAGCTGGACTTTGTGTCACTGATAACCCTTTGAGCTAGTTGAAAGTGTTCTCGATTCTCAACATGATTATTCACTTACCTAGCCCACACTTCTTCAGCTTGTCAATGAAGATACTGCAGAAGACTGTCAAAAGCCTTTCTGAAGTAGATTAACAGATTCCACTGCCTTCCCCTCATGCACTAAGGCAGTCATCTCATTATACAAGGCTGTAAGGCTTGTCAGACGTGATTTTCCCTTGACAAATATATTACTGAGAGTGGAATTGTATCTCCAGCATCCTCAGCGCCCATGGGTTCATCCTATCAGTGCCCATGGACGTTTGTATATGTCCAATTTCTTTAAATGTTCCCTAATCTGTTCCTTCTGCACCAAATCCAGATCTTCTTTGCTCTAGGATTTTCCACGGGCCTCAAGGACCTGGGATTGCAGAAGGTCGGTGTTACCAGTGAAGTCCAAGGTGAAGATAGCACTGAGTACCTTGGCCTTTTACATGTCCTTTGTTTCTAGGTCTCCTGCCCCATTCTCCCAGCAGGCCTATATTTTCCCTACGCTTTCTGTTGCTGTTGATACACTCCTAGAGGTTTTCCTTGTTTCCCTTTTATGACCCTCTCCAGATTCAACTGCAGGCAGGGTTTGACTCTCTTAGCCCCGTTCTTGCACCCTATCTCTGTACTCCTCCTTCATGACCTGAGCCTGCTTCCACATTTTATAGACTTGCTTTTTCTGTGGTCAGGTGTTCCTTATTCATCCATGTAGGCCTCCTGCCTTGATTTGCTGCATAAGGAGATGGACTCTTCTTGAGCTTGGAGACGTCTCCTTTCCCCACAACTGTCTCCCGTGACAACTGTCCAAGGAGTCTGTGAGCAGGCCAAAGTCTGCTCTCCCTTCTTTTCTCCCAAGTTTCATGTGGCTCTTGAGGTTAACAGAAAATGTATTTTAAGCTACTTTGTTACCTTTCAAGTGCCACACATGGGAACTGAGCTTCAGACCTTGCTATACAACTTGCAGAATGCTGAGTCTGTGTCCTGTTTCTTCTTGTGCCATAATCAATCCTACTTTTAAATGAGTTTATATACCTCAGATCTATTCCCAGTTTTGAACAGTGTATCCATAGATAAGCAACCATCTTCCCTTAGAAAGTGTGTTGCTCTCCTAAACTAATTAAGCTCTTTAAAGGTTGCTCAAAAGAGTCCAATGCAGAAAGTTCCCAAGCTAGTACCTAGTCAAGCTGACATGTGTGCCCTACGTTGTATGGAGATGCCAAACCCTAGCAGCAGTGTAGCTTAATATAACATCTCTTAAATTAAGTCATGTCTACCAATGTTATTTCTACTGTGGTGTCTGAAGATCATACTTGCATGGCTGTAACATTTGATAGCTTATTGCGATTGTGTGATTAAGTACACTTTATAGGAACCTAAAAAAAATTCTGTTAAGTCCATGAACCTAACCTTGGGAAAAATACAAATAGCATGAAATGCAATGATACAGAGCTCTATTACTCAATTTCTCTCTTCTTCTACTCTACCTATAGTAATCACCTGTGACAATCTCTGACAAAATTGTCTAAGACACAATGCAGGCAAACTGGGTAGAATAAGATTAATGTTTACATTTCCAGTATGAAATTGTATTTATGTGGCATGAGCTGATTGAGATTATCTAAAATAGACCTATTTGGCTCTCTTTCAATATTATTTTAGAAAACTTCAAAGATTCTTCTTTGCGTTACAGATTAAATATCCATTCCAGGACACCAATAATCATTAATTTCTTGCAAGCTGTTTAATTATAGTACACACTAGCTTTGCCAGAAGAGTAATTGCTTTTTATTGTGTTGATGCGCTAGTCATACGTAAAATCAAGATTTTAGTTTTGTTTTGCAAGCATAAGCTTTATATTTTATACGCTGCAATTAGAGTGATGAAGTGATTAAAATTATACAGGATCCAAAAGTTAGGTTTTTTTTTTCCTTAAGAAGACAAATCTCTTTCTCTTTCTGTGAAAATCTGTTCTTTTTTTTTCTCGATGACAGAGAAACCAACATGAGTTTTCCTCGGCACTTTTACTAGTAGTTAGATGACATCCATATGATTAATTTTTGACTTTTCAAATTACTGTTAGTGGCAGAAATATTAGAAGACCAAGCATCTTTGAAGGCAGATGAAATAAATACAAAATTTATGGAATTTAAATGTCAGTCTCCTTGAGAAAGAAACGTTAAAAATACTAGCTCATGTGAAGATGCAATTAAACTCTTGAAGTGGTTATAAGTATTTTCTATGTGTTTGCAGGGAGTAAGACTCATCACTTTACTAAAGTGATACCTGAAAAATTGCTAACTGTGGAATATTATGGCCAAATCACATGCTTGAGAATATTAATATTGAAGTTGGTGATTTATTTGAAACATTCTGTCAGGTATTAAAATGTGCTGAAAAGTTTCCTATTAAAGTATTTGTGTGTCTGAAATCTTTAAGTTTTGAAGATTTCAAGATCCTTTGTTTAGTCCATACTTTTATAAATTTAAGATCTTTTTGTGCTGAATTGCAGTATATTGCTTTTTTATTTGATATTATTATATAAGTTTTCCACTATAAGTTTGCCTCCATTCTAGAAGAAAATATCAGTTATGAATTACAAAAGCCAACCAAGGAAACAGTAGGACATAAAACCTAGTTCTTACAGCTAATTTTCCGTATATTCTTCCTATTATTCTTACCTAATGAATCTATCCCTTTAACTAGAGAAAAATAGATTTTGAGATGTACTAACATTTCCTGAACCTTTTCCCCAAAATGCTAATGATTACATCAAATAATAAAGTACAGGCAAGAAAAAGAATCAAAATAAAATCAAATACCTGAAATTATCAATCTCTACAGTGTACTTATATTCAAGCGTATATGAATATTGGTAATGTGTATAAAACTATTATGAAACAGTTATATAACTGATATAGCTGAGCATGTAAAAGTAATAATTTATGCATAAAAGGAATTATTTATTTATACCGTATGTGTATTATATACATATTATTTATGATTAAGTTTGTCATTGTCAAACATGAAGAATGGGAACCTATACTGGATTACATAAATTACTGTATTAATTGTGGTTTAAATCCATCAGTTGAAAAATAGGTTAATAAAAATGCTACCTAGATTAATTTGTAAGTATCATCTATTTCCTACCTCCCTGGCAATACCATAAAACCCCAATGCAATTGCCAATGCTGTGCAGCAGTCACACAGCTGCAAAGCTATGTTCATGTCAATCTACAGTAATACAGGCTTGAGTCACTGAAGTTTTTTGGACAGATTACAACTGAACATGGCATCATGTGTTTATTTAAATTATATTTACATGTGCAGCCTTTAAATATTTATGGAAACCTCCATAACTCTGCTGGATGTCTTACTAGACACTGTTTGTTTTGAAAAAGTCTGGTGCAAAACAAGCTGCTACAAATGGACTGAGGAGGAACAGAAAGCATATATATATCGTCTAACACGAATGACTGACTGCCAGAGTCTTTGGACTACAGTGATATGTACAACATGGTGCCACAGTGTGATGAAATTCCAGGCCAATAAAGCAGTCCAGTGCCTGAGGATACAATCAGTGCATCAGCTGTGGTCAAGCTTATCTCCAGCCATCGGATGGAAATTTAATGTTTGAGTTGGAGCAGAACACAAGTTGAATGGGAAAATTACAGACTAGGGGGAGTTAGAGCAAAGACAAACTGGAGACTTGTCCTGTTGTAGCAAGCAGGAAAACATGCACATATCTAGCTTTTTCACTACTGCTCAGGTAGAACTACAAAAGATGAAAAATTCCATAAGATAAATTATTAAAAAGATGGAACAACTGTATGGAGTGGGGAAAAAAGAGGAAAGGAAATTAATTTGAAAAAGGTTCAGGAAGTCAGTCTCTGTGTTGAAAACCGTTGTACAGCGGCGACAACTTTTAAAACAGTTTAATTCTATAAATATAGCATCCTTTCATGGTTTTGACTAGCCTGCTGTGAAAGAGGACGTCACATCCATATTTTAAAAGTATAGACACTCCAAGAAATTAAGTCAACTTGTCCACATCTGGTAAAGTTAAACAGATGCATAAACAATATATCACTGTTTCCCAGGGAATATCAGACAAAAAAGGAATTCAGAAAATGCAGAGACCATTGTGCAAATTTCATGACTGAACAGTCAGCGATGCCTACAATATACAAGTACCCAAATACTTCCCTATTCCTTAAGTATTTGTGTGACATAATATTTCATAATGACTATTTTCATTTATTCCTGTACGCAGACACAGATTCCTAAAAAATAGGAGCAAGTGTCTCAGAATATATTTAAACATGCATTTGGTACAGAAAATCTTTTATATTAGATAGGTCAGTGAAAGCAGAATTGTTCATTACCTTGAAAAATGAGGGAGTTTCTGTCTTTACTGATTTCAGTTCTATTATTTTCTTTACCAGTTAGTATCTTTCAGAATTACCTTTTTGATAGTCATCTCAGCATTTTGAGTGCCCATCTGCTTTGCTTAGTAGCGTACAATTCTGCCCTAGATTTTCATGATTCATCAAAGATGATCATTCAATCAGCTTTTAAAAACATGTATTGTCAGAAGTTTTAAAGAACATAATTAGTTAGTTGTTTTGGCTATTTTACCTAAATATAGCAAGACACATTCTATACAGTAATTTAGAATGTGGTGGGTTAATAAACCTCTGTGGATTTGCAGAGATGAGTTCTTTCCAAAGGCAAAAAACATCTAATGATTTCCACAGAATGTTCAGTCTGTATGTCTGTGTTTTCAAAGTGTTTTTTCCTAAGTATGATTTTTAAAATTTTATAAAAATAATTACTCTTTTTTTGTATTATTTTATAGTTGTAACCGGAAAGGTACCACTGTGTGAATGTTCTTGTAATACACTACATGTAGTAAATGCGGGAAATGGAGTGCTGAACAAGTGATGTGCACTCATCCCTGTGAAATTGGGACTAATTCCATCTCTGAATACTATATTCCAACGTAGCTGCGTTTGTTTTGTTTTGCAGCCGTATTTGATTATATTAGAGAAAAGATGATAGGATGGAAAAGGAAAGGATGCATTCCACAACATGAAAAATAATATAACAATTTGTGATTCATTTATGTTCATTTTCCTACAGTATACTTTAATGCTTCTTTTATATCTGAAATAACTTGCTAATAACTGTGCCATAAGCTACAGTATGCAATTCTCAAGTGTTCAATCTCAGAAGAGTCCATCTTTTTCCCTTCTCTCTATAATGTAATAAATTCTCAAGTGAATTGGGAGGAGGGACTCAGAAGCAGTCTGTACTTTCAGTAAAGTCACCTGTAAGGTGTCTTTATTAGTTACGTAGTATAGTCATGCATTTTAAAGACTGGTTTACCATTCAGTATGATTTTTATTGTATGTTTTCAAGCAATTCAGTATACTTATATTGCATCTGCCATTCTGATATTGAAATACTAAACAATATAGCATACTGCTAGGTGAAAGTATAAGTAGCGTTTTGATCTTTTCTTCTGCCATGAGAAACAGGGAATGGTTGTATCTGCAGTTTGTGTAGTTGCACTTAAAATAGTAGCACTGCTCTTAAGGATGAAAGCTGGCTTGAGGTCATTTAAGGATGTAGAGTTAGGCCGTTCTCAAAGAATATTTTGTGGGTAAAGATGTGATGCGGCAGTCCTTTCAGTGACCACTGAGATTTCTAGGCCCTCCGTTTACCCAGGAAGAGAGCTCACTTTTTTACTGAGGAAAGCTGCGTTTTTCTGTGATATCCTGTAAAGTTTGAATCTTTTATAGAAGCATGGCAAGTAAATCTGTTCAGTGAGAATCTGGTGTCAGCATTCCAGAAACAGCAGGTACTGTCAGTGAGATTCATGGAAATTTTGATATAGGAACACCTGAAGAGTGACTTGCTAGTTTTCTCTTTTCTTTCAGTTAATTCACTATTTATAAGGTTATGACAATGGAAAATACCCTGTGCAAAAAAAAAAAAAAGGAAAAGTTTGTTAAAAAAACAATCAGACAGTCCTTTAATAGTGTGTATGTTAGTACTAAGTCATCTCTTTTCCTTGTCCCAGCTGATGAAATCAGATAATTAAAACTACAGGAACCTGGCATGCCTCTTGGCGCTTACCTTTTTATTACTGTCTGATGGGAGTTATAAACTGTCATTCCATGTAACAGGTTTTTCAGAGCTGATAGTTTTACATTTAACTAAAGGCTTAGAACTGCATTATCTGAGTTTTGTCAAACAGAATTATGACAATATAACTGTTTTTTGTAAGTAATATTGGAAATAGGTAAAAGCTTGATATAACTTGTCCACATGTATTGTTTTCCCTCTTGCTGCTAGGCAAAGCTTGTTTTCTTTTGTTTCTCTTACTGTTATGCAACCTTCTGGATCAATAAAGAAATTCTTCATTGTAACAATATTTTTTACGTTATAGTGTGTGATCGTACGATAATATGAAAGAAGCTGGATCTTGCATGAGGATTATAATTAGAGTTTAATTTATTTCTAATCCTGTTGAATCATGACACTCAGGATCGCTTCCAAAATTGCTGTAGATTATCTGTGACTGTAGTTTACTTCTGAGTTAAAGTAGACTATGCATATGCAATATATGATTCTAAAAGAAATGAAAATTAATGTAAAAACATAGTTAATGCATCATGAGATTTTTTTAGAATGTTATGTGTTTCATAAAGTAGTGTTTTGGACCCACCTATGATGTAATGCTTTCCTACTAACATCTGTATTGATATGTTTTGTAGTGAAAGTCTACTCCCATGCATTCTTTAATAATTAACATGGTTGCACACATGTTTGCAAGGAAATATAATAGAAAGGATGAATATTTCAGGAAGAGTTAAAAATAATTATACAGACACTTGGAATGAGGTTGTAGGATTTAATTTGAAAGGAATGTGTAGGAAAAAGTTAATCATGGTGAGCTGGGCTAAGTTGTGGCTAACGCACCGAGAAAGAGTACTGTTTGGTAGGACTCTGTTGTAGACTGCAGGCTGATTAAACATTACAGTCATCTTTTGAGGGAGATGAACCAAACTCCATTGCCTATATTGACAAGATACCTCATTCAGCTGGATAAAAAATATAGTTACCACATACCAGTTGGGATGCCAAGGGTATTTGAAATGTTACACGGGGCTGGCCCATAGAGAATCGCGTAAATATTGGTTGGAAAAGACCTCTAGGGATAGCCTAGTATGAGTCCTCTGCTCTTGGTGACACAAACCTATGAGAGACCCAGGCCCTTTTGATGTGTTAGCTGAAGGCCATACATTATAACATCAAATGACACTAGATGCCCCTACTCAACCTTCTGTATCAAACTCTAGATTTTCATTTACTGTAGTGGAAGTGTAGATACCTGTCTCCTGGGGCACTTGTGTGTCTGCCGTCAGGAAGAATCCCTTCGCCACACTGTTTGAAGTTGGCACTGTTGGAAGCAGAAGAGGGAATTAGGTTTTTAGAGAGGCTACAGCTGTGGTAAGTGAATGGGAAAAACAAAGACTCTAAATGAATTTTCAGAAATCTTAATATTCCTTGTTTTAAGAACAATATTATAAGCAAAATTATTAAAAAGTTATTTGTGGCTTTTTATGGTTTCACAGGCACATAAAAAGATAAATTGATGGCGACAAATAATTTTGCAGTAGCAGGACACTAATCAAGATAACCCACTAGTCTTCATTATTTTCTATTATATTGTTCTTTATTTTTCTTTTCAGGTATACATCCTCACTCTTAGAACAAAGTATATTGTTTGAATATTGTGATACCTGTGTTCATGTACTAAATATTTTTTGCCTCAAAAGCTGTCAAATTAAAAACCACATTAAAAAATTCACTGGACAAAGAAAAGTGCTGGAGATCACAGAATCGTTTAGGTTGGAAATGACTTTTAAGACCAAGTCCAACTGCAAACCTATCACTGCCAAGTTCACCACTAAACCATGTCCCTAAGCACCATGTCTCCACATCTTTTAAGTACTTCCAGTGATGGCAACTCAACCACTTCCCTGAGTAGCCTATTTCAGTGCTTTACAACCCTTTTGAAGTAATATTTCCTAACATCCAGTCTAAATCTCTCCTGATGAAACTTGAGGCCACTTCCTTTTGTCGTATCACTTATTAATTGGGAGAAGAGACCAACACTCACCTCACTTACAACCTCCTTTCAAGCAGTTTAAGGTCTCCAGACTGAACAAACCCAGTTCCCGCAGCATCTCATCATAATACTTGTGCTCCAGACACTTCACTGGCTATATTGCTTTTCTTTGGACATGCTTCAGCACCTTGGCCTGTTTCCTGTACTGGGGCCCGAAACTGAACACAGTATTCAGGAGCAGCCTTACCAGTGTGAAGTAAAGGGGGACGATCACTTCCCTATTGCTGCTGGTGACACGATTTCTGATACAAGATGGGATGCTATTGGCCTTCTTGGCCACCTGGGCACACTGCTGGCTGATATTCAGATGGCTATTGACAAAGACCTTCAGTTCCTTTTCCGCCAGGCAGCTTTCCAGTCATTCGTCTCCAAGCCTGTAATATTGCAGGGGATTGTTTTGCCCATGTGCAAGACTGGGGACTTAGAATCATAGAATCATAGAATGCCAGGTTGGAAGGGACCTCAGGGATCATATGGTCAAACTTTTTAGGTAATGTATAGTTTAAATTAGATGTCCCAGAACCCTGTCAAGCTGAGTCTTGAAAGTGCTCAGTGTAGAGAAATCTACCACTTCCCCATGGAGATTTTCACAATGTTTACCTGTTCTCATGGTGAAAAATTTTCTTCTGAAATTCAATCACAATCTCCTGAGGAACAACTTATACCCATTCTCCCTTGTCTTTTCCATGTGATTCCTTGTAAAAAGGGAGTCTTCATCCTCTTGGTAGGCACTTGTCCCTGTTGAACTACACACAATTGGCCTTGGCCTATCAATCCAGCCTGTCCAGATCCCTCTGTAGAATCTTCCTTCCCTCAAGCAGATCAACATTCCCGCCCTATTTGGTCTGCAGACTTTCTGGATTGTTGATAAGGGTTTTAAACAGAACAGGCAACAACACTGAGCCCTGGCAAATATACTGCTTTTATTACTTCAGATTTTTTGATATTTCCCAGTTCAGATTCTGTTATATTGGAGATGTCTGTGAAAATTGTGTTGTCATTAAGTTACTTACCTTTCAGTTTTTCAAGAACAGGTTAGTTTTATGCTAACATTTCTTAGAATTTCTTTCTGACCATATTAGTTTTTCTGCTGCTTTTTCTGTTGTCCAATCCAAAATGTATATTGGGGAGTTTATTGATTATATAGTTCTTTGTGAAAAACATTATTTGACATTTTTTGATTGTTTCCAACAGTTCTGTTGCGATGGTGTACTTGGTGTATTTACATTTGTAGCACAGCAGAAAATTTAACATTTTGCTTATTACTGAAACTACAGTTAAGAGTTTTATTAGAAATTTTTATAAAAAATTGCCAAATTCTAATTATATAGCAGCTAGAATATTTTCTCTATTTAGAATGTTGAACATACTGAAATTAATCAGGACCCAAGATTTAGTTAGACAAATTCTAGATGATAAATCCTTTGAGTTTAATAAACATTTAGAAGCAGCTTGGGGCTTATAGGTCCCCTAAGCTGAAAGCAGATAGAAATGTTAGGGGCACACTGATCATATGTGTGCTGCCTGTTCTTATTCTTCCTTAATCATCTGTTTAAGAACACTGTTGGACACAGAGTACTGTGTTACACCTTTCACGAAAGGGCTGTTCTTATACTGTTACATTATTTTAGGAAACCATTTTTAAAAAAACCACAATTTTCCATGTTCCTTACACATTAGATGTTTTTTTGGTAGTCTTAGCCCTGAGTTTGTAGGTGTATGTTATTGTGTTATACAGTTCAGTGGGGTATAACTCTTTCCTTGGAGAAGGTGTTATAAAATACTCATATATTTTATCAGTTTTTCTAGCATTTGGAAAAGCATCCTCTTATTTGGTTGCTGTAGTAAGGAAAATTCCATACCAAATGATTTTTATTAATATCTTAAAATTTGTGAAGATTGAAGTCATTTGTGGTGTTCATAAGTTACAACCTCTGTATCTGAAAGATCTCAATTTCTTCTTCTCTTTCAGAAACCAGTTGACACTGTTGAGAGTGTATAGGCAAGTTTTGTATGAGTTTGTGCAGGCAATAAACATGTTGTTGGCCTTTATAATTTTTATTTTTATTTTATTACAGAAAAGCATTAATACCTATCAGTCACAAGATGGACCCAAGGAAAACTTTCTCCACTGATTCAGGGTGATGGGTGTCCCCTCCCAGCCCACAGGGCTGAGGGTCTCTAAGGACAGCCCTGGGAGGGGTGGTAGAAGTGACCCTTAAATTGAATAACCTAACATAAACTGTACTCTACAAACATCATTTACGTATTGTAGGATTTTTTTTTTGTCTCCTTTCCATCTCTGAAAATAATAGGGATGGGGATGAGGGCTTTATACACAATTGTGTATATAATGCTTGACACACATAGCTTCAGTGCCCTTTTTAGCTTCATAAATTTCATCCTTATTTTTCCTACCTCACAAGGAGAGTACCCTAAATCAGCAGATTGGTGCTGTCCATCCTTCTGTTGGAACTATGGAAACAAAAAGAGAAAGTCAGGTTTCTGAGGCCAGAAGAAGAGAAGGAGAAAATAACAACGACTGTTATATGACTATGTCCATTTAGGAGCGGGGAGAGCAAGGCTGTGCTGGTTTTGTGTGAGTGTGTGTGTGGTTTTGCCTTAACAGATTATTGCCAGTGATGGAAACAGGTGCTCAGCTGTTTTTCTCTCTTGCTTATTCTTCTGAGCTCAGGTGTATTAGTATCTCTCTGCAGTGGGGCATGTTCTGCATAACTGCATAGTTTAGGGGCTTTCATGTTCCTGTATCGACCTTCTGGCTCTTAGTGGAAGCAAAGCACTTCTCAGGCACTTGTGGTCAAACAAGAGGTTATCTTTGGAGGCAAAGGTATTTTATTAGAGGCTTAGAGAGGACCTCCAACATATCCCCTCAAAAAACATTCAGCCACAAAAGACCCTGAAATGAGGTAATGTTGTTGAGCAGAAGAATAGAGGAATCTCTTAGAAGCAAATACATATCTTTAAAAAAAGGCACTTTTTTGTTTTTGCTGGGGTGGGGGTTTTGATTTTGTTTTTTTTCTTTTTTCCACAAAGAAAGTGGTAAAGGGCATAAACTCAAGCAAGCCCGGTGTTGAGAGCATGAACTCAGGTTAAAGCCAGATGTTGAGGAACAATTTATAAAAAAAAAAATCAAACCAAACCGTAAAATTCTGTGCTGCATCCAACAGCCTGACACCATGGAGGCTGCTACAGCTCCATGCCTTGGGTCCAGCCCATAGAAAGGGTATTCTTGTATTCCCTTTTCACATGCAGGTACTGAGCACATGTGTACACTATATGTATACATATATAGACTGTGCACCAAACAGACCATAGGTAGACAGACAAAGCACTCACATGGACATAGGTAGCACCAATAGCCTCATCCTGCTCCTCTGGCTAAGCAGTGTGGAGGTGTACTAGTGAGAATAAATATATACATGTATTCTAGGTATTTATGTATTATGATATGTATATATATATCTGTATGTACAAGGTGGATCCTCCACAGAGGCTGGACTCATATACTCAGTCTGCCCAGCAGCTGCCTCCAGTTTCACCTATTGCTGCTACCTGGGCATAAAAGTCCCTGAGATTACAGCCTTACTTCAGAAGCTGGTACTGACCCCTTATCTTATACACACACACAGAGGGCTCAACAGGACTCCCCTTGTCCCCAATAGCCAGACAAAACGGAAGAGTTATTAATAGACCTTGTTTCAGTATCATCAGGGAAGAAGCTGGAGGGAGGGCTAGACAGCACAAAAAATCCACACATGAAGTTGATTTCAAGGAAATTAGAGGAAATACTGAAAATCTAAATTACTCATGTACCTCTGTGTTCACAGTGGAAGAGCAAGAGTCAGAGTATCCATCCTGGTACTCCAGCAAAACACTGATACGGACTCATTCCATTGCTCATGGTGCATTGTGAACAAAAAAAGATGAGACTGTACCTGTAAATCTTTATTTAGCAAATTAAGAAAATTAACTACAATCAGCTTCAAAATAGTTGCCTTCTGACTTGACACTCAGTGTTGCCAACCTTCAGAGTAATTCTGCCAATCATTTTCTGAAAGACTGTTGAGGATCTCCCTCATTTTTGCTTTCACATTTTCTACCAAACAACAATGAGTTCCTTTGGGTACTGATTTAAAAACATGTGCATAAGATGTGCACTCTTCACCATAAGCTTCAGTCAATAATTGAAAAGTTTCTGTCACTGATTTCTTCAGTTTCACAAGAAACTTGATGTTAACTCACTATTCACTCTCGCTTACCGATATTTTCCAGCCAAGGGTAATAAAATGTCTGTATTTGAATGCGCATCTACTCATACTGAATGAAGCAATCAAGCTGAGCATTGTCTCACTGTGACCGGTTAGAACATGTTCTATAAGTATCTCATCTCTTCCCTCCCGTTCTTGGTTTCTGAGCATTACTGTTATTTTTGTTTTGGTTTTTTTTGTTGGACCTCCAAATTGTAGACACCTAGCTTTGGTGAAATGAAGCCATTCTAATAGTTTCTGACTTTATAAGTATTATGAGTAAAATAAAGGGCTGAATTAAATTCTGATGTAAATGGGTACAGTTCTACTGAATTCATGAGGAATTTTTTGTAGATGCTGGCTTGTTTCTGAGTGTAATTTTCTGCTTAGTCAAGTGGAGCTATCAATAAAACATACTTTCATTGATAGTGTATGTATGGAAGTCCAATAAGCAAGTAACGATTTTGTTTCAATGTGTGAATCATACCGCTTTTATTTGCTTTTTTATTTTATGTATAAAGATAATGTATATTAAATAACAGAAAGATATCTAGTATACAGAGGCTGGTTAATGAAGTTATAAGGCATATTATAAAATCATCTTTGAAGTGTATTCAATATTCAGTCTTTTACTGATAGCAGCTTTAAATTTTCAAAAGTTTAGCATGGAGAAGCTCCAGACTCCTAGATGGCAGAAGGACAAATGGTTAATCTGGTATTTTATCTTATGCTTTATATGTTAAATAATCCAAAAATGGGGGTGTGGTGTTGTATTTTAAATAGCCTCTAGTTGTTTAAATTTAATCTTAAAATTAAAAACCTATACCGAAATAAGTTTAGGACACTTCAGGGTATTTTTAGTGAAATGTTAAAGTGCTTTGGATGGTTGAAGACAGCTGTTTTGTTACTTTATTTCTCTGCACGTACTCCATGCATATATAAATGAACTAGCAAAACACACCTTGGGGCACCCTAAAGATTTGTTGGTGACATATTAAAATGTTTTTTGGGGAGGAAAATGATTATTGATACTCAATCTGGCTGTTGCTCAAAAATTCATGTTTTTTCTTCACAGCTCAACTTGTGTTAATCCATGATGATGCGGCGGTATTTACTATATAGGAAACAGATAGGACAGAGCACATATCTGCTAGCTTTAATCTAGGTGTATTTGCTTCTCTAGGTAATGTAATCTGCTGCACAAGAAATAACTGATATAATTTACCATTATATGAGCTCCCTTTTTTTGTCCAATTTCCAAAAACTTTATGTGCTTTCTGTAATACATATTATAGCTCAGCAAACCCAGGTGGCTACATGTATAGAAAATACAATATTTATTTTAAAGTTGATTATATTTGTACTTTGAGGGAATCAGAAAAAAATAAAATCTATGTCTATACTGTGCTCTCATTTCGAGCTCTACAAGATTATTTTTATTGCTGAAAATAGTTATTTAATGCAGTGCAATTGTAATCAGGAAGTAGGATGCAGAATTCCAATTAATTTTGTCACTTTAAAACCACATTCTGCCTATGAAAACTGAGACTTCAGTAAAGGAGTTTTTGAACATTCTGATGCAGAAAATGACAGGATTGAAAATAAATATTCAAAAGACACTTCCAAGACTAAATATAAATTAAAAAAATACTCAGAATGAGTAACAGAAGAAAGTCACGTTTTCATTTGCCTGCACTCACAGTCAGACACTGATTTTTCAACAATTTTTGATGCCTTCAGCTCCCGGTAAAGTCAGTGTAAGTCTCAGATGATTGCAGTGCATCACTGCAAACCTGACCTTGAAAGTCTTGTGTTGAAGTTCTCTATATATGAGTTTCATCCATGAGCAGATAATTTTAAAGTCAACTAGAGTAAAACCTCTAAGGGGATTTGAAGTCAGATGAATGCACAGCAGGGAAAAATGGCAGAGACTGAGAAGAATCTGAAGGAACTAATAAAATAAGAGCCAAAGATATTAAAACAAAAGGAGGAAAAGGAAAGTCACAAATGTGACAAGAAGTCCAGAAAACCCACTGTACGTCATGCAATGAAACAGGGATGAGCTATTTAAGAGTTAAATGTGTAAGACAGGGGAATAACACTGTTATAAATAAACAGAGGAGAAAAAGTAACCTGTCAAACAGATCAAACATTAAATTACCCATGAGTGGAATACATTTTGCTACTTGGAAAAAATTCTTCTCTATATTCACTAGAAGATGGAGAATAAATATGCCTGTTTGCTCAAATACATCCCTCCTCTGGCCTTACTTGTATCCCCAAGCATATACAGACATCTCAGCCTTGCTAATTCTGCTGAAAATATTTTTCACTGTTCAAGCAAGGTTGTCATTTCTGTCCTCCTGCCAGCTGGCCCTCTACTGATATATTGAAATAACCTGTCATCTGAATGGCAGCTGGCAGTAAGAGGACTTCTGGTGATGGAGCTGATTGCTAAGCTTCATTGACAGAAATAAGTGGTTTTGCTCAGTCTTTCCCCAGCCTCCCTTCCAGGCAGGAGAATAAAGATAAATATTCATTGACAGACTTTGAGTTTAATGAGAATACTGAGCCATTTGGATTTTTTTCTCTTCTCTTCTCTTCTCTTCTCTTCTCTTCTCTTCTCTTCTCTTCTCTTCTCTTCTCTTCTCTTCTCTTCTCTTCTCTTCTCTTCTCTTCTCTTCTCTTCTCTTCTCTTCTCTTCTCTTCTCTTCTCTTCTCTTCTCTTCTCTTCTCTTCTCTTCTCTTCTCTTCTCTTCTCTTCCCTTCCCTTCTCTTCCCTTCCTTTCCTTTCCCTTCCCTCTTTTTTTTTTTTTTAATTAGGATGATTTTTGGACACAGCCACTAAATGCTTAGAGATTTTCTTCTCTGACACCGCTTTTATGCTGTTATGTTATGTATATATAGAAACCCTATATTGTATGCTAGTATAGTACAGTCAAGGTTATCTCATCTTTTTCAATACATACTTAGATTTTTTTACCTGTCTCTGAAACATAGAAACAAAGCCTGGATTGATATTTTTTCATGCTTTCAGACAAAACGAATGTTTAATTAAACAAACTAAGGTACAGGGTATGTTCACAGCTTTTGAAGGCATGAAGTGACAGTGGAAAATAGAAGGAAGCCATCCACTCTGCCACTGAAAGATGTTCCCCAAAACACGCAAGCAAAGAGCTTATAAGTAAAGGTAATACGATAATCAGTGGGGCTTTAGAAATGTTAAACACTGTTTTCAATGACTTCAGCAGCTGATCTTGGATAAGTAAATCCATGAATACACAGTTAATAATAATTTATTTCTCTCACTTTCTTCTCTTTCTTCAAAAAAAAACTTCATTCCTTCTTTTAACAATACTAGATTTTCCCATAAACTTTACTAAAACTATAGTGTTCAAGCAAATTCTTTGAGATGAGGTAGGTGGAAGATGGTAGACTTATACCCTTTAAATCAATATGATGTGCAGAAGGAGTCACACCATAGCAAGGAGAATGCTGCAACACAGAGGATAAACAGTTCTTGATAAAGCTTAACTCTGGGACAGCATTTGTGGCATCATATAAACCGAAGTATTCTATGACTATTTTCTTGCAGTCTGTTTTTGTACGGCACATAATTTGAATGACTGAAATTTTCTTTGGTATTTTTAAAAATAAAATTAAAAAGTTTGGACACATTTAATGAGGAGTTAATGTTTTAGGATCTTGGATGTCATACTGGGTATTCCATACAACATGATCATAAAAACAGCAGGAGAGATACCATTTTGTTAGAATGCTCCTGCTAACGGCATTTTCAGTGATTGAGAGGACATTGGCAGGTTGAGGAGCAACAACTAAACACAGAGTGCTCTGAGAATGAAGAGGCTGGTGTAGAAAACCAGTGTTATTTCTTACAGTCTCTTTTATATAACTATATATATACTATATATAGTTATTTCAGATACTTGATTAGGAAGGAGGTGTTTTTATGTTGCCAGTGTGCCTTTAAAAGGGACATTTGAAACTGTAATTCAGGTCCAATTTTTAATTAACTGATATCAACCACAGAATCAAATATGAACCAAAAATTATCTTCTCAATACTCATACACTTATATATTGTATAAATATTAACCCTAGTATCAAAGACTTTAATAATTAAGAATTCTATTACATTGTAACAGAGACAGAAGGCAAAATTAACTGTTACTATGTGTAATTCATTATTGTGCAAAAATTTAATACTATAAATTATGAAAAGTAAGTTTGCTTTGTAAAATTATTTGCATGCTAATAAACAATATTAAAAAATTATGAATTAAAAATATGTTGACTAATAAACATGAAAGCAACTGTAATTCAGAAGAATGGTATCGGGTCTGCCCAGAGAAGCCTTTGATTTAACATTAATTTGTTATATAATCTTTTGCAAATCATTTTACCTTTACCTGTGTGCCTTGTGAGGTTGTAATGAATATCAGTTAAATCATGCTTGTAAAGTATTCAGATAAAGTATTATTACTATTTTAATTGTTGTGAGGATCATCAAAACCAAGTGACCAGAATTTTACAGAACATTGTCAAGTGCTATAAGAAAAGGCAGGATAAAATCTGGCATTGGATCCCTAACTTCATACCCTTGTCAAGACTTTGCAAGTAGACTCAGAATAATGTGTGATATTTCTTATCTAGACATAGCAAGCTGAATAAAGAACAGATTGTCAGCCTAATATATATCACAGTGGCCCCAGGGCAGAGCAAATCTGTATGGTCGATTTATGAACGGCTGAAATATTTAACTAGGAATAAAATAATGCAAACTGGCAACCTTAACTGTTTTGTAATTTCCCAGTTTAAAATTTTTCTTACTTGAATGAATCAGTTCAGCAATGGTACCGCAGAATTAACTGTATTCCTAAACTCTTAGAATATTATCTAAGATTTTATTTTGCAGTTAACAATGAAGCAACTTTTAATGCATTTATTCTAATTCTTCATTTCAGTAAGTTCCTAAATTGAATGAACAATGGATCCGTATCATCTCCAAACGCCCTCAGGGAATCTTGGAATCTAGGTCTATGTCTTTAAATTAAATTTACAACTTTAAATTAAACAAGTTTGTGCACATACAAAGATACTACAACAAATACCCTGAATGGATTTACCTTTAAGCTTCTTAAAGAAATAATTCACCATAACAAAATAATTGTTTGCAAGAGAATTTAATGATCAATGACATGTAATTCAAAGTAATATATTTATCTCGCTTAGCAGACTGTTCCAGCAGAAAAAGCAATCATGTTTGCAGTGTTTAAAATATCACAGTTTCTCTTCATATCAGTCCATGAATTTGCCTAAAAAATGAAAAGCTGTTCTGTTAGGCAGACTTATCATTTGTCTTTGTCAATACTATATTAATTTTATTTACTTATTTATTTTGGTATGGTGTTTTATAAAGAAGCCATCATCTTATAGGACATAAAAAGACATTAAGCTTCCTGAAATTAATATTGTTAAGTTCCTGAAGTGAATATTTGGATAGAAGCCCATTAGTAGACTTCATTAGCCTGCAATCTTTCCTAGTGGGAAAGGAAACTATGGACAAGGCTGTTGATGTCTAACTGGGTAGTGTATGCCCATAGCAACTGGAAAATCGTTGGAAATATCTTTCTGTCCTTCAGTACATCCTCACATTGGCCAAGGTAAGTTACCATAAGCAAGCAGTATGACAGTACCAGAAATAATCTTCCTTTTTATCATCAGTTTATGCCCAGAGAAAGAGAATTAACAGTCTCTGCTTTAATTACTATAGTTACCAAAATTGTAGATACTTTTCTCACTCAAACATTTGGTTATTTTTAGTCAGGAATTAGTAAATTTCTTAGGTAGTTTTATATAATAAAATCTTAGATAATGTCTTAGGTTATTTTCCAGAATTGTTTGCTTTTTCTTGTTGCTTTTATTGCATTTCAATATATGTACGTTGCTGATTTTCAGAGGTTATACTTGAGGTCTTTAAACATCTCCTTCAGCTTTCAATGAAAACCACTCCAACCTAAGAAGCCCTGCCTCAGTGACCAGAATGTTGGTTGAAGTGGTAAGAGCCTGGAGAAACTCGAGTCTTCTAAGAAATGCCAAGTGTTTGTTTGTTTTCAGAAGGTTCTGGGTTTTGATCTGGGGTGAAAAAGACGATTTTAACTTATCAAGTGGGTCTTCTGAAGCAAATATGTGAAGTCGTTTCTCCCCAGGCTGAACACTTCAAACTTGTTTGTTCCTTAAGCAAGCCCAGGATGGCTTGAAGCGTATGGTTTTATAGTGATCCCAAAGTATACAGGTCATATATATATAGGTTATATATATTTTTGTTGAAATAAATAACTAGTTTTTTCCTCTCTCTGATATGGCATAGTAGCTGCTTTTAGCATTTTCTCTGTAGCCTTTCTTTGACGAGTCAGAAGTCAGCAATGCGGTTAAGGTTTGTGAAAGCAAAGGGGGGAGCTCTTGCTACACTAACTGTGATGCAGAGGCAGCTGTGGGAAAGCTTGTGCTGCTTATTAATCGACATAGCAGAAGGGGAGATTTATGAAGGGTTTTAGAGTGATATGTATAGGGTATATAATACAAAAAACATTTCTTAACCGTATTCAAGCTTGAGCCTTTAGGTTAATCAACTACAAATTTAAAAATTATCATGATTTAAAAATCATCATGACAAATCAATCCACAGTTACATGGAAATTCATATAATTTTAGCGTAAGCTTTCTGAGTAGTACATGGAGCATTTTAAATATACAGTACAGTACATATACAAGTATTGCATTTAATTCCCTTTGTGTCTGTGGGCTGAAACTATAGCTTCATTTTTAAAGACCGAACTGTGGAGAAACTAAATGTTCGCATTTTGGGAAGTATTTGCATTGCAGGACACAGAATGCCATCTGTTTGTATGTTTACTCTTCAGTTCTGACAGGCTTTTAAATGTTTAATGTGAAAGGTATTTTTTTCTGCCCTTAGGAAAAAAAAAAAATCACTTTCCCTCCTGTGCGGTTCCTTTAATAGCAACAACCTCCTGAGCACTGGGAAGGACTCTTTATCTTAAAATATATATACAGTATTTGTAAACTTGACTTTTAGTTATTTCCACAAAAAAATATGCTTTTTTTTTTTAATTGGTGTTATATTCAGTTTTACTTAGATGCCTCTGTTATGACTCCACTGACAACCCTGTCATTTTTTGCAGCTCCAAGAAGAGCCTTGTACCTTTGAAATTTTTATTACCTTTTGTCTAGCTGCCAAGATTTCTGCCACTCTAGTCTGGTGATGCAAAAGCAGTATTTCGTGCTGCCAGCCCAGAGGCTCCAGATCGGAGGGAGAGAAGCTCCAGAGTGGAGGAAAGATATCAGCATTCTTCATTTTAAAGTATATTTTCACTGGCTAATTGGTTGCTGGAGCTAGTGGCAGAGCAGGGAATCACAGTCAAATGGTGGCGTAAAATTAGCCACATATAAAAACCACACCCCCAAAGCTGCTGGATTTAACTGAAACCACTTTTACTCTGTCAGAAGTGAAACAAAGGAAGAAATAGAAGGTGTGATGCCTGATAGTGGATAAGGACACAGTATGTAGCATTGAATTAGATCTATAACTCCCTTCTTAAAATGGATGAATTGAAGAACACCATTGGTCCCATTGATGACTATATATTACATTCAAGGACATGACTGCAATTTGCTGTTCAGTATGTATGTATACACACTGAAATGGTTTAAAACTAGATAGTGTGGAGTTCATTACGTGTTGCACTTACAGAGGAACCTGGGTGAGTAGCCTAGCTCCTGGCTGAAAAATAAAACCACTACAATTGCAATCCTGGCAGAATTTTGGTTGTCTGAGTCTATACGAGCTGTAGTCATATCTGTGATTACACTTAGTGGTAATAGCAAATTTGACAGCTTTTTGCTAAGAAGTATCACATGCAGATTGCCCTCTGAATAATGCCATTAAACACAAGTTGCTTCAGAGTACTGTTTTATTAAGAGGAAATACTGCTGTTGTTTGGAGCAGGGCTACATCCCTGCTTGTAAAGGAGAGCACGAGGTGTAGCTGAGGAAATAATATGTGCAGTCATAGCACTTTCATCTGTACATTATAAGGAGAAATGATATGGATAATAATCACCTTGCATACAACATACAGAGTGCAAACTTGGAGAAATTACTCTTAATAAGGACATTATCAGAAAGGTCTTTTTTTTTTTCTGTGTTTTTAAAAACTTTTTATTTTTTAGTTTTAGAAAGTCCTCTCCAAAGATTGCTAGCCCAGGGTTTCATAGAAACATGAAATTTTTCAGTTGGAATAGACTTTTGAGATCATCCCATACCTGTCCACTACTAAACCATATCTCTGAGCAGTTTGTGTATATCCCTTTTCAAAACACAAGGCAAAGCAGGTACAAAACAAACTTGATAAAGCCAGCAGCTTTTTTGCTTTCCTTCCAACCAGGTGGCACTCATTAGAGCTTTAAAAATTTCCCACTGAGTCCGTTCTTTTTCTCAATAGAAGTTCTAGTGCTGGCTTGAGAAGATGGACTGTGAAACCTTTTTTAAATATTATGGAGTATGTTAGATCCATGAATAAAGAGATCATTTGAAAATGAAGGGTGTGGCACAGATGAAGCTGGCTTGGCATTCACCTCTTTTACATATACAGGGAATGTTTTACCCCCATTGCTTTTCGCAGTAGTGCCCCTTGAAGTAAGGACAAGAGCAGTTCTGTCAAGTGAATTATAAGACATTAGCAAATTTATAAATGAAAAATGAAAAGATATCTTGTAACCAAAATACATATAATTTATGTCTAAATATTCTTGTAGAAGCTGGCACACACCTCCTCTGATGCTAGTTTTCTTTTTTAATTTATTCATGGTGATTGCTTATTTGGTATTTAAAAAACAGAAACAAATAAGTTTAAATTATTGTTACATTCTATATGAGACAGTTCCACATCCAGATGAACTATGCTTCTATAAATAAAAGTTCCCAGTCAAAAAAGGCTGAGCTAGTATTCATTCCCCAGTGTCTTGTTTCCTTTTTTGCAGTTCCCAGTGCAGTCTGGCAGAAGAAGGTGGGTAAAGCAAAACAATCTTTTGAAGTTTTCACCAGAGTTTCTGACAAATTAGGAGCTTCTGTCCAAGCAGAACTTCTTGTCACATGAGCAACATATATTTTTATACATTTTTATACTTATATATATATACATTTATTTTCTATATGTGCATATAAAATAAATAGTGTTCAAGAATGTACCTGGCCATTGGAAAATGACCATTTATGCTGTTGAGTTGTTAGAACAGTCTCTGGAAGAGTTTTGAATTGTGTGAACTGGCACTTTCCCAAACAATTCCCAGGCATAATTCAGGAGTTAGAAGGTTCTAGGCACTGTTCCCAATAAACAATATGCTGCAGTCACCCTATTTTGAAGGCTAAGAGATATCAGTGGCATAGGCAAGGGCTGTTCCACATCTGTTTATCTTGGTGTCAGGGAATGCTCATAGCACACAAATGTCAATTTAATATAATACAGATAGATTAAGTATACCAGAGAGTGAATTGATATATTCAGGCTCTCTGTGTGTTGGGTACTCACAATTTCAGAGTAATTATCTTTCCTCCAATTGTCTGTCTCCCAAACTCACATTGTCTTCACTGGAGAGTTTAGCATTTAGTTCATTTAGTTTTCTCATTTATTCATTAAGGCAAAAGATTACAGTGCATCCTAAATTGAATACGTCTAAATAGATACATTTTGAATTCGATTTTAATTGAGACCTGGCAACACCATGTGATAACAGCATCCATGGTGTCAGTACTAGAAAACACAAACCCTTTTTTTCTTTTATTTGTGATACAGAGAATACAATAGCATAACAAACTGATGTAGTATGTTTAGAACAAGGAGCTTATTTTTGCTTCAGAAGTTTTTATATTGTACCCATCTTTTCAGCTTCTGAGCTACTTTTGTAGCAGCAAAGTAACTGTCCATACCTGGAATTTGCTGCAAAATGCCAGGGTTGCTTATCCTAGGGTATGGTCCTGGACGACCGTTGGGAATGATCAGGAAGAAGAGTTACAAAGTTACAAAGTTACATTGTGTGTTTTTATCTTACTTTTAAACATTTGCAATTCATTCAAATACTCAGCTGCACTTGAGAACTCATCAGTGTTTGTACCTTGCGTAGTCAGCTGAAGGATGGTTAGTCATTTATCCATTGGCTGATTTGTTTTCGCAGCATTTCAATAACAGAAAGACAGTATTACTGCCACTTAACAGATGGAAAATAGAAACATCAAGAGCTTAAGAGGTTTTCTGAAAGCCGTAGAGCTATGCTGTACCTGTTATCACGCTTCTGGAACTCAAATAAGACTTTAAGAAAATCTTTCTGATATATCAGTTCTCTAATTACGAAATCCTCCACCCTCCATTCAAATACTAAGTTCTAGTCTAACTCTCCTGCTTGAACCTTGACTGCACCTTTGTTTGCACCAGCATCCCCGTGTCACCATCTTGGTGCCTATTCCTAGCCTGATGGCACTGGCATCTTCCCAGTCACTTCCTAGCAACAGGATATCCAAAAGAGTCAAATATCTTATACACTAACACTGAATTCACACCAGGGGATTAAAAATGTACAAACTTGCGCCCCTCCCCCCCCCCCCCCCCGCCCCAAACCAACCAACCAAGTTTTAGAAGTTACAGTCATCCAACATTAGATGTCTACCATGTAGAAATTACACAAGGAGACTAGCTCAAATGCAGGTGTCTCTGGAAAGATAAAGGATTTTCTATACTGCATATATACTAAAAAATATAGTATGCCATTTTGCTATAGTGCTGAAATTTTTAGTATTATGTTGGATATGGTCAATTTATAGCAACCATAAGAATTTGGGTATTTAGAGATCTGGAATGATGAAATTGTTGTAGACTTTTTCAATTAATCATGTCTTCTTTTTTTTTGTTGTACTTTTGTGTTTTCTCTTGGTTGTTTTGCTGCCTCTTTTTTGTTTCATTAATAAATTGAATGTCAAACAAATCTGAATAGGAAATTTTCTAAGTGATCTTTCATGATTTACTGACAGAATTTCTTGTAATATAATCTAAAACATTGGTTTTAAACATTACATAGCAACGTTGATGTTTTGAATTTAAGAAAATAAAACTGCTTCTGTTTTTTTGATCACAAGGACATTTTTACCCATAGAAATGTAAGTTTGCAGTCTCAGTCTGTCTAGTGCCATAACATCAACCTTCACTTTATCATTATACATGTCACAAGATTGTGTTGCACTTCTGTATCTAAACAAAGGCTAAACTCTTTTAAAGTTAAGTCCAAATTTCTTGAATTCTTTTGATTTTTTCCAGACTTTATTGTTTAAATAGGCACACTGATGCTCTGTTCTTAGAATTAGCCCTTATCAAAATTTTGTCTGAATTGTCCAACTACGTAACAATTTTTTGTGTTTTTTAATGAGCTGGCTAGCCAGTACATCTTGGTAGCCGTACTCTTAACACTCTTCTGATTGGAATTCATCTTTGTAACAGTTAAAATGTGAATGACGCACATATAACATATTGAAAAATTATGCAATGTTTCTGCTAAATATAAAAAAGCATCATTTTGTTCTGTTTTATATAAAATAAGATCTATGAATTTTGTGAAAGATTAAGACTAGATGGAGGTATTTGTAAGCCACAGACATTACATGACTTATGAGACAGTAGTGAAATTTAGGGTGTGTTTTCAGATATTTTCATGATTTTTTTTTTCATTAACACCTGGATTCTGATGGTGTTTCTTGCAAGTGCGAGTGTTAAGCAGTAGAAAAAGGTATATTAAGTAAATAATTAAATAATTATGCATAGATACAGTGTATAAATGTGTGTGCATCTTATGAAGGGTAGGAATACAAACAACTTCATTCCACAGGAAAAAAAGTTTTGTCAGAAGTCCTGTATCAGAGTCACAGAGTAATTTAGGTTGGAAGGAACATCCAGAGGTCACCTAGCCAGACACACAGCTCTGACTAGGGACAGCTTGTGTCAAGTTTTTCCAGGTCCATTTACACTTTGAGAATCTCTGAGGGCAGAGAGTCCACAGCCCTTCTGAGCAAACTATTCCTGTTCTTGATGAAATTCCTCCTGCAATTTTTTTGTGGAATATTTTCTTCATTTCAATATATGTCTGTCACCTCTCCTCCTGTCACTGTGCACTTCTCAGAAGAAGCTGACTCTTTCTTTTTTACACCCTCCCATTAGGTTGATGTAGACAGCAATAAGATCACCTCAAGCTGCCACTTTGCCAGACTGAGCCTCTCTCAGGCTGTCCTTGTATGTCTTGCGTCCCAGTTCCTGACCATCTTGGATGTTCTTCACTAGACTTATGCCAGTATGCGTGTATGTCTCTTGTACTGGACACAGTGCTCAACATGTGTTCTCACAAGTACTGAGTAGAAACCATCAATCATTTCCCTTTCTGTGCTGACTGCAGTTTTGCTGATATAGCCCAGGATGCTGTTGGCCCACCTTGATGCAAGGACACACTTCTGACTTACTGATCTTGTTTTCTACCAGAACTTATAAGTGTGTTTCACAGAGGTACTTTCTGGCCCATCATCTCCAAGGCTGTACCAAGACATGAGGTTATTCCTCCTAGGAACAGGACTTTGCATTTACCTTTCTTGAACTTCAGGTTTCCTGTTGGCCTATTTCTCCAGTCTGTAGGGATACCTCTGAATTGCCTTCTGCTTTCCAGCAGATTGACTGATCTTTTATGATTTGACATCACCCACAAACTTTCTGAAAGTGCATGTCCTTTCATTGTCAATGTCATTAATAAAGCCACAGAACAGCTTCAGCTCCACCATTGACTCCACCGAAATGGTTTCCAATTGAACTTTGTTCTAGTGACCACAACTCACTCTCTAGTGATCCAGCCGATTTTACACCTACCTTACAGTCCATTTACCCAAACCATATCACACCAGCTTGTCTATAAACATACTCTGAGAGACCATTTCAGTCTTTGCTAAAGTCAAGTTATACTACATTCATTGTTCTTCCTTTATCCACAGAGCCAGTCATCTCATCATAGACTATCAGGACAGTCGAGTACAATTTGTCCTCAGTATATCTGTGCTGCCTGTTCTCAGTGCTGCTATTTCTTTCTCATTTCTACCCATACTGAAATAAATGTTGTGAGTACAGTGACTTTGAAAGGTTTGATTTTGTAACTAGCCCACATCACGATTAGTAATAAAAAATGATAAATTTATTTACGTAGTTCTATTTAAGAAAGTGAAAGCTCAGAGCAAGGCGAACACTGCAGTTACATTCATGAGTATCTGTTGAGAACGAGCTACTGACTATGTCTAGATTCAGGATGATATTTTCAGAAATAAACAATTGTAGTTTTTGCAGTGCAATGTATATCTTGAACAAAATGTTAGTGACAGGTGAGAAAAAACAATTGCCTGGGGGACGTAATGAAGGCTAAGAGAAATAAAAAAAACAAAACCATAAACAAAATCCAAACCAGACTACGTTTGTTTTATTCTTAAGTGAGTGGAAGAGGAATCTGTCAAAGGTTTGGATGATCTGTGAGTGTAAATCAGAGTAAATAACTAGAGTTTTCTGGGGGTTGGGTGGTATTATAAAAACTTTTACAGGACCTGATTCAGTTTCTGACAAAGTGGTGAGAACCTTTTATTTGATTTCAGTCAAGGGAGATCTGATATCCGGTGGCTAAAGGTATTAGTATTCCAGTCGTAGTCAGTGAAATAAACAGATTAATTAACATCCAGGAGAAAACCTTTATAGATTGGATTAGATGAGTCTAGAAATGCTTTTACATATGTCTGTAGATGGCATCAGTGTACTGTATGCAAGGCAAAAATAATTAATTATGCTGATAAATATTTCGTTCCCGACTTCTGTTACCAAGTAATCAGCCTGGAGTGTTCAGTAAGTGCTCTAGCATCTAAAATGCCAATTTTCTGAAACAGAATGCAAAGTAAAAGGAAGAGCAATGCATTCTTTTTGTTTTTTTTGTTACAGATAAGCGTGGACTCCCTTCATATTGTTGGTGTCAGCATTTTTCATAATCATTGTCTAGCAGGCACTGAGAGAGACAAGTTTAACATTTATTGATTTTTCTCCTGTTGGGTTACAGTAGCAAATTATTCGTGGACACTGATTTACAAAAGCAGAAGATGGACTTGTTCGAAACTAGAACCTATGCAAGTATGTTTATAGAATAAAAAGAAAAAAAAAATGTTCTTTGTGCTCTTCGTATCCCCCCAAGTTGAAAGATTTTTATGACAAGTAAATTATCAGTGAGTAATATTTTCAAATTAAGCTTTTAACAGTGAGATTATGTCGAGGTAGAACCTATATTATGCCCCTAAGCAGGCTGCAGGTATTAGTCTTTTTCAATGGCAGCTGTGAAATCTCCTATAGAGCATGTAGTACAGTTTATCACCAAGTGGGAGCTAGTGACCTGTCAGGATCTGCACTTTCGACCTGCAGTACAACAACAAAGAGATTTGCAGGACTTAAAATATGCTGAAACATGCCACATAACCTCTTAAGGGCATTGAACATATGACCCTTAAAATCGTGACTTTAAGAAGTATACACAAATGTGCAGCTCATCTTAAATAAGTTTCACAGTGTGGAAGCTGCACTGTGAGATATACACACCACCTTTTCTTAGGGAAAGGACAGATGCTGCAATATGCTCAAAGAAATAACCTGTATTTTTCTATTAGTTGAATTATTTGGAGAGTCTTCTTAAACAGCCTTGTAAGCCTTTCAGAGCAGGGTCTACAATACCACCCTTATTCTATACCAGACTGAATGCAGTTACAGCACACAAAGCCAATAGTTAGGATAAAGGTCCTTTGCAGGCTGATTTCCACCAAGCATGGCAATAGTAAGGAGTCAAGAGGCACTGAAGAAATACTCTGAGCTCCATGTCTGTGCTGTGGACCTCACCTTGGAAAAGAGAAGCAGATAGCTGTAAGGACCTACATCATGCTACTTTTTTTCCAGGAGCAGGGAAAGGTCTTGGTCCAGTTTATTTACCAGTAGAGAGATAGTCAAGATGACTGGGATGCCCATATGCTCTCAACTGCATCAAGGCGTACATATGTTTCTCTTAAATCTTGTAAGGATGTTCAATAAATCTATTTGCCATAATTAAGATGAAGCCTAAGGGGCAGAAAAGTATGTATCTCTAATTGTGCTAAACTCTTATGATTAGTCAACTTAATCAGCCCCCAACTTTTAAGAGGTAAGAACACAGACATGGAAAAGGTCTGTTGAACCTCAGCTGTGCCTTGCCACAAAAAGCAAGATCGCATCACCACTGCTGCATGCTTATCAAGCTCTGTGCTGTGGGTGGTTAGGCTGTATAATCTCTGTGCTCTCTTGAAAGGGGTTGGTTTTTTTTCATTTTCTGTTCAGCTGTTTCCAGGATTTTTTTCTCAGCAAATCAAAGTATTGTAAAACACAGTATTACTGCTGCTCATTGCAGTTGATCAGAAACACTAATAGTTTTAGGTTTTCTTTCCTACTGTGCCTTTAGCTTTCCCAATTACTCACCATTTTGATTAACTTCCTTTGCAGACATGGATTTAACTATTTATTTTCAATAATAAATATTCAATGTAAATGACAAGTCATAAACATGGCCTTCGTTTACGTGACATCAGTCATTCTAAGTAGCTTAAAGTGGCACTTTTTACTGTTTTAGGTGATGATTTTTAAACTAGCTCCCTGAAGTAGTAAACCCATAACCTTTACGAGGTTTACCTGTTCTAAGTGAACTGGACTGTGTCTGCTCCTTTTTATATACTAAGGCTGAACAACATTATCTAGTGCAAGAATTTTCCATTTATACTTTCATATAGTTTTTACGATCCTGAAATGTCTGAATTGCTGGGACAACTTTAATGTACTCTTGCTTTTCCCTTATCTGGCAGTTAAGATAAATTACTATAATCTATCAAGGGTATAGTGTAAGGGAAATTAATTCCTAGTAGTCAATATTTGCTGATTGCAGTGAGGTGGTGTAAACTCTATTCATTTTTTCCATTGTACCTTGCAGATGTTTTAGGAGTATTTGAAAACAACTGCCATACCACTTTCTCCTGAGTACTGTAAATATACATGCTCAGTGTAATGTCAACAAATGCCCAGTGGCTTGTACAGAACACCAGCTGTGCTCTATAAATTTGTAATAAGGAATCTGGGGACAGAGAATGCTGCAATATTTAGAGAAAAAATAAAGATCTTCCATATGATCTCTACGTAAAATCCAACATAATGGAAACACAAGTGTTCCGGTCATAAATTTCAGAATATTAGAAGAAAAAAAAAGTGTCAATTTCTTTTACATTTTGCTTTTACATTTTGTCACAGCCTTAACCTGCTTGCAGCAGCTATCAAAATTCTTTTGTCCTAGAAGCTGTCTGCTTTATTCGATACTCTCAGGATTTTAAGAACGTCACTGTTATAAAGAAAGAAGGCCTTCACTCACACTTGCCAGCCTGTGGAGCTCATCGGAGATTTGCCAATAGATTACTTCCACATTTTCCATAGAGCGCTCTCTTGCTCAGGTTTCTGTTTAGCAGCTTTATTCACATCATACCCGCTTCTCTGTATCCTGAGATAAAGGACTGTTTTCACAAGAAAGTAGCCAAGGTCATAGATCTTATTCTCCTTGCTAATAAAGGGAATAGAATACACTCAACACAACAAACTAGGTTTACTAAGTATAAAGAATTTGCTGTAACAAGTAGACTAGATTTTCACTTGATGTAAAGGGTCAACATGGGTTTACAGCAGCACAGAAACTGGCCCAAGTATTTTAAAACTCTCAGATGTAGTTCCAGGCTGCTAATGACACAGTAAGAGCAATAAAATAGTTACCCTATCTAGGATCACTGGACTGACATTTCAAATTTTGCCCCAGCTATTCATTTTGCAAAGATCATTTTCTTGAGTCCTTTCATTTGGTCACTCTTTCTCTCTCTTCTGCCTTCATGTCGAGTCCACTTGTTTCATCACATCTCCAATGATACAGGCAATGATTAGAGCTGATGTTGAAACTGAATATACTGAGTCCAGAAGAATACCAAAATATTTAAATAAAGAGTATCTGAAAAACCATCTGAAAACCCAAATGTCAAGGTCTACCTTTGTTAATATGACCACAGTTGGTCTTTTTCTATGATGAGCTTGATCGAGCTATCTTCCCCAAGCTCTCTAATGCTCAGTTTAGGCCCCTTGCCCAACTTTCCCCTTTTTCAAAGAAAAAAAAAAAGCTATAGAAAAACTGAAATCACACTAAATATATACATATTTTCTAAATATAAACAACTACATACAGCAAGGATATCATGCAAAACTCCCAAGAAAGGGAAAAGGGGAAGGTATAAAGGGAAAAAAGGACAAAAAGGAACCAAAACAAAACAGGTGTGCACAATCATAAAACCCAGTAACTAACAAAGTAAAGAACTAGCCAAATCTCACCACTTCCCTCGAGGAAAGCAGAACAGCTAAATCCGACCCAGGACTCTCCCCCCACACGTGGGCAGCCAACAGCAGCCACTGCAGGCCTCAGCTCCAGACAGGACCAGCAGCAACGGAACTCCTGCTCTCCAGCCTCCTGGAAGAAGAAAAGAGGGTATCCCTTATCGACACCTTATTTATATGTTGTGTTACATTAAAGAAAGATATAGAATATTTCCATGTATCCTGACCTCAGTTGTTAAGGAAGAACTGTAAAGGCCATTTTTAAAGAAGATCTGAAAAAAAAATCCAAAAGCCAACCCACTACACATGACCATACAAATATCTTGCTCACGGTCCTTCTGTGCTCCATCTTGATTAAGTTGTGAGAAAAAACAGTGCACCACTTCCCTCAATAATAAAATACAGGGATGTTACCTGGATAGGCACAACTGTGCACTTAATGTATGAGTGATCTGCGTAGACAGGATCCTGGACACACCATGATAGGCATGTGCTGGAACAGCCTCCTGTAATTCCTGTGCTCCTCTAAAATAACTTTATTATTAGATGGATATGTAGTCTCAGATTTTGAAAAATGAAAATATGAATTAGGATTGCGGGAATATGCATCTCATTTGTTGTATAAAACAGTAGTTATTCTGCCATCCACTCTCATTATAGTGTTTAATGTTGTTGCTATCTACGTTGCTCACACTTTAAAAGTCCATATTTATATTGACTTGCATGTGTTTTTTAAGGTTTTTTTCTTTAGCTCTGTTTCCAGCAATTTACAATATGCTGATAAGAGTATATATGGCCTCTGAAAAAAGTATGTGTGGATCTGAAAAGTGGCTAGTATGACTATTGGAGTGTTTGTCATAAGCAGTGAATTGACTGTCTTGGAAATAGAGATAATATGTTCTGTGTTTAGGTATGTTGTTTGAACAGGCTTTGTGATGAGTTGAAGTTCTATCATAGCAGTGACAGGAGAAAATCTATTTTTTTCATCTATTACTATAAAGTGGATATTTTTTCTATTTTCTGACCAGTTTTGCTTTGATATTTGGAAATAGGTCAAAAGGTATGAAAATAATGCAGAGCAGATGGTGTTACAATGATTTACCTAAAATGAAAAAAATTTCATGTTCATATTTTACTCAATAATATGTGTACTACAGAATGGATTTCTCTCCATGTTTCAAATTATCATTGAAAAAATATTTTGTGATCAATCTCACTGCACACGTTTCAGCTCTTTGATGCTTTTCCACAGCTCTGAAAATTTTCCAGACTGGGACTTAGGGTTGTGTGTCACTTAGACATATCTGAAAATTACTCTTGGATTTGTGTGTCTTCTAATTCTATTTTTACAAAACTTTCTGTTCTAGCTTTTGCTCTCTTCATTCATTAATCAGGTCTCTAGGGAATTAGGAATACACACAAATGCCTGGACTTGCAAGTAAATTGATTGTGCTGTAATTTAGAAAGGAGACCAAAGTTGAGGCCTATCAGCAACAAAAAAAAATGATGTCATAATTCACATTTATTTATGTTTATATTCTTATGTGTCATCCCTGTAGCTCAAGTGATTATTCTTAGCTCTCAGCATCATCTTTCAGAAATAACTTAAATCTTACTGTCAGTCTTCAGACATTGAGCTCAACTTATTTAATAAAATATGATGAGGTAGGAGTAACCCAAAGGAATTTCTCAAGTGCAGTGGATGGATCTACATAATATATGGTCAGTATGATCTATTGTCAAGCTGTTCTGTTTTGTTTTGTTTTTTACTTCTGTGACATTTGCTAAAAGACAGGATCAAGTAAAATAAAATCTGTGTTAATGCAAGGTACTGATAAAGTGTTATCTTGTTAGATTTTGATGAGAAAAGAAGCTTTACAGGTATTCTTATCAGGAATGCATTCATCCTTTGAACATCTTCCCTGGCATGAACAGCTTTTTAATTCAATTGACAGGTCAAACTGCACATTTACCAATGGAAAAGGTTACTGTATATCATATAAATTAAAAGCCATCTAGCAATTTGTTTAAGAATGGAATCTGATATTACGTTTATATAGGATTTTGAAAAATAATTATTTCAGCTGCCATTAATGTTTCAGGTATATGTAAATTATGCATTAGAATGTAACTGCAGAACAGGGAGAGATCAATTCAATTTTGGCTGAACATAAATTACATTTAAACTCACTGAAAGTCCCCTTAACCGTGCTAGTAATGTGTAAATGGCCTGCAATGTAAATGAGAAACAGACTCACTGTAGAATTTTGTCATAAGGAAGTCAAAGTTTGCACTTCTGTTTAATTTTAGAGCCTTAACGATAAAAATGAGTAACTGAGTTTACAAACACTGCTACTTGTTAAGGGGGCATTTTACTTACATATCCCGAAGATATTTAAAGTATAACCTTTAAATTTTGTCTTGCACTGATAAATAAGTCTTTTCACTTTCACTTTGCCCCTTGTTAATTTACAAATTTTAATATTATTTTGGGAAAAGTATTTTAAGATAGTTTTTCTCCTTTAAGAACTTCATTATATACTATACAGCACTCAAAGTGTTGATTTTGAAATGTTAAGAAGGCCAAACTGAGTGATACAGTACTGCATTATGTGTAATAAAGGAATTAGAACGTCATGTGTAGCCTATCAAGTGGTTATTGAAATCCATCAGGAGTTATTCTTACGCAGTTTTAATGGAAGAGAAGACATATTTTTTGTTCTTGCAAAAATTAGAGCAGTTTAAAGCACCCTAAGGGCCATGCTACTTTATGTCTTTTTCCTGTAGTATTTATAGACTGTTAAATGGAACAGTGCAGAGATTAGACTTCTTTCAAGTAGAATACACACATTTTTTGCATCATAGCTACTTTTCTAAGAAAAATGAGCAACAAGGAATTCATCATCTGCCAGTGAAAGAACTGCAAAATATTTCAGATTTTCAGTGTACGATGAACAGTAGATTTTTGGAATGTGGTTATGCATGCAGAATCATCCATTAGGGTAATGTGAAGCAACATACGGATGGGGCTTCTCAAGGAAACAGATGAACTAAGATACTCTCTGATAGAGTTGTTATAGTGCAGGGTTGGAAAATTCATATTTTTTGAAATCACATATTAGGGTGTAGAATTCAGTGAATCTTGTCATAAATTGCCAATCACATCGAACCATGCCTTGTGATAGCTGAAGTGAAGATAGATTCTGCAACAGTAAGCATGGTAGATAAAGAAAAATGTGTTATATTTAACAGAGAAGACTTAGGAATTCATGTGGAAATTCAACGTGTGTGTTATACTCTGCTTTACATGTGGAATTTGCTTCATTAATGCTGCCTAAAATTTAGGATCCTGCATCTAAAAAGCAGACTTGATACTTAAGCAGAGTATTGAATGCTGAGGTGGGAGCTTTTTTTTCTTGATTTTGTGTAAGGGAACCTGGGATCTGTGAGACAATTCAAGGCTTCCTTTCTCTCAGTGAGAAGCCAAGTGGCAGTAGACTGACAGAGCACCAGTAAAGATGAGCTTAAGACAGCTAAGCATTTAACCCTGAGCTAATGAACAAGCTGTGTATGTTTCATCAAAAACTTAACAAAAGCAGCAACCAGATACCTATGGTGCCTTAGGAAGAAGGGTATATAAATAGGAGATGGAATGGGAGATATTTTTAAATATGGCATATCAGGAAAAACAGCATGAACTGCACATACTCAAGGCTACGGGACGCTTATACTTATGAACAAATTAATTAATCAATTGGAAAATGAGAGATTTTCACATTACCGTAGTAGTCCATAGAATCCTTTTTAAACTGATTAAATACATACACATACACATATATATATATAAATATATATTAGATTAATTTGCTTTAGGTTTCCTGTCATCGACTCCTAATTTTTTAGTACACAGTGATATGCTTTCTATCTTCCACATGGTCCTAAATATGGAAACTTTTAATTGGGAAGCTATTTGATATTGCCCTTAATTTAGCTATTTATATACATATCAGCAGGTAAGTTTGGTATCTGAACTTCTGTTATAGTCAATGAATGAATCATAAGCCCAATCAGTGATATCGGGAAAATAATCCAGCTGGTCCGACACTTGAGGCTCTATTGAATTGTCTAAAGGGAGATGGTGAGCACCATTTGAGATTCTGTAGTGCTTTTTGCCAAGTTTTAGTTGCAGTTCATAATGTTGTACCCTTATGGGCTCAGGTTAGGTTCTTGGTCATGTTTGCCAGCCACATATAGATGCATTAGATACACTAGGTCTATTTACACAAGGGAATAAAGTTCCCATTGTCTAGACCAGGGGTGTCAAATTTATGACTCCCACTGTTCTCCTGCTCCTGCAGCGTAATGCATGTCACTCGCTGCACACATGACTGGCACATGACTGTGGCACTGGCAGGAGCATAGGGACAAGGATCTTGGCACTGCAACCGGGGAGAAATGACTCACCAGGCCAGATAAAACAAGGTGGAGAATGTATTTGGCCTGTGGGCCATGAGTTTGACACCCCTGGTCTATAACATAGACTATATAAAAACAGTTAAGTTTAGGTGTCCTGATCTCAGGCTGAATCCCAGCCTTGTGACAAATAAGTTATGTTTCAAGCTGAGTTTGATCCCTAGAAATGGTGGGTTTACACATACAGTGGAGCACTGACAGTGGATAAGCAAGCATATCCTGGAGTGCAAACATGGGACTGATTCTGGAGTCTGTAAAACTAATAGTTTCTTGCAGCCCTTACAAAGCTGGAGAAATCTGCACTTTGAATTTCAAGTTTTATTATCAGGTCAACACACAGTATTGTTAAATATAATCAATAGATCACTCAGAGAAATACGTGCCATATAGTAATGAACTTACATTTATTCAGCAGAAACAACATAAACAATACCTTAAAGATGTTTTTCATTAAAAAGTAGAAAATTGAAACAGTGGTGGTCAGGTAAGACTTCCAGTTGTAACTGAGGAATTCTATGAGGATGTAGTGACAATAGAACTGTCTTAGAAAAGCCTGATTTTCCTAAATAGTAAACTTTATTTATTTATAGTAATTTCAAACAAAGATGTTTAATATCTCAGTTCTCTGGCTACTGGTGGCATAAATCTGCTTTCTTTAAGGGGATATCTTTCTCTTGAGTAAGAATGTCTTACCTTTACTTTGAACTGAAGGTGATCTACATTTAAGGATTGAGAGTTACATCTATATTAAAATGTACTAATGTATCTATTTTAATAAATTTATTTTTATCCAAGTTATAAACATACAACTGGAAGTTAAACATGGATTTTTTTTCCATAATACATAACTCTGATGGGTTTTGATGACCATAATTTTTACGTGACAGTGAAGCAATAAATGCCGCATTACATTTGATTATAAGAATTATGTTTGTCATGGAGAAGTTGGGTTTGGCTGTGGAAAAATACACCAAGTCCAATATGACTCTGTGACCTTATAAACAGAAAAAATTACTATATCACTCTCTATATTCACAGAAAAGCTTTCATATCTAAATATAAAATTATGAATAATCATTTGCAATGAGTTTGCATTGTAAGGAGCTATAATTAATTCATGTATATCTTATCTCTATAATTATGCATATCATGGCTTATGGAAAGTATTATGCGATAGATAATTGCTAAGTCAAATATACTTTACAAGTGTTTTTCCATTTCAATATAACATCCTTTTGTGGAATATTGTAACCTTGTTGAGGAAACCACCAATTTTTCTCAAATTTAATTAAAAGTTCAAAAGTTGTTTTTATAAACAACAAAATGATGGTGTTTTGTTATTTAAGGAATTAAGTAATTTTAATTTTATTTGACTTCTTATTTGGAAATTGTAAGCTGAATTTCATTAATTCTTACAAATTAAAGGGAGCAAAATGGAACAAAGCATATAATAGCCTTACATTCCTTTCATTATCTATTGCATCCTTGTTTTCAGTTGGCAGACCAGAGTGTGGTAAACACTGCTGCACGTAATGGTATGTCTGTAGAAAACAAATGGATGGTATTGTGTTCTATTATGTGCGGAACATAAGGATGATATTTTAGGAAGAAGGTATTTTTATACATATAAAAGTTGTGATGATGAAACTCTCACTGAATACTCTTGAAAAATGTATATTTATTATAAGCAGAGTAATGCCAAAGTTTTGCAAAGCAAAGGTTGGTAGCAGAATGTGGAACCCTAAGGTTTAGGAATATAACTGAGAAAAACTAAGTTCAGGGAGATCATTCAGCTACAATAGGAAAGTAAAGAAAACCTGAGGAGAGTGGGTTGAAAATGTATCTAGGCAGAAAGTGACTGTGGTGCTCTATGACCATATTTCTTTCCCATGTGGTCATCAGAAATTCAGAAGTAGTTCCAAAGGCTGCTCATGTGATATCTCATGTAATGAATAGGTCAGAGAAAGGCAGAAGCCTTTACAATTCTGCACCTCATTGTAGTCAATGCACTATCAAAGACTCCTGATGAAAGATGGCAAGTTTCAATTGTTCTCTTAAGACTGAAAAAGGTCTCTGCAGGCATTTGAAATGAATAGAACTGGGGAGGAATTGTAAATCTGCTAAAGAGGAGGCTGCAAACTCAAAGTCCTTGCTAAGGAACAGTTCAAAATATTATTTGACCATGCAGGATATAAATATTCTCCTTTCTGTTACATTTCCTACCTAGCTAATTATGTATTACCTTGCAGTTTGATATGGTAGGAGGAAAAATCTATTGTGATTTTCTAAAACGTATATGAAGAGAATATGAACATGAAGCAGGGAGGCTGTATCTGTCTATATATGTTCATTTTTCAGTACACAGACATGAAAAAGATATGCAAAGTATACAGAGAGTTCAATTTAGTTTTGACTAATTGGATGTGATAACAAACTTCTTTGATGCATTGCAAGGAATATAAAGGAGATAAAGGTAAGAAATTTAATGCATTCCTATCGAGACATATACCTTATCATTTATAGCAAAATGGAGAATTTTCTCAAGTAAAATACTGTTAACTACAATCAAAATGGTAGAAGAAACTATATAAGAAGAGTATTCTTGTGTTAATTGGGAAATGCATTCAATTTATGATGTGCCTATCCTATTACATTTTTTTTACTATTCTGTTTTTCTTTTTTTTAAACATGTTTTTGTGTTTTGTCTTTAAAAAATAATTTATTTCAATGTAGGTAAATCCAGAAAAAGTCTTCCAAATGACTTTTATCAAGACAGACCTGATATAATTCATTATGATTGTGGCTGTAAAACAGCTGGCCATTCAGATTTCTCCTGGAGCACTGAATGGAGAATAAATGATGAGAAAAAACCCCAGATATCTGCATAACCAAGATTTCTTATGAGCATCTAAGGGGAAAGAATGTGATAAATGCCATTTGGGTAAAGATGTACATAAGAATTTCTTTCCAAATGAGGCATTTTAAGATATAGACACTACCTTTACTTTTGGCAATATTCCAGATAGTTGTTTCAGCTCTTAAAGATTTCATTGCCAGTTGGATTCATTTTGTTAATCTTTCCAGTACTGGAAATGAAAAGTAAATGAATCCGTGATGTATCCAATTATCTACTACTTTAAATAGCTCTATTAGCTGAAATAATAGCAAGAATTCTTGATGGCTGTTCTGTTGAAACTGTTGCTTTATGAGGAAATGATGACACACTGGCACAACTTGTCTTTCCCAAATGAGTCCCCCAAACTCTAATCTGGGGCTAAAGGAGTGTTCAGTTGCTGTGACTTTTGCACAGTAGAGAGGATATCATGGACTTCTTTTTATTATAATGGATGACACTATGTTAGACAAAAAAAAAAAAAAAGATTTTTTGATAAAATATTTAAACTTCTATACTATCCAAAATAGTCTATTCTGCCATGTTTCCTGTATAAAATTCAGCTACACATAACATTGCCACATTCTTGTTGGCAACTTGTATGACTTTACAGTGGCAAAACTGATGCCAAAGCAGCCTCCATACAGTGTTCAGTACTAAACTAGCTACCAGATTGGAAATTATTATGGAAATCACCAAGCAAGTGCTATGGAAACTGGAATTCTTAAAGGCTGGCACTCTTTTTCAAAAATATTTGTCAACTGATGAACCTGCAAAATTCAGATTATCACCCTTATTCTGCAAAGTGGCAAAATAACAGAAGGAGAAGCAGCTGGAAGAGGAGGAACAACAGCAGGAGGGATCATAAAAGCACCAGTTTGGGGGTGATTTATACCCTGCTCACTGGCTCCAACCTACTAGTAATTGCAGAGGAGACTTGAAAGGAGAATATGAGCATGGGAAGAGCAATGGGAAGCATTAAGCCATGACCATATGTAGAAGTGTTTTGAACTGACAGGTGATACCAAAACATATTTTTATACGATTGTATACTTAGACACGTCTTTTTACAATATACCTTAACTGGTAAGGCTGGAATGTACAGAAATGAAACCGCAGTGTAGTTAGAAGTCATGATTATCTGGGGCAAGGAAATCTCAACAATTTATGATTAGTTTTGGAACACAGGGAATCTCTATTTACTTTGTAGCCTATTAAGCCTGGAAATTGAGTTTTCTTTGCAGTAGGATGTGCTGTTCCTTTGGCTTAAAAACAAAAAAGCAGTGATTTGCAGGTGATAGGATTGCTTTTGCATGTGAAGATACTTTTTCTAACCTAACCTCTGTTTTACTTCAGTTGTACTTAGATATATAATGCGTTACATGACAGAGGTTATAGTACAACTTTCTACCTTGATGGAGTATACGGAAATAAAATGAGGATAAGCTTTCTAAGCCAGTGTTTGCTTTTAGGGGCACAGTCACCTGGGATGTTATGTCTAGGAAGTTCTAGTGCTACTCATTTCTGTTAAAGTTTGTCATCCTCACAGAAAAACCTGCTTTAAAAACTATTGGCTTAACTTCAAGGTCATCCAGTCTATAAAGGCTTTATATGAGCTTGCTCTCAGCATATGTAACACCTTTAAGGACCTATCTCTGATGTTTATGTCAATATTTTACTGCTCAAACCACAGAGTCAGCCTAACTGCAATGGCCAGGATCCTGCAAAATCTGTAATGCCAGTCTGTACCTGTATGGGGATTTTAACTATGATCAAGATGATAATAATAGATAATTGATAAATAATAATATGAGGATGAACTGGACAATGAGGCAATTTTACCGAAGAGGCAAAATTCACAGGAAGAGTTGATGAGGCATACGAAAAAACAATTTCCCCATAATGCAGCCATCTCAACAGCACACAGGAGACCTATAGTGTAAATAAACAATTGTGCTGTATTTCAGCCTGAAGTATCTCCAATGTCTCAGTCTGAGGTAAACACCTTAAGACTACTCTCTGTTTTTTTCTAATCCTCATTCCTCACTGAAAGATGAAATCTGATGTATGTATGTCCTGTCTTCTGGCCTCTAACAGAGCATTTTCATTTTGCTTTTGCCTTTACTTCTTTATGAAAGACACTGTCTGTCCCTTCTGCACTATTCACCCCATTTATTATTCACCTAGATTTCTACCCAAACCATACTACTCAGAGCAGCTATGGGAGCATTCCATAGTAGTGGAGATATTTGAGCTTCTCAGACTCTGCTGGTCCTCGAGTGCTCTGCAGTATGAAAAAGTCAGCTATACTTATGGATTAGGTTGTATCATACAACCTTCCACTTCTGGAATATATAAGGTGCTAAGCAGGGAGGCTGCTAGGAGGAGGAGAGGAAAAATGCTGAGAAGATGAAAGACAGGAAGACTGTTAGGAATCTGTGTGTGATGCCCCATGTATGGTGGTGAAAGCGTGTCAGGTGTTCAAGAGAAAAATACTATAGCAAGCAGTCAACTTAGCTAATCGGAAAAGGCTGCCAGAATATTTTGTCACATGGCCTGAAGTCAAATAAATTTCTGTGACACTGCTGAAGGATAAGATTTAATGGGCCTTTAGATAATACGCAAATGTTATTCAATTATTACAAACCTAAAGAAAAGAAAGTGAAAAGCAAAAATACACAGACAAATTGTGGGTTTTTCTAGCCTGGAATATTTTTCTGAAAGTAATAAAGAAGGAAATAATCAAATTAGGCTAGAAAGGTATAGGAGTATCTATCTTCCCTGGCAGTCAGTGCTTCTAGCAACGGATGCAGAGGCAGTAGGTGTGAAATAAACCAGATTCACTCAGCAGTAGATCCACGCTTGGACACTAGCAATTTCTTCCATCTTGTATATGCTTTTAGAGGCAGATGTGGAGCAATTTGGTAGACATACTTAAAAAAAATAAAAAGAAAATAAAGAAGAAACAACAGCCATTCACTGTCAAGTCTTTTTCTAGACACTGAAGAAGGAACATACAAAGTATTTTATTTAGACTGGGCTGAACGGGCAGTCATTCTTCACAAGCTGGAGAACAGAGCAGTTGTTACTGTAGAAATATGTTATGGGCATGGCACAAGTAATGGAGGAAAGTGTAAGAATATGTGGGTTTACACTGTCAAAATTAGATAGTATTAAGGCCAAACTTAATAACAACTCCAGATGAATCAGGGTTGTGTTCCATCCATGCAAACCTGCTTTTGTGTGTGAAACCAAAACACATATAAAAGAAGAAAAATAATAATTGTGGGGCTGTTGCACTTCAGTTTTTCAGCTTTTTTCACTCAGGAAGTGGGGAGTCCTGAATACCTGATCACCATATAGCACTTTATCAAATAAATATAACCTGTCTCAGATCTAGTCTTGCTTCTTTACCTGTTTAACTGGTATATACATATACCCTGTGCTTGTCTTCCTTGTCCTGATTGTGATGTCTTCCTTGTCCTGATTGTGATGAGCAATCTTCCTGGGTGGATAAAGGGCTAATCTGCCATAAATGTGAAAAGAAAAAGGCAGATGGGGAATTTGTAAACCCCTGACTGACTAACTTACGGGTGATATTTCTGGGACCAAGTGAAATATGCAATTTAATTGTATCATTTTTAATGATGTTTGTGCTTAGGATCAGTTTTATTCTATTCTTTTTTATATGTGCTAACTTGCGCGTAACATTATTAAATCAAGTTTTAGCCAATGAAAAGATACTCCTTGCTTCAATAATTTTTATTTTGTCTTTAATGGTGAAAGAGTGCATGAAAGGAAAAATAAGATTCTCGGATTGACCAGACCAGTCTTGGTGTTACACCTTGCTGTAGTGCTGGGGACTTGCCCTGAACTCATTATTTATAACTATGATCCAAGAACAGGCATGCACTTAAAACTTAATGATCTTCTCATTTAGTCTGAATTTGAGATAAGGTTTGATGATACTTCAGATAACGTATTATATTTTTTTATAATCAATCACTTTAATGTTTCTACCTTTTATCTTTTACTTTTCTCTTTATCACACAGTGTGTTTTATCATGACTCAAAAAATAATCAGATTTGTAGTAAATGTAAATCGAGAAAATTATGTATTATTTGTTTATACTTCAATTAAATATTGCGTTTTGGCTCAGCAAAATGAATGTGCCATACAGAACTTTGTTCTATGGCTTGGAACTGCGGACATTGCATTTGCAGTGTGTCCCATGAGTCACAATAAGCTACAATACAGCTCAGATATAATCTGCTTTTTTTTTTTTTTTTTCACGGCAGCAACTATAAAAGATTATTTTTGCTTGAGAATTTAACTGAGATATGTCTTTGAGCAACCGGACTGGATGGGTTTTTTTCTCCCTTGCTGACTTAAAATTAAATACTGTCATATTAACGTGCATGAGTGGACTGTGAGTACCAGTAATGTCTTCAACAGCTTATGAATGAACAGAAGAGTTTACTTGGGCATATTTTAAAGGTGTCTTGCATGACATGCAAGTATCTTTTTACAAAAAAAACATATTCCTTGAAATATTAATTTTGATTTTCATCTTCATAGTGTCTGTGCTCTTCACCCTACCAATATTTTATGGATTTTTTATATTAAACATTTTATGTTATATGAGTTTTTTAATTTTCTGAAATACGTTTCAAATAGTCAGTATTTAGCTGATCCATGTTGGAGTCAAACACATTAAGACATTCAAAGACCTGTACTATATAAAGTAATGATGTTTTATTGTATACAATCATGAAATGTGGTGTGGGTGGCAAAACCTGCATTGGTTTTTGAAATTACTGTGCTACCAGTATGTTCCAATCAATGAGAATCTCTGAGCCATGAACTTTTATTGAATTGTATTCTCCTGGGTAACATGAATGGCCTTCCTTATATCTTCCAGTTTCACTATCATGATTTTTTTTTCTAAAAACTTAGCTGAAAAGAATGACAGGTTTATTTATGCAGTTGCTTTATAGTTCAACTGTTCCAAAACTGGAAACGAAAGGAAGTGCTACAATAGGAGTAGAAATGCAGTGCTAACCATATTTTTTATTTCAAGATCATTTGTTACGACAATATATATTTATGTATACCTCTGACTTTTGAAAATACGTAATATCACATTAAACTTTTTCAGTCTTTTTCATTCTTTTATGTCAATTGAATGGTTTTATTACTTTAAATTGAAAAAGTGACAAAAAAATTCTAGTCATCCTAATCCATTGCTTTTATTAAAGATATTTGAATAGCAAATTTCAGCTTCATAGCTCAATCCTAGTCAATAATGCCAAAGATCAAGGAAATAATGGTTATCTACAATAGGAATTGAGGAACTTATTGTTTTGATGCACATGACTCAGTGAAGCTACCTTCCAAGATCCCATTTTCTAGACAAACTTACAATACTGAAGTAGCAGCTCTGTAAGGCGCAAAATTTAACCAGAAGTACCATCTGGATTGTGCCAGAATCAGAACGATAGAATTCTCTTTAAATGAATATTTGGTTCATGTTGAGCAGAAAAGGATCTAATAAAATTGCTTATATTTTTCATTACGAAAGATCTCATTGCTACTAAAAATGATTACATTTTTAGATTCAGTTCTAGAATCTGGTTAATAAGGAAATACTGGAAGAGAAATCAAGTGAATTAGCTTTCAGAAGGCTCTGGGCTTCACAGGTCTTTCTGTGTTTATTCAGTGGTGTTCCTTCAAACATTCATGCTGCTTTATTTAAAAGAAAGCTGGAGATAAGTACGTGTAACAATATATACATCCAGCAAGACTTGGTGACAAAGCCGGGAATTAAACCAATTTTTCCCTTAGTTCTAGATCAGGTCTATAATCATGAACTGCCTTTGCTTCCCTGTATCCAGTCAGTCCTTGCTTCTGCAAGAGATTTTCTGCATCAAGAGTCAGTTAATAAGTTTAGGTTTAATCCATGGAAGGATTTATGTGCAGATATAAGAAACCGTGATCAACAAAATACCTACTTTGGCACCAACAGTCATCACAAAATGTAACTGGGAACCAGATGTTCTGCTTCCTGTGCATAAGCAAGATCATCTTAGGCAATTTCAGGCTGAGCAGCTATGTGATTATCTCATGTGAAATCCAAACAATGATCATTAAATTAGGTTTTCTTCTCACTAAAGCCCCTATGGGCCTTACCTGAAGACGTGCTCAACACATCTATCAAACACTTTCTGGATGATGTCTACACCTAATATATAGTGATAGTCGATTTTATTTTTAAAAAAGGTGGTAACTACCACTTGCTCTGTTAATTCTATTGAATTGTTCCATAGCCCGGCACAGTAATGAATTCCCATTTCTACTTTGGGAATAAAACTTACAGCATTTTCTACATTTAGTGTTATAGCTTATAACATCTTTAAAAAAAGTTCAATCTTGTTTTATTTTTGCTTTATGCTGCATATAAAGAACAAAGACTCAGTTTGAGTTGAATTATGTAAGGTGCTCTAAATGGTTTGCTGAAACGCATTATAACAGTAAAGCTCAGTCTGAAAGTTACTTGCCATAAGATGTATAATACAGCATATATAGACATAGGCCTGTATAAACATGCGCATCAACAAATAGATAATTTCTATGGCTGAACATTAACAAGCCTTAATGTAATGTAATAGATATATAAAAAAATTTAAATTTTATATAAATATAGGCTTGAGATAATGTCATAGATAAATATCTCTTTCTGTAGCATTTGGAGAAGAGAAATTTAAAATTTTATGTATTGATTGCATGGTTTTTCAAGCCTTTTAAATCACAACTGTAATAATTTTCATTTTTGTCTTTGGCTTTTGAGTTCTCATACAGACCAGCTTTCCATCCATTGTTATTAAAGTTTACACTTGAGAGTTTATTTTAAAATAATCATTTAAAAGGTGAAGTTGTTCCTTTTTTTATCCTTTTTTACTTTTTTTTTGGTAACCAGATTGATAAATCCTATTTAAATTTTAGAGTTTATCATATCATAGAAGAAAAATTTATTATTGTGTCTTAGTTCTACAAAATATTTTAGCTAAATTATTCGCTTCTCTATTCACATAGCTTTTAAGAACACTTTTAATTGAAAACACAAATCTACTTAGAAAAAGTTTTACAACTATTTCCTTCTTTTTCAATCTTTATTCAGATTTTTTTAAGCAAGGTTGTATCATTTATATATGTTTTCTTACCTAATAGTCATAGCCTGCTCATAGGCTTAGTGCAATCTTTAGAAAAAAATTAAAGAGCCAAGTTCCTTTAAACGTTATACCTAATTTAGCCAATAAAGTAGAGAGCTCTGTTAGATCTTGTTAGTTCTTATAGATCTTCTCTTAGATCTATTATAGGAAAGTGCATAGTAATTGAGTGGCACATATGCCAGGTAGCATATGATGCTGGCATGAATGACAGTGGTTGTATTAACAGTAGGTAAAATGAAAAATTTAGGAACTTGGGGCAATCAATTCATTGGTCTGTAAATTACATGCTATGATGAATTTCTTCTTGCATAGTATATAGTTGCACTTTCTTTCCTCACTTGACTCTTCCTACTAGAACAAGTTATTTTGGCAGCCATAAGTGATTGCTGAAGTGCAACTACTGTGCTGATAGTAATGTCTCTCTTTTTATCATAACATGCAGAACACTTGCATTTTCTTTAATGTGATTAATATAGTTACATATTCTTGAGTGTGTATATTTGCCATCATTTGCTCACAGAACTATCAGGAAAATATCTATTACTTGGTAAGGGTAAACCCTAGATGAGAAAAAGAGATTTTTCCCCTCACTTTTTTACTGTTTACTAAGAGATAATCATCCATGTAGCATCATAAGCTCCCCAATAATACCACATGTATCTGGTATACAGGGAGACACCCATATGGAAAAATGCTGCTCAGAATGTGATTATGCCATTTTCCCTCCTAGAAGACTGTATAATATTCAGCAAACCCAGCTATGAGTCACCCATTTAATCCTATTAGTCAGCATGTTACTTAAAATCCAGTGACCTGAATCCTGAACATCTCATTTGGCCCCTCACTCATGTCTGTCTCCTAAACAAGGAGCCAAGGTATTCTCCTGCCTTCCGTGTTCGGTGAAGTCAGAGCCCAATACTGTCTGACCAGGTTGTGTTAGATATTCTATATGAGGAAGGTTAATATTTAAAGTAAAATTTACTAATTTTAAGATAATTTGGTATTACAGGGGATTTTAATTTAACAGAGTGATACAGCAATATACTGAAATCAGAACATAGGTGTAATATAATGATCGCGATGTACAGTTGACTCACAATACTAACACGATTCTGTTACTAGTTCCTGTATTCTCAGAGTCATGATACTGGGTGTTCCCGGTCTCCAGGAAGGAATATATGGGTTAAAGCCAACTCCAGCCCATTCATCTCTTCAAAACTCCTTTCATTAGTTGTCCAGCTTCTATACTTTGCTTAGGGTTGATCCATCTACACAATGACCCAAGCTGCTCTACCTAGCTCAGGAAGATGTAGCTCTCTACTAATTATCTCAGGAAAGGCTGTTCATGCAACCTGCAAACCCACTGGTACAGCTATATATCTGCAACTAAGGTCACCTTCCAGTTCCCTCCATGTTGAGATAAGTTCAGCTTTTTCTGCAGTGACTGATGGTCTTTTCTTACCTTCTTCCCTGAGCTCGTCTTTGCCTGTGTCCTCTGAGCCTTCTTCCGTTGTGGGCTGTATTGGTGGAGAAACAAGTCAAGAAATAGAGGCAATTTTAAAGCCTGAATCAGATTTACATGGAATAATTTTCCCTTCAAATTCACCTCTATCTCTTCTCTGACTACAAAAGGACTCTTAGGCAACTGGGCATACAGCATTAGCACTTTCAAACAATTATTTATAAAGTGGAATTAACACAGGCCTAGGTACCTCCAGATAGAGACTTCCTGCTGGAGAGATGTCTAATAGCTGATAGTGCCAGGTTTTTAAGCAAATCAAAAATCTTCTTTTTGCTTTATATTATAATCACGGTTTGACTGGTTTATGTTACTTTATTCTGTTACCAATACATTACAGTGGACTAACCGAGGAAATGGTGTGTAAAATCTCACTTGGGGATTTGATCAATTGCCATGTTTCTGGTGTGTTAGACACATGAGTTCTGACAAAAAATCCCCCTGACACTAACCCTGTATCTCAGGAACCAAGATGGGGAGGGGAGAGACAAAGAGGTGGGTATAGAACATTTTCTAACCTGTCACAGGCTCAACTCAATCGACTCACTTGATATGAGTGGATGTTTACTTACTGTCATTTGGATAATGTTGGTGTGAAGCAGTTTTTCACTAATAACAACATCACTGTGCTTGAGCACCCATCCTGTTTGCCAGACCTGGTTTTCTCTTCCCAAAGATCAAGGCGGTCCTCAAAGGAATCCATTTTTTATTGGTAAAAGATGTGAAAGCAAAAATGATGGAGGTGCTCAATAGCCTTTCAGAAAATGATCTGCAGAATTGCTTTGAACATTGACAGTGTTATATGCAGATGCATGTCAGCTTAGAAGGTGAGTGTAGTTGATTTTCTTATTTTATTAAAAAAAAAAAGAGTTATAGGCACAGTCTCAGGGGTTTTTTTTCATGCTGGACCTCACCTCCCTGGGCAGCCCATTCCAATGGCCAATCACCCTTTCAGTGAAGAATTTTTTCCTCATATCAAGTCTAAACTTTCCCTGACGAAGTTTAAGTCCATGCCCTCTGGTTCTGCCACTGGTCACCTGAGAGAAGAGACCAATCCCTGCCCGACTACAGCCTCCTTTTAGGTAGTTGTAGAGAGCAATGAGGTCTCCCCTGAGCCTCCTCTTCTCCAGGCTAAACAGCCCCAACTCCCTCAGTCGCTCCTCATAGGGCTTGTGCTCCAGCCCCTTCACCATCTTCGTTGCCCTCCTCTGAACACATTCCAGTATCCTAACATCCTTCCCAAATTGGAGGGCCCAGAACTGTACACAGTATTCAAGGTGAGGCCTGACCAGTGCCGAGTACAGGGGGACGATAACTTCTCTGGTCCTGCTTACTACACTATTCCTGATGCAGGCCAGGATGCCATTGGCCTTCTTGTCCACCTGGGCACACTGCTGGCTCATGTTGAGCTTCCTGTCAACCAGCACTCCCAGGTCCTTTTCTGCCTGACTACTCTCCAGCCACTCTGTCCCCAGTCTGTAGCTCTGCATGGGATTGTTGTGTCCAAAATGAAGTACCCGACATTTGGACTTATTAAACATCATCCCATTAAAATCAGCCCAGCTCTCCAATCTGTCCAGGTCCCTCTGTAAGGCCATCCTACCCTCTAACAGATCAACCCTTCCTCCCAGCTTGGTATCATCTGCAAATTTGCTGATGATGGACTCAATCCCCTCATCCAGATCATCAATAAAGATATTAAACAGGACGGGACCCAATACCGATCCCTGAGGGACACCACTGGTGACCGGCCGCCAACTGGATGAGACACCATTCACCACCACTCTCTGGGCTCGGCCATCCAGCCAATTCCTAACCCAGCACAGAGTGCTCCTATCTAAGCCACGGGCTGTCAGCTTCCCTAGGAGTCTACTGTGGGAGACAGTGTCAAAGGCCTTGCTGAAGTCCAGGTATACCACATCCACAGCCTTCCTCTCATCCACCAGGAGAGTCACATGGTCATAAAACGAGATCAGATTGGTCAGGCAGGACCTACCCCTCCTAAACCCATGCTGGCTGGGTCTGATCTCTTGGCCATTCTGCAGGTGCCGCATGATTTCACCCAGGATTATCTTCTCCATGATTTTACCTGGGACCGAGGTCAGGCTGACAGGTCTGTAATTACCTGGATCATCCTTACGGCCCTTCTTATGGATGGGCGTCACATTGGCCAACTTCCAGTCTTCCGGGACCTCTCCAGTGAGCCAGGACTGCTGAAAGATGATGGAGAGCGGCTTAGCAAGCTCATCCGCCAGCTCTCTCAGCACCCTAGGATGGATCCCATCCGGCCCCATAGACTTATGAGGGTCCAAGCGGCTCAGCAGGTCTCTAACTTCCTCCTCATTGATTGCAGGAGGGCCATATTTCACCCTGCCCCCATCAACCTCTTCAGAGGGCCAACTGTCAAGTGAGCTGACATCCTTGTTGTTAAAAACTGAGGCAAAGAAGGCATTAAGTACCTCAGCCTTCTCTGCATCTTTGGTTACTATATTTCCCTCCACATCCAACAAGGAGTGGAGGTCGCTGCCGCCCTTCTTTCTGCCATTGGTATATTTATAAAAACTCTTCTTATTGTCCTTAATAGAAGTGGCCAATTTGAGCTCCAGCTGGGCTTTTTCTTCCCTGATCTTCCTCCTACACGACTTAACAACATCCTTGAACATGACCTGGCCTACATCCTCTTCTTTCCAACGATGATACATCCTCTTTTTCTTACTTAGTTCCTTCAGAAGTTCCCTACTCATCCAGGCCGGCCGTCTGCCCCTACGACTCTTCTTACAACACACAGGGACAGCCCACTCCTGCACCTGCAAAATTTCATTCTTGAAGTGTATCCAAGCTTCCTGGACCCCCTTGCCACTAAGAGCTATTTCCCAGGGTACTTTCCTGACCAGTTCCTTAAATAATCCAAAATCTGCCCGCAGAAAGTCCAGCATCGATGTTCTGTTCCTGGCTTTTCTTATTACATTGTTCAGAAAGAACTCAATTATCTCATGATCACTACACCCCAGACAGCCTCCGACAACAACATCACTCACCAGCCCTTCTTTGTTTGTAAACAGCAAGTCAAGCAGAGCCTCACCCCTGGTGGGCTCACTCACCAGCTGTGACAAAAAGCAGTCCTCAATACACTCTAAGAACCTCCTGGACTGCCTCCTCTCAGCAGTGTTAAGTTTCCAGCAGATATCTGGAAGGTTAAAGTCTCCTAAAAGAAAAAGGGCAGCCGATCTAGAGGCAGCCTCCAGCTGTTTAAACAATAGAAGATCCAAATCCTCCTCCTGGTCGGGCGGTCTGTAACACACTCCAACCAGGAGGTCAGACCTGACTGCCCCTCTGACTCTTACCCATAGACACTCAACCTGGTCATCACTGATCTCGACTTCAACAGCATCCAGGGGTTCTCTAGTATAGAGGGCCACCCCTCCACCCGTCTTCTCACGCCTGTCTCTCCTGAAGAGCCTGTAGCCTTCCATGGCAGCACTCCAGTTATGACAGTCGTTCCACCACGTTTCCGTGATAGCAACTATATCATAGCTCTCCCGCTGGACCAGGACTTGTAGCTCCTCCTGTTTGTTTCCCGTACTGCGTGCGTTTGTGTACATGCACTTCAGTTGGGTTACTGACAACCCCCTTTGGGATGGCTCATCCTCCACGGGGACATCTTTAGTGAGCCTAGTAACTCCCCCCTCCCCCGTCATGCCTAGTTTAAAGCCCTCTCAACAAGCCCTGTCAGCTCCTGAGCTAAAATCCTCTTACCCTTTGGAGTTAGACGAGACCAATCTGGGTCAAGCAGGCCAGGTGCTGTAAAGGTTTCCCCATGATCAAAGAACCCAAAATTCCTCTGCTGGCACCAGCCCCTAAGCCATTTATTAACTGCATATATTCTCCTATTCCTGTCTGTATCCATCCCTGCCACCGGGGGAACTGAACAGAACACCACCAACTGTGCTCCTGCCCTATCCATTGACCATCCCAGCTCCTGGAGTTCCTTTTTAACTACCCTTGACCCTCTTTTCGCTAGTTGATCACTACCAGCCTGTACCACCAGAAGCGGGTAATAATCAGAGGGTTTAATTAGGTCCGGGAGTCTCTTGGCGATATCGTGTACCCGGGCTTGGGGAAGGCAGCAGACTTTCCTATGAGTTGGGTCCATCCTACAAATAGGGCCCTCCGTCCCTTTCAGAAGGGAGTCTCCCACTACAATGACCCTCCTTTTCTTTTTCTTACTTGAGGTCCTGACCCATCTGATGGGCAATGTGAGGTCAGCCTCTTCAGGTGAGCTCTCTGTCAGACTATCCTCCACCTGAACATCAAATTCCAACTCCCCAAACCTGTTTTGTAGGGGCAGCTGGAAAGGTGGCATTTGAAAGGGAGGTCTATAACCCCCAGGAGAGCAGACCTGCTCCCAATCCTCCTCACCAGCCAGGTCACTCCCCTTATCCTGTTGATGAGGAATATGGCATTCCTCAGCCTCCTGGGGAGGATTACCGGGAGGAGAGAGGGTTCTACTCCACCAGTCTATCTCCCTTTCACTTTCGTGAATACTTCTCAACGTCTCCACCTGATCCTTAAGATCTGCAACCATAAGGAGCACATCTTGAATCTGTTCGCACCTCAGACAAGTATTTTTTGTATTTTTGTTATGGTCCTCAGGAACCACAAGTAGGCTCAGCCACTCCCTACAGTCTCGAGTCTGGGCAGCTGCGTCCCGTAATACTGGTTCCGTTTGGGTGCCTACACTCCTGGTGGCAGAGGCTTTACCACGCCTGATCACCATTGCTGCAGGGGGGTGGGAAGTCAACCACCTGCCAGAGAGTGCCTGCTTGCCCTGCCTGCGCGAACTGCCTACACTGTGACCCTGTTTGCCTGCCTGCACGAACTGCCTATACCGTGACCCTGTACACTGTGACCCTGTTCGCCGCGCTCCGGTGGCTGGCGCTCCCAGGGAGATGTTTAAATGCCCCGCGGTTTCTTCCGGGTCCGCCCCCCCACCACGCGGTCGGCCCACCTGACAGTTGCCGCTTCTGGGGTTCAGAGAGAGTCACCCTGCCGGGCTCCTCTCCTGAGCTTTTGCCTTTCCCAGGAACTCTCCATCCGCCCAGATTGAGCACCCGGCTGCAGTAATTACGGTTCCTGCCGCCGATCACGCTGAATATATGTCAAATCTTGGGAGAAAAAAAAGCCTTTCCTAGCAGGTATTCGACAATTTGTGTATGTGCTAGATTGTGGGATTACATCACAAGATATCATAAGCTTCAGTATAAAAAGTTTTTGAGAAAAAAAAAGGAACAAAGAAAAGGAATCTTGATATCTCCTGACATTTATATAGACACATTTTTTATTTGGTATGTTTCCTTGGATTATTCACTTAAATAGTAGTCGAAGCCTGCTGGCATTTTTCTGTCTACTGAGTAAAAGGAATTGATTGGTATAAACTTCCACAATTTTGCTCTAAGGGTCTAGTCAACTGGCTGTTGGTAATATAAAATCCAGGAGTGTTACTATGAGTGGAAGACGAACACAGTTGATTATTTATTACGTTCTTTCATACTACATTTCAAAAAACTTCTGTATTTTGACTTTTTGCTTTCATGCTTGCATAAGGGAAAACAAATCTTGTGCCATTTACTCCCGCTACCCAAACATATATAGCGACAACCCAACAGAGAATAGGAAAACTGCCGCTTTGTGTGTAATGGAAGTGGTAGCACGAATTAATTGATGAAGATTGATGAAATTCCTAACTGATTCTGATTAGGTTAGATAGAACTAAAAACTTATCCTGCATTCATGTTTCTATCAGTCACTAAAATTATTGTAAGGTGTCAGTTTCCTTACTGCAGAAATCAAAACTCATGAGTCAATGCTATTTTGAATGTCAAGCTGTATCTTCCATCAAAAAACAATGTGCAGTAACAGAAAAAAAACCTTCTCAAGCCCTGTTATTTATGCTTATATACCAAATCTCGTTTGTCCTGAAAGTGGCTTGACAAAATGTGTTGTCATGATGGTCTAAATATAATTTCTAACAACTGTATATGTTATATTTTATAACCTGAAAATGTTTCATTTTACAAACAATTTTAAGTCGTGTATGTATGAAATTAGGTAATTACACTCTCTTTAGTTACACAAGTCATTCAATTATTTTTTTATCCAATCTATATAAAATGTGGTCTAATCTAAGTACATTATTGTATTAGCTTAAGCGGCTTCTAAAATGCCTACTTGTGAAACAGTCCAGATAGCAGGTCCACACATTCTAATGAGTAAGCATCCCCAGTTATCGTAGCCCCTCTTGGTGAAAAAAAACCAAACCTATGTGTATAATGCTTATATCAAGAAGATGCTGTGCAGTTTCATAGATCTCATTGGGCCTTAATTTTTCATTCTTGTATTTCCTTAAATTTAGAAGCCTTGTTATGTCAACAAAGGTCTCTTGATATGTACCATATTTATTCAAACGTTAGCCACGGATGTTTTCAGATATTTTGGCCTTCAAAATCTGACTGTACCAATTACTTGATCATTTTATGAAGTGCTGGGAATCTGTCTTATTGCAAGTCACAGAAAATCTTCCTGGCCTTTTACGGACAATTCTACACTCATCTTACTTGTGCTAAGAGCTAGTTAATGGCCAGCGAGCTTCAATCTGAACACTGTGCACCTTTGTTAGCATGTGCTGTACTCTCATTAGGATTACCATTAGGATTATCTTGAGCTCACAGCCCTCAGATCAGGGCTAGCTGGCATCCATCCAGCTTTGGAGCACAGGCAAAAGAAGTGTGCAAGACCCAGAATGTAATACTTGAAAATGAGAGAAGTTCCACAGATATCCACAGATATTTAAAGCAAATCAAAACAACACGAGAAAACCAGGGTGTAAAATTATGTCAAATTATTATGAGTGCAAAAATGACTTAAATAATAAGTAAAAATCAACTATCTAGTTGAATACAGATGTTAGCAACTGCTGAATTCATTAATGTTAGCATTAATTTCCAACTATGGTTAAACATGTCAGGTTTTCCCAACACAGTCTAGGGATTTTTAACACTGAGTTTTTCATTAGCAAGGTACGATGCTTGTAGTGTGCTATTTACAATACTCAAAATAACTTGAGTGTCCCAGGTGGAGCAGATATATACAGGGCGGGAGATCTGCACAATTGTGGAGCAGCAGCTGTTAGCCAGATGTGATACCTGACAGCATCTCAAACACCACAAAACAATCCTGTTTAGACAATTCAAACAAGTCCCTAATCAATAAAATTCGTGATACTTACGAAGTGGTTCAGCTGATGAAATGTAGTTTTGAGGTGTATTGCTTTGTTGACTCCACTGAGGGTGTCATTTATCAAAATGATACTGGAGGCAGGTATAGGCTACCAGGTATGGTGCAGAACCTATAAAGTAGTTCTATATATTTGAGGCAGTAGCTGGAAGTTAGTCTTCATATCTAAATTTGAGGGTCTCAATCAGGGGCTGACATATATCAAACCATTTTAAAACTGCATTTTAACCATTATGTTAGTACGCAATGTTCAGAGACCACTTATATTATGACGCAGATTTTCTAGTCCTAGTTCAAAAGGTTAACGAAATGGATTAAATTGAGGAGTATTTTGGCTTGAATGCTATTTAATGACCTAATTTCTTTGCATCTCTGTCGTGTGTCATATCAGCTCAGCTTAAGGCACTTGAAATGTCTGTAGGGTAGGGGTTCAGTTCAGACATGCAAGCTTTTATGGCACAGGGTCTATTAAACTAAGGTGTCTTGTGCCTTTTTGGCATCCTCCCAGTAGTCTGTTACCTATAGTGTGGAGATCTACACAGCTTTCACACAGGATTTGCTCGAGGTACCTAAACATCCCTGCCTTGCATTGTTAGAGACACTCTCGGTACCCTGCATCCATGTGCCATATCAGAAGAGTGAAGCTCTCTGCCAGTACCTCTGTCAGATGTGTAACCTAGTGTGTCTGTATAAGGCTTCTTAGTCTTTTGAAATGACACTGGACACTTGTGAGTGGGCTTTTGAACTACAGCCTAGATGCCTGCAGCTGAGCTAAGGCACCCTAGGCTGTCCATATATATAGCTGAGAGAGAGAAATAACACTTCTGGACATGGTTAATCTTCTAATTAAAGGAAAAGAAATCTAAAAAAATAGTGCAGAAATAGTTAAGTGTTCATTATAAGTTTCTGAAGTCAGTCCCTCAGTAATCAAACTTTCCAACATCCACTTCTCAGAGAAATACAGCCAGTCTGACCTTGCCTTTTCATCACTTTCCATATTTGCTTGCTCCTGTGGCAGACCTCCTTCAAGTACAAAACTCGCTATTGGTTGGCCCTTGACAATTTTGCAAAATATGTCTCTTGGTACTATTTACTGATCACAGTCTATGATTAATAGTTAAACAGAATGAAGCACAAACTAAAAAGAAAAAAATTGTTATGTTCATTAAACTGATGTCATACTTAGGAGAAAACTGGCAAAGAAAACTACTATATAGTTAACATTATATGTATGATATATTCCTGCAATTCAGTATAAATTTTGACTATGTTGAAACATATTTAAGAACTACATAAACATATTTTTATAAATTGTATTGAAGATTGAAGTCAAGAAATATTGTTAAAATCATGTTCCATTATTTTTTTATTTTCTCAGATATTGATTATATTACATCCAGGTAAGAAATTAAAAAAAAAAAAATAAGTTCCCCAAGGAAAATAGAAATAGAAGAAAGACAATTATGACACCCCACTTACTTGGTAATAGATTCTGTTTCCATTTACAAAAATTAAATAAAAACCTAGAGAAAAAGCAAATTTAATATAACCATACCCAGGAAGAAAAGTGTTACTTTTATTGAAAGTCTAATTTTATCTGCATGTTTGGTAAATAATTGATGGAATTAGTCTCCATTTTCTTCTGGGGAGGAGGAAGTTTCGGTTGATGCTCAGATTTTTGTCCTCTCATATGAATTTTGATATTGCAAACCCACTTTTTTCTAGAGGTAAAAAAAAATAAAATTGTTTCCCTTGGGGCACTAGTTGATAGTTTTGATCTCTTTATCTTTTTTTAATAACCTTGTGAAATTACAGATAAAGAGAGGAATAGTTGTCCGATGTTTACATCACAGCTTGAGAAGTAAGAAATTTGATTTCAATTCTTTGCTTTATTCTGATGTCATTTCAATTTCTTTCTTCAAAATAATATTTTTGTCTATGTATGCTTCTTTCTTAAACATAACCAAAGTGTGTTAGAATAGTCAAAGGCCCTGGTAGTACTCTCTCTGCCTGCCTTTGCTGAGAATTGGTAAAGCTCTTGGAAAAATAGTTGATGTGGAAGACCTAAAGTACGATGTCTAAAGGTGTCTGAAACTACTTCTCATCATCTGAACAATGGCTTTGATGTCATAAACTTGAGTGATACCTCTCAAAACTCACCTAAGGCAAAAGAAAGTTGGGTCCCAGGGCAAGACATGCATATTGTCTGTTTTGGTGAGTAGCACTCAATAATATCAGAGACTGTTTAGGAAGTCTCTGTTATATCTTCTGTTTCATTATGTTACTGCTGTATTTAAAAACATTCCAACAAATAAACAAAAAAATCAGGATAAACTGACATCTCTTTATTTCAGTATTTGTCTAAGATGTCCAAAATAATATTACAAAAATAATCCTATTTGAAATCAAGGTCTGGATTTTCCACTACCTGCCTGGAAAGAAGACTCTTTCAGTAGGCTCATTGAAAGAGCAAGACCTTAAACTGAACATTTCTTTGAATGAAGAGCAGGAGATTGGATCTTGTAACTGTTGTAAACATGCATATACTGAAAGAAGACCAGGTGGCCTGAAATAAACAAAAGATATTTATTTCCGGGTGTGAAATGCAGAAATGCAAAACAAACTCATGAGTAGGAATAAGGAGAGCGTGATTTTAGAAAAGTAGGATTAGCCATATGGGAAAAATAAACAAAAGACTGAACAGAACTAGAAGTTACAATTCAGATCTTTATGAAGCGTATTCTAAAGCATAAAAATTAAGTAACAACAAGAATCTTTGGGGAACTGTTGGAGGAAGAAATGTATTATTCAAAGCAATGTTTTTTTGAGGGACAGAAGTTTTCCTTATGAGGCAGTTTTGGAATCAGTCTTTCAGAAATTGATAAGAACTAAGTCTTCCTTATTTCATATTTTCTTTCTGAAAATTACTAGATCAGTATTTTGAAGTTTCTTAAAGATCTGCTGGTTGCTCTGAAAGTTATTTGTTAGGTTTATTCACAGTGAAAACCTTAAATACAAGCAGAAAATATGCACTGTTGACTTATTTTCTTGAAAAAAGTATTTAGAATCTTGAGACAAGGACCATGTTACTAGCACACAAAAGTAGGTATTTTTTCAAAAATAAGCACCCTGCAGTTCTGAAAAAAGCATGAGATTAAGGGATTCCAGAAAATCTGAAAATAAATATGAATTGAATGGGATTTTTGTTTTTTTTTAGTGAATTTCTTCTAATTCCCTCTGTGAAATTGCTCTCTAATTAGATCTTCAGTATATTCACAAAACAAACTGGGAATTATATATTAGTAATCTTTTTGGGTTCAGGGGATTTTTTTGATTTTTTATATATAGAGCCTTCTCAGTCTTTACTACCACTAGGAAAACTGCTTTCAGGTTGGATGATTCAAACTTTATATCTACATTTCTCTAGGGCTTAAGGTAGTATTTGGCAGCATATAGAAGAGTTTAAGATAATTTCAAGAGAATTTAAGAGTTATAATTAGCACTGAGCTTCAAGTATTTGAATGCCTAATTGAAATGCAGCCAAAGAACTTCATTCGTCCACAGAATCTGGCTCACTTAATAGCCAACACCAAATGTGTATTGGAGAGCTGGCACTATAATTTTCTGATCTGTGCAACCTATTCAATGAATCTGCATATATCTCAACTACTATTCATAATCATAGAATTACAAACTAATTGATATGCTAATATATATTTGTTATTAGCAATAGGTAAGTATGAACCAAAAAACTCTGTGCTCTGACTGGCTTTATGATCCCTCTTCTGATTTGTGGGGCTCTGGGTCGTTCTTAGAAGCTATGTGATTTGACAGGCCATTTTTCTATGCTGTTGGTGTCCCAGGTATGAAGAGGCAGTCACTCTACTCTGGCAAGAATGCCACTCTAGGAAACAAATTATTCAGTTTTAAGTAGATCCTTATCACCTGGAACTTGCCTGGCAGTTTACAAGAAAGCAAGTTCCTAGGCTGTTTAGCATCCCATTCTATTACTTAAGAAAATTATTTTCTGCTTAGATTCACTGAGCAGAATAAACTGTAAAATGATCTAATTTATTAATGGGCCATTCAACGTCCTGACATTAATTAATAACAAAGTAGCCAAAGAGTTGGTAGCAGACCTAGAATTTTCAGAAAAGAAGTTTCTAGCCTGAAATAGGATTTATGCATACAAAAGAATAAGTTCTCTGCTGAGGAAATCCGAATTACCACACGGATGCAATGATTGAGCTGAAGATTACTGAACAATAATGAAGAACTGCATATATGAGTAACACTGTGAATAATTCAATACACAGTTCAACATTGAGAAGTGAAAATCAGTGATTATGCATTCTCTTAATCACAGAAAGGTGGAGGTTGGAATGGATCTCTGGAGGTCATCTGCTCCAACTCCCCTGCTGAAGCAAGGATATCTAGACCCTGTTGCCCAGTACCAGTTCCGGAAAGCTTTTTAGTGTCTCCAAGAATAGAGATTCCACAGCCTCCCTAGGCAGCCTGTGCCAATACTTGGTAAACCTCGCAGTAAAAAAGTGTTTCCTGAAGTTCAGCGAGAACCTCCTGTGTTTCAGTTTGTAACCATTGCCTCTTGAACTGTCACTGGGCACCGCTAGAAAGACTGTGGTTCCCTCCTCTTGGTACCCTCCCTTCAGGTATTTACATATGTAGGGACTGACTCTACTGCTATTGTCTTCTTAAACATTGCTGATTCTACTTGATTTGTCCTAAACACAGTCTGACTCTACTTGCATAGTTGTCTTTAACATGTGCTGTGGCTCCTGCTGGGCTGACTGTGCTGCTGCAGAGGAGAGGGAGGAGGTGCAGCAGCAGGTGCTGCCCCGCCACACCAGGCTGCACATGTGGACCCTGAGAGTTCAGGCAGAGGTGATTCTGGCGAGGGTCTGTTGAACTGCCAGTGATCATGGAGTCCCCAGCCCCAATTCAAGAACCTTCCCAAAGAAGCTTCTGCGCATGCCCCAATTGTAGCAAGACCACTCCTCATGCTAATGCAAGGGGGAGGGGCAGGGGGGGCATGAAGTTGCCCTATAAGTAGAAGCCCGAAGAGAAGGCAAGCTCAAGCGCCCAACACCTCATGGAACTCAACTGAAGATGAGCTACAGAAGAACTGCAGGACCACATGCTCCTGAAGGTCACGTTTTCCAGAGGCCCATGGAGCAGTGACTATTTTCCACTTCCTCCTGCTACTCTTATTCTCTTATTCCTCTCTCTCTTCTTTCCTTTCTTCTTCTTTTTTTTTTTCCATTGGCACTACTGTGCATTGAATCAGATCTGAGTTCTGTTGTTTTGTGCAGCTGCCTTAAGGGTATCAGACTGTAATCTAAACAGACTGGGGTCTGTTTGTGCAACTTCTGGGAAGCTGCAACTTGTAATGCACCTGAGTATTTCATTTAATATTTTTGCCGTGACTAGAATATCAATTTTCTATTTTGGCTCTGTCCAAAACAAATACTGATCTGTTGTTTTGGCTGTGCCCAAATAAACACTGTTTGAATTTATCCTGAGAGATTTGTTGGTCTCCGATTCACTGTGCAGACAGCAAAGGACCCTTCTTTTCCTGGCTGAGGAGGTCAGGGAGGAAAACCCACTGATCGGAGCAGACCCTGACATTTTTGGGTGCAGTGAGCAGGGTGTCTGCGTGAAACAGGAAAGGGTAAAGTGTTGAAGGGATAACGTCTTGAGAGCTAAAAAGGAAACTATGATTTCTAGCATTGGTATGATGGCTACCCCGGCCATGACTGATTTCTATTGCCCTCTACTATTGTTTTGAGAGTGGTTGGTGTTCTCTGGTGTCCTGGCAGCCACATGAGTGGCTGCTTGGAAAGGAAAGTCTGATGGATGCAAAAGTGAGAGAGAAAATGAGGCCTTAAAAAAAATGGCTCAGGTGCTGGTGATAGACTTAGAGGCAGAGTGTGCAAATCTGCAGCAAGGTGATTTAAATGAACTAAACGTGACTAAGGAAAACTTGCAAGGTACTTTTAGAAGTATGTGCAGGGGAGTAGCTGGATGGTCATGGGGCAGGTGGGCAGGTGGCAAAACTGTTTTTTCGAGTTTGAGCAAGACTCCTGATATAGCAGCTGTTGTTACTGGGATGAGGAGATGGTGACATCTGATCCCACTAATGAACCTGCCTCCAAGATCTATCCTCTGAATATTATTTATGAGGGGGTGTCAAAATATGATTCTGATCCTGATTTCAATCCTGGTTTCAAACTCCAACCTCTAATTATTATTCATGAGGGAGACCTGGGGGCAGGAGTGGGCCCTGACATCATACATTAATAATATTCCCTCTGAACCTTCCCTCTCCAAGGTTAAATGGTCCCAATACTTCCAGCCTTCACTCACAGGAGAAGTGCAGATGTTCCAGTCCATTCATCACCTTTGTGCCTTCCTATGGATTCTCTCCTGTAGCTCACTCTCTCTCTCTGGTACTGAGGAGCCCAGAAATCGACACAGTACTCCAGGTGTGGCTTCACCAGTGCTGAGTGGAAGGGAAACATCACCCCCTTGACCTGCTGCAAACACACCTGATGCAATCCACATTGTGGCAACGGTACCTTACTGTCTCATGTTCAGCTTGCCTTAGCCCCTAGGGCCTCTACAGGGAAGCTGCCTATACATTATCTGCTGTTAAGAAAGACTTCCTAGCAAAAAGTAATGTATTCTTAAATAATTGTATTCTAGACAGATTCTGAAGTGTTACTGAAAACACTGATGGTCAATTCAGTTTATTACAAGGTACCAAATATCTGCCTTACAGTTTATTGTCATCTCAGTGGAATCTATAGACAGCTGGTTTAGTCACATTGGACGTTCAGTAAAATGTAGAGTGCTCCTTGAGATTATTATCAATTGGATTCATAGACAAGTGGTATGTTAATTTTAAGTACTATAAAAATAATTCTGATATTACATTTCAAATTAGGGCTGCATGTGTATCATTTAAAATGGATCTAAATTGGCACATACAAAAATTCTAGAGTAATAAGGTCATGTCCTTTAGCAATCTCATTTTTCCTATCAAAATGGTCACTTCTGAGCCATGTATCAGCAAATTTGCAGATGATACCAAGCTGGGAGGAAGGGTTGATCTGCTAGAGGGTAGGATGGCCCTACACAGAGACCTGGACAGATTGGAGAGATGGGCCGATTCTAATGGGATGATGTTTAATAAGTCCAAATGTCGGGTACTTCATTTTGGACACAACAATCCCATGCAGAGCTACAGACTGGGGACAGAGTGGCTGGAGGGTAGTCAGGCAGAAAAGGACCTGGGAGTGCTGGTTGACAGGAAGCTCAACATGAGCCAGCAGTGTGCCCAGGTGGCCAAGAAGGCCAATGGCATTCTGGCCTGCATCAGGAATAGTGTGGTGAGCAGGACCAGAGAAGTTATCGTCCCCCTGTACTCGGCACTGGTCAGGCCTCACCTTGAATAATGTGTACAGTTCTGGGCCCACCAGTTTGCGAAAGGTGTTATGATACTGGAATGTGTTCAGAGGAGGGCAACAAAGATGGTGAAGGGGCTGGAGCACAAGCCCTATGAGGAGTGACTGAGGGAATTGGGGCTGTTTAGCCTGGAGAAGAGGAGGCTCAGGGGAGACCTCATTGCTCTCTACAACTACCTAAAAGGAGGTTGTAGTCGGGCAGGGGTTGGTCTCTTCTCTCAGGTGACCAGTGACAGAACTAGAGGGCATGGTCGTCAGGGAAAGTTCAGGCTTGATGTTAGGAAAAAGTTCTTCACTGAAAGGGTGATCGGCCATTGGAATGCGCTGCCCAGGGAGGTGGTGGAGTCGCTGACCCTGGAGGTGTTTAAGGGGAGACTGGATGAAGCACTGAGTGACATGGTTTAGATGATGGGTTGGTGTTAGTGTTGGTATTAGTGTTGGGTTATGGGTTGGATTTGATGATCTCAGAGGTCCTTTCCAATCTTACGATACTGTCATACTGTGATATTGTGTATTACTGCTGACCCATATGTTGCCCTCCAAGCCAGCAAACATATGGAATTAATTATCTCATTGTATAAGCTGTAAACTTGAAGGAGTAGAAAGGATATTTGCCAGGAACATAATCTAAATATGGTTATATTGGTGCTCTGATAACCTGAATACTCATTATTCTACTTTTTCTTTCATCTTTACTCTTTAAATCCAAATCCATAATGATGAAATTGAAATTGAAATGATGAAATTGAAAACCGTACTGACTTTCAAAAATCTCCATGTACTTTGTCTTCATTCTTTGATGCAGCCTGATCATTCAAAGCTACTCTGTTTTTCTTTCTCAGTTTCAAGTCCAACCCTCCATACACTGAAGCTTTGTATGGCTCTTCATGATGCTCCATCTATTTATTTGTTGCCTTTATATGACACTTCCTCTTAAAACCATTTGCCAAGTTCTATTTCATCCTCGGCTATCAAAAACTTATTTCAGGGATAAGCATGTGGAGAACAGCTGAATTTTAGCTCAAGCACCAACCTTTTTGAGCTTCACCGTTATAACATTTGCCTGGTTTATATGCAATATGCAATCTGTTAAGTGTTATCAGTGCATGTGTAACTGATTAGGATCCTTTAAAAAAAAAGAAACCAAACCCAACAAAAAACTGAGGGGCATTTGGCACTGTAAAAAAGGTAGTTTTCTGCTTCCTTTAATTCAGCAGTTAGAAGCATGTCACCAGGGCAGGCAATATGGGTTTTCTTGATGTCAACCAATGACTTAAAACGTATTACTAAAATGTCACTGCAAAACTCTAAAAGAGTTGAATACCTAGTTTCCAGCTATGTGCTTAATGTTAAATCAGGAATATATAGAGACATAATGGAAACCTTACTTTCCTAAGTCCCGTGTTCTGAAGCACAGTTTTTACTCTCACTGAAGGTCCTTATTATTACAATATTTCTAAAATCCAGCCAATATTCATACATATTATCATTTCATTAGTGTCTATGGTACAGGACAAAGACTTGTTTGGCTTTGTATGCACATCATAACAGCAATGTATATACATCTATACATATATATGTACATACATATGCATACAAATATATAACTATATGCAGGAATCATATAGATTTTTGCATTACAAGATTAATTTAATGTTTTCCAATATTTAATTCTTGCTACAGGATACTGTTTCCCTGAAGAACAGTTTTCTTGTCTTCTTATGATGGGTTTTCCCATAGAGAAGATAGCCTGTTTGACTTACATTATCCTTGAACCCCTTGTTACATACTTGACATTAATTTCTGTAACCAAGGCAATATCACAAGTGAAGCTAAAAATCAAATCTCTGTGAATAGCCTCATCTAGATTGCTTAGTATGCAGTCTGAAGGAAGAATCACCCACAGAAAGCTTCCAAACTTAAAACAGACAAGAGACTTCCTCTCCTTTTGACCCCAAAGGAAGAAAGTGAAACCTTCTTTTCTAGGAAGAGCTTTAGCACTATCAGTCTATTTCAATCCGTTTGAATTTCTCATGAGTTTTGTTCTTCAATTTGTCAGGATCTACGGAATATTTCAGGAAACTAAGTGGTTTGAGCTTCTTTACAAACAAAAAGAAAAATAAAACTTGTCATTAACTATACTGTTTTCTAGAATGCATTGAACTGCATGTTCCAGAAAAAAAATGTGTTCTTTGACATCTTACTGGTGCTCAGGTATACAGTTTCCATTAATATAATAGCTAGATGGATCAAAATATTTGATTCTTATCTTTTCACAGTACCTGTCATGATACAGATAAGTAAGAGTTGTGATAACATTACAAAAGGAAGACTGGAACCAGAGAGAATAATAGGCTTGCTGCAGGAAGCTTGTGACTTCAATGAGTACCCCAAGGATAATGCAATCTCAGTTCAGTTTAGTTATTTAAAAGTCCAGTATTGTGTCTAGGCGAGTTGTCTAGGAGGCATGTCCAGCTGAGATGGCAAGTCATTATTTCATCCTACAGTAGGTGCTGTATTTTCCTCAAGAGGACCCTTCTTTTTTCTTTCTCTTTCTCTACCCTGATTGTAGGGGAAGCTTAAGCAATGGGTGCTTAGGCAATATCAGCTATGAAGGCTTTCTTAGCTCATATATTTATTGGTTGAACCCTAAAGAGTAGAGAATGAGTTCATCTTTTTAAAGAAACATTAAAAGATAATGCTACATCATACATACATGCAAGAACCATTTGGCTGAAATGTTGTGGATAACATTGTAACATTCTCAGATGTGTTTCTACCCCTTCTTATGTCCCCTGTACCATGATGTGCTTTGTGTTTAATAGTTACATTATTCCTACTTTGTCTGAGACTAAAAATATATGATCTGAAATATGTTTTTGTGGTACTGATATGTTTTTGTCTAACAACATTTGAAATGAAGAATGCATGTATTGCATGTATTAATGGGCCAGTTTCAATACCTTCCTAGTGGCTTCACAGACAACTCTTCAGTCCTCTCCAGACACTTCAGTTGATTATTGTGCTACAAGTGGCTTCTGAATTTGGAGTTCTTCATGCATATCCCACTATCTTTGAATACAAAAACTTGTATTCTTTGTAACTTGTCCTGAAATACTTTAAAAATTACCCATCATGCCTATCATGGAGGGTGAAAAGCATCAAAGGTTAAGGCAACCATATTTATCTTTGATATAAGGCTAGTTAAAGACAGGAGAGAATGAAACCTTTACTCAACTCTAAGTGATACAGTGTAGCATTATTGAAAGTGTTTAATTTCCCATAAAGATTAAGGAACACCAGCACATAACTGGCATTATACTCTAATGCTTGTTTCTATTATTTGAGTACAACATGCTGTAGAGCTGCTGATCCATAACTCTGTATTTGTTCTTCACATAAGCTGTTCACTGCACACTGAGAAGAGGCAATGCGTATATTTTGCAAATCAGGTAATACACATGCATCCAGCAAAGGTGCTGTGAATAATAATGCTGTGAAATAAGAAAACAGGTACAGGTCAGTAGCTGAAAAAAACTTCTAGTTGCTGAGAAAACTCTTTTTCAGTAAAATGCCTGATAACTTTCATATAAAAATGAAACCAGTTCAAATTGTAGAGTGATGAAGCTGGGGACTGCTTTTCCTCCCACACAGATGTATATGAAGTAAGCACACTTGCATAAGTGTTAAACTTGTTTGGATGAAGGAAGATTTATGCCCTGTATCTCCTCAAGATAATTTTATAATCTCTAGGATGTTACAGTATTGAAAACAGGATCAAATTGGATCAAAGTATTGTATTTGTCAAAAAAAAACCCCGAACACCACCCCACTCAAATATTATTAAGCACACAGAAGTCATAAAGCATTTAAGATTAAAAGCATTATTTGTTTGGTACGTGTCATTGATACCTGGTTTGCAGCATCAGTGAGGATGATACTATGAATCCAAAGCCACAGAGATGGATTGGCCACTTACTTACACTGATTTATTATTAATCCGCTAGTCTTTTGCTAGCTCTGAGTGTACTCTGGCAACAGAGAAGGCAAGTAAAAAGTAGCTTTATGGCATTAGGGAATTTCACTGTTTAGAATAAACAGAAGATCTATTGAGTGGCTCATGTCAATTAATTTACTGAAATAGCATTCCATTCTTGGCATTGCACAGCAACTTAAGTTGATTCCTTCATTTGACCTTTATTTGCTGAATGACCTTCTTTTCTTTTGTCAATAATGATATTCAGCTTTATTATCTGCTTGATAGTCCTTCACCATAAATGAACTGTCAATTTGTGCTAATTTTCCATAAATTACCTCAGAAAAAAACCACTCAATGACAAAGAATGGATTGTGCAAGTGCACCTCTGACATGATATATAGTGACATAGTCCCCATGTGGTGGTGAGATAAATGTTGACCATGGCAGCATTGTGTCAGGTATAGTCCCAAAATTATCAGGTATATTCCATGTCCCTAGAGGATACTCTGGCTTGTGTACTGAAGCATTGGGTTGGAAAAAAATATTAAATGTAAGACTTCTGTCTGCAAGGTTTGGTGTCCTACTGAATGCCATAGTTACAAAAAACTTTTGCCATTTTCAAGTAGAGATATTTCAGTGTCATATAGAGGAAGCAGCCTTCTCAATTTTGGACTAATTAGGCTTGACAGCTTTGTGTTTCCAAGTTGTTTGAATTGTTTTGCCAAGATAATTCCATTTGTTTTGCCAGCTATCTGCTATAAACATTTATGCTCTTGTTTCTGATAATTAATATCTTTCATTTCATTCTTCCATTAAATGAAGGTACAGTAGAATTATTAAGGTTGTAAGAAGATTTCAAGAATACTACAAGATGAAGTGGATGTTATTTTCTTTATTTATTTAGATTTAGTGTACTTACTCTATGTCTACTGTTTAGTTATTTTCTAACGTAATAAGAATTTATTTTCTCAATTTTAAACACGGGACTCACCCAAGGCACCTAGTTTAAATGAAATATCTGTCTCAAAGCTCCTTTTCAGTTCCTTCCTCTTCAGTAGAGCTTGCAATTACTAGAACACATTTATTTGTTAAGATGCATTATGGATTGATAGTAGCTTAGATGCTTTTTCTTTTACCTCTGTGGAGAATTTGGACATTGTTGGAGTGAGGAATTCCCCCCACTAACATATGACGCTCAACAGAGTTTAAGTTTCTGTTTGGCAGAACAGAGCTGTTGTCTGGCATGTTTTGTCTTGCTCTTAATGACGTTCATTGTGCGTCACATATAAGAATAGTCTCTCTGGAATTCAACAACATACTGCTGAGATACATACACATAGACAGCTATGAGAGTAGTTACCATTAATTGACAGGAAGACTAATTTCCATGGTATCTTTCAAGTGAGAATTCTTGAGAAGATCTTGAAGTTTTGAAACAGTGTAAAGATTAAATTTTGAAGAAAAAAAAAATTCCCTGCTGTTGATAAAACGATGAACAAATTTTCTTTACAGCAGGAAATAACAGCAGTTACAGGGAAATGGGTTAGGTATCATTGTTCTAGAATACCTGGAGTTAATGTGGACTACTTTATTCAGATGATGTCTGAGAAAAGGAAGAAGGAAAATCAGCAGGAAAAGATAGCATTTGAAAAATATTTTGTATGAATTTAAATTGAAATATTTAATGAGCTAATGCATTGAGGCAAATTTGATGTATTACAAAACTGTCACAACTGTGATTCTGATCAATTTTAAGTAAGAATTCATTTACTGTGCCAGAAGAAGACTTGAAAACATAAATTCTCAGTGTGTAGATTTTACAATTCTTTCTGAAGAATAAAATTCATCTTTAGCAGTTCTAAGTTCAGTAGAAGTTGCATTCTTTGCAAAAAGGGCAGTCTTACTTAAGAGACACACATATTGTACCAAGTTTCAGATGTTTACTAAAACAATCCTTCTAAATAGATGTTCCATATATAGCAACTAGAGAGAAGCTTGTGCTTCTGGAAGTCTCCAATGGGAGACTTGTCTGCCAAATGGAACCTTGAGGACATCTAGTCATTCCCTTAGTACTTCTTATTGCTTATTAAGAATATATTTTTGGAAGACATGGCAGGTGCCAAAACTATGATGAACTGGCTTCCAACCACTATATATATATAAAAAACTCACAAAAAAATTGGTTTTCAAATTAAGACCATGAAAGGTTGTTGATTTTTTGAGAGCTTTAGAAGGGCAGATGTAGGTTTAGCAGAAAATGGAAATTATTGGAAAGATAGATTTTGTGCTGTGCAAAATAATGAAATTCTAGTTCACACTTAGAAATTAATTGAAAAAGATACTATAAAAGGCTTTGTAGTAGTTACTTTATTACATACTTCAGTGTGATTTGTCTTATTCCCATGAATCTAGATCCAAATAGGCAAGTTTTAATGAAATATCTATTTCAAAAGTATTCCAGAGACATGCCACTTAGTTTTTAAGTGTAGAAAAACCCAAAGGCTGACTTGCTATTTCTTCCTTTAACAAGGCAGGTCTGGTCAATAATGAAAAATTAAACATATATCTCTTATTAGCCATATGTTAGCTTAAATTATTATAGGAACATATTTTTGTCTGACAAAGAAATAACACAACTTTTATTCAGTTGTTTTCCTCAATTAATATTTTTGTAAGTTTAACAAATGTATATGCAGCTTTTTCAAGTATATTCCAAATTACAGATCTAAAAATAAATTTTCATTGAAAAAAATCAAAGACATATTTGCTTTAAAAATAAATGTTGATCAATTAAAAAGTAGTGAAAATCTCTAGGGGAAATTAAATCTAGAATTACTACAGATATGGATAACGAGGTGTAAAATATTTTTGATAAGTTTTCTGAGGCTAACTTTGCAATATCTACTCTTAAAAACTTAAGTCTGTAGTGGCTCCAAGTTAATTAGTTTTAATTTAAATGAATTTTTTTTCACTAAAAAGAAAATAAGAAACTACGGTGTTTGGTGGTATCCTGTTCCCCTGCAAACATGTTATTGATGGCATTTCAATAATAATGCGTAGTAGAATAATGCTTTCAATAATAACTGCTTAGTAGAACTTTTTGTAAAAACCATGGAGCATTCTTACTTCTGTTGAAGCTACACTCCTGTGTCAGAAAGAATATGAAAGGCATGGAAATAGAACAATTAGACCAAGACAATCATGCATGTTAGACCCTTGTTCAAACTCTACACAACTGTGATATCATACTTCTGGCTTTCAGAAACGGCAGTTCCCAGGTTTTTGGAAGTGTCTGAAAGATATACCTCTTTTCAGGGTGTTCTATATGTTTGTTCTGTGGATATGAATCCTGTCAAACCTTCAGGCAATCAACATAAAGAAACAGTCCTGGAAGGAAAAAACCTTGATATTTAAATATGTTGCATATACATATTCTTTTAATGTATATATCTGTACATATTCTATTCTCAGGTAAAACTACACTTTGTCTTTGAGACTAAGTCAAAATCAGTTTCTTTAAATATTTGACTATTGTGAATATTATTCATGATTATTTAAGGATCTTGGCCCTCATTACCATGTCTACATAATACTTATTATTCTCATCTAACACATATTTTTGCCAATATGGAAGGGATTTAGCAGTTTAAAATCTTCCTACACTTGAAAGATGAAGATTTTCCTCATTTGAGAGAGTCCTACTGGTTTTATTTTTAGGAAGTATCAAACCATACCTGAGACCTTATCTGGTTTTATTCATGACTACATCATCTTTTTCTTGGCAATAAAAACATTTATGTTACTATGTCACAAGTTCATAGAATGATAGAATCATCTGGTTGGAAAAGACCTCTGAGATTATCAAGTCCAACCGTACATGTCCCCTTACTCAACCATGTTCATAAGCACCATATCTACCTGCCTTTCAAATACCTCCAGGGATGGCAACTCAACCACCTCCCTGGGCAGCTATTCCAGTGCCTGACCACCCTTTCAGTGAAGAAATTTTTCCTGATGTCTAATCTGAACCTCCCCAGTGCAACTTGTGATAATTTCCTCTCATCCTGTCACCTGTCACTTGCAAGAAGAGACCAGCACTCACCTCGCCACAACCTCCTTTGAGGCAGTTGCAGACAGTGATGAGGTCTCCCCTTAGCCTCCTCTTCTCTAGGCTAAACAACCCCAGTTCCCTCAGCCACTCCTCATAGGACTTGTTCTTCAGCCCCTGGAGAACAATTTTCCCTTTTTTTTTTCCCCTGGTTTTCCGTGGTTTTCCCTTTTTTCCCTCCCCCCTCCTTTACCCCACTCCTTTTCCGCCTTTTTTCCTTCTTTTTCTCCCCCTTTTCTCCTCCTTTTTTTCCCCCTTTTTCCTCCATTTTCCTTTACACTACTATTCATAAATCATGACACTTTGTCAGATTATTAGAAACAAGTCTATTTGAATTGTCTATCTCCCTTGTAATTTCACTTCGCTGATGTATCTAGTTTCCATCTCTTGTGAATTATTACACTGCCAGTATATCTCTCAGACTCATCATAAATCTATAGGAGTGTATGTGTCCTCTTTTTACTCATCATTTTAGGTGTTACTGTGATACAGAAACCATGCTGTTGTGCTTCTTCAGCCACATTCGAAAGCCCTCCTCCTTGCTTCAGAGTTTAATTTCAGGTTGTTATGGGCAGACCAATTAAGCCAACCACGTAAGTCACAGATTGGAAAAAAGAGTCCAGAATTCCAGAATTAGTATCTGGGAACAGATTTTGAGGATATGTCCAGGGACTACGTTGTGCAATTGGCTATCTGCACTGCAGATTTTAACTGTGCCGTTCTTACCACGTATCAAATCTACTTGCTGTTCAACCTTAGGCTAGTTCTTGAAACACTTGGTGAGCTCAGCAGTACCTCTTCCTGGTAGGTCCAACCGTACAGCTCAACATGATTCCCCAGGCAACGTGTAGGCATATTAAGTGTTAGTTACAATGAGATTCAACTGAAATGATTGTACTTTTTATAAATATTAGTCTGAGTAAAAGTCCAAACTTTAATGTATTTCTGATTCTGCTTGAGTTCTGGTTCTAATGCACGTGTTCCACATTCACATCTTGCAGGAATTTCTATTTGAAAACACTGAAATAGATTTCTTCAACTCAAAATTTTCCACTTATTTTCATAATTCCTGTTTCTTCTTATTGTTGATAGATAATTGGTTTCTTAAAAGAGTCTGTTATTAGCAGTATGGAAGAGTGCCCTAAAAATCTTTGGCTTTACTCATAGCTGACCTGTTACTAACCAAGAATTTGTGTTCTCTTCATACTGAAATAATAGCAGAGATAAGTGGTAGCAAATTTAAAGAGTAACAGGTCTGAAGCAAGACACTATTAGCACTGGGATCTGGACTCTCAAAAAGTTTCGATCTGGGTCAAAACAATATGGCGAAAACCCATTTTTAGCACTGATTTATCAACTTTGATCTGTTCTATGTTGATGCTCTACAAACTAGTGTGAAGGAATGGAAAACCATGATCTGTTGTTGAAACTAAATATGATGTACCAGGTTTTATTGTCATCATGATAAAATATAGATTATTTATGTCGAAGAAATATAGAGGTACAGATCTACCTTAAGCATCACGTCCAAAATGGGTGATTCTTAGAAGAATTAATATATTCATTGCTTCTGATAACTTTTCCAACTGCATGTACCAAGAAATCAGTAATAGGCAGTAGGCAGTGATCTGGTCTTTTAACAAATATGCTGATACAACAAAATGTAAACCCCACCAACTTTATTCATAGATATAGTGGAAAGTAACAGGGAATTTATATGAATATTCATATATTGAAGTCAGAAAATGGGCACTTCATTATTCATCACTTTAAAACATGTTTATAGAATACAAATATGTTGGTTCTTTTTTTTTCCTAGTGTTGATGAAAATGAATAGTACTTTGGGACCAAGTCTGCTTATTAAACTGATGTGATACATTACTATGCTTGCACAGAAATGAGCGCAGATGGCGGGTCTATTATTTCTCTAGCAAGAAATTTGTCATTTTTTTTTCTCCAGGATTCAAATCTGAGCAACACTTGCTCAAGTTAGGCTACCTCTGTGGGGATCCTTAAAATGTATTTTCCATTACTTGTACATTAGGAGTAAAAGAAACAGAAAGTGATTAATGCTGTATTAAAACTTTATAATGAATGAAGTCTCTCAAACCAAGAGTGAGATTTTTAGATTTTTTTCCTCTTACTAAAGGGAATCATATTTTGCATGTAAATGCAAGTCTACAGGGATGAAGTTTTGTGTACCATACTCAGATTCCCAGTAGCTCATTTAGCTCTGACAGATCACTTAGTCCACATTAGAATATTTGAAGATGTTAGATTTATAGGCATTTGTTAATTAAACACAATGATATGTGGAAAATAATACAACAACTTACAAGTAAGGTTATGATTTCTGTATACAATAGACATCATCTCAAGCAGCAAGAGTAGATTAAAAAAAATATGTTGACTTCTAAATCTTATTTTTGCGATAAGAATCAGTAAATCATAGAATATTCTGGTTGGAAAAGACCTTTGAGATCATCGAGTCCAACCAAACCCATCTTCTGCTAAACCATGTTCCTCAAAAGCTCATCTACCCATTTTTTAAATACCTCAACCACTTCCCTGGGCAGCTGTGCCAGTGCCTGACCACCCTTTCGGTAAACAAATTCTTCCTAATATCGTCTGAACCTCCCCTGGTGCAACTTATGGCCATTTCCTCTTGTCCTATCACTTGTCACTTGTGAGAAGAGATCAACACTCGCCATGCCACAGCTGCTTTTCAGGCAGCAATAGACAGCGATATGGTCTCCCCTCAGCCTCCTCTTCTCCAAGCTTAAACAACCCCAGTTCCCTGACTCCTGGAGCACCTCCTTCCTCTCCTACTTCACTGACCTTAGAGTCTGCATATTTGATTCTCTCCTATTCTCATCTTCTCTTCTGCAGCTGCAGTTGCATGGGATGTTTTTCCCTCTTCTTAAATATGTTATCACAGAGGTGCTACCACCATCACTCATTGGCTCAGGCTTGACCTGTGAGTGACAGGTCTATGTTGGAGCTGGCTGGCATGGTCCATGTCAGATATGGGGGAATGTGGTTCTTCTTGCAGAAGCCACCCCTATAGCCATTCTGCTATCAAAAGTTTGCCACACAAACCCTATACATTTGAGGAAAAGCATTTTTCCAAATGGGATCATGTTGTTTTTGTTACATCCAAATGAATCTTAATTTTTATCATTTGCCTTTTTATTTCCCATGTGTAATACTTTATAAGACACATTGCTGGGTGAAAATTGGCATACAGAAGCTGGAGAATTAATTTCAAGATGGCATTCTCCATGAATATAAAATTAAAAGCTCTTGAACGAGCAAAAACTTCACAAAGGTTGCAGATTTTTGAAGAGAGAGAGAAGTAGTAACTCCTTTAAAAGTCAAGCTGAGGTTTGCATTAAAACATCTAGTAGAACTGAGGATAAACCAGAAGTCTTTGAAATAACAAGTTATAACTCAAAGCTGGACTGGACTTAAAGCTTTTTCTGTGGGTGTATTGTTGTGTTGTATTTGGGGTCTGCTGGGACTTGTAACAGGCAACAATGTCAGGACGATGGGTTGAAATGTGTCAACTGTTGCTGAACAGCGTTGGAACTCTTTTAGATGCAGTCAGTGCTTTTGTGATGTTTTAGCTGGAGAGGTGCTCTGTTCTGCTTGGTAACGTTGTTGTGTAAGGTAGGGAGGCTTGCAAGCAGTGGGAAATAGGGCGAGTCACAAATTCACTTCCTCTGTCAGCCCTGGAAAGTATCCTGTCAGCTGTAGGTGAAAGAAAGGACAGGAGTGAGAAAGAAGGCAGAAAGAAAGGTGCTAAAAAGCTCTGAGCAAGTCAAGACAAGCAACGTGAAGGTTGTTACTACAAGTACCTAATAAGGTAATAGTTGTTCAATGTTAATAGACTTAAAATTTTAGTGTTATCAAACACTAGTGTGCTGTTTGTCATTACTTCGATGCACGTCACCTCTGCTTCAGCTTCTTACCCTTCCTCACTCTCAACTGGCAAAAGCAAACTCCACTCTGAGCAGTCAGCAAGGGTAAAATTTGGGTAATTAATATTAGTACGTTCTTTGACAGATAAGTGACCGAGGGGAAGGAAAAGTAGACTAGTAGTGACTGTAAAAGAAGGAAGTTCTTACAAAATTTTCAGTTTCTTTACAAAGTTGTGAAGATAGGCAGAAAAACGGGCAGAGATATTTCCAGACTAGACCATGCCCACTTATACTGTACATCTGCTTTCAGCGTAGAGTTTTTCATTCTCACTGAAGGGATGAAAGTTAAGTGAGATTTGCTACAGGTAGTGTTACTGGGTAAGAGTATCTGGACTTTGTATGGGAATTATGTCAATTATGAGAAATGAGAGAATACTTAAATGGATTTTGGACCCCCTTTCTGGATAACTTGAAACTTCCAACCCAAAATGGTAAAGAACTTTTGGACCACACATGGTTGATATCATGAAAAATCTGTACATTAGAAAAAAAAAAAAAGGTATATTTACATATTTACTTGAGAAAGGAGAAGCAATCATTGTGTAGGAAGAAATTTAGATATTAGATTATAGAGCTCCTGTGCCTGAGGAGCTGAAATGTATTTTGTCTTGGAGAAAATATTAAAAGAAAGACTCTAACAGAATGACTTGTATTGGGAGAGAGGGAATCTAATTAATTGCTAACACCTTTTTACTGGTAAGTGTATCTGGTTATTCCTTTTGAATCACAGGATTCTTGAACAGAATTGTGGAGGATGACAGCTCTAAACAGGCTGGGAAACACGAGTGAAACTCCTGTTATAAGGTCCAGCGTTACTTTTCCAGCAACTTTCCTTCATGAGAAAGAAGGGAATTAGTCCTACAGTAAATACCATCTGTACAAGGGTGTGGATTTTGTTGTGGAAACAGCTGAAAATGAAATGATAGCCAACCTTGAGTTAGTGAATGCCAGATCATTCCCAGATGAGCTAAAATAATAGAAGTGTAGCCTACGCAAGTCTCAACTTCTGTGTGGTTTATGTCTTCCAGCATGGAAAATAAATGAGTATTGTCAATTGAATTAAAAAAAAATTAAAAAGATATTTTTCACAGGCAAAAGTATAAAACGTATAAAATGTTGGTTTTGCAGCACTTGAAAAAATGTGTTAATTGAAGAATTCTGAGTGACAGAAAGTGAGAATACAGCTTTTGTATGCTGTAGAACAGGAAAAGGAAGCACTGCATAGAAATGATAGCCATAACTTTTAAGATTCTTTTTACAGTGTTATAATACAAAGAGAAATAGTTGCACTACATTAAGCTAGTCCATTGAGTTTAACCAGTTGTCCAGTCTAGTCCCTTGAGTTAAACCATTTGGTGATTGCAGTATTGTTCAACTGGGAAGTGGAAGAAAGGAAGGAATTCCATATTGAATTATCTATTTTGCTTTTGAAAAATGACTGGATAGTAGGATTTTTGAGGAAAATATTGGAGAAGATTTATAGATTTTTTTTTTCTTTTTTTAATCTATAAATACTACCAGAAGATTTGCTGACCCTGATCAAATTGCTGTATTAAACATTGCCCAAGTCTAGCAGGCAGGCAGCAGGTGTGATATGCATCCACAAGCTGGCAAATTGCCCCGTCACTACAAGACAGCAAGAAAAGCTGTCTGCTATAAACCAAAATACCACTTTGTGAAGAATAAGAGCCATTCATATATTCCATGTATCAACAATGTTATGAAGATTTTTTTAAAACTCATTTCAACCACCATGTTCCAATGAACTACATTAAGTACATTAAACCTTGCCGTCCTGATTGTGCAACATTAACATCCATTCCAAGTAATAGTATGGCTAGTGAATCAGTAAAGGGTTCCATAATGGCTTTTAGAAATGAGCTTATTATTTTTAGTGTTTACCTTTAGCTGATACAGCGTGTTCTGAATATTGGATACAGCAGACTATTTTCTCAAATGAAGAAAGAATAAAGCTGGAATCTTGAACTTGTGGCTAATCCTAGGTGATCATTGTTGCGGTATCTTGATACACAATTGAATTTAAATTTTATATCTGCTTCCAGTGAACTTGGTTTTATGCAGAAGAAATAGAGGGCACACTTGCCTTAAATAACACATGCAGTTTGTATGTAGAAGGTCTTGAATTTTAGTACTTAATGTGTGAAACTGATTGCTTTAAAGGACTTAAATGATGAAAGAGTGGTGGATCTTGATACCTTAAAGACAGGGAAAATCTAGCTAAACCTTAGAATTTGTTCATTTTTCAAACATTTTGCAGAATATGTTTTCCAAAAAGTATCTTGTAATGCCAAAGGAGCTACTAATCTTTGTCATACACATAGAAGGCAAATTATGCTCCCTGGGACCTAAGGAAAACTTAGAATCATTTTGTATGGTAGGGTTAATTTATATCTATAAGCATGGCAAATATCAATTTAGAAATGGTATCTGAGTTCTTGTATGCTTCCTTAGGAATATCCTCAGTCTCACTTAAGGTGATATTTTAGCAAAGATCAAAGACAAGATGTTGTTATGTGGCAACCGTGCTTTAATGAACAGCATCCTTTGTTTAGCATACATGGAAGGTTTCCTACGGAGATAGTAGGATCTGCAATGTTTTTTTGTAAAACAGATTCTCCAAATTTGAATATGCTATGTTTTCTGTGCTCATATGCAGATCTAATAGGCAGGAATTAGGCATTTCTTTACTCCATTCCTGATAAGATTCTTTCTTTTTCTTACAACATAACAGCTGGCAAAATATTTTTCAGACAGAGATATATAGAGCTATCCTATTGTACAGTATGCAGACAAAATCCAACATATGGAATGTATTTGCATAATGTAATGTGCCTGATATGAGAAGGATTATATTCAATTTTTCTTGCATAACTTGAGTATTACATACAACATGGAAAGTTGAATGAAGAATTGCATCTTAATAAGCCTCAGAATTCTGTAGGTTGTTAATTTTAGTCTCCAGATTTTGAGTTTTGATGTACTTGAAACAATGTTCTACTTACTACAGCAGTTCTTTCTGGAATGAGCATATGAGGTTCAACACAAAAGTACTGAGACTAATTTTATTTCTTGGGAGCCGAGAATGGGAGAGAAGAGACAAAGAAATGTTTATAGAACATCTTCTAACCTGTCACAGTGAGACAGGGCTCAGCTTGATTGCTTCACTCAAAATGAGTGGACACGTGTCTAAATAAACTTATGTTCTTACCCTTTTTCGGAAAATGTTGGGGTGCTCCAGCTCACAATGGTTCATCTGTGAAGCAGTTTTTGGCTAATAACCAAAGGAGGTGGCTTTAGCACCCACCCTATTTTCCAGAACTGTCTCCTTGTGATTTCTACCTCTTCCCAAAAATAAAGTTGGTGCTCAAAGGTACCTATTTTTTGCTGGTAGAAGATGTGAAAGCAAAAGTAATGGATATCTTAAACAATCTTTCAGAAAATGGTCTGCAGAATTCCTTTAAATGTTGGCAACATGGTATGCAGCTGTGTGCCAACTCAGAAGGGAACTATTTTGAGGGTGATTGTAGCTGATATTCTTAATTTGTTAAATAAAAAGATTCATAGGCACAGTCCCAGTATTTTTGTGTGTCAGACCTCATATATCTGGTTTCTGTTGCTTCTTTTATTACATATGTATCTATCAAGTAAATTTTGGGCTGCTCTGTACTTAGTTATATAATACTAAATAATTTATGCACAATTTGTCTGCTGTTTTGAAATAAACATTATATCTGCATGTGCATTCGGAAAACACTAGGAAACTTTAAAAACCTGAATTGTCAAGCATTTAGCCAATCACCATGTAGTTTGTATTTAGCAAAACCAAAATCAAGGTCAGTCTTTGCACATACACAAAAACATGCATAGGACTGAATATTGCTTGCTTTAGAATTTAGGTGGCTTTTTTTGCTAAAGTTTGTAGTAAAATTAAAGCTATAATAAATAATACAGCTTTGTGGAATGTACTAATTATATTATGTTGTATTTTTTCTGTGAAAAATATGTGCAAATAACTAAAGCATCTCATTAAAATGGAATGTTGTTGCCATAAGAGTTAATGGAAAGTAGAAAATGACTATGAGTAGCATAACTTACTAAGCCATTTTTGTGTGTGTTTGTGTATTAAAATAGCTATACTCATCGTGTGGTTGGCAGTGGAATCAAAGCTCAGTCTGCAAATCCAGAAGTAAAAGTGAAGGGAACAGATCCTGTAATAAACCAAATTGTTGACAAGCTGAAACATATTATTCAGGTAAGCTGCTTTTATCTATAGATAGAGCATAGTGCTAAAGACCTCTCTAGTAACGCAAGTATCAATTTACTCAATACTAAAGGTTAACTGTTAATTCAAGTTACCTCTCAATGCACATCAACACCAAAACAGTACTCTCTCTCACTTCAATTATTAAAAATAAAAAGTTTGTATAGGATAGATGAGTGTAGGAAGTAAAACTCTGGCAGGTGGTCCATCTGTACCTGTGAGCACTGCAGCTCAACATTTCAGTAAGCATATAGAAGCACAAATAGTGTAGCTTAGGGTTATTAATTGGGTGCATATGTTTAAAAAAACAAAAAAACCCCATAATTTCCCTCTTCTCTCTTTACTAAATATAGGTTCTTAGTTAAATAGTCTTGCTGTGTTGCTGTGAAGTTTTTTGTTTAGATGCCAGAGAGAAAAACTAGGAAATTTGAACAAGAACGACGCGATTGCTAAAGATGTTAGTGTTTATTACCTGATGTGCTTACCTATGAGTTGCTAATTTTAAGGCTTACAAGGCAATCAGTTCCAATATGGTTTTGCACAATCATGGCTTGTAATATGTTTAAAGAATAAAAGGTATCTTTTTAGATACTGTACGCATAGATAGCCAGAACCACAGGACAAATAACTAATTCTATTGAAACTAACAGTTATTTTGTTGACAACCCTGTATTTCAGTTTAATAATATAAGTTTCTACTCTGTTTTGAAGGCTCAGTGATAAGAAATGTCCTGCTGGCATTTCTTGTCAGTGCCCCTTCTAACTCAGTATCCTCTGATCTGCACTAGTAAAAGGAGAGGCTATTTAGGGAGGACATATAACCTCGACACCTTTACGGTCTCCACTCCCCTTCTCTACCTCATTCCCCAAACATGAGAACTAAGAGATATTAGACTGCTCTTCCTTGCCTGTGGCATTTAGCTCCATCTAAGGACTAGCTTTAATTTTGTTTTTCCATCTTCTCGGCAGCTTTTAAATAAAGTTTCCCAAATGGTTTCTGCAGTTGAAATAAGCAAGCCATTCTAACGTTACTGATAGCTTCATGATAAACTCTCTTGGTTCTTATTTGTCCATTTGTGAAAAATAACTCTTCTCTAACAACAAAGGAAAGACTGGTGAAATAAGAAAAGAAAAAAAACAGAAAAATATTTTTTCCATCAGTAGGGTTGCTTTCTGGGAGAAGTAGCATTCAGATTGAAGCTCAAAGACAATCATTATTCTTTCCTCCTTAAAAGGAATCTCTTTTGTAGCCTTCTAGCTTCAGTATGCTTTTGTCTCTCTTTATTTGTTAAAATGGTGACTACAATAATGAGAAAATTAACACAATTTTCTCTCCAAAGAGATGCTATGACTTAATTAAGAATTACAAATTACTGTGCAAGAAAAATATTGCAAATCTTAGTAAGTCTCATGGTCTTTCATCTATCAGGAATGCCTTTTTTCTTTGATATTACATCTGCACTGTTTAGTTTACTGTGTTGTTTTTCCTCCATAGCCCAGGAGTTGTGTTGTTTCCTCCTTGAGTGAGGATCTAAAAGAGTACAATAAAACAATTCCATTATAAAGTATTTCATTTTGAGAACATTTTGCCCTTGTCTTAAAAGCCTAGAGGGGGTCTTGGGGAGAGTGCATATAATTTACATACCACAAGCCTGACTAACCTCCAAATCTGCTATCTTTCTGTGAGATAGTTGCTTTTCTTGCAGCTCGGAGTATGGAAATAGTGTCAGGGTATAAAGAGAGCATCAAATTCCTTAGAGACCTGACATAGAACTGCTTTTCCTCAGATAAAAGGACTGAAGAAATTGCAGAAAAACTTTCTTCTCTACCATTTACTAGTTGGGAAAGGAGGGTGGGAGTGTAAATTAGAGATTCATATACAAAAAATAACCTTTTTGTCCTTCGTGATATCTAAAGTATGAATCACATATTAAGCTTGTGATGGACAGATTAAATAAGGGGAACTTAATTGTGGTGTTGCCTCGGAGATAGATGGAGTCATAGTTAAGTCCAGCACTCTATCCAAGCAGAATTACTGTACTACAGAAGTTTAAATAATAATAATTTTTTTTGAGGACTAATCATTCCTGAAATCTGTGAATTTTTATATACTTTGTTTTATTTTTAAGGTGACACAGATTGGCAGGGTAATATAAAGCTTGCTATTTGTATAAGCAACTGAATGTATTTTTATATAAATTCCATGTTTCTATAACCTTGCTTGCTAAACAAGTATATTTTTTTATTTAGTTGTGTGTTGTATGTAGCCATTTACTCTCTGCACTAGGAGAAAGAAAATGAGTGTTAATTCAGGTTTATATGACTTCAAATCAGCTTTTGACCATTTCGAGATGCAGGATATTGAAGTATTATTTCTCTCTCTCTGATGATGTGATGGTAGGATATGGTCCTTCTTCTCAACAACAATCAGAGCTCTGTGTATCACCGGTAAGTATAGGCTGATTTTCTTTTGGTGTACAGCTTGTCATGGTACCAAGGCCTTCAGGACTGAATAGTCTAACACTTTGTAAATACCAGGATGCTCCAAAGAATCAGAACTTTGCTTCTGGTACTTCTCACAGTGAAAATGGTGAAATGCATTGCAATGAAATCTAATCAGTGATAAGCTGTGGCATTTTTTTTGCAGCAGGGTTGGAATTCAGTTCTTTAATCAGGCACCTGTATGTAGATGTTTTATCTTCCCTTATGTGTATATCTAGTCGTGGACCTTAGAGAGCTGTTCATTTGGACTAATGTAAATGCATGCTTCAGGACAGGAATAATAACTCTTCAGTCTTGCACAATATAAAAGGAGTTTGGGTAGATTACCCAGATGTTGGCTTCTACATTGTAGATATCTGCAGTCATGTGTCTGGTCTGAAGGATTTCACTCGTGTTACATTTCTGAACCCTTTCCAAGAGGTTGTCAGTTTGACCACACAGACTAGAAAGATATAATTTTCTAAGGAAAAATATTTAGCATAGTCACTGAATCTTCTTATAATGACACCTGATTTTGCAAAAGCTTTGTTGGACCACATGATCATTAAACCACAGAAAAGCTTAATGTCTACGTGAAAATGACTGGCTGGGCTGAAGTACTTAGGGCAATGATTTTGTTTGGTTGATTTTAATTTCTCTGAAACGACTTCTTTTATTTCCAAGACACTAGGCACAGTTTAGACAGCTAGGAACTTGTGAGGATCCATATGAATATTTGGGTAGCTCTTAAAAAAAACCAACTCATTTAATGATTATGTATTCTCTTCTAAAGGTTGAAAAAAGAAAAGGTTATTCAACTACAGAAGGACTAACTTGCAGAGAATGACTAGTTTTGCATTTAGAATACGCAATTTAAGGCAGATAGAGAAGTATATCCTGATTACAATTTGTCCTGCCAGACAGAAAAAGTAATTCTCTCTAGTAAAACCAGGGTAGAAGAAGAAAGCTGCATTTTTTGCCGAAACCTTCTCTCTTCTTTGTCATCAAAGCAGATGAATCCTTTTCTCACCAATTACACTAAATTTCCGTTCTTACTTTCAAGAATCACAGAATAAGGGCAAGAAGGCAGTGAATATCCTGTGATATAAAGAGAAGGCCCAGTGAGTTCTCAGAAAATCAGACTATACATATTTGTTATACAAATGACCAAATGTTATCAAGTAGCAAAAGAACTCATCTTTAACGCACACGTAAGAAAACAGATTAAAGACCATTCAGACCGGCATGAAAAGAACAGATGTCTCCTAGCATCTCCTCTTTTCTTGCAAGGTAGATATGCAGAAAAATCCAAAGCAGAGAATTGGCTTTAAAAATATATGAAGATACAACACTTCAACATACTCTTTTTTAGGTCCTAGTCTATTAAAGTTCAAACTATTGAAACCAAACTTGTAGCATCTGGGACGGTATCTCTTCCCAGCAGGCTATGGTCTCTGGGCTCTTTCTTTGTGAGAGACTCACAGTAATCCTCCTTTTTTTTTCTTTGTAAATAGTGGATTTACCAAAAATCAATAGAAATTTTTGATTCCATTGGACCCTGACAGCTATAATCTGTGCTCTAGACTCCCCAGGTTCATATTCACAGCAACCAAGTGGAATTAGAGGAACTAACAGGAACTCTGCTGAACCTGTCAGCCTGAAAATGACTTGACAAAGTCACCTTCTTTTGTAAAAAATCCTTACTTATACAGAGTAGTGTTTTGGAGAGCTTTAAATGATGGGATCTTCTTCCTTCATTTATCTTCACGGTAGGCAAATAATGGTTTCAGTGCGTAGTCTCTTACGTACTGCAATCTGCAAGTATCACTCTAATAGGCAATCATGATAAGCGAAGTCAGTTGCATATGGCAACGATAATAATGGTAATTATTTTTCTTTCTTCTGCTATAATTTAAAAACATGATTCATTTGTCTTTCCTGCAAGTGCAGACACTGAGGTTATGAAGTAAGTGTGACGTTTTGGTGCTGTGATTACAGGCAATTGAATCTTGGCCATCTCAACATATTTCTTCTTTCAGACGACAATCTCAAAAAGATAATCCTTTTGAAAGTAACAATTATTCAGAGATCATATTTACACCTGAAATACTTTCTAATATTAGGAAATCCTGTCATAGTAGAAGATGTCACCGTGTCTGCCTGTTTAAATTAAGCAGATGAAATCTCCAGAGGCACCTGTCACTCTTGAATATACTGCAAATTTAAATGCTTCTATTAGGATAAATGATTTCCTATTTCTAGATGCAGAAAAAGATGAGCCTGAAACTATAGCTTCTTATACTGCTATACCTATACCACTGGACTGCTAGCTGATACACATGGAATATTTACTTTCTCCACAAAGGGCTGAAAACTGTCACTAATGGAAGTGACGCCCACATCCTTTAAGTGAAAGAGGCCACTACTTCATAAGACATTAAATATAGGTGCCAATCTAATTTTTCCTTTATTACTGATTATTATTATGATTATTATGGATTGGTAAGCAATGTGTTTCACTGCATTATCATTTACCCATTTTCTTAGCTCAAAAAGTTACAAAAATAGTGAGGTGATATTTTGTTTTGACAGTGACTTGTGACACTAACAACTAAACTTTCTAGCTGTGTTTTTTTAAAGCTCTTATCAATGTACCACAGCACAGCCAAAATAATACATGTTTTTGTTTGAGCTGTTCAAGTATATATTGGAAATGGTGATGTAATACATTACCTGAGTCCTCATCTGCACATTCAAATATATGCATTTGAACATCATTCATATGCAAGATGTGGCACTTTCAGCTGTGCTTCTCTTTGATCACTGATATCAAATTTGTGCCTTCTTCAGTGTTACGATAATCATCTAAAAGTTAAAATCTCTCTGCCTCTTAGAATACTTCGAACTGCTGTACAAATATAACGAATTATACATCCTGATTACTCTGATGATAACTGAAATGAAATTCTTTCTCATGGAATGAGTGAATTCACAAGAGTGCAGCATTTAAGAGTCTCAGATACTCAGGGTCTTGGTGTGACACACTCTACAGTAACATGTTTTTGGAGATTCTCTTTCAAAATATTGTTTTTTCTTTTCCGTTCTGAAATGTGTTTTGTTGATATATTTTATCTTTGCACCATTCAATAACAGGTACCCCACAGAGGTAATTGGGAAGTAAAATTTCGGTGCATTTTTTGTAACAGCCATTCAGCATTCATTGGTGTTAGAATTGTTTTCAGCTGTGTTTGCTCTAAACTGCCTATATATTATTTTTGTTGCAATAGGAAAGACTGCCTCAAAAGTTTTGGTTTTGTTTGTTTTTTGTATTAAAAATGCATATTTAAATTTTAACTTTGCTTTAGATTTTATTTTACTGCCTTTTTAACTTTATTTAATTCCTTAAAAAGTTAGAACAATCCTGCAGATGCAGAATAGCTCAGTATTTTGATTATGTTATGTTCTTCCCCAGTGATTTGTTTACTCTCCCTTTCATATTCGATGTGTTGGCTACTTCTTTTGTTTTATTTGATTCATAGGCAAAAGGAAAAAGTGATTAGGAGGGAATGAAGTCGAGCCCATGTGTCTCCCAGTGCTGGTATACTGAGGCAGTAAACTTAAAAGAATAGGTCACCAGTCACATAGTCATTTTTGTCAGTAATTTAAATAAAAACCAATAATCTATTTTCTGTTTGTTCTGTTTTTCACTAACTTGCTTACCAAAATTATTAAACATTAGTCAGAGTTGCATTCATTTAACACATTTAGCACACTACATTTTTGTGTAGTGTCTTTTTAAATAGGATTTGTGCTTAAATGAAAACCTTCTTATTCCTTTTCATGTGAAAATGGAAGGAAAACACTGTACATTTGAGGTTCAAATTTATGCAAAACTCAATTATGAGAATTAAAAAAATTAAGATGCCTAACATTTGTATTTTTGCTAGATTTTCTTCTTCAGTTGCTTATGAAGCACTGCACAGTACACACTGAGAAAGCATATACATTGATGCAACAGAGATACTGTCAAGTCTTTTGGAAAACAAGACAATGTTTTCTAGCTCCTTAGGTGGATAGTGACACTAACCACAGTATTCATTGTGGTGCATATGTTCTCTACAAAAGCCTATTTTGCACCTAAATTGCTTGCTGCTATAGCTTGTAAAAAATGCTTGTGTTAGGGTTTCTTAGCAAAATAGGAACATTGTTCCCTCTACTCATTTTTAAGTACAATATTAAGTGAAAGACAGTTTTGAGATTTTGGAAGAGTTATATCTGTGACAAACAGTATGATCTGGGGCACAGATTTTGTGATGCTTACTTTAGAAAATCTGACCTACTTCACTAGTGGCAAAACTATGAGAAGCCAGTTAATTTTTCCTATTTATCATTTATCGTTTATGCCTCTTATCTCTCTTAAGAATGGATTTTTATTTTATTCTTTAGTATATTTTTTTCAGTCTTCTCATAACTTTAGCTGGAGTTCTCAAAGAAAGCGGGCATTTTTGTCGCCCTAGCTCATGCAAGCAGTAGCAATTCTGCAAATGAAAACAAGCTTCTGGTGCCCTTGATTCCCCAGTCCCAATTTAGAAAAGAAAGGGAATATATATAGTGATAAACAAAAGAGACAGGCTAGAGAGTAAAGAGGGCTTCAGGGTCCAGGTGCAGTAGTCACAATGGTATTCACACAACTTCTCATTAACTGTGGTGGTCTCCACAGAAGTGTAGGGGTCAATCTCTGTGGGCTGGACATTTTTGCTTTCTTCTATCATTTAATCAGAGAAAAGGAAATCCTTCTTTTGCAGTGATGTAGTAACTCATTGGTTGTATATATGGATGTGACATACTGCGTAACATATGGCAGTAGATACATTGCCAGATTTTTAGCTAGCTGTCTGGTTTGGCAGAATCTTTCATACAAAATAGTTTGAGAATTTCAGAGGACATGTGCTTTTTCATTATTATAATAAAAGACAAAAACCTTTGTAAATTTATTGCCCATTTCAATTGTACAAAAGGGAGAGGAAGCTGTCAACGCCTAATTTCATGTTTTATTTGGATCACTTTTAACTTCTGATGTCTTGAGAGGAGGGAGAAGAAAACTAGTATAGGAAATGCACTTAATTTTGAGTCAAGAGTGGTTTAACAATTGGCTTGTCTCTGAATGCTTTCAAATAGAAAATTGTTTTATGGAGCTGTATTGTGGATTACTTTTGCTGTTTGCATTCGCATTTAGAGAATCAGTTCTTGAGCAATGGCAACCACACCACTTAGCATATAATCAACTAGAAATTAGTCTAGGAATTCAGCTTCCAAGGGTCCTGCCTAATGGGATCAAGATTTGTACAAACAGGCTTTCTTTGCATGATTGAAAAACCACATCCTTTTTTTTTCTCTTGTGGAACAATGATTGGGCTTTGTAGAGATGCGTACAAGCTTCAGTTACTTGTACTTGAGGTACAAACAACATATTCAGTCTTTTACATTCACAGGTCAGGTTGACAATGAACCAAAATGGATTTGATACGTCTATGATAGACAATAATACAGGACGGACATATCCTCTTAGCAGATTTTTTAAAAATTGTATTAGTATTCACTGCTATTTATCATATTAGAAATTATAGGAATAACACTATTCTGACTAGGCTTTAATATAGTACAGTAAATCTTCTTAAACTAATAAGTTTCTGGAATATCCCAGCTCATTTAGCTACAGTCTGCTAAGTACACTGGAATACATACGTGTCTAGTATTATGAAAGATGAATAACTCTCTGAGTATCAATTTGTAGTCATACCAGCTTATGCTGTTCTTGTACAGCTGTAGAAATACTGTTTAGTTAGTTTCTTTACAAAATGCATTTTGCAGGGGGTTGCTGTTTGTTACAAAATATTTTTATCATAAACGTTTTCTGAAATATTAAGCTAGTTTGTTTTGCAAATATTTTATATGCAACTTTGAATACGCTTGATTGCTAATAAAAAGGTTGGCTTAATCATATGAAGAGAGTGTAAGTATAAGAATTCAGTCAGTCTTTATATTTGAACTCTTTTCCTAGATTTAAGCTGTAAATTGTTTTAATAGAAGCGATTTTGGAGGAAGCTACATTAATTGAAGCTACATTAATTAAAGCTGTTGTTTGCATCCAAGCAAATTCCATTTGTGGTGGGTTGACCTTGGCTGGCTGCCAGATGCCTATCAAGCTACTCTCTCACCTTACTTCCTCAGCAGGACAGGAGGAGAAAATAGGATGAAAAGGCTCATTGGTTGAGATACAGACAGGGAGATCACTCACCAATTACTGTCACAGGCAAAGTAAACTCAAATTGGAGAAAATATTAGTTTAGCTTCTTTCCAATTAAAATTAGACTAAGATGGTGAGAAACAAAAAATTAGAAACACCATTGCCTCAGATCCCTCCCCTCCTTTTTTGTTCCCCAGATTCAACTTCACTCTGTTGTTCCTGACTCATCTACATCCTCACCCTGAGTGGTGCAGGGGGATGGGGAATGGAGGTTGCGGTCATTGTGGTCAGTTTGTAACACTTCATCTCTGTTGCTCATTCGTCCTGACACTTTTCCCCTGCTCTAGCATGGTTCCTTCTCATGGGCTGAAGTCTTTCATAAACAGATTTCTTCTGTGTGGACTCTTCTCCACTGGCCTCAGTCCCTGCCAGGAGCCTGCTCTCGTGTGGGCATTTCATGTACTGCAGCTTCTTTCAGGGCACACCCACTGCTACAATATGGGGTCCTTCATGGACTGCAGGGTGCGTATCTGCTCTACCATGGTCTTCCATGGGCTGCTGGAGGACAATCTGGGTCACCATTGTCTTCACTACGGGCTGCAGGTTAATCTCTCTTCCAATGCCTGGAGCACCTGCTCCTCCCTCTTCTCCAGCCCTTGTGTCTGTGCAGTTGTTTCTCTCACATTTTTCTCCTGCCTTCTCTCACAGCTGCTGCCCAGTATTTTCTACCCTTTCTTAAATATGTTTTCGCCGAGGTGCCACCACTTTTGACTGCTTGTTTAGCTGTGCCCTGCAGTAGACAGGTTGGAACAGGCTGTGTGGCATACTCCCTGCCTTTCCTCCCAGAGGCCACCCTGCATCCCCCACTGACAACACCTGGGCACCTGCACCCAGTACACCATTATAATACCTACTTCTGAGATCTATATGCTTATTAGGAAAAGAGTCTTCACTGAGAGAGTGGTCAGTCACTAGAACAGGCTCCCCAGGGAAGCGGTCATGGCATCAAGCCTGTCAGAGTTCAAGTTGCATCTGGATGACGCCATGGTGTCATGTAAGACTTTAAAATATTTAAGTAAAACAGGAAATCAACTCTCTAGGCAGAAGTAAAAATCAAATCAGTGGTTCTAACTTATGAAATCTGATACATATCTCAAAGCAACCCCATATTTAGCTTTATTGACAACCTATTCTGAGTAGAGGCTCAGCAATTACAAATCACATCAGGATGGAGACTATCAAGAAAAATTTGAGACAGTTTACTGTTCCTGTTGGTACTAATTAATGACAGATCTAGTCTGTCAATATAATAAAAACATAAACAGAATAGTTTGTATGCAAGCAAATATACTAAAAAGGGGAAAAAATGGAGTGGGGCAGTAACTGGAAGGACAGTAGGAACCACTGAGACCTATGTAGCATTAGATGGTCTTATAGTATTGGTCTCATCAGTACTGTGGAAATCACTGAGTGAGCAGTCCACTAAGCTGATATATTAAGGGAATAAGCAAGATGAGTGTACTGTGCCTGCATTTGTATGTTAGAGCTGGCTGATATGTGCATTCCCCATGTTAATGTACTGGGTGTAGATTCTGTGCAGCAGCAGAGATCACTTCAAAGATAATGACGTTTGTGTAAGAGTTGATAAAATGGAAATGCATTGACTCTTGTCAGTCCAAGTGTCACAGCTGAGGAAAACACTACTGTGCAAACTCACACTTTATTAACACCAGGCAATACACATGGGAACAGTCACCACTGATGCTATGGCCATGAAAACAAGTTGTCATCAACTACAAAACAAAAAGCATTAGGAAACAGGCTTTATCATCAGAGATCATAAGACCATTTCTTAGAGCATGTACAACACTGGATAAAACTGTGAAGTTTAAAACAAAATAAATACCACAGTAGCACTAGACACTGCAGAAAGGAAATGCAGCAGTATTCCAGTGGTGTGCAGTTAACTACTGAGAGGAAAAAAAGTTTACGTCCACAGAGTTTCTGGCCTGAAAAGTGATAGATCCTTTTTGAACATACTGAATGTTTCCTATTTGAGATAGGCTGTTTCCTTTAATTCTCAGTTCTGGGAAATCCTCTGAGTCAGTGTCCTGTGGGTAGCAATACAAAGCAAGTCATTTGTTGCAGGTATCATCATAGTTTGTTCTCCTTGTAAGTCTGTGCGATAAGCAACACATTCTGGAGGTGCAAGAGCTATCAGTCTGGAAAACAATCTGTTGCTCCAGAATCTTATAAATACTAATCCCATGTTATCTGTGAGGCCACTTTCTTACCTATGGACCTCATCTGCCTAGTCTTTTGCTCTCTATGAGTTTAGAAAATTGGAGAAAACAGCATAGTATGGCACATTAAGCTGCTATTTACTCCTGTAGCATGCATGTGAAATCTATGTGAATAACACAACTCATATTTGAAACTAAATCATATTCTAAGGGCACAAACTTGACTCAGCAAAAGCCTGATGTTATCTTAAGAAAGTCAGCCAGCAAGTGGCAGAAGAATCAGAACCAAATTTGTATGAAATCTCAGCAAAACTATTCAGCGCTATAGATTAAAGAGAAGTGTCAGAAACAAGCTGTGCTATGTCATTATTAATTTAGGTTTTGTTTCTAGAGATAATACAAGCAAATACACGTATTCTGACAGGGTATGATTATTTGTTAGGTTTGTGGTTAAATGTCTGACTGACTGATACATTAAAAGCAAACAAAAAAACAAAAAACAACAACAAAAAGCCTGATAAATATCCTTATTCTAAATACTTTCTAAAATTAGCAAATAATAAAAAAAGGCAATTATAGAAGAAAACTTGTCTGGATTCATTACATATATAACAAATCATAATTTTGATAGTAATGTGAATGAATAGACATTTATATGTCTCTTTACAACACAGATTAGTTACTACTTTTGAAAAATCTTTTTCAAATTTTGTCTTTAAAATATATAACCAGAACCAATCTTGATATACTTCATTAAACAGATGGTGCAGTCTCATTTAAATTTACTTTAATGGAGTCATTTCTTTAAATGACTTTCCAAGACTAGCTTAAAACCAGCATACTTGCCAGTTCCTTAATGCTCATAAATTTTCCTGTCTTTTGCTCTTCAAAATCCTTGTCTGTTTCTGATGGGCCTTACCTGTAGAAGCAGACAGATGAAAGTTTGGGGAACATCTAGACATTCTGCATTCAAGGACCCAATCTAGGTTATTTGCAAACTTCATTATCTCCATCCCTGTAGGTCATACTTTGTAGATAAAATGGAGATCCCTCTTTCTCTGTCCTACCCTGGATCTGGTGATAATTGAAGGAAGTGCTGTACTGATAGTGCAGCATTTATGAGGCATCTCTGCTTCCACTTCTCTGGCCTTTTTTTTTTGTCTCAGGGGCTAGTTCAGCTTGATCTACAGAGTGCTTCACTGTACTGACTTAAACAGCTGCAGGAGAAAAACAAACAAACAACAAACAATGAACTGGATCTGTAAAAAGAAACCTAAGGCAATCCTTTTATATGTCTTATACGTAGATGCCAGTTTTTCATGTGTGATAACGTTTTGATTAGAAGTTTCTCCTCTTGTAACTTGCTGGTCACTTCAGTTGAGCAAAATCATTAAAAGTAATCACTACCCATATCTAGTGTTGCCTGAAAAGTGATTACTGTATGAATCTGCACCTGGGTAAAATGGCCCATAATCCAGGCTGTGTAAATAACAGAAGCAGTTTTGTGGGTCTTAAATCTTTTACTGATAGAAATGTTGTAAGTTAATTTGAGATAAAAATATTTCTATCCGTTCTTTTCTGCCTGTTGCTGGGATGTATTATTTGCAGTGAAGAGAGCAATGTCCTACCCTTCTTCCATATTCCATAAAATTAATATTTCCCCAGGTCTAGTCAACCATTTTCAGCTTCTTGTTTTTATTTCCTAACCCTCCCTTGTTCCTTTCCCAGTCCCCTTAGAGAATTTCATGATTTTCACCTAATTCCATAAAATATTTCACTGTCATGCTCAGCATTTTTTTAATGGGTTTCTGCTCTTCTGTGTTTCTCATTGGATTGCACATCTGGAACAGCGACAGCCCAGCATGAATACAGATAAGTTCCTCCTTAGTCATGATTATAACAGGAAGAACTAGTTCTAAATATCTGACATAAGGTCTTAGTTTTAGCTAGTAACAATCCATATAGGGAAGTAGGAGAGAAAGTGTATTATAGCCTCTGTGAAAAGTTTTGCCTTGTTTGTGGTGAGAGACATTTTAAAGTGCAAATAATGAATTACTGTAATAAAACCACAGTGATAAGGTTAAAAGAGGTTTCAAAGTTCAAATTCTGTTACTTTAAACTGTAATTTTCTTCTCTGACTGCCTTGCAACAGAACTATTTATTCAAGTCTGTGCTAAATTTGTTCCGTTTGAGCTTTAATGTCAAAGCACACTGATCTGTGCAAACACGAAATTGCAGTACAATATATCAATAAACGTAACATTCTTTCTCAGAATATGCAAAATTCTATATATTACTTGTGTTCTATATCAGCCCAGTAAGGCTACTGTTCATAACACTAACCATCATTACTTTTCTTACTTCTACATCCCCTGATTTAACATGCTTGTAACATGCAGAGATGCAACAATCTGCTTTCCAAGTCTCACTGAGTTTGAACAGTTAGACATCATCATAACCGAGGAGCATAAAATTCAATAGTGTCGTGAAAGCAGGTCAGGAAGTGCTTTATTTATTTTAATAATTTAATCCATTCTGTTAGTTCTTCACTTTCCATTTGACCATTGCTATGCTCTGACTTATTCTTCAGTAGAGGTCCTTCTCTGAACATCTGCGCCTCTGTGCCGCAGTTTAACACTTTGTATGTAGTACATGCTTTGTCATAGCTGTCTGCTTTTCCCCATTCTTCTGTTTAAGAATTCCTTTATAACCTTTGTGAAGACTTGTTTGAAGTGCCAGCCATCTGGTTCCTTTACAGTTCAGCTGCAGTTAGTTCCTCCTGTAACAGCTCTCTTGATTTCTGAAGTGTCTCCTGTTCTTGATTAATCTGAATGTTCCTGGCTTGAACTCTTTCTTAAATCGTAGATTAAAGCTTTACCTCCGTACTTTTACTTTAGCCCATATGTGTGATACTGAAAGTATGTCAGTGGGCTTGGTCTTCAGTTTTCTTCCTAACACCTTAAATGTTATCACCAGAGCCTTTTTTGTTTGTTTGTTTTAAAATCTACATGTGTCATTAATGCTCATTCCTCTCCAGCAATTTTTAGGTATCTTACTAGGCAACTCAGAGGGTTTACCACAGCCAGCTGATTTAATGTGATTTTTTTTCTCTGGCATCACACACTGAACTACTTGCCCATTTCAGCTCACCTCTAGTCTCTGTAGGGATCTCTCCTTCCTGGGAGAGGATGACTGCAAGAAGATGAAGAGAATCTATCATTGGGATTAATTTTCCCCTCAACAGCTCAGTGCTGTTCTGATTGCCTTCTGGTGTTGCTACCTTGGAGATGAGATTACTGTATCCAGGTGTTTGCTATGGGCTTCTTATGTGAACGTGTTCCTCAGCAACATTGGAACTGAATATTCAAAGAGTACTCTCTGTCTCCCTGAAATTCTTCAGTTCAACAACTTGATCTCAAGAGTCAAGACTTTGCCTCTTATGGGCTGCTTATGCACTGCATGCACATCTAGTGTCTGCCTCAAACAGGTAATCGCATAGATGTATGATGGATACTAAATGTGGTTCGTTGGGAACTCTATCTTACTGGTGGTTTGCCTGAGGGTGTGAATGGCTTAATATATTTGTGTCTGATTCATTTGACATCTCCTTATATGACTAGAAATAAAAATTGATTTCCAAGGATCAGTTATTACCTATAATATTAAGATTGTATTTTTTTATTACTGATTTGCTCATACTGGTATTCTGGGTAGGTCTTTCAATAAAATACTCATTAGGTTTGTTTGATTTCCTTTCATCAGTTTCAAGAAAGTCTTGCTTGAGGAAGTTACTTAGATCAGAGTGTGAAGTTATGATTTAGTTGGTGAAGTGCAGTCATGTCCATTTAGAGAGTTTCCAGAGCATATTATAATAATCAAGGAATAGGCTTGCCTCCTTTGGCAGCTCCAGGGCCCTGGGTTGTCAGATTGAAGTTTGTTTTTTTTTTTTCTTGGATGGCTGTAGTTAAACTCTGCAGATGTTACAAACAGGCAGTATTTTTGATGTTGGGAATTAAATAAAATTAAACCTAATGCAATAGTCAGTTTCATATGTGTTCAGGGTGTATACGTGAAAAGGTCATCTCCAAAACTTCCGGTACAGCAAAATTGGTTTTATCTACATCAGAAAAAAAAATGTATATTCTTATGTAGGAGTACATCTCTTCATTTACAAGCATTTGGGGGACAGAAGATTTATCAAGAAATGATGGTGCATGAAAACCTAGAAATAATAAAAATGATAGGTTTGAGGAATTTTGAAGAAACTTTATTTGAAAGTTTTAAAAAGAGAAACAATATGGCTTTTAAATGACATTTTTAATTGCAAAGATTAATTCAACTTCATCTACTTTTCACTGCCTTATTTAGTTTCCTATTTAACTCAACTTGTGTTTTTCCTGTACTTTTTTCAACATGAGGAAAAGAAACCCCACTAGAAATAAATGATTGAACATAAACAAAAATGTATTATTTTAAAAAAAAAATGTATGTTTAAATGATAATAAGTGAAAAATATGAACAAATAAGAGGAATATTTAAACACTGTTTTGTCTTGTATTTGATGTTTGTATAATAGTTTATCCTAAAAAACTTTTTCCCTCAGTCCTTCTTTTGATTTTTGATTCTGTATTTAGTTTTAAAATGACATAATTTAAGATTTTATTTTTACAAATTTGTGTACCATAGCCCATCTTATAATGAATTACATGCCAGTATAGTTCCCTTTTTCCCCTGTGTTTTCGTTATAGTTTTCAAAGTAGCAGTAGCTTGCATTCCACCGTTTTCAATTGAAAGCCATGTGGAAAAAAAAAAGCTTTCTGTGGCTTTTATAGGCAAGATTTCAAATAGCTGTGTTCTTATTATTTTTATTATATTTTTTTTTTTATCTATATTCACAAGAAATGTATTTTGCTTCCCATTGGGATACTTTATTTCATGCTGAGACTTCACTAATGTTGTGTATGAAATTCACAGCATGTGCTGTCAGGATATCCTACTGTGCTTTTGAAATTCTGATTTCTAATTTTCTGTCATGTGCTGTGAATTATTAATCTTTTAGTTTGTTCATGCCTTAATGCTCTGTCCTATATGTTCTGCCAATTTGTCTGTCTACTTAATTCATATTAAAATTTTTCTGAACTGCCCAGACTGCATGTCCAACTCTTAACCATACTGTCTAGGTCCTTATGCCCCAGGTACAAAATTTTCCACCTTAAACTTTACCTTAGTATAATGTGAGAACTGATAGCGTTGCTCCCAGTGGTACTTCTTCATTGTCTCCTGGAAATGCCATTCCAGAATAATCCCCCATTCCCTGCAATCCAGGCACCACCAGGTTCTCATCTTCAGTAAACCTCATTACTCTTCATTCTTCCCCACGACAAATAGGCTCTTGTTGGAAAAGCATCATCAGTGGGATGAAATGCAATTTTCCCCATGGCACTAGTGGGCAGATGCTACAGAGCACTCTGCTGGCTCAGATAACTTTGAAAATGTGGGCAGTAGAGAAGTAAGGAGAAATAATTGCTTTTAAAGGTCTGTCAAATAATTAAATTTTAAAAAGTGGAGCAAATAGGATATATTTTTTTTAATCATTTTCTGAGAAAATGGAAGAGACCTGTCTTGGGAGAAGAATTAAAGAAACTGCATATATTTTGTATGTTTTGATTGTAGTAGAGAAATTCAGAGGATATGTCTTGTAATAATATAAAAAATGCTTTAGAATTTTTTCCTCATCTAAAAAAGTTGAGTCTGTTTGCAGGGACCAGCATCACAAATTACAGGAAATAATTTTCATTACTGTATTTTATTTCTAGGTTTTATAAATAAAACCTCATTTGATTACTCTGAATTCTGTCATCCACTTTGACGTTATAGATGAACATGGAATGTCATCTGTAGACCCTGAGATTGTGTTCTTTACCTCTGTACTTCTATATGATACAGGAACAGGTGGCTCAGGTGAAAGGCTTAATTTTGTAAAATTCTTTTTAATGATGTTCAACTTTTTCCTCTTTTCCTTTTCCTCTCCCTCTCTCCTTTTTGCCAATGCATTTAAAATAATAATGGGCTTCAAGCACTTACAATAGTTATTTTTGAGTCTTACCTTTATTGTTTTCTAACTTGTATGACAGTTCTATTATTCAGGGCGTGAAATATGCAAGTTCCTTCAAGATAGGAAAATAATACATTGATATTGTGTGTATTTCTAAAAGAAATAAAATGACATTAATACCCTTCAGTGCTTTGATAGTGAAAGCAGAGTTGTAGCCTGTGCTCAAATGATCTTTGAGTCATTTAAACGGATTGCTGAGGCTTTCCCTGTAACAAAGGGAAAGAAGAACCTCTAGAGGCAATTCAGACTTGAGATGGTCTGAATTATGCTCTAGAACACGTCATTTTTCTATTTTGGCATCCTAGAATGACCACAGTCCAAACTGAGATATCATTTTTAGGTATATTTGGAGAAAAACAGAGAATTTCATTCATTGTGGACTGTTTGCATATGTTAATGTAGACAAGGAGCTGTCTCTAGAGCAGGTTGACCACTTACTTTGCAGCACCACAAAAATCCTGTAGGTTCTTAAAACCTATTAGCAGGTCTCCAGGAAGGTAGATTTAATTAAAAACCTTTGATGAGCGGACTTCTTGGGAGTAATATGAGTGTGCTTAATTAACTCGGGATACATTTTCATGACCTGAAGCTTTAGTAGAAATCTTAAGGATTCCCATCTGCCAGACAACTCAGTGCTCTTTTCCTCATTCTTGTTTGGAGTCTTTTGTATGTCTTGTTTGGAAGGACAAATAGGTGGGACAGGATTGCTTTTACCCAAGTCTGATCTGCCATGCAGTATGGGACTCCAGTTATCTCAGGACTGCTGAGATAAGAAAACAATGTTTTTAAACCAATAATGTTGCATACTGCATCCTGTGATTGCAGTGAATTAATTACAAAGAAGAGACAGAACAGGATTGAGATCACATAACTTTTACTAATAAATTTAAATATTCTTTTAGAATTACAAACCGTCTAAAATAACATTTACTAATTTTTCTCTGTGAATTCCATATGCTTTATAGATTTTTATTTTTGTACCTTATTTTATAAAGCTTGAATAGTATTATTAGTAGTATAGTTCTATATATTGGTGTGATTGGTGAACGTTTGGGTAAACTTATATACTGATTATTTCACAAACGCAGTTGCACTACAGAATTCTTTTCTACATTTCCTAATTGCTTATCAGATTCTATGTTTAATTTTAGCATTTCGTATTATTCCAAGGAAGAGGTGGAAGTGCAAATTTATATTTTCAGTTATTTTTGCTTCAGTTAAATATTCAAATATTTCCAATCTGTATATAAATATTAAACTGTTTTGTTTTATGATAGCTTGCTTCCTGAAAATAGATTACATATCTTGTATCTGCTTTTCCAGTATTAACAATGGAAAAAAATGTTTATGTTCGTTTTTTTTTTTTTAAACTCTAGAAATGATGATTGTGTTGTTTTGAGAACCTTTTCATGAAACCAAGAAGATAATGATGGCTAGGGCTTAGAGAAAAATCAATACTACTTTGAAAATGACTGTAATAGTATCTTCCACATTCTATTGAATGTTTTTGAGATGCTGTTCATGAACTGATTTTTATTTCAAAGTTTATTCCCCTAAGAGAGTCAATAATCCTACTAGTAATAAATTCAGTAGAACTAAAAAGGCTCAGGTTATTCCCCATACTCCACATCCCTCCTCTAAAATGTATAAAAAGTTCTTTATTAAAATTGAGTAACTGTTAACTCTTGAATAGGTGTATAGATTTATTTTAAATATTTTCTACTCTGTTGCTATTTCTATATGTAATTTTAAAATTACATTGGTAAAAAAGGTAGAACTTAACCAGAAGGAACTTCTTCCTCCGTTTAACTTTTCATAGGAAAGAACTCCAATCAGAAATGTCTCATGAAATCTTTTTGTGAACATTTAATCTATTTAGTGATCTTAATGTCCATGAAGAGTTTAAACTGTAGGAGTGGTGAAATTTGAGTCAATTTCTTGTAAAAGTCTTGCAAGTGATGCAAAATTTGTGAAATGAAAAAGAAAAAAAAAGGTAATGCTTTTTTTTTTGTCATGTCTTGGTAAGCAAATATATATTTTTTTCCTAGCTGAATACTGTCTAAAGGTTTCAAAATAAAAATCCTCTTTTTTTCATTTGTAGAAATTAAATGATCATCCAAGGGGAAATCCTTTAAGTTCCCAAGGTACTTTTCAACACTTAATTGTTTGCTGAAGCAGTTTTGAGATGGAAAAAAGAGGCAGTCTTTGAATAAGACATTTAAGTATTTGCCTCTTATCTTTTTTTCATTCAATTCAGACTTGATCAAAGGTTTGTCTTTCTCTCCCCTTACTAAGTACGAAGCTTAATAATAATGAAAACAATTGATTACAGTATTTACTTCCATTAGCTATGACAGTCAATGATTGTTTTATTTTTCAGTGGATTATTCTTAATGTAAATCTATATTTCATTTAATTTTTTCAAGTCAACTAATTATGAATTTACATATTGTAATCTGTGTTGGGAAAAAAATTACTCAGATGGATCTATATAATCACAGTCCATTTATAATTTTTTCATTGAAAAATAATATTTGGTTTAATACTCTTATTTTAACATGTCAGATATTAGAAAATTAAGTTAATATAATTATTGGGTTTGTTTCTTAAATGTGAATATGTTTTTTTATGAAAAGGTGTGTGGTTTCCTGCTTCTTTATTAAAATTAGTTGTCTACTGTCAAGAATAAACTCAGTGTTTGTCTCTAATTTCCAATTTTAATAGAAGTTTGAATTAAAGTGGATTCAGTAAGACAACATAATGTGTGTGATAAAAAGAGGTAATAAAGAAGGGCAGTGTTCTTAACATGATCTGGAAGATGGGGAATTATATGTTCCTAATTGTTTGTGGAATTTGGTTTATTTTCTGCCTGTAACATTTTGATCTCTTGCTATATAATTTCATTGAAGCTTAGTTCTGTAAGTACCATTCTCTAGCGTAAATGTATATGGTGTTTACTTCATAATGATTTACGCTAACATTTCTTTCTCCTTCGTTTGGTTTGTTTTTCTGAGATAATATTTTTCATATTATCTCATTGGATTGTGAATTATGTCATTCTGCAGTTTGAATTTCTGTTGGAGTTTTTGATATGTATAGTTTTATAATTTGGAAAATGGTTTCTCCGTTAACATAAAAGTAAAGGAAGTGATGACAGTGTTGATTAGAAAAAAATAAGCCTTGATTGTCCTTCCCTGCTATATATTTGTGGTGGGCTACTAATGAATAGTATTAGACCAAACTCGGAAAAATTACGAGAAAGGATATCTAGAAGTCAACAGCTAAAAATGGGCTTTTACATACCACAACCATCCTTTAAAATGTATTGCTATAACACAGCAATATGCACAATCCAAGTGGAACTCAGACTAAAGCCTGTGGAGCCTGAAGACAAATTGTCACAGAATCACAGAGTGGCTGAGACCTCTGGAGATCATATGGCCCAGCCCCTGTGCTCAGGCAGGATCACCTAGAGCAAGTTGACTTGGAATATGTCCAAACCTGTGCCAGCATGCATCCATACTCATAGTAAAAAAAAGTTTCCTGATGATCATAGGAAGCTTCCTTTGCTTCAGCTTGTGTCCATTGCCTGTTGTCCTGCCTTGTCTTCAAACCTTCTTTTCAGATACTTGCACACATTTATGAGATCACCTGAGACTTCACTAGGCTAAACAGTCTCAGCTCTCTTAAGAGTTTCTCTCTATGAAACATGGACTGATCACTTAATTACCTGAGTAGCCATTTGCTAGATTCTCTCCAGTAGTTCCCTCTCTCTTTTGTACTGTGATGCCCAGAACTGGACCCAGTACTCCAGGTGTTACTTTTTGGATATTGAATTGAGGGGATCACCTGCCTTGACCTTATGGTAACACTCCTCCTAAAGCAGCCCAGGAGACAGCTGGTGATCTTAGCCACGGGGATACACCTCTGGCCCATGTTCAACTTGGTGTTCACCAGGATACTCGGGTCCTTCTCTGTACCAGCCTGTACTCGTTCCAAGGGGTGTTCCTCCCCAGCTGCAGGGCTTTGGACTTTGATGAAATTCGTAAGATTCCTGTCAGCCCATGTCTCTATCCTATCAAGGCCCCTCTGGATGGCAGCAAAATCCTCTGCTGTGTTCGCCATTCCTCCCAGTTTTGTGCCATCAATGAACTTGTTGAGGGTACACACTGCCCCATCATCCAAATCATTAATGAAGACGTTAAGCATGACTAGATTCAGTATTGATCTCTGGGGTATCACTAGTCACTGGACTCCAACTAGACTATGTGCCACTGATCCCTAAGCTTTGTGCCTGGATGTTCAGTCAGTTTTCAATCCTCTTCAATTGTCATTGATTATAGAGTCCCCTGGCAATATTGTTCCCCTGTTGTTATAATGAAGTCCTTCTGTTTAAGTGTAAAATGTTCTCTTAAAAAATTGTTGCATTTTACTATTGCTTTTCTTAGGATTTGGGATTTTTGGATTGTAACTTTCACACATTTTAGAACAGGGTATTGTTCTGAGTTCATGGGTTCATATAGTCATGTCTTGGGAGCAGCTTAATTGCACTGTATAATTAGGAATGCATCCGTATACTTAGACAATAAATAACATGTACTTGAACACTAAATTTAACTCATTTGAAATGTATATAAAAATATTTTGCAAATGCTAACTATGAATATTGCAACTTCAAAGAGGAAAATATCTAGGTCAATCTTCAATCTTTAAACTCCAAAAATAATAGCTGTTCATAACAATTGGAACTCCACCTCTCCAGTCCATTGTACTTTTGCCTCTCTAAGAAGACCAAAAACAAGAAAAAAAGATATCCAATTTCCATTACATTAGTAATAGAAAATACTGAGAAATATCCTAAAGAAGAGTTTAGTAAAACAATTGTCCTTTCAATATGTTATTCACCATGAGCAGGTGAAAATATGTATGCCCAAGTGTTTATAGCACAGTTCTATCCTAGAAATATCCAGATAAAATTAAATTGTTGTCTTAAAAAGACCTTTTTTACAGTGGTCACAGAGAACATTCTATTACTGTATTGTTAGAATAAAAGAGAATAAAATGAACAGTAGACAAAAAATAAGATCTTGAAGCTACTATTAAAAGATCTTTGAAAATACTCAATCTGAGAAGTCATTAATTCAATACATCATGCTGCCATATTTTCATAAAATGTACATCTGCTTCAGTGAAAGGGAATTGGATTCATGTCATGCCATTTTTTTCTATTATTTTTAGCACATTTTTCATACTTTCTTGATAATGCATTTGAAAGCATACAAAATATAGGTTTCATTTTGCATATGTTGTTAATGGGAAATGAAGATATAGTCAGTACTGAGGTGGTGTCCAAGCTAACCAAGATAGCATCATCAGTGGAAGCTTGCAGTGCAGCTTGAAAACATAAGGTCATGATTTTCTCAGTACAGCCTACATTATCTGTAGTGTTGCACAGCATGAAGTCATGAGGAACAGAGGTGACAGTATCAGGAGGTGGGAAGAAGGATGACTGTCCAAATAGCATACTTGATAGTTTACCAGCAGTATTCTCTGATCTAGAGTCTGGAAGATCCCCTAAACTTTGAAAAACAGTTTCCCAGATGCTCTAAAAAACAGTGACTGGTCATTCAGTAAAGTTTCATACTGGTAAGGTGCAAAATACTATTAGGCTTGCTAAATGAAACTCTGGTTGAAACAGGGATTTCTTTGTGCTCATTTATGAATCTGACTGTATATCTGTCTTGTGTCATTAGATTGTACTATTACATATCCAGCTGACCTGGGAGCCAGCAAGCAATATAAACAAGTTGACTTCCTCCCGGCAGCCTAATCATGACCTTTTTATAGAATGTAGTAAACAAAACTTGTAGCAAATATAGAGCAATCTGGAAAAACAAAACAACCTCCCCTTGCCCTCAGCCCCCATCCCCATAGGACATAGTTGCTGCATTCATCACAATAACGAAATAGTTTTACCGTCTTACTTATTTGATTCTGCCTCTTCTCCATTACAATATAGACATATTGCTGTTTTCTGCATGTCATGTAGACTGTTTGCCATGATTAAGTTTTTGGTTCGGATGCTCTGATGTCACAGTATCACAGCTTGAGATCTTGAAGTCATATTTTAGTATTTTTCTTAAAGCATGTTTTTTTAAAAAAAACACTAATTTCTAACAGGGACTGTTGATCAGTGGTTAAGTCAGTTCCAGGAAACGAAATATCAGCATAAAAGGCATGAGTTCATGAATTATTACAAAATATGTTATCTTTAACAAAGTCTTATGATGCAAAGCTGTTCAATGATTGTTATATTCTTTTTCATTTAAACTAGTTGTTTCACAGGTACTTAAGGGAGAAAATTCATGGTAATATACATGCATAAAAAATTCTGGTTAATATGTATTTCTGTAAAGGTTATCTTTTTATGAAGTTACATCTTTTTATCAAGTTATGTATACATATAAACCTATATACATACATAAAATCATTTATAGATAAGCACTCATATATACAACACAATCTGTCTGCTTCCATGACTAGACATAGATAGCTATGGTGCAATATCATCCTCTGCTTGAAGGCAGCGGAGAACCGAGGCCTCTTATGGCTTTTTCCTTAGAGAAAAGAAATCGTCTTTATTAGGAATTTTATGTGCGCTTCTGTCCTCTAGTAGCTCTGGTCCAATAATACAAAAGTAATGTTTTCTTCAGGTATTTTGGCACAAAGTTATTACCCAATTTCTGTACTGCAACTTCTCCTGATTAATTATTTCGAATCAGAGAAGACAAAGAAAATACTCTTTCACTATTTGTTCAGCTCAGTATCCTATAAGCTCTGTTTCAACCAGAGCTTTATTTAGCAAGCTTAATAAAGTTTTTCACCTTACCAGCTTTACATAGTGACTCTTGACAAATCACCTCTATGTGCGCTGGAAGTGGCACTTGCTAGAATGCCTGTCAGAAATACCTCAATACATGTCTTTATGTATTGCCTCCTAAACAAGTCTTTCACTCTCTGAAGGCTGATTTCTGAAATAAGTCTATCTCTTTTCTGAGCTTCTTTGCCTGGAATGGAAAGTGTTTCCATTTCTGCTTGTTTACTATATAGGTTCCTGTAGACTTTCTTAGATTAGCTTTTACTGTTACATTTAATTTTAAGAAGGCTTTAATTCTTGTGAGATAGCCTCCCTTTTCAGTCACTCCGAGTTACAGTCATTTAATCATTCACCTCAGTGCAAACAGGCAATCAGGTCTTTAACAACAGAACAATGACACAAAAAAATGGAAATCCATATTATGAAAGCGGTCCTAAATCAACCTTTACTGATTAATTCCCCCTTTATTCACAAAGCCTAACTCATCCTGACTGAATCAATCAAAAAGCTATTACCTTCATACTTGCAAGTGTTATTTTCAAAATCAATAAAAGCTGAGTTAATTTTTAAGATACAATATATTACGAAAAGAAAAGTTTCCAATTACTTGAGCTAGAGATTTATAAAAAAATGGTTGTAGTTGGTAAAATCTTGTTCATTTGCCCTGTACGTTTTTTTAGAATTTTGTAATTTTCAACTTCGTCCATTTTTCTCAGTTTCATTTACTTCAAGTAGCTGGATTAGTATTATTTTTTGTAAATATGCTTTTTCTGCTTCTGCACATGGAAGAGTTTTATTTATGGTTTAACAGGAATTCTTTCTGCCCTATATACCATGTTTTCATTCCATTTTTTAATAAGGCCACGGTAAAAGTTTTGAGGACTGATGGGTAAAGACAGGAGCCACCTGGCAAAGCTGATGAAAAGCATCTTTGACAACAGGCTGACAAATGTGGTGAGGGAATTACCACCCAGTTAAATGTGAAAGCAGTGAACAGGGGTAGAGAGCAAAAGGTGCAAGGTGACAAGAACAAGAAATGCTCTAGCAGCAATGAAACAGAGCAAAAAAACAACCCTCCTGAAATATACTCTAATGTATACAGTTGAAGAATCAAACATGAAGAACTAAAGCTCCAAATGCAGATGTTGAATTTTGGCATTTTTTGATGAAGCAATAACTGAGATGTGGTGCGATAGTTTGCATGACTCGAGTACTGTGATGGAATAACACAGTCTATTTAAGAGGAGCAATCAGTGAAAAAGAGGAAGAGAAGTTGCCCCTTATGTTTAGAAGCAACTTGAAGGTATGTAGGCCTTATTTACAACACACAACTGCTTGAGAGCTTGTGGCAACCTCAAATTAGAGGACAGGTCAGTGGTCATGACATGGGAAATTTTCCCAGATCACCCAATGAGAGTCAGGAAGCTGAAAAATTCTTCTTTAAATAAATAGAGAATGTCTCTGTATAACAAATTCTGGCTTTTATAGGATAGTCTAAACTCCCTTATAGCTGCTGGAAGGGCAACATAGCAAAAGGCAAGCAAGAATTTCAGAGGGTGTCAGGGATAGCTTCTTGGTACAGGTACCAAGTCGACCAGCTAGGGAATGAGTAACCGCTGGAGCTGATATTCAGTAACAAGAACTTCTTAGGGATATGGCAGTAAGCAGTAGCTTTGATTGCAGTCACCATGAAATCATGAAGTTCAGGATCCTGAAACAAGTAAAGAAGGACAGTAGCAGAGTACAAACCTTAGCCTTTAGTTTAACAGATTTCGGTTTATAAAGGAAACTGTTAGGTGAGATCCTGTGGGAGGCAGTCTCAAGAGCAAAGGAGGTCAAGAAAGATAATAGCTTTTTAAGGACAGGACCTTTCTATTACAAAAGGAGTTCATTATGATACTCAGGAAAACAAGGAGACACACCAGGAGACTGGCTTGGCTAAACTGAGAACTCACGAGAGCTCCAGTGCAGAAATGCAGCATACCAGGGATGGAAACAGGGACAGATGCAAAGGAGAAATTCACCCGTACATGTCCTTGGGACCCTGTAGGCTGCAACCAGGAATGTTGAGGAAGGTGGCTGATGTCCTTGCAAGGTTGCTGTCTAACATCTTTGGAAGATTGTGGAGTTTTGGGCAGGTACCTGGTGATGGAGGGGGGGCAACGAGGGGAAGGCAAAAAGCCAAAAGGTTAACTGAAAAGTCTACAGGTTTGTCAACTTTACTTTGTTCCCTGGGAAAATCATGAAATAGTCTTACTGGGAGTAAATCATGCCTGACAAACCTGATTTCTTCCTGTGACAAAATGACTATATTTTCAGGCAAAGAAAGACAATTGTCATTTACCTCTGTTTTAGCAAGGTATTCAGCAGTGACTCCTATAATACTTTTTTATTGAAATTGGGACCCTATGATCTGGAATGTTTGAGTACCAAAGGAGACTTCATAGCTATTGATCTGAACTTAAATAGAACAAATATGTAAAAAAAATATTTAAAGTGAATTGAAACAAAAAGAATGAAACAAAATGTTTTGAGGTTACCCATACATAAATTAAAGATTATAGTTTTGAATTTATTTGCTGCATAAGTCCTTTTTATTTTTTCCCCATTATTGATAACAAAAAGATGGTTAAAATACAAGAACTTCTTGAAGAGAAATTTTCTATTTTGACAAGGTTTATTCTAGATTCATGATCCTAACTGTTGAATCCTTAGCTCCCTAGGCACATTCTAAAAAAAATCCATGGATCTATGGCATTAATCATGGAAGCAGATTTGTCTTTTGTTTTCTTATCTTGCCATGACTGGAACATGTCTCCTGTGAAGAAAGGCTGAGAAAATAGGGGTTGTTCAGCCTGAGAAGAGAAGGCTCCTGGGAGACTGTATTGTGTTTTTTCAGTACTTAAAGGAGGCTTATAAGAAAGATTGAGAAAGACATTTTACCAAGGCCTGTAGTAACAGAACAAGGGGCAATGGCTTTACACTTAAAGAGGGTAGATTTAGATTGGATAAAAAGAAGATATTTTTTACAAGGAGTAAGACAGTGGAACAGGTTACCTAGAGAAGTTATGGATTGGACATGGCTTTGAACAACCCTAGTGCAAGATGTCCCTGCCTATGGCAGGGAGGTTGGACTAAATGTTCTTTCAAAAGTAGATTCCAATTCAAACCATTTTATGATTCTATGCTTGCCATTTGTATTTTCTCCTCTGAAAATAGCAGAAGAAACAAAATATGCTTTGTTAGTCCAACAGCAATAGAATACTTTGTAAGACAATGGTTTGATTGATTTGAGGTGAAAAAGGTGTCAGTTCTTGATTTGTCCCTCCAGTGAGTTCAACCACAGTATATTAGAGCAATTCTCAAATGAGACACTGTAATGCACATGTCTGTCTTAAATTCATGCATACGTGTAGTACAGCATGTTACATGATCTAGCATGAATGTCCTGTTATGATTTTGTCAAAACATAAGATGCTATATTCAGTACAAATGAATGCATCATTTAAACTTCATATTCTGCAACTTATTATTGCTTTAGCAAGAATACGTTTTAATTATTTATTATGCATCTTTAAAAGAAAAAAAGCTAAAAATTAAAAAAAAAAGCCAGGATATTTTGCGTTATATCACTCCTGGGTTTACTTGCATTATTTAGAGTTAATTTCTTTTCACAATAAAAGGAAAAGCAGATTATTTAGTCCCATATAAGAGTATATATTGGCAAGCATCCCAGAGGAGAGAATGTGAGGAGAAGCTTCTCAATTTTAGCCTCATGTCTTTTTTCTGGTGGGCTTAGGCAAGTTGCTGTAGACTAGTTTCTCCTATTTCATGAAACACATATAGGTAATTACTGTCTTCACAGATCTATATTACACTTAAAGTCAGAATACTCTACACTATAAGGGCCTCATTATATGTTACTATTTAAGAAAGCTGTTTTCTGTGTTATATTGTGTTAATAATTTATTTAAGGTAAAGATAATGTCTTAGCAGTTTCAGGGAATGTATATACACTTTCTCTTTGCCTACTGTGAGCACTTAAGATCTTTATTCATACAGCTTACAAATGGCCACAAAATGTCAGTTTCAGATCAAATTAAATTCTTCTCCCTGGGATGTAAATGGATCATTTCTGTTGTGCTCTTAGGCCTTTCTAGTTTAAGGAACAAGAAATATAGTCAAGCATCCAAAATTAGTTTTCCTGCAGTGCGCTATGAAAAGAAAGCATGATTAATATCCTGCACATTTCAGGAAAAAATGTCAGTGACTGTGGTGAGCGATTTCAGTGTATTTTTTTTAGATGAAAAAACTCAAGTAATGGAAACTACAGGGTTTTTAATTTTATTTGATTAAAGGCTGCAGCTTCTTAAGTGAGGAACCGAGGTTGTTTTTGAGAAAGAGGACACTATTTTATCTATCTTATTACTTCTCAAACTAAATTAAAAAAATGTGTAGGATGCTTTAAGTGTTTGCTAACTTTCTTGGGTCTCAAGTAGGGAGGAACAGCATAGAGCTCTTGGGGAAGAGTGGCTTGAAAGCTGCCTGGCAGAAAAGGAAATAGAGGTGTTGGTTGACAGCTGGCTGAATATGAGCCAGCAGTGTGCCCAGGTAGCCAAGAAAGCCAGTGGCATCTTGGCCTGTATCAGAAATAGTGTGGCCAGCAGGATAAGGGAATTCATCTTTCCCCCGTACTCAGCATTGGTATAGTCACACATCAAATCCTGTGTTCAGATTTCAGCCCCTCACTACAGGAAGGACATTGAGGTACTAGAGTGTGTCCAGAGAAGGGCGACAGACTTGAGAACAAGCCTTATGCAAAGTGGCTGAGGGAACTGGGGTTGCTTTACCTAGAGAAAAGAAGGCTGAGGGGAGACCTTATCACTGTCTACTACTACTTGGAAGGAGGTTGTAGAAAGGTGAATGTTGGTCTCTTCTCCCAAGTAACAAGTGATAGGAGAGCAGGAAATGGCCTCAAGTTCTAACAGCAGATGTTCAGATTAGTTATCAGGAAAAATTTCTTCACTGAAAGATTTATGAGGCACTGGAACAGCTGCCCATGGAGGTGGTTGGATAATCATTCCTGGAGGTGTTTAAAAGAGGGGTAGATGAGGTGCTCAGAGATATAGTTTAGTAGTGGGCAGGTATAGTTCGACTCTAATCTCAAAGGTCTTTTCTAACCAAACAATTCTATAATTCTGTCATAGAATTCACTAATGATTTCTGCTTCTTGTACATTAATGCACTGTATGGGATTTTTACAAAGACTCCCACCGAAAGGCCTGGAAAACTGAAGTTCAGTATTCTTTGACCAATTATAAAAGAAAGTGTTGTGAAGCCATTTAACATAATAACAGTACTAATTCTTTTATAGCTGATTGTTAGTGGATTCTTCTAACTGGAATTCTAATTATATGGCCTCACCAAAGCTTCCAAAATCACTTGCAACATTATGGACTTTGTGGCTTCTTATTTTTCTTTCTGTGTACGAAAGTGAGCAAAAAAACATATAATGAAAATATAGTTATTACTGTTGCCTTTTCTCCTTAGATGGGAACTGGATTGTGTTTCTGCTATCTCTATCCAGATGGAATCTCAGGGCTCTTAAAAGAAAATAGTTGTATCTAGTACTCAGGACCCACTATCCTTGAACTGTCCTAGGGGTTTATCTAGAATGGCTGAAAAAGAGAGAGTATGACAAATGGGTTCTTAATTATTAAGGTTTACTACCTTTTACACAGAAGTATTTGGTGGGGGAGAAGAAGGAAACAGAGTGTGGTTGCCTTGAGGATGCAGGTATTCTCAAACTAAATTATCTCAGAGCATATCTACAGACTAGGATTGGCTTTAAGGCTAGTAAAAAATCCTATAATTTCAGTCTTACACTCATCACACTTCTTTCCATTTTCTTTAATAGTACTATGTATTTTTTGTGCATAAATATGTATGTGTATTTATGATATCCACATAAATATACATACACATGTATACACTTGCATCCCTAACTACTTCATCAAAGCTCTTTTTGCTTATTTTAATTAGCAATTATTTATGTCTGTATCTTGTTGAAGCAGTAAACCACAGAAATTATGGCATTATCAACATCATTAATATTCTGTAGACCTGCTTCTATGCCCAGACTTTATCCAGGGTTGTAATCCTGTAATGCTGAAATTCGAAGGCCTTAGTTAATTCTTAAGTCAATACAACTTTCATTAAAATTACTAGGGGTCTACCCAATAAAAAAAAATATGATTTTAAGAATGTTTTGACCTGTACCAGGAGTATTTTAAGATCAGAGTTTTGTGCAAATAGATGCAAAGTCAATTTCTTATTTATTGGCTAGTGAAATGAAGTTATGAATGAAAGAATTTTTGTTTGCATTTTCCTCTTAAGGTTTAAAATTTCACTTTTTATACTCAACTGTAATTGTAATTAAAAAAAATTTAAAAAAACTTTTATTTTTCAGAGTCAATATGTTATGTTCAGATACAGATAGATTCCATGAATAATAACAGCATTATATACAAGCTACTGTCTTATGCATCCAGATTCCTTTAGATACCTTATGAGACAAAGAAACTATGTAGAGGAGAAACAAAACTGTAAGACAGAAACAAGCATACATGATATTGATGACACAGCTCATTGTGGTGCTAAAGGAGGAAGTGACAGAAATATACACCAGATGTTCCTTTGCTATACAAGGGCACAAATGAATCCCATGTTGCAGCAATTATTCTGTCAAATAGCTGCACTCCTGAATACAATTGATGAGCAAGACCATACCTTTTAGATTTTTGAAACACTTTAGGAAACTGCTCTTCAGGTAAACAAAGCTATCTGTTCCTTTTACTGAGTGAAAAATAAGCCTGATTTCGTAACTTGAGGCAGCTCAGAAGACTGATTTTTCACTTTAGCTGTGCTCAGGCATCTGTATATTTTTCACTGAATAGCTCCTTTTCTGCAGCGGTATAGTAGATTTGCAAAGTTACCAGTATTATTACTACTTGTGTGATTTTTTTGCATCAGAATTAACAAAGGTGAAAGTGAAGAAGAAAAGGGCAGAAATTTGCCTCATTTCACCTCATGAAAAAATGATGCTTTATGGCCTGATGGTGCTAAGCATGGAGTAATGCTTTATTGGAGGTGATTCAGGGAGTAATCTTCTGCAAGAGGCTTTAAGAGAGAATGGGAATAGCAGAATATTTATGCGATACTGGAAATGAGGTGTTGTGGGTAATGCACGGACCCCCAAAATGTATTTGAAGGAATAGATATATTTTAAGTATTTAAAAGTCTTATTCAGGAGAGGAAAGAAAGAAAAAAATATTTCTACCTTAAACTATGAGAAAACCAAGCAGGAAATAATTTAATACACTTTCAAAAAAATTATAATATTTGAAGGGTTTTTCTTTGTTTTTTTTTTTTTTATTTTAAATGATTTAGCTCAGTAAGGTTTGCGAAGCATAATAACCCCTATGCACTCCAGTTTACTTAGGTTTACAGCAACAGCCACTGTCAGATGGAAGAATTTATAACTTTTCTTTGAAACATCAGCATTTGAGTGAAATGTTATTTTGAAAATGCATTGCAAGGGTTCGTGCATGATGCAGTGCCCTTCAATGTTATTTTAGGTATATGTAAACAATATAATCCCTCACACAGCTGGGTTTGTACAGATGTTCCAAACATTTACTGTGCTTTAAGGAGAAAATATCTCCAAAAGATTCATGGCAAAGTTTCTCCATGAGAAATTTGTCTTCCATGAGGACGTTTTTCTCTGAGAAATATTTTTTCAGTAGCCCATCAATTTTCTGTAACACATTTTTAAAACAGACATTGTGCAGTACAAATCTCCAAAAAGACAATTATTTAAATCCCCCAAATTAATTCCTTAGTCAAAGTGATGCTTTTTTTTAAAAAAAAAAAAAAAGAAAACAAAGGTCCCCAGGTCCTTTTCCACTGGACATCCTTACAGTCATTCATCTTCAAGCCAGGAGTGTTGGGTGGGGTTGTTGTGACCCAAGTGCACGACCTGACTTCAGCCTTGTTTAACCCCATGCAGTTGGCCTTGGCCCACTGTTTTACTTTGTCCAGATCACCATGTAGTGTCTTCCTGCCCTCAAGCAGAACAATATTCCCACGCAGACTTACTGAGGGTTCACTTGATAACTTTATATTGATTAGCATCATATTGAATAGAGTATATACTCAATAGCCTTATATTGAATATTTAAAATCATATCTATCTATGAAGGGCAACTATGAGTAAACTTGTATTCTAAGTATTCTGATACTGAGTGAATGGCACTCTAGTATTCTTCAGAGTGTTAATCTGCAAATATAGAAAAGGCTGACCAAGTTTACTAATTAACGTTTATTAAAGTAATCTACATGCCTGCATTATACTTCTTAATCAGAAATGGCTTGAGCGGCATTCCTTCAAGTATGATTGCAAAGTGTATTTATCTTAAGATTTTCCAGGGCATGGAGGAAAAATAGGGAGGTAAGGATTTTGATGAGTGATTGGTGGCTGAGGACTTAATTTGCTTGGCTAAGCCTAGTCCTGTATTTATAATTAATGTCAAGAATGCTTCTGGATGTTTTAGAAGATAACAGTACTCTATGGTAAATTGAAATATGATAAATTTATACACATTTTTTTCTTTGTGCAACTGGTTTTTTTTTGTTGTTTACGAGTCTACTGGCTTAACACCAATATTTATAGAATCATAGAATGGTTCGGGTTGGAAGGCACCTCATAGATCATCCAGTTCCAAACCCCCTGCCATGGGCAGGGACACCTCCCACCAGACCAGGCTGCTCAAGGACCCATCCAGCCTGGCCTTGAATGCTTACATGTAAGGGGTAACTACAGCTTCCCTTGGGCAACATTTTCCAGTATCTCACCACTCTCATTGTGAAGAATTTCTTCCTAACGTCTAATCTAAATCTTCCTCCTTCCAATTTAAAGCCATTCCCTCTCATCCTATTACTGCTTGCCCTTGTAAAAAGTCCCTTCCCAGCTTTCCTGTAGCCCCTTCAGGTACTGGAAGGCTGCTGTGATATCTTGTGGGAACCTTCTCTTCTCTAGACTGAACAACCCCAACTCTCTCAGCCTGTCCTCATAGCAGAGGCCCTCCAGCCCTTTGATAACCTTCGTGGCCCTCCTCTGGACCTGTTCCAACAGTTCCAAATCCTTCTTATTCTGGGGATTTAAGAACTGTACACAGTACTCCAGGTGGGGTCTCAAAAGAGTGGAATAGAGGGGGAGAATCACCTCTCTCGACCTGCTGGCAATGCTCCTTTTGATGCAGCCCAGGATATAGTTGGCCTTCTGGCCTGTGGGTGTACATTGCTGGCTCATGTCAAGCTTCTCATCTATCAGCACTCCCGAGTCCTTCTCCACAGGGCTGCTCTCCATCACCTCATCCCCCATCCTGTATTGAAACAGTGATTGCCCCAACCCAGGTGTAGAGCATTGCACTTGGCCTCGTTGAACCTCATGATTTTCACCTCATGATGGAGGCCCATTTCTCCAGCTTGACCAGGTCCCTCTGGATAACATCCCATCCTTCTGGTGTGACCTATCCCCACTCAGCTTGCTGTTATCTGCAGACTTGCTGAGGGTGCACTCGATCTTACTGTTCATATCATCAATGAAAATATTAAACAACAATGGTGTCAGTATGGGCCCACACTACTTGTCATGGATCTCCATCTGGACATCAAGCTATTGACAACTACTGTATGAAAGCAACAATCCAACCTATTACTTACACACCAAACAATCCACTCATCAAATCCATAACTCTCCAACTTAGAGAAAAGATTTTGGGGGGGATCGTGTCAAAGACTTCACAGAAATCCAGATAGATTACATCCTTTCATTTTCCTGTGTGCACTGATGTTGTCACCTTATCATAGAAAGCCAGTAGGTTTGTCAGGCAGGACTTGCCCTTGTTTGCTGTCTCGAATCACCTCCCTGTCCTCTGTGTGCTTTAGCATATCTTCTAGGAAGATCTGTTCCATGATCTTCCCAGGCACAGAGGTAAGGCTGACAGGTCGGTAGTTCCCAGAGTCATCCTTTCTACTCTTTTAAAAAAATGGTCACAATGTTGCCCTTATTCCAGTCACAAGGGACTTCCCCTGAGTGCCATGACATTTCAGATATCACAGAGAATGGCTTGGCAACCACATCAGCCAGTTCCCACAGGACCCTGGGATGCATCTCATCAGGTCCCATAGAGCTATATATGTTTAGGTTTCTCAGGTGGTCACAAACCTGATCTTCCCCCACAGCAGCAGGGGCTTTATGCCCTTGGTCCCCTATTTACCTAAGTTTGAAAACATTGTAATAATTCCCACTCAAGGAAGTATGCATTTCCTTATTTATTTTACTCAATGACTACCTCCTACATTTTTGTGCCTCTAGTTCTTCTGTTTTTTCCCAGTTACTTGTTTATTATGACTATTTTATACCTCCCACTACATTTTATCAATCAGCATTTTGCAATATATAGAGGAAATATAGAAAGTTATATGATGACATTATACAGTGATAAGTGTGTATTTCACCTAAATAATAACTGGGAAAAAAGTCAGAAACATTTTAAAGAAAAAATTAGAGATAGACTGTATTAGATTTATTTACTTTTTTTTTTTTTTTTTTATCAACAGCACTGTAATAGAGCTCATCCTAAGGAAATCAGGAGTCACTGAGGTTTATTTTATTAAGTAGAGGAAACAATGTCATGTATTTTTTCTTTCCCATCCCAATATTGTGTAGTCGAGTTTAGTTTTTAAAATTTAATTTTTAAAATACTAGATTCTGGTATGGTTTAGTTTTTAAAGTATTAACTATTTAGTTTTTAAAATGCTAGATCATGGTATGATTTAGTGATACCGTCTGAACAGAGACTGCTCCTTCATTTACAATCCTTGTATGTCCTTTAAGAAGTGTTATTCTAGTTACAATATATTAGTTCCTATTATCAATGTGCTATCAATTTTACTATCTGAACTTATGTTCAGTGTCAGCAATGTCTTGGACACTATTTATTTTCAAAAAATGAGTTTTGGCCATAAAATGACTTTGGTCACTCCTGTGAAGAATAGTGTCCCATCTCTTGGCTCTAAGCCTGTGCAGAATTACAGAATGTGCAACAATTAGACGTATTCTTAGATAGTCATGTGTTTCTACCAATGAATTAGCAGAAGGCAAAACACACATTTGGATTGTGCATAGGGGATTTTAGCCAAAGTAAATGAATCAGAGTTTTAATTCACTTGGGTTTGAATTCATTTAGGCTTGTCATATTGAACAAAAGAAAACCATCAGCCAAAAAGGAGCAGTCAGGCATGATATTAAACAGCTGAACTTGTCAAAATAATAAGAATGTAGTTATGAAGTTGCATTCAGTACATCACTGCTTTACAGTTATTTTTATTGTTTTTGATTTTTACGTGCTTTAGACAAACTGATGTAGAATTTTGGGGTTTTGTTTTTATTTTTTTTTATTTCTTGTACAGTCATCATGGAAGGGAACCTTTACTTAACCTCTGTTCGCTGAGCTAGGGTATTGTTAACTGTTCTAAATCTGTCCTGTTTAAATAGTTCCCATGGTTCCCCAAAGGCACACTGATGGAAAGATGCCCTTTTGTTGTTTATTAATAGCTATTGCCAGTAGATAAGGTATTTCTAACCAGTTTTTTTTAGCTATGTATTTGCTTGTCATAAAGCTATTATTACTCTGCTGAATTTTCCAACCAAGTATAAGTACATCTTACATGTGCAACTCAAAATGAACACTTTATTCTATGCAGCTGTATGAAAAAGAGCTCAATTCTAGGTCATTTATTGCTATTCTTTTTTTTTTATCTCGGTGCCTAATCTTAACATTATCTAATCTTAACATTAGAGCTTTTTTTAGTACAATATTGAGAATTTCATAAGCAGAGGACTATTATTAGTAAGTTACTTCATGAATGGTAAATAGCTTCACTACAGTTCCAGACCATGTATTTTCCTGTCAATACTGTTTACATCATTTTTTTCTCTACCTCATCAGAAGAAAGGGGGACAGCTTATGTACTATTAATAAGGAACTCAATTATTGATAGGAAGTTTGTAATCTTTGAATATTAATTGGAATCATGCTAAAGGAACATTTATAAAACAGACACAGAAAGAAGACTTCTTCCTCATTATTTTTGGACTATGAATTATTTACGGAGAATTGGTGCTTAAACCCAGAAATCTTCTATCTTTCAGTCCTTGTTTTAAACCTGGTCAACAAAATGACATCTAACCTCACATCTCCCCTAGTGCCTGACAGCCGTGAAAGTGCAACCATTTTTAGGCAGATTTTTTCAGTTGATAATATGCATTAAAGCATAGACCATTAGCTGAACTGTTGTGTAAGTTGTCAAAGATTCAGGTTGTTTAACTAATTGATGTCTATGCAAGAAAAAAGAAGACAGAGAAGGTCTATGCATCCATGCAAGGATGTAGTAGCTCTTATTGACTGTCTTTGAGATCAACAGGAAGTGCTACATTGGGCAGAGTAGGAACAGATGAGGATGGGGCATGTTTCAAAACAAGCTTGTAACTGAAAGAAGTAATATATCCCCTCACTCCACCTCCTAAACATGCTGAAGTAGATATTTTTTTTTTACCTAGCCTCATCTATTGCTGATGTATTTAATTTAATTAAAGTGTAGATTAAGCTTTGCAGAGAAATCCATCCTAAAACTGTAATGTAATGCTTATGTGTATGTTCTGTATACGATTTACTACTACACAGGAAGAACTACACGACAACCAAAAAAGTCTCACCTAAAGATAAAGATTACAGATGGAAAAATGAATAGTCATACCTCAATAACTGAATAGAGGAGGGAAAAGAAAGGAACATGGGGTCTGGAAAAGAATAACAGATGCGCAGAAGTGAAAAAGACTAACTGAAATACATATAGAAAGTGTTACAAGACTCAACAGAAGATCTAAGCTAAAAAAGGGAAATATGAGGCAAATGCTAGTAAATATTTAATAAGGCAAGACAAAAAAAAGAAAAACACAGTAAAGAGATGGAAGACAATACATGCCCAAGGAAGGAAGAAATGGTTGAAAAGAGAAACTGTATAAGAAAGGTAAGGAAAATATGAAAGTAATAGTTAATGTTACTGTGTGTGTACATACCTACAGAGATGAGAAATTTCCTAGTAAAATGCTGTCTGTGCATATATACAGGTGCATGTCACTTCTTGATGCCAACTATGACTGTAGTTTTAAGTTTTTCATGTCCTCATGCAATTGTCTGATAGAGCTTGAAGATAAATTTGCTCTGCCACATGTTTTGACAAATCAAGTTAGTTTGGTGTTTTTTTTTTTTTTTTTTGGAAAGTGTAGATTAGTGAGGTCATTATGGTTGTCATGCTAAACTCAGCAATATCAACCCGAAGTTTTCTATTTATTCCTCTGGGCTTTAGGTTGGAGCCTGGTCTGGTAAATGATATATGTTAGCTCTGGACTTATTCTTGTCTTATCTTTTAATACTGTATAGTTTTTCTTCCTTGTCTTTTTTTCTGCTAGCATCCATTACTGTAGATAAGGGGATAGATGTATTACATTGGTTAAACATTCATTAATGCTGACAACATTCATTAAAACCACTCTGAACTTTACTGCTACGTTCAGCAGGAGTAGAACAGGACACCTTATACTGTTGCTATGAAGACATTGTTTACTGTAACAGAAAAATATTTTTAAAAGAATGTATATTTAACAGGTTACTTCATTCTAACTTAGAGGAAAAAGAAACTAATTCTACAGTGTAAACATTAGGAAGAAAGCACAGCTAGATTTGGGGATGGGAACCATGTTCATTTCAGGGTTGCAGAATAGTGTTGTGTCCTTTCCTTTGTTTACCCTATCTTTTTAAATCTAGACTATTCCTACTAAATGCAAATTTGTGAATTTCACCCAAGCCAGCGTTCTCCTCCTCTTCGTGCTGAGCTAAAGGTTCTTTAGGCTGCCTTTAGCTGCCTGCTTCAATCTCTTTTCTAAGAGAATTCTTCCTCAGTTAAGTGATACTCAAATTTTACATCTCTCACATTTCTTCTGTCCATTAAAGTTTATCATTCACATAATGTAGTTAAAAAACATCTGCTATGTTAGCTGATTTACTCCTAGCTCCCAGATTTCTCTGAAAGAGGTCTTCACTGATGTCAAAGGCAAAACTCCTATTAATCTCAGTCATAGAACACTCCATTCTAAATATTGTGTTAATGAGTAATGAAGTGGTTGGGGAAAGTTTCCCCTAAATTTTTAAAGATTTTTAATGTAATTTTCTGGTTGAAAGCAATTTGTTAACTCAGATGGCTCTCAAATAAATAGTCGCGTTAGACAGCTAATTTGCAGAGAAAGCATGTTAAGGAAGTGCACAAAGGAACTTTCTGTCTAAAATATAATTCTTTGGGAAAATTTTAACAGAAAATGAAATAACAGCAGAATCAAGTGCGGAGTACTGTAGTTGTGAATGCAATTCATAAAAACTGCCTTGGAGTAGATAATATACAAGCCTATGTATCAATATCAATTTATTTGTATAAAAAAACCCAAAATCAAACAAAAAAATGAAACTTTACACAAGTTTTAGTATATTTTCCTACAGCTTCAAGATCAGTGATTGAGCATTTCATTGTGTAACTGACAAGGGCTGTACAGTAGAGGCCATATATCAGGAATTAGTTGTCACCTTTCAAGCAAATGAGATAACAGGCCTGCACAAAAATTACACTGTCTTAAAAAATAAATGGATCCTGGGAAAGCAAAAATGAACTGATCATCAGGCAGCTAGACATTAAAGTGAATAAATAAACTCCTTGAAACAGCTCTGTACACCTGAAGAGAATTTTAATAAATACTACAATCTTCAGTAACAGAAAATCAGCCACCAAAAGAATGGAATTTGCTAGGGTGATCATCTCAGTCTACACCGCATCTAACAAAAATCTGTGGGGATTCCTTACAACTTTTCATGTCTCCTCCTCTAAATACATAATTGCAGAGAGAGGAAGAATCCTAGCTATACCAGAACAGGAGTATTTTCAAGTTTCCATTCACTGGAGTTTTTATTATTCCGGCATAAATTAATAAGAATTGCTAAGAGCATCTGTGTCAGAAGAAAGAAAGTTTATGGCAGATAAAAGGAAATTTGATTTGTTTAACTTCTGCAATGTCATCATGTAAACCGCCTTAGAAATCGATATGATTCCATGACTACTGGAGCTGTTATGGGCCAGATTCAGCTTCACTGAGTCTGAATATAAACGTTTTCCTCAGCTTGATAGAAACTGCAAGAAGACTTTCTGTACAGGTAGTTGTCTCAAACAATAGCAGCCTTTCCCTCAATCCCCGGACAGTGTCACCTCCCAGAACAAAAACATCTACTGGCACTCATGGAAGAAAATTTTCTTTGACCATTATTTTGCATCAGTATTTTTGATCAGTATTTTCCAGGAATGAAAAGGATGACTGAAGAAAAGGAAACAAAAGGCAATAAGACTGCAAAATGAGAAAGATAGGGAAGAAAGACACTGGACCAAGTGTTGTTTGAAAAAGATTTGACACTAAATATGAAAAGTGTCTCCTCTGAGTTCTTGTGTGCCAAGGGAAAGAAAGATATGTATATTAATTGTAAATAAACATCATTGCATAGGAACTGTTTGGCCCCACACAGCCCCTACATTTGGGTTACAAGTAGAACAAAAATCCTGGTACTGATGACAACCATAGCATCCCGTTTCCATGGAGACAACGCATGAGATTGTACATTGCTGAATGAAAAAACAAAAAATGGAGGATAGAGCATTCAAACATGTCTCAAAAAATTTAAAACTCCTCAAAAAAAGTAATTTAAATAAGGTCTGGATATTTTCCAAGAAGGCAACAATAATTAAAGACAAACTTGTTGTTCACACAATTTAAAATTTCTCCCATCTCTTTTGCTGTATCTTTCTCCAGACATTACCCAAATAAAACCGGAAGCAATAAATGCCAGCTACTCCCAGTTTGTGGCCAGCTGTATTTATTTAAAGTAAAATCAATGGCATAGGAAATGCTCTTTGATTGTCAAGTAAGTCAGGAATGGTAATCTCTTGCACAAGAACAGACGAAGCCTGAGGGAGAGGTATTCCAATCAGTCAAATCAAAGCTTGCCTGGAAGCATTTTACTAGTTAACTTACAGTCTGAGATGAAATCTTTGTTGAACCAGCAGTATAAAATTCTAGTCCTTGAGGAAATTCTAGCTGCAACAATGTGGAAATCTGAGTATCTGTAGCAGGGACTTGCAGAATTGAGAGATCACTGGGAGAAGAAATCTGAGAGGCAAAGGTCAACGTGGAAGTCAGTTTCAGGATGAGAAATTGAGCCAGATCAAATACATGTTTAAGATGTACTATTTACAGCAATTTTTTATCCTCATAATCTCAAAAAAGAAGAGCTCGGCCGAACCTCTTAACTTTTAAGAAAAAAAACATAAAACATTTGAAGTAAGTTACTTTGATAAAACCCGAAACTGATAAAATGAAGGTTTTGTGTGCCACGAAGAAAGTTTTTACTGTTGGGTCTTACCCTGAGAAAACAGACTGAGCTATCTTGTCCACATACAAGTTCTTGATGTATGATTTGCAGCTAGCCTAGTTAGGCAGTCAAAGCTGCCTAACCCACTGAAGATTAGTAGAAAAAGGCAGACACCCCCCCCCCCTTAATTGGGAGATGTTAATTTCTGGTATAACCTGATACTGATGGGGACTTGATAGCTTTAGACTGCTAATTCAACTTGGATATGCACCTTAAGACAAGTGAAAATATCAAGAGTGCTGTAAACTTTTTGTTGCACACTGAACCAGCAAGGAATTAGGGGTGAGTGAAGAACATGGAAACTAATGCCCAAGAATGTTATAGATACAGCTATAAGTCCACTATGGAAAAAAAAGGTTTCTGAAGTCACTTACATTGTTCTAAAATTTAAAATAAAAGCAATGCCCATAATTTGTGAAACAGAGAAGGCATTAATCCAAATATGAAGCTAAGCAGGTCAGTGAACTGAAAATTCAGTTGACATTTTAAAGAGAATTGTAAAAGAAACAGGTTCCCTGCAAGTACGAGTCCTGCTCGATTAGCAGAGCTTAATGATAGGTTCTTTCATGACATAAAACCCCCTCCAAAACAAAACGCAAATAAACAAATAAAACTAGAGAAGGGAAGCCAAAGGGGCAACTTTCGTGCTTGCAGAACAAGTTTCAGAGCTCTTCTTTTGATCAAATTTTTAAGGAGCAATAAAGAAAATTTTGCTTTTGAATAGGTAAGATATCACTGGCACTGTTTTAAATTAAGGTGTCACAAGTTGTATCACCCATTTGTTTTTCAACATGAAGGAGTTAAGAAGTTTTACTTGTCCAAAAATTAAGAACACTTTTCATGTTGAAACTTCAATATTCCATAAGAAATCTGGATAGCTGAAACACCAGTTGACAAAGTAAAAAATGCCCCTGCATTTAGTAAAACCGAAATATGTTCTAATCAAAGGAGAAGGTGGTATTTTCGCAAGTCATTTAGATTGCCTGTAACCAACAATGAAGTTCACTTCTAGATTCAGATACTATATATGTGCATATCTGCACTGCAGTTTTCTACATATACCCACAGATACTCAGTGAAACAGCTTTGTCAGCTGCAATGGGCAGGATCTGATTACCTGAAAATACATACCTAGTGATGTTTCAAATGCCCTCTTTAAGTTGTATATGCATAGAGCGCAGACAACTTGCAAATGCAGGGGCAGCTAGAGCATGGATAACCTATTGCACCTGAGAGGGCAGTAAACACTTAATTTCAGCCTTTAAGTTGAGGACAAGTTGAGCTTTATGTCCCTAGAGTTCAATACATTTTACTTCATATTTACTTCAAGGTGTCTTGTGCCATCTGACATGCCTGGCCCCTAGCTAACGCAATGAAAGTAAATGGATAGGTCACGTATCCCACAGTATGTCTACCAGACTTACATAGGTATTTTGGATATCCCAGGGCATCCTTACCTATCCTAAGGTATCTAAAAATCTCAGATGTTTTACTGTTTTTTTCAGTAACTTCCACTTTAACCAGTGCACAGCGCTCAAATTGATGGTAAATAAACAAATCAACACATGAATTATTATAGCTCACTTCTTTCCTCGGAAGCTAAGGTAAACATGGTCTTTATTTTAAACTTCTGTTTCCTCCAGTGTGTTCTTAAACTTATTCTCAGTTCTGTTATCTCAGTAATGCTGAGCATTGCTAAATAATCTAAATACACACTGAGCAACATTTTAGAATGAATGAAAAATATATAGGTCATTTTATTGGTATCAGTAGAAAGATCCCTTTTTAAATTTGAAACGAATTAGTTTTCAAGTCCTTTGTAGACTCTGCTTCTGCTTTCATATGATCAAATATTGAATTAGAAAAAACATAATGAACTCTAACAGTGCAACTTATACATAAATCTAGCGCTTACACGAAAAAGTAAAGTTTTGGACCCAAAGTCAAAATACTTCAATTATTTATTCTAATTTCATTTTGCAGCTGAAAGTGATTGCTGAATTGCTGATCTAGCAATTGAAAGACTCAAATATACGTAACCAGAAATAACATTGACTACTTAGTTTGCTTTTATTGTCATAAGTGAATCTCAATTTGCATTAATACTGAAAATGGTGAAGTTTAAGTTTTAATACTCTAAAGCATTTATTATACTGCTTTTTTTCTGTTAGGTTTTATAAAAAAATAATAAAGAAGGGGTTTTTTAATGAATGATTGGGAAAACAAATTAACTTAATCCTGTTTGCTGTCTTTAAATGAATAGATAAAGAACACCTAAAGCTTAGATGTTTGAAGTTATAAAACTTAACATTGAAGACTGCCTTTTCAAAGTCCTTCTGAGAAAATTTTGCTGTCATATTGATTTATACCTGTCACATAGAATAATTCTCTTCTTAACGTATGCAGGCTTCCCAGCTTTAAGATATTAAAGGTTGTTTCATGTAGTATGTACAATATAATTCCCAAATATAAATAACTAACCCACCATTTCTATATGTTCCAAATCATACAGCAAATAATTAGGGTAAAACTGGTAGAAATTACTTTTACTTAATGGAATAAAAATACATAACGAAGTGACTTTAAATCAGCCTTGTCTATGGTTCTGACTACTTAGTTACCTATAGTGAATATTTCTGCGTCTCAAATATACCATTAATTTGCAAAAAGAATGCCCAGTCTAAGTGTGAATTGTATCACTGGCCTTGCTTTCTAAGGCTATGTTTAAATAGTGGTAGTTAGACAGTGTCTCAGTTTCATACAAGAGAGTATGACTGGGACTGTAAACAAGTTTTTCACCTTGCCTCCCAAACTCTGATTTGTGCCCCCAACAATTTTGGTGTAGATGATGGGAAGAGGAAAAGTGTGAGGGGAAATCTGGTTATGCTGTGGAATTCACCTCCTTTGCAGTTCAATGGACAACGAAGCATGAATTCTGCTGCTCACACGCAGACTTCTGAAATTACTTAGGATATCTTAGAGGCCTACTTGTTGCTGGCAGATGGCAGACAGGTGTCACAGAGAAGCAACAGCTGGAGACCATGCAGGACAGACTTTACCATCTCAGAAGACACTAAATCAATATCTGCGGTCAAGTGAATTGAGCCTCTCGTCAGCACACCAATGGTGCCTAGGGAACCAGCAGATCAAATGTCAGTGTCTGGTTTTACAGTGACACAGATAGCTCTGTATACTCTATTCATTCTATTTACTGGATCTTCATTGACTGTAATGATAGTTTAGATTCCTAACTCAGAGATAAACACATGCTTGTGACACATGCATTTTTAGCTACATCTGATTACTTGCGTAAGTGAATTTCCTCATGTGGATAATGGAGTGAAAAATATTGCTCTAGCCAGGGAAGGTATTGGATTCTCATGTCATCTTTTGCTCCATGACGTAGAGCAAGCCAGGGATTCTTTTTAAAATAGAGTTTTAGGAATTCTCAGTGACACCCAAAATCTTTTAGATTAAGTTGAGCGTCCTGAAAATTTTCATTTATTACCTGGGAATGTCAATGGTTCTGTGACAAGGAACTGGGAGATGCAGTTCATTTTTAGAAGGAAAATTTTGACATTCTACTTTGTGGAAAATAATGATGTCAGAAAGGAACCAGACATGTTTAAGGGGAAAATAATGTTTACTAGTAAAGGTGGTTGACCACTGCAATAAAGTGAAGGTTAATTCTTCATACTGTGAGATCAGGAAGTCATAAGTAAGTGCCTTTCTGCTTGTATTCTTCAGTCATATAAATGTTAAAGGATTTATTGCAAGCTCAAATAGTTGAATATTAAAAGCCTAGTGAAATCAAGTTTTCAACTGCAAACCTATGCATTGTGATGCTGTGACTATTGGTTTCCAAAACTGCAGAAATGGCAATGTGAAATAACTTCTCCAAAGAGAAATACTCATATAAGTTTTAATGGAGTTTCCTTCCTAAAGCATTTTAAATCTCTTTACAGTGCTGGCCCATTGTCCAATATTTTTCATTGACATACTGATATATCATTTAGATTTCTTAACTTTTAAGTGGTTTTGTTAAATTTGACTTCAGTGTTTCTGGAGTTGGAGCTCACCCATATAGTTTTCTATGCGTAGTGCAGGAACCAAAGATGTATTATGTGAAAAGCTAATCTAAAAACTTAGGCAGAGGGTATCAGTAAAGAGCTATCCGAGCTCCAAGTCAGTATTGCCTTTTTTTTTTTTTAAATATTTTTACAATCCTTTTCTTAGGTTGAAAACTGTTTCTCATACTTAATTTAAAATTTAAACCACATTCACTTCTCTCCCCCAAGAAACTCCCCCAGCTCATAGCACTTTACGAAATAAAGGTAACAGCAGCAGTACCCCTGAAAAAATTTTAGCAATTCTCTTTCTGGTAATTTCAAAATTCCAGGATGGTTTTGCCAATTAATTACAACAATACGTAAATTTTTTCAAGGTCTGTCTTTTCCACTTTCTCTTTCAAGCAATCTTTTTAAGCACTTTTAGGTGTTTTTGTTTTGTAATGGTTCACCTATATTCTTTACAGATTACGATGAAAAAAATTACTTCTCTCAATCAGAGTTGTTGACAAATCCCAGCCTTCTAACATTCCCTTCTCTCTGGCATTGCAATTTTGTCACGTATTCAGTTTCCCTTCTGTGTAATACATGAGCTTGCACTTAATGCTCAGAGAGGTGGGCCAGAATGAATGTCTTTCAAAACGACTGGCCTCTTAACTTCTTGCAAGTCTGCAAAATGCTCAAGAATTCTAACTTGAAGATTGTTGCAAAAATGGAAGCTCAAAAAAGTAATAAGAGTACACTGATAAAAACACTTGCAAAAATTATTGGAAGTAGATGGAGCTACTGTTTTCCCCAGGAGGCACTGAAAACATATGAAACCATAAATCTGAGAAACGGCAACGGAGTATCCAAAGTGCAGGCAATGGTACAAGACACCACCTGTGTATTCAGTGAGCGTGAAAGATTCCATTTGACCAGATCAAAAAGCACAATGAAGATGACACATGGGGGATGCCCTTGGGAGTTCACTCTACTTGGCTACAAGGGAACAGGGTTTTCATTAAAGTTAACATATCCACAGCTAACTGCACACTACAACAAAAACAGTAACTGAGCTCTGACACAGAGCTAGAGGTTTCATTTTGCTAAACTTGTCGCATTCAATGATTTCATTTTTCTACAGGTTCTCCTTTTTTAAAAAAGGAAAGAGGTAAATAAGAGAGGGAAATTCCAGCTTTATGGTGTCTGTTACCTTTCGAAAGACTTTGTAAAGTCTTTTTGGTGATTTGTCACTCATCCAGCATATCAAATGATTGGTTTTAATATAAAAGAGGTGTAAAGACCTTTACTGTTATAAATTATGGATTTTTTCTTTGAAAATCATTTTTTTTCTACTTCATCCTTTCAAAGGGAAACAATTTCCTGAGAAAAGAAAGAACAGAATTTCTGAGGAAATCTTTCTTTTTCTATTACGGACATCAAGGTACTTTCCACATACGAAGATGAAGAACAGTTTCATGTCCCTTTTTCTGTCATGCATAAAAGGAAACATCTTCCAAATTCTCATTGCTTAATTGGATTTAGCTTACAGTTAAGTAGCCACAACAGAGCCCTAGAAGAATAGAATCTATAGTGCTATCATGTTATATTCTCCAGGCAACTAATATTCATAGAACTAGAATATGTATCAGCAACTAAAATTCTACCATCTTTTCCCTCTTCTTTATCATTTTAGTTATTAGACTTGACCTGATTTTTTACACTGTTTTATTGATCTGCATGTTTGAATTTCCTGTGCACATCATAGAAGGAATGTATGCCCAAAAAGTCACACTAGAAAGAGCACACCACTTCCCTTTGCTGTTACTGCATATATTTTATGAATCCTTGCTCTCCTACCTATTTACTTAGTTAGCTTAATCATGTGTTTTCAGCATGAAATACATAAACACAATGAGAGGTATCATAGATTATTAAAATCAATGCATCTCAATACTCTATACAAGCAATAAATTTTTGTTCTTTTTAATTGAAAGTATGAAATTACTGGAAAACAGTTAAATTTCTTATGCTATACACCAGATTTAATGGAAATGGTCTTGTTGATTTCACTAAAATATAGACCAGGGCCACTGGGAATATATGAACATGAGTACTGTGTTTGTGTAATATATATTCCGAGCCTAATAGAAAGTTTTATTGTGTATTATACCATCTGTCAACTCTTATTTATCCATACAAGTATTACAGGGAAATTATTCCCTTCCATATTATAACCATGGGGAATTTCTAGTTGTAAAGTAAGTAGGATTTTTTTAAAAGTAAATCGAAACAGAATATCATAGTGTTGTATTTTAAATTACAGTGATTTAATAAACATGCCTTAGTGATCAAGCACAAAATATATATATGAAAATTTTCCTTTTCTTTCATTGTGAAGCAATATAAAACCAAAAGTAAGCACAGTAATTGCTTTTGACTGATGTACTTTTATTTTTTTGTACTTTGTCTGATTGGGTGATTTGTGGCATATAGATCAAGCACCTCTTGGTGGAGGTTTCAACTTTATTATGGCATATAGGTGAACCGTATCATAGAACTCAATATGGCTGTCCTGGGTCAGACTAAAAGATCTGTGAAGTTCCATATCCCATCTCCAATATAAGGCAAAAAAAAATCCTAAGGAAAAGCAGATAAAGGAAAACACATTTCCTTAACACACATTCAACTGTAGTCTGCCTGTTACATGTTCAATAACCATTAGATTCCATGAACTGGTCAGGTTTTCCCTCTAAATCCATGTAAATGTCAGCATTCACAACACTGTACATCAAGTACCTCTACAGGTCTATGTTTCATTCCACAAAATGCCCTTTTGCTTGTTATGAAACTGTCTCCAGCTAAGTTCTTTTTCTATTCCCAATTCTTGCTGTGGAAGAGTTGATGAATAGTCAGTTTCAAACAACCATGTCTATGCCATTAATTTTTTAAATCTCTGTTATATCACTTCCCCTCATGGCATCTCTTCTCCTTATTGAGAATACCTACTTAAGCAAATGCTCATAGTACAAAAGTCTTTGTATACTTCTGACCACAACTGCACACAGGACTAAATGTAACTCATGAATTTTGAAGTGACGAACAGTGTTTTTTAAGGCTCTCTGTGTAATTTTTTGATTGTTTCCTAGTAATTTATAGCATTTGATATGTGGGGTTTTCTTATACTATTAATACCTGTTAATTTGATATTTTGATGGAACTAGCTGTCAGTTAGCCTTATATCCTAGATTGGTAATAATTGTATCAAAACCTTTTGTCCTAGGTATTAAGTTACACCTCTTTTTTTCCACAAATGAACCTATTTTCACTTCTCTACATTAAATTTTGCCGTTATTTTATTGGCAAATCACTCATAAGATACTTCTGCGGGTCATCACAGTTGAGCCTTGACCTTATTATTCTAAGTTACTTTGTAGCATGAACAATCTTTTATCCTTCACTGCTCAGACCGTTTTCAAGGCATGTATCCATGAAGACATTGGAAAATATAACCGTAATTTATGTTGGCAGGGTCCTCTGGAGGTCACCTCCTTCAACTGCCTGCTCAAAGCAGGTTTAATTAGATCAGCTTGCTCAGGGTAACATCCAATGGAGCCTTGAACATCTACAAGGATGGAGACAGCACAACCTCTCCAGGCAATCTATGCCAGTATTTAACCATCCTCACAAGCATTTTTTTTCTTTGTATGTAATCAAAACTTCATACGCTACAACTTTAGTCCATAGCCTCTTGACCTATCACCGTGCAACTCTGAGGAAAGTCAAGTACTATTACATCTGTACGCTCTGATTAGGTAGTTGAAAACATGAGTAAGGTCTTCCCTGAGCCTTCTTTTCTCTGAACTGAAGTCTCACCTGGTATGTCATGCGATCCAGCTCCTTGCCCGTGCGGGTAGGCCACTGCTGAGCCAGTATATCCACATCCTTCTTCTGGGAAGTTCAAAATTGGGCACAACCCTCTAGATGTAGCCTTACGAGTGCCAGATAAATAAGAAGTGTTATTATCCTGGACCTACTGACATTGTCACTAACACAGCTCAGGATGTATCTGACCTTCTTTGTTGCAAGGATGGACTATTGACTCACATTCAGCTTGACCACCAGGACCTCTAGATCCTTTTCAGCAAAGCTACTCCCAGAGTCTACAACTAGGTGGCATCCTTACACAAGGTTATTCCATTCCATTTGCAGGTACTTGCACTTTTGTTGAACTCCACTAGGCTCCCATGAATCCATTTCTCCAGCCTATTGAGGCCTTTATGAATAGCAACTCTGCTCTCTAACATATTGTTTGCTGTCCACAGCTTGATATCAGCTGAGAATGCCCTCTACTCTGTCATCCAAGTTGTTCATAAAAACATTAAGCAGTAATGGTCCCAATATTAAGCCCTGCAGGGCCCTACTCTGTACTGACCACCAGTTGTACTTTGTACCACAGGTCACAAATCTTTCAACCTGGCAGTCCAGCCAATACTATGCCCGCTTACTGTTCACTTATCCAAACTGTATCTCAGCCATTAATGATAAGGAGGCTGTGGGAGACTGGCTGAAGATCCTACTAATAACGAGGTTTAAAATGACTACTGCATTCCCTTTCATAGAGTCATAGAATCATAGAATATTCTAGTTGGAAAAGACCTTTGAGATCATCGAGTCCAACCGAACCTATCCATTGCTAAACCATGTCCCTCAAAAGCGCATTTACCCATTTTTTAAACACCTCCAGGGATGGCAACTCAACTACATCCCTGGGCAGCCTGTTCCAGTGCCTGACCACCCTTTCGGTAAAGAAATTCTTCCTAATATCCAGTCTGAACCTCCCCTGGTGCAACTCATGGCCATTTCCTCTTGTCCTATCACCTGTCACTTGAGAGAAGAGATCAACACTCACTTTGCCACAGCCCCCTTTCAGGCAGCCATAGATAGTGATGAGGTCTCCCATCAGCCTCCTTTTCTCCAAGTGAAACAAACCCAGTTCCCTCAGCTGCTCCTCATAGGACTTGTTCTCCAAACAGTAACAATAACAGCAGTCATCTTGTATAACATATTTCAATCCTAATATGTGCACAATTTCTAGGAAGAATCACCCTCTACCATGTCCTATAATAAAAACATTGCAACTCAGAGATAGATCTTAAAATGCATACAAAATGTGTGCATGTTTGAGCAAAAGGAATGAAATAAAGAGGAAGGGGTGTTTGCTTTGTTTTATTCTTCTTTTTAAAGGTGTCTGACATAACTAAAGCCTGTGACTATGTATTCATTGATTTTTTACAGCAATATTCTTAAGTAAGAAATAGTCATAATATATTAGTATGAACGATCTATATTAAATTAATACAGCATAACCACATCAAATAAGGAGAAGAACAGTCAATAACCTATCATAAAGAAGCAGTTTAAACTGAATTCCGGAGAAACAGGATCGAGCACCATTTTTGCTGTCCAGCTAATACTTTCTATCTAGTATAGAGGAGTTGATTCTGGCATAGATAGACAAAGTGTCAGTTGCTGACATTTTTAGATTGTAAGAATGGAGGCGGGGGAAGTGCAGGAATCCCACTGATGAACAGTACGGGTGTAAAATTGTACTCTGTAAAGATTCTTTTCCTAATACTTGGATGTTTACTGTGTTGGAAATATTTATAACAATTCCATTTAAAATAGCCAAATAGGAACTACTAAAGAAGTATATCCAAACAATACTTGGATTCTCCTTGGAGAACTTCGATCATGTGACTCTATAAAGCTTGAATCAGATCAGGTTGTAATAATTTGTAGTTGTCCAATACTTTAATAATAGAAGTGTTTTATTAACTAAGCTTTATTATTGGCTATATATAAGCGAGGAGTTCTCCAAATGAGCCCTAATTTCCTCCGCTCTGTATTCATATCAGAAACAAAATGTATGATATAAACATTATATTTATGATGCATAAATGCCTTGCTTTGTGCATACTATCAAATGTCTTTATCTGTGAATAAAATCAAAAGAGTAAGAAGAATGGAAAAGAAAAGAGAATGACAAGAAGGAAATTGGTCAGTGTTTTATGTGCATACAACAAGCAGTAATGTATCCTTTGCCATTAAATAAATTAGCATTTGAAGCCAGAAAATCATGGTTAGTTTTAACTCATTTAAACAGCAGATTCAGAAATGGCTGCTGTACAACTTCTCTCTTGAGTACGTTAATCGATAAGAAATAAGAGTCATGCTTGTTCTAGCATAATAAATATTTGTATGTGTATGTTAAAGTGTGAAGGACGAGCTTCAGCTGCAGAAGTACAAGATACCTTCCCTCCCACCCCAAATACTTTCAAATCAAAGCATGTTTAGGAGAAATGTATATTTAAAGCTATAAGGTGAAAAAAGCCCTGATTCAACATTTTCCAAAGGTTTTCAGAGTTCTTCTGGATTTACGATAAAAATGGGCAGTGGAGTTTTATACAGTTTCACAGAGTTTCACAGTATCACAAGGTTGGAAAAGACCTCTGAGATCATCAAGTCCAACCTATAACCAAGTGATTACCTTGTGCTACCAATTTGCTGTGAATGAAAATAATGTTTTCTTTTGTTTTGAGAAATAAAAGTCTTAACCAAAATCCAGCTAAGGGCTTTGGTTTGAAATTTTCAATTAGGAAAATAATGCCTTCTGGGAGCCTTGGGGAATATTCCTTTGTTCAAAGAGAGGACTGAAGATGAGCAAGAGGTCAGAGTGAGTGGGCCAGAGGGTTTCAAGATGAAAAATTATGTTCTTTAGTGTTGAAAGTATAGAACAAAAGTCCTATATTATGGAATTGTCTTTTTGGCCATGTCATGAACTCTCATTTTAATTTTTAGAAGATAATTATAGTACTTATGCAGTAAGAAACTAAATTAAATCACTATGGCAGCCCAAATTCTGTTTGATTTTATGACTGTAACAATTAAATAAGGTTTCTAATGTGCAATATTATGTACAATGCTGGGTCTAAGAGCAGGTGAAGTATGTGACTCCAGAGAAGAGCTAGGTAGTTAAAATGCTATTTTTTACATGTGAAATATTTATTAAACTCTGCAATGTAGCTGGTCTTGAAAAAAAATTATGAATTGGAAGAGTGGTACATTGAATTATTTTAGCATTTTACCTAAGAGTCTCGAAATTTACAGGGAAATGCAACTATTAATTCCTATGTAAAAAATATCCTAAAAATGTCTTTGCTTATGTATACTGGGACACAACAACCCTGTGCAGCATTACAAACTTGCGGATGACTGGCTGGAGAGCTGCCTGGAGTAGAAGGACCTGCGGGTGTTGTTTGACAGCCAGCTGAATATGAGCCAGCAGTGTGCCCAGGTGGTCAAGAAGGCCAATGGCATCTTGGCCTGTATCAGAAACAGTGTGGCCAGCAGGACCAGGGAAGTGATTGTGTCCCTGTGCCACTGGTGAGGCCACACCTCGAGTCCTGTGTTCAGTTTTGGGCCCCTCACTACAAGAAGGATGTTGAGGTGTTGGAGCGTGTCCAGAGAAGGGCAACAAGGCTGGTGAAGGGTCTGGAGAACAAGTCCTATGAGAAGTGGCTGAGGGAACTGGAGTTGTTTAGCTTGGAGAAGAGGAGGCTGAGGGGAGACCTCATCACTGACTACAACTGCCTGAAAGGAGGTTGCAGTGAGGTGAGTTTTGATCTCTCAGGTGATAGGGCGACAGGAAAAGGCTGCAAGTTGCACCAGGGGAGGTTCAGACTAGACATTGTGAAAAAATTTCTTCACTGAAAACGTTGGAACAGCTGCTCAAGGAAGTGGTTGAGTCTCCGTCCCTGGAGGTGTTTAAAAGGCGGGTAGATGAGTTCTTAGGGACGTGGTTTAGTAAGGGGACAGGTACGGTTCGACTCGATTATCACAGAGGTCTTTTCCGACCAGAAGATTCTGTGATTCTTTTCAGTGGTGCTCAGTGATAGGACAAGGACTAACAGGCACAAACACACACAGGAAACTCCATCTGAACATAAGCAAAAACTTCATTACTGTGAGGGTGACAGAGAACTGAAACGAGCTGCTCAGAATGGCTGTAGAGTCTCCCTCTCTGGAGATATTCAAGACCTGCTTGGATAATTTCCTGTTCAACCTGCATTAGGTGAAGCTGCTTTAGCAGATGTGTTGGACTAGATGATCTCTAGTGTTCCCTTCCAGTGCCAACTCTTCTGTGATTCTGTGATTGCAACAGCAGGTTCACTATGCTCTGGAAAATTATTAGAAAACACGAGTTTAACTGAAGGTCTTGACAGAAATGATATGGAGGCCCAGAACTGGTTGTCATTTTTCACTGGAATTTTTTGAAATTAAAAATGAACTTTCCGGTTTGAGATTTTGGGTTTTGTCTTCTGTTTTTAAGTTAAAATGCCACTTGATGTAGAACAATTCTTACTCTATGTAAAACAAAAATTAGTGTTTGGAGGCCATAGTAATAGAACAAAAAGACTCTCCAATTCAGTATATTTTGTACTGTAGAATGATATGGTACATATTGATGGAGGTGCCTTTGGCAAGCGTGTATTGTGCCTGAGACATTAGACTATTGGAATTCAATCCTTGTTCCACCCACAGCTTAATTTTATTTTAAATTGGCCTCATCTCACTCATAAAAGTTATTGTTTTAATGGGCTGAACCTATCTATTACAACTATAACATTTATTATAGTGTATTAAGTGGATTTAAAGTATAATTAATTTTAAGTGAATGTGATGATTAAGATAACTTCAAGTTATATTTTATAAATAGGATGATTTGCCACCACTGATTTCAGCAGTAGAAAACACCCCATTTTCAAAGTTTTTTACTTATAAATGACTAATATCACACTGGACTGCAGAAAACTATGTTTTATCTTCTTGCTTAATAAAGTTGCATCAGAATGGAACATGATCCAAAAAATGTAATAGAAAAATCCTTACTTGCTAACAATGATATTACAATATCATGAACAGTCATGACAGAAAGAAACATCATCATTGTCTTTAAAGGAATGTTCATCATTGCATGTTCATAGACACAAACTAAGTTCTGTAAGCAGTAAAAACCCATATGTTGTCAAAATACTGTCAGTAGAATCAATCAGGTCTTATCTCTCTTGAGAGTAACTTCTTTTCCAAACACTGTGACTGTCTGCATACAAAATGTTTTCTGTAATGGTGATTGTGAAATGCAAGATGGTTGCAGTAATTGCCTCATTGTTCAACCTATGTCACGAAATTGTGCTAACCGTCCACCTTAGGTGCTTCTGGGCATATCATGTGTGCACAACACATTGGTGGTTCATTCTTTCTTTTGACTATGACATCGAATATGTTTCTGTGCTGGAACTATTACAGCTGTTCCAGTATTAAATGTATTGCATAAAGGCAGACTGATGAAAACTTTTTTTTCAACACAAAAGTCATTTAGAATAACATGATGACTGGAAAATACTGTTGAAATTATAATGTTTATCTGGATTTAGGGCCACATGAGTGATTTGGTGATGCTGTTTCATACCAATCTGTCCATGTATTGACACCCCTCTGGTTTTCTTAGAAAAGGAAGGTATGTAGGTAATAACTGAATGTGCTTCAGGAATTCTTGGTTGCCAAAACAGTATCTAGAGAATTATCATTCGATGCTGTAAATCTGAAGACTTTTAACTGCTCAAGTTGATTCTGGGCTGAGATGCCTCCAGAATTTATGGGAACATAAGCCTACCTTATACACTTTTATTGCCTCAGCCATGCCAAGTGGAATAAGTCAGTCTTGCTTTTCTAGTCCTTGCCATTATCATTCTCCACATCGTGGCATGGTAGAAACCAGGCTATATGGGCTACAACAGAACACAACAGTAGTAAGGAAGTGCTTCTGTCTGTTGTCTCTCTCAGTCATTGAGAACAGTCTAGGATATTTGACAATGGCCTGGATCATTCTTAGTATCTTCCCATGCACGTAGCTTGGAAGTTCTAATCTAATGTACTTAAAGTTTTGTTATGTCTTTTGTGGAGAGTAGGGAAAGACTAGATACTCTTACAGCACCATCTGGATTTATCCGTCCTGCATTCTCACAGTTTCAGAGAACAGGTGACATTTGCTCAGGATAAACTGAGCTCAGATGTGAGTGGGTACTGATGTACAACTGCGTGGCTGTGTCAAGATGTTTGAACACCAGAACCGCAAGGGCTTATGAACTATAGGGACTTCTGCCAGTAAGGTTGTATTTGACACCTTCCTGTCTTATTTTTCTAAGCAAGAGCGGAGCAAGATTCTCCTCCATCAAGTTCAGCAGCTCATTTTGTGGCACATAATCCTATTTTTTAAGTTGAGGACTTCAGGTTAGGTGTAAATACTATTCTGGATAGATGTGTCTCTTGGACGTTTTATTTCTGCAGGTCCATACAAATTCAACTAGGTCTACAGAAGCTGGCTATGTTGCTTAACTTTTAAACTACTGAAACTAGTAAAATCCAGTAATATTAGTACTAGTTCATCATGCAGAAAAATTGTACCGTAGGCACTGCTGATAAAGGAAGTATATCTTCTCTTGAGTTATTTTACTAACTTATTGATAGCCATCTCCTAACTGCATTTGAGAGTTTTACCAGCATTTCACCTCACTTTAGTCTCTGATCTATCAGTCACCACATTTTGACTGCCACCTAAAAACTGCTTACCAGGAAAAAAAAAGGGATTTTTTTCTGGTCCCTTCCATCCCTATAAAAATCTTGCTTTGAGGATTTTAATTCCTGTTTCTAGGTATCTGCTCTGGATCTGATTTATTGATATCTAGTCTGCTATGATATTTTGACTTCTGAAATAAAAATAAATAAAATTGCACATGCATCATTTATTGTGCTGATTTACTAGATTTTTCATGAACTTTGAATTAGGTGATGGTATCATGGCAACTACAGTTAAAGTAAAACTTTGTATGGATTGTTACAACAATTTTGTTTTATAACGAGGAGTTGAATTTAATGAAAAACTAAAAATTCAGCTTATTAACTTTCTTCTGAAGGACATAAATGCATTAAGGTATGTTTTTACTTAAAAAGCTGGAATAATTTAATCAAATGTACATGTACAAAATTCCTGTAATAATACTGTCTATGACTTAGTAAATACAATTTCTGCAAGACTGTTTCATTTCTGTAACTGTCTCATTTTTTTTGCACACTCTCTGCTTTTTGGTCCATTAGAAGGAGGAACCAAGGCCTCATCTCCTATAATCAAGTCGTTAATGGGTTTGCAGTAATAGTCAACAGTAATCAATAAAACAAATGTGTTTAAGTCTTTTTTTTCCGTTTTATGCCTTCACTCCCTGCTATCTCTCACTTCTGGCTGAAATCAATGATACATTTTCCATTGATTTACTATAACAGCGAAAAGACCTGGTTGCCTGTTTACAAAGTGTGGCATATTGAAATCAGGTGGTGTGAGTGAAATGGTAAAATAGGCAATCTAAAAAAGGTCCTTGTTTTACTAAAAGATTTTTTTAAAGAAAAATATTTTTATTCTCATAGTTCTACGCCTGTATTATATTTTATATTATTATAATATATGTATTATTATATTTTCAATTAAAATTTTAAGTATTTTTTTTCCATATAACTGAATTAAGAAATAACACTTTTGGAGAAAAAAATTGATCTTACATTTCTTACCTGGAGTCTGATTAGGACCCACTGAAGTTAGTCAAGTTTTTCCCATTGGTTTGAATGGTTTCAGATGCACCAGATTTATGCAGTTTCTGGAGGTTGTTGAGAATCTTGTAAATACCAGGAGGACTAGATGAAGGAAGAGAGTGTAACTTCAAAATATCAGTCTGGATTTGCCTAAATTAAGATGGTCGCAGAATAACATTCACTGCAAGCCACAGTGTATCTAATTGTCCTCAGTCAGGTGAGCCTAAAATTGAAAGACAATGACATGACTAAGTAGCATCTTCATTAAAAGCTGTCATAATTTGGCTTACAGAAAAACAAATAAGCTTAAGTTTGCATATGTATTTCTAATCTTCATATATTTAAGGTGAATTAAGAAATACTGTACTTGTTGAAAATTAAAAGAGAACAATTAGTGGATAAAGTAGTTGAATGCAATGTGTAGTGAATGAAACATTACATTATTTAGAATAAATAATACAATGCTTAATTGGGCTAAGTTTTCATTTTTGTCAGTAAAAAGAATAGGCAAATTCGTAGTCTACAACACCACAACTAATTTTCAATTATTGTTTACAAAACAAAACAAAAGATTAAAAACTGCCCTGAAAAAGTGTAGGGTTTAGTGGCTTTAAGAAATTCTGCTACATTCTGTCTATTGAAAAGTGCTCACTCCTTTTCCCCGTAAAATTACTTTATCACTTACTGTGCTGGCAATGAGACTTGTTTGCTCTTGTAGCATAATGATCTTGACCATTTACTTAATGGTAAGGAGACTTCCTTTGAGAGTATATGTTTATAATTGCAAGGCCACTTCTTAGTCTCTGTCCGCAGTCAATACAATACAGAAACTGTGTCCAAGTATGGATCATTTAATAAATTTACAGTTTTTATGTATCTGTGATGTTTATGCTCCCTGTCATTGCTCTACCAAACTTTCCCCCATGCCTCTGCAAAAGAATAAAAAAAAGGCAAGAATGGGTTTGGATTTTTTATATGTGAAAAATAAAAAATATACATTCATATTTAATCTCTTTCATGTTTTTTGTATACAAAGTCAAAAGTTTGAGTTCTTTCAATCCTAAAAGTCCTAACAATATTTTGAGCAAAACTTAAAGGTTTGAGCTCTTGTCTGATGTTTTAATGATGACAGAGTACTGTAATATGACTATTTTGTTTGTATGTGCTGTTTTTACTGGCTCTTTTTTTCTGATATAATTTTGGGGAAACTGCTATGTGGGCTTCTTACAATAATGAAAATACCTATAAAACAGAAATCTCGCATCAGACTACATCACTGTATTGTAAGTCTTTGATAACCTTCACAATGTGCAAAGGCTGAACTGACATTGCCAAAAGTGATTGTAAATCACTTTTTTGCAATAATGCCTATCAAATTAAATTGCCCAAATAGCTCTGCATATAAAACGACATGCAGAAAAATCAGAATACATTGATGCATTCGTATTTTAATTATCCCTTTTATAGATATGACATAAAAGATCATTTTAATGAGCCATCTAACTGTTTCTTAAAAATACGATATTCCTAAGAATAGATTTTGTTTCACTACCTTCTGATCTGGATTTGTGATGAACACAATGCTGAAAAGATCAGCATTTCAAATATTGTTTCAATCTGCACTTTAGTCAGTATGTCAATAAATAAAGAAACACACTGTCAATGCAACCATATAAAGTGATAACTAGAGGTATAGGTTTCACATAGAATTTATTATTTCCTTTCCTTTTTACCATTAGTTGTGATAAATATTTTGAGTTTCTTTATATTTAAAATAAATATCTTGTCAATGGGAATGCTTCTTGAAGTTGCAGACATGAACAAAATAATTGGCTGTTTAAAGTAATTCTATAATATTTGTTAAATTAAAAAAAAACTGTATTGGTGAATCTATTTACCCACAGCATGCCATGGTATACGTTATGAATTACACAGAATACAAACTAATGAAATATATACTTCAGGGGAGATTTTAATGTTCTAACTTAAAATATCTAGGAATCAAATATTTGAGCTAGCATCTAATTTCTATAACTAGTAGAAGAAATGGGAAACAGGACAGTATGTTCTGACAGCGGAGTAACATTTATCTTAAAGATATGAATTACCACCTGCAGATTCGTATTTCTTTCCATTGTCTACAAACACTGCGAATAAAAGTAGAGAGTGTTATGTAAGCTAAGATGAATGACAATACTGTTATTTCTTGTAATGATTCATTTTTTTAGCAAAACATTTGGTAATTTCAGGATCAAGTAAGACAGCATAGACCTGAAACATTGACGTGATTAAGTGGATGTAGTTGAAAGGGTTTGGTGCCATGAGATAGTCTTTACTTACAGCTTGTGTCAAGTTCTTATTTATTTATTTATTTATGGTTTTAAAGCTGAATGCTTTCTGAGTGAATGCAAGTTGCCTTAGCAAGAGCTTCTAACTGCTCCTGAAAGCTGAATATATAGGTTTTGAGGTAATTGAATCTAGCTCCTGTCTGCCAAAAGCAGGGTTTTTCTTTTCTTTTCTCTTTTTTTTTTTCTTTTTGTGACAAAAGCTTAGACTGAAAAGAGAGAAAGAAAAAAGAAAGGAAAAAAAGACAAAAAAAGAAGCTCGGGAAAGAGAAGAAATTAACAGATTCTTAAAGAATTTGAATGAAAGACAGTTAAAAACGGGCTGTGTTTCGTATGCATCTCTTGCCCTAGTTATTAGGTGTTGATTTTAAGGTAGAAGGTAATATAGCACATCAAAAGTATTTCATCTTCCTTAATCTGTCTTCATGCGAAAGAAATAAACATAGCAGAGAGAGAAAAGAGATGAGAGTTTTGGCAAATTGGTCTGCATATTATGGAAATGGCAAGCATCATTAAATACATGCAGTACCTTACATGGCACTGAACTGAAACTCAGGCCAGATACTAGTACCTTTTTCCTTATTATTTCCTGTGGGCTTGATCTAGTAGGAATGTTAAGGATAGACCTAACAGATGAAAGAAAAAAAAAAACAACAGATTTTTCCAGCACTCACTTTTAGAGGTAATTGCACATATTTCATAACTATAAAAGGGCTTCACCAATGAGAAGGGAGATCATCTCTTGCTTTTTCCTCTGCCTGAAGAGGTTCAAAACCTCATTAATTGGTAGGTTTAGGTAAAGTCTTGTTGTAAGGATGGAGATATCTTTGACTATACTGTTAGAAGTATCTTCCTGTCCTAGGAGTAGCAGTCATATAAAATGACTGAGTGAGCCAAAGAGGTCATCTTTATCTGTCCTAGTGTTTGTACCTAGAAACAGCATAAGGCTTGGTTCTTTCCCCAGTTTCATTGTCGTTTGAAGAATACTTTTGATAATATAATGACTCCACCATTAATATAATCTGATATTTTGAAATCCAAGCATATGTCTCTTAGTTAAATGGTGGCATCTGTATCTAACTCCAAATTATACATGTGGTATAATGTAACTGAAGGGGGAATAGTGACTTTTAAGAAGGAAAGTAAAACACCGTGATCAGGATCCTCTGTCCAACCATAAACACAAGGATTATCTCAATGCTTAGTGTTATAATATCCCATGCTTGCAAGTCATTCTTCTTGATGTGTATTTGATAATAAATTGTTAAAACAGCTTAAAAAAAATTCTAAAATTGTTTCAGGCCTAGAAGGGTTGTCAAATGTTTGTATAGAAAACCAACTACTCACAATCATGAGAATTTTCTTTTGCATCTGCAGAAGTTGGTGTCGACTTGGGTAAGCATAGCCCCAGGTTATACTCATGGAAATAAAAAAATGAGTCTATAAGAATTACACATTTTGTTGCATTTGTGGAACAGGAAAGTATTGTGAGAGACAATGAAGAGCTTGTAGATGAGCAGGTCTATAGAGTAAGCAACGTATCAAGCCAAGGATAATTCCAGGTCCTGGACTGAGGTGTAACCAGTCTGCTCTGTAGGAGTCTAGCAACAGTTAGCATGGAAGAACTCTGTACTAAACAAACTACAAAAAAGAGACCTTTCTACAGAGGCTTTAAAGGAAATACAGATGGAACCAAAGCAGCTAAAAATCAGTGCAAACCATAATTAAAATTAATGTTTATTAAAGCTAAGTGGATTTAATAAATTCTGGTGTTCTCCTAAACCTAATACTTCAGGGATTTCAGATTACCTTCAATGACACTGAGGGATCATCAAAAAGGAGGGATTTATTTCTCACATGTTACATAGTGGACAAACCCGAAGAGAGTTTACAAGACCACACAGTTCTATCCTGTAAATGTAAATACTGTTCTTTATTATTGAATGAGTTGAAGAACTGAGCTTTTTTTTTTTTTTATTAAATACCAATACAAATTTGTGAAACACTCGCTATAGGAGATTAATCTTCAATGTTTGACTGACAACATACTTGGAAATCTGTCACACCATTATGTCTTGGTTTTTTCTTCAAAAACTTTTTAAGCAGAATACTGGGCTGTAGGGTGGGGGGGAACTACAATGTTATATCACAGTATCACAGTGTCATAAGGTTGGAAAGGACCTCTGAGATCATCAAGTCCAACCTATAACCAAACACTAACACCAACACCAATACCAACAGTAACACCAACCATCATATAAACCATGGCACTCAGTGCCTCATCCAGTCTCCCCTTAAACATCTCCAGGGTCGGCGACTCCACCACCTCCCTGGGCAGCGCATTCCAATGACCATTCACCCTTTCAGTGAAGAACTTTTTCCTATGGTGTTCAGTAGACACGTTTTGCCAGTCATTTAATGAAACGTAGTGAAAGTAATATCTGCAATTTATCTAAAAAAACCCCAGAACTACATGTACACAATATGAAGAAGCTTTTCTACTTTTTAATATAGATACCTGTTGACTTTAAAGGGAAAACTGGAAAATATTGTCTGTCCTCCTGATTTTATGAGGAAGTGTATTATCATTAAGGACCTTCACAGATCAGTTTCTCAACTCTCTTAAGAGAAGTTTAAATCATCTTTTAAGGCAAACTGATCCATTATGCAAAATATTTCACTTGTTCAGAAGGGAAAAAAATACAGCATTCTACATGGGATTTTCAGACATAAAAAGAACCTTGTAGGGTACATGACTGCAGACTTTTGCAGGTCTATGTCGGTATATTTGTCCTCATGTAATTCACTGATTTTATATATGATATAATTACCTATGATTTCTAAATATTGACTTTTTATTTTTATAAAAAATTTGAATAGATACAAAAAGTTACTGAGAAGAAAAGTATGTAATAGGAAAGATCACTTAGTAGGTCTCTGCATAAGTTTTTTACTCAGGCTGTATTTCTTCCCCCAAAGCTCTGTAAGTCTAATATTGTTCTACATTAAATAGAAATTTGGTACATACTTTAATGTGACTACAGTTTGGAACTATGTGAGGCATTTAATAATGAGGGTGAGAAACAGGCAAGCTCAACATTCCTCTAAATGAGGATTTAGACCTAATTTAGTAGTTAGAGGAATGCTAAAAAGAAGGAAATTAGAACCTTTCCTCCTGCACTGACTTTGCTATAGAGAACCACTGTTCCATGAGTCAGTGTATATTTATTTCTCTTGAGTTGATGATCCTCTTTTTTGTTCCCAATATGGTGTAGTACTTATTAGCCTTAATACTTGCCTTACAATTTTCATATATACTTTTAGTTTCTTTTAGCAATTTCTTATTTCCCAGATGTCAATATATGCAAATGGATATCAGCTTCTCCATTTTTCCATTGGTGATATATTTTGTTGGCAGTTCCTTGTCACAAAGTCAAAACTGAATGCAGCTTTTGGAAAAGTGTTTATTACATAACTTGCTGGTCATGTTTTCCCTCCAAAACTCCTGGAGAGCAAATAGCTGTTCCTATTAGTATTTTGATAACTCTTACTAGGCTTCCACAAAAGCAGAGTATTTGAATGCACAGGTAACTTGCATGCCAAAGGAACCTGCAGGATAGTTGGATGTAGGTCAGTGTTAAAAATCGTGTGTTTAAAGAGCATTGTAAGAATTCATCTTCCCCAGACTAATAAGATGTCACTGTTCCATATTTCCGTAGTTTCTTTTCAATTGTGATACCCTTACTATTTTTGTAGAAACACATAAGATAAAATATTATTATTACTATGGATTACACTTAAAACTTTTGTTGTTGTGGAAAGTGTAAGCAATCGATAGTAAACCATAAACAAGAATTAATCATGATCTCATAACCAATGATGAATTCTGTTTCCAATATAGACAAATGTGTATATGACCAAGTAATAGTCTGCACACAGTTTTAATGGAAGATGGTAAGATTAGATACATAATCCAGATAGCACTTGATTCTGGAAGAAGTTCCAGTGAAACAGAGGGAGAAAAATACATAGAAGGTGATTATTCAGTTATGATCACACTTTTTATGCTCTTGCTTTCTATTTTGATTTGCACATTTGTATGCAAAAAGTAACTTTAAAATACTATTTTGTGAAACTTGACAAAATATTGATTTTTGGGGGGTTTAGATGTCATGTAATACAAAGAGGTCTCCCCCTATACATAATACATACATATATTTGCTTTTATAAGGAATTTTTAAGTGAATTTGATAAACAGACATGAAACATAGTTATTAAGGTTATGATTTAATTTAATATCTGTAATAATTTTAATTTGAATAGCCAGTATTTCTGATTTGGAAAAAGAAGCAGCAAAATATTTCTGGGTCCAGTCACATTAGCCCTTTGTGTGTTAAACTTGCAGTGAAATAAAGGGAAGAATGGCATCAGAGTTTGAAAAATCATCTAGTTCTTAAGAATAACATACATTCTTATTATTTCTTTATTTGAATATTCATCCCATTGATTACTGATGGATTCCTGTAATTTAGCTAACTGGATTATTTTTAACAAGTGAAAGACTCGGCATATTTGTTATATTGTTAGTTCAATAGCCAGAGAGCATCGTAGTGTGCAAGAATTAGATTGTTATTATTCTTTCTATTTGAAATCAGAGTTGTCCTATAAGTGACTGAGAACAAAGCAGTTTAAAGTAGATTAGCAAACAGAATGGGAAATAGGACAAGTAAAGAATTTAAAATATTTCTGGAATATAACAAATGTATTTTAGAAAACGTGAATCAGAGGACAAAAAAGAAAGAAAAAAGGCACGGAATTAGCAATGGGTATAAAATAAAAAGGCAATAGGTATTAATGTATTTTTTTTGCAAATGAAATCTTATGTTCTGCACAGTAATGTCTTCCGTTAGGTTGCCTTAGCATAAAATGTCCAGTGTCCAATGGAATTTTCTTCTGACTTACAGCTGTTTCTACAATAAGTTAAAAGTCTCATTTTCCTTCTGTGCCATACCTTCCAGCCCATGTATCCAATGTATCTCTTGGATACCTTGGGCCAAATGGTGCTGGACACGTACTTTGCATTGCTAATCAGAAAATACCAATCTTAACAACGCTACTTGTTTGTATCTTTTAATATATGTTAAATGAAAGTTTTCATTCAAACAAGATTAAAAGTATAGTCAAGGACATAAACCATCACATTATGCAGAAACAATACTGATTGTTGTTTGACTCAGAACATATTGAGAGCTGAATGCTGACAAATTAAACCTTCAACCCTGTGTTTTAACAAATATTGTATTACCTTTCTCCTCCTCTCTATTTTATATGGGTATGTGAAATTATTTAAATGCTTTTATTTTAAAAGATGTCCAGAGATCTCTTCCAAATTCAAACATTCTGTGATTCTATGAAAATGATGACTTTACTCATTACACCTTGAATCCTGAACTTTTGATATTCTAATCATAGCTTGCTTTCTGTTTATGCAGTAGCAAGAGGATGCTCCATAGCAATATTAACTTGTTACTTCAGCTTGAGACCTTTCCTTCTTAAAAGTAGATTGTTCTATGCTGTTTATATCTTAATAATGGTCTAAGAATTTTTTTCATAGTACTTTCTAGTATGGTATTCAACAACATCCTTCACAATTTGAGTGCTTTTTAACCAGTCCTACAATTTGAGAACGAATTATATGTTTGGTAGAGTAGGATGGCCAAATTCTTCTAAGTCTACAGGTATTATGCTTCTAAACCAGTTAAGTGCTTCCAAAACCTTCCTAATACTAATATCGACAGCGAATAACATGCAAAGTAACTTGAGTCAACAAAGCTAATATTAATAAAAATAGATAAATCCAAGTGAGCTGGTTCGAGCTAGCTTCACCAAGCTCTCTAATGCTCAGTTTTAACCCCTTTCCCAAAGCTTTCCCCTTTTTAAGAAAAACAAACTATAGAAAAAAACAAAATTGCACAAAATATATATATTTAAATATAAACAACTACATAGAGCAAGGATATCATGCAAAACTCCCAAGAAAGGGAAGAGGCAAAGGGAAACTGGGAAAAAGGACAAAAAGGAACTAAAACAAAACAGGTGTGCACAATCATAAAACCCGGTAACTAACAAAGTAAAGAACTAGCAAAATCTCACCACTTCCCTTGAGGAAAGCAGGACAGGTCTGACCCAGGACCCTCCCCCCACACATGGGCAGCCAACAGCAGCCACCGCAGGCCTCAGCTCTAGACAGGACCAGCAGCAATGGAGCTCCTGCTCTCCAGCTTGCTGGAAGAGGAAGAGAGAGTATCGGTTATCTACACCTTATTTGTATGATGTGTTACGTTAAAGGAAGATATGGAATACTTCAATGGATCCTGACCTCCCTTTTTAAGGAAGGCCTGTAAAGGCCATTTTTAAGGAAAATCTGAAAAAATGCAAAAGTCAATCCACTACACCAAGATGGCATTTCTATTCTCTAAATTTATTTAGATTCATTAGAAGTGGGTCTTGTTCCAGAAGGAATGTACTTGTGGGAGAATTAAAGTGTTCGAGAATTGAAGTATTAAGGAATTTGAATACTGGGGGAGGTGGGGAGTTTGCAAACTTCTCATAGATCAAATATTTGTTGTAAACTAAGAAGCTATTTTGTTATCAAAGAAACATATCAAGTTTTTCTGTTTTTCTCTTTGAAATCCCAGTGATCTTCAAGTGAAGACTTTTTTTCCAAGTTCCTGATTTTGGAAGAGATAATTACATATAGTACTCAACAAAATTTTCATTACCTACTAGGTTTGGATTCTAAAATAATAGGAGTCCTCTAATTTTATTAAACTGGTCTAGTATTTTAAAACATACCTCATGGAGTAGCTTAGAACTTAGCCTATTGTGGTGGGGGGTTTAAGTTGCACTGAAAATCAAAAGTATTACTAGAAGCTTTAAATTGCACTCAGTCTTTGATAAAATCTTTCTTAGAATTATTAACTGAAAGGTAGTGAAGGAACAGTGCCACTTGGTATCCTGATTGCTCAGGAAGAAGAAGATCCTTGATACTGACACAAGGTGAAGGAAAAAGTGCACTCTGCAGTTTCCTTTCTTAGTTGGTGTGCTTTAGTTTTGCATGCTTTTTCTGTCTAATGTATGTAAAAAAAACCTCTCATTGCTTTGTTTTTAGTAGCAAATATAGTTCTAGCACTAAAAATTGTTTTCCTAGTGCACATCAACCTTAAAATCTGAATTTATAAAAAAAAACCAAACTCAACTCCAGAAACTGAATGCTTTTTTGCTAAACAAGAGAAAATGACCACCTTGAGAGTTCTGTTTCCAGACATTGCAAGAAACTAAGACTGGCAGCAGCAGGAGTCAGAGGGCAGAATAAAAGATGTGCGACCCGTAAGTGAAGATAATTTTTAGCCAGTCAACCAAATTCTTTTGAAGTTATAATTAGCTCTCAATCTTCATGCCACTGCTAATAAAGCACTCATTCTGGCCTATTATTTCACAACAGCTTTCACAAAATATAAGGTCCATAAGTCTAGTTTGCAAGCGTCAGAATGAATTTATTCCAATGCATATAGAAACTTCATTTTGAAGACCAAATTAAGTGCAGAAATTGAAAATTAGAACCTTAGTTTGTTCTGCTCTGATTCAAAGAAAAGCGCTCCACTGAGGTAGTTATTTATGTGATCATCCGTGATAAGAAGCTCTTTTCAGCAAGAAGTTATGTCTTCCTTGTAATCTGTTCATTTGGGGTTCTGTTTGTTTGTTTGTTCTTTTTCATTTTATTTAAATGGATTAACACTTCAGCTGCCTTATTGCAACTTTTATTTCTTTTATTCAAAGAATGACAGGAAGCTGAGGTTGGAAGGAACCACTGGAATCATCTAGTCTAACATCCCTGCTCAAAGCAAAGCCAATTAGAATAGGTTGTTCAGAACTTTATCCAGCTGGGTTTAGAATATCTACAGGGATGGGACTCCAGTCAACCTGTTCCAGTCTTTGATCATCATCACTGTAAAATGTTTTTCTTATACTTTAATGAATGCACTAGGCATTTTTGTGTCTTATACGCTGTAGGGTTTACTGCCATGAGAACAATTTTATAAGTTCATCTGGGCAACGTTTGATATTTTTTAAAAATCTATGTCCAAATAATTTTAAAAATGCAAGTGATGCAACTAGTTAAAATTAAAATTCCTATAATATTTTCAAAATTAAGCACATTATTTTCAGATTTTTTAGCAAAATTACTCCTTTTTTAAAAAAAAAAATTATGGAAAATATAAATAGGAAAAATGTGCTTAAGAATGGGAGCTGTTGAATCAAGTCTATAAGTGAAGACATGTACACAAATTTAAAGGTAGCTCTCTGTTCAAGATCTTATAATTTAAATTGTAATAAATTTATTGTAGCGTATATATATGCAGTATCAAACAAATCCCATCTCTGCCCATCTTTTCTGCAAGGCTCAAATTTATAGCCTGTCTGTACTCTATATCACAGCCATGTGCAAGACAGATTGATTTTTGAGAAACGTGTTGTGATTTGGTTGTATTTTCAGTCTAAATGGTGGTGCATTCATAAAGATTTTCATCATAGATACACACAATTTAACAAATTACATGACCTTCCTGTTCTCTGTGAGAGAATGTGAAGTCCTGGAGAGACTGATGGGTCGACACAGGGGTTCTAGAGGTGCCACGCTTCTTCCTTTAGCTTCAAGTGCTTTTCTCTTCCCAGGCATCCCTGGAATCAAAGAGTCCTGATCCTGTTGCAGGGCTGTAGGGTCCCTGAGGTTTTCTCCCTGAACAATTGTGGACACTCTCCATGCTAAAATAGGGTAGAAAATGTCCTATTGACTGGCCTGATCAGATCCGCTGGATACCCAAAAAATGACTGGTGCTGGTGTTCAGTCTTCCTGTCTCAAAGGATCTCTAAAGTCACAACTTTCATACTGTTTCACAGCTTTAAGTTTAAGTTACTTTTCTGCTTAGCTACTCCCTTATAAGGCCTATTTAATCTTATCCGTATACTTTAAGACTGCTCTCAGCCAGGCCCAACTTATACTAACTGCTACTGATTTCCATACCAAGCAATTCAATAATGTGAAGCCATTAGTGTCGGTAAGAACTTGGGATAGAATTCATATTAATTAATGTTAAAAACCTAAAGATTAATCATCTTAAGCTGTTTTTTCAATAGGTGGTTCTCTTTATTGACCACAAAATGAGCCTCGTTCATGTATACATAACATTTAGGTCACACAAATTCCAATTCCAGGCAGCCCTTAAGCTTAAGGAAACACTCATTGAATTTTTCAGTTACTATCCAATATTAGGTTTTAAAGGAAACAGCTGGATTGTCTTACTGTTTGCAGAGAATAAAAAACACAGAAGCAACCTTTTCCTTTAAAATTCCATTATTTTTCCTTGTGTTTTATATAATTAATCACCTCTTTATAGTCTGCTCTTGATGAGTTTCCAAAGGCTGTTCATGTAGTCATCCAATGCTGTCTCAAACCATTTTGCCATACAACTACTTTCTAAGTCGATTGTTTACATAGTGTTCTCTCCTAAAGGTACTGCCCTACTATCAGTTTAGGACAGTAACAAATATGTACATAACAATATTATAATTTGTAATTTATATGTGGGCACATATTCATCATAACAACAAAAAGGAAGGCTATGACAAAGCATATTAGCTTTCTAATCATTGTTAACAGCACTCATCATGTGCCATTATTGGTAGATGTTCTTTCCTCTGAGTTGCTGAAGTCTTTTTTGAAGCTCTTCAGTGGGAAATTTTTCTTATGTGGATGGAGCTATTGAAAGCTTTTGCATAAAAGCTTTCATACTGTCCCAGAACCTCATTTACTGTATTCTCCTGGGCATAATTCACATTGTAGTATTGAACAAGGACCTTCTCTAATTCTGCAGTAGTGCCATATTTTTTGCACATAAAAAAAGTGTTAGTCATTTATTTAAACAGTTTAAGACTGAAAATGTCTGGGCTCATGCTATATTGCAAGTGCATGATTTGCTGTTGAATTCTTACCTTACTTCATAAGATTTAACCTTATCTGTTGTGCATATATTATGAATTTGCTACAACAGAAGAGAAGTTAATGTCTTTATATATTTGATGTCTGTGGGTGTAAAAAGTACAACTGCACACATTAGCATTTAATTTCCTCCAAATGTCTGCCAGTTAAGGATCCCTGAGGATTTTGTTTAATTTGTAAGTGAAAGCTGGAAGCCATTCTACTTTCCCTGTGTCTGTCCTCCACACCAGAGTTCAATTAAACATCTCCCCTACGGTCTCCTTCACCTGCAAAAACAAAACAAATGTGCTAACAGAAAACGGACCTGCATCTGAATTAGACAGGTGCATGTCAGTTAAGTCGATATATATGCAAGTAGGTAGCCAAGCTGTCGTTCCTCACCCTTGCCTCCAGTGAAAATAAATCTTCTCTATTTACTTTCAACCCTTGAATCACCCAAAATAGCATTTTTCTCTTGATTAAAACAGCTAAATCTTTCTTCTTTGAGTATTTGAAGGTCATGGCTATTTTTTTTTTCTTTTTCATATATGTCATCTGCTCCCTTAATCAGCAGAAAAACTTACAAACATTTTCAGCATGGAAGTACAATACTTTCATAGATTAGCCTTTTCTATCCTCAGATGTTGAGACAAAAGTGGAAGTTTTGACAAGCAATGAAAAAGGAAGATAAAAAATATGTGCCACAAAAGCAGAGAAGCTTTCAGAAAATCAATAATTATGATCAAAATCGAGCAAGCAAGATATATATACTTTTAAATTAATTTAAGATTCCTTCTTCATATAAAAACATATTATAATTTTGCAGGCAAGAATGCCTCTTCAGTTAAAAATAATCTAATTCAGACAATAAGAAATAAAAAATAAAACTTGAAACCTGATTAAAAATGCATCTATACAATCTGGTATGCCATATAGTGCTGGTAGTCACCTATGCAATATAGTACTGGTAGTCACCCATGCCACAAAGCAATAGAGAACTGCTTACTATTCTGTTTTTTCTTCTGATGATATTACTATCATATCCAGCATTTTAAAGTTTTAGTTCAAAAGCTCTGTAAGTATGTACAAGAACAGAAATATGTGTGTAAATATATTGAAGAAAAAACAAAAGAGAGAAATTAATTTAAATCATGAGTCAAAGCATATCATTAATGAGGTTAAAGAGAACCTCCAGAAATATGTGGTCAGTCTGATGAGGGGTAGGAACACTGAAACAATCAGTGGAAAAAGGATAGTATTAAACGTGTATTTTTGTACTGAAAGAAGAGATTAAACTGATAATTTTGCACCAGTATTTTCAAAACCGTAAACTAGGTGCTGTAGGCAACTTTCCTGATACTGAGTCTGAAAAAAAAAAATTAAAAGACTGATAATAGATACAGAAATAATAATTAGAATTTTAAAAACAAGCAAACAAAAAAAGAACAGAAAAAAAATCAAAAACCAAGCCCCTCTTGATTTCAGTTATATATAAGAATGAGGAGGGTTTGAGTAAAAGGAGGTCTTCGAAAAAATCTTGGTATGATTTAGGAGGTTAATATCACTGTTAGAGAAATTTATTATGCTACGTATGCCAAACGCTGGATTTAGATTCTAGGAAAGAGTGATGATGTTTTCTTTCAGAAAAGTCATCAAAGATGTGCCTTAAACATAGATTGTTTCCCAAATTCTCAGAGATAACCTGGTATCCAATGTATAATGAGGCAAAATACCACAAATCCAAGGCTAGGAGCAAATTTTTGTATTTTCATTCTGCTGATTGATCCTTCATTGTTTAATAGATACTTCACAATGCACAGTCTTATTGTCTCCAGTCTTTCCTTAGACGCAGCTGGTTTTCTCTTGCATATCATAATCCCAATCAAATTCTTATTTGGTTAAAAAAAAAGGAAAAGATGCCTTCTCTCTTAGCTTTTGTATTTGCCAGCAAATAAATGTTCCAAAAAGTCTTAGCATCACAATTTTTTTAGTTTGCAATAACCCTGCAGAGACAGAAAACCCAATGCCAAGTAATTTCATCTCCTGCCAGGATTGCTTTAATTTTTATGTATGATAGGACATTTACTGTAACATTTGCTAATGACCATTGACTAAAGGGCCCTTCATCTCTTTCTTCATCTTGTGTCCAAAGGATGAAAGGATCTCATGCAGAGGCTTTTTCAGCTTCTTCTGTGATCTTTTCTACGACAACCCATTGGGGCATTTCACACCGTGATGTGATCACCTCTAGCATTAAGTGTATCTCTGACCTCAGTGTGAGTATCTTTCGGTATTGTGTCCTTTTCTCATTAACAGTGTTCCTCACTACTTCTTGATTTTAATACATTTTAATCATCCTTGCTAACAGGGGTGCGTGTTGGCAGTCAGCATTGGATACATCTCCAAAGCATCACTTGTTTGTATCTGAGAAATGCAGCATCATACAAATGATGTTTTTCCTCATTAGACATATAAACTTAGCTGCACAAATTCTCCTACTTATATCCATTTCTTTTTTAGAAAAAGGCACCACCCCCCACCCCACTCCCCCCCCCCCCCCCCTTTCCCCCAGCAAGCAACAAAAGACAAGTTTTGAATGCTACTATGGATAATAAATACTGTCTAAAAATTATCAAAAATTGCCTCCTGTACCATGTGTTACATAATAGATATATACTGGGAAGCAGGGGAAGATTCATCCAGAATGTAGATGGAGGTCTGTGTAGTCACAGGATCAAGATCATGTAATGTTATCTAGAACATGCACAAGTCACTGTTAACACGGAATATAGGAGCAGGACCTGATTTCAACTAGCTTGCCTGCTACATGTCTTCCTAAGGAGAAATTATGTGTAACTTACATCTCTGCCTGGCAAAATTACCTCTATTGTTTTTTACCCATATCTGTATTCAAACAAATTAGCACACTAAACCCCATATTGGCAGACACCGGTTGTTACTATGGCAATTAGGCAGGCTGTGTTATTTGCGATTAAGGTGTCAATTTTAAGTCTGCATTTTCTTGCCTTTTCAGTTCTTGACAAAGTTGCTTTGTAGCATAGTTATTTTTGAAAAGAAAACGGAAAGAGCTCCATTTACCATCCCCTTAAAAATCACCTCAGAATAACAATGTTGGATTCTCTATGTCTACATATAGCATCTCACGCAGTGAACTACATAACTGACAGCAATAGACAGTAGGCAATCCTCTTCTCTGCATACTTTTAAGAATTATGTTTTGCTAATAGATTTCACAGTGAGTAAGTGAGTGGCCCAGTAGAGGAGCAGTTACAGGCAGTAATACTGCCTTGAGTCGAGATTTCTGGAGAGGAAGCAGCATCTCTGAAATGGCAGTGTGGGAAGAAGAAGCTGTACAGCTGAATGGCTGCAAGCACTTTGCAGGGCTGAGAACAAATGCATTGTATCAGGCGGATGCCTACAACAAAGGCTACAGGTGCTCTGTCTTACTTTTTAGTCAGGGCAGTCTGTACCTAGAAGTGATTAGGGCCTCAAATGGTTCTATTAGTCAAATTACAGCAGATCTTAGAAATTTGAACATGGTCTTTAGAGTATCAAGAGGTAAACACTCTTTGAACACCTCCCTGCCGCAGTTTTTTTAACAAAGGAATATGCAGGCAAAGTGGCCGAAACCCAGGTTATTTTTAGAAAGAGAAGCAGCAGTATGGATCTTTTTCTTTTCCACCTTTTCAAAAATGATTCAGATACTTGCTGTTCTTCCATCACCAGCTTCCTTTCTTCTCTTCTTAATACCAAGCTGTTATTTATACTATAGGAGAATGAGGACATCCTCAGCTGTGGAAAGAGGGGACCTATAAAGAAAGGCCAGGAAGGGTGTGAAATGTAAAATTTTATAAATCAATAAGGAAGCTGAAAAATGAGTTAGTAGGAGAGTGCAGCAGAAAACACTACATTATTCATTCTGATTTGGTACAAGCACACTTAATTGAAAATTAGAAGGCAGTTAAGTACTCATGATTTAAACTTTAAAATATCTGATGATTTGTAAGACTTGTGATAGTCTGAGATTGAACCTGGTTATGTTTTATGATTTACATTGACAATATTGATTGTAGTCTGTGGACTTCTAGTGTGAAGGATTAACATTTGCCAAAGTCATGAGCACTAGAAACATAATACAAAATCAAACAGAATGTGTACAGGGTGATAAGGGAAAACCTCACTTTGGTTATATTTGAGTAGACGTAAACTTGATACTTAAAAACTTGTTTGCTTATGGGAGTATGTGGACTGTAATGAATACTGTCTATGCTCATGGCATATGCATTTTCCTCATGTCTTGAAGATCACTCATTATGTCCAGCTAAATAACAAACATAAGTTTTACACTGTGGATGTATCTGTTTATTTTCCTTTGGATATCATTGCAGAAGCTAAATTTCAGGAAATAATATCAGCCTACCAGTAGGTTAATGAAGTTTACAAGGAGCTAAATTGAATTATATAATTGATATACAAATGCCAAACCAGGTAAATAAGAATGAGAGGATTCTCTTTTCTTTTTTTTTTTCCTGTGTGAAATCTTAATATGTTATCCAAGACTTCCACTACCAAAAAGACAAAGTTTTAGAGAAGCGTAGCGCACTTCTGGTGAGCTAACTGTACACTTTTGAATTTCCCATAGTTCTTTATTTTGATACACGATGTAAGCACTCAGTATAATATCATCTTGCCTAAGTTTTCCAGTTGGAAGTTTCTGTGTATAGTGCAAGCTAGTCATGTAGGCACTAAGTAATTGGTGGGGAGAGGTAGGCATCCTTAGGAGATGATTTATTTTGTTCTGGTGCAGATGTGGTGAACTGCCTTTGGAGGAGCCTTCTCTTTTGAACTGGGGTGATGATAAAATATTAGGAGACATGGCTAATGTACTGGATGTTTGTGCTGACATTCAGGAGGACCTCAACAGGCTGGAGAAATGGACTGACACAGATTTCATGAAGTTCAACAAGGGGAAAGACAAATTCTGTTACCTGGTGAAGAACAGCTCCAGTTATAACCTGAGGGGAAGCCATCTGGAAAACAGATGGGCAGAAAAAGGCCTCAGGGTATTGGTGAACACAAGCTGAACATGACCCATCAATATGCCCTTGCAGCAAAGGCCAAAAAACTCTCCTGGGCTGCATTAGGAAGAGCATTGCCAGCAAGTCGAGGATGGTGATCCTTCCCATCTAAGCAGCACAGGTGAGGCCTCATCTGGAGTCCCGTGTTCTGTGTCTAGCTCTGGACTCTCTAGTACAAGAGAAATATGAACATACTAGAGCAAGTCCAGAGCAAAGGGCCATGAAGATGATGAAGGGATTGAAAAAGAAGATGAGAGAGATAGGACTGTTCAGTTTGGAGAAGACAAGGATACCTGATACTGGGATATCAGTAGTCAGACTGTTGGTGATACTTAGTGACCAAACAATAGGGAATATTCTCAGATATGGGAAGTTTTATTTAAATATAAGAAACAAGTGTTTGCTGTGACAATTGTTGAATACTGTAACAGATTGTCCAGAGAGGCTATGGATTAGCATCCTTGGTATGTTTTGTAAGGTGGGTTGTGTCCTTAGAGGTATTAAAAACCTAACTGTGTAAGGTACTGAGCAATGTGTTCTAGTTCATCCTACTTTTAGCAGGGAGGGTTGTTCACAGGTACCCCTTCCTGAATGATTCTGTGAAACCTCTGTGAGCAGCAAAAATTAAACACTTTTTAGTGATGAGGTGAATTTCTCTCTTAAAGGCTAAGTTGTTAAATTTAATTAACAAAAGTTTATTAGTAAGTAAAACAAATTATAGTACTCATATAATGTTTATGTAAATAATACGTAATTTACATAAAGCTATAAAAATATGTATATAAAATTTTCTGTGCTTACAGAATTATATAAATTTTATTTAGTAAATAAATTAAATACTCTTCCTAATTTTCCCATGTCTGTGAAGAACCCTGTAATATTTCATTATAGCTTGTCTTTGAGTAAAAACTTGTCTCTAGGCCAAAACTTTTAACAGCACTTGTAACATGACCAAAATTAGCAGGATTTCTTTGCTTCTCCAAAGAGATTTCCCTGAACTTTCTTGTTCTTATTTCAATAGGAGTGAGATTTTTATAGGAGTGAGAGTTTATATGCCTAGAGTAAATATCTCTATTTAGTTTTCAGAAAGCCATGCAAGTTATGCTTTTGTGTCATTGATATCGAGGCATATTTCATCTTATCTCTACTTCTGACGTAACAGAATATCTGATAAGATATTAAAAGCATGAGTGAAAATACAATGGAAGGTTTTCTGCTTTCCTCAGTTTGGGCAAAATATCTTTATGCTCATAATGTAATTTTTGGAAAAAAAATATTCTGTAAAATATTCTGAAATTTTTTTTTTGTGGATAAATTTTGCATAGTATATAAAATTATTTATTTTTTAAGATTCAAATTAATAACTATAGATGTCAACAAATATTTATACCTATTTGGAAATCTTCTACTGTGTCAACAAGAAATAACTTAATCTTTCAAGTTCCAATTCAGTATTTTTCGTATGATTGTGCGTAGATATCTGTAGTGATAGATTCATGCCTATGTTTATCTCCATGGAAAAAAATAAGCTGAGGGAAGTGATCCTTCCCCTGTACTCGGCATTGGTGAGGCCATACCTTGAGTATTGTGTTCAGTTCTGGGCCCCCCAGTTCTAGAAAGATATTGAGGTGCTGGAGCGGGTCCAGAGAAGAGCAGCAAAACTGCTGAAGGGACTTGAGCACAAGTCCTGTGAAGAGAGGCTGAGGGAGCTGGGATTGTTTAGCCTGGAGAAGAGGAGGCTCAGGGGTGACCTCATCACTCTCTACAACTATCTGAAAGGAGGTTGTAGACAGGTGGGGGTCGGACTCTTCTCCCAGGCAACCCCTTCTAATTTAGCCCCCAACTAGAACTTCAATTAACTAGTTCAGTGAAAGATAATTAAAAAAAACTTCTACAAATATATTAACCAAAATAGGAGGGCCTAGGAGAATCTCCATCCTTTACCGGATGCAGGGGAAACAATAGTGACAAAGGATGAGGATAAAGCGGATGTATTTAATACTCTCATTTCCTTGGTCTTTAACAGTGAGATGAGATGTTCTCCGGGTATTCAGCCTCCTGAGCCAGAAGACAGGGAGGGAGAGCAGAACAGAAATCCTACAATCCAAGAAGAATTGGTTAGAGACCTGCTTGGCCAATTAGACATTCACAGGTCTATGGGGCTGGATGGGATACACTCAGGGATAGTAAGAGAGCTGGCAGAGGTCCTTACCAAAACCCTTGCAATCATCTACCAGCAGTCCTGGCTGACTGGGAAAGTGCCACTTGACTGGAGGCTGGCAAATGTTACACCCATTTACAAGAAGGGTCACAGGCAGGATCCAAGGAACTACAGGCCTTGTCAGCCTGACCTCAGTACCGGGGAAGGTCATGGAACAGATCATCTTGAGTGCAGCCACACAGCATGTGCAGGACAACTAGAAGATCAGGCCCAGTCAAAACAGGTTTATAAAAGGCAGGTCCTGCCAAACCAATTTGATCTCCTATGACAAGGTTACCTGTTTAACAGATGAGGGAAGGGTTGTGGATGTGGTCTCATTGAACTCTGTTAAAGCCTTTGACACCATTTCTCACATTATTCTGACTGAGAAACTGGCTGCCATTGGCCTGGACAAGCACAACTTCTGCTGTGTAAAAAAATGGTTGAATGGCCGGGCTCAAAGAGTCATAATAAATGGAGTCAACTCACAAGTGGTGTTCCCCAGGGTTCAGTGCTGAGTCCAGTCCTGTTCAACATCTTTATCAATGATCTGGACAAAGGGATTAAGTGTACCCTTAGTAAGTTTGTGGATGATACTAAGTTAGGTGGAAGTGTTGATCTGCTTGAGGGTAGCAAGTCTCTGCATAGGGATCTGGACAGGCTCTATCAATGGGCTGAGACCAACGGGATGAGGTTCAACAAGGTCAAATGCCAGATCCAGCATTTGGAGCACAACCCCATGTGGCATTACAAGCTTGGGGAAGACTGGCTGAAGAGCTGCCTGGCAGAGAAGGACCTGGGGGTGTTTGTTGACAGCTGGCTGAATATGAGCCAACAGTGTGCCCAGGAGGCCAAGAGGTCCAATGGCATCTTGGCCTGTATCAGAAACAGTATGACCAGGAGCACAAGGTAAGTGATTGTGTCCCTGTGCCACTGGTGTGTACTGTGTTCAATTTTGGGCTCCTCTCTACAGGAAGGACATTGAGGTGTTAGAGTGCGTCCAGAGAAGGGCAACGAGGCTGGTGAAGGGGCTGGAGAACAAGTCCTGTGAGTAATGGCTGAGGGAACTGGGGTTATTTAGCCTAGAGAAGAGGAGGCTGAGGGGAGACTCATCACTGACTACAACTGCCTGAAATGAGGTTGTAGTGAGGTGAGTGTTGATCTCATCTCTCAAGTGACAAGTGATAGGACAAGAGCAAATGGCCATAAGTTGCACCAGGGGAGGTTCAGACTAGATATTGGGAAAAGTTTCTTCATTGAAAGGGTGGTCAGGTATTGTAACAGCTGCTCAGGGAAGTGGTTGAGTCGCCATCCTGGAGATGCTTAGAAGATGAGTAGACAAGTTTCTCAGGGACATGGTTTAGTAGTGGACAGGTACAGTTGGACTCAATGATCTCAACCAGGCGATTCTCTGATTCTCTAAAGTTGCATTGTGATGTACAAAAGCTTTACAAATTTCTTAAATATTAAACAACGTATAGGGCACATTTTGCAGAAATAGCAATGAGAAAATCAGAAGTTTCTACTTACATAGATCTTGCAATCCCTCAGCATTCTGAATTTATGCAAGGGATTTTCTAGCTCAAACTCTCACATAAATGCTGCTAAGTCCCCTGCTGGAGATGTTGCAACAATATTATGACTACAAAGTATGTATCAAAACCATAACCCAGATTTCGTTAATATACAGTCTAAGAACAAAGTGGGCTGTTTAGTCTGCAAATGAAAAGAGGTGAAGGAAAAATGTGGGAATTTTTATCTCTATAAAAATATTATTGTAAAGGAGAAGAAAAATATTTGTTCTTGGTTGCCATGACGGATAAGACAAGAAATAATGTGTTGTGATTCCTATCAGGAAATTTCACATTATACATCAGGAAAAAAATCATCCTAAAGATAATGAAGTTGTCAAAAAGATGAGCTGCAAGAGCTGCATCTCTTTATGACTGAGAAACCAGCAGTGCTAAATTCCATATATATCATACTGGAGTGCCATTATTCCCAACACATACATCTTCATAGGAAACTGTGGATTGTTACAAATTTGAACAACAATAGAGAGACTTCTTTCATATATATTGAATATTTAAATGAAAAATTTCACGTGTTTTAGAAAAGAATTATGTTTTTCAGAAAAAAAATGCCTAAAAGTAAAGCTTTCTGAAACTTCTGTGGAATTTATATTAGAATAGTTTAATATTTTCATATTATTTTTTATTAAAAATAGACCTTGCATTCTCAAACTATGAAGCCTACAAAAGATAATTAACTGTAAATCATGTAAAAATTATGACTTGTAATATCCAACAAATATATTTACTGGTTTATTATCATTATGGTGATCACCTTGCACTGCTCTCCACATTTCCAAATACCTTCTTGCATTCCTTCCTTTTTCTACATAAATACATTTAAAGGGAATACAAATTTCCTTTACAGTAATTTCTTTTACGGTGAGGAAAGAAAGGCAGAAATAATCTGCTGAGTACCACTGATATCTCACTGAGAATGGATACTTAATTTATTTTAGAGGACATAATGCCTAACATAAATATGGAACTGCAGCTCCTATAATGCAGTAAAGCTGGTATATTTTCTGCAATTTATTACTGAGTTTTACCTCTGTGCACGAGACAAGAAGAAATGAGAACTGGATAGGAACTTAGAAGTATGCTGAAACTGTAGACAATTAAGTGAAGCTTAATATTTTATATGAACAGAACATGAATTTGTACATTGTTTATTTTAAGAGGAAGTTAGCTGGAGTTGAGAGAGCATCATATATTTGTAACGTTGTATTTTGTTTTCCATTCTGCCTGATGAATTTTTATATTTGGAATTCTTTATCATATTGAAGATCGTGTAACTCCTTGCATATTAAGTAAATTAAAAAGAACTCATCAAAAACTGAGTTTCACTTATTATCAGTTATAATTTTCCAGTAAAACTTTATCAGCCCAGAAAATTACTTTGCTTTCTCAAAACTCTGTTTTCCACCAGAGAAATTAAATATAGTCTTATCTAGTGCTTACTGAATTCACCAGTCATTAAAGTGATCAGCCATTTAATAACCATTTGATATAGTTGAAAAATTTTCTATTTAGTACTGGTGAAAACAAAATTTCTATCAACACAGATCCTCTGGGCATCTAATATAAAATATTTATCATAGAACTAAGTTATTAAGGATATAAATCCTTAACTAGATAACTGAAGTGCTAAAATATAAGGATTATGGAATAGCTACAGAATCTGAAACTGATGGATTTCAATCCCATCTAACTACAGTTTTATAAGATGTTGTTTCCTGGTTTAACAGTTTAAATCCATTTTACCTTGTTTTTTTAGGAAGTATATGGATCAAATGAGATTATTCTGTGGTAGTTATTGTGTGACTTCTGGTAATATCTTGAAATATCTGTGGAGGTGAAACTGCTTTTGAAAGTTAGGAGATTAAGCACCACAAGATGCTTGATTTGACTGAGTTGAAAGTGGGCCAGCAATGTGCCCTTGTGGCAAAGAAAGCCAGAAAGCTAATGGAATTCTGGGATGTATTAGGGGAAGTATTGCCAATAGGTCAAGGGAGGTGATCCTTCCCCTCTACTCAGCACTGGTGAGGCCACATCTGGAGTACTGTGTGCCAGTTCCCTGGTACAAAAGAGACATGGACATATGGGAGGCAGCCCAATGAAGAGCCATGAAGATGATGATGAAGGGATCTCTCCTGTGAGGAAAGGCTGAAAAATTGGGAATCTCCAGCCTGTATAAGAGAAGGTTTGGGAGGCATTTTATTGATGTGTAAAAATATCTGAAGGGAGAGTGCAAAGAAGTAGGAGCCAGGCTCCTTTCATTAGATTAGAGGCAATAGACACTATATGCTACTCTGATAGCAAACCTTAAAACAATCATGTCTAAGAACCTGGACTTCACAAAAGGATATCCCTTTAGACAGATCTTTCTTCAACATATCTCTGTGCCGGATTCCTGTGGCACAGAATGTCTTTGGTGATTTCCAACCTCTATAGTAAAGTGAGAGTATGATGAAATTATGGAATTCAGTACACTAGTGCTTAAGAACTTCTATGGATCTGGCATCTAGCCCAGAATGATCGATTTTTCATTTGTGCTTCCTGACATGAGTACTCCACTGTTATTGTCCTATTCTAGTAAATGTTTAGCTGGTAACAGAATTTCACTGGATCTAGATTTAAGATTTCTGAAATGTGGATAGTAGTTCTTTTTTTCTATTCCTTTCCTTTGTTACACACAAATATTTTATGCTTTGTGCTTTTTGACACAGACACTTTGCAGAGTATGAATTTTATTTTCACGTCTGTAACATAATAAAGTTCCAGTTTTGATATTTGAGGTCCACCTTTGGAAAAAAAAAAGAATTTAAAATCTGACTTACTTGGTTTCATCTCTTTGTACCTTTAGTATTTATTGCAATGACTATGAAAATGTCATCAAACTTATCACATAGACTGTAAGTCATCATTCTTAGAAGAATACCTTTTATACCCCATGGGAAGAATACACCTTTTCAATACCACCAGTTGGTGTGTCATTCTTTCTTTGAGTTTACAGGGACTACTTCAATTCATAGAGAAAATAAAAAAGAAACCACACAAAGAGCATGAATTTCTGAATCTTGAGAGCAAAAGAGGGACCTTGGCCATTGCATAAATGTCCTTTTGAAAGAATAGAGTCTTTTTTTCTCTGGTCATGAATTTACACTTCCTTCTCCAACCTCGTTTACCTTCAGGAATTGACAAAAGTGATTTCAGGTCTATTTGTAGCAACATGACTTGAGACCGTTTGCAGAAACTACCACACAAATTCTTAAAATATATATTTTAGATTTATGAAGTTCATGGATTTCTCTGTCTCAGTTTCCTTTCAGGTTATTTCAATAAATTTTAAATATGAAAATCCAAAATAAAACTAGAATTCTGCCTTTTAATTTTAATTCTACTTCAGGGCAATGCAGACAAGTGCAAGTTTACTGTTGATCTACAAATGCAGTATGTTGAATGGTGGGAGTTATGGCAAAAACTCCTTTAAATGTTCAGTTTCACAAGCTGTTGTTAACAGCAAGTGATATACATACTGCACAGAAATAAAAGCCCAATTTTTTTTGTTACACAGCAAGTCAATGAAAAAAAGATAGCTGTTGTTAAAGGCCACCTATAGCTATAGTTGGAACTAAGAAAGCAACATATATTTTGTGAAAATGTATTATGCATTTACAAAATTGCACACATTCACAATGGAGAACAAAAATCAAAAGATGTGTTGAATAAAACTTCTAACTTTCTGAAGACATAAGCTGCACTTCTTTCTGTTTTGTTAGCATAACAAGTCCAGAGTGCATATGCTGTATTAGTATGGAGACAGACTTTACCATTTGTCTGCTTGATCTGTCAATTTTCTGTAATTGCAGAAAAGTATACCTATGACAGGAGCCACAGGAGCTTTTACTAAGGGAAGATTCTCACTAAAATCTAAGTATTCGAGAAGCACAGTCCCATTGACTTTTACTGGGACTTTAACTTCTGTTGTCTTACTTTGAAAATTCCATGTAAAATCTGGTTTTTTTGTAAGTTTGTAGAAATTATTAATATTAGATTAAAACAGCAAAAAGTTAGTGGTTCTCAACATCTTGATGTAGAACACCAGAGTTAAATGCTCTTTATTCCCAATGAAACTTATGATCGGACTTTTTATTCCATACTTTTCTTTTTGCACTAGTGAAAAGGGACACACTGTATTTTAAGATTCTAATTATTGTTTCAATGTACACATAACTAAATATCTTTATGTACTAGTTCTTCTAGAGAGACTTATACTTGAAAATTTGGTAGGAGTACTTGAGGATCTCTTTTCATAATAATTTTAACAGCTCCTGTGTGCTATGTTTATGTCTTCCTTATATTTAGTCCTCATTTATGCAAAAAGCTCTTGCAAGTAAATGAGACACATTATTTTTCATGCTAACACTGTTAGTTTTTGATAAACTCTTCAGTGAACTAACTTGGAAAAAATCTCTCTTTTGCCACCGAATAAATGCAGTTACTTTTAAATGTGAAATATCTTTTTAATATATTTTACATGACATTTGCTAATTTATTAATTAAAAATGTGGAGTCTGAGTCCCAGCTGTCTTTAGCTAAGGGGCTGTTGTAGCTAACTGCTTCACTGCACAAATTGTTTGTAAGGGAAATGTTTTGTTATGATTTATTAGTTGTTAACTGCCATTTAAACAGAGACAAAAATTTTTGTGACTTAATGAGAAAACTGAGATTTCTGTGGTGGGTTTTCTGTTGTTTTTGTTTTCCAAATATAGACTTTAATCATGACACCAGATAGGAAACCCTACAGCAGAAAGAAGTGTCAGCTTACCCTTCCACATACAGCTGAAATGCAAGGCTATTTGGCCTATGAAGCATCCTACAGGCTAGCTGTTACCTCCACTGCCTTCTCCATGATGGCCTCTGACTATTTTCCCTTTTAACACAAGATGTGAAGCCCATGAAGATTACGAGTACCAGCATATGGCAATCTAAATTAAACTTTAGGCAACTGGAAAACCTGCAAGTGTAAAGCACAGAACTGTAGTGAATTTAGAAAATAATTAGCAAGAAGACAAGAGTAAGAATTCAGAAGCTTAACTGTGACGTTTCTCTCTGGCCCCCAGCAAACCAATTGCTGCTCTATAATGTCATCCTGCTTTCAGCTTCTTCACAATTAAGGAATTTCACATTTTTCATATGTATAGGCTGATATTGTAGAACAGGTTTGAAGGCTATGGATTATAGGAGATCAGTTTGAATTACGTTATAAGTAACTATCTTTCATCCTGAAAAGTCACATCCTCCATTGCTAGCTACTTCCTTATGTTTTTCTTTTTTTTTCCTACTTTTTGAAATTAGCATTGCAATATTGGTCTGAAATTTGGCACTATGAAAATAAAACTTACTTAAAATTTTAAAAGCAATTTTTAATGGCTAGTTATTTGATAAGTTCTACACAACATTCAGCATCTTAGTCTAATTTTCCTATTGTTAAATGACAGTTTGTGGCCATACCTGTAAATGCTAATTACATAATTTTAGATCCCCTTGTGTAGACTCAATGAAGCCAGCAGAATCTGCCTATGAAATTGGCAGAATTTAACTAAGAGCTTTGTAAGTAAATGTGTCAGTAAACTTTTGTAACCTACTTTTATTTATCACAATCAGATTACAGTGTTTTCCAAATAAAGCATAGCTAATATGAATACCTCCAATTACTTTATCAGAAAGACTGTTATTTCCCGATAACACTCCTAGAATATTTTTATTGCTGTATCCATTCACGCTGAAATATGTGTACCCTTTTCTTCATTATGAATGTGTCTGGTAGAAATAGCTTTTGTACACTAATGTAGATTAAAATTAGGTTTCTACTTAAATAATTCAGCATCACTTTATTCTAATCTCATTTTCAGTGTTCCAGAAGCTATAATGCAAAGAATGTGTTTAAGTGTTTTATAAACTTTTACACTAAGATTTTGTGATGCTACATGGTCGATTAAAAGTGAGAAGTTTATGGAAATAATCTGTTGTGAGGTGATTGATTTCATTTCTTTTGACATACTTCCAACATTTGTGTCCCGATATATTATATATAGGCTGAAAGCCAAAACAGATGTAGAACTTCTTTATTCACAAGTGAGTCTCTCCTATATGTACTTATTTAAAGAATTATGGTTCTTTCATATGTGAACTCTATCCCATTCCTTGTTGATAACCAAATTCTCAAAATGTTGCATCTTTATAATTACAAGATATTTGCTCAATCTTTGACTATACAACTGCAATTATTGTTTCTGTATGAAAATATATGCTAGGAAGATGTCATGTGGATCACTGAGTCCCAAATGCCCGGAGTCCACAACCATGCAATAGATTTCCTGGTTAGAAGAATCTCATAGAGCACCCGTTCTGCTCTCCACAGGTCCCAAATACTATATTAGAAGTGAATATTTTCTTCCCTAACTCTGAGGAGAGAAACACTATTAATATTCAGGAATGAATATTATGAACAAAAATCTGTTCCCAAACAGCTGGAATTGGACTGAGTTTCTTATGACTGACTAAAAGTTTCTGCCATTTCAGGAAATGTACTTACTGCTTAGATTTTCTGATGCTTGCCTTCCATATCATTAACTAAATAATACAAATCATTTAGCTTTATGTATAAGGTCATTCTCTGTTTTATTTTCTGTCTCCAAGTGTCCAGTCAATTACCTCAGTTGGCATGATTATGTGCTTTATGAAGAAAAAATTATTCACTTTTTGTTGCATAAAATAGTTCATCATTTGGTGCACAATTCACACTAACAATCTACATTTCAATTTTACTGAAATTGTTTTGTTTGGGGATTATTGGGGGGTACCAGATTATAATTTGTACCTAGTAACATTGAGTATTAAATGCACTAATACAAGAGACTATTAAAAGTGAATGTAATTTTTGTTCCATACTTATTCTGATAAAATATGAAAACAAACAAATCATCTGTAATGGTGATTAAATTCCAGTGCAGAAGTTTGTCAGCTTTGGAAAGAAAAAGTAAATGATTTATCCAATCTTTGGCTGAGGGTTTGAATGAAGAAAATTTTATACACTCTGTCTGTTTAAGATTTTATTGAATTCTTACCTACAGGTTACATACATGATTCTGGTGAAGAGAACCTTCTCCTTTGGGGATGTCACTTCTCTGAGAAATGACTGATAAATAATTATAGAAAGTAGAGTAGATTGCAGTATGTAGGCTCTGTGATCATAATCACCGGCACAATCATGGACCCTTGCATATTTGAGATTAGAACTGGTCTGGTTTTGGTGTAAAAAGTGCAATGAATCAGTTTTGAAAGTGTCAGGCCAAATAATCTCTGCCAATGATTAAACACCATTTACTTTGCGAATAACCAGAAACAGTATTACAGTATTTATTCTAGAAAGCATCTAGAAAGGAAAAAAAAGAAACTAGCAATATGTTCAGAAGAGAAAACTATACTGGGAGAGAAAAAGAGTGTGACAGAAAAGGAAAGATAAAACGGTGTAGGATAATAACTTTTTTTTAAAGTCATTTTATCTCAGGGACTTTGTGGGGTCAGACTTAGCTGAAGTCCTATATGTGGGCCTTACCCATCAATCTTTCCCGTAGATTTTTATGTTAAGTGGCTAAGGGTTTGGGAATATTTATTATGAGTTGGATCCCTTTCTTGTTTACTTTTTGATGTGGAGCTCAAGTCATTTACCCCACATCTAATTTAATTTTTTCCCCTGACTGCAGTCTGGATTGGCTATTTTAATTTCCACATTGCAGGCACCAAGGAGAACTTTACCCAACTGTGCCATGGGAGAGAGGAATAACTGATGTCCAGGCAAGAGGACAGTTTCTATAGGGTGAAATTTTGGGCTTCCCCAGGCTTCATGACTGTCTGATTTCCTAGCATATGGAAGATCATCCCGAATGGCCACTGTGCAAAGGACAAGGTATTCCAATATCAACCTATAAAAAGTTGAAGGCTGCAGAAAAAAAACCCCTCTAGGTGGTATAGCCATATATATATCTGTTATATCAGCATATATCAAGACCTGAATGTAAAATCATTGCCAGAGCCCAGCCAAGGCCTAGAAACAACTGGGTAGTAAATGAAATATCACAGGACACCCAGGGGCAAGGCATTTCAGCAGTCAGGCTGATGTATCACGTGTATGATACAGATAGGCAGACTGTGCCTTCATTTACCCTTTGTCCCCTTCTTTATTTTTTCCCAGCCAGATTGGCTGATCCTATAAGTCGATGACAGTTTAACTAGTGACTTAATATTTAGCTACACTAGCCTTTTAGAATGGTTTATTGTTAATCAATTTACATTTTGATACCATGCGCTGTGCTGGTTTTTTTTCCCCTCTGGACAGTTGTGCTACTCATTTCTTTCTTTCTCTGCATAGACAGGCAGCCTTCTTGAAATGCATGAGCCCTCAGGGGCTCACAGCTATGTAGGTGCATAGATAGAAGAAGTAAGCAACAACAGAGAAGTGCTGGTCACCTATTTTGAGGGGTTTCCAATTTGGCAAGTTGCTGTTTGATCAAAATTTGTCACATCAGACTGGTCTGTAATCCCCTTGAAGTCTGACTGGGTCATCCTCTGGGTGCAGTAGGAAGGCCAAAATACTATTGACCTTTTCCCCTTGAGAATTCGTGATGATTTGGAGGAGGGCCCAGCTTACATTGTGTGTGAGAAAGGTTACAATTGACCTCAGGTCCTCTACCTGTGTGCATGGGCGTATGTGCATGGATTAGAAAAATGAATAAAACAATGCTTTATTTGGTAGATGTAGGGGTCTGTTCTATTAACCTGGATTTGTTGCTTGTTTAGTTGTTTGGTTTTTTTTGTGTAGGTGGGAAGAGCAGAGTGGACTTCCTGTTCAGGGTAACCATAGCAAAGTATGAATTCTCTGGGCACAACCTCCAGATCACCTGTGCAGGTTCATATGTTTTATGGTGTCATTCGCCTGCCTTCATGAGTACCAGGGAGCTGACAGCAGTTGCCATAAGATTTACGAAGCTGAACTAGATGCTTGATTTCTTCCACATGGTAAGGTTCTCCAGATTCCTTCCAGAACTAAAGTAAGGTGCAACATGCCACAGTAGTCCTCATGGTTTTAGGATCGCAGGTATGATAAGTATCCCTAGGAGTCCTTCAGCATTTAGTCAGTTGTCTGAAGACATGTAAGATATGTATGCATCTTTAACTTGATGAGTTCAGTCTTGGCCAAAAACATCAAGGATCCAGACACGGGTGTATGGCCCAAAACCAGCAGGAAGGTATTGTTCACGATGCACACAGAAACTCTGATAATATGGAGGATGTTGTGTTTTTGAGGGAAATTGAAGCTGACATGTCTCTATTGGAAGATATAAAGAGCTAAAGGAGACCAGAAATCTTTCATCCGGTAGTAGATTGTATCTGTGGGTGCCCTATTGCCTACTTAGGGCTGAAGAGTTCAGCTTGGACAAAGGTCTGCCTGACATTGTGGTTGTGATTGATGCATACCCTGTAAGTGTGATGTCATGAGAATAATTTTTTTAGACTTTGACTAACACCAGGCCCAGGCTGAATGAGGTCACATCAGAATCCTGTCTTTGCCCATTGAGAATCTATGTCTGACTGCAGCATTTGGGGAGCAATTTCTCAATAGGCAAGGGTTCTTGGAAAGTGGATATTAATGCTGGAGAGTGTGTATTGGTTCTTAGAAAAGGAACTTTAATGTTGCCATTCCTAATTTAAAATCTTGCAGTTGTTACTGTTCTCAGAATAGTAGTACAGGGTAGGATCCTACAACTAGGTACAGATGTCACCTGTCCCAGATCTCCTGTCAAGAACAGAGGCAATTCCTGACAGGGAGGGCAGTACTCAGCTGTGCAAAAAAGAAACTCTGGGGTCTCTTAGGGAAGGTTTGTGATGTACTCAGTATGGCTTGAGGAGATGGATATATGATGAGGCAGTGGAGAAGGAAGGCTAGTCATCAATATCTAACATGTCTTATGAAAGTAATGGCACGTGAAAATGGGATGGATGATGTGGAGTTCTAGTTGGAGCTCAGATGTGATTTTGAAAGGAAAAGAGGAGGCTTAGTATTACAGAGAGAAAAAAGAATGGCTTTATGTAAGTCTTGGTTGTGGCTTCACATTGTCTAATGTTGGCCCTGATTGCCATGGTCATTTTTCCGGTTATGTGGCCTAGAGCATTTTTCTGCAGGAGGCTATGATTGTATATCAGTAGGACAGAGTGTAAGTTTTGCTTTTCTCAAGGCCACAGAGAGAAAAAAAAAAAAATTCAGATTTGCCTCCATAGACTTATATAATTTTGTCTGTACGGAACAGACAAAATTTATGTCAAGAAAACGCTATTTATTTTTGCGAGCAGAGTTTAAAAAAACCCTATTGTGATAGAGAGAACACACTGTATCAATAATAAAAAGTTACTTGCTTAAAGCTTAAATAATTTTAAGATCATTACTTGTTCTTTACAAACAATTGTATCTCTGTTGTGTTTCTTTGAAATCATTACATGGTGGGGTTTTTTTAAATCAGATCTGCAGTTTCATTTTACTTCATATTGAGAAGATGCAATCAAACATACAATATGCAGTCTCAGATTCATGTTAATGATGATCCAGAAAATTGGGATATTTTACTCTGTTGTTCAGGTGTGTTTTGTGGTTAAACTCTAAAACCTCATTTGAGATGATAATATTTTCAAAGCTTTCTTCAGGATTTACATCTATACCAGTAATCTTGACTTCATGAATTGATAATCAGTGGTTAAAACAAATATCCTGAGCGCTAAGATTATCTACAACTATTTATGTATCTCTATCTATGAATTTAATTACAGTTAACTGAAAAGAAAGGTGTGCAGAGAACATCAGAAAAAAAATATTTGTTATGGGAATAAGTAAGAGGAACTGAGAGAGGCGACCAAGACATTAATCTACTGAATAACAATCTTGAGAGAAAATCTGTTCCTCTGCAGTTCTGATAATCTGAATGGGAGTTATTTACATGTATTAGGAGGCCTGTTTTCCCCAAAGAGATCATACACTCTGTATCAGTTTCTGCTTAAATAGGCATCTTAGAATAGATCTTTCTCCTTATTTAGATACAGGAAGGCAGAGAGGAAAATTAATTTCAGATGGCTTTAAGCAAATGTTAGAAAGGTTAGCGTTCACAGACTTCCAAATATCTTCTGGGCAGCTGACATTTTCAAATACTAAGCTTTTTCCTTCAGCTGCATTACAGTGCTGGGCAGAAAACAATGAATGTGTGAAATGAAATATGCCATTCAAATACAGAAAAGATGGGCAAAACTGCTTGTAACTATTACAGAGAATAAAAGGTAAAATCGAAAGCCTTTTCTAAAAGCTGAGTCTTTCGTTTGAGGCATTTCACGTGGTCTTGATACATTTTATGTATGAGAAATGCTTGGAAACTTTTTTCTCTCACCAAAATATCTCCAAAAGTAATTTATTTTCAGATGAGGAAATTGGCTTTTCAAATGAAAGAAAGATGTGGTTTAAAATTCCACAAAACCACATTGCAAGCTGAATCTGAACAACAAGCAGTGTTACCAACAGGACTAATGTCTTCAGTACGGCTTTGGATTCAAGATGGAGTCAATTTGTTAATTTTTTTTAATTTAAAACTGGTATGCCTGTAGCATGCATCCCTACAGTATGCAAACTGAGTACACATCACCAACATGTATATGTGTATGTATAAGGTACAAATGGTAAGGTAGTGATAACAATGACAGCAGTGGTATTGATATCAGTAAATTTCCCATCATTAAGCTATTGCCTTCTGTAAACAAAATAAAGATGACTTTTGCTCCTACATTCATAAACTTGGCTGTAGTACACATGTCAGATTCAAGAACCACGAGCAGTTCATAATGACCATAAGATAAACAACTTTTTAATAAATCTCTATGTTTTATTTCAGGAATGATTAGTCCTTACTTTAAAATTTACTGCATAAAAATGTACACATAGCCCTTGCATCAAGAACTCATATAAAGTATCTTCTCAGTTATAACTACTAAGCTACCAAAGTGCATCTATCTTAAGTTTACTCACCTTGTTTCCTAAACTCTTTGCTGAACAATATAAACAGTTTCAAGAGGAGAATGAAGAGCACATAGGATGTGGTATCACAGTCACAACCTAAGAGTGAGTGGGTGCTTCCATCACTTATCTGGAAGAATGATTGTGATTCTTAGTGATGGAATACACTGTGGTTACTTAACTCTGGAAAAATTATAGGACTTCACACTTCTCTGTTTTCCTCTGCACTTTTCCTCTATGAGCTATGCACTTTGCCAATGGACATCTCTGTCCTTGGTGTCTAAGATGCCTAATAGCTATCTTGAGCTCTATACAGAGCCCAAATATCCAACTTAGTATTGATTCTGCTGAGGGCATAGAGACTTTTGTTAGATTTGACCCTGTATGTCTTTTCCAGAACTCTATTTCTAGTCAAATCAGAAGAACGCTGTGAGAAGAATATTGCTTTCTATAAATTCACAAATGCTTCCAATTACTTTTTAGAGGAAACTGTTTAGATCATTAAGCTTATGAATCCAAAGACAACTTCTTTTCTTCCTTGTTATATGTATCAAAACGAAAGACAAATCATGGCGCTATAGGTGTAAGTACAATACAATCAATAGTTGTGCAGACTTATCTTCATTAGTTTATACATTCCTTCTTTTTATGACTAATTGAGATGCAGTGTTTTTGTGTTAACTTCGAGATTAAAAAAATCCAGTTTTTGACTGCTTTGACAGTATGTCAGCTAGTGTGTACTCTTCAAACTTTCCTCTCAACAGTGCTAACTTGACAAGATTTTTCATGAATGCATTTGTTTAAAAAAACATGTATTTTGTTTAAAGTTAAATAGTCTGTATAAAATCTGAGAAATACTTTAAAACCCATATCTTCTAAGTTTCTTTAAGTACATAACTTGTAGCATCAGATAAAATATTTTGTTGATTTATGCTTTAAATATAACTGAACATATGTCTAGTTCTTGGGAGCAGGAGGATTAAAGAGAGACAGCAGACTAAACCTAGAAATTGAATGCTAACTCTCTGAAGAGTATAGCTCATATATCTGAGTAAAAACAAGGTACGTGTAACATCAATGCAGAGTTGTGTGACAAAAGCCGCTGTGGCTGTTGTTGGGGACTGAAAAGAAGAAGTCATTCTTCCGAATATTGTGATCTTATGGTAAATGTATACTTTTGATATACTTACTGAAGCTGAAATAGTGGAAGATAAAATATCCAAGATGATAGTGAAAATTACTATCATTTAATCTACTCTTCAGTAAAAAGTAGCTAAGGTAAATTTTCAACATTAAAATGTTTTCTCATTCTGTACTGGAATAAAATTAGTAGAGTCTCTGGAATAAAAACAAATCCCTTCACAGAATTTCTGAAAGCTTAGAGCCAGGTGACCGTAGCTGTCTGTTGAAAGGTCTGATGAAGAAAATGCCTGTTCTCCAGCCCTGTTATGCAGGTTTACTTACGCAAGTGATTATGTGAAGTGAGGGCCTGAAGCAGGCATATGTTCACTGAAAGCCAGATGCACCTTGTGCTTGTCCTCATATGAGGTTTTTTTTACTGAAGGTTATATTGTTTGTGACAAAGATAGCTAATATCACATGCTACACTTCAATGATGTTATTAGGTCTTAATAAACACATATATCTTTTATGGTGAGTGATGTTTGTGACTGTAAGATTTTCCTCTACAGCACCTGAGAAAAACTGCCTGGAATTTTTAGGAAGAGTGATAATACCTACAGGAATACAAACATTGGTATGGAAAAGAGAAATACTTAAAGCATAGTAAAAGGGAGGGAAAGGATGAATAGGGTATAAAACGAAAGAGACAGGAAGGCAGGTGGGCACGAAGGCAGAAAGGCAGGAAGGCAGGAAGGAGAGCCACATGAGCGATAAAAATAAAAATAAAAATAAAAATAGTAAATTACAAATTATAGGAAAAGACAAAAAGAACAGAATATACTGAAGCCTTTGCAATATTTACAAGTAGTCTGAGTTGTTTGGGACAACTAGAGCTTTCTGACTGGTGCTTTGAGAAAGGAGTACAAAAGAAATAGGAAAAATAATTTTGAAGTCTGAATGGAATGTACATATACCATTTTTCAATGTTGAGAGCAAGAGTAAGTAAGGCAGTTAGCAAGCCATAAGGACAAAATAGTTTATAGATTCTATTTTTTTCTTATGTAAGTAAATGCGCATTTAGTAACTTGAGGATTTATAATGGGGTCAGAAACTGTGATACTAGTTGTAGTCACAACTTGTAATGCTAATTAAGAAGATAAGGAGCAGTACAGTCTGTGAAGTTCTCTAGAGGACAAGGTTGCATTATTTTAGCAGTTGTTTTGTTCCAGTAGCTAAGGTTGATTATGAGTTTTGTGATAGTCTTACATATGGTCTATAAAATATGAGGATGTGAAAGTGATGAGTGATGGGTGTTGTAGAAAGTCTAAGTTTTGAGTGTAGTGTCTGAGGCTGGAGGGCAGGGAGCTTTCAATTTTACTTCCAGTCCAACAGTGGCATTTTTTAATATTCTTGAAATTTTCCTTTCTCTTTTACCTTCTGCAGCTCTATTTGTTTGCTTTGATTTCCTGAATTAAGCAACCTTACTTAATACCTCAGAGTATCCTCTGTGTTTGGTGGTGCTTGTACTCTGTCACTGAGCCTATTCTACTCTGTAGTACTTGAATGCACTATGTAAGAAGACACAGGACTTGACTTTGCTGTACTTGTTTTGAAAATTCTTTCTGAAATCAGTGAGAACGGATGAACAGAGAATGCAGCCTCGGAGAGAAAAGGGCTTTCACTCTGCATTTGCTTCAAAACTGTTATAGTGTTGCCATAACTATGCTAAGATTATGGAAAGCGGATAGATGTTCTCTTATGCGGGCAAGAATGCACTGTCACTGCATATATGAGATTAGTTAGTCACTGTAAAATATATTCTGCAGAGTTTTAGGACCAGACTCACTGCTTTTTACACTTTCTTTTCAGCATATGTGTCTCATGCAACATTTTCCAAGGCTTTTTTCCTGTGTGATAATCACTATAATGTGCTTACAGCTTAACAGGATCCTAATACTTTTCAGACCATTCCTCTGCCTTTTACTGCTACCTTTGTAACTTTGCCATTGGCACTGCAAAAATATTGAAATTTTATGAGACTAAGGGAACAAGAGTTCCCTTTGGAATATGCTTTTATTTTTTTGTAATATACGTTGTGTCAAATTAATAGAGTCTTGTCTGACAAGAATACGCTTGATAAGGCTACTAAGTAATTGGCATACAGTGAATGTAGTCTCCTATTTAATTTTGTGCTGTAATGCATTATTAAACAAAATTTAACTCTTGACTAAACATCTGATGTAAGATTTCCTTTTGTCTTGTTTTACTTCATTTTGGTTTTGTTTAGTTGAGCTATCATAGCAATTTTAGACCATCTAATTCCTTTCTTTCTTTTTGCCATTTCTATTGCTGACTAGAATATTGCATTTGTATATGTTATTTGTTTGTATATATTGTCTTTGTATATGTATGTGTATAGCAGTTTGGTAGACTGGAACAGTTGAGACACTAAGAACCAAACCTGACCTTTAAGTTTTACTTTTGTTGAAAAGACTGCAATACACAAACAAGAAAACCGATATATTTTTAGGCACAGCAATGACTGCAAGATTATTTCCTTTCAAAATATCCAAGATAATTTTATTCCACTACAATCTGGACTTTGAAAATTTTGCTTCTCATAAAAAATTGTTCTGATATTTGCTTGGTGGCATGTGAATAGCATTAGTCATCAGGCTATAACACTAAGATGCCCAGAGTGTCTTGACTTCCCAAAACTTTGAACTGCCACTAAGTACATATGCCTGGAATGCTCTGTGTGTCTGTGAATAAAACTTAGCTGTGAGAGAAAGAAAGAACAAAATACATTAATCATCCAAGTGGGAGTGTTACTCTTTTTGCTTTAGAACATAGATCATTGATTAAGTGGCTATAGTATCTGCCATTCAGGTCAATTAATACTGCTCAAGGGAATGTGTGTGTTGGTCTAATTGCTACCTAAGGATAGGCTTGAGACTCTACTAATTCTAGTCTTAATATAACATTGTGTCTTCATTTTACACAGTCTGAAGCTCCATGCTTTTTTGAAGTTATTACAAAAACAAATTTTTATGTTTTTTGATGTACTGTTGACCAAATGTGATTGAAAGGTCTACTTCAACTGTTGCCAAAGAAAATATATTTGCTGTTAGCCTGAGGATATAAGGAAATGTCTCCTATGGTCACATTTTTTATAAGATTGTCCCTTGTACAAAAATGTTTACACTTCTGAATTCTGTAAGAAGAGATGATAATTTTTTTGGAATTTAGTTTAGAGTTCAAAGTTGGGAATCGACAATTTTCTTTGATTTAGTATATGCAATTTCTAGCACTCTGTTTACTGACCTAGATAGCATCATGTTTTTAATTTTGTCAATGAGTTTGCCCACCTGTTGACTCCAAATTTATGCCTGTAGAGATCATATGTGCCAGTAATTTACTCATTTTCTTTTGAGTTTTTGAGCATTGATCATATTTGATTTTTCTTCCTTGATTGATTTCCAGTAGGTGGCATCCATGTCTAATAAAGCTCTGTAAGTCTTTTCTAGTCGGAGTGGTTTTATATTCCACTCAAGAGAAGATGATGTTTCGGTATCAATCCAGATTACTAATTAACAATTATAATAATTTATTTGAATTACATTTTATAAACTTTTTTTTTTAATTTATCTTCCTGCTGGACTCTGACAGTTTTTTGAACAAAGAAATACTTTTAAAAAAATCTTGTAATCATTCTGGATTTGTAAACCCACATCTGCCCACTTATAAAGAGTATTTTGCTTTCATTGACAATTTCAAGATGGTACACAGGTATTCAGATTCTACATTTAGTGGAAAAAAGGAAAACGATCATCAGAGGTAAATATTTATGAATTAGAGATATGTAAGGAAGAAAAATGCATTAGTTCATTAGGCTGGCTTAAGTTTCTGGTTATTTCTGCACATTTTATTTGTTTCATAAGAACTTCTCATCAATAATATAGGCACAGTTCTTACTCGTGACCGTCATACACCTTATTGTGTATAGTGCAGACATGTCCTCTGAACTATACGACTTCCTTCACCCAGCATCTGTGCTGTTAGGTTGCTGTTTCCCAATCTGATTAGTTCACCATTTCCAAACACAGCAATACTTTCCTTTCTGTTTTTGAGAATGACTGTTAGGCATTGATTTCCAAAGACTTGCACAGAAATGCTGGACTCCTGTCACTCTATCAAATTTGTCTGGAATTTGCTAATGCTATTAAAAATTTTGAGAAGTGCACCAGCAGACAGGCAATGAAATAACACAATCGTTTTTCTTTCATGGACAACAAATTCCTAGTTCTCCCTTTGGGAAGAAGTTGAAATATGCAAATACAATTTCCTCAAAAAACACTTGCAAAATGTTATTTTCAGTGTTCTGGATTGGACTTGCCTAGTTCAGGCATTATTTTCAGGAATTTATTTTCTGATTAGATTTTGAAATTCTGGGAAATTAGAGGAATATATGGCACCACTGATTCATAAATCATTTTTTATGAAAGTTCATCCCCCCTACAATCTTCCCAGCCTATTCTAGTCCTGAAATAGGATTACAGGAAAGTTATCCATGTGCTCCTTCTGCCCATGTGAAGAAGCTCACCTTAGTTGCAGGGTAGATCCCTTAGATAGTAGAGAGATCAGTGATTAAAAATTTGTGGAGGTCTTAAATCTAAACCTCTCAGACTCAGCAATCTCAGAGCAATAGCTGACTGTCTGGAGGTTCTGATTTCTGGCTGTGGGGTTATATATTTTCCCATAGATGTATACAGCTGTCAGTGACGAGGATGTAGGTAGGAAATGGAATGGATGGAGAGGATACCAGTTTGAAAGAGTGGTAGGAAAAAATGATGGCAAGAAGTGAAAATCCTACTTTGTGACCGTAAACTGGAGGCATGTCTTAGTGCAGGAACTGGAGACCGCAGTGTGTGAAGGTTATGGTTTCCTCCTATATGGGAAAAGGAGCTAATCTGGGACCCGTGTGCCCCATATCTCCCAGTACCAAGAGCGGTGAGCACCAGTGTTACCTAGGAAGACTAGAATTTACTGTGTGTTTATAGTTTAGAGGAAAACTTGGAAACATGCATTAAAATTATTTAATCTAACAAGCTTTGTTTTTATAACTTTTCTGATTACTTCATGGTTTGGCATAGAAGTTTCTGACATGTTGAAATTTAATCTTTTTAGTTTTCAATTTTGCTAACAAAGCAGAATAAGCCAAACGATTGTAAAAGTTGCTACCTACTTTATAAAACCTATTCTAAAATCAACTATTTCAACTGTTATTCATGGAATGAGAAGTTCTGAAAAATTGTGGCAACAGTAGACCTACCTATTTCTTGTCCTGAATAAAGACTAATGCAGCAAAGATGTCACACGGAATAAGATTTGGAATACAACATTAAGAAAAGACTTAAAAAACTGTTATTATACTCCTATATGCATATTCTGGTACACAATGTGCTATGCAGCTACCTTGTAAATTATAAGCGCTTAGGAGATAAATTACTTTTAAGTGATGAAAATCCATCCTCAGGTGCATGCAAAGTATGATTAGGATGTGCATGAGTGTGATTAGGAATAGTTGTGACACTGTCAGAAACTAGCTAAAATATGGATGTAAAAAGGAACACCAGATACTGTATTATAACGGTAATGCAGTAGCTAGTAGAAAGGCATAGTAATTCTGTCTAGTGCCCTTATGTGACAGTGATTCCATTTGAAAATCAGTGAAATGGAAAAATGTAAAGTGAAAATGATAATGCAGAGATTGATTACATTGTTCGAATAAAAAGATGGAAGCAGGAGAAGCTCACTGAATAATCGGCTGACTTTTTCTCCTCTCTTTCCTCCAACTGGAATGGATTTTACTTTCCCTTTTGTATTTTATATTTTATATTTTATTTTTATCATTTTGTTCAAGAGAAGCAATGAGAAGCCTTCTTTCATTTAGAAGCGTAGAAGCTGTGAACCTGCTGGGGAAAGGTTCCAGAGCTCAGCTCCTGCTCACATGGACTAGTGGCTGATAGACTGATCTTCAAAGTATCTAAATAATGGTGTTAGTCTTCTGGTAAGACAGCACACTAAATCAATTAAAATTCACGGGACTGCTATCTGTCGCACAAGTTCTCTACATAAGCCGAATTAACAGATCAGATCTCCTCTTCCATACCTTTGAAGATACTAGTAGTAAAATAATAATAATTGTTAAAAAAATCTGCTTAGTTTGATAACGTAGTAGTTATGGAACTGGTTAATAGATATTTTTAGATTTCTTAAGATGTTAGACTTATCTGTCTTCTAAACAATGAGCAACATGATTATGTTAAGATTTTTATTGAGCTATACTTTGCAGCCTTGAAGAACCCCATGGAATACCTGTGCAATCAGAGACATATATGTATGGATTTTGAATTAGAAGGGTTATCTCAATTTTAAAATGAGCTGTAACATATGAAAATAAAATCATGATGTATGGTTTCTTAGCAGATCCCTGAACAAAATTGTCGTATCATGAAGATTATATTTGTAAACTACCAATGAAACATGGAAATTATTCCAGGTGAAATTGAATGTGCATGTAGTTTCAAGCAGGTTATCTAGAAGAAGCAGCTAGGTTGTTCAAATAAATTTATATTCAATGTAATTTCTGAGTATACCTTGCTAGAATATTGCATGTAGAAAGCTATAAGCACAAAAGTACTTCACGGAAATCAACTCTGAGTGTATTGTTATTGTGCAAAAATGGCAGAAGTATCACCTGTGTTGAGTCAGAGTTTTGTGTCTAAAAGCAAGGTAAAATTAAGTTTATGACTGTGTTCATGTGCTGGAGCTGGCAGAGGCAGGATAGGTGTTTGTCACAGATGATTCCAAATAAATATCTTTTCCTTGAAAATGTTTTTCTTCCTCTGTAGCATGATCTTAACATCTTAACATCCCTTTTCATTCCCAAGGACTAATGCATTATCGCCAGTCTTAATGCCTAAGTCCAGGAGATCAGAAGTGGTCCCACATTACTTTGTCTCGATATAGCCTAAATGTCTTTGGGTTGTGTTGAGGAGATAAGATAACATAAATAAAACAGTTTTGTGCTCTTCAGCTTGCTTATCTGATAAAGTATAGGTCAAAATTCCTGAAGTAATTTTAAAAAAAGAGATATAGGTTTCAACTGCTAAGGCAGCACATTGTGCCACTTCTTAAAGATTAGTATATGTGACATGTAGATGTGCTTTAATCTTTGCATATAAATAAACTTCTGAAACACCTTGTTGAAATACCTGCAAAAACTTCTTAAGTAGCTGTCATTCAATAATCACAACTTTGCCAGTGATTTTTATCGCTGTTTATTCTTGTTAGTTCTTGCTCCAGTACTTTCAATACCAGAATGTGGGTTTGACCATACTCTGATATTTAACTGTTCCATTTCACAGAGATTACTTCTCTCTTCTTTTATATCCAAAGTGTGTGCCTTTCATCAATAGTGTAAGGATGAATTGCAGTCCCTCAGCTTTCCTTGATCCCCCTGAGAAGCCTCTCGTCGATATATTCAAAATGGTACTGCCAGATGTCCTTGTCCCTGGAGCCATCCAGAGCTCATTCTCAGCAAGTGGCCAAGCAGGAAATCTGACAAGATGGCTCAGGGTCTGCAGCTCAGCCTCCTGCATGTCATTTCTACATTGTCTGGTCTCTAGTGTCATTGGGGACATCACCTCAGGGGAATATCTGCACAATTTGAGACAGACATACCGGTATTTCCAAACCTTAGAGGTGTAGTAAGAAAGCATAATGATAATATGGATTTTGCAAAGTGGTTCCTCTCTGATTAACTTCCACCTGTTTCTTTCTTTATGTCCAGCTCCTGCTTGCTAATCAGTTACCTTTTTGGGAAGAAGTAAGAGGATCTAGTGATATGTTGCCATATTGGTACCTTTTGCATTCTTCCCTGATCTCAGTTTGTTACCTGCTCCATTGCTTTCAGTTTGTAACAGGGGAGCCAACAGAAAACAATTTTTCTTCCCACTTGCTGCTCTCTCTTCTATTTCAGATTAAATTGAAGAAAAGCCACAAATTACTCACAACAGTTAGCTCAGATGTATATCACACCTGATCAACACAATATTTGGGAAGATTATGAACCTCAGTTTTAATACTAATGGATCTACGTCAAAACTTCTTACACTTTATCTTACTTCATTTAAAATTGTACATAGCACTGTATTTTTAAAGAAGATAATACTTTCTCAACTCAAATGGGTATAAAGACACTTTCTCCTTTTATTCTGTCACTACATGCGTGAGAGATATTGTCTCTAAAGTGTGCTGTAGTTCCGTTAAGGCAAATGCCAACAAAGACTTTCAATAAAGAAACTTTGCAAATATTTTGTTCTTGAACTTTCCAGGAGGGGACTTCTGTGGGTGCAGCCTGCTTTTCATTCATAGATCACTGGTTGCATAATGATAGTGTTTACCTTGATGCCAGCAAGATGCTCAGTTATGTGTGGCTTTAGAGAATACTCAGAGTCTCATGAATGTTTTGAATGGATAAAGTGTCCAAACAAGTCTGACTAGCTTCTCTTTCTCCCAGGTTTGTGGACTGAAACAGCTAAATCAATGACAGGGAGGTTTGGAGAACAAGTGCTATGAGGAGCGGCTGAGGGAACTGTGGTTGTTTAGCTTGAAGAAGAGTAGGCTGAGGGGAGACCTCATCACTCTCTACGGCTGCCTTCCCTCAAGTGACAGGTGATAGGACAAGGGGAAATGGCCATAAGTTGCACCAGGGGAGGTTCAGACTGGATATTAGGAAGAATTTCTTTACTGAAAGGGTGGTCAGGCACTGGCACAGCTTCCCAGGGAGGTGGTTGAGTCACCATCCCTGGAGGTGTTTACAAAATGGGTAGATGAGTTTTTGAGTGACGTGGTTTAGCGGCTGATGGGTGAGGTTGGACTCGATGATCTCAAAGGTCTTTTCCAACTGTAAGAGTCCATTGTTCTATGATTATGTTATTGAAAATCCTCTAAATGTTCTTTCTGTCTCTTCTCCTTACAAACCTAGGTTTTTCATTGGATTGATCTAATTTTCATTATTGCTCCTACATAAGAAAGTACCCTATTCAGAAAAAGAACAGAGTCCTCAGACTCTCCCAAACTGAAAGAGAATAAAAGTGAACATTCTAATTATGTTGTTCCCAGAGTTTTACTTGGTTATTTCTAATTGTACAACTAAGGCAGTGATTTCAATTCTGCAAGTATGAGGAAGACACATAATTAATTCATTAGGTTGAAAGGAGGAGCAGAAATTAATAATTAAAATAACAGCAATGAAAATGCTCTGAATGCATCTCCTCATCACTGACCCAATGTTTTGTATGGTGCGTATCACTAGTGAGATATGATAAATAATATTAATTAATTAATTAATTAATATCATGAATACAGATAAATTTGAAGGTCTTAAAGAATTCTTACATCCATAGCGATGGCGGGAAGACCTTGAAGTATGTTTTCTCTGAGTTACAGTTCTTGATTCTGTTTTTCCTCCACTCATCTTATTGTTATGAAGCAATACATAATGAAAACAGAAAAAGAGAAAAAATTTGTTTAAATATATGACATTTTGATATTCAGATTTTGTGATTAATTTATTCTTTTAGCGCATTACCGTGTTTGGTAGGAGTTAATTTTGATAAGGAAAGTTTCATGTGGCATTTTCTGCTGGTCCAAAAACTGATGGCAGATTTATTTTTTTCTTTCAAATTGAATACTGAAATGCAGAATTTGAGCCAGATTAATTTTTTTCCTTAAACTATAATATTCTACATTTGCAAAGACTACATATCCCATATGGGAAACTATTAATTACAGTTTTGTTTGCATTCCTGTATTTGGTCACACTGAATGACACTGTTCAAAGTGTATGTTCATCATACCTAGGAGGGAACCTGTTATAGCACAACTGCTAACACAAATCCAGAAACACTTTTCCTGTAATCTAAAAGTAAATATTGCAAGCTAAATGTTATTTCTTTTAACTAAGATAATTTACAGAATACTCATTCCTGAAAGGCACAACAGGTGCCACGCATAAAATACTCCACTCTTTTACTGAGACCCAGTATCACAGCTGGTGAAACAGAACCTTTCTGTTCTCATCTGGCAGTGAAGTAAATCAGGTAAAATGTTCATGAATCAATTCTTTCAAATTGGACTAATTAAAAGCATGGCCTAAATCTAAAACGAAATTCAGAATAGATAATATTCTCTAGCATGGATCTGCACACAATTTATTTTAACGCTTAAACAATGTCATTTTCAAGTCCCTTTTATTTGATTTTCATATCTTGTTAAGTCCGTTAATGTTTTCAAATCTCTGAGAAAAACTAAAAGATTAGTGTTTATTTGTTAATAGCTTAACATTTTACTTGATCTTACTATGTTATATTTACAGAATCAGTTATCTCACTTTTGATAGGATATTTACCTTGTATGCTATACATGAATGGAATATTATTAAAAAGAATTGTGTAACCGTGGCCTTATTAATAACTTTCTAAATTATCTTTCTAACAATGATTAAATGATTGCTTATCTTGCATTTTAAACACATTTGGTCCCCTAGCCCTTCAATGGCTGTAATTCTGTTTAAATAAATAAATAAATCTGTTAAAATAAACTCAGGGGATAATCATAATTTACACTTACTGAGAATCAGGTTCCAAATATTTGGGCTATTTATTTCTCTAATTGGATCAGTGGTAGAAAATATTCAACATACTTATTTAGTCCTGAAAACATTTAAGTATCTCATTGAATTTGATGGAAGCATTCAAAAAGCTAAGTATGTAGATAGCTGTTTCACTGTCGTAGGACATGTTTTCAGTCTGTTTAAAATCAAGCCTTTTTAAAAGAACTACCAGGTAGCTCGTTTCTTCTGGACTTATTGCCTTTTCTGCCTGGAAGGAAAGTGGGTATTTGCCTTTCCGTCGTATTCTAACGACAGCAAATAGACAATTTCTTTCTTTAAGTTAAGGACTCTAACTATGACTTCAGTGCTAAGTTCTACAAGTTACTAACTACTGTATTTTTACCTAAATGCTGGATGGCCCAAGTTATACTTAAGAATTAAAGCTCACAGTGCAAATGAATTTTCATGGAAAAATTTTACCTCAAATTGCCATTGCACTGTGTTGTTTCTATCAAAATGAGATTATGTTGTACATCTTTATGAGAAGCTATTATGCAATAAAACTTTTAGTTTGAGGTAGCCTTTTATTTTCTTAGTGTAAATGTGTCCTTGGTACTACACAGAAATATAAATTATACTTAGAAATGCCGTGCATGTCCTATCAAAAGCATAACCATATCTCATGTCTTGCATGTGTGGTACTGCTGACCAGCAGCAGACCTGTTTGAAATGTCCACTTGAACTTAAAGCAGTACTTCATCATGAATGGTAGCAGCATGTTCTGTCTGCATTTTTAATATTACTATCAGTATCAGAGGTTATCCTCTACCTCTAAAAGAGCTTTAGTCAACCATTACAAATACCACCGTAGTGGTACCACACAGTGGGTGTAAATCTTAGACTACAAAGTTTTTGGATTTATACTGAAAATTTTATGTTGTTAGTTTCTATGTATGATACATGTATGCAAAGATAGTGATCAACAGCAAACCAAATGATGCCAAAATCAGCTTTAGAATATTTCCATCTATAACTCTAGCTTTTAATCTAGTTGAAACACATTTGCACTGTGCTTAGGAAGAGTAAATATTAGGATGTCTGGTAGTGGATCAGTCGTAGTGCACTTGGCCTTTTAGCTAAATGTCCTAATGGTCCAGAAGAAGGAGCCTGCAGCAAAGAGTGCATGAACTTTCAATATTGTGAATGCAAGGGAAGGCAGGAACTGTTAATTCCTGATTATTGTACCATGACAATTATTTCTAGATGGGAGAATGAATTCTTGTAGGGATTTTCTTTTTTAATTGTTACATTAAATCATTACATATATTTGGGAAAATAATGTGTGATTACTTTTGAATTATGACTAGCGAGAAATTTGTTAGAATAATACCACTGAGTCTGACCTTGTTTAAAAATCATAGAATAGTTTGGGTTGGAAGGGACCTTAAAGATCATCCAGTTCCAAACCACTAGACCAGGCTGCTCAAGGCCCCATCCAACCTGGACTTGAACACATCCAGGAAGGGGGCATCCACAGCTTCCCTGGGCAACCTGTGCCAATGTCTCTTCACCCTAATTGTGAACAATTTCTTCCTAATGTCTAATCTAAATCTTCCCCCTTCCATTTTAAAGCCATTCCCCCTTGTCCTATCACTACAAGCCCTTGTAGTTTGTGGGGTTTTTTGCAAGAAACTCAACCTTTATCCGATTAGTTCTTCCAGCCTTTAATTCAGACTTTTTGTATAATGTAGGTGTCCAAAGAGAAAAATTAATAATGCCTTCTTAAAAGCATTTCTGTTAATTAATGCAGTTGTGACTGTTGTACAGTACCAAAATTTATTTCTTTTCTTAAACCAGTTTAAAAACTGGAGATAGACAAACTAATATGAGGAAAAATACAAACAGTTAAAATAATGGAATCCTAAAAGCTGATCTTTTTTTTTCCAGTTTTCTGAAGAAATATTCTCCAGTGTAAATTATTCCTACAATTCACAATTTTTCTGTTTATGCATCTCAAGGCATATTGCTGAAAGACAACTGCCTCTGGTCTAATCTGTCTACACCCCCACCACTCAGCTTTGGTTCTTAATCCAAGTGCTCAAAAGCTATTTCAAATACAAATGGTCTTACTGAGGCACTGCTATGTAAATATTTGCCTTGTATTTGTGTCCCTATGTGCTTATAATTCAAATGTCTGACATTCATTAAGGTGCTTATACACAATGATATGCATGTCATCGATGCTGTATGCATTTGGAGAAACACAGTGTTTATATCCCAGGCTGGAAAACAGAATGTCATGTTACTCAGAAACAGTAAAATTACCCTGACAACTTTAAAATATTAAAATACGTGGAAATAAAGCATCATCTTTATTCTAGCCCTAAATCAGAGCAGTTCTGCCTTTCAAAGATTCTTTCTTCTATATTTTTTCCTTCACCATATACTAATATTGATTAATCTTATGTGTAGGATTTTCTGTTCTGTTATTTCCCCCAAAATGGCTATTACTTCAGTGTCAAATGATTAAGAAGACCAGAAATGTCCTTTCCATTTAGACCAGTGGTCCATTGAGTCCAGTACTATATCTCTTAACAGTAGCAATAGGAAACATTGTTAGGGAAAATGAGATCACAGTATCACAGTATCACAGTATCATAAGGTTGGAAAGGACCTCTGAGATCATCAAGTCCAACCTATAACCCAACACTAACACCAACACCAACCATCATCTAAACAATGGCACTCAGTGCCTCATCCAGTCTCCCCTTAAACACCTCCAGGGTTGGCGACTCCACCACCTCTCTGGGCAGCGCGTTCCAATGGCCAATCACCCTTTCAGTGTAGAACTTTTTCCTCATATCAAGCCTAAACCTTCCCTGACGAAGTTTGAGTCCATGCCCTCTAGTTCTGTCACTGGTCACCTGAGAGAAGAGACCAACCCCTGCCCGACTACAACCTCCTTTTAGGTAATTGTAGAGAGCAATGAAGTCTCCCCTGAGCCTCCTCTTCTTCAGACTAAACAGCCCCAACTCCCTCAGTCGCTCCTCACAGGGCTTATGCTCCAGCCCCTACACCATCTTCGTTGCCCTCCTCTGAACACATTCCAGTATCCTAACATCTTTCCCAAACTGGGGGGCCCAGAACTGGACACATTATTCAAGATGAGGCCTGACCAGTGCCGAGTACAGGGGGACAATAACTTCTCTGGTCCTGCTCACTACACTATTCCTGATGAAGGCCAGAATGCCATTGGCCTTCTTGGCCACCTGGGCACACTGCTGGCTCATGTTGAGCTTCCTGTCCACCAGCACTCCCAGGTCCTTTTCTGCCTGATTACTCTCCAGCCACTCTGTCCCCAGTCTGTAGCTCTGCATGGGATTGTTGTGTCCAAAATGAAGTACCCGACATTTGGACTTATTAAACATCATCCCATTAGAATCAGCCCATCTCTCCAATCTGTCCAGGTCCCCCTGTAGGGCCATCCTGCCCTCTAGGAGATCAACCCTTCCTCCCAGCTTGGTATCATCTGCAAACTTGCTGATGATGGACTCAATCCCCTCATCCAGATCATCAATAAAGATATCAAACAGGACGGGACCCAACACCGATCCCTGGGGGACACCACTGGTGACCGGCCGCCAACTGGGTGAGACACCATTCACCACCACTCTGTGGGCTCAGCCATCCAGCCAATTCCTAATCCAGCACAGAGTGCTCCCTTCGAAGCCATGGGCTGTCAGCTTCCCTAGGAGTCTACTGTGGGAGACAGTGTCAAAGGCCTTGCTGAAGTCCAGGTATACCACATCCACAGCCTTCCTCTCATCCACCAGGTGAGTCACATGGTCATAAAAGGAGATCAGGTTGGTCAGCAGGACCTACCCCTCCTAAACCCATGCTGGCTGGGTCTGACCTCTTGGCCGTTCTGCAGGTGCCACATGATTTCACCCAGGATTATCTGCTCCATGATTTTATCTGGGACCGAGGTCAGGCTGACAGGTCTGTAATTACCTGGATCATCCTTAAGGCCCTTCTTGTGGATGGGCATCACATTGGTCAACTTTCAGTCTTCCGGGACCTCTCCAGTGAGCCAGGACTGCTGAAAGATGATGGAGAGCGGCTTAGCAAGCTCATCCGCCGGCTCTCTCATCCCTCTAGGATGGATCCCTTCCAGCCCCATAGACTTATGAGGGTCCAAGTGGCTCAGCAGGTCTCTGACTTCCTCCTCATGGATTGCAGGAGGGCCATATTTCACCCTGCCCCCATCAACCACTTCAGAGGGCCAACTGTCAAGCAAGCTGACATCCTTGCTGTTAAAAACTGAGGCAAAGAAGGCATTAAGTACCTCAGCCTTCTCTGCATCTTTGGTTACTATATTTCCCTCCACATCCAACAAGGAGTGGAGGTTGCTGCCGCCCTTCTTTCTACCATTGATATATTTATAAAAACTCTTCTTATTATCCTGAACAGAAGTGTCCAATTTGACCTTCAGCTGGGCTTTTGATTCCCTGATTTTCCTCCTACATGACTTAACAACATCTTTGAACACGACGTGGCTTACGTCCTCTTCTTTCCAACGGCGATACATCCTCTTTTTCTTACTTAGTTCCTTCAGAAGTTCCCTACTCATCCAGGCCGGCCGTCTGCCCCTACGACTCTTCTTACAACACATGGGGACAGCCCGCTGCTGCGCCTTCAAGATTTCATTCTTGAAGTGTATCCAGCCTTCCTGGACCCCCTTGCCACTAAGAACTATTTCCCAGGGTACTTTCCTGACCAGTTCCTTAAATAATCCAAAATCTGCCCGCCGAAAGTCCAGCATCGATGTTCTGTTCCTGGCTTTTCTTGTTACATTGTTTACAGAGAACTCAATTATCTCATGATCACTACACCCCAGACAGCCTCCGACAGCAACATCACTCACCAGCCCTTCTTTGTTTGTAAACAGCAAGTCATGAAGAGCCTCACCCCTGGTGGGCTCACTCACCAGCTGTGACAGAAAGCAGTCCTCAATACACTCTAAGAACCTCCTGGACTGCCTCCTCTTGGCAGTGCTAAGTTCCCAGCAGATATCCGGAAGGTGAAAGTCTCCTAAAAGAACAAGGGCAGCCGATCTAGAGGCAGCCTCCAGCTGTTTAAACAGTAGAAGATCCAAATCCTCCTCCTGATCGGGCGATCTGTAACATACTCCAACCAGGAGGTCAGACCTGACTGCCTCTCTGACCCTTACCCATAGGCACTCAACCTGGTCATCACTGATCTCGAGTTCAACAGCATCCAGGGTTTCCCTAGTATAGAGAGCTACCCCTCCACCCCTCCACTCACGCCTGTCTCTCCTGAAGAGCCTGTAGCCTTCCATGGCTGCACTCCAGTTATGAGAGTCGTTCCACCACGAGAGATCCTGGACACCATCTGTGCTCCATTCCTGTTGTACTCTGTCAGCATCCACAATAGTTGAACTAGAACTGTTAGAAGATTTATTCTTGCCTGTCCCAAGAGGGCATATTGTCCTCTTCAGGCTACCCATGAATTTGTTAAATTCCTCCATGAAACTTTTTATATTGTTCATCTTCAAAATCTCCTATGGTAAAAAGTTCCACAAATTAACTTCCCGCTGTACACAAAGTACTTTCTATTATCTGCCTTAAATTACCTAGTAATAGTTCCTTCCACTGCGTAAGATCTTTGCATTCATCATATCCACAATCCTTATGCTTCTATCACCTCAGCCACATCTCTGTCACTTTAAAGCATCTCAAGCACATCTCACCTGCCCTGCTTGCAAATTGTACAGTACTAGCTTCAAGCCCTGTCTTGATGGAGTAGTTGCTCCATCCTTTTTTCATATCTTATTTACCCTTATCTCTACTGTCTTCTGCCTCTGTTTTTTTTTTTTCCCTAGAGATACGGAGATTAGAACTGCACACAAGCAAGATGCCAGAATGCCAAAATCTGGTATGGCAACAGAACGATTTTTCTCAAGACCTTTTCTGATAGTGCTTAAAATATCATCAGAATGTTGCTGCTTTTTTGGAGACAGCAAATTTTCAAGAATTAATCTCAAACTCTTTTTCTTGAATTGTAACTGCATGTTATAAGCATCATGTCAGCATGATTTAGGTGATTTTTTCTCTAGTGACTTTATTTTCTTTTACCTACATTGAATCATATCTTCTATTAGCTCATTCTTGCAAAACCATTCTGGAATGCCTTGCCCCTGACACCCCATTTGAGTACTAGAAAGAGCTTATTATTTTGTACGGAAAATTAAATAGCTGTTCCATTATTTGTTTTTCTAGGAATTGACTGAATGAAAAAAGAAAATAGAAATTTGCCTTTTTTTTGTACATGAAGGTGATACCTGCTAAGTCTTGTGCTTTGATGAAGCAATATGATTCTGAAATACAGAATGCTATCAGATCTCAGACATATGTTTCTATCATTATACTTAAGGCATGACTATACGCTCCCAATGAATTTTCATTGCACTTAGAGTTTTAATTTTGAAAGGACCATGTTCTTTAACGTTTTTGACAAAAAGTGTTTTAGCTAGGATTCTGATTATGTTTTATTTCAGAAATTCTTCCTATAAATTTGTTTCACTTAGTCACTTCATATTATGTCTGGTGGGTACAATAAATACACAGCAATTTTGAGGTAATAAGCAAATCCTAACAGATTGTAGAGTTATCTCAGGTCAGTTTTATTAAAGAATGGATAGCAATTGTGTTCTTCACATAACCCATTCATGACTGTAGAAGCTGCCTTTCTTACTCAAAATACCACAATATATCAAATATATGCCATCTAAGATTGTGCTGCCTGATAAAGACCAGACTCTTTTCATTTCACATGAATGGACCCTTGATGTCTTGTACTCAGTTCTTTATTCACTGTACTGATTTATTGTGAAGGCTGTCTGTGAGAACTGTTAAACCTAAAGAATATATGTGTATATGCCATTTGCATAAATGTGTTTGTTACATATGTAAAAGACAGTCTTTCTCCAGTACGTAGTCCAAGATTACTTCACTCTAGATAGTGCTTTGTTTAGGTAGTTCTGCTGTTCATGTAAGTCTGGCTCCTTGAGTCTCTGCAGACCTTCAGCAGTGCCTCAGCAGGTTTTCCACCATCAGGCACCACCACATAGTCATAGCCGCAACTAGGAAGGTGCCATACGTATTTGCTGTTTAATTCATAAAACAGAATAATCTGATTGGTTAGCACAGCTCCCTCATGTTATCCTGGAAAGTAAAGTAAAAAAATTCCCACGCAAAAATTGTTACGTTTTAGGGTCAGAGCTTGCTTAAAGGAAAATGAAGCTCAGAGGAGGGACTGCTTCTTTTTCCTCATTCAATTGGCAGTGTCAAGGTCATAGACATATGTGGTTTTCAGATAATTTTTCACTCAGTTCCCTTTCCTTGGGAGATTCCTTCTCTGTTTGCCTTTTCATATGTCCTGCAGAAAGACATTTCTCAGAGTAATCTCAAGTGAAAAAGTGTTCTCAGTCTTGTAAGTCACAGTAAAGTAGGGTAGAGAGCGCTACAGCTGAGATTCTGTCAAGGCAAGTTACCTCCTGCAAGTCGCCCACATTATACTGCGCTGTTTGAGCCACATTATTCCCAGAACCAGGCAGTCCAGAATGGGCCAAGAAAGTAATTCCATCTACCTTAACAAACAGCCTGTGGCCTCTACTCATCTCTCTGGCCTTATACAATCGCTTTAACTGGGGATTCCTAACCTGTGGATAAACCAGGAGATAATAAAAGTCACAGTGACAGAGGTTAAGTTAGAAATTTTTATCTTCACTAAACATTAATTTCCAGGTCAGTTTGGCAGATTGTTTGTTCAGAACGTGTCTCAAGCGAGTGATTAGATAATTTCAATTGTCAACATATGAATACTTGTGTGTTCACTTAGAAAGGTACATACTAATAAATCATGAGAGTTTTTTGGTTGCTTACATTGTTGTTTTGTTTTTTTTTTCTATTCTCACAGTCCCTTGAACACTAACAGACATCTAGAAAAAAACCCTTATATCTTGGAACGCAATTCAGAATATACGAGACTCTGGAATAGTAACCATTGAGCCTGCTCTTATATTTTAAATGTTTGCCTCTTCCACTCTGCAGTCAGGATGCAAATTGCCACTGGAACATATGTTTCTCTTTTAAATGTTTTTTTCAGTAGTTACATCATCAGCCATCCATACTTTCTCCTTAACTGAAGCAGATGGTTTAAAGGTCCTGACATTAGCTACACTGTTTAAAATTAATAAATAAATACATTCTACTCTGCTGATTTCTTTGGCTTCATGCCTATAGGCAGTAATGGCTGATTAGGAAGTATATCACTGAGAACAATCTGAATCATGAATTCCAAACTGAGATGTGCTGTGGCTTACTTAGACCTTACACAATGAAATTGAAAGTGAAAAATCTTATTTTCAAGTGGAAAAAAAAGCAAATACCAGATTTTACTGGTATTTCCTCATAGTTTGCGTAAACAGGTTTCACATAGCTCAATTTTCAGCTCATCTCCAAGGAGGCTGTAGCACATTTTTGATATAATCTATGTCTTTCTGTGATTCCTCTCATATTTATTGATTTTTACTTCTTTGACAATTATTTCTAGTCTGAGTTCTGCACACTAAATCATTCATTTGCTTTTACAGAGGATAGATTTAAAACAATTATGGTCTTCCACTTAAGACTTTCCCTATGTAAGGCTACTGCTATTTCACACTTTTGGAGTTTGAGTCACAAGCCTCTGAAATCAGATAAAGTATTTTAACTGATTTCGACAAGCTTTGTATCAAGATTTTTCCTTTTAGTTTTTTTAAGAATAGATCCTCAATGAGAATAAGTATTCAATGAAGAGTGACAAAACTTAAAGGGGTAGACTTTGCAACTCAATTTTACCAAATCCTCTTTTGTATTAATTTGAGGTTCAAAACTGTGCAGTCTAATCCTGGGTATCAAAAACTATGTGATTTTTTTTTTTACTATCTTAGTTATCTGTTTGTTGGTATTCTTTTTGTAATATGGGATTCACATTGACACATGAAATATCACTGTGCTAAATTGGATGTATCCGTATTAGTAAATTGCACAGGGGTAACCTAAGCACTCCTGTGCTATCAGCTACAGTGTTCATCTCTTTGGAAGTTGTGGCCCTTGCCAACTATTCGTGGAGAATAATGAAGCAGAAGGAGTGACCAAGAAAGCAGCATTCTGAGGGAAGAGGGGAGGAATATGGCTGAGAACTGAGAAGTGGCCACCGCTTGTTCGTTAAGTGATGTGGACATCCTTGCACAAAGCATCCAGAATACAATAAAATACACAAGTAAATCCTTGCAAGACACTGTCTCGGGAGAAAATTCCTAAATCTAGAAGTGAGATAAGTATCAAGAAAAACCTATTACCCATTCTTCCAAGTATCTGTCGTTAAATCACAGAAATTATTCACATTTTGTTGGTTTCAGTAAAATCCATTTCATAGATTCCATGGCAGTCTTTGAAAGTGTTCTGCTTATTATCTGGTCCAGCATTAAAATGAGTTTTCAGAATGTAGCCTGTTTAATATACCATTGATACAGCTAAAATTCATCTTTGTCAATATGTGGTGAGTTTTCTTTTGTATTTAGAATAACAGTATAATACGCTTAATATCAGTGATCAAACACTAACTTTTCATAGAATGCTATACATGCTGTCACCGTCTATACTTTCTACTTTTGTCTTATACAAAAATGTGATAATTCACTTTCATGTCCTGCATTTAAAGCAGACAAAGTAAAGCGGCTCTGAATTTGGTTGCAGTCTTTAACCATTTCCCATGGTTTCCTGAAAGAGTAAAATTAGTCCTATACTTACTGGTTTTGTTGAATCTTTCAGCATACTGAAGGTTTTGGAGAAATATATTAAATTAAGTGTGGGTCACTTTCAGGAAAAAAGAGGTTATGCTTTAGTGTTCAAATGTGCAGTTAAAGATTTCTGCTAAAATCTAAGAATTGTTTGACATTCATGTATTTCATTTGGTTTTGGGGGTTTATGAACTATGAAACTGCCTGGCAGGAATGCAACCAACTGTTCTGTCTTCTCTTTTCTGTCTTCTGTTTTATTTGCCAAGAGTTTATTCTGTTGTTAAATCAGACCCCTGGAATAAACAGGAGTAACGCAAAGAGTTATTTGCAAGGGTTAAGCCAAGGCTCTCTATGTTTTTGTTCTAATAGCATGTTACACTGGTATGTTTGGCTTCATTTTTACAATCTTTGTGTTGCAGGAAGAAAAATCTGGATAGCATAATAGTAATTTACCACAGAGATATTACCACAGCAAATTGATGGTATTTTAAAACTAGATAATTACTCAGAAATAATTGAATAGAATTAACATATATGTTCTCTCAGGCTTCAGAATGCATTTTCTGTTGAAGTAGTGCTATCACCATTGCAAGAATTATTCCGCTGATGGATTTGACTGCTATTTAGATATTTTTTTCTGTTTGCTTAATGTTTTCTTTAGTTTTGTTTCAAATTATGGGGATTAACAATTCATAACCAATATGATAGACCCATAGGTTCTGACGTCACTCTGCAGCTTCAGGGATATAAGTAACAATTCTTTCTCTATCTTTTGCACTTGAAAGTAAATGGACATGATTTCTATGTCTTACCCTCAATTGTCCACATCTACTGCAGGCTCTGAGGTTATCAATGTGCATTTATTACTGCTTATAAAATACTCTTTGGCAATCATTTAATGAAGTAGCCAAACAAATTGTTATGTAGTCTGTTAATATCAGCATTTGCAATGTAATTAAGATAAAGTGTTTGAAAATGAATGTATTATAGTTTTATGTCTAATTAGTTTCTTCTGATTACCACAAAACACTTAAAACTGTAATTGCTAAACAGATTAACTCAAATCATAAAATGAGGCCCTAGTGTCTAAACAGCATAGGTGAAGTTATTTTCTCCTAGATCATCTATTGTTTTGAGGTCTCTTGTCTGCAGAAATATCTGGTCTTCATTTTGATACTCCTGGCATGCTACTAGCAAGTTCTGAATTAGGGAAAACTAACCTAGCAACAGAAAATAAGATAGTGATTGAATTGTATAATTGAAGTAGTAATAGTCTGAAAGCAGATGTTTTTTATTATGCCAGAATAAATTGTATCTAAAAATCTGGTGGGCTACTGCAAGTTATTTTCTTTGCCACATTTCTGATTACTTTTTTGGGGCTGAGTATCTGAAACTGCCTCAAACAATTTTTATGCATATTTTGCCATGTGTATTCTCATCATCTTCTGTAACTACAAATTGGAGAGTGAAGACTTCTTGTTTAAACACAGTGAAAGATGGCAAAATAAATATTCGTTCTTTCCAAATTTTATCTGGTTTTTGGAAGACAGGAAAGATTTAGATAAATGTGTTTTCATATATTCTCTTCCCTCTCTTCCTAAAGCCAGTATTATAAAACCACTCTCTACCAATATCGATGGCTTTTGTAAAAATAGACAGATGAAAATCTATTTCATAACTAATTTTGTTGTTATTACAAATGAGTGTACTCTCCATGCTATTTTAAGGTTTTTAAATAGCATCTGCATTAGTGTTTAATTGCATATCAGGAGTCTACTTGCTGGTTAGTACTGAATATGCAGTGGAATCTTAGAACATAGAAACTTGATTCCTCTAAGATGACATTTGACTGGAAGGTGCCCTCTTGGAGCAAATCTAATGCCATGCAGCCACAAAGGGGAATCAAGTCCAAGGGACTACACTGGAGGATCTCAACAGTAGAAAACCAAATGTATGAAGAGTGAGGAGTAGGTCATCAACACCAACTGCTTGGTTGTTTGGGTTTATTTCTGCTGATCCACAGAGCTTAGTATCATAGATGCAGCCTTACAGCAGAAAATAGAATCCAAGTTGGGGACTTCAGGCTTAAATAACAGATTGAATTACTATATGCTAACTGAACCACTTACTGTACATAGTGATTATCAGCACACACATTCTTACTCTTTGCCAAGAGTGAGAAAATATGTTAGTAGCATAGCTCCTAGTGATAGAAAGCTAACCTAATTCAAGTTATATTGGATCAGCTAAAATCATTTACATAGGTACTTACTGCAGATTTGCTGATATGTAGGGTGGGATTAATCTCAATTCAGCATATTGCAATTGTGAGGTGGAGGCCCTGATTACAGCAGCAGTTCTTATTTAGTAGAAACAATGTAATCTCTTCATTTGCTGCAGATCATGATCGTTCTACTGTTGCAATGTTTGCAATGGGATTCCAAATCTAAAACATTCAGGTATTATCACTTTGCTAATCTTAGTATGATAATTACTCACAGTTGGTTTTTGTTTTGTTTTGTTTTTTTCTTTTCTATTATTGTGTCTGTGGTAATAAGGATAAACTTCAAGAAGCTCTTTTCTATTTATATACTTAATTATGAGGAAATTAAGTGACATCAGCTCTACCTAAAGAAAATGGGACTCAATATTGCTTATTTTTTGCTGTATTGATGCACGAACTGAAAGAAGCTCATGGGCCTGTTGAAGAGGTCTTGTGTTAATATAGAAAGCTGAGGAGGTAGTTTATAGTTTTTAAATCTGAAAAAAAAATGTTTGAGAAGAGTTCTGAAGATACAAAATTGACAGGAAAGACAATCTAGTTGTATGTACTCTAACAAAATTATAATAATATGCTTGAGCTTTTTCTCTAATGCTGAGGATAACTGCCATGGAGTGTCTTGGTTTCATACAGATGCTATTGCTTTCCCTAAAACAGGGAAAGTGTGCCCAAACTGACAACTACTTCTGAGTGTTCTGACACCTGAGTGAACCCCAGTATTGATTCAACTTCTTACCAAAGAGGATATTTGTTGACTATCATGAACAAAAACCACGTTAACAATTACAATATACAGACAACTGCAAATATCCAAGGTTGTCTCCTGGATTGCTAAAGATACATGCAGATGATAAATACCAACATAGATGTAACCTTAATGTTCCATCATCTGCTTCCACTAGATAGGGACAGTCAGGCCACCAGGACTGTGGATTGCACCATGCAATACATCTTCCCTGCATTTTAGAAGAAGCTACTGAGATTAGAGTCCTGGTTTACAAGAGTATCTTTCAGAGCTTGTGATAGCTTATACAGTATTTTCAACATATAGTAGAATTCATTGTGTGGTGATAATGTGCTTTGATACATTTTAAAGTTACTGTGACCATTGTTACGTGTTTGCTTAATATCTATTTCTTATTATGTAATATCTTGTCAGATCTGCTATGTGAAATATATTTTCTTCACATGTCCATAAGTTTGAAAATATTTCAAGCCATTTGTACATTTATAGACAGACCTTTTCTTTTTTAATACCTTCCTATGCGTAAAGGAAAGTACTATACCTCTATTGTTTTATAAAAAACAATTCCAAAATCATATGTAAACATAACCATTATTATAACATTGCCTATTTCACATTTATTTATTCAAGAAACATAGTCTGGTTATTTATGTAAGTGGTGGAATAAATAGAGTATTATTAAGAAACGTGTTAGTTGTATGGCTGATAAAAAGTTTAGGCTTCTTTCCATTGTAGACTTCATCTTTATACGGAGGAATCATTCTTTCCATATCAGGATCCCAAGTGGTTCCTTCTTCATATTTGCATACTCAAAGCACTCTCCAAAACAGCAATGATTTGTATATTAAATTAATTTAGATGCTAAGTATTATTGAGGAGTACCTGAACTGAGCTGCGGACACTGGTAAAACAGTAGAAATAGAAAACTTGCGCTGAACAACGCAGCTTCACATCTCTATATGTTCTTTTATAATTAACTAGACAGCTAGCATAAATGAAAAGCATCTGGAGCTCTTGGTAATTATTTTATTCTTAATTTTCTTGACGTAGAAATTTAATCTGTATTTCAGTCATGGGTAACGAAGTCTATTTGTACACTTGCCTATGTGATCTCTAAGTCTCCAAATTTTATCCAACCAAAGCTTTGTTTGGTCACACCAGTAACTATTATTTAATGACTTCTTTTTATTGTACATATGCCATTAAGTATAAAAGGACTAACTACTTAATACACTGATAGCTGCATTTTATTTTTCGCTATTGTTAACTCACAACTTAATAATCAAACATATGAAAAATACTTCAAGAGCTATAATACATACAGTTAATTCATCGGGAAAGCTTTCAGGAACTGGTGTGAGCACACCAGAAGTTTAGGAAACATTTATCTTACAATACATCTCTTTAATCACTGTGTAGGAGGGAAGGAATCTATAGTAAATGTTAGAAACCCATCAGTAAGGCAAATTGTCCCATCTGTAATTGGAAGAATAAATGTATAACCACTGTGAACAGAATATAATGCTGAGTAGACTTTCCTGTATATTATTGTATCTTAGATATTGTCTTAGTGCATTTTGATGCTTTAAAGAAAGTGCTTGGAGTATTCAGGAATCATGTATCCTCTCACATAGGTTTTCCAGAGACGAGTACAATACACTTAAGGAGAAGATTACATTCCTAGAGCAACAAAGGGAAAGTGGTCTGTCCTGAACAAAGTCTTAAGTCTGCTTTACTTTGCAACTTCTGCTATGTGTTCCACCTAAAGGATGCCCTCCAGCTATAATTAATACAAAGAAAAGTAAAAAGTAAAGGTTACAGAATGCTTCTTCCAAATGCTGATCGTGTTGGAATCATGAAACTCCAAACAGGGAAGTAGCAGGTTCATTTTAAACATCAGGAACAGCAAAATCTAGACTTCTAGAAATGAGTAAAACCTGAAATCTTTAGCTTTTGCTCCAAGGATATACTAGTTCTGGAATTCTCCTTGTATTTCCCCAAGGAATTTGAAGAGCTACATATGAACTAGACCTATCTTCTTCATTTGAACCCTGTCATCTAATAGAAGACCTGTGAAAGTCCCTTCTCTTCTAAAGCATTCAATGATTCTATAATTCTAGAATCCTCTACTTCCAATAATGAAAACTCAGTTTCAAAAAAGAAGGGGATTTGATAATGAAATCCCACTACGCAACGAATTTTTTTTCTTTTATATCAGCTGCAAATGGTTGGCCTTTTAATGAAGTCACACTCTCACAAAAAAATTTGTACAAACAAAGCTAAGTTTAGAGAACTAATTTTTGTTAGGGAAGGGAGAATTCTGCCAGGTTGCACATGGCAAGAATATTTTAAAAGATTAAGCCATTAAACACCTAACTTTGACAGCTATAACCTGGTCTACAGAACCAGAAGCACATTTACTATATGTTTCAAGAATAAGTAACCGTTTTTCTTTATTTCTGGAAAATGTAGCTAGAGAAATACTTCAACATGCTTTGAAACATTTGAATGGATTTATGCTGAATAGCTGTAGGTATATCCTGCTTATATTTGTTTTTATAAGATTCTATCTAATAAATTTAATGGAAAGATCATTAGGAACAACAGAAAATGATGGTTTATGTGCTGTATCTTCCTTTCTTTTCCATTTCATTATCTTGAGTTGCACAGTTGTTATGGTCCACGCATGGAATAATCTCTCTATCTTACTAAGGAAAATGCATGTTTAATTATTTTATAGCCCTGAATCACTAACAATACTGTAAATTAGAGAAACAAAGCAGGTGAGGGGTTTGGCACGTGGAGCACAAGTCTTAGGAGGAGTGGCTGAGGGAGCCGGGATTGTTTATTCTGGATAAAAGGAGGCTGAGGGGAGATTTTATTGCACTCTGCAACGGCCTGAAATGAGGTTGCAGCAAGGTGGCTGTTAGTCTCCTTTCCCAAGTAACAAGTGAGAGGAAATGGCCTCAAGTTGTGCCAGGGGAGGTTTAAGCTAGGTATTAGGAAATATTACTTCACGAAAAAGGTTGTACGAAAAAGGTTGTCAAGCATTCAAACAGGCTGCCCAGGGACACGTTTTAGGGGTGAATTTGGCAGTGTTACATTTATGGTTGGATGCAATGATTTTAAGGGTGTTTTCCAGTCTAAAAATAATCTGTGATTCTGTGATTAAGCTTACTTAATCAACACTAGGGGAAAGATCTTCTGAATTTCATATCATTATGCATATGTCAAATATGTGATGTCATGATTAACTGATTTATAAGCAGAGATTTTACATTAAAACTTATGGTTTAATGGCTTGTGAATTTGGTCCATAATTATGCATAGATGATAACTGACAACATTGTTATCTATGGGTTGTAATATAATATCTTTCCTAGAAATAAGTACTAGAAATCTTATTTGGAATAGTCACCTCTAAAAATCAAAGTTTAATTTCAATTTGACTACACAGATTTTAATTTTTCCTATCATTAACGACTCATTATTAGTGAAGAATAGATTATCTGGGTGTTATACAGTATGAAAAGCAGACAAAAATTAGGAAATTACTAATAAACTACAGAGTACATGATTTTTTTCTGGTTAGAAAAAGAGCTACAAAATGTTTAATTTCATGTAACAAGGCTGAAATGTAGGCTGAAACAAAAATGTGTCCTTGGGATCTGTGTAGCAAGTATAATCTACTCTGCCAATATTTACATTTTAATTAGTAGGGTAATGGGTCTTCTCAAAATGATATACCAAATAAATCATTAATTCTAAGTCTTAATTGGCCAGATAGAAACCATAATTTATGTTGACTTAGTGATCTGTACCAAATAGAGCATAGTCTAGATTTTGCTTGGGAAGAAGATAATGAAAGTATCTTTTAGAGGAAAAGAGAAGCTTTTAGAACTCTAGCATTGATTTATGCTATACATTTCACTGTTTTTATGCAAATGAGGGGTAATTCCTCTTAGACTAAGTAATAACAAAACAAGAATGATAGTTTATATCAAAAGTGTTTTAAAACAATAGAGGTATATAGAAGCATATGGGGGGCTAGCCAACATATAGCCAGACCTGCTTACAGTTTGTATGAACTCTTCAGGAATACAGTGTTGTACATGCATCTTGAGTTTCAGGCTTTGGGGCCTTGCTTATTTGTTTATATTAATTGTGGAAAAAATACTTTTGAATTTGAATCTCAACATCAATTCTGGAAAGTAAATGCTCTGTGGAATGAAGTCCGATGAAATCTCTATAAGTCAAGCTGGGGGAAAGTAATGTGCCTCACAAAAAATGGCCATTTTTCTCATATTGACTCAGTACTGTCATCATATATTCATTGATGTACACAGGACTCTAAAAGAATTATAAAGTTTGCACAGCCTGCCACTGAGATGTAAGTATCTGCTATGATCAAAATCATTCTTCAGGGTCCTGAGATTCATATTCCCTGAGGGGCAGTGTTCCCCTTACCCTGAAAAAAATTAAACAGATAGTAAGAATCTAAATAAAATTTTATTTTCCATTTTCACTTTCTATTTTATTCAGAAACACCTAGGTTGCATTAACACTTCAAACTTCTCAGGTTTCTGAGATGAAGTTTTGTGCCTTTCTGAAGAAAAGTTCTGCCCTGAAGAATTTTGTAGCTTACACAAAGCTTTGCTAATGTGAATACAGTTGTAATACATCCCTCTGCACAACAAGTTTGTGCTGGATTGTCTCCTGTGGAAGGGGCCCCACACTAGAGCAGGGGAACAAGGTGCTCCCGAGGAAGAAGGAGCAACAGAAATAGCATGTGATGAACTGACTGCAACCTCCATTCCCTATACCCCTGCTTCACTTAGGGGAAGGAGGTGGAGAATTCAGGAGTAAATTGACACCGGGAAGAAGGGAGGGGTGGCAGGAGGCTAGTTTAAGAATTGGTTTAGTTCTCATTATCCTGCTCTGATTTGTTTAGTAATAAATTATGCTAATTTTCCCCAAGTTGAGGCTGTTTTGCCAGTGGCAGTATCTGGTGAATGACGTCTTCCTGTCCTTACCATGAGTTTTGTTTATTCTCCCCCATACAACTGAGCAGGGAGAGTGATAGAGCAGCTTGGTGGGCACCCAGCATCTGGCCAGGATCAACCCACCACAGTGAGTATGAATCACTCCATGAATCATGCTGAGTATGAATCACTGTGGAGAGGGAAAGAGCTTCAGTCTGAAACCCCCAATAACTAAGGTAGTATATGAAAGAAAATGAGAGATATCTGTTCTATTGACAAAACTTTAAGGAAGGGTGAAACATGTAAATTCTTCATTTCTGAGCCATGTCTTCTTCCCTAACTCTGTACTTGTCTTTGCCTCTTGGGACATTATGAGGGTTAGTTTTGTCCCAGGCCCAAGCACTACCACTGGTAGTGCACAGTACTGCAATGTATTGTACTAGGTTACATTAGAACCTCTTTGGGGTTGTTTTTGTAATTTGTAGATCAGTATATTCCAATCCTGAATGTAAAAGAATATTACAATAAAATAAAAGATAAATGTTGTTACGTCTGATAGATCAGAGAGCTGTTAGTATTAGTTTATAAATGCAACTGTATTTTATTAACATCTATACTACGTGTACCCACGTAGTGTATTATCGAAGTGCTTGTATGTGAAACTTCTGACTTGAGCATATTCTAGGATTATAACTTATTAAATATTAAATTTTAGAAGATATAAGGAGAAAAGGAAACACTGAGCTCTACAAACTAAACCTCAGCTTAACATTTTTATGTATTTTGACTCATATTTTATCAAAGGCATTCTGTATTTTTCTACATTAGTACTTGATCTCTTAATGATTCTCATTTCTACATAAATTTACAGTACAGAATCATGCAGAAATGAATGTATTGTAATAATGGAATCCTTCTCAGGTTAAGTGCAGTATAAAAATTCTACTAGCATTTAAAAGAGAATTCAAACTTAATCCACCATATATTATCCCCACAGCAGCTAAGACATGCACATATGTAATTGAATTATGATAAATTGAAAAACACCCACAGTGCCTTATAAAACGTCTTATGCTATTTCTCGTAGGCTTTAACAATGTTTTCTTAATTTTATTTTAAAGTCTTTGATGCTAGAAATTCATACTTCCAGTAAAATGAAAAATATAGAACAGCATATAGGAGTTTCTAGTGTTTTCCCAATTAGATGCTCTATGTGAGAGAAAATATAAAGCAATAAACATGGGTCATCTAAAAAGAATTCAAGATGTCTGATGTTTCATAAGAACTTTAGAATGTTGATGTTCTACTTCTGATATTTAGTTGTTTGCATACATACGTGATATATTTCTGATACGAGGAAAATAATTCAAAGTTTACTCTTGCTATGCTGAAGAAATGCATAAAACTTGCCATAAAAGTCTCCATTAATTGTAAGGAAAATGAGAAGAAATTCTTTTATAATTTACTTCCAGTTAAAACCTTTAAAATATTTTTTATCTATCTTTGAGACAGTAGGAAGATGGCCATCAAACAGCTAACTTTTGCTTTCTTTCCTTCCTTTCTGATTGATCCCTTCACCAGACTTTTAAGGAAGAAATTATCACACCTCCTTGAAAGAACTTAGTATTCTATCACTTCACAGTTACAGTTTTCCCAGTTAAATGCTAAAGAAGTTCCTCATTTTCACTTTGCTCTTTCAAAGAGTCTCCCCTTTCCTTCATTTTCTGAAGTAGAGTCTTTTTTTTGCCAAAATGAGCTTTTAGTGCAAGGATATAGGGAAAAAAACCCAAAACCCCAAACCCTCTTTTGAGAATATGTAGTGCCACATAATACCCTTCCAAAATCAGTAATGTGTATGTCCTTTCATTCTTACATGGCGTATTTCAGTGTGATGGCAGTGTTCTGAAGAAACTTTTTTCTTTCCATGAACTATAAAAGGTCTAGTGACTCTAAAAGGTGACTAGTACCACTTAACTATCCTGCAGATGTCTAAATTGAGCAGACAAATCCTACAGTAAAAAAAAAAATCTCATCCATGCGCAAATGCTTTTTTTTTTTCTAAACTGAGAATAAAGCAGGAATCTGATTTTTTATTTCAGTAAATATCTTCCAGTTAACTTTAGGCTGAGACAAATTACTCACTGGTTTCACCTCTCATTCTGCAGAGACAGATTCCTAAGTTTAAATTGCTAATTGAAGATGATATTACTTATAAATAAACAGCACAATGACAATATTTAATAACTGTGAGTGCATGGGATAACACACTAAAATTTTCTGCTGCAAAAGTTCTCTGAGTAATCAAAACTGTCAGTAATCTATGCACTATTCATTTCACTTTAAAAAGAAAATGGTCCTTTTAAGTCTTTGGATAACCTAAATAATAAAATAGTTACGATAATTGAAATACTGACTTTACATGTACATATAAAAAGGACTCAGAAATGACAGACTAATATACCTGTAATTTTTGTGTATGCTAGCTAAAAGAGTACATGTGACCTTATAAATATTTATGCAGGGTTCAAAGCCATCTGTCAACAATTAAAGTATATGTCACTTTTAATAACATAGTCTGCATAGATTAGGATTACTATAATTAGGGTGTTGCGCACATATTACAGCTGCAAAATGGATGAGCCAGGCTTTCTGAGGAATTTCAAAAAAGGCTTCTTCTATTTGATAATATTCTGCATGGTATTTGATTGCATCTGAATAAGTAATGTTGCAGGAAAATAGGATAGGCAGCTACTTGAACTTGAAGCTAGCTTTTCTGAGAAAAGTCATAACCTTATCACACATAAAAAGACCCTATGGAATCTAAAGAATAGTTCTATCAAACCTTTCTGAGAAGGCTCTGATTGTAAATGGTCCACTTTTTTATGAGCCAATGCATTTTGACAAGACTAAGCAATAGCAGCTATTTTAAGAACAGTTTGGAGGCAAAAAGAATTTAAAAATACAGCATTTATAAGTCTCAATTTATGCAAAGCAGCCTTACTACACGACGAGCATATCCAGAGCAGTATAGTTATATAGAAGACATGAAAATGACAACTCAAGAATGCTTATGGGGGTAAACTGTGTGGCAGAAAGGCCTTGTTTTAATCTCACTAACAATTCACTTGCCTTCTGAAGAGTGCTGGCACACAGTCTAAGCAACTTCCAATTGTTTTCAGTGTAAGACTTAAGTAGGGTGTAGATGATGTACTACAGTTTGTATTAGCTTTCTGACTGAGAGATATATTCTGGAAACGAAAAGAAGATATATAGACCCTTAAGAAAAATCTGGTAAATAATAAAGAAGACTCAGTATTTTTTTACTGTGGCATGTTGTGTGGCAAACTCTTATTATAAGATCAAGCCAGACAAAGTCAGAGATAAGGACTGGTGGTATGCTTTTGGAATTGACACTCGATCTCACTAACCTAAGGTGATTCCTGCTTATTAATTATTTTGAGGTCCTACTTGATTTCTTTTGTAGTTGAGGGGAAACTATTTTTGTGTAAAGAATCCCTCCCAACCAAAACTGTACTATAGACAACATTCTTATCATCCGTTGTGAGCTGAATGTATCTGAAGGGTTTTATTTCATTGTAACTATTTTATTAAACCTCAGGGACATTTACTCCCCCATCGCCTTCTAGATCAATTTAAAATATTGTGATCTAAGGAAAAAGTACTTGCGCAGCTGCAGAAGAGCGAAATGTATTTTTAATGTTTATGTTTTGTTAAGTATGAGGAAATTTTTTAGCTTGTATTATCTACAGAACAATGGCTAACACAAAAGTAGTGGTTTCCTTCTATTTCATTCTTTTATTTAACTTGGTTTTAAATATTTCAGGGAATGTACCAGTTTAATAAAGATATACTAAGTTGAAATATATCTCTTTTTTTCTTGCTGAAAGACTTAGCATTTGTTTAGAAATATATAAAATTCTGTCATAATGGGGTGCAGTGTCATAGCATGTCAATTATTTAGTGATAACTGTACATAAGAATCTCTCAGATATCAGTGCGTAAATCAATTCTGGTAGCATCTTTGGATGTCTGTGTAAGTTTTATTGGAGATAGTAGATGTCTACATAAAGTATAACTTCGTAATGTCTCTTCTAGGCTAGAGACTGCAAGTATCAATGTTTCACATGCAGATTGATTAGAAAAATATATGTATTCCTTGTTAATCCAGACTCCAAATATTTTGTGGACCTACTGTCCTACAGGAGTTATCAGACGGTGGACATAAGTGTCTTGGAGGCGTACGCTGTCATTTCTGCAAGGTTTCTGAAATGCTAGAACCCCTAAAACACATCTCCTGGCAAGCCAGTTGTTAGTCTGGGGTATTCACTTCCACTCTTCTGCTATGAAGATCAGTGGTGTGTATGCATGTTAAATCTACGTTTCATATGCCACTTGCTGTTGAAAGATATTTCAAGTATGCATTACCAGGGCTAAAAGCAAGATGTTTTGTCTCCTCAAGTAATTAAAATATCTACTATGTCCTGTTTGTCAATAAGTTGTTGATTATTCCCTGTTATATACTAGGAACTAATGATAATGGTTCCTATAATCTCTAAATGATTGTACAGATAAACCACAGGTGAATTATTTCACAATGCCATTGGCAGCTGTCAGAGAAAAAGTTTTATAACCGTTCATTAGCTTCATGGCTTATTGATATACCTGAACCACATCACACTGGATCCTTGTCAGAATAACTCAGCTACATAGAGACTGCAAGTTAGTACGATGTTAGATTGGCATGATATCTGAAAAGAAACAGACTTACTTCATTCTGCTGCAATATTCATTTATTCCCTGCTGCAATATTCATTTATTCCTTTGCAGAAAAAAAAAAAAATTAGTTACAGAGATACAAAGTGGACATGACTACCTTGTGACATTCTTTCATATCTGAGACAGGACTATGGAGTCCTTCCCTTTAGTGTGTCTTAGGAGGAGATACCACTCCTCATACCTGCAACCTTCATATTATTTCAGCTGAGCTGGCATCCGTGTCACTTTCTTGGAGGAACACCCTTTAATTCCTTTGAGATGTTTCACCAGTGTTTACCTGTTAGCTCCTATTACCTCAGGAGTCCCTGGCTCATTACCGTAAGACTTCCAAGTGTGTTGCGGTGTAGCTAGCACATCTCAGAGCAACAGGCTTAGGGCCCCCACTAGCACCCCATCCATCTAACCTTAGTGTGACCTCTGGTCACAGGTGAGCATGATATTATCTCACTCCCCCCTAGTTTAAAGCTCTATCAATGAGGCCCCACTAGCTCATGAGCAAAGACCCTCTTCCTCCTTTGAGCAAGTGAATCCCATCTTGACTCCAGCAAGCCTGGTGCTATGTAGGCTGTCCCATTATTGAAAAACCCCAAATTGTGGTGGTGACACTAGTGACGGAGCCATGTATGACTGGATTTCTCTGTTTCTTCTAATGTTGCGGCCCACATGTAGAAGGAGAAAGGCAAAACCAAGCTGTGCTCCAGATTGCTTTACCAACTATCCCAAGGCCCTGAAATCTCTTTAGATCTCCATTGGGCTACGCACTGTTTCTTCATCACAACCCACATGGAAGAGCAGTAAGGAGTAACAGACCGAGGGCCGTACCAGTCTGGGAAGTTTCCTAGTAAAGTCTTTAACCCAGGCCCTAAGGAGGCAGCAGACTTGCCTAAAAGGAGTATCAGACATATCGGACCCTATGTTCCCCTCAGAAAGGAGTCACCTACAACTATGACACTTTTTTTCTTCCTCGTGGAGGTGATTGCAATATGGAGAGCATGCCTTTCTGACCTTGGCAACATCTCTGGTGTTGATCAGCTCCCATCCTAATCAACCATTGACTGGCCCTCGGAATTCAGAGCCTCATACCTGTTTTACAGAAGCACCTGAGAAGGTGAGGTGGGCAAGGTGGGTGTTTGCCTGCCGCCCCAAGCATGGACACAGTCATGATCCAAATGTATTTGTCCAAATTCTAACATCAAAATTTTAGATAAGTGATCTCCTTGATTTCTCTTGATTTCCTATTTCTTCACAAAAATCTGGATAATTTATGTCTCTGAAAGTGACATAAAAGAGTAGAAAGAATTTAAACTTTAAAAAGTGATAAAAAATAATTCTGTAACTGCCTCCCTAATATATCTGTATTCTCTTCTGGGCTATGTTTTAGTTTTCCAAGCTCTAAACAGCTTCATCACTGCTGTTTTTTAAACACAGAGAGTAACTCAGCTGAATGGAATGTACTTTTGATCTGTCACAGGAGCTTATACAATTTATAAAATGCTGTATGTGTGGATAATTACAATGTCAAAATAGATAGAAAATAATTTCTTCCTCAAGCTGTATACAATAATTTAAAAGAGCTTAAGGTTACTCTATAGTCTAAATTAAGGTACAAATACATCACATCAACAAAAATTCGGTCAGTTCTTTGTCTGAGGGGAATTGAATAATTCTACTGCCCTGAATTTATTTGTTCATTTTATATACAACCAAATAATTGTGCAGGGAGAAGTGTGAGGGTCTATTTACTTTAAGGCAATGGTCTGTGCTGTGTGCTACAATAATCTGTGCTGTGTGCTACAATAAGGAAAGATGTTGAAAGCTTAGTTAGTTCACGCATAAATTTTAGGGCTAGGAGTAAAAGAATGCTATCTTAGCAGCAGATTTGGATGTCTGTGGCCACTCAGGTCAAATGATCAGAACTGATTTCCAACTCAATCTGCTGTGGCTAGCTTATGGCATAGTTTTACAGCAAAATTGCATTCCTTATGAGATGTCTGGATCGCTGTACACCATTTCCCAACACTCTTAAATTTTAGAATTCATGAAACACATCTCTATAAGTATGTGAACAGACCTTTCTCACCAACAGAGAGAAATTGGTTCTAGGATGCAGTCCACCTTGTCCAAAAGATATGCTTAAAGCAAGTCAGAGGAAGGACCCTAAAGATTCCTTTTTCTTTTTGCTGACTAGAAGGTATTGGAATGAGTAGCTCAGATGTAAATACCTATAGTTTGTTGACACAGATACAATCCAACTATCAAGAATTTCTTCCTTTTGATTCCTAAATTTGTGTTTGAATGATAAAGCAGAAACTGTTAAAGGCATGGTTATTCACATTTGAACATCTCCTTAATGCAACATTAGTCCTGCTGTCCACTTAGGCTTCATGGATTTTATACTGCAGCTATTGCTTTTCCTTGTTCAATCCAGAGACCACTTTCATGAGGACTGGAAATGTTACCAGCAGAAAGAAGAATGTAGCTTTATCATGCTGATTGTGGATAAGAGACAGCAGTGTATGAATCAGCACTGCTGGCGAGTCACCTCCACTGACAATCCACTGCATTCCATTAACTGAAAAAGTTCTGTGGATAAATCACCAATTTATCCACTCACAGTAGGGTAGCAACAGGAATATAATACACCACTATTAATCTGGTAATTATTTTGCTCATGATGACACCACTGATTACTGTAATACAATTTTTTTCTGCCTTCTAAATGGCCCTCCAGATGAAATAAGTAATGTAATATTGTTATAAAGTGAAAACCATTCCAGAAATTGTTGATACTTTTAAATTCTTCCTTTAACTGTCTTAATATCATGCCCTTTCACCTGCAGATCTGTGAAGTATAAGGCGAAGTCAGACACTGAAATAATTTATCTACAATTTTCATTATCTATCATGAAATTTCATTAACTAAAACTGTAACTTTAGTCTTATGTTTTCACTGAAACTGAGAGGAAACTATAGTTTACAGATCATTAACTTTTCTTAAGTAAGAATACATGTCATAAAAGTGAGGGAACATCTGCTTTTGTAGATATAAGCTTAGAATTGCCAGGGGCTGGAATACAGAGATGGACAAGTGATGTAGTACAGGTAATTTGCTGTAGAACCTAATCCTAGCATATTTTGCAGTAGCAACTTTATATAAACATGCCTGTTGAAGCATTAAATGCGTATTTTATTCTTAAAAAGAGAAAATAAAATTCTTCCGTATTACTACTGTCATGATTTTTATGTCTAAGAAACAGCCAAACCACATCACTGATTGATACAGTTACCAGTACGAACCAGTGTGTGATAATGAGCTAACATTCATATACTCATGAATTCTTACAGATTAGAAAATTCTCTTCCATTTCACAGCTTCCTTGGTGTACTTTGTTTTTTTCTCTTATTTGAAAAACTGTAATAGGTAATGGTAGTCACTAGATTAACTGAAACCAGCTAAGTTCAATATATGTGACTGTGATTAATTTTGTATGTGGCTTCATAAGTTCTATTTGTTAGGACTGAAAATGCTTGGTTTGAAACTTCTTTCAGAATATGCAGTTCCTAAGTTGTAATCGGCATTTTTCCTCACAAGGAATCTTTATTCTTGCTGGCAGCATGTTTTTATACAGAGTGAACATGCAAAGAAGTAATGAAATTTTCCATTTTATAGCTTTAGCATCTAGTTAGTGGTTGGGATCCCATCGTGCTTCTGTCCACTTGGCATAGTTGTACTAGATTTGTTCCTATGTAGTGCCCCAGGTACTCTAGGCCATCTCAAATGGCACAAGACAACAATGAACAGAAAAATTAATCAACTCTCTAATATGCAAATTACTACTGAGGACCTTAGATTCCTTGCTTACAGAAAAACACCTAAATTTTTTGACATCTACACTGAAGTGTATGACTATTGAGCCACAGGTAACTGAAAAGCCTGGATAAGCTTGTTCGAATGTGTCATGTTATTTAAATCAATCCTTTTATGTATTCTTGTTACACCTCAACTGTTTGTTAAACCACTCGATATTGATCTATTTAGTGGTTCGCACACTCGGTTCTCTAAAGACAGTATTTCAGCTTCTGAAGAAGAAAGTTATTTCAGTCTACTATTATGATAGAGGAAAATGGTCCAATATATATGAGGTCTATTAGTGTCCTTCTTTGTCAAGGGACAAAGGTCTAAAAATGCATGAGGATAAGGTAAAGGATAAAATAATTTACAAATTATCTAAAAAATATTTGTAATGTCTAATGGAGGAAGGTTATACCAATAACCTTCAAAGGAATACAATGAAACAGATAAACAGAACGGTGATATAAAAAATCCATGAAAATGCTCAAATTATGGATTTTAAAAAAAATGAGTGAAATTTGGCTTGTGATGTTTTTTTTTTGAGAAATTGTTATGTTTCTTTTTTCATCATTATTATCTTTTTCTGCTTGTAGTTATTCTGTCCTCATGGATGGGTAAAATGGGCAAAGAACGTTAGTCTCTTAATATTAATCATATATAATGTGACTTTGTTCTCTTATATCTACTACCTAGACAGAAAGAAGACTACAAGCTATAATTCTGGGGTTTAATTTTGGTCTTGTTTTTTATCTTAGAAATGCCTCACTTGTTTACTTAATTTTCTGATAATGATTTAAATCTACAGTCAAATGTTAGCAAGATATGCATTTTTTTAAGACCAAAAACCCTAACTATTTCCAGGACAAACCAAACTGATAATGTGCATAACTCTACTAGCAGGGATTGCACTAAGCAACAAGAGTCAAACTTTTGCGCCTCTATTCACTTTGAAACAATAATAACTGGAAAGAAAAGTGATGAGATCATGACAGAACTCATATGAGGACCTGAGTTGAGGGGTGTTAACTGTAAAATGCACTCCTAGATATAAAGCAAGATTTTTGCAGTAGAGAAGACTTTGCCTTTAATAATGTAAAAAATTAGGAAAAGGATATTTGTTGAAACACAATTACATTGTAGGCACTGTATCTATATTACTAAATCAGAAGACGATCAAGGATTAGACCAGGCACTGTTTCATGACCCCAGTGCTTAAGATTAACCACTTCAGTAAGACATTTGTCTTAGTGAGAACTGATTTGGATTACCCAAACTAAATGTAAATTACAAAGATTGAGAAAAGTACATTCAGTACCTATTGCTCTGTATCATTCCCCAGTTCTTTTTTATTCAGCACTAAGACATCCTGCAAAGTTGTCTCTGTTGTATTAAGTATAAGCAGTCAGGGACTGCAAGTGTCCTACTACCCAGAGCAGAATAACAATTTCTATATTGCTCTTCGGGAACAGTTCCTAGACTATACTAAGACTCAAACTTGGGTTTGAGTCTTAGTATTTTTGTGGAGAGTGCTATTTGGGTCAGTCAAAATCCGTGATGACCAGGAAGCATGCAAATGATGGAACAAAATGGACAGCGTATACTCATGCTTGGGCCTACAATTTGGCTTTGTTTAACTTCAGTGGAAATTATTCATAATTTCTCCGTAATTCAGTAGGCAGCTTTCTGTGTAAATTTTGGTTGCTTACTAAGTGGTTTTGAAAGCTACATAAATAACTACTGAGAAGGAATGTCTGGATTTTGAAGTAGTAGTATAATAATAAGCTGGGGTAATTTTGATTTCTACTATTCAAACAGCAACTGTTTTGATCGTGAGGCAGTAAGGCTATATCAAGAAAGGATAAGTTAGAACCGTGTACGTGCAGTGGTGATTCTTGCTCTTGTTCAGTCTGAAGAACAAATATCTGTTTCTTTATGTGTTCAGATGAGTTGCCTTAGACTGGAGAGAAACGTGTTATTTCCATCAGAATTTCAAACTTCTGTTTGGATGGTGATCTTATCGAGTGGAAGGAGTCTGCAGGCTTGAAACACAGAGTTATAGGCCTGTATATTGGGCAGAAAGCAGTGCGTTTGACACAGCAGTGTGCGCATTGCTTGGACCTTCTACATCATCTCAAGAATGTAAAGTGTATCAGGAGGGACTAAAAGAATTGAAATATTAGGTTTCTAAATACCAGTCTACAATATAAGCTGGACTTCTAATTTAGAATATACATTTTTGTTAAGAATCTTTTGCTTTATTGGAAATGAAACACGGTAGGAGATTCTGTTCTATAGAAAAGAAACCCTCTAGGAGATTATGGTCTATAGAGGCATGAGTTGTTTTTAAATGAGAATGAAAAGAGAAATGCTGTATTTTTTAGCATTCAGGTATGTAATGCTAAGCAAAGGAATAAATTTTAATATATTCCTCTCATTTGAAACAGTTCAAAATATTAACACTTCTAGAAATAATTCTTCTAGGTTTGCTTTGATTAGGTATATTAGATTCACTGTCGGGCTCCTTTGGGATTCCCTCCACAAATACTTGTGGTAAGCACATAAAGGGAGGAAATATTATGACTGAGCTTAGTTCACATTGACTGCAACAGAGTATCATCAAGACATTTTTACTGAAAAAGAATAAAATAAAATTCATAGAAAATCAATGTTTTCCCGAAATTATATGATGTGTAAGATAAGTAAATAGGATACTAGATTTTTGTTGAAAGAGAACCAATATCATCAGTTTGAACAGTGTAAACATATGTTCCCTTGCCTTTCAGTGTTCATCACTCATGAGACATGCAATCACTTGTAATTTCCTGTAAGCACTGGAAAGTAAAAAAGAATGCAGTTTTCCCATTTAAACTAGATTTACTTACAAGAATTCATAGATTTTTGAGAGCCAGAAGGGATGATTTTGGTTATTTACTCTAACCTCCTGCATATCCTGGCCCTGAACCTCTAAATAAGTTCAAGTTTTAAGACCAAAACCTGTTTGATCCAGATATGTATATTACATGTAATATATTTTTTAGAACCTGACCAGAACTGTTAATAAATTATTTTGGTGTAGAACAACCCTTGTGGTATTTTTAAACTTGCGATATCTATAATATAGATTTTTTTGATTCACTCTGAATGTGTATAAAGTTTTTGATTAAACTGCTATTTGAATATGCTTTGGCCTTTTACATAAATCTGTCAAATCTGTGTTTGCTGTATCAATACCTATAAGACTGGTTAGATAAATTCTTGAGGCAGGGTTGGTTTTTTTTGGTGCACTAAAGGATGAATTATTTGGTTAAAAACAATAGTATTTTGTTATTCCTTTTTAACCACTGCAATAGAGCTCACTTCTGTGCTATCCTTTCTGAACAAGGGAATAAGAACTGGATTTAGGAGTAATATAACATCCCTAATCTGACTTAGTATTCCTATTTCTGTCCCTAAAGATATACCCATTAAAACCTTTGGCTAGAACACTACTCTTGATAATTCATAGTCTGCTTGCTATCCAAGACTTCCACAATTATTTTTGAGAACAGAATATTTTATCTTCTAATATGCATGTAATACAATATTTAGACTTACAAATTTACATTTGTCTGTGTTTTATTATAGCACGTGTTTAAAAATTCATTCTATTGCCTGGCTTACCAGATGAGATTTCTTCATAGACAGTTTGTCACTTCTTTTTGTTATTTAGCAGTTGTTCAGTTCTTGTAGCACTGAAAGGTTTATTATTACCGTTTGGTGTTTTATACTGCTTTTCAGATCATTGATAAAAATCTTGAATAATCTGGAAAATTACCAGACCCTGTAAGACTATAAACGAACAATACATTCTTGGTGATAGTTTTCCAAATTATGCTTACACTCTGAGATCTGTCAGGAAGCTTCAAACACCCCTGTAGATGCCTCTGTAGCAGCTGTAAGCAGTTCTTCATTCTTACTGAAATGTCATATAGTACCAAGTTATATATTTACAGAACACTGTAAATATGTTATTACAACAATGTAACTTCTGTTTAGAAAACCTGTATTTTTGTTCTAAAAGATGAAATCTCACAATATTTAATGAGCTTATTTTTTGGTGTTAGCACTTTTTTTCAGAATTGCTAGTTTTGTCAAGGAAAGTGTTCACTAAGCCATCAGTGAAAATCCTAAGGGGCTTATAAGGTAATTGGGTAGTGAGAGATTTAAGCTGGAGACCCAGCTTCCCAAAGCTACATAGGCAATGTGTGAAGTCCGAGACTCCCAAGGACCTTTAAGCTGATTTAATCTTGAATCATTCATCTACACAGATGTACCACAGTAGTTGTAAGAAAACACAAATTTTCTGTGAAAATAAAATGCCACCAGCAGAGAACATGTTCTTGATATAAAAATCTTAATTCAACAAACATTTAGTAAAATTAAGAGAAAGATCCAGCAAATCTAGCTTGGCATATTGCTGTGCCTTCTGCACTCTCATAACACTGGTGACCTAACCCTTGTTATAACTTGGTCAAACTAATATGGTTATCAATAATATTTGCTGATATTTTCATTAAAATTTAAAGACAATGAAGTATGATTAAATCTACAGTATTTTTTTTAAAGACAAAAATTTGTTGGAATGGAAAAACTTCTTTTTGAACACCTGAAAGAAAAAAATATTGTTTTAGCCTGCAATACAAAGAGAAAAATATTTGTTGCAATAGGTTTTTGGGGCACACAGTATACAGTTAGTAAACTTCCTTATTCATCTGAAAGACCCTGTAAGCATATACAACAAAATTCTCTTGTTATAACCTGTGTTTCTTTTCCTTTTAAATAATAGCTCTATAAAAATTGCAGTACAACAGAATAATAATTTTAAAAGTCTTTTATCTTTATTTTTAATGTGACTCAAGCTAATTTTGAAGAAGTACAAGTATTGTATAAATTTAACAAAGAATTTATATTAGAACTAAGCCATGCTTAGTGGAGTACCAGCACAGAATGTAGAGGGGGATACATGTTCTCAAGCTGGAAAAATGTATATATATAAATGACTCTATACCATGGAAACTTTGGAAGCAACTTCTGTTTGAAAGCCTGTCTTCCTGGAGGTTCATTCCCACTATTATGTCGCAGAACTCAGTGATAAAGAGTCCTCTATCATATATCTTGCTTGGGAGCTGCGTCCTGATTTGAACTGGGCCAAAAGAATAAGAAAATTGTCCTGTTACCTGTGTGTAGCAGTTTTTTTCCCCATAAATACTATGCTGGCAGAAGTATGATGTGCATTACACAATGGACAAGCAGTCGGGAACTCTTTTTTCCCTTAGCTAGGTAGTTTGTCTTTCAGGTAGCATATAATTGTCTGATAAAACTTTTGAATCAAATGTGCTACATAAATTGGTTTTGCTGATTTAGTGCTGAATGATATTCTCTTGTTTGTACACAGCGTTGCAAGTAGCTGTTGAGATGTATCTGAGTGATGTCTTTGCAGTAGTGATTTTCTGGGCACTGAGTAACACTTAACAGATCAAGTAATCTAGAAAGTGACTCCATACTCCATACACTGAGTACGTATTTCTAAAATATGAACCCAGTATATTGCTTGAAGAACAAAACAAAAACATTTTGAAGGTATAAAACTATTGAGTCTATTTCAGAGTAATTAGTAGCTGCTTTCAGGAGAAAAAAAATTTGGATGATTAAATTGAAGAATTTGACCAGTGAAGTTTTTGCCAGTCTAAAGAAGTTTTGCTAGAGTTAAGCAAGTCCAATTAATGAGCCCTCATCAGCTGATATTTTTGACTAGATAAAATTGTAAGAATTCTTAACACTTGCAAAACCTATTTCTTTAGATATTACAAAGTTTATATGTATATGACATAAACTGAACTGAATCTGGATGGATCAGAGGGCACATTGTGGATGTACGTATGACAGTTTTACCACTGGCTGTTTAAAAAGCTGACTAACAGCTTTTGGACACTTGATAAATGAGAAAGATTAACATTACTCAGGTGATTGCAGAGTTCTGCTCAACAGAATGGAGAAATGGATTAGACTTCAAGATCTCTACCTGTTGTCTTGTAGACCATCATTGGCCACATCTATAGTGACAAACAAAAATGAGCCAGAGAACAAGCCAGATCATCTACATTGCTTATACCAGCTATTCCTTTGCTTTTTTTTAGGTCAACCTTAATATTTCTCCCAAAATGATGCCTGTATGTGTTTTGAGAAATAGTTCTGTCCAGGCTAGCAGTGGCTTAAACTGTATTAGCTTTGTCTGCTGCTCTCTGGTCAGGCATTTGATATTGTCCCAAAACATTTTTTTCCTGCAGCTTCTATCAGATGCCTGTGTGGCACACCAAGGGCACACAATATGTATGTTTTATATTCGCCAACATAGAGCTACAGCACAGCTCTTACATTTTTTCAGGTATTTGAAGCTGAAAAATCCACACAAAATAATTATTGTATCTTAGAGTCATGTGAACACTACATGAGTCGTGAAAAGATCCAGGTTCAATTGCTATGTAGCGTGGATGCTGTATGCCTTCTGTAAAGGAAGTTAGCCTGAAGGAGTGAGGATGTCTCTATCCATTTCACTTGGCCTGTGGGCCAGGAATTAGTGCCTTATCTTCATTTAACTAGCAATAAAGACATAGGCGCTGTGATTTTCCTTTTTTTTTTATTAAAAGTGGAGCATATATCACCAGATACCACTCTTTAAAATCTTGCTGTAAGCCAGAAAAAAAAAGAAAAAATAATCAGAATTCTCATTCTATGGATCTTGGAGTTTTAGTTTTAAATCAGAAAATTACTAGAGAGACATATATGAAATTTTGGGTACTCATTGAAGTTCTCCATCTGTACCGCTAACTTGCATACTCTATCTTGTCTTCAGCTGTTACAGGGCAAATCGTTTCCTAAATATCACAAATGGGATCTCCGACAGACAGGCAGTGGTGGAGGTGTGGATGAACAAATCAGTGGAGATTGTGATGACGAAGATGGTTGTGAAGGATCAGGAAGTGGCGAAATCAAGAGAGTCCTGAAAATTACAGACTGTAAGTCCATGATTATGTTTCCTTCGTACATTTAAATAATTAATGAGCATACTTTGTGCTAAGTAATACCACTGAATTATCTTGGAAAAGGTGTGGAAATGTTGTGTGTACAATGTTTCGATATTTTCAGGAACAGAACTGCAATTATAGGATTTCTGTGAGGATGGTATGAACACAAGTATGCTGCATTGTAACACATATTAATGCGTATTTGGCATAAGGTAGACTGACCTCAACACAGTATTTTAGTCAAATAAAAGGTGAATGGCATGTCCCTGTTAATTACTACTTAAACAAAAAGGATTTGGCAGTTGAGCAGAGAAACTGTTCTAATTTTTCACAGAAATATGGGAAAATACGAGGTTTAGTTGTGGTATCTGAATTTTATTGAGCTGTATTGGAACCGATATACTGTAGGCCACTCAACACCAATGCCATTATGATGCCTTATACTGCTTTCTGCTTTTCTTATTGGTTTCAGGGGTTTTATGTTTTATGTTTTTTTTCCTATTCTGAATCACATTTGTAACAATTTTCTTCAAAAAACTATTTGTTTGTGCACTTCAGCAGAGCATCAGCAACTCAATTGAAGTACAAGTAAGTTAATGACTTCTGTGAATCAGGATGTTATTATGATGGGAATAGATGCCTGGTATCATCAAAACTCATTGCAAAATTCAGCACTATTAGATAAGAAGCCAAGGTTGATGTCAGCCCTGGAATTTACCTATATTTACTGAAGTTGAGTGTACACCAAGTTTCCAAGCTTAGGTGAGAACCACAGATCCTTCTTGATTTGACAGTGAAAAGGTAATTTAGAAGTGTGGCCATAGAAAAGCTGCAGTGCATGCTTGCCCAATACTGAACAACCGGAGAAATTAGACTCTGAGTATCTTAGGGCTTGACCTTACAGGCCAGTTTGGATTTAGCTTAAGGTGCTGTTGCACTGATAGTTTGCACATTTTCAAGTCCTGCTATAGCTTCTCTAGATAAGATTTTAAGAGAGATGTCAAAAGATTTGGACACGTAACTTTCTGAGAGTGCCTTTGAAGATGTAACTTTGAAAAATTAAGTTAGAGATCAATATTTAAAAACAGATGTACTGGATCTATTATCTATTTGCTAATCATAGAATCATAGAATGGTTTGGGCTGGAAGGGACCTTAAAGATCATCTACAGACTGTAAAATAGTCTTGGAATATGACTAAAGCTATTAAGCAAATATTAAATGACAAAAGAATTGTGAGAATAGTACATTTTCTTTCACCCTCTTCTATTGCATTAAAATTTCCTTCATATTGATATATTCACTGTAATCTTTTCAAAATGTCAAAAATATAATTAGCCTTCATATTAGTTTTATACTACTTGTACTATAAATCTATAGATTTATTAAGTATGTATTAGGCATACTGAAGTTTGCATGTAATTCTCTTTCATTTGAACCTTGCCTAAAATAATATGTAACAAAAATGTGAGTGCATACTGTTCCCTATTATCACTTGTGCCTCGATCTTAAGTTACTTGTACCTTTCATGAGATTTTATGGATTTATGCTGGCATTTAATATTTAGAATGCACCTTAAAAGGTGTTTTGAATGTATACCACAAAGAGTCCTAGAAAACACTACTTTGCTCTGGACATGCTCACCGACTTGGGCTTTGTTAAAACATTTCAATTAATAAGAATTGGGTTGCAATATACGCCAGGAAAATATTTTTCTCCAGAAATCACTTAAGTTCATATTTAATATAAATTAAAAAGGAACTTGGACAACCCTTCTTTTGCATCATTGTATGCATCATATGTTCTCAAGATTTATGATTTTTATGTGAGTAACTAGAATTAAAAAATTTAAAGATAAACATCATCATATTTTAGGCTGGTGAAATGTTCTTAGCTTCAGCTGACTGAGATGAATTTTAAGCTAAGTCAGATCCTGAACTCCTTGGTTTTAAACTGAAAAAACAGGTTTACTATGGTGATATCCCTTAATGATCTTTGATATGATATATATATAAGGGATATATATATATACATAAGGGATATATATATAAGGGATAATGATATCCCTTAATCATCTTAATGATCTAGAGGCTGACTACAACATATTTGATCTACAGTGTTACTTTTTAATTCTAGTGCTTTTTTAGGCATAACTCTTTTTTTTTTTTAATTGCATATAAATAGCCAGAAAACTCTGAGTACTCTTCTGTACGTATATCTGTTTTTTATTTTCTCATATAAGTCATGGAAGACCAACTAAATTTCATTTGTTATATAGAAACTCATATTCGTAGTCCTAAGTAAACCAATATAAAAAAGAATAAAATAACACTTGCAGCGTGAACAAGATCGAAAAGTTAGGTTTGTTTGAATCCAATGCTTTATGATCTTGTGATCTGCAAACACTTTTAATCTTACTCAGAAGTCAAGTTCAAGCATTGCTGTACATCTGTACAATAATACTTTGTTTCTTCTGGTATATAAGAGATCCCTCTTAAGGTTTTCTACTTTTGCATGCTAAAACACTAGCTTACCAGTGTAACATGACCACATTTTTAAACTGAGAAGCAGACCTCAGCTGCAGTAGAAATAGCAAGTAGAGACACAACAGACTGAGTTGGCCAATGCCTACATAACAATCAGGAATCATAGCAGCATGAAAATTACACGTTAGAAATATCAATGGCCTATTATTTCATTGTTAACTTTCAATTTGTGAAAAATAGTAAGAAAACCATAAAGGCAGAAGACAGAATTAAGATGGGGCAAAGAAAATATAAATTTGGGTCACACATCCCTCTATAGTACAGAGATTTAGTCTTCTATCTGTATCAATAAATGGGTGATATGGAAAAGACACAAATCACACCACGATTGAACTGAAGCACCAAATAGTTTGAATGTATGAATTTGAAGTCAATTTCAGTGTTACAAGTTTAAACACATACTCTTGTTACAGTCATTTGGTCTAAGAGCAACTTTTAAGTACAAATTAAAGTTAAAATGTGAACTAAAATGCTTTCAGGAAGTTTTAATAACATCCAGAAACAAGATAATTACTTTCTTCTCATAGATAAGCATTATTATAGGTCTTTACAATACATTAATGACTTTTGAAACTCAAAAAAGAGTTATGACTTATGAAACAGGTAAGTTATTTCATAAGTATTTATTATTAATGTATCACATTATGGAGTTCAGTAACACAAGCATTTTAACTGTACTCATTTGCATATGAGTAATTCAGTTTATACTTTTTGATACAAGGAAACATATTGTTGGTATTATTTTTTTCCTCAACAAAGAAATGCTTTGCAGTCTTCTTTCTCTGGGTGACATTGTGCTGTCTCTTAATTAGCCAGGAAAGAAAGGGCAATTATTAACTCTTTCATATTATAATGGATTCTGGAGGTCCTAGCCAAACCCAGGGTTCCTTTTTGTTGGCTATTCCAGATATATTCACCAAGGAAATGATCTTGTTTGCAACAAATTCATATTCTAAATAAGCTGATAAATTATGATACAGACCCAGCCCTTTTAAGTACATTGCTTTTTAGAAAAACAAGAAGTGTGAAGATGCATCCACATTCTCTGAGGCCATTTTATTGTTTTCTAAATATGTTTATAATTCTTAAAACTAGTAAGGAACAGAGAGAATATATGTTTCTGGCAAGATAAAAATCTAATAATTTTATGTGAAGGAATAGCCTCTGAAGCTGAAGGCTACTTATTCCTAAAGTGAGTCTTACATATGTAAGAACTGTTTTCACTTTGTCTTGGACTCTGACAAATGTGTGGTGACAGGCTTTAGGGTTTGGAAGGCCTATGAAAATATTTGGAATTCATGACCCAGAAGTGATATCCCTAGCATTACACTGTTACTTAAAATATGTTTTAACAAATTTAATCTTTACATTACATTCAATGGTTCAAAGTCCTACAGTTGTGCTTTTTTCGCTCTTCATAAGCACTTTCAAAATATAGAAAATTGGTGCAGTTATTTGAAGGAATGGTACTAGAAAAGATAGTTTTCTTTAAATGTATAAAATAAACAGTAATATAAAGTCTTGACACTTCATTTGCTACTTTTATTCTACCCTAACCAAGGAGGTCCCACAGGATTATTTAATGCTTCACAATGAATTGCCTCCTCAAAAAACCCAGCAAAATGCAAGAAGTAATAACAACAAATATCTATCATCCATATATTGATTTGAATCTGTTTTCAAATAGCTCTGTGAGGGATAATCCTGATATCACTTCCCTCAGGTACTCCCCACCATCATTGATTAAGATTTTTAGCAAGACCACCAATTTTCTGAAAAATGCATTACTGCTATTTTGTCTTTCTTTTCACATTTTAACATGCAACACAGGTGGTTGTTTACAGCAGCCAGAGATCTCCTCGTTCAGGGCTCATATGTGTAGAGATATCAAGGGTATCTTTATGCTTAAGACACATAGAAGAGAACCTTTTCTTTCACTTCTTTGATTTTTATCTCACCCGATATTCATCCTGTCTGAGGAGAAATGTCTCAAAAAATGTTTTATTTCTAGGACTACTTAATCTGTAAATTATTATTTTCTTGTTCAGACTATACAATAGAGGGAAAATAGTTTAGAGAAGCCTTAAGTTGTGATCTCCATATAAAAAGAGAGCACTGCTACTCACATAAACCAGTCTGTGTCTCTTATCTGATGTTATACTGCATTCTCAAGTCTTAAACATCATTTCTCCTCTTTCTGCTCCTTCACCCACTTCAGTGTAGTTATTTTTCTCTTTATTTTAAAATCTGATTCTGATGGCATTTTCTGTGACCAAAGCTACTTAAAGCTGGTACAAATTGTGAAACTTCATTTAGCTTGCCCAGTTCAAGGAGAGTAAGCATCACTAATTGCTATAGCTGGAATTGTGCAAACTCCGTAAAGGCTTCTCTATCTTGCTTCTCACCACTGGCAGGCCTACCCAGGGCAGGACACAGTCTTTTTCTAGATTAGAACAAGAAGAATAATATCAATTCAATAATGCCAATTCATGAGAAGAGGCAGAATTGGAAGAAAGTGTGATGGCAATAGTGATGATAGTACCACTCATTTGTACAGCTGCTTCTCTCAGTCGGTTCATCAGCCATTCCTGCCCTAGATATGCTGGAATTGAATAGTTACTGTTTACTGAACCAAATAACTAGTCTGAGTACAAATCTGCTTTACGATGTTTACCATCTGTTATACTGTTTTGAATTCTCATCTTCATTGTGTATTTCCTCAGTAAAGGAAGAGATCCCTTATGTCTGAGTAGGATTTCAGGTTTCATTTCGTTTACACACAACAGTATTCTTCCTAATCCCTCATCGTTAATGTGAAGTGTTCTTATTCAGGTGTCTTCCACACAACTACATGATCTCACTGTTTGTACATTCACTCAGTTCGGAACATCTCAATTTCCATAAAAATTATAAAAAAAAATGTTCTTGCTGTGAACTCCAAACTTGGGCTAAATATTGCACTAACTTTTAAACGTTATTTTGTATGAAGGGCTTTTATTATGTTTTGAGGAGTGGGTATGATTAACCATTTCTTGTTTAGCTGGAAGAACTGACATTTAATGATGGTGCTTACCGTATTTTAATGGAATTGAATGGTGACATTTTTTAACCTTACAAAATTCTCCAGAAATAGACTGTGTGTTTTGTCCATCTCATCACTCTGTTTGCAATTACGGGTTTGTCTATGAAAGAGCTTGTTTCAAAGATGATTGTGGAGGAGGGGCAGGAAATTAGAGGTCTCACTGGACAATACACCCCATGATGAAATGCAAGAAGAGAGTGTATTGCCCCACTGTAGCACCTACCGTGACCTCTACAGTAATTCCAGGCAAAAACATACTTCCACACAGAAGGGTTTTGCCCCCCATGTTTCGTACGAGTACCATTCAGAAATAATTTATAGTCGGCAGCTGGCGACTGGACATATAGAGTGCTAGGTCTATTTGAGCAAAGACTGTATCTGTAATTGGCTTTCTGTTCCTCCGTAATTGATAAAATTAGGTGAAGCAAGCAAATGGCATACTATTTCTTCATTCAGTACGTAACTTGTTGGTTCAAACAGTTCAAAAGTGTCTACATATCTGGAAGGTCAATTGGAAGAATTTGGCATTTTTGCTCCTCTCTGCCCCAGGAAACATCTTGTAGGATGTCCCTGCTGGTATGAAAGAAAAATTAGAAGGAAATGAATGAATGTAGGGAGAGGAGTGAGTTTTCCTGCGTGTCCTGTTAATTGGAGCCCTAGTATTCCCCAGACTGATAAACTACCTGTTTATTATTCTGATACCACATAAAGTGACTACCAACATCATTCCATTCTTATTGATGTATAGCCAATTAGATTAAAGCTAGTTCAGGTGATACACAAGTCATTACTTAACAACACAACACCATATTCTGTATTTCTCTGGTTATTCCAGAAAAGAGTTCCTGAAGAGCTGTAATCTTCTCAGGAGAATTCAGATCAGAAAAGGACATACCACAGTATGTCATCTCTGAAAACTGAGAAGTACTAAGTCACAATTTGTTCAACAGGCTGATGGTGTACACTAACACTTTTGTAAGAGTGGTACTCGTTACTCTTCTTCTAATGCTGTGGAAATAAGAAAGCATTTAGGTTATTCTATATCCAGATAGATAACATCTACTGTCTTATTCCTTTTCCTCAGGAAATATAAAAGAATGAATGAGAAAGCAATATGCATTGATATTTTGCTGGAAAATTTGCTTCTTTGCTGGTAATGTGTCAATATTAGTACATTATACCTATACTATATAAATATTTAATATTTATATAAATGTGTATTTATTGGTTCAATTAAATAATACATGCAGGAAAAAGCTCCAATTTTCTGGTAATTTCAGAGTTAGTGGTATTATTATAAGGTAGTTCCCATCAAAATATAACCTCATGTTATTAATGCAGGTAATTTATAATAATTACCACTGCTCTGAGGTACTGTATTTTAGATCAGTGAGTATACTTGTTGAATGCTTTTTGATAACTTAAAACCTTTGAAGAGTAGTTGTGCTTCTTTGTTTGTCTTTGTGGAAGGCTCTGCCATAACAATCTTCCTGTTGAGGATAACATGTTAATACCAGGTAATGCACTGTCAAAAAGTACAAAATTTTATATTAGCTGACTTAATTTCTGCCTTTGTGTAAATTCCCTTAGTAAATTATATGTAACTCTTCCCCTTGTTTGTTTCTGAATTAATGATCCAATCTGACAGAAGAGGTTTAATTCATTACTAAGGTGTAATTCATGACTTAAGATGTATAAATTTTGACTTGTAAAAACAGATTGTTTTCAAGAGAGAGAGCTGATACTCTTAATAGGAAACAACTAAAAATTGAAATGTTGTAATTTGTTTTCTCCAATGCTTAATGTGAATATGCAGGCCATACCTCTTTGTGAAACAGGATACAAGAAAGTCATCTTGTATTTTTTCTCAGCTTTTACAAGGAATTTGAAATAGAATTGCTTTGTTCTTTCTCCTACTGCTTCACGTCATTGTGAATCTAGCAACTTTACCTGCACAGACTTCATAGGTTGGTGAAAGTCTGTGTATAAGGGCTCACAAATGACTTTTTTTTTTGTGGAAATCGTTAGAAATTTTGTATCATTGCAGCATTGTTTGTACATCAATGATTTATACCATTATGTATTTCTGTGCTAACACTTGATCATGCATACAGAAAAACCTTTGAACTTCATATGTGTTGACAATATGTATCATCTTGCTGAAAGAAAATACCTACTTATTGAAATGTAAATTTTCCATAGGAATTTATTGATTATAATGAATCTTTCTCTTAAAAACATCTTCATTTCCCTAAAAGACAAGGGAAAAAGAGAGAAGTCACATTATTACAGCGTTCCTGCATGTAGTGGATTGATTTTGGATTTTTCAGATATTCCTTAAAAAAAAAAAAAAGGCCTTTGCATGTCTTTCTTAACAAAGGAGGTAAGGATCCACGGAAATATTCCATATCTTCCTTTAACGTAACAAAAAATGTAAACAAGGTGTAGATAAGAGAGTACGCTCTCTTCTTCCGGCAAGCTGGAGAGCAGGAGCTCCGTTGCTGCTGGTCCTGTCTGGAGCTGAGGCCTGCAGCAGCTGCCGTTGTCTGCCCACGCATTGGGGGAAGAGTCCTGGGTCAGATTTAGTTGTTCTGCTTTCCTCAAGTGAAGTGGTGAGATTTTGCTAGTTCTTAACTATAACACCCAGTAACTAATAAAGTAGTGTGCCGGGTGTTATATATATCCTTCTTGTCCTTTTTCCCATTTTCTCTTTCCCCTTTTCCCTTTCTTGGGAGTTTTCCATGATATCCTTGCGGTGCAGTTCTTTGTATTTAGAAAAATACATATATTTAGTGTGATTTTGGTTTCTACCATAGTTTTTTTTTCCTTTGAAAGGGGGGAAGGTTTGGGAGAGAGGCAGACTGAGCAGTTGGAGAGTTTGGGAAAGCTAGCTCAAACCAGCTCACTGTGAGAAGGAAGGGTGAGATACCTTTAGCCTCCCAATTAATATTAGCCTATGAGACCCTTTTTAGTGCATAATATAACATCATCAAAGTTGTATAATGTTATAATTTACTAATCCAAACTTCTCAAATGAGCCAGTGGGAAACTGGTTAAAATTAGTCCTTTAAAAGCAGAAGATTTTGCCCAAGTACTTTGTCTCCTATCTTTACCTGTTATAAGCCTTTTTCTCTTTGGTCCAAAGACTCTTTAGATTTTTGGATAGAGTGGGAAAAAACTAGACGGAGATAACAACCTGGCTGTCTCTAGAGCTAGCATATGGGGGAAAAACAGAATAATCGCTTCACTAGTTTCTGACCTAAATTTAGGTCTTTGTTTTCCTAAAAAAACTTGTAAAATTTTATATTTCAACCCATTGACAGATAAGAACTTAAAAAATGTCATAAAAAGATAAGATGTTATTGTGTCAAACTCCTGAAAAAAAGTGCTCCACGATGCATTCTTTCATACAAAATATTAAAATTCTTTATCTAGTCTAGATTCAGTTATGTACTGTTTATTTTTGCATGTGCATCTTAGATATGCAAAACCAAGGTCAAAAAACATTGATTGTTTTTGCAGAGTCTGGCTAATTGGAAAATAATCAGGCTAATATATGTTACATTTTAAATTAGTTCTGATCAAGTTCTTTCTAAGGTCAATAGGCATCATTTCACTGACATTATAGGAGCTTCTATTTTCCAGAGAGACCACATAATGACTTTAGAAGCAGTTACAAAGCTCTAATTGTATTTTAAAAGGAATTACCGCTAACATTTCCACAAAAGAAAATACTGCTAATATTTCCACAAAGAAAATACCACTAGTTCTGAAGTCACCAGAAAATTCGAACATTTTACTGCATGTATTCTTTCATTGAATCAAGGTCTAATATTGTAACCATATCCCTAATTATTTCTAATTATTCATTGATTATAATTCATGCAAATGTGCTTTATAATAATGCATTGAGGAGATGAAAATTATTATTTTTTATAGAACTGTTCTGATGACTGTGTTCAACCCATGTTTACTGTTGTACCAAATTCTTCCATGAGTTCAGTGGATGAGAATTTGTATTGTTTTCCTTTACGCAAAACAAAAATAAGCATGAGTTTGGCCATAAAAAATATGTTCCTTTCAAGCAATTTTGTTTAAATCAATCCCTTTCTGTAAATGACTACTTCTAATCCTCAGAAAGCTATGAGTTTTTGTTTCAAATAAATATGAAAAAGTCAAGTTATTTTTGAAAAACAGACCTTCTGAAGAGTCACCTTCAACTATATTTTGTCTCATATGTGATTTTATTATCTCTAAGACATATTTCTTTAAATCACAATTTTGATTTTCGCTTTTTAAGTCTAGCACAAGTGCATTGATCTTTAAACTCTTGTTCATGTTTTGGAGAGGCTAGAATTGGAGACAAAATTAGCAAAGATCTGAATATTTTCTTTTGGAATTTGGCTTGCCCTATATAATTTTATTCTGTATTTTAACATAATTTTATATTGCGGAAAAAAAAAAAGAGTGGTGTTGCACAGTTAATGTCACTTTTCTCATACTGTCTGTGATAGCTTTTGATAGTACTTTTGATGATTCTTTACTCTTTCAATGTATTTCTACTCCACTGTCATAAAGCCTCAAAGAAAATGTAAGAGGGTTTTTTGATAAAAATTGGCTCTTCTTATTACTTTGAGGGAAAGAAAATAAAAATCTTACCTTTATGCAGTTTGAAAGGATTATCATATTCTAGCAACAGTTCCCTAAAATGGTCGTATTAGCTACTTCAATGTTACAGTAAAAACCTTACCTTTTCACCACCCAAAAGCTAAACAGGAATGTTGGAAGACAGCTATACACTACTGTTGATTTCTTTATCTTCCTTAGAACACAATCTTGCTTTAATAACCATAGATATAGGGATAGGATTTTTCTTCATGTTAGCTATTTATAATATAAATATTTGTGCTCAAACTAAGAAATTTAGACTTCTTTTATTGTCACTGTAAACAAATAAATATTTATCACTGGAAACGAACAAACACATGAGGGCACGTTTAATTGTGTATTAATCACCTCTGTTAGGATGATAAGAATTGTGCCCTACAATCCTTATCTCTCCCAGTGAATTGTAAAAGGACTCAAGCTTCAATAGCTCAAGTACAGATACCTATAGTTAGTCAGTGAAGTCCTTGCATAAGATAAGTTCTTCTTATTTTGCTCATTTTTAAGTAAGAGTTAAATATTTTTCAATCCATTTTACAGTCTTATTGTCTAGATCACTAATGATTTGTTACAATGTAGAATCGAGGGGCTGCTTGCAAATATAACCAATGAGGCCTGTAAAATGGAATTCACATTGTTTGAAAAGCCTCATTTGTTATGAGAAGAAATAATTCATTTTTCCACTGTCTATGAGAGAAAATTGTTATTGGTGCAAAAATATGTGGGAATGGCTGTGAATCCCATGGTGGGTTTGGCTATCAAACTGTCTTGGTATCTGTTTTCTCTGTTTCTCTTTTTAGATTTGAAACACAGAAAAATAAATGTTAAAAGTACAACAACCCACAACTTTCATGACAATTATACTAAAAAGGAATTATTTCACTAAATTGCAAAGGAAGGGTGAAATATTTTTTAATCTGCTAATGAAAGGATATGCTCCTTTTTCAAAGTTGTGGATCATATCAGAACTTTGTCTTTCAATCCATTTTTCAAACGGATTGTAACCATGATAAATATCACACTTCTGTAAACTCAAAGTTAGTTTAAAATCAGAGCTAGTTTCTCTGCCTGCAATGCATCTCTAGTCTTTATTCCATTATTTAAAGAAATCAAAAATGTGTGATCTCTTTGTGTGATCTCAAAGTATGTAATTCCCTTTGCAACCTGTGCAGAGACTTAAATTAGATTAATTTCATATTTGCATCTTCCATTATTAATGATTATAACTCCAACGCATTAAATAATTTGACTCTCAGTAATTCATGTTCAGACCACTTTTAAACTTTTAAATGAAAGAGAATCAATTAATTTCTATTTGTTACAGAAATGTAGCATTATTTTTTTCCAAGAAATAATATATATCAGAGACGTGACTACTCAAAATCTAGTTCTTAAAATCTGCAAAATTAATGTGGATAATAAAAAAAAAAATCAGCAAAGTTGTCCCAAAGAAAGGTGAATCTATTCTAAAACACTCAGTTACGACTTGTGTTCTCTGTTAGCAATGATTCTGTGGGGCAGCAACTGATATTCCTCTTTCTTCTATTCTTCTAAACAGAACCAGTTAGATGTTTGTTTAATTCCAAGCTTTTACTTTCTAGGAAGAAATGTATGGAAAGGGAAAAAGATTATCTATTCCCCTCTAGATCAGACACCTAATTGTAGGGGTGGGACTCAGTTGCCTAGACATGCTGTCATTTTAGCAGGTTATTGCAGGAGTTCCTTTCAGTTTATGCTTGCTAGTTTCTTTTGACTGTATGAACTGTTTTTCCAGTGACTCTAGCAGGAGCTAGTTCAGATTAAACCTTGTGTTGCAGATACCTACATTGAGATAAGTGAAACTGGACATAAATTCCCATCTCTGTTCTCAAAGGTTGGCTAACTAGAATAAATCTCCTCCAGATGCTGACTTGTAGCAGTGAGATTGGACGTGCTAAACACAAGTAATTTTTCTTATTTGGAGCCCCATTAAGCAGATTCTGCTCAGAGCCAGCAGGTTTGCCTAAGGAAGGGAAAATCTCCTGCTTCATTGGGATTAACCCAGTTTCAGAAACAGGAGGTTATGCTACAGCTCAATAGAAAAAGGCTTCATCAAAGACTTCCTTTGTGGCACCATATAGTCACTATTATTTTTTATGTCTCATCCATTAGGTCTCTGAAACCTGGATCTTTTGTCCCATTTGGCTTCCTTTCTAAAGTATGTGTTGCATGCAGTCATCCCCAGGTTATCGCTTTTATAGCACAAGCTTAAATTAAGGGCCTCCTGAGTAGCTGGTACATTTCACATTCGGATGTATGACGTGGGGTTGTTATGAATGTTGTGAGCCTTGACAGATCATATGGGAAAGAGTGGCAGTTTTCTGGGAGGCCTCTTAAAATTTTATTATCAATGAAGCCCTAAGCATTATGGGTAAAAGTCAAATCAATGCCATTTTAATTCAGGGCCAAAACCCAACCTTGATATAGCAAAACTATAGCCTTGATAAAGGGTAGTAGACTGAAATAAGGATAAGAAAGTAATTCTGAAGAAGTCATAGAGTCATCTGGCTGGAAAAGACCTTTGAGATCATTGAGTCCAACTGAGATCTCTGAATGAGAACGAATCTGAATAGAGAAGGATGTATGAGAATTAGGTAGAAATGTCCTTGTTCACTACATTTCTTAAGTCTGTTGCACAATTTTGGTTTATTTGTTGGTTTTTTTTCAGTATTTAGGGGCTTAAATAGAAATGCAGATGTGTGTAAGACTCCAGATCCAAGGCCAAAGGGTAGAGATCTTGTGAACAGCTGTAAGATGTGTGAAACACAGTTGAGGACACTTACATAGGTGATAATGATAGAGAAATTATAACACCTTAAGATTGTCTTACAGATTGCAACAGTGACATTTGGAAAATATGTCAGTTGTTAGACAGTGGAGACAAAAAAATACGATTTCTGAAATACCAAGGAGTGAAATCAGAATATAGCAATTGTTCTTAAAAGGAAAAGCTACCATATGTGGTTAATAGCTGCAAAATAATCACTTAGTACACCTTATGTCATTGCCTTACATAGATAAATTCAGTCATTACTTAAAAAAAAAAAAAGGAACTATTAGTTAAGGTAAATGTTTCCTAATCAAATTTTCAGCAAAAGCTAGTTATAGACAAAAATATTGTAACTTGCAAAAGTACTTGAGATTTAGTAAAACATTTATTGTTTGTTAGATGTTTAAACACGCATGCTCATATGCTTAAATGAAGATAATAAGGAATTTGAATAGGTTTCTTGTTTATGATGTGCTAGTCTCTGGTAGTTCCAAGACACAGACACATAAAAACACATCTTAAACATAAGGGAAACTATAAGCACCAACTACTGTTTGAAAATTGATTTTACTGAGAAGGTGGCCTCTGCTGCCCACCCTGCTTGTTTTCTGGAGCTATAAGTCCTCTAGCCAGGATAGATGGACCACACATAATGCTGGACCTCCAACAAAACATTTTAGAGAACAACAATTCAAGGTAAAGTGAATTTGCTTCTGCTATATGTTAATATATCATGGGTTGATTTGACTTGCTGCCAGATACCTAATCAGCTGACCTTTCACACCCTCCTCAAAAAATGATAAAAAAAATCCCATGAATTAAAAAAAAAAAAAGTGTGTTGAGATAAAGACTTATTACCACCACAAGTTAAAAAAGAATCAACTTGGGGAAAACTACTTGAATTTCTTGCCAATTAAAATACAGTAGGATGGTAAGAAACAGAAACATAAAAACACCTTCACACCATTACCCACCATTTCTGACTCCACTCCTTTATTCCCAACTCCTTTACCTTCTCCTGCCACTGAATGGTGCAGGGGTGACAGGTAATAGGGGTTGCAGGCACATCACAACACCTTCTCTCTGCCACACCTTCCTCCTCACATTTTCTTCCCTGCTCCAGCACAGGTCATTTTCATGGGCTGCAATCCTTCAGGAAAAGATTGCTCTTGCATGGGCTCCTCTCCATAGGCTGCAGTTTCCATCAAGACACAACCACCTGCTCCAGCATGAGGTCCTCCACAGGCTGTAATGTGGTAATCAGCTCCAGTGTGGTGCTCTGCATGTTCTGCAGAGGAGTCCCTGTTCAGGCACCTGGAGCACATCCTCCCTCTCCACTTTCTCTCCTCCTGGTGTTCACAGAATCATCACTCTAACCCCCACCAGGCAGCCTTTTGTGCTTTCTTAAATACATTTTTCCTTGAGGCACCAGCATACTGATAGGGCTCAGCTGTGTCCTGTGGTGTGTCCATCAGATCTGACTGGAGCCAGCTCTGCCCAGCACAAGCCAACCTTAGCCTTTCCTCACAGCGGCCACTCCTGCAGCTCCCGTGGCCAGTGCCTGGCCTTGTAAATCCAGTGCAATAACACACTGGGCACTGGTGTGTCATGTACCACAGGGACTCCTCTCTCCTTATGAAGCGGGAAGCACTTTTGGAAGTGGGGCCAAGTGGCAGGTTGAGGCAGCAATCAGCTCAGCTTAATCACTTGCTGCTTAATCCAGCCCTGGTCATGAGCCAGTTCTCTGGACAGCCCTGGGCGCTCAACTATGAGTCTACTGCTGTACTCACACTGCAGAAAGGATAAAATTTAGAAGGTTTGACCCGTAAGATGGCAAAAACTGTAGTTTTTTTTATAACTGTCTCTGCAGTAAGTTAACAAGTATATTTCTCCATGAATTCTTATTTAATTTACTTTTAATTTTAGAAAACAAAAATCAGAGAGAACATTCTGCTTGTAGATCTGCTTATGTACAGTCAGGACTTCAGCTGTTCCCATTCTGGTGCAAAGTATTTTTGATTGATTAAGGGCTGCTTCTTTAAAGACAGTCACCGCCTACTGAAATTCCAGTAGCTTTACATTGTGAATAACTGTCCCGGGACCAATACCTTTGTTAATATCATCCACAGAAAAGGGAAAAATTCAGTGGCTGATAGAAATAAATGGTGACTTCTCATGACCTATGCGGAGCAACAACGGCCCGGCACTGAGCCGCCAGTGATCACACTTTAATGCTCTTGTCCACGGACTCTCAAGATATGTGATGTATAGTGCCACAGCATATATCATTAAAAGAGGAAATTATAATATATAATTAAAGAGATTATGATAAAGTCAATGAACTCAGTAATATTTTAATGAAACTATAGTTTTCTAGTAAAATATCAGATATATTATTCAATTAATTAACAACTCTCATTATCCCCAAATCCATAAACATTAATTTATTTTACAGTGCTACAATTTCTATGAAATTTGTTTTTATGAATCAAAAAATATAAAAGGAAGTGTTCAGAGAGATGTATTAAAAAAGAGAATAATCAGGTTTTTTTCTCTTTTAGTCATTTCTATCTATTGCGTTTTTTCTCCTTTTTTATTGCTCTGTCTTTTTCTAATTAATTGCCATTTGTCATCTTATAGCAAGCGATGGAATTATAAGTCATTATTTAGGATACTAATAGTACTGGAAACAGTTGCCTTACACATAAACTTTCATGCCCAGACGGCCACTTACTGAAGAGTTAGATTTTAATTTCTTATCATTTATTGTTGTTTCGATTGGTATGTATAAAAATTGAAGAACAGCAGATGCTTTTTATTTGTTCTTTAGTCTTGTTTCTTAACTTATCCTTGTAATGGCAATGTTCTTTCACTATGAGAAGGCAATTAGTTCTTCTGTATGCCAGGAGATGCCACTGTAGCACTCGCTGACAAACAGCAATGACTGATGATAACAGGGGAGAAGAGTATGAATATTATCAGGTACAGCATCTGAGCAGGTATTACTAAAAGTACGGGCCTTAATTTAATTTAGTGGATGAGATTCTACAGTTTTCACTTTTACAAAGGAGAAATAAAAGCATCTAGATTATGAGAATTAAAGGAAATAGTTATTTTATGGCCTAATTTCATTAACTGAAATCCTAGTACAGTATTTTCCAGCTTGGATATTTATGTGCTACAGCACTGTAAAAAACATCAATATGAGTACATGTTCATTCTCCAAAGGGTTTTTCTAGAAAGGATTTCCCCACTGTTTAATACACTGTATAAATCACATAAAAAAAATAGTCTCCTTAGGATACTATTTCATTTTCTTCTACATCCAGTTAATCGCAGAGACGCTTGGTATCATCTATCTACTGCAGTGTCATGGTTCTTTTCTTTTTCTTTATTGTTCTTTAAAAAAATACTGGTAGTGAGTAGTTCATCACTAGCTTTAGAAACTAGGCTTTTCCCCAGGCAATAAAGAAACAGGGCAGACAAAAGTACTTCCCAAAATGTCTATCTAAAAAGTTGCTTTATTTCATTTTATTTTTCAAACAATTTAAACATTTTGCTTCTTGACAGCTATGCTGTTTGCTGGTGACTGGTGAGAAGAAGGAGGAAGTTTACTGTGAACACCCACTGATGGTCAAAAAAGCTCAAATTGATAATCTATAAAGAAATACAATTGGAGGAAGCATTTTAAAAGCACTTGTTTTGAATAAGCTCACTATTAATTACTTGTCTTCAAAGAGAGGGTGGTGTCTACATAAGAAAGCAAGTAAATATATTCAAAGTATTTGTGCACATGTGCTTTCCAGTGGGATGCAGCAATGCTCTGTCAAATGTGTCACCACGTGCACAAATGGAATGCATTCTTGAAATTGAAGTTGTGCAGGGTTTCCTTCTATGAAAAATGGGAAGAATTTATTAGTCACGAGCAATGTACAATGCAAGTTCTATGCATGTATTATTAGTGAAAAATGATTCCTTCGGTTACTACATGCAGATTTCATGTCTTGAGGTCAAGCAGGTTTATCAGATAAAGTACAGAGTATGAAACTTCTATCCTATTAGAAGCAGGCCCCACTTAACTCTGTGTGGTGTTGGGGGAAGGAGGAAGGATTTTTTTAGTTATATCCAGAGTTGGAAGGGGCCCATGAGGATCATCGAGTCCAACCCCGGACTCCACACAGGACGACTTCAAATTTAAACCGTATGTCCAAGAGTGTTGTCCAAATGCTTCTTGAAAACTGACAGTCTTGAAACCATCACTACTTCACTGGGGATCTTGTTAAAGTGCTTGAACATCCTCTCAGTGAAGGGCTTTTTCCTAATATCCAATCTGAACTTCCACTGATGCAGCTTTAAACCATTCCTTTTGCCCTGTTTCTAGACACCAGAGAAAAGAGATCAGCATCTCCCTTTCTGCTCCCCCTGATAAGGAAGTTGTAGAAACAACAAGGTCACACCTCAGCCTCCTCTTCTCTAAATTGAACAGATCTACTACCCTGATATTCTCAACTGTTCCTCATAAGTTCTGCCCTGTAGTCTTTTCACTATTTTTGTTGCCATCCTTTGGACACATTCTAATATTTTTATATCCTTCTCATATTCAGTAGCTAAAAAGTGCACACAATACTTAAGGTGAGGCTGCACCCATGCTGAGTACACTGGGACAATTGCTTCTTTAGACTGGTTAGCTTCACTGCTCTTAACGCACCCTAGGGTCCAGCTGGCCCTTTTGGCTGCCAGGGCGCATATTGAGATTTTCATCACCAAAATCCCCAGATTTCTTCAGGCCTGCACTCTAGCTTGTTCCTGAATCTGTGCATCCACCCAAGGATATACCACTGCAGGTGAAGAACGTGGCATTTATCCTTGTTAAATTTCCTACAGTTGGTTGTTGCCCAGCACATTACTCTCTGTAAGGACTCTCTGCCCTTGAGGGAATGAACATAATTTAGCATTATCAGCAAACTTACTTAGTGTGCACTCAAGTCCTTTGTCCAGGATAAAAACAATGAAGAGAACTGGCCCTAAAATTTAGACCTAGGGAACACCACTGGTGACCGGCCACCAGCCAGGTGTTACCCCATATACTACATCTCTTTGAGCCTGATCCTTCAACAAGTTGTTCACCCATCATATTGTATGCGTGTCTAGCTGTTTGTTGGACATTTTATCCACAAGCATACTGTGAGAGACAGTATCAAAGGTTTTATTAAAACCCAAAAGAACCCATGTCCACAGACTTCCCTTTGTCCACTACTCAAAAGTGATGATAAGTGTTTCCACTTCCAGCACACCTATTCAGCCTCTTCAGTGTGCTTAGTTGCTCCATTGTTAAAAACAGCTTTCATCTCTTTATCTGCAATGATAATTTATCTGCGATGAGTTTATCATCAGAATTCAGAAGTTACTACGTGGGGTAAAATCCTAGTCTCTGTGCCACAGTTTTGAAAGGCACATTGAGCACTGCCAGCTGATGGGGGATTTGGGGATAACTTTTACACCACAGAAATTTATTTCTTACCTATATCTTCATGAAACACTAGCCAATCACTCTGTCCTTTCTTTCAAATTAGTGAAGAAATATGTAGGGAGGAACCAGAAAGAATATTTAGTCAAGTTACAGAATACTGAACATTTGATTACTATAAGACACAACTGCAATCCACATATTATCTGCTTATTATAATTTTGATTAAATATTCTTATATAAAATGTCTTTTCTGGAACAGTCAAATGACTTGAATATACTTGTCGTATTGGTCTAATAGTCATAAATGGTCTTATGTTTCAGTTCTGTGATCTGAATCTTAGTCTTCTTACTAGACTCATCATAAAAATGTTATATACTAGTTACACCTTGAGACCTTTGTTTTGCTATCATGGCAACTCATTTTTAATTTCACCCCCATAGCCTCTCATCTTTGCATCTTTTGGTTTTATGAATGCTGAAAACACATCCTAAAGCTAACTCTGTAAAATACACTTACATTCCTAACTTACATTTATATAAAATTGAAAGGGAAAATCTGCACCAGCAGAATTTTTTTTTATGCAGAAAACTTCTTTGCATTTTGATGGAGAAGGTAAAGCAAATAAATCAGGTCTTCTAACCAGTATCTACAACAACTTTATCTGGAAAATAGGATTTTTTCAAAATATATCCACTTTATATACATATAAAAATATCAATGAATAAAGGTATATTTGGAAATAAAACAGACACACACACCCCAAATTAATTTTGATAGTAGAAAACACCTAGCACAACTTCTACGATAGCCCATGTGTTCCATGTTTATTATGTTCAGTGACTGATACGTTATTCAGAACTGCCAAGTATTAGGTAACTACACGTCAGATTACTGTGTGGCTGACACATTTAGTATGCAATAGAGATTTTTTTAATAACTCATAGGTGGGGCAAGGGATATGGCCAGTCATTGTGCACATCAATTTTGCAATGATAAACTGCTTATTTCTGCTTTTACTCCATTGATTTAATTTTTATGCTTATCTGTAAAGAAGTATAATGGATCCAAAATCGTTTGTGATTTAAGAGTTTAGTCACAGCTATGCCTATTTTTCAGTCATTTCCCCTTTGGAATATAACATTAGTAAATAATATGAGACAATTTTGAAAGTAATTAAAATCAAACTCTTCAATAGACCACTACTGAGTATTCCTTTTTATGAAATCATCTACATTTCACTAATACTATATTAAATTACAACACATATAAAAAGCAGAAAGAATAGATGGGAGTGTTTTGACTCATGTATTTTGATTTTGATAATATTTACAGGTCACTGGGAAAAAAAGAAGTCAAAACTGAGATTGAAAGTAGAACATCGAAAGTCCTAAATGGCAAGGTTAAGGTATATACCTCCTGAAAGGTAATACAGGTGGGGTAAATAGGAAGCAGACAATCATTGCAACCTTAACTTCTAAGTGTTCTGGTTTTAAACAAATGAATACTTTAATCTAAACACCGTTCCCAAAGGCAAAGTGTAATAAAAACGAATATTTTTCCTGCATATTCTTTTTTTCCATTGTTTTAATTCACAATAGGTGCAGAAGTGAGACATTTTACAACTAAAGCAGTAGTTTCTGTACAAGATGCCTACTGAAGCATTAGCGTATTGTACTCTCTGCAGAAGAGTTTTTCAACATATCAGTATAAGAATCTTATGAAGATGAAAGAGCATATAGCATATTGTATTAAGATTGTGTGTGACCAATATATCATAGCATTATATAGGGAACCATCTTAATTTCTCAGACCATGTTCCTTCTTATTTTTTCTGACTGTTGGTTTACAAAGTGTTTAATTTTCACCAAGAATATCTTTTTCCACTGAATTTTTCTTTTAATTGAAAGATATCCTATTACCATGTATTTAGATTGTACCCAGTCTCTGTAATCCAGGATATAACTAAAGTCAGATTAAAAATTATGAGTATAAATTAAGTGATTGAATAGTATATTTCGTATACAAGCAGATTTAGTAATTAGTAGGTCACATGATCCTCACTATTAGGAACAACTATTCTTATACTAAAATATGAATATTTTTTTCTCCAGTTATCTATTCTTTCTTGTAATGTGAATCTTTTATTTTCTTTTCTTATCGTGGAAAGCTTGAAAATTTGTCTCACAATCTTTGACATGTCAATTTTCATTATATGATCTCTGCTTCATTTCCCACTGTGACCTGAGTATTTAGTGAGTCTTTAGGTTTGTGTTCATTTTCACAAGGAAGATAAACTGACACTGAACTAAACTGATTTTTTTTTTTTTGTTAATGGAAGTATGTGTCTCATTGTTTTCCTGAGTATAATAAGAAGTAAACAGAAGATTTGATTGTTTACCTTATTCATAATTCATAACATTCATCTTAAAAGTATTCTATCCCTTGGTTAGTTTTCTGGAGTGTCAACAGTGCTTTTACTCACTCTTTCCTTTGCTTTACTACTGCCCTCTTTGACTCAGCTCAGACTATTTCAGTATCACTCATCTACCCAAAGTCGGCTTTGGGTATCCTTGGCTCTAGATATAATTTCACTGCTATCTTGTTTTGAACAAGGAGTCCCTCATGCTGCTTTAACAGGGTTTCACTGAATATGCATTGCAAAAATTAACAGCTCAAAAATCAAATTTCCAATAGGTTTAAATTTCCTCCTGAGTATTTTAATTCATTTTGTTTCTTTTTTATTCCACTTTTATTTCATTAAGCTGCAAAATTTTCCAGATTTTCTCAACAACTGTAAGCAATGCCAAAAATGTATTAAAAGGCATTTTCGTTTAATCCCATTACTCATGAAGATATATTTTCAACAAGGCAGCAAATATAGAATCGTAGAATAGTTTGGATTGGAAGGGGCGCTTAAGGACCGTCTAGTCCAACACTCTTGCAATAAACAGAGATAACTTCAACTAGAAAAGGTTGTTTAGGGCCCTGTCCAGCGTGGCCTTGAATGTTTCCAGGGATGAAGCTTCTACCTCCTCTCTGGGCAACCTCTTCCAGTGTTTCACCACCTTCATTGTAAAAAGTTTCCTCCTTATATTTAGTCTAAATCTACCAGCTTTTAGTTCAAAACCTTTACCCCTTGTCATATGGCAACAGGACATGCTAAAAAGTTTGTCCCCATCATTCTTATAGGCCTCCTTTAAGTACTGAAAGGCCACAATAGGGTGTCTCCAGAGTCTTCTCTTCTCCAGGCTGAACAACCCCTACTTTCTCAACCTTTCTTCACAGGAGAGTTGTTCCATCTCTCTGATCATTTTTTGTGGCCCTCCTCTGGACTCACTCCAAAATCTCTATGCCATTCTTGTACTGGGGGTTCCAGAGTTGGACACAGTACTCCACGCAGGATCTTACTAGAGCAGAGTACCTCCCTTAACCGTACAGTCGGCCTTCTGGGTTGTGAACACATATTGTTGGCTCACATTCAGCTCTTTATCCATCAGTACCCTCAAGTCATTCTTGGCAAGCCTGCTCTCAATCTCTTCATCCTCCTGCTTGTACCAGGGGTTGCCTTGACCCCCATGAAGGACCTTGCACTAAGCCTTGTTGAACTTCATGAGGTTCACATAGGTCCACTTCTCAAGGTTATCCAGGTCCCTCTGGATGGCATCCCATCTCTCAGGTATATCAACCACACCACTCAGCTTGGTGTCATCTTCAAATTTGCTGAATTTGCTTGATCCTTCCATCTGTGTTATTAATGAAATTACTAAACAGTAGGCATCCCAACAGAGACCCCCGAGGGACACTACTTGCCACTGATCTCCATCTGAACTCCGAACCATTGACCATTAACCTCTGAATGTTACCATTTAACTTACTCCTGATGCACCAAAGAGTTCTCCCATCAAATCCATGTTTCTGCAATGTAGAGAGAGGGATGTTGTGTTGGACGATGTTAAAGGCCTTAGAGAAGTCTGGATGAATGACGTCCATACTCTTCCCTTGTCCACTGATGTAGTTGCTCCATCATAGAAGGTCACTAGGTTGGTTAGGCAGGACTTGCTCTTGGAGAAGCAATGTTGGATGTCTCAAATCACCTCCCTGTCCTCCATGTACCTTAGCACAACCTCTTGGAATATTTGTTCCATGATCTTTCCAAGCAGAGTGGTGAGCATGACAGGTTGGCACTTCCCAGGGTCCTCCTTTCTATTCTTTTTAAAAATTGGTGCAATGTTTCTTTTTTTCTAGTCACCAGGGACTTCCCCTGGCTGCCATGACTTTTCAAAATGGCTTGGCACCTGCATAATCTAATTCCCTCAATTCAACTGGAAGAAGGAAATTTATGGAAGGTGGAAAAAAGGACATAATAATGAGCAGGTCCTCTGGAACTTTAGGTAAGAAAAAATTGAGTTTACTGTCTAGATACTCACGTAGACTTCTCCAGACACTGTGTTCAACGAAATCAGTGTTATATATTTTCACTACTTTGAACTATGAACCTTCTTGCCTTTCTTCAGTTTTCTTTCCATCCCATGTAAGAGGGAAGTGAGTGAGAGGATTGGAGAAAGACTGGCTGTTGGCTTAGGTCAACCCACATATACATTGACAGATGTTTATACCTATATACACCAGTTATAAATACCAAATATTTAGTGTCTAAAATTCAATCCAATGACATTTCTAGCCTTTTTTTCTTTTTTTTTTTTTTTTAAATCTCCAACTTAGCTTGTAAGGCCATTTGTCCCACAAGAAAAAATAGTGACGTGTTTGTTTAAGCTCTACACATTCATAAAACATGAACTATTAAAGAGTGATTTAAGATCCTATCTAGTGTTATATCTTTGAGTACAGGGAAAAGGTAATTTCTTTGCAGTTTTTATTTGTCTTACTAAGTAAATTAGGACATGTGCTATAGCACTCGAGTTTAATTCTGTGTAGCCACAGGAAATAACATTTTAAGATCGTATGTTTTTATGAATGACTACAGTGTTGCATTGTATCACACTATAAACAGTCCAAAACATTTATGCTGAGAGATAAATTTGATTTTTTTATCTGCCAGCCTTTTTAATAATCTTTTTTTCCAAATACATAACTCAAATATATGCTCCAAATTTTATTAGCCAGCTTATGTATGATTAACCTTCAGTTCAAGTATGAAGATGTATAAACTTTTTTAAAATTTTATTCATTTTCAAACTATGGATGTAAGTGATGCAAGGTGAGATTTGTCTCACTGTAAAAGTTATTTCCTATATCTAGAGTAATCTATATTCATTTCATATTATATCAAGACTATTGTGTAACTCCAAATAAAGTTTTCCTCAACAAAACTTGTGTAACCAATATAACTGTGATGAATTTTTCTCCATATGTAGCTATTTTTCTGAGATGGTGAGAGAGATTCTGGATCACTCAGAAAACTAAAAGATATCTAAATATATTCAGATGTGAATTCATCCTCAAGAGTAAAACTGATTTTCAAAATAATAACTTAGGCACTTTAGCCAAACATCTCTTGATTCGTAAGTGCCCAATTTTTTACTTTCTTCATGAAAATTAGAATTCTTACAGAATACATCTCTAGAAACAATTACGTGCCTAAATGTTAGTTACTTTTTGAGAAAGGAAGGTAATTTATGTATGATTTTTTTGTGTGTGAATTAACAGGTACTGTATAATAAAACAATAGAAAGCACTGCAAATCATATAATTTAATTTCTGATAACAAAAGGAATCTAATAAAAGCTTAACTTGTAAAAAATTGAGTTTGACTGGTAAATGCAGATCATAAATATGTAATATAGAGATACGTTTTTGAGGTTAATGATACATACAACTAATTGTTGGATTTGGCATTTTTTTGTCAAAGGATTTGGTGCTAGTGAAAACTAAGTGATTTTAATGCACTACTGAGTCAGTGAAGATGATACTGATAATAATGTAACTATGCACATGACATTTCAGTCTTCCCTTTTTTTAAAAAACTGTGTTTCTATTTCCTGAAGGTATTTAGAATATATTCTGTCTGTTCCAGGAAGTGTATCTATTACAAGAACCTAATAAATCAAATCCAGTCTGTTCCATTTCTTATCCTGGGCAGTACCAGTCTGTGCCTAGAGCTCGAAGTGCCCATGTAATTGACCAAAAAATGGATTTCTAACTTAAACAGGAAAGATACTCTGTGCTTCTTTGCAAGGACAACTAGGCATTAATATTACAAAGATAGAAAAATGTTTTCAGCCTCTGAGGGGCTCCTACAGACTTGACCTGTGAGTTACCTGCAGACTATTTACTGTCTAAAACAGTTCCTCAAAGAAAAAAATCTGCCTATATTTAAGAGTTAGGATGCCCAGTGGAGACAGTGAAAAGAAACATGCCTTAAGTGAAAAGTAACATGAATTAATTGAACCGTGAAAAAAATAATCCTTAAAAATGTGTTTGTTTTCCTAGAGGAAGTTTGCCAGCCTCAGCTCCTCGGGACTGGTCACAGAATTTCTCAATGACCCTATCAAATGAAGAAATGTATGACACCCCTAATCCCTTCTCAAAAAGTTTATAGCATTGTTATGGGTCAGAACAACTTCAGTGAACTGTTAACCCCAGGAAGCTGACTGTGATACTGTGACTATTTTTTGTGTTATGAACATGCACAGAGTGGAAACTATGGATATTTTCAGCCCATTGTGGAGTAAAGTACTGTCATTTTTAAATCTAGCCAACAATTAACCTGGGTATCTTGTTTCTTTGTCCTGATAATTTTCTAGTCACCTGCAAGAAAAATAGCTCATCAACTTAAATACATTTTTTTCCTTTGGAACTTCAGTGTTTCTTCATGAAACTCTGTTCGGATTTGTTGACATGATTCTGCATGTATTTTCAAATCATTCTGTAGCTCACCAATTTTCTGTGTATTATTTTAAGAAGTCTGATAACATTTAGTGAAGTTCTAAAAATCTGATCACATATTAAGTATATTAATCTATGGTTCTCTTCAACTCAATTGGACTGAAATGCCTGTGCTCTCCATTACTGTCTTATATCAGATTTATTTATTAACAGAAGCATTAGCACTCTGTAGAAAAGTCAAGGAACTACATGGAATACAAGACTCAGTGTACTGTTTCTCTGTTGTATCCTTCTATTCTGACTCACTCTGTTCTGGTGCCTTTTGTTTTGGCTGGAGCCAGCTGTGCTTTGCAATGAATTTGTAAATAACTTTGATGTGTCTGTACCTTGCAAAGTACTCCCGCTGCACTCCAGCAGCACTGGTTTCTCTATGTTCATTCTTTCCATTTTACAACTGAGTGCACCTGCTGCCAAGATTTCTCACAACATTCTTGTTGTGCTGTCATCTTTCCTGGTACTCAAAGTATTGTTTTAACTCTTCAGTCGAGAAAGCAATATTTAATATTTCAGCTTTTCAACACTTCTGGACAGTGAACTGGGACACAATACACATTTACTGGCTGCTATAATAGATTTTAGTTGCTCTCTTCAGGGTTGCTATCTAAGCACAGAACAACAAAGTGAACTATTTGCTTTGTATTAAGTTAGTTTCAGCTATAACACTAATAATGAATAAGTAGCCAGAGAGCAACAAGAAGATACTCTAGGGTTAATTAGTGTACATTAATCCACAATTTCTAAATCCTGACTAGAGACCTCCAGCTGCTGGGGGAAAAGGAAATGTTCTTTTGCTGTAGTAGATCTTTTACTGTAGTAGCACTGGTGAGATGGGAAATTTAGCAATTTGCCTTATTTTGTTATTACTAAACACAGAACTCCGGTTCATTGTGGATATGTGTCCTGTGGTCAATATGCTTGCTTAGCATCACTAAAAAGCTCAGTGCTTCACAAAACTGCATCTCCCCTATAACTTATAAATTGCGTCATTAGATTTTTTTTTAATGTTGTTTTTCTTTGTTTCTTTTGCTGCAATTGATTTTGAGCTGATTCACACACTATCAGATGCAGGTAGACAGTGCTCTGTGAAGAGGCTGACCTTGGACAATGGACAACACAAATGGTGAAAATTAAATTACCTTCTCCTTTCTCTGTCTTATAAATCTGGTATTATTAGCAGCAAAGGAAATGACATCCACTTTAAAAATATGACATCTCTTCTGCCAGTGTCCTTTTAACTTTGTATATTACGACTTCTTGTTCTCTGTATTGCTAGCAGAAAGTTAACTCCTGTGGCCTTACTTTTGGGTGATTTTTGAACAGTTATTTGACAGCAATATTTAAAATGGAACTTACAATATAGCCTTAAATTAAGAATTTCTCTAAGTAATGTTCCTTCTTCAACATTTTTGAGGTGCTTAAACTATTCCTTGCTTTTATACAATGAATAAATAAACTGAAAGGGTCTACTTTATAATTGTGAAGCCACTTATTTCTTTGGGAACAGATCAATGTAAAAACAGCTGAGGATGCAATGACTTGTGTGTTGTAATATGGGTCCTCAACAGAAATGTAACTGTCCTCCATGCAGAATATGTGACTTTGAACTGTAGGCAAAAAAAAAAAGAGCTTGGAGCTCCTCTGAAGTCTTTCAGCAGGCATGGATCTGTGGTAGGAAGTGCTTAAACAAGTCTCATCAGGCTTTCACTTTAACAGGACAAAGGTGCACTACTCTGAAAGAAGTTCCCCAGAGCTACTGACCACAACAGATAAGTTACCATTCATTTTGCTTTGGTAACTTGTGTTCATTTTTGGCACAAAAAATATCCTTTACTAGTAGTCAAAGAGTATGAAATAGGACCACCTATGGCATAGGACCACCTATGGCATAGAACCACCTCAGTGGAAGCCTTCTAGTGCAGTCAAGGCATCCACTCTTCGGATTCAGTGAGTGTTCAAGGCTATATCTAACTCTTTTTAAAGGAATTATTGATTTTATTTGTGTTGAGTTCTCATCTATGGTTGTGGTATATGGTACAGTTATTCTATGATGAAGCTTTGGCAACTCTGTGAAGATCAATATCGCAAAACAGTAGTATTAATTTTGAAAAAACATTATTCCTTCTGTATTACAGCTTTATGCCTACCTTTAATGTTATTGTCCATATTTTATGGATAACTGAATAATAGATACAACAGAGGCTTAAAGTTGTTACGGTCAGCCTTGCTAAAATACCCCTTGTACACATGGAGATTTGTTAATAGGCTAAAAATCACTGCAGAATGTTGACACAAAGTTGTGGACATATGTAGAGGGCTATGGACAACTTAAAAGACTCCTGAAAACTTTGAAATACCATCACTCTGTCATGATACGCTTAAATTATTAAAAACTAGGACAACCATAAAAAGACACACTGAAGTTTAACATGCTTATTAGTTTTCGAAAAGTAAAATAATTGCTAGATTATCATACTTAGCTGAACTCCATTCCTTTCAAAAATTGAAACTGAATGAATGTGTTTTTCTTGATATTTGAATTACAGTTTTCATGATTGCTCTTTGGTATGCAAAGCTTCAGTCTGAAGCACATGTTTACCATAGAATTATGAACTTGTGAAATCAAGGGTTACAGTAAAACTGCTGATGTAACATTAACTACAGCACAGTGAACAATTTTATTATAATTTTATTCACGGAAAAAAAATCCTTTAAAGGAGTTCCTAAGACATTTGTAAAAGTAGCAGATTAAGGACTGTGATCCAAGGCTATGAAATTAATACTCTTGCAAACTGCAGCAGCACCTTTTGCTTAAATTATGACATTCCTTATACTATTTCCTGAAAAATATTTTTCCTAATCATTAACCACCTAATATGGTCTGACCATAAGTAAACTGTTATCCTACGTAGTGAGATTTCTTAGAATTCTTTACATCTGCTTGCTTAGTCAAAATAACCACATCATGCATGCCTGTAGTTCTTGCCTTTGGGGGACATATTGAAAAGCTTTTTGTAGGTAACTTTTGTTAGATAACTTAAGGCATATTTTTCATGGTAGGAAAGACTATTTTAACATGAGACATACATTTATATCATCCTTGTTGACATATTATCAAAAGTTGACTGATCTTTTAATTTGTACAAGAGTGAAGCTACGTAACAGGGAGACAGTGATTTGTATTCTCAATGCCTGAATACAGAAGGCTTATCCTATCCCATCACTACTCATGCTTAGTACTTCAGAATTGTATTAATCACTGTATTAGGAGTTAGTAACGTGTTTGAATTCTAGAATATTGTACATGGTAGTTATACATGGCCTTGTTTCAATCCTAATGTTGCCCAAACTACTCTGACTGCTTTTCTCTCACATATATTTTACTAGTTTTCTTCTGGTTTCTGGAAAGTGCATTATTATAGTAATCAGTCTGTACTGATTCAAAATAAGCACTCCAAAGGCAAATAAACTGAGAAGAAAAAGAAAAATTAGAACAGAGCCAGAATAGGGAACCATGAGGTCAGCAAGGTCTTTGAGTGAGAGAATGAAAGGAAGACGAGGGGAAATGAGCCAGAATTATGCAAATCTGTCTGATACCAAGTGGGAGATTTTGGATATCCAATTAATCAGTCTTGGAAGTAAAACCAGAACTAATTTCCTTTAATTTTTCCATGTTTCTCTTTCTGAAAGCATTGGGTCTGAGAAACCTCATCGGTGGCAGATGATTTGAGTTTGTTGTGATATATGTGATCAATCACAGGACTGGCACAAAGCATTCCTCTTGGTAATACTTCATTACTGTTTCTGTCTACATATTTCAAAGGATAGTCCAAGGGCCACTGATGATGAAAGTGACACAAAGACATGGTTTTATGGAAAGAGGTACATATACGATACAGGTAATTTACACGTGCTTAGTGACTCTCCTCACAGGTTTTAAAATGGTCTTTTTTCCCTAGTTTCTGCATAATTTCTCCAAATAAAATTTTTGCTTTTAATCACCCTTCCTCTTGCCAGGATTTTAATTTTATTACTAAAAAGGTAATATGTTAAAGTACAACTTAAGCCCCTTTACACTTGTTTGTATTTCATTAACCTATTGAGTAATATTTTAGGCATAGTTTGTTTAACTTAATTTCAAAAGAAATAGCACAATAATTAATTGCACAAAGAATATCAGCTTTTTTTTTCTGAGTAAACACATATACGTCAGTGGAATAATTATCAGCTACTCCACTTTGTATTACTACCTCAGAAATAGATTAATTAGCTATATTCCCTCTTTCTCTCTTTTACTTCTGTGGTAATTGTTTACTGCTTCAGTTAGGACCACCGTATATATAGGTATATCTTCATGCTTTTAGGGACAAGATGGATCTAGAATAAGATGCTATTATGATACTATGATCACAGTTTCTCAATCCTGTACAGCTTTCCTGAATTCTTCTACAAGATCTTTGAGCCAGTATATTCTTCCTTCTTATTTCCTTGAGTTGAACAACTTGAACCAAGACCTTACCTCTGTATTTACCCCATTTGAGTAGCTCTGCATTAGGAAATGAAACTGAAAAATGTCAGTATCATCTACTAGGCACGTTGCGACCCAGCAGCTGCTCAAGGGGCCCTGGGTTCCTAAAGTTAGTGGATTTCCGTGGGTAAAATTATGGTAAAATGGCACCAGATGATTGACTTCAAATAAAATAAATTTAATTACACAGGCAAGGTTTTAGGAATAAAGTGTTAGCTTGTTAAAACTCTACTTGTATCAAGGAAAAAAGAAAGAAAGGATAAAAGAGAGAGAAAGGCGAGGGGGAAGAGAGAGATAGAAAGAAAGAATACGATATCACCACTCCAGTTTCCAGCATTGGCCAGTGTTTTCTCACGTTCTGTAGGATCCCAAGATGGCAAATACATGCTCAACTCCTTGGGGAGGTACATTTTATGCCCCTGTGGCCTCCCCCTCTCTGGTCAGTCAATGACATATGGGAGGAATGTGTCTCTACACGGGATGTTGCAACTAACATGTACTTAATAATCTTCATTTGCTTATGCATGAGTGTCAGCCATTATATGCATTTGGCTGATAAATGAGGCAAACGTCTTTTTGTGGGCATCTTCTCAGAGGGGGATGGGTCGAGCAAGGTCACTCTGGCTCCTCCGCCAGACATATCCTACTTATCAAGATTTCATAGCGTCTGCCTCATCCACTGCTATGCAGCAGCAGTGTTTTAGACATTCACATTAACTCTTTAGTCTCTCACACCCCCTCCATTTAATTTACTTCTTCCTCTAATCCAATGGCCAAACCCAAATGGTTTAAGGCATACCGTTACCATAATAGTGTCGATCTATCACAGGACAGGTTTTGGAGAAGGGCAGATTTTGGAGGAGAAGGGCAAGTTTTGGACAAATCCTATGCCTTGGAGGTGCTGGAGAATGTGGAACAAGAACAGCGCAGCTTACGTAAAGAACTACCATACCTTAGATCTGGCTATTACGGCTGAAATGTCTCATAGCCACATGATATCCCACTTGCCTCAAGCGAAGCTTAACAGAAAGTAGGGTGCACAATCAGTACAAGCTACATGGAATGGTAGAGCTTTTAGAAAGAAGATGCAAAAATAAAAAAGCAAGAGAAATAAACAGGTAAACATCTAAAGAAATAATAAGACATGAGAATAAAATGAATAAATGCAGAGACTACACTAAGAAAGGAATAGGTCTCTAAAGAAGGTCAGAGATTCAAACAGGTGTGAGAATTCAATTTGCATGTTAAAAAAAAATATTGCATTGTAGGTTTGAGACCCCTTGCTTACTCAAGAATATTTATATGATAACAACTGATTCACATGCACTGACATTGTTTCTTAACACGACAGGTGGTACACACTTGTGATTAGAAGCTTTATTTTACATATAGTACTAGTTGGATGATGTTTATTTCTAAACACTTTCCTCCTAATGCAAGAGTAAATAATTTGATACATCATGCTTTATATCTGTATTATACAAATCTCCTTCATTTAGATATAGTTATAGTGGGGTGGTTTTGCAAAATAGAACCGGACCAAGGTAAATAAAGGAAATTGAAGTAAAAGAAAAAAATAATTTGAGATTAGCTTTTCCTAGTGAAGCATCTTTGTGCTTCTTCATTGTCATTTTATTTATGGAAGAAGCGTTTGCCCTTAAATGTGCCAGTCTTCTCACTCCTCACAGGCACAAATTCAGCTTCCTCAGTCACACCACTGTACTAAGCTAAGTCCTCCAGTTTGCACTGGTTCCAAAAATGCTGCCCTTCAACACCATTTCACGTTTAAATGTGGTTTGATAGGTTGTTATAAATTACATGTTTTTATAGATTATAGATTAAATCGGGTATAGCCAGAGACAAAAAAAAAAAAAACAAAACAAAAAAACCCAAACAGAACAAAACAAAAAGAGTATCATAAAGAAAAAGTAAAAGAAGACGAGAATATGGAATTTTAGGTCACCTAAATTCATAAACTTGTTGTTTGCAGATTTCTTGGTTTGCAAGGTATATTTTTAGCTGTCCTTTAAATACAATCACAAAGAAATATGAATGAAGTCATAACCAAAAATCGGTAGAGTATTTATAGTGTCAAAGATCCCTACAATGCTCTTGATGCACACTTACAATGCTTTACTTGTTCCCTTAAAGGATCTTTTGGGAAGCATTTTCAATAATTTTTGAATATTATAATCTTTCAGCAAGAAACTGGATACTGCAGAAACAGATAAGATAACAGGAAATTAAAGTTACTGGACACTGAAAATATTTACAGTGGATGAAGTTATTTCATTTTACATTTCTCTATTGATGTGAAGTATTAAGCAAATTCACTTTCTTCATTGTCTCAAATGTCTCATTTTCGGTGTGTGATGAGTAGTTTTATTTTCTTTTCGTGAAATAAATCGTGGTATGTTTTCACAGTTTCTACTGTTTCTCATGACATGATCTGTGGTTTCATATTCTCCCATTTCCTCTCTGACTCCAACCAACAATAATACTTCCCCTCCAAAATCAAATGAAAACCAACAATCCAAAAACCCCAATCCATTTGTAAATGGGTTTAATACAGGACCTGATAATTTTACTATATTCTTGTAATGGAAATAATTATACATTTTGGATTTTAAAGTAAAATTAAACAGCAATACATCTGACAAGGATCAAGTTGAAAGTATCAAATGAATTAGACATGAGAAAAATATGCAGTTCTAAGTCATCTTGTCAGTCCCCATGCCAATGTGAGAATGTTTTTTAAAGTATATATTAAATGATAAATCCTGTTTAGTTTCAATAATTTTAGTAGTGTAATTCCCACTCCCTCTCTTCAGGCATCACAGCATAGCACAAGAAATCTCTTAGGACCTAATTCTGCCAGTCTTACCCTGAACAGCTACTTAATCCACCGTAATCCCATGGAAATCATTTTAAGGTTTTGCAGAGGATGATATTACCCAAAATGAAAAAACTGTCATATACAAAAAAGTTATGATTGCTGTTTTTAAATTTCTAAACAATTTGTTGCCTCTAATATATGCTCTTAATTCACAACATATTGGGGGAAGAAGACAGTTTATTAACCTCAATTATTTACAAATCTCCATAGTTTTCACTTTGGCAAATTGTAGATAATCATGGTTATGTAGTAATTTCTGTTATAAATCATTACATTCAGCTGCTTATAGCTTTGCCAAACATTTTTCTTCTCTGATTAAGGTTTATGTTTTTCTGTGTGTGGAAATTTGAATGAAAAAGGAATATCTCATTCTCAAGACAGTGAAAAAATGAAGAGAATTTTTATTTTCCTCATTTATTTCTTTAAAGATGTCTCCGAATAATTTGGAGCAGTTCATGTGTTAATTATCAGCTGATTTTATTTGTCAGCCCATCCATATCAGCCCTACTTGAAACCTTAAATTCTTCAAACCTGTTCAACAGAGGTAGGAGTTGCCTGGTGATGTAGGCTTAATAAGTATGGAGGTGCAAAGTTAGTTCTGCACTCAGAGCATGGTGTAACTTGAGGAGAAATATTTATATATTTTCATCTAGGGGAATACTTGTTGAATCAGAAGCAGGAGACTAAAACAAGATACAAGATAAAAAGAATTATATTTGCATTTTTCCCTTTACTGCTTATCAAGAGCTCATTCTCTTTTAGTAGAGGAGGTGGGCAAGTAGTAGTCTTTCATTTTACAAATTTTTTGGTGGCACCAAGGAGCCATTTTTTGACAGTATAGGAATAGATCCCCATAGTAGAGACATTTCTCATTTTTTTAAGCCACAGTACCTTTGACATGAAGGTACTTGTTCAGAACCTTCTAGATTATATGTTGATTACATTCCTTTTTAGAGCCAAATAAACCTCATTTATAAAATTCTGCTTTCTAAGTTTCTAGTTTGAGAACATTAATAATTTTACATATGATATATAGAAAGTAAGATATCATTGGGTAATGATACTAATGCACCAGTCTAATTACAGAACACACTTTCACTTCTATCTCATAAATGCTGGACACAATGAAAAGGAAACGAAAAAAAAAAAAGCAAAAGAGACAAAAAAGCAAGAATCATTAGTTTTTTAAAGTTTTTTTCTTTGTTTCTCAGTTGTCATGAAGTTCTGTGGCTTCCTTTAGGAAAAGTTTGTTTTAAATGTTCTTTTAATTCAGCTGTCAATTTGATTCCAAAAGCCACACAGCCTACTTTCTTCTTTCAGTCTTCAGCCCTTGCTTCTAGTTTTCCTGAGTACAGCATCTAATTACTTTTAAATCACTTCCATGATTTCCCTTAAGAATGCCTTGTGGACTGTACCTGATATTTACATGTCTCTATAGAAATGTACACAGAATTACACTTTACCTATATATGCATTCCTGTATTTCACTACACAAATGTGAGAAGTTTCCCCAGATATTCCCGCAGAATTTATGTCTCTGTCAGTTATAAACACATAACAGAGATTGGGAGTTTTTCCTAAATATAAAATTTGAACAGAAACAATGGTATTCTCATTTTCATTACTTGAATTTCTAGACCATTATTACTTAATTTTTCATTTCAGAGGATTTCTTGTCAAAACCTTAATATCCATGAATCAAATCTTACCATCTTAACACAAATAACAACTGAAGTCATTAGTAGAATAGAAAGCAGCAGAAGGCTAGAAGGCCAGCCATTTAGAAGATTAAAAATGAGCATGCATAAATAGCATAACTGCCTGAAATGAATTGATAGAATGGAGATCACATTCTGGCCTTCGCATTCCCCATAACTGAGAGAGCTTGGTGAGAACTTTTGGCTACAGAACTGAAAGAAGTAACTTTAAGACAGTCCTATACTCACAGTTCCGAAGGGTGCCAAAGCACTGCAATGCTGGCTTTACCCATGTGCTTTTTCCTTCCATGTTTTCGTTTTCAGTCATAAGACCTACAATATTGGTTTTAATTAAAATAAATAAATTTAAAATAAATCACATGTTCTCTAGAAAATCTTTGAATTAATTACACATGTTCTTTATATAGATGTCTTCTATCCTATTTTTTAGAGGAATAACTGGCATTGGACCGTACGTTGGTCAATGCATTTATTTACTTTCTCTCCCAGGCTATCCAGACTACAGAAAGATCCTGCACCCTTCCTCAAGACATAGGAAGGAATAAAAGCAACCCAATTATTAATTGATCAGACTGGGGTGATGGAGAGATGGAAAAGTGAGGATCAGTGTCCATCCAGAAATCGTGCAATTATTGCATTTTCTATCAGAGAATCAGCTAGTTGTCCAAATTGTGTCTATATATTTTGCCAGTCTACCATTGAAAAAGACCAGTCATTGCTGGAGTTTGGGAGTTTTCTCAGTCTCTCTTTGGTGAGGATATATGAGAAAATCAGTTTTCCTTTGAAGCGAAGAGTAGAGGAAATCAACCTTCTAAGTGTTATCGGGAGAACCTAAAAGTCCCCATACTCTATTGTGCTTCTCCACTTTTAGAGACTCGATAAGAAATGCTGTTAACATTTTTTGACACACAGAATTTTTGAACTATTTGTATTTTCACTAACACCTAATATGGTGTAATACCTAAAACTTCATTTCAGAAATTAAAAATTGGTAATTTGTCTTCTTAAGATCGTTTTCTTTATTGTTACATATACATCTTTAAACTCCCTAACGGTCTTCTGTTAGTTGTTCAGAAAATGTTAATTTATAAAAATATCTGGTTAGAAAAAGCTATTTTCCACTACATTTCAAGTTTATTAAATTAGTTTTCATCATTGATTTCAAATTAATTAATCTTAATTGTAGAAGATTTGGTACACTAATTCTTATATTTTCATTAATCAGCAATAATAAAATTTTCAACATCTGGTGTATAGTTTATTCTCTGTGATAATAGTTTGATACGAATATTCCTTTTCTGTAAGAATATTTTATTGAATAGTCTGTTAAATTTTCTTAATTCAGTTTAATTCATATGTATCGAGAATGTTTAGAACTGTATTACTTGTGATTTTTTTACGGAACTTTTATACCAATGAAGCCAGCATAACAATTATAATTATGCCTGAGGCTTAAACATTCTAATTTCTCTCCTCTAATTTTATGATTACTTAAAAAAAATATTTAAAAATATAACTCTTCAATGATTTTTTTAAGCAAAGAGGAAATTTATGTAACAACAGGTATTACGAGGAATGATAATAAGGCATACATGTTTCACATTTAAATTTCAATTACTTTGTTGTTATTAATCAAAATTGTATTGTGCAAAGAAGCAAAACTAATAAAGATAATAATACTGTACGTAGAGGAAAAGAAATGGAAATTAGTGATTCAGAATGCTAAATAGAATTAACAGTTTATATTTGTAACTATTTACCTGAGGGAAAGAGATTAGAATATTTATCAATCCGGACACCATTTTTGCATTCCGGATAGATAGTTATATAAAGGCGAGAGCATAGAAAATTTAACCTAGTTGTTAGAAATATCCATTTCACATGCATGTACTTTTATCTATCTTGATACTGTATTAAATAACTTTCTGTAACTTCCAACGTACTGAGAACTTGAGTTCATTGTTGAGTATATTGCAAACAAAAATTTACAGCGACAGAAAAGGGAATAGGTAAAGGGACAATACTGCAGTATGCTTGTTACTATAATTTTCAATGTGCTTATTACTGTAATACATGCATCTTTTTCTGGTTATGCTATTTTTTGAAAGCACATTTAAAAAAAAAATAAAAAAGGCCCACCATTTTCTAGATTGCAGTCTTGACTTTGCAGTTAGCCTTATATAATTGTACTTCATTCAAGGAATAACTTCCCATGAAAATACTCTTATGTTTTGAAATGATATATTCTTTTCTGGACCTTCTTTGGCAGTATGAAACTACCTTTCAAAATGAATCTGTTCTGTGTTGATGCAGCAAACTAATAAAAGCAAATAAAATTGTGGCTAGTTCTGTTTATGAAGGCATGTGGCAACCTTTATTATTTAAAGTTAAAAAAAAACTTGTGAGCTTCATATATAAATAAAAACTTAATTCCAGGAAAATATGAACTGTTGAGCAGAAATAAAACCTGGAACACATTATATTTATAAAGTCTGATAAAGTATTATCTGTGTTTAATATGTGGCAATGGGAACTGTATCCCCTCCTGTCTTCATGATTCATATACATTTATACGTTCCTGAATAAATTATAAGTATACATTTTCTAATAACTGCTCACCTATTAATAAAACAGATACACTGGGCAAGTTGAAATAATAAGAATTTATTTTCCATCACACTCAATCTTTTTGCACATTTCAGTTAAAAGAGTGAGGTATATTATCACTTGAATACTGGAAAACAGAAGCTAGATAAGCAAAAGCTAGAAAAGAGGCTGCTGAAATTAAATTTGAGAAAAGTCTTGATACATATTTCCATTCACATGTGATATGATTTTGTTTAAAGACCAAGTAAACCTATATACTTGATGATGCATATGCCAGCATTAAATATCTTCACTGCTATGATTTCATAGCATTATCATCTCCAATTTCGCAAGCTGACTTGTTTACCAGATGCCAAGGGTTATTTAGGCACAGAGGAACATGCTAGAGGAATAAGGTATGTCAGTGAAATTTCAGGATTATGAACTGTATTAAAACATTTATGTATGTGGTCTATAGAACTTAGTAAAAGTGCACTACCGTTAATGTCTGTTCTTGAAAAAACATGAAAACCAGTAACCGTGATTTACAGAAGTACGTAGCATCAACCTTGTTTATCTTATCTTACTTTAAAAAAGAAAAAAATGTACAGCTGTGAGATTTTGTTGTGATTAAGCCACATAGAGGCCAGCATAAACATTTGTGTATTAAAATTTTATATGTAGTAATAGACATGACTTGACTTCAGGTGTGGAAATGGCAGCTCAGTATTTTTGGTATGTTAGTAATGTTGGATGAAACTTGGGATATTGTAATAATTTGGAGTTTAGAGTTTCAACAATTTCTGCAATATAAATGTGAAATTGGGGTAGACCTCTGCTTTGTAATGTGGTATTTTGTAGATTCTGGTGACACATAGTTTACTACTTTTTCTTAATTGGGATCTGAAAGTGCTTTAATGATATTTTGAGTGGGAAGACATAGAGAATGTGTTGTCTTGTGATTTATAAAGTTGACCAAATTATATTTTTCCTAAATGGAACAATAAGTTAAGCTCTTAAAGGTAGTGTGAGCTCATTTCAGAGAATGTGCGAAACAGTGGGAAAGCTATCTGTTCTTGACAGTCTTCCTATATGCTTTAAAGAGTTGTCCCTTCTTCTTCTCCATCAGGACAGGCATTTTATCTTGCAACTGATTGATGTGTTGAAAAAAAAATCCTGGAACATCTTAAAAGAGAGAAGCTTGGGTTGTTCTCCATAAACACAAATATAAGCTCCAAAATTATATGGATTCAGGAAGTATATATACGTTTCTAAATAAGGTTTGGGAAGCAAGCAATTGCAAGCACCCCATCCAACCATAGTTTGGGCTGCAGCTGCGCTGGGCCTCCTTTGGGCACTTCAAGCAGTGAAGAGTAGAGGCAAGTTCAGCTCCTGGCAATGGAGCCTACCCAGTTGCTCAGTGCTATGCCTGCAGGCTCTCTACCTTGAAATGTCCCTACAAGCACTTATTCATATCCTTTGTTTCAAGCAATGAGAAGACTGCACCCATAGGCTTCAGCACAGCCCTCAAATAATTTCTGTCCATTTTAACAACAACAACAAACATACAAAAAGTTCTGATTTTGTGATAAATCTGGGGGGGGGGTACTTAGGAGAGGCAGAATCTAGTACAGATATGGCCCCATTAGGCCATGTATTTGACCTCAGAATTAGAAAATGAACCATGTCCATATTCCTTCCAGCAGTATAAGCATAGTCAGCAAGATGGGTAAGGCTTTGCAGTACGTCACAGTCAAGGTAGTCCAGCTGAGTTGGTGAGCAGTAACAACTGGAGTTGACCTGAGATGAGATTGAGCAGATAAACTCAGTCAAGAAATATGTCATATAATTTAGAACTGGAAGACTATTCTTTCTTGGGGGAAAACATTTAATACTAAAATATTGGGCATTACAGAAGTATTAGGAAGGTAAAATCAGCAGTGAAAAAAAGGAGTGAAAATGAATGGGTCAAGGGTAGAATTTAGAAAGAATCAATCCTGCAAAATTTGGCTTTGTTCTTAATACACATCTGTTAAAAAAAAATCTCATTATTTTTTTAATAGCAGTTACATATCTGGTTTACAATACTTTGAAAACAAATCCAAGTTTTCATATTTATCTAGTAGAATAGTACACAGGAGCAAGGGATTTATTCAGAAATTCCTAGAGTATTGATATTGCAAAATTTAATAGAGCACATGATGGGAGGAAGGATGTCAAATATATAATTTATCCAGTATCTTCTTTCAGCATGCATTTTATCTGTAAGTTAATTCATTATTTTGTACTTTGTATTTGGTTTCATTATAGCAACTCAAATGCTGACTTGGAGTACTTGCTCTAACAGAAAAAAGACAAATATTAATAATGCAGGTAGAATAATGCGCTGCAAGAAATTAGAAAGAAATTTGCGCTTTGCTTTACAACAGAAGTAATCTTCTCATCTCTAGGAAGAGGGTTTTCCCAAGTTACCAAATACATATGGTAAATTGTCAGGTCTGATCTCCCAGGATAGTCATATAAACCATCGCAGAATTTTTTTTTCACCATGAGATTAGAGGCCAACATCTTTACTAAAAATTAATACGAAACATGAGACTTCATATTATATTTAGCTACAACATTATTGGAAAAATGAAAACATAAGAGAGAATTAAGCTCTGGCTGAGCTCTGCCATTTGCCTAATTGTTGTACTTCTTTTAATAGAGGGATAGGGAATCTTGTCATGTTAGTATACATGACAAATTCCAGATATTCTGAGAACATTTTTCATATTTGTACAAGCTAACTTAAAACTTTGTTTCAGAGCAAGCCACAGATCTGCAAGTGACTGCTACAGAAACTCTAAAGTAACAGAACTGAGCAAACCAGATCTCTGCTCTGCTATTTGTTATATACCACCATTTCTAACCTTTCCCTCATTCAGTATGATAGAGACTCCTCAGCTCTTGTGACCCAGCTTAGATATCTGTTGAAGAATAAATTGGACTCTATCAATAGCTGTTTCTGTCCATAGAGTCTGCATGGGTCTGTCAGAGAAATGTCTATGATGTGATACAACCACAGTTGCTTAGATGAAACATTTTGAAAGTGATTACATAAAAAATTGAGGACGCTCTTCCACCTGTTTGTAATCAGTCAAGGACAGTTCTTTCTCCAAAGAAGCAATTTAGACATAAAATAAAAAAAAAAAGATTTTAACTCAAATGCTAGCTCAGGGCTGTTATGTTACTGAGGGCAGGAGCTAGAAAACTGCATGTGATACAGACAAGCAGTGACATTACCAGATACCTTGTGGTCTAAACCTTAATGGAAATGCAAAACAAGTCTGTAGCTGTATTATCTTCTTTCTACCTGAAGGGTGATTTGTAAAGGAAGAGCAATAAGTAATAAGTAAAGTAGGAATTTGAGATAAAGACACAAGAATCTTTTGAGAGTCTTGAAGATAAGAGGAGAGAAATTTGAGGAGTCAAGTTCCAGCTCTAAAAAAGTCAATATCAACAATCCCTTTTACTTAAATGGAGTCAGGATTTCCTCCAGAAATATGAGCTGAATATGAATAAAGGAAAAATTTTCCTGTTTTATGATACAGCCCTTTATGTTTATGTGCAACCTGTCTTCCACAGGAAAGGACTTTAGAAACTTCATACAATGAACAGAGGTCATGTTTCTCTGAAATGCAAGTGTTTCAAAAATAAAAGTTATAAAATTTTTCGACATAGAAACCCAGCAATACGTAACTGTTTACTACTGAAAACACACAGTTATTTCAATGACAAAACTACTTAAATCATAATTTCATGAGAAAAAATATTTTGAGAACAACGTCAATGTCCTTAATAAACACAAGTGATTTCCTTTGGAAGACTACTATTGAAACAGTTCATGATCTATATTTTTCATTGCTGTAACTGCAGACTCAGAGAGAAGTCTGCTGAATGTCAACATCTCTTCCTTTATCATATATTTTCTACAAAAGATGTGTTTCAACATTTATTTTATTTATTTATCAGAGCCATTTTGCACCTGGATTTCCTGGAGCCAGTAAGAAAATAGATTTGTGTTGCTTAAGGAGCTTTGTTTACTGGTTCTGTTTCCTTGACCCAGAAACATATAGCTCGTTCAGACTGGATGTGTCCACTTGTGAGCATGTACCAAAAATATATATTTTTCTCTTTACGCAGTGTAAAACATTGTCCTCATTTTTTTTGCTGGAATTTTTCCAACTAACACACTGCAGATAACAACCTGAAACCCCAGGCTGATGTATGCCAGCAGTTGCCCCCCTTCCATTCCTTTCTCAATGAAAAAGTAAGAAAGATGCAAATTGCAGAATATCAAGCTCATATTAACAAGCAATCAGAAATCTGGGATACAAAGCTTATTTTTACAAAAGTAGTCTGTCTGTCTTAAAAGACAGTAAAAAAATAGTTAAAAAAGCATGATTTACAGGATATTTATTGCATCCCTAAAAATCTGTTTTAAATTGGGACTAGGTAAGTAATGAAATGTGTATGGTACAGACTTTATCAGATGTTTAATGAATGATAATATAACTGAATGTGTCTATAAAAGTCAAAAATACAGTGTGATTCCTAATGAATCAATATTTCACTGCTGAGCATTGTGTGTGATACAAAACTGCTTTATTAAATATAGAAGTCACCCAGCATTGCTTAGATATGGTATATTATGGGTACGAAAAAAAATAGTTTTGAAATACACTTGGAAAAAGACTCAGCAGCATAGCTTTAAATACCGTTACATAACTATAAACCAGATGACCAACTTCAAGCAGGGCTTTGGAAAGTACTGAAATTATGCCACAGAGGATATATGTTTGATTTCAAGATCTTTTTAGGGAATATCTGACTGCACAGCTAGCTCCAACCAAAATAAAATAGGAAACTTTGACTAAATAAGACTCACTACCTAAGAAAATTGATTGTAGTTCAATTCTCTAAGCTATTGCCTACAGTATAGAATACCTATATTTTAAATAAACTGTCTTATTTTGTAGTCTATAGAGACATACATAAGCAATTCAGACAATGATTAATCTGACTTATTTAACATCCTAAGAGAAAGAAAAAATTTTAGCATGGTACATGGAAATAAAGAGCTAAAATTCCTCCACATTTTGTGATATGACTTGTACCCTTAGTTTTCTACTGCAAAATACAGCACATATTGCTATTTGCCATACAGTGTATTTGCAAAATGTGCTATGTATTACTACTAAACTATTAAATATTTTATCTAAGTATAGTTTTGTTGTTAGGATAAATTATTAAAATACAACTGTTTATTATTATTTATTCTCGGTTCACACTACTGTCAATGCATTATATATGGTCTGTTGTAGAAGATTACAAACCTATTCATGTATGCCTCCCCTCAGCTACAAAGCTAGTGTCCATGACCTGAGTAAGAGAGATCAATTTATAATTTAGTCAGACCGCCCCTTATTCCCCACACCATTGATCTGTTAATTACAAAATACGTTTTGCACATGTGCAACTCCACAAACTCTTGATTAAATAAAAAGCTACTAGGTGCCTTATATTTCAGATTTTGTAATTTACTATTACTATGAGTTGGTACTTTTGAATACAAAAGAAATGCTTTCTCAACTTAGTTACTGCTCGCAAAGTTATTTGTGGTTATGGTTATATATATAGGCATGTATACATTTATTACATATGAAAATATGTAATAATTTTGAAAAATTATAAAGGAGAAAATGGCGTATCATATTTAAGGTTAGCTAATAAATAAAAAGAGGGAGTATTATGGTTGATCTTCTTTGATTGTAGCTGTACTCTATCCAGTGTTGCAGAAAAGCTCCTGAATATAATTTTCTGAGGAAGGAGAAAGCAAAAGTGATAGGAAAGTTTTGTGTTGTTTTCAATAAAGCCAAAATTATTTACATCATATATAACCATATAGGCCTTCATAGTCATTTTACTTAACAAGAACCAGTTACTTGGATCTTTTTTTTAAATTGTATTTGACAGTAAGTTGTGTATTCCAAATGTATGTTGATACAGAATATGCCAGGATGACACTTGTAAATATTAATTAGCCATTCAAACATGTTAGGTATCAAAGCACATCTGTTCTGTGGCAAAATGTGAAAAGAAATGGCACATCAGCTTTTAAGACAGGTTGATAGAGTCGCACAGATCAGCTTGTTCCTATCTCCACTCAGGGAGTTTCATTAGCATCTCACTTTTTATGACAGAATTTGCATTTTAGGAGGTATTATGATGTATGCTGACATGCCAAATTCTTCTCAACAAACAGTTGTTATCTGAGTGGTGGAATAGAGCTTCAGAACCAGAATACCTCAGACTTTTTTCTTCCTGTCCCTAGGGAGTTTAAGCTTGCATCCTTATGAGAATCTGAGAGTTCTCAAGCTACAGACTACAACAGCACGTGGTGTCTTTCTGTTAAAGTCATGGCACTGCACTGCTAGCAATGTTAGGCAGAAGGGGCAAAGCTGAAATCAAGAAATGGAAGTCCTTATTGTTCATCTGTGTAAAGTGTTCCCATGGGAGAAGGAAAAACTAGGGTTTTGTTTCATTTCCCACAATGAATTCTTTGTCTTGTTCATCCAAAATCTCCCCCATGCAGAACATAAAAGTATATGCTTGTTGTAGATCAGATGAACCACATGTTCATTGTCTGAGAGGTTTGGTGAAGATGAACTCTTGGACTCCAGTAGACTGAATTTTGCATAAACTCATTTCCAATTTAAGATTATGTTAGGTCTTCTAGAGCCTAATCAGTTCCCATAATCCTTTGACTTTTTTAGGTGTTGAGTAAATTACAGGACAGGTAAAACTTCTGTTCTTAAGTGAAGTCAGAGATTTTCATGTGAAGTGGAATTCCTCTTTTACAGTATATTTTCAACTCTGAAAATCCTTATAAGATATGGAACTAGAAATTGCATAAAACATAGGTAAAAGCGTATCTGAAAAGTGGTTAAAAATCACACATTTTTTTAGATAATGTCCTCTGAGATGATATAATACCAGTAGATATATTTCAGACAATACATCTGTTGTCTAAGAATCAAAATTAGGTGCTGAGATAGTAGAAATAAAGTCCTACCTTTATTTTTTAATTTCTATTATTTAATACAAAATACTAAGGAATAAATACAAATTACTCTCAACCTTCATGAGAATTATACCAATTTAATCCCGATAATATCTGGAAATAGAGACAACAAGAGTGTTAGTGGCAAAGCGTGAGAATCTGATAGCTAATTTGCTAGTACATTAATACCCTGTCCAACACTAGAAAATAGAGGTTTTGAATTATTGTCTATTTTATTTGAAAATAGAAGATTTTACGTATAATATTAAGGTTTGTAACAGTGTCTTAGTCCACTCTTCAGCTTGGACTGGACTTTGCCTCTAAAGCCAGTGTAACAGCCCAAATGTTGAAGTCTATTCTTTCTTGTCATGTTTTCTAAAAAAAAATTCAGCCTGTGAAGTGAATAAGTAATAAATTTGTTGAATTATCCTTGGAGTAGCAACTTCCCTAAAAGCATGCATTTTTATTTCCCGAGAGGTTTCTTTTAGGTATCATACACCTAAATCTTTATCTGGCACTGAGGCAAAGAGGAGTACTTGGCAGGTGGGAGCAAAGTGTTGTCCACTGAACTATTCATATAGTGTGTATGTACTTCCTATGAAGGACTTTGCGGAAGCCCTCCCCATCCCCTGCCGTGTGTATGTGAAGGGTCTCACACAGGATTTTTCTTTGGGCTTTCCTTTCTGCAAAGATGACATTTTTATCTTCAGGTATCTAAACTCATCATTTTTTCAGTTTCTGAAAAGTACTGCATTGAGTAGTGAAAAATAGCAGTTCCATGTATCTAAAAGGTTTTTGTGGCAGGAAGGTTTTTTTACAGCAGGAAGCTGTGCCTGGGGAGGTTTCAGTTAAATATTAGGAAACAGTTCTTCACTCAGAGAGTGGTGGAGCACTGGAACAGGCTCCCAGGGGTGACAGTCATGGTGCCAAGCCTGACAATATCCAAGAAGCATTTGAACATTGCCCTCAGACACATGGTGTGAATGTTGGGAATGTCCTATGCAGGGAGAGGAGTTGGACTCAGTAATCCTTGTGGGTCCTTTCCAGCTTGGGTGATTCTATAATTTTTTTGGTTCTATGACTTTGACAAAGGCAACCTGTTTTGAGGGGATACAATGTAATCATACATATACTTCTGAGAAGCATTTAAAAGCTATTTGGAACAATAGAACTTTCTCAATTCAGGTGAAATATTTGAGAATACTAATGACAAATGAATTAGTAGCTCAATAGTGAAGTATTTTTATTAATTGTATATACCTTTTGTCACATATGCCTGCAAATAGAATAAGAAAGTAATATTCAAACTGAGAAATCACAATTACTGTAGTATTATAAGTCCTATTTGAGGAAGGGTTTTTTCTGATTATTAGAAAATTGAACACACTACAATAAAGCTGACTATAAAAGCTATGTGGAGCTGCTTTAAGTCAGTAGCCACTGTTCTCAATGTCAGTAAATCACTCCTTATATTTTTTGGAAAACAGAAGTAGAGACAGTTATGTCACTGTGTTTTGGTGGGGATTTTTTAAGTGAATAATCTCTCTTTTTTAAAGAGTGAATTATTCTTAGGCTACTTTCTAAATGGATGCAAATTGATTTACAGTATGACGCTCAGATGAATTATAAGTTATTTTCTGCTTATATTAACTGAATGTTTTGAAATGGGTGTTCCTGGTGCGCAAAGTGAAAGAAAAACACATTTACACTACCAGGCAGAACTTCAGAACTCCTTTCACTGCTAAGAAAGAGAAAAATACCATGAGTACTTTTAACGCATTAGTGTTGTTTTCTTTTCCCACAAGGAATAATATTTTGAGAGCAAGTAGGAATATTAAAACAAGTTTTTGTCTCCTAAAATGGGGAATGTGCCAAAAACAGTCTAGGTATTTCTTGACCAAAAGTATTCAATATTGCAAATTATTTGCCACTTATCTTGATGTTAATGATTTACTCTTTGGGTTTTTTTTTCCCCCCTCAGATGCTTGGTTTGAAGAATTATGTTTGAAATGTATATTTTTTTCTTCTCACTTTTTTCTTCTACTCAAGCAAGTAACTTGCAATATATCACAGCTGTCATTATAATGAGAGAAAACACCATGATGCAGCAGAACTTAGTCAATTCAATTATATAGAAGATGCAGTGAAATTATTTTTGATAGAAATGCACCTGCTGTGACTGCCTGCTAGGCTAGTCCACAATTAGATACTGTGTAAGAAGTTATTAGAAAGTTCATTGAGACAATTTATCTCTCAAGTGTGGCAGGAGAATATTTCCCTGAAGGAAGGGTCAAATCTCTAGAGAAATGTTTACGTCAAAAGTAAAGGTAGATTATGCAGCCTTGTCCTTGGAAAAGTGAAGACACCCATTGTCTCTAGAAAAAATTCAAACATCTAAGAGATATTGTAGATGGGTGAGATCAAACCACCAGTGAATGCAGCTACCATAACCTTGGTCCGTAGGTCTGAGACCAACAAAAATAAGATGAGGGTTCATTAAAGAAACCTTGCAGTTCAAATACCAGAATCTCTATTGTTAGCACTCCACTGACACTGGATTTCATTGGTAGAAATAACAATAGCAAAAGGCAAAAGAAGCTTACTATAGAAAAAAACCCAGAAGGATAAGTGAAGGTTTAATGTGCCTTCTTTGAAGTCTTGCATTTTGGAAACAACTTCTAACATGAAACCAAAGCTTTTCATAAAAATAGTCATACTCAGAAATAGTTTATCACATAGTGCCTACTCATTTTCCCAATAAGGTAATAAATCACTTCTGGAGCTTAGGTCTTCTTGGCTGCTACAGTCATTACTGTATGATTTTTTTTTTACAGCTTATTTTGTTTACAAGTTATGATGACTTTGTGCCATTTTTCTCATAAAGGAGAATGTTTGCAACAGAAATATGACAATTGTTTGCAGTTCGTATTTTGAGTTTAAGAACTGCTTGATTATTTTAACAATTAGTTTGTAAATCTGCCTTTTTATATTGTTCCATCTGTGAAGATTTTATTTCAGTTCTGGTTCTCAGCAGTGTGAAAAACCATTTCCTCTAGCATTGTGTTGTCAACTGCATGTTTTAAGTGAGTTTGAGTATTGTCATTGTAAAAAATGACTTGTGCCTTTGGGATTTGTCTTAAGTTTTCAAGAGTATTTCTCCATGAATGATATACCAGGAAAAGAGTGATATCTTTTTTGTGCTGAGAAATAACAATTCACTTCTTAGTGCTGGACAGTAGGTGGCCAGCATGCCGTTGCTATTATTCCTTTATAAAAGCATCTATGAACATCTAGTAAAAAGTATATGCACAGTAACTTCCTAGTAATAATTATACTAGCAACTAAAGAAGGTTCTCATAGGGGACTTTCTAAATTACCTCTTTTCACCAAGTTTATTGAACAAATTAATGAAAAAGAAAACATTTTAAAATATGCACGTCATTTAATATATTTTAGTTATATATTTAGAAAGATTCTCTGTGCATTGCTTATGTAAGAATAATTTCAATGTGGCATGTCAAATACCTGACAACTCATATTAATATGTTGTCTGCAGAAACCATAGACCCTCACAGTATGTATGTGGAGAAGTCAGGAAACTAAAAATAAAAACAATTCTTAGATCGATTTATTTAGAAAATCTGACTTTGAGTATGTGAGTTGAGTCTGGGTTCATAAACTCTGTTTTGAATTGCAGCCCAGAATAATTTTTGTTCCATTTCAAATCAAAAATGGCAAGTACTTGAAATAGACCTTTTTTTTTTTTTTTACCAGCTGTTTGCACAAAGTGACACTAATCAAAAACTAATGAAATTCTGATATATTTGTATTTTGGGACTGCAATTATATAAGAAAGTACCACAACTTAAGCATCTTAGAAGGCTTCTCTGACACGTGATAGATTTCAGACATTAGCTGAGATTTGCACTTAGTTCATGTCTGCAAAATATCATCCAGGTCAATTTTTATATGTATATTTTATCAAATATTTTTCATTTGTAACTGAACATAGGAAGTATTCATTTTCTTCTTAGCTCAACATTCTTTAAATTTGTTTTTCAACAAATGCAAGATGCACATAATGGAAAAGAAGATTGAGTTATGCTACTGGCAGGCTGGAAGTCCCATTTGCACGTAGAAAAAGCATCATAGATTCATTGAATCATTTAGGTTGGAAAAGACCCTTCAGATCATCGAGTCCAACCATAAACTTAACACCACCATTAAACCATGTCTCTAAGTGTCACATCTAAGCAACTTTTAAATACTTCTCGGGATGGTGACTCAACTACATTCTGAGCAGTCTGTTTCAGTGTTTGATAACTTTTGCACAGAAATTTTTCCTAATATCCAACGTAAACCTCCCCTGGAGCAACCTGAGGCCATTTCCTCTCTCAACCCATCTCATCCTATTGTACATATATGGAAGAGATTTGAGTAGTTACTTGTGTGTGTAAAGACTTCAAAATTATTCCTTCAAAATAATGAAGGAACCTCACACTGGCCAAAGAAAATAATTGTGTATATACAGTTAATGATTAAGTCATAGTTTATTCAGTAACATGAATAAATCAATTACATTTTGTAGCCTTTTATAACACTATATATGCCCTTGTATTCATGAATAATTAATGTAAGCAACAGCAACAATGACAAAACCAACAAACAAAGACAAATAAACCCATAATATATGTTGGTTAACTCCTGAAAAGGTTAAGAACATCAAATTTTCAAATATCATGACCTGACTTTAATGACCCAGCAACAGGCTGACATTTGCAGTACCATTTTTAAGTAATAGCACATCACATGAAAAGATCAGCAAGTACAATGTAACTGCTTATCTCAAAGGAGAAAAATAAGTAATAATGGTACAAGAGAGGTTAATAAGAGGTACAGGTCCAGCCTGGCTTTTATCAGTCTTTTTAGAAAATGAACTGGGAATTGCTGTCAACTTGATTGGAAAACAGAGACGAGAAATAGATACATATGGGAGACATCAGTCAGAGTGTAAAGGACTGGTCTGTGTGAAGGTTGTTTGCAAGGTTACCTGCTCTGACGCAATGGAAAGCTAGAATTTGCATCTCAAAGCTTTGTTCCTTTCTCAACATAGTGTCACATAAATTGTCCGCCCTGGGGTTTTAATTTCACAGATGTCTAAGCTCATTTAGAAATTAAAGTGCAATAATCTGTGATCCACGCTGCATCTCATCATTCTGGGTTTTCTCAGCAAATGTTACATGGTGATTGTTTTGTTTACAGACCAAAATTGTACTCAAAGTTAGGGTTTTTTTTTTTGTTTAGTACGTCTATGCATTTATGTGACGGTTAGAACATAGTCTATTGTTTCGCTAAAATTTCTGGTTTATTTTTGTGTATAAACTTCTAAATATTTTATTTATTTTTTATTCTTCTAATTGATGGTCTTTTGTAATCCCCAGTAGGTATAGCTGAATGACAGATGTTTTGTAAAAATTTTAATTATGTCCCTTTTTTTATATTATCCTCTAAGGTAATGGCTCTCAGTGAATAAAAAAAAAATCCATTTTACTGTTCAGAATGCTTTTCAACACTTTAATTGTAGTGTGAATCCTAGGAAAATAGTGCATTAATGTTTTACTAGAGGAAATTATCTGATTAATTTTAGTTGAACATTATGTGTTTGGATTTACATAAAAATGTAAAATTCCTTATTCATAACATGATTGGCAGGACTGAAGAAAGCAATTCACCATTAAAACTTCAGCCCAGGTTAACATGTACGAATGTGGTTGCAACCTTCCCGCATTAGGAGGAGCTGAAAAAAAAGGAAGGACTTTGTATGTCTAGTAGTTGTTCTTTGTGGGTGTACCAACTCCAAAAAGTCCAAGGAAATAAATACGTTTTGGAAATTTCATTTGCATCTCTTCATTTTGCCTTTGCAGATAAAGTGCAGCAGTTCTGATCTTCCAGAAACTGTCCTGCCAGACAGGCTCCCTGCTGCTTTAAAGCCAGTGTTCAGTTTGACAAACCCTCTCTTTTGCAGCTGTAGCAACGTTTCAGGGGACAGACATGGCCTCTCCAGTAATCTGTCCATTAGTCAAACTTTATAACATGAAATTTCATGCGAAACCAGTACTACAGGTTGTTGAACTCCATTGCAGTGCTTAGTTGGCAATCCTCACTTTCTGAAGGGCATGTGTTATGGGTTCCAGTGTTGCACAGTTGCACAAACAGACCTGATAAGCATACCACTCCAGCTCACCCTCTAATGTTTTCCTAGAAACCAAAGGCCCTTTACATGTTTTTACATAGTCTTAAAAACAGTAGAAAACAAAATAATTCACCATTATCTATAAGCAGTCCCATTAAACTTGGTCCATTTGAATTAGTTTCCATTTTTATCTCCTGCATATATTGTTTGTTGATGGCCAGTCAGGCAATCTAATTAGATTAAGACAGTTGCATTAAAATACGATAGTGATTTAAAGCAATAGTGAGAAGCATTGCATTTGCTCCTGATTTGGAGTTAAATTAAAAAAGGCAAGGAAAAGGTGAAAAAGAAAATAGGAAGTTCTGACTGAAAATTTTATAGCTTTGTTGTTGGTATTCTTACATGTCTACAAATACAGTTTAACTTAATAAAATCATTCCTTAAAACAGAACAATGTGCAGTAATCACACATCTTATCGTATGATTATCATAAAAAACATCATATCAGAGACAAATTGCCCCCAAGCTGGCTTATTAAGACATCACATGATTTTCCCTGGAAATTCTGCAGTTTCAGTCTCTACAGCACAGCTACAGGCAGAATAAGAGAGTGAAGAGAGAAATACTCCTATAACCCTTTGTGGTCAGTTTTTTCAAAGCAATATCTGCCTACCACTGGGAGTGGTATTCATCTCACTTAACTGCAGTCATCTGTATCTGATCTAATTACCCTTGGGTATCTTTGTTAAGGAAAGAAATAGTCATTCCTAGGGCATATCTTGTTCCAATATAGACATACAGGGCTAAAATCAGTTGTCTATATTCAAGGACTTAGAGCCATGTGAGGTGCTCTAAGACATCCAAAACTTGGGGATTGGTAGATGTTTGAAATTGCTTTCCTGACAGCTGAAAAAAAAATTGTGATATTATAGGTTCTGCAAAAATTTTTGTTTTTCTAGCACATCAGGAGAAGGCCATGTAAGAAATCCTAGATGACCTCAGATGTCAATGAACATGTTTAGGCAGTTTAATTGATTCCCTGGAACTGAAATGAAAAATTTCTCTCCTTGTCTATGGGAAGAGTCTTCAGAGTTAGCTCGAATGTATATTTGCTGAGATTAATACTTCTTGGAAGCTGCAAAATGGCCCTTCTTAGCAATGTTTGACAGCGTTAACCTGGAGTACGCAACTCCCCAGTTATAGGCTTTGTATTCCTCAGTTACCTTTGCATTTGTCCCTGACTATTTATCTGGACTGTAGGAGTACCAGTGACTGGACTACAATAGGAATGAATTACTAGAAAACTTCTGTAGCTGTAAATTGGTGATATAGCCATTCAGCATTTCTCCAGTAGGTTAAACTTTCATATAATAATAAAGACTTTCTCTTTAATGGTAAGTATTCCTCTGTACAAGTGTGTATACATACACAGTTTACATACATTCCCCTATATAAAATGTATGTGCATGTATCAGCTCTATCAGCTCTTGTCCACACACACAAAATGCCATCTAGATCCCAACAGCTTGGTGTTTTCCAGTTTGTTTATAGGAGTTCTTCATTAGTAAGGAAAACAAACATTTCCCATACTTCCTTATGCTTTCCTTCTTCCTAGTACTCAGATTTAAATTAAAAAAGAGAATAAAAAATTTATCCAATTACGTCAAGCAAGTTGGCAATATTATTTTCTTTTCTTTTTAAATGCTGTAATAGAGATCTCTGCAAAAGATAGTTTAAAAGATGCCTCTCATCATTTCAAAGCCATGTACTCAATGATAGACTTAAGTTTAGCTTAATCAATGTTTGATGTATGAAAATCTCTTGACGGAAGTTGATATGCTTAGAATGTCTCTGATGCTTCCTGATGAATTCATGGAAAGGTAAAATTTGTGGTGATTATCCACACCTCTGAAATGTGTCGCATTGGATTAACAGCTATAATTAACATTCACTGTTATGGAAGTTATCTTAATAATATTATTTTTCTACCACAGATAATATTTTTATTGCTAGTAACTTTTTATTCCATGAGAAAAATACAGAAAATACAATTACCGTGTAAAAAGCATTTACTGCACTTAATTTACCACTGATTTAAAAAGCAAAAGAAAGGTTTTGCTTGATCTGAATTAACTGTATACATAAACACATGTATTTTCCCCATCACCACCCCTGAAATGTTAGGGAAACTATTTCAAAGAGCTACTCCTTATGCCAAAAAGACACTAGAAGTAAAGACAGTCAAGAGTAAATTTCCATAACCAAATATGGAAGTACATACTTCCTATTATTTTGACTAATGAAAGAAACTCTGGACATGATAAATTTCAAATAATGACTACTGAAGAGCATAGGTCAATTATCTATGTAGCACGTTCAAGAAACTTCTAACAATGTAACATTAGATGACCATGGTGCAGATTCAGTGTTATTGAATTGTGTCTCACAATGACAATTTGAAAATATGGATCTATAGTTTTTGTGGTTTATATTACAAATACCAATTTAGTGTTTGCTTGATTTGTTTTAATTTTAGAGCCAGGAAGTTACTTGCTTAAAAGAAAAGGGTTAATAAGTTTCCCAACAGACATACACTGTTGTCTTACTACTGATCCATTGAGAAGTTCACTGGTGGAGCAGCAGCTCCCTTTTGTATTGCAGTGTTAACAATAAAGTTTCCCAGTCTGTACTCATTACTTTTATATTGTTACAGTAAATGAGTCAAAGCTGAGGCACTAATCAGCTGTTCTTGTAAGAAAACTGATTTTTAGCTTAATTAGATTTTTGCCTTTTGTTGTTTTTTTATCCACTAATTGTATTTATAGAAAATAATATTTTAAATAAGACCCTTTTACCTGACTAAAGAAGTCAAATTCGTTTTGTCTATTTGTGTAAATAAGTTCTTGAATTCCCTCCTCAATGAAATAGCTTTTCTGTACTGTCCAATATAACGTAATCATTTTTATATTTAAAATTGTAGTTTTACAGAAGCCTTGTAGAACTATACTAAAACTACTTCCTATACTAAAACTACATCCAGAATCCTTGCTGTTCTCCACCACTACCTTAAATTGATGGTTTATAGTGATCTTGCAGTTAGCTAATACATGCAGCATTTCTTTATTTTTCAGTCCCTAAGTATTTTGTTCTATACTATTGATGGTTTTAATCCAGTTACTGTTATTCAGTCACCAGAAACACTCAGTTATTCCTGTGAGATATTCCACTCCTTCTCTGTGCTGATGGGAATGTCATTAGCAAATCTCATGAGTATAGTCTTGGCCTGTGCGCAAAAATCATTGAATCAAAGATGTTTAATGTCTTGAAGCCTAAGAATGATTGCTGAGAAACTTCACCTATGAGAAAAGCTTTGCATAGGTACGGTGCCCAGTTTTATTCTTGATGTGTTATCTACTTGTTTAGACAGATCAGATAAAAAGAAGAAAACTGGTATGTACTCACATTTCCAATAAACCACTAATAATGGATTTTTAATTAAATCCAGATATAGAAAGAAAATTCAAGGCTATAATAAGGATGTACTTTAAAGAACATTTTTCAACATCACAGCTTCATTGTTTCACAGTCAGGAGGTGAAAACACAGAGAAAGCTCTATGCATTTCTACCTGTCTTGTTCAAGTGTAACATAGAAACAGAAGTTCGGATCCACTGTACTTAATTGCTATCTCAGATACGTTGTGTTTTTATTAAGCTTACAAAGAGTCAGTATTAGCGATAGACATTCCAACATGAAAAAAAATTTCTTGTTTTTTTCCAGACTTCTCATCAAACAGGTTTCTATTTAAGACTACACAGTGGCGGTGCTTCATAAACCTTTGAATTTTTTTATTAGTATTGGACACCTTACCGAAGTGCTTCGTAAAATAAAGGTGAATAATATCTATTATGGTACTTCTAATTTAATCTTTCTTTTGATGCACTTCCATGAAAATGTTGTTAGTTTTTTCGATAGATTTTCCTCATCTACTAGATCTCATTCCTAATACAACTTCATCATGTTGTATAAATAATTAGCAGCTGTTTGTTTGTTTGTTTAAAATATTTCAGTTCAAACTTTTTTTTTGTTAGCAATACAAAGACCAGAGGAGTTTTCACTTTCCAGAGGAGTCTTTGAAAGATTTTGACGTCAGTGCCTTTAGTTCAGTTGGCTTCCCACTATTTAGCTTTTTTAATACATCCTATACCATTGTGTTTGCTAATCAGATATTGTGCCATTGCACTGTGCTTTTTGCCTACAAATTTATTGATATCTTTTTAGTGTAACAGCCACTATATAAGGATATATCTTTAGTACACAAACTGTTTACAAGTCAGCACCAGAAAAAAAGCTGTCTTGAAAGAGTAAAGCTTAAGTAACAGTTAAGAAATAACATATTTGTAGTAGCGTTTATCACTTTAGCTGAAACTCTAAAAAAAGCCCATGCTCTGTGAACAGAAAAGATTTATGGAGTGCTTAATCATACTGAATTGGAAAATACTTCTCTCTCTCTTCTCTGTAAGGCATTTCTGGACCCCCTGGAACACCAATGTTCATCAAGGTGCATTTAGATTGCACATTAAAGTTACCATATGGAAAAACTCAGCTCTCAAGATCAGTGTGAAAAGCTTGTGTTACTCATCTCATTAGAAGCATACCAAGCTGACATGGCTGAGTTGTGAAAACACTGGTGTTTCAAGACCAGGGACAAAAGATTAGTTTTAGATTATGGTTTTAGGAACAATTAAAGATCTGAATTTCACTGTCTGATTCTTGCTATCACTTGTTAATTTTAATGACTTCATAATAGACAATAGGCTAAATAGTAGGTTTAGGTTTTGTACTTTCTATCATTCAGAACCCATAAGTATAATACACTGATAGTTAGATGTTCATGTCATATAACTGTTTCTTCTTGCACCTCATTATTGCATTCATTCAAAATAACAACCCAACTGGAAATACATTCATTGTATATTCACATCTCAGTAAAATAAAAATATGATAAAGCAACTTGTGTACATCTGTATGGTATTTTTCATTTTCCGTGTCCAAAACGTCCTGTTTTATGCATTTCCTCTCTGCTGTCTCTCTTAGCATACTGATTTGTATATTTTTTGCTGTCCTTAGGAATGCTTACATGATGGTTTTGTTTTCTGTCGAATGTCAATTGTTTCATATATATACCCTTGTAAATATCCTGTAACTTACTGGCAGGACAAATTATAATAACTGCCCTTTATTATCAGTTATTTCTAAATGTCCGTTTAGTAGTGATGACTTTATGATTCCATGTTCTCCCAGTACCACTTTGGAAGTTGCAGAAATTATACTGCTGTCAGGCATGGTTGGCTATTGAAAACACTTGACCTGCTTGACTTCAAATGATCAGTGAATCTGGGAATGAGTGAACTCCTAAGCCAGTGCACGATAAGAGTATATATATGTCTTTTTTCGTTGTATGTACAGCCTATTCATTAAAATCTCTGAAGACTTTTTGGTTATTAAAATGTACAATGATATTTACAGAAAGCATAAATTGAATGTCTTTTTTAATACTAGCACATCTTTTACTGCTGCTTTCTGGTATAGAAGAAGTTATGGTGAAATTGACCATCAGCTTAATAAATATTAATGTGTTAGATACAGCCAAACATCACCCTACATGATCCATCTTTAAAGGTAAAGGCGCCTTATAGGAAGGTAATAATTTATTTATTGTTCATGCATCCTTTCATCTTTGGAGAGTAATCATTATATAAACATTGATTCATTAATTGATAAAAAAACTGTTGTCTGTTTTCTGCTTACAAGTTTAAAGTGGTAAAATCCATACAGTTACTAGCAACATAGTGAGGCATCTTTTTTTTTAATCTTCTCTAATGACTGATGCTTTTTAATATTTTTTTAGCATGGAATGATTCAATGCCATTAGATGAGTCTATGGAGACATTTAATGATGTATTTAAATGTAATCTTTAACAAATATATTTACATCTTTAAATTTGCCCCAATGTAAAAGTGGTCTGAAATCTAACTGGGATCAACATTATTAAGCTGTCAATGTAATAATACTTTCAAGACAGGCTCAGTTATAAATTCTCAAAATTTTTGAACGATTTTAGAAACAAAATCTTTATTAGGCCTTCAAATTGAATGCAAGCCAAACGTATTACAGATTCCAAAAGGCGAGGTTCCTTAATCTTTGCTCTCCACTTAGATCTGATAAAGTTAAAGTGATAGAAGAAGAAGGACTACGGCAGAAGGTGTTCATGATATGCTTTGTAATTTAATCTTTCAAATGCCTTCATTAATCCGTATCATAATTAATAATAAAAAAAAGTAATCCAGAGAGACAGAAACAAACTCCAAATTAGAATATAATAGCATTGTTGCTTTTGACCAGAAGCCTTTAAAGAAAATTTCCTGCAAGTTTCTATTAAAAATGCCCATTCTAGTTTATGTTTCTTGTTTTGTATTAAATATACAGTATCAGTATTCCAGAAGAAATGAAAACATATGCAAAATCTTTTCAGAAGAATGAAAGATCTGATTTGTCCTTGCTGAGTTATTTGCATTCATTTACTCGTTTTGGACAAAGAATTATAAGTTGTCTTAACATCTTTCTCCAGGAACTTATCAAATTCCTTTTTATTTTTGGCGCATTGAATTAAGTAATCACTTATCTGGTTTCAAATTCACCTTAGTTTTCAAGTGCAACTCAGTTTATCATAAAATGCTTATTAACAGGCCACTCATAGTGCCTAGTCTAGAAGAAGTTTATTGAAAAATGTGTTGCAAGAGAAAAAAAGAGTTTTCAAATGAATCTTGTTTTCTTGCTGTAGAATTCTATAACATAAATTGAAACATTTTCTCATAAATTTTAGAACATTTTAGAATATTTTGGTTTGAAAATTTCATGAATTGTTTTTAAAACCTTCTTCTATAAAGTAATTAGTATTTGACTTCCCTTAAAAAACAGTGTTCCTTATATTCCAATTTTATAACCAAATAGGACCTTCCCACAATTGAGAGACGTGTTATCACCACAGTAGGAATACCTTGGGAATAGCCAGCACCAACTGCCTTAGAAAGAATCAATTACACTACAACTGGATCTCACATCTTCGTCTTTGAATGGCACATGCCTAATTGGGACAGAAGATGATAAAAGATTGCTTTCACCCACACATACAAGCTAGAAGGGCTCAGCAGCTACAGAGTTGCCCATGCCTTTGGAAGCTGTTAGAATAATATTAACAATATCCAGCACAGAACAGTGAGCTGCCAAAGCTTGTTTATTAGAAATTGTGAGGATGGTGACAGAAGTGTTTGCAGCTCATCTCCAGGGGCCTGAGTCAGCAAATCATATATAACCCTTATTCTTTGCCTTAGTGTAAGCATTTGAGCCCTTTTACAGGAGGAGAAAAATGTTCTATTTTAAAACACTCTCAAAAGAGTAGGTGAGGCAGGCAGTGCTGGAAAACCCTTGCTTGCACAGCAGGCGCTGGAGACATGGGAGATCAGAGGTTCAAGAACCACTTCTTCCAGCTCTCAGGAGAACGTGCTTGCTTCACTCTTTTGCCCTTCCTATTCTGCATTTGTTAGTTTAACTAGACTTTCCTCCCAGGCCAAGGAAATTCAGCCTTTTCCAACCAGAAGTACGTTTGCCATGTATTCCCAGCCAGAGCGTTATTACAATGTTTCCTCTACTGGCCACTGTCTGTTTTTCTTTCTGTAAGAAACAGGACTGCGCTATTCACAACAGAGCTTAAATTGCAAGTGTTTCATAACACCTTGATTTTTCTGTCATACTTAGAGCTTATTAAATGCCAAAACATATGATTTAATAACATTTTAATATTTTTAGCAGGGCTTTTTCCTTACTGCAGTATAAAGAAATGATCCACAGAAATTTAGTTAGGCAGACTTTTTCATGGAATCATTGCTCACTGAACTTCATAGTTTATCAGCATGTGAAAAAAAATGACTGAAAATATTTTTCTATGATATCTTATTTTGACTGGGTTAAACCTAGTTTCTGACTTTCTGTAGGTGAATTTAGACTGCAGAAGTGAGAGAGAGAAAACATATGACAAATAATCCTTCATTTACCAGTGAAAAATTGGTATTGATTTAACTTCACCGCAACATTCCATCAATCTACTTTTTAACACTTCCCAAAATGATACAATATTGCAAATTCATGTGTTATTTTTAATTCATGTATCTTTTATCTGACTATATACAACCTTACTATAGCTTCAGGGCTTTTCCATCAGGACTTTGAAAATTTAAAAGTTTAATTTCTTTTGATTTTATTATCTTCCCATGCTAAGAGGGTTTTTTTTAAAATCAGTATTTTAACCTATTGAACATTACTATAGTTTTCTTTTCTCTTAACAAAACAAAACAGCACTTTTGTAACCTGTTTACTTCTGCTCGCAAATAAATTTACCTTGCCAGAAAAAGCAAAAGTAAGGCTTGTAATGAAGACCAAGAAATTCAACTGAAATCCTCAGATTCTGGGTGTTGTTGAAGTTCATGAAATTTGACTTCATACTGAACAGTTGTGGAAGAAAACATTTCTCATTTGTTAGTTTGGAGACAGAAAATATCAAACCAGGGAAAAATGTGTTTATGTGAGAGAAACAGAACATACAGAGTTAAAAAGTGTTTGAAAAAATATACTAATTTAAATAGTAATGCAAAGTAAATTGTTCTAGCAAAATCTGGGGTAGTGGTACGTTTATAATCAGTTTCATTCGTTTTCTTTAAATAGCAGCTGTAAAAACCAAGCCCATTACATGAAAGAGTTTCCTAAATATATGACGTTAAAATATTTTTGAACATAAACTTCCATTCAGTCTGAACGCTGACTAGGTATCTTCAGCTTGCCAATTAAATGACTGATAAGTGTTTCTTCTCAATGCCTTTCTTGCATTTTTGGTGTCTAATTGGCTTTTACTTTATGATCAAATAATGAAATAGCACATCAAATGTGCAGTTCGCCCTTGACCTAAGACCAAATACGTAGTAAATAAAGTCAAGACCTTGTTTCCTCAGTCAAAATTGCAAGATATCCATTAAAGGTACTCTCAAATTTTCATTGCATGTAAATGAGTTTCTCTTCTATTTACCAATCTTTCCACATCTTCATAGGCATCATAGCAGTTGCCAGTGTCCTGCATATAATTAATTAAAGACTTCCCTTTTTTTTCTATTTTTTGAAACCCTAAGAACGCATATAAGTCTACAGAATTTTTTAGCCTTAACATCATCACTTTTTCATGTTTGGAACTTATCTAGTTACAAAATGAGATATTAGGAATTACCCTTTCTATGATGAATGTCCACATGTGAAAAAGTGATCCTAGCTGCCTCTTGATGTTCTGCTGCCTGACTCAGAGAACCACATTGCTTCATTTTACTTACCCTGTCAGTTTTTCTCACATCAATTTGATTTACAGTTCTTCTCTAGCAGATGAAAACACATAGCTTTCATCCCAATCTGGTTAGCTGTATTCTGCTCTTCAGAAGAAAAATATTCCTTCAAGCGAAGACTAAGTAGAATGAATGAACTTGATTACACCTAGATTAGAATTAGAATAATTTAGAATTTTCTTTGCTGGAACTCAAAGTTATTCCTTCTGGGTAGGAGGTAAGCTTGATATGCCACAGTACTATTTTCCTTCTCCAAACTGCTAACAGGAATAGAGCTTTTAAAGAACTTTTTTTTCTAATAGAGTGAACAATTTAGGAGGTTATTTTTGTTTAGAAAAGGAAATTTTATTGCCATGCAAAACCCACAAATACATAAATTGGCTTAAATATGAGGAATCACTAAGTATATTATCTATAATACGGTACATTTTGCTTGACCTAAATCTCTGTAGATATGCTTTCTGGAATACAGGTAAATTTTGCATATGTGGTTTTCCCAGTTAACTTTCCTTCTTTGGTATTTCCTCTATATTACTTTTAAACCATATTGCGTGTGTTTATTTATTTATTGAAAAGAGTGTGGAAATGAACTCTTTACTTGAACAGATTTTTTTTCCTCAAAAGTATTTTATTAGAGTTGTAATGAATTCCATCTTAAATGCTTTAAGAAGCTTTTACTTATATATTGACCCTTGACACACACAAAACCACATTGTCTTGAATCTCTCTGTAATCAGAGTAGAGGTCTCCTTATCCAGTCATTACCGAAATAATAGTATGTGATCAGCAGTCAGATTAGCCTGAAGCCAGTTCATTAGACAAATGCTCTCAAATGTTTGGCCCTCATCAAAGACCTAGTTTCTCTAGAGGCTGCCACTCACAAATACCCACACACGCATGCCTCAGAAGTCTCACTTCAGACTCAACATTTAAAATCAGTTTTGACGTGTTTAAGTTGTGAGTTGCTTGTTCAACTTGTTTACAGGAAGCAAAACCAAAATCTGGTTCTTTCAAATCCTGCCTGCCCTGTATACTGTGTCACTAAATTTGCATTTGGATCCCAACCACTACTTCATTCTGTTTACTTCACACACAACTCTTGAAGTGTTTGGATCCAAAGACATCTACCTCATTGGCCCAAAAAACAACTTCCAAACACAGTTAGGAGTGCGTCTGTAACTCAATCATTTTCAGACCAGGTTTAGACAAGTGAGCCACCAAAATGTCTGCTATGGCGATTATAGCAGAGACACTGTGACAAGGATCCAAGTCTTGAGTTGCTGAAGCATGAATAACCACAAATAAAGGCTGGTTGAAATCAACAATTTCCTTCTCCTAGGATAGCATGGTTATTATTAAGTATTATTATTACTATTATTATTTCATTAAAGCTGTAGTTTTTGTTTCCAACTAGTCAGGAAAGTACCCTGGGAAATAGGTCATAGTAGCAAGGGGTTCCAGGATGGCTGGATGCACTTCAAGAATGAAATATTGAAGGCACAGGAGTGGGCTGTCCCCATGTGTTGTAAGAAGAGTTGTAGGGGCAGACGGCTGGTCTGGATGAGTAGGGAGCTTCTGAAGGAACTAAGTAAGAAAAAGAGAATGTATCACTGTTGGAAAGAAGAGGACGTAAGCCACGTCATGTTCAAAGATGTTGTTAAGTCGTGTGGGAGGAAAATCAGGGAAGCAAAAGCCCAACTGGAGCTCAAATTGGCCACTTCTGTTAAGGATAATAAGAAGAGTTTTTATAAATATATCAATGATAGAAAGAAGAGCGGCATCTACCTCCACTCCTTGTTGGATGTGGAGGGAGATACAGTAACCAAAGATGCAGAGAAGGCTGAGGTACTTAATGACTTCTTTGCCTCAGTTTTCAACAGTAAGGAAGTCTGTTCGCCTGACAGTTGGTCCTCTGAAGTCTATTGGGCTGGATGGGATCCATCCTAGGGTGCTGAGAGAGCTGGCGGATGAGCTTGCTAAGCCGCTCTCCATCATCTTTCAGCAGTCCTGGCTCACTGGAGAGGTCGCAGAAGACTGGAAGTTGGCCAATGTGACGCCCATCCACAAGAACGGCCGTAAGGATAATCTGGGTAATTACAGACCTGTCAGCCTGACCTTGGCCCCAGGTAAAATCATGGAGCAGATAATACTGGGTGCATTCATGTGGCACTTGCAGAACGGCCAAGAGATCAGGCCCAGCTAGCATGGGTTTAGGAGGGGTAGGTCCTGCCTGACCAACCTGATCTCCTTTTATGACCATGTGACTCGCAGGGTGGATGAGAGGAAGACTGTGGATGTGGTATACCTGGACTTTAGCAAGGCCTTTGACACTGTCTCCCACAGTAGACTCCTAGGAAAGCTGGCAGTCCGTGGCTTAGATGGGAGCACTCTGTGCTGGGTTAGGAATTGGCTGGATGGCCGAGCCCAGAGAGTGGTGGTGAATGGTGTCTCACCCAGTTTGCGGCCAGTGACCAGTGGTGTTCCCCAGGGATCGGTATTGGGTCCCGTCCTGTTTAATATCTTTATTGATGATCTGGATGAGGGGATTGAGTCCATCATCAGCAAGTTTGCAGATGATACCGAGCTGGGAGGAAGGGTTGATCTGTTAGAGAGTAGGATGGCCCTACAGAGGGACCTGGACCGGTTGGAGAGATGGGCTGATTCTAATGGGATGATGTTTAATAAGTCCAAATGTCGGGTACTTCATTTTGGACACAACAATCCCATGCAGAGCTACAGACTGGGGACAGGTCAGGCCTCACCTTGAATATTCAAGGCCTCACCTTGAATATTGTGTCCAGTTCTGGGCCCCCCAGTATGGGAAAGATGTTAGGATACTGGAATGTGTTCAGAGGAGGGCAACGAAGATGGTGAGGGGGCTGGAGCACAAGCCCTATGAGGAGCGACTGAGGGAATTGGGGCTGTTTAGCCTGGAGAAGAGGAGGCTCAGGGGAGACCTCATTGCTCTCTACAACTACCTAAAAGGAGGTTGTAGTCGGGCAGGGGTTGGTCTCTTCTCTCAGGTGACCAGATGCAGAACCAGAGGGCATGGATATAAGCTTCGTCAGGGAAAGTTTAGACTTGATGTGAGGAAAAAATTCTTCACTGAAAGGGTGATTGGCCATTGGAATGGGCTACCCAGGGAGGAGGTGGAGTCACCGACCCTGGAGGTGTTTAAAGGGAGACTGGATGAGGCACTGAGTGCCATGGTCTAGATGATGGTTGGTGTTAGTGTTGGTATTAGTGTTAGGTTATAGGTTGGACTTGATGATCTCAGAGGTCCTTTCCAACCTTGTGATACTGTGATACTGTGATACTGTGTGACAGAGTGGCTGGAGAGTAGTCAGGCAGAAAAGGACCTGGGAGTGCTGGTTGACAGGAAGCTCAACATGAGCCAGCAGTGTGCCCAGGTGGACAAGAAGGCCAATGGCATTCTGGCCTTCATCAGGAATAGTGTAGTGAGCAGGACCAGAGAAGTTATTGTCCCCCTGTACTCGGCACTGGTCAGGCCTCATCTTGAATATTGTGTCCAGTTCTGGGCCTCTCAGTTTGTTAAAGACGTCAGAATGCTGGAGTGTGTCCAGAGGAGGGCAACGAAGATGGTGTAGGGGCTGGAGCATAAGCCCTATGAGGAGCGACTGAGGGAGCTGGGGCTGTTTAGTCTGAAGAAGAGGAGGCTCAGGGGAAGCCTCATTGCTCTCTACAACTACCTAAAAGGAGGTTGTAGTCAGACAGGGATTGGTCTCTTCTCTCAGGTTACCACTGACAGAACTAGAGGGCATGGACTCAAGCTACGTCAGGGAAAGTTTAGACTTGATGTTAGGAGAAAGTACTTCACTGAAAGGGTGATTGGCCATTGGAATGGGCTGCCCAGGGAGGTGGTGGAGTCGCTGACCCTGGAGGTGTTTAAGGGGAGACTGGATGAGGCACTGAGTGCCATGGTTTAGATGATGGGTTGGTGTTAGTGTTGGGTTATAGGTTGGACTTGATGATCTCAGAGGTCCTTTCCAGCCTTATGATACTATGAAACTGTGAAACTGTGAAACTTGCAAGTCTTTTTCCTCTCAGCTTCCTTTCCTCTTTCCCTGGGGGTGAGGAGGGAAGGGAACTGGGAGCCCAACTACATGGTTTTATCTGCCGAAATTAGTGGAGTCAGGGATAAACCTTGACATACATCCACCTTTCCAAGGAGCAAAGAGTAGAATCACACTTCTGTGCATTCCCTTGTTAACAGCCACAAGCCCTTTTAGATTACTCTCCTTCTGGTCTCTTGGCTGGTCATATCAACAAAAGATGTGACAAGTACTCCATGCCAGGAGTCTCTTCAGAGTTCAGTTTTAGCTTTGTGAGGCTAAGGTCAACCCGGTGGCCACTTCTAGAGTGAATGTGTTGTGCAAATGTTTTGCAAATGTTGTGGAGAAAGAAGACTTCTGCTCTCTCCTCTCTCTAAAGGAACCAATCCTTGTTTTTTGGTTACTAACCCTCAATTAAAGATTTAAATCCTGAGTAAAGATAGGATAATTTTACTGTTACTTGTAGGGTTAACAGGTAGAAGGAGATTCCTAGCTTAAATTGATTGTATTGTCATTGAGAAATCTTATGAAAAGGTTATTTCTTTTTACTCATTGCACAGAAAATTTTGGTAGCAAGATTTCTTATGATCTGAAGGGAGAACATCTGTAATTTAGGCACATTATTAGTGAAGTTGCGTTCTTGAGGTGCTGACAATAAATCTGGGCATGAGTGAGACCATGCTCTTTGCTCTTATCTTTAATGACAGCTTATTCTGGTGCACTAATTTATATCCTTTTTAATATGGTAGTGTTTGCTAAAACCATTTTCACTGTTATACTCAGACACTGCACTTCAGCTAGGAGGTGGTTCTTGAGAACAACAAGGAGCTTATACTGAAATATCTCATCTCTGCTATTGTACAAGCTCTCTTAGTTCATATGAAGACAAGGCTGACTTACTTGTTTAAATGAATACACTTGTTTTGGTCCTGATACAGAATAGAAATACTTATGTAGTCATTTACTTCCTCTAGGTTGGGAGAGTCTCACTAGCAGCAGAGAGGCACTAGATTCTCAGCCTCTCAGCTATCATGACTGTAGGATTGCTCTTTACCTATTTCCCATATAAGTCAAATAAGAGTAACCTATATGCTCTTGTTGTAGTTGTTTTTATCCTGACACAGTCTGTGGCAAATTTCTGCTGAGATAGCATAAATGCAGCTGTAAAGTGGACTTTAACTCATAAGAGAGCAAATTTGAGCTAGCTTCCCATCAAAATCTCCAACACTTAGTGAAAACCCTTACATAGGACTGGAGCTTTGATTTTCTCCTACTTTACTTTTGTTAAAGTTTCAGCCTTCTCCTGTACTAAAGCAATGTACGAGCTCCAAGCCTCCTGAGCCAGAAGACTGTGAAGACCAACCCTCAATGTTCCAAGAAGACTTGAATAAAGACCTGGTCTGCCAATTAGACATTCACAAGTCTATGGGGCCAGATAAGATGCACCCAAGGGTATTCAGGGAGCTGGTGGAGGTCCTTGCCAAACCCCTTTCCCTCATCTATCAACAGACCTGGCTGACTGGGGAAGTACCACTTGGCTGGAGACTGGGAAATGTAACTGCCATTTACAAGAAGGGTCGGAAGGAGGATCCAGGGAATGATAGGCCTAACAGCTTGACCTCAGTCCCGGGGAAGGTCATGGAGCAGATCATACTGATGGCTATCACACAGCACATGCAGGACAGCCAGGCGACCAGACACAGTCAACATGGGTTTATGAAAGGCAAGTCCTGCCAGACCAACCTGATCTCTTTCTATGAAAAAGTTACCCAGTTAATGGATGAGGGAAAGGCTGTGGATGTCATGTACCTGGATTTTTTTAGTCTTTGACACCTTTCTCACAGTATTCTGATTGAGAAACTGGCTGCCATTGGCCTGGACAGGCACACTCTCTGCTGGGTGAAAAACTGGCTGGATGGCCGGGCCCAAAGGGTGGTGGTAAATGGAGTTAAATCCAGTTGGATGCCAGTAATGAGTGGTGTTCCCCAGGGTTCAGTGCTGAGTCCAGTCCTGTTCAATATCTTTATCAATGATATGGACGAAGAGATGAAGTGTACTCTTAGCAAGTTTGTAGATGACACCAAGCTGGGTGCCAGTGTTGATCTGCTTGAAGGAAAAGAGGTCTGGACAGGCTGGATCGATGGCTGAGACCAAGGGGATGAGGTTTTACAAAGCCAAATGATGAGTCCTGCACTTGGGACGCAACAACCCCATGCAGCGTTACAGGCTGGGGGAAGAATGGCTGGAAAGCTGCCTGGAGGAGAAGGACCTGGGGGTGTTGGATGACATATGAGCCAGCAGTGTGCCCAGGTGGCCAAGAAGGCCAGTGGCATCTTGGCCTGTATCAGAAACAGTGTCGTCAGCAGGACAAGGGAGGTGATTGTCCCCCTGCACTCAGCACTGGTGAGGCCACACCTCGAATCCTGTGTTCAGTTTTGGGCCCCTCACTACAAGAAGGACATTGAGGTGTTGGAGCACGTCCAGACAAGGGCAACAAGGCTGGTAAAGGGGCTGGAGAACAAGTCCTACGAGGAGTGGCTGAGGGAACTAGGGTTGTTTAGCTTAGAGAAGAAGAGGCCGAGGGGAGACCTCATCACTGTCTACGGCTGCCTGAAAGGGGGCTGTGGCAGAGCGAGTGTTGATCTCTTCTCTCAAGTGACAGGTGATAGGACAAGGGGAAATGGCCATAAATTGCGCCAGGGGAGGTTCAGACTGGAGATTAGGAAAAATTTCTTTACCGAAAGGGTGGTCAGGCACTGGCACAGCTGCCCAGGGAGGTGGTTGAGTCACCATCCCTGGAGGTGTTTCAAAAACAGGTAGATGAGTTTTTGAAGGACATAGTTTAGCAGAGAATGGGTGCAGTTGGACTCGATGATCTCCAAGGTCTTTTCCAACCGGAACATACTATGATTCTATGATTCTATGATTTTTAGGTTCAAGGTGTCATTCATCTATTTAAACATTTTAGTTTGGCTCAGGAATGCACATTTAAAACATATCTCCTTATTACCCCAGCCAGCTCTCTTTTTTTTCCCCTCATGGTTCAACTGTCTTACAATGCACAAACTGGATTCCTTTCAGAAGTCATATTAGAAGATGCTCTTCAAGAGGAGACATAATGCTTTCCAGCAGCTGGAAGGGAGACAGGGCAAACAAGCTCTAGTCCAAAATATAACACTCAGAAATGTGTGAAATGTGAACTTTCGATACATGGTACCAGTTCTCCTGATCTATACTCTACAAATCCCACTAGTAATGGGCTACAGTCTTTGATAATGTAGATAAAGCATTAGAATATTTTCCTGGGTTAAATAGTCTGCTAAACTGATAAAGTAAATACGATCTGGGGCAATCTTCAGAATCGGTGAAGTCTGATGGATGAATGGATTGAAAGCAGCCCTGTGGAGAAAAGAAATTGGTAGATGAAAAACCAGACAAGAGCCTACAATGTGCACTCACAGACTAGACAGTCAATCATATCCTGGGCTGCACCAAAAAAGCAGGTCCAGCAGGTCAAAGGAAGTGATTCTGCTCCTCTACTCCACTCTGATGAGGGCCCACCTGGAGTATGGTGTTCAGCTCTGGGGCCTCCAGTAAAATAAGGACATGGATCTGTTGGATCAGCCCCAGTGGAGGGTCATGAAAGTTATAAGAGGGCTGGAACACCTCTCCTGTGAGGAGAGGCTGGGAGAGATGGTTTTGTCCAGCCTGGAGAGGAGATGGCTTCGGGGACAACTGATTGTGGCATTTCAGTATATAGAGATGGCTTAAAAGAAAGATGGAGAAAGATAGTTTTGTAGGGCTTGTAGTAGCAGGACAAGGGGTAACAGATTTAAACTGAAAGAGATTACAATTAGCTAAGATCTAAGGAAGAAATTTTTCATGATTTGGATAGCGAGGCACTAGAATTGGTTGTCCAGAGAAATTGTGGCTGCTCCATCACTGGAAGCATTCAAGGTAAGGTTGGATGGCTTTTTGAGCAACCTGGTCTAGTGGAAGGTGTCTGTACCCATGGTGGGTGGATGGAACCAGATGGTCTTTATGGTCCCCTCAGATGCAAACCATTTTGTGGTTCTATGCTTGTACAATTCTATGACCATATATAAGAGAACATAAGACAGAACATGTGGTCTTAAAAACCACCTGACAATCATGATAGTATAGGTCAAAAAGGGCCCCATGCCCTCCTTGTTATCTTGCTAACAGTAGCCAAGCTAAGTGGTTTATTAACATCTGAATTAACACTAAGACATAGCTACCCTCTCTACTACTGCAATGTAGCTTGTACACTCAGAGTAAATATGTGGTAATACATGCTGATTTCAGGTGACCGTTTTCTGTTTTGCTTTGATTAGCATGACACCATATGAGCAACTATGCAGTAAATGACACTTAAATCTCTTCTAGTAGATTACTAGTGACTGGAGATGGAGAGCAAATATGGTTTGTGGGTGTTTTATTTATCACCATATAGCTTGCAATCCACACCCAACTAAACGATAATTACACACAAGTAATATAGATTTAAGATAGCTAAGCGTGAAGGGCTGAAATCAGTGAATTATGCCTGTTTAAAGTATTTGTAGTTATCTTCAGGAGCTTCTGAAACAAGCAGAAGTCATTTTCATGACTTTTTAAAACAATGTACAGGAAAAAAAGTGTAAAAAACAGCCACTGAAGTACTCAAGTGCCTGTTTTTCTTTTACAGTAATAAATTGTTCAATGCTCACTATAGTTTTCTAGATAATTGTCCAGTAAAACAGGTATTTCTTGAAACTGCATTTTATCGTAGTTCCACTGTACACTTTCAAATCAATTTTTTTCCCATAATACTGTTTCCTGAGCCTTATGTATTTTCATGACAATTCTGTTGAGTTCAATATTCATTTAGGATTCTAATTTGTATTATTACACTTGTCTATAAAACTTTAAAACTGAATATTATTATTTACATTTCACGTCTATATTTAGTAGGAAGTGAAAAAATGGAGCACAATTTACTGATCAGGGATTCTATGGAGAGCAGAATTGGAACAGATTTCTGAAAGCTAGTGGAAAGAATGCCTCTTATTTCAAAAGAACAGCATTTATTTAGCTACATTTATTTACTGGGAAACACAGTTGACATTTTAAAATTCCATTATCGTGTATTTCGACTACAGAAGAGCACCATATATTTGATAAATATTATTAATTGCAATACAGCTACAGCATTTGTACTTTTTGCCGATTTTGCAAAATTGTAGCTTAATCTAGTATTATTGTTTCTCTTCATAAAACTTTTATGATGGTATACAAGTCAGGGTTAATGTGCAGTAGGGAGATACTATTCTGTCTTTCCATATTAGCTTCCTCCCACATAACCATGCATGTTTTAAACAGGAAAATGAAACTGTGATTTCAGAGAAACTGCAACTAGTAAATTTGAACTTACTGTACAAATACAGGTATAAACATAATATTCGTGAGTTTTTAATGGTTGGCAGCACTCTTGTTTATGTTTTGGAGAAGTAAATATAATTTCTGTACTACTTATTAGTAGAACATAGCAAAGACACTATCAAAGACCAGAGTTCTCAGATCACTGCCTGATGAGCCCTCAAAGGGCATGAAGTAACTGCTGCAGCCGTGATTTACTCATTTGCAGAAGGAACGTTGCCCATGATGCTGGAAACAGGCTGTTCCAGGGTTCTTCCAGCAGAGAAGTTTCTGAATCTTAGACTGGATATTAGGAAAACTTTCTTTGTGGAAGGAGTGAAAGAGGCTCCCCAGGGCAATATTGGAATCTCCATTACTGGAGGGGTTCAAACAGCATGTAGACGTGCCACTTTGGGAGAGGATTTAGTAGGCACGGTGGGGTTGGGCTGACGGTTGGACTGGATGATCTTAGAGGTCTTTTCCAGCCTTAATGATTCCATATTTCCATGATTCCATGAAGGAATCACCCAAAGCCTTGAGGAGGTTCAACTGCAACTTTGTAACTGGTAAGAAGGAGGAAGAACAAATACAATGGGTCTTGTAGGAAAAGGCAAATTTATCTTGGGATATTTGGAGGGTCTTGTTGGATTGAATGAAGGTGATTGTGGGATGCTTAGGGGAAAGGCCAAAAGCAAGATGAAAGAGAGGACAAAGTAGATTGAGGACAACAAATATGAGATGATAGGAGATAAAATTGTCCGTGTGCGTATAAGCGAATAATTGATTGCTGCTCTTCCCTGGCCAAGACCTGGACCTGGTAACTATAGTCTGTCTTCTTATTAAACTCTGTTCCTAACTTTTATCTGTACGTCATGCTACCAAACTTCAAGCCAGAGTAACTGTTAAGCACGCTGAGAGGTCTGGGCTGTTATCACAGTTTTAACAAAAGAGCAATGAAGCATAGAGTATGCTCCTTGAGTCAGACATAATTATGTCTTCAAAATAATGATGATAGTTATCTACTGGAAAGAAGAGTCTCAAAGTTGTTTCTAAAATTGATCAGCAATCAAAATGGTTTGGGGTTTTTGTATGTATGCTTTAATTTTTAGCTACAATGAAGTCTTATTTACCCCATTTTAATATGTATTAGAGTATCAGACCTCTTATGTTTAGAGCTGTTTACAAAAATATCATTTCCTTTTCTGCTTCTTCTGATTTCCTACTTTTTATAATATAAATGTTCACTTAAGATACTGGTGCCTGGTTCTGCTGGTGAAAATTGTAAATTTCATTTGCAACCTTATATTAAGTTCAACATATTGAATGTAGCTGGAGAAAAGGAATACCAGGGAGTGGTATCATAACCAGACAATGGATGCATAAGGGACAGAAGAGAGGGGTATTTTTGAAACAGTGGCTCACTTGTATTTAGCCTCTGAACTTGCAGCTGTGACTATGTGAAATTTAGAGCTATGCTCTGACGGCTACATTGTTACCATTTCTGATTCTACTCTTCTTCACTGAAAAGGCAGCCTTATGGTCCTGACACTGATGCCATTCAAAAGCTTTGTGCATAGGGCAGTTTTTCAAGAGTGGAGACCTGAATTTTGGCTGAGTTGACAACTTCTGCTATAGGTTAGGGTGGAGAGGGTCAGAACCACCTCTGTATTTCTCATAGAAGCCAAAACTCTCTGTGTCCAGAAAGTTCAGATTCACAAAGTCCTAGGGAAAACTTCATGAAAAACATGATTTTTCAGCTGGTAATGAGAACTCTTAGCTGTGCCCAACAAGGCAATGTTTTCACCACTATTTCTTTGTCTGTGTAATTTACACCGTTTTAGTATTAAAGAACAGTCTATAAACCCCTAAAATAACTCACAGTTGTGAATTTAGGACCATGATGCCTGATTGACAATTTTGGATAATATTAGTGAAAAATAAAAAGATAAAATAGCACAAAGGTAAAACAATTTAAACATTGCAATAATTATCAGCTGTATCTGGAGGAATGATGATAACACATCTCATTAACATCCAGTACACTTCAGCATAATACTAGGCTAACGAATTAAGTACATCTTAAGCTGAACTTCAAAAGGGTTATATACAGGGAATACATTATCAAGCACAGCAAGAGAAAGTTAGCAAGGTAAAAATAGTAATTTATTTCTAGGCAAAGAGACAGGCAATGAGTCATTTTCTAAGCTTCACAATTAAAGACAGTTTGCAAAATCACACTTCTTACTTCACTTGTACAGCTTGTCCTACCTGCCAAAATAAAATACCTAAGGAAACACATAAACGGTTCCATAAAGAAAACATTAATCTCAAGAACTGTCTTTGCTATTTCATTCTTTTTTTGTTGTGGTAACCTCAGGTGTTTTGACATGCATCAGTGAATATTTCAAATCTTTGAAGTTAAAAAGAGCCAATCACCTGCACATTTTTTTTTAAAAATGATAATTTTGAATTGAATTGAAAATACTTTTTTGATACTGTAGAACTGTAGTGGTAAAAGGAACATTTCTTTGTATGAAAAGAACTTATCCTCTTTTAATGTTGAAGTATCTGATGAATGTCACAGACTGGATGCAGCCACAAAGATGGTGGAAAACTTTGTAGAAATCCCCTGGTTATAATCCTAAGCATGGTAAGAAAAGGAAGAGAGAAAGGCTGACAATCTGTTTGCCACCTTTCTTCCTCATCTTCGAAACTGCAACGGTTACCCTGCTTCTTTAGTATCCCTGTGTTACAGGCACCACCAACTGAAAACTCCCCTTGTGGCACTTCCATGGCACATTGAATTTGTTAGCTAATATCTTGTAGTACCCAAATAATGGCTTTAAATTGGAAAGGAGATTTAGTGGCAAGACACTGGCATAGCTTGCACAGGGGAGCTGTGGCTGCCCCCTCCTTGGAAGTGTTCTAGGCCAGGTCTTGAGCAGCTTGATCTAGTAGGAAGTGTCCCTGGATGACCTTTAAGGTCTCTTCCATCCCAAACCGTTCTATGATTCTATGATTCTGTTTTACTTGGCTGACAGTGCTTAGTACTCCTAGTGTTCCACTTACAGGCATCCTGCTAAGGTCTTTTACAGAGGTCATGAAACTTCCTAACTCCTACATTCTTAAGACTAAGCATGAGGCTAAGTGTGACTCGGCACACATGACTACTCCCACTTAATTCCTGAACTGGAAACAGATCCTATGACAGTCCCTGAGGAATTCCCAATGAACTCCTCTCAGACAGGCTTCCTTCATGTCAGCATGAAGCACGTAGCCACTGCTGGACCCAGTCCAAAGGCCTTTTTCAAGTGTTTTGGATTTTTTTTTTTATTTTGGTAACAGAAATTTACCAGTGGCCATTACAGGCACCACTTTTCAGTAAAATGAAAATGTTGGCATACTGTTCAGTGCCTGTGGAATGAGAAGAAGGATACTTTGTAACTTAACCTCTTCAAAAACTACATTTTTCTCAGGTCTGCCAGACTATCCAAAGGACTGAGAACAGAATCACTGAGATGATCAGCAATGCACAGGTGAATGTGGGTGAATTATTTTTCACTAGATTTCATACTCAGACATAATGACACTAATGATTTCTTAAGGAAGTAGCACTATGAGACGACTAAAAGCAGATCAAGAAAGTGATTTTTTTATGTACTATTCTTTCACAAATTTGTTAGAGTTAGTCCTGGGAGTTTCTGTTGAGATTTAGCAAAACCATTTGCTATGTGATACAGATTCCCCCTTATTGCACACAGAGGAAAAATTACAGAGACATGCATTGTCTTTCAGCAGAATGAACAAGCTTGTGACAATGATGAGATTTTAATAGAGTGCTGAGATCACGCATCTTTTACCAACTAAAAGAAGCATCTTCCCTCCAATTTTTGTAAATAAAGAGGAAAACAGGAATGAGATAACAATATGAATGCTTAGGAAGTTAAACACATAGGTAGTTGTTATAATTACTTGTTCCTAGAATGACATCTTCTTTGGAATGAAAAGTATATTATGTGCAATATAGTTATCCACTAGAAAGAATAGTGAGGTATTTTTTATTAAAAAAAAAAAAGGAACTATTTAGTGTTTATTTGAAATCTGTAAACCTAATTTCAGAAACAGGGAAATATTGTAGTACCAGAACTTCAGTATGATCATCTATTTATTTTAGCTATTGTATGCATGGGCTCTGATGTAATAATTAAGCCAAAAGCAGTAAAGAAGAGGCAAAGTACTTGAAGAAATGGTCATTGTATCTTTAGTTCTCAATTGAAAAAAAAGTTGAATTCATAGTAGTACTAGATTGCAAGTACAAAAGGAACTCAACTTCCTAGAACAACACTAAAATTTACAATTTGTTTTTACATTAATAGTTATAGAGTAGATTAACAGATGGCATTGAAGTTGAATATAAATTTCAACAAATAATACCTAAATACGAGGCATCTAGAATGTATATAAAAATAATCACAGACATACAAACAAACAGTTACAGACCATGGAGTTATTTTTATATCCATTTATATAGAGAAATATGCATGTGTGTATATAAATGTATGTACATATACATATGTATGTGTAATGTAGAAGTTTAAGAATGCAGGACATTGCAATATATTATTCTTACATTTATTATAAACTCTAAGTTTTAAGTCAATTAATTTGCAATACTCTTTAGTTATGGAAACATTCTGAAAGTTTAAGAAGCAGAAGCAAAATCATTTTAAGAGTTTTTTAAAATATGTTTAAGAATTATTTTAAAAATTAAGACAAAAGACTTTTCATAAAATGTGATTTTGGCTTTTCATGTTTTCATATCAGTTCTTACCAAAAGGAAAATCTCAAAAATCACATGGAAATGTTGAGGGTCTTTTTTGTTATTTTTCCCGTAGACATTTATCAGTACAAGTTTCACAGCTGTTTTAAGTTCTCATAGAACAAGAAGGCATTATCTCATCATAATGTTTTACATAAAATTTTAGAAATGACAGTATTAAAAGCAACAATAGACAGTGACCGAGGAATACTTTGTAATTCGTTTTAAAAATAAGATCTTTTTTCCCTATTATATACCATAAGTAAACATTGGGAAGGAATGTGAACTCTTTTAAGAGTAATATGTTAGTTAAGGAGTATGAGAGAGAATTAGCAAGAGAAGGAAAGTAGGTCTAAATCTTCAAGGTGGAAATATAATGTAGAGTGGGGCAAATTAGATTGTGAAGCACATTAAATTAGATGAAATAAAGTAGTAGAGTATTGAAAGCTTATGATTGTAGTCTATATTTCTCCAGTCATTAAATCTTGGGATGCAAAATAATTAAAAAATGGGATCAAAAGGAATATGTGCAATTTTAGTAGATAAGGTTTTCAGATTTTTAAATTAGTATAGACACAAAATAGTCTCACTAATACCTGTGAAGAAGACAGAACAATTCTCACCAGTGCTACCGTCATGTCAGTTTGTAGAGTATATACAATCACATTTAGAATTCTTGCACAACATTTCAAATTTGACTCAGACTGTAATTAATTATTATTTCAGCTTTGATCCATCTTGTATACAGAACCTTATCATATGGAAACAGCCCATGTCATAAATGAGATAAATCTTTCAGTGGGAAAACACCGGACATATTCCTGTAATTTTTTTTTAAGGTGGATAAATCAAATGATTCTCTTGGGTAATTAGATCATTCTGTTTTCACAGATGAATTAAAATGTACCATTGGGTAAAATGTATAGTTAAGAATATGAAAATAAGCAGATGCATGATAATATGGTCATATGTTTCCAAGAGAATAGTATATTTTATTTACAGAATAAGTAAAATTGGATTAGAGGATCTTTTCAGTTATTGTGCTTTAGGAATGCAGAATCCTTGGGTGATCCAAGAGACCAGTAAAGGGAGAGGATACTGCCACTGTCTATAGGGTTCTCAATGAAATCCAATGCAGGTCGTCAGTGGTTAGGAATGTAAATTTAAATAAAAGGAAAATTAACTTCAACCTTCATTTCTTGAACTGAAACATAAGGTATATTTCTTTAGGAGCTCTTACAAAACAAGTGACAAGTCTGCCCTTTTATTCACAGGTAATTGATAGTCATGACCCACTTAACTTTTCCACTGAACCCAGCAGCAACCACTCTTTTGACCTTTATGGAATACTGTTTTGCTATGGAGCAAGTAATGCGGCCTGGTAAGAGGAGATGTGTAGAGAAAAATATTTGTTTTGGGTGATCAGCACTATACATATTTGAGGAGTTTTAGTGCAGTCTAGCTGTAGTCTGGTTCTGTGGACTGAATGGTGATTAGCTGTTGGAGTGCATTAGGTACCCTCCTGGAGTGACTCTTCGGGTTCAATTTCATTCAACTGAACTAAAGCCAAGTAAAAGGCAATGACTGGAAAGTTCCCTTCAAAAGTGCAGTCTAGATTTGAAAAAAAACCGAAAAACTAATGGTAATCTATCCTTCAGGTCTCTATGGTATCATCTCACTTTTCATCTCACAGTGAAAAAGTGAGAAGGAAAACCTGCAGTCTAATGGAGATATAAGATAGAAGTCAGAACTTATCTGCTAACCTTTAACTGGAAGGGATAAGAAGACTATCCAATTTCTCTCAAAGTCTAATTGTAAAAATTGACAGACCTGAATAAAAGAAAGATTTTCAAATGCATTTTGTGATATAAGCACCATATTTTCTAGACAAATTCACCTTTATAGAAATCTTAATAGATTAAACTATGACTGGGTGAAACAAGGAATCATCTGGGTAGAGAGAAGTAAATGATTACAAACAAAGTTTTTTCCACTTTTGGAGTGTTGAGTTTTATCACAGAATCATAGAACGTTTCAGGTTGAAAGGAACCTCTGGTGGCTGTCTTGTCTAGTGCCCCTACTCAATCAGGCACACCTAAATCCAGTTGCCCAGGACCACGTCTAAACAAACTTTGAATGTTTCCAAGGACGGAGACTCCACAACCTCTCTTAGCAACTTGTACTGGTGCTTGATCAACTTTGCAGTGAAAAATTGTTGCCTGATGTTTAGAGGGAACCTCCTGTGTTTCCGTTGGTGCTCATTACTGCTTTTTCTGTTACTGGACACCACTGAAAAGAGCCCATCTCCTTCTTCTTCCAGATACATATTTATTCTATACCCGTCATCCTCTTCTCTGGGCTGAACAGTCCCATGTCTTTCATCCTTTTCTCATAGAAGAGATGCTTCAGATCTTTTGCTGTTTCCAGGGCCCTTCACGGCAATCTCTCCAATATGCCTTTGTCTCTCCTGTTAAAGTGAGCCCGAACCTTGACACTGTACTCCAGGGGTGGACTCCTTGGGTACACAGCTAGTTGCTGACCTACCATGATCACCACTCTTTGGAACTCTCTGTCAATCAGTTTTCAATCTACCTCACTGTCTACTGATCCAGCCCATGCTACTACTTCTTTTCTATGAGTATCTTATGGAAGAAAGTATCAAAAGCCTTACAGAAGTCAAGTCAGACAATATCCATTGCTTACCCCTTGGCTATTAAGCAAGTAACTTCATCACGAAAGGTTATCAGCTCGATGAAACATGATTTTCCCTTGGTGAATCTATGCTGACTAACCCTAATGATTTTCTTGTCTTTCATATGCCTGGAAATCATTTCCAGGGTTAATTCCACCACCTTCCCAGGGACCAACGTGGGTTTTACCAGCCTATTATTGCTGATTCATTGCTTTGCTTAAAATAGGAAAGTAGTGAGTTTATTTAATTTCTTTCTTTCTTTTTCTTTTTTTTTTAACTGTTGCATGAGAGGCAGCGATCTGGTAATCAACTCTGGAGACTTGATATAATCAGAAAATTAAGTACAGGAACCCAAATTTCCAAGCACTTTCATAACTACTGGATTTTTATTAAGGTGCACTTCTCAGGAATAGTAGCAAGTATTTCATAAGTAATGCTGAATAAATTAATTGCCTTAATATGCAGGCTTACTGAACAGAATTCCTTTTTAAAAAAATGCACCAGGGTAAAGAAGCCATCATTTTGTCAACTGACAGCATATTGAAGTTTCATTAAATATTACTTTCTAAGCAGGTTTTTTAAGGTGGGCTAAATTTGGAATTAACATTGTATCCTGGCATTAGTTTCAGGACTAAGTGTAGAGTGATGTATGGAAAAAAAGAAAGCATTATTGTATGTCATCCCACTTTCCCATTTCCTTAATACTCTTGTACATAACTATTAGTCTTTAAAAGCAGGTACTCAAATTTTCCAGCAATGTACTTAACAAGTACATTGTTTCGTTTAAATAAAATAAAAATCACCACGATGGTCTCTAAAAGAGATAATATAAAAATAGCAGGGAGAAAGCGCTTCATATGAAACAGCTCACCTATGTCCAATAACACACAGGATATATTCTGAATTTATTGATTTAGGTGATAAAACTAAAGTCATGGCAACAGAGGGAATGTTTTTATTTATCTTCTTTGAATCTGATCAGCAGAATATCTGCCAGATATTGAAAGAATTGTTTTTTAAAATAGCAGAAGTAAAACTGTCTAATCCTTAAGGTGCTGTAAAAAGAGTTCTGAATGCATCTGTAAATGTTCTGGACACAAAATACAAAGAGGGTTGGTTTTTTTTCTATAGCATAATAAAAAAGAGACAAGAAACAGAATGAAATGAGGAAGAAACAGGTGAGGCAATAAAATGAAGACATGCAAGATCATTTCCTTATCTCTGAGGAAAACAATGGAACCCTTAAAAAGAACAGTATTATTGTGTGATAATAGTGCATTTTTATTCCATGTGTATTTTATATATGCATTCTCAAAACTAGAATCTACTTCAAAAAGCCCTTCTTTGGAAATCTGTGATTTTTAATACAACATGTTGATAAATGAGGGGAGGTTTATGGAGGATGCATTTTGTTACCTGATGGTTATATATTTGCTGCTAATTATTACTGTTGGTACTTAGAAATTATAATTAAGAATTAGAAAATTCCAAAATTTGACAGTTGATGATTTTATGAATATTTATCAGATAGCAAAATTTTTAAACATTAAGTAATTTTTGTTCTATATCTTAACTTTGTTAAAAGAACTGTGCCAAATTTCTGTATAATTTCACTCTAGTAATACTAAGAATTAGACTTTGTGTTTCCTAGCAGATGATTCACAGATGAATAGATCCTGACTAGCTTTGCTACTTCTGGTTTTCTACCAGAAAGCAATTTCAGCTTTCTTAATGCTTCCAGATTGATCATACTGTTATTAAGGACAAAGATGAGTCTACCCTGAGAGATTATATAAAAATTTTTTGTATATGGAGATGATCAAGATTCTGATTTAAACTTTGTCTCTTAGTCATATTTTTTTCTCATATGTGAATGTGTTGATATAATACACAGAAAAATGAATTTCATGTCACATTGCCTCATATAAATTCAAGTGCTTTCAACATAGCATCAAAAAAAACCCAAACCCTGTAAAACTTTCTGTCCCAAAGCACTAGAAAAATGTCTATGAAAACAAATCTAAAAAGGAAATATTTCTGTAAACTCAGCATCTGAGTCTAGCAAAAGATTAATAAGAAGTACTAAATGATCTCTGGGGTAAAGGCTATATTCTGCCTTTTGTCTACCGAGAGAAGAATGTAGCTGGTACTGATATTGTGATAAAAATAAAAATAATGTTGGCCAGCTTTGCGAAAGCTATTCGATTTGTGGGACGTTTTTAAATGCTCAAATAAAATGAACACAGTGGTACTCAAAAGAAGACTGAAACGCTTGTCATGAATGAAAGGGAAAGAGGACTGTTGAATGCTTTTTGTTATTGATTTAATACTTAACTAATAATCTCAAGGATAATCAGCCCTTCTCACTTATTTGTGTAGAATGGACAACTCTTGGGAAAGGATAAATTGATCTCTGAATTGTTTCTCTCTCTTGCTATTGCGAAGCTTATTACTTAAAGGTTTTACAAATAGAGCAGAGTTCATTAGTTTTGTTAAAGTACCTAAGAAATAGAAGATCCTTAACAGATTGAAAATTAAAATACTTACAGGGATTTTTTTCTCTGATGCCTATATTATCAGGCTTTTTTTGATAGAGACATAGAAACATTAAGGATAGAAAAACCATATAAGAACATCCAGTCCAACGTTCAGCCCAGCTATTTAGTGGTGGGCTGACAGTTGCATTTTATTTTGTTGCATTTGTGTTGCCTTACAGAAAAAGTGGGAATAAATAATGCTTTATTCTCAGTGGACACTTACAGTACTCCTAATCTCTATGTTCCATAGTTCCCTATCAGAAGTATCACTGCATTAGCCCATTTCAAAACAGGCCAGGAAATTTACCTGATTATCTTAACCTATCGTATTACCTTATTATATCACCTTATCACCTTATTGCTACGTAGGAAGTACAACAGGTGTCCTAGTATGTAGGATTCAGTAACTCAGATAGGCCTAGCTGTTCCTGAGGGTTGTTGACTTCCACTCTTGCAGTTTATGGTGTTATAACTACACAGAATAAGTACTATTTTTCACAATTAGTTAGTTACAGAAACATACCAAACTTACTGTAACAAAAGGAAGCATTGCACCCCACAATTATACAAAGCAAAACTAAAGCTAAGTTTGGGTAAAAGTCATCTCTAGTAGGTCTTCAAGCAGACTAAGAATTTTCTGCACAAAGCCCAAGAGTCTTGAGGGCTGCTAGGAATGAGAAGTTTGCATGTTGGGCCTATCGATCTACGGAGCCTGATATTATTGGAAGGCTGGTTACATTTTGTACTTGGCTTCTGGCTTTGAACTCAGAGCAATGAAAATAGTCACATTGCATTTTTTCCCACTGTTTAATAACTTTTTTTAAAAAAAACCTATGCCGCAGTTCTTAACATTTGAAGTACAAAAATATACAAAATACTGTTTAAAATGTCTTCTTTGTTATGTATCTCCTAGAAGATTTTGCATATAAAGGTAATGAACAGTTTTAATTTTTGTAAACTCCACATTTTGGTTTCCCTATGAAGTGAGGTAGAATATATTTGTTTATTTCAGTAAAATGATGGTCTAGTAGAAAATTCCTTTCTCTTCCAACTTCCCTCTCCATTTGATGAAAAAGGCAGAGTGTTGAAATACCACTCAGACATTTCTTGCCAATTGATGCTTTACTTTTTGATTAATATGCCTGCCTCTCTATCCCAAGAGTGATAGAAGGTTGGAAACTGCTAATTGGTGACACAGTGAAGAAGATCACAAGAAATTCTCTGCAATAGGAAAATGAGCACTTTGTGTTTCACTACTGCTGTGATATTTGCTTGAGATTTGCCTTCCTGAACTAAACCATAAAATTTTGGGGGGTTGTATATTTAGGTTTGCAGATTGAATTCTTATTGTGTGATTGTCCCTGTTTTCTATTTTTTTTTTTTTTGTACAAGGAAAATCTTGTTTCTCTGGTAGCTGTACTGTGTGATAAGCTGTGCACTTTTCTGACACTGGCGCTCCATGGATACACATTAATCCATATATCTTAATTTACAGGCATTTCCTTAGAAGCGCTGTTGATGTTTATTTGTTATTGACACAACACAGCTGCTTTAGTTATAAAAAAATTAATGTTGAAGGTGCTCAAGTACTGCACATATTCATTGCAGTTATTTCCTTCCTTCAGGTCTCAACATTTAATAATGTTTTTTATATATAAACCCTAAGTAGACTAATATTTCATTACTGCACTCTGTTCAACACAAACTTCCCTTTTTAAAATTAAATTTGGGGATAGCTTGTGACCTGAAATATTACCACAAAGATTAGATTATGTGATTGCATAAAACAATTCATTCGTTATAATGAAGTATTAATGTATCTCAAAATCCAGTAAAAACCTTATCATTCATTAATTTCAGATCCTATTTCAGCAGACTTTAAATGATATTTCTGAGATTTCCTCTAAAATCAAGCCTGAAAATGAAAACTGAAAAACAACCTGCCCAGTTTTATCTGGTTTTGTATGGAGATGATGAGACTATCAGATTATCTGAATACTTTGTTGTCACTGAGTTAAAAAAGGCTTTAGAGTGTTGAAGAAATCGATTCAATTATTACTCCAGTGCTTACAGATAGCTCTGTCTCAATGCATGAGAGTTACAAATCATTTCTGAACCAGAAACACTGGGCCAAATCTAGATTTCTTTTACCGTGCAAGTAATGCAGGTGTTTCATTAGTTCCAGTTCAGCCCACCAGCCAGCCAGGTCAGCAGGTCAGTGGTTGAACTGCGCAGCTGTAGACCCAATTCCCACACACACCCCAAGGAAAAGGGAAAAAAGAGAAAGATAGGCTCGTGGGTTGGAAACTGAAATAAAACAGTTTTAATGAAACAAAAGCAATAAAAAGGAAAATAGTAGTATTAATAAGAAAACAATAAAATATGTACAAGTATACAAAAAAAAATTCAAACTTCTACAATGACTATGTGTCACAACTGACGCTGCAGGGTAGGCACTGGAAAAGTCCTGGATTGGATTCAGCGGCAGATGGGAGCTGGATTCAGGAACTAAATTTACTCAAGATAAGTCCCATCAAACTGACATACAAGGTTTTCTGGAGATGAAAGAAATGTAAAATGTGTTCATGCTTCATTCAGTTACATAAATAATTACTTTCCCTTCCCACTTCAGCCTCCCCTTCACTTCACTATTCTTGCTTAGTTTTTAAATCTCCTGGAATGTCTCAAACTAAATGATGATTAATGGTTCTGCAAAGTGTGTGTTGTTTTTTTTCTTTACTTCTACTCTAGAAATGAAACAACATAGATTTGCTCAACAAGATCTTTTCTTTCATCCTTTACCAGCCAAAAAAGTAAGATAGCTTGTAGTAGCATCATGAAAATCCCAGAATCAAAGAAAAGCACCATGAGACAAAGATATAAAGGTTGCTAGATAAATTGGTTGACTCCTTAACATTTTTCATTCTTATTATGGTCCTTATAACAGGTCTTTTTAACAAGGCTTCTTTTTGAATATAATACTCCAGCTACTAAAATTGCAAGGACAAATGAAAGTTGTTGTAGCCTCTTTTCTTATAGCAATCATTTTTTGCCAGGAGAACAGATTACTTTAGTACCATTTGTCAATCTAACCATAATCTTAGCTCTGGGGTAAAATTCAGAGTTCCTAAAGTACAGAAAAAGGCATAGAAGGGTCTGAAGTTTTCTTTTTAAATTTCTCTCCTCAGAATCTACCTCTTTTTCTTTCCAATTATCTCACTCCTGTTTACAACAAGAGCAATTATGTAATTTTGACAACCATAGCTGCACTCTGACAATTGCCTGGAATTAAAAGAACTTATTTTTCTTTTAAAATATTATATTGATTATTATTCTTTTGGTGCAATCATCAGAAACTGATGATATGTATGGCAAGTGTAGCTTTCTTCTCTTTCTCACCTCCCCAGCTCACTTGGCTAATTTACTTATTCTTTTTAATCTTACCATTTTACTTCTGCTTATATGGATGTCTTAAATTAATAAGGAGAGATCACTGCTAAGACAGCTCAAGGTTCATTTCTCTCTCTTCTTTTCCTCCTTTTTGTATAAATTTCTCTGGTGAAAGACCCAGCAAAACACATATTTTACATAGACTGTATTTATGGACTGGAAAAGCATTAGAGACACATCTTTCCTTCTGACAGAGCACACATCACCAATTCTTTTCTGAAAAGTTTCACGGTTTGCTTACTTGGATCAAAAATTAATAAAATTTTTACTTAGTAAGATTGGGGGGGAGGGTGAAAGGAAAAAAGAAAAAAAATCAAACAGAAGTATTATATATTGTGTATTATGTGGATTGGATTTAACTGCAGATTTTAGCAATCAAGATTTGTCTGAGCTTCTGTGACTGGGATGGAGTTAATTTTCTTCACAGCGGCCATTATGATGTAGTTTATATTTGTGACTAAAACAGTGTTAATAACACAGTAATGTTTTTGCTTTTGCTGAGTAGTGCCTGAACGGTTCCAAGACCACTTCTGTTTCTTATGCTACCCTCCAGTGAGTAGGCAGTGGGGTGAGAAAGAAGTTTGGAGGGGACACAACTGGGACATCTGCGCCCAACTGACAGAAGGGATATCCCATAGTGTATGACGTTGTGCTGCACATTAAAAGCTGGAGGTAGCCTTTCCAAGGTAGCAGCTGCTCAGAGATCAGCTGGGCATCGATCTGTTGGTGGTAGGTGCCAAGTAATTGCCTTTGTATCTTTTTTTGAGTTTTTCTCCTTTTGTCTGCTTACTACATTGTCTTTATCTCAATCCGTCATTTTTTCTCAGTTTTGCTCTTCTGATTCTCTACTCTATTCTGCTGGGGACAGGGGAACTGAGCAAGATGCTGGCCAGGGTCAGTGCACCCTATCCTGTCAATAAAATCAACAGTATAGGATGGGAATTAGTTATCTAAACCTGCCATTTGAGATGCCATAGCGTATCCCAGCTAGACCCTGTTGGCTCTCCAGAAGGATATAGGCATTTCATGCCTCTGCTGTCATATCCCACTGTGATCTCCTTACCCATTCCCCTATTTCCTAGGGCTTCTTTTTTTTGTTTGTTGGAGCCTAAGAAAATATTACCCGATGGGCACAGCAGAGTTAGGAGAGCTACTCCTCCATCTCTAAAATAGGTCACTTGAATCTGCAATTTTTGGAATACATTGAGCTAATAAGCCTGGACATTGTGGTCCTATGCCGTATATTAGACAGAAAAAAAGCTGTGATGACAGCCAAGCATGTCAAACTACGCTATGTCTCTATATTCAAGAAATGTAATAGACCCTCAGGCATACTTTGGCTGTGATAGATATTTGCATATACTCAACCTCCAGGTACTTAGATGTTGGCAGTGCGGAATGGAATGTAATCTTGTACATAATGACTGTTTATCTGGGCCAAAGAATTGACTTTGTATTGCTTTTTTCTATTTAATACTAGTTTTAGGGAGGAAACAGCTAAAATTACCTATTTGCTTTGCAAAGACCTCTACAAGAGAAACTTATAACACTCCTTCATTGCATACTGATTTATGGCAATATATACAGTATAATAAATTGAACAAAAAAAGCTGCAAAGGATGACACAGTAACTATGCATATTTTATCTACTTAATCTATGTTCACTGGGCTTCAGAGTGGTATTTAATTTATATATTAAATTTTAATATTAAGATTCAAATTGGAAGAATATCCAAAGCATCTGTTTGACAGTGAATTGAAATCTTTTACTTTAATGCAATGGAGCAAAATAAACCCTCTTTAAAAAAGCAGATGAGAAGCATTGACATTCGTAATAGATGAAGGGGTTATAACGTGAAAGTAAAATTTGCTGGACTGCTTCATCACATTTTCCTAGAAAAAGTCCATACTAAATGTATAGGCAGGAGAATATAATAACAGGAAATTTTATCAGAGAAGGTAAGGAGGGGGGCAAAGGAAATAAACTCACTTCTAAATGATCACAATAACATAACTGAATAAAGAAGTGGGTAGAAGAGTGACCATGGTAGAATTAACTCATATCTTCAGGATAAATTAATAAGTAGGGTTGAGACAGTAGGAGCCTAAACGTGTGTGTCACATATTAGTCTAGTCTGTACATGGGTAGTGTGATACCAACATTCCAGCTTCCCTTCAGCTCTTTGAGGTCTAAAAGCAGCCAGATGTAGTTAAGATGTGGTCTTGTAATTTAATAGATAATACACTGGAGAAGACAAGATGAAAACAATTTATTAAAATGTGATTTTGACCTAGATTACACAGAAAGGAGGAGGAAGAGGTTTTTTATTGGTGAGGTGATAGAATAGATAAAATAAAATTAAATAACCCTTAAAGCACAAGTGTGTACTGAAAGTGCAGGGAAACAATGAAATTATACTTTTTTTTAATGAAAAGCAGAAATTAAGCAGTTAATAATTGCATATGCGCAAGATTGGACTAGGTGAGTGAGTTTCCATGTAGATCAATTGTGAAAACAGAGGCAAGAGTATGGTAGAAAACAAATATGCCTCTGTTATTACCCAACTGACTAAATAGATGGTATCCTAGACACTTGTGAATTCATATGGAGTGTGTTCATAGTCTGGACTTTGATGTGCTAGATTGCAGGTAAGACCCTGCTTTCTAAGTCTGTTTAGGCATGAGGAATCAACAGGAATTAACTCTTGTGCCAGATATCATAAAGAAAAACATAATTTGTCTTCAAGATGAAGACTCAAGCAAAAAGCAAGATGCCACAAAACCAACATCCATGGATTTGTATTGCCTTTTTTTTGCTTGACTTAAAAAATCATAACAGATTTTTTTCTGAATTAAAATTAGGCTGAATACATTATCTTTGTTCTCCAAAATCTAATTTCTAGAAAATAAACTTCATCTATGGAGGGACAAAATACATATTGTTAAAAATGCTTTGATTTAGTTAACTTGTAGTACTTTACAGTCTGTGGTCAATGTTCAGTATGTGCAACTTTTTCACTTTTGAATATATAGCTAATAATAGATCACAAAACCTCTTCCAGTAATTCAGATATTTTTGAGCCATTTGTATGTTTGCTGTGTTGCTGTGTGCACTGATAAATGTTAAAGTGTCTTGTTATAAGCACTCAGATTTCATTCTCTTAAGCTTGTGAACAGATAGACACTGCATTATAGTACTACTACTGACATTTCAATTCAGGACCAGGGCCACCAACACTTACAACTGTTGCTGTTCTATTGAAGATTTTTCCGCAAAAGAGACTGAGGATTACTTCTTTCATATTTCTTGTACATGCTAACGTGCACCAAAGATGAAATGTCAGGTAAAAAACAGTGCATATCTTTTTTTCTGATAGCAAAACCTCTTAGCTTGAGTACAGAGACTGTGGCCTTTCAAGGCCGTGCTATCGCAATGCACACCGTGATCCTTTAATTGAAAAGCAGTGTAGGTAGATAATTGTGCAGATTAGAGACATATCCATGATGTATGCCAATTATAAATGAAAAAAATGGAGACTTCATGTGATGAGGGGGATAAAATCAGTTTGATATAATCATAGTAGAGACAAACTTTCTTCATAACTCCCACATGAAATTAGAACTTGTAACTTTTTAGTAGCGCCATGGGGGCTGTTTTATTGCTAATGCTTTTGAATAGGCCCTGTAGAGCTTGTTCATTTTTAGTTTCTTGGTAAGTACTTTGAGCATAAGTGGTGCTTAAATGAACTGGCATGATAAACTCTCATTTCTGTAACACCTGTAAAATTTCCACTATAGTCATCCCCTGCTCTGTCTCATCCTCTTGCTTGACAGTAGGGTGCGTGAGTATAAAATTCAGAGATAGGACTTATTTCTTTATTTTAAATCTAGATAAAGGGGAGAAAGGGAGTTTTAGAAAATAAGTTATTTAAAAGTAGTAACCACAATCTATTGAATGTACTGATATCCTTCTAGTGAACAGCTTTACTTTTGCCAGCATACAACATTTCAGCTAATCTCAAGTGTTATTATTAATGCAGTTGGTCATAAAAAACAGGTACCAATACAATTAAATGCATCAATGGCATTGATGATTGGTGCCACTACTGATATTGAAGGGGTTAGACCGGTTTTTATTTTAATTGTTTTTAATTTTCATATGTTTTATATTTTTCATTTATTTTTTAAAAAAACTTTTTACTCTCCATCACCAATTCAAATAAAGAAATATGTGGTTTTCTCCTCTGTCTTAGAGAAAGAAGACTGAGCTTTGTGTTTGCTCTGTCAGGGAATGGTGAGTGAGAAGTAGTCTGAGAGTCTCACTGGAGCCATCGGGGAAGAAGCTGTGTGAAAGACATAGGTTTGAGGGGGAATGGAACTCTGGAAAAAAACCAAGAGATCTGTTACATTACTCTGGTAGAGCTTCAAGAGGGTAGTTCTCTGGGTAGATAGGGAAAGAAAGTTTTTTCTCCTAATATTATCCTGTAATTTTGGGGAGAACGTTGGAGAATTTTCAGATTACGAGAACTATACATTTTTGAATTCTCTGAATTCTCTGATAATATTATAATTTGTACTAATATTATATACAGTGCATGATGTAAGTTGCTGACAAGAAGACAACCTTTGTAGCTGGGAACAAAGGCGATGGCTGAATAATTGCAAATAATGAGGAATACCTTGAAAAAAACCCCTATCATTTAAAATAATGTTATTTTCCTTGTTAAAAGACTTTTAGAAATAAATTAAAAAAATTTTGTGCGTCTCTAAACAAGTTAATTTCTGCTTTAGATCTGTTATTGCATTATAAATTTTGAAATTGTATTTGTACTACATTATCATTCAAGTGACTACTATTTTTGCCAATCAACAAACTTTCTACCTGTTCTTCATAGAAAAAGAGACAACTAGGCATTCAGAACTAACATTCTGTCAGTTGCATGAGCTCAGTCTCATCTCAGCTAATTTCCGTACTTAATTGAAGTACAAAGTTTGGAACTTATTAACTCCCAGACAATGAAGAAATTACATACTTCTGACCTGTAAGGGCCTGGCACATCTGGAATTGCTATTTCTTACCACCGAAGTCTCAAGAGAGTTCAGGAACTTGGAGTTTTAAACTCGCAATCCATTTAAACTTGCATAAGCCAAAAGTTACATCAAAAGAAAATAGATGGGCTTCCCCCTAGTCTTCCTGGTTGCTCATTCCTGTTCCACACTCCACTCTTTGTTGCAGTCACGTAGGTACACCAAAGAACATCCAACAGCACTGGATTACACATGGAGCTTGCCACCGCAAAGCAAAAAGCACTGCAATGTTGCATATTGTTAATAATCTGACTGTACTGGATTTCAGCACTCAACATTAGCAACATCACACTTTGTAATTCAGACTAATCCACAGCATAACCTGGTGGAAAAAAAAAAAAAAATTTAGATATACTGTGTGTGTAGGTACTGTATATTTTTGGTGATTCAACTATGAAATTCCTAACTGAATCACATCACCAGACAAATTTCATGCAACTTCAATTTTTCAAATAACAGCAGGCTCTTCAGATATATTCAGACATTCTGCTTTGTTTTTTTTTATAAGAATACAGAAGATTTTACCACGTATCTGTAGGATGAGCATTTACAGCCAACTTACTTATATAAGTCACCCAGTTTTTTACATACAATGGAGAAAACAATGGAAAGAGTAAACAACAATATACAAATTTCACTAATAGTAAATTCTAATGAAGATAAAAATTTATTTTATGTCGTTTACTTTGAAAGATCCTTTCTGAAGCAAAATTCAAAGAACTGAAAAATAATGGTTAAAATAAAAATATTTTCTTATGTTTTTAATATTTAGTCTACATAAAAAACAATAGTAAGTTAATATGTTCATATTAATATTTAATTTAAGTGCTTATATATATTTCTTGTAGTTTATTCAAATTTATTATTCTGGCTTTGTGCTTCTGCTATATAATATTTGTTGACATGTACTCACACAGAGCTAGTTGTGATATTTTACAGCTATTTGTGGATAGGTTATTACGTGAATAAATGGTAAAAAAGCACTAAACAGACACTCAGTTTTTATTTAACAGCAACCTGAAAACTAAATATAGACTGAAAATATTGTACTCCAGACATATAAATAAATATGTGTTATTCTTTATATGCACGCATAATTCCAAAAAAAATTGTGCAAGCAGATACCACACTTTTATACATATCTGTGATTCGAGACTTCAGTGGGTTTACGCACTGCCACACACATACAGGTAACCCACCGTTATCTGAGACTGACATTGACAGAAACAGCCACATTTAATATTTACTTTAAAAAAGAAAATTACAATGCATACTCTCTTATATAAGAGCATTTCTTCTGTTCTAGCATATTTTACTTTCATTTTATAAACTTGTATACTACAACCCTTACACAAATCTGTGATTAATGCATATTTTCCAGAGGACCATGATAGCTGTCAGGCCCTCTTCACATGACTAGCTTATTCCTCATTTCCTTCAGAGGTAGTTGTTCAAAATGAATTATTGTCTAGCAGGAAAAAAAAAATAAATTGTCATACAGTACACCACACTGTTTTGTACACAGGTATTCATTTAAACAGACATAAGATCTCAATTTGTCTTCTGAGAACCGAATGGATACGCCTTAGAAGGTAGCAGCAGAATAGTAGTTCATTTGTTAAAAACTGATAATCATATTACGAGGCAGTGAACTAAATATTTTTAGATTTTTAATTGCTTCATAAATAATCTCCGGGATATTTACCCTTCCTTTCAGTATTCAACAAGCATAACTCTTCAAAACAAAGGGCAATTTCAAGTGTGCAATACGTAAAAGATAAAAACACACTCAAAAACTCTTCTTATAATAATTTTCAGAATATTCCAAGTATTCAATGGATTAGAAGCTCTCTCACACTAAACCATTCATATTCTGTTTTCAGTGGGCTTTTTTCCATTATACACATTTCTGTGACAAGCAAGGTGCAGTAACATTAGTTTTAAATGAGTTGTCTTTCATATTGATAGTCCTGTGACTGTGGTGCAACAGGACAGGACCATTTAAGAGAGAAAAATCTAAACAGAATCACGATAAATACCTAAGTGGAAAAAAAGAGCCTTGCACAATGTGGTTTGGACTATCCTTCTTCTCTTCTATTAGAATCATGGAATGTTTCAGTCTAGAAGCACCTCAGGATCTCTCCAGGCCAACCTTCTGCTTAAAGCAGGATCAGCCATGAGGTCAGACAAGGATGCTCCGGACTTTGCCCTTCACATTTGGATAGAGGTAAAATGCCTAAATTTCTCTACAATCACTAACGGCCATCTACTTAATTTTCCAGGTTTTCGTGGGATGAACCTTAAATATTAGGTCACTATAAATTATCTGTTTGAAGTACCAGCACAGTAGTTTTCACGTGGCAAATTAATGCACTTGCTTACAAAACATACAAAACACTCATCTTTCTATGTGAAATCAGCTTCTACATTTCTAGGAACCTTAGATGAGATATTTAATCTTTAGATTTTTTTGTCTATGTAAAAAAAGTTAAAAGCTTTAAAAATATATATGTGGTTTTAAAGAAAAACACTTGAAGTACCATTTGAGAGCTTTCCAAGTAAGATTTTGCATTCACTTTTGAAATAGTTTGAACACTAGATAAATATTTTGCTGTTTTATTGAGCTACATTGTATCTCAGTGTTCTGTTTTATTCTGCATCATTCAGTTTGATCTTATCAAACTGCAGCAGTATTCAAAGTTACAATGATGTATTGCAGAATTACTCAAGTCTCTGAGGAAAAATCATGGAGATGAAAAATTGACTTCCCACTCACACACCATAACCAATCAAATTTTAATTAGAATTGTTTTAAATTAATTGACTTCCAGTAACATCTTTAAAATTTCATTTAAATGAAAAAAAAAACTCATGTACCTCTGTCACAGATGTGGATTAAAGACGGTCTTGTATTGTAATCACAATAGTACATTCAAAATATAGTGCAAGCTCTATTTTTACTGTCTTCATTTCTAGTGCTACAGATAGAATTATTTCTGGGAAGATGCTTATTTGTCTGCATGCAGTGAAAAAGATGCTGTGGGAAATTGTTTTTGAATTATAAGACATCCATTGTCAGGAATCACGCATGCAGAATTCATCCTTGATAAATAAATATTTAATTCATTCATATAAGTAGGCCTGTCAAACTGCAATTCTGAGGAGCAGCACTTTTGAAAATTGGTTTATGTATGTACAAGTTCACCGGGACTGCTTATTCTTTTTTTTCCATTACATTATTGGAAATACCAATGTTTGGTACATTTGTGCATAGGGATTTTATGTTACCCTGGTAAGATAAGAGAGCTGATACGTATCTGTTGCTGAAGCCTAGCCTCAACTTTGCTTATAACGTGAAAAGGGACAAAATGACCAGAAAAGCCATTTTTACAATAATGAAGAGAATGAGGAGGTTTTTATTACTGCTTTGAAGAGTCTGATTATTAAAATAAAATGATAACATTTTTTCAGGAAATAATATTCAGGAAAAATAAACACATGTATCTACAAGTTTAGAGAGCATAGTACACAAGGGACAAATAAAAAAACATACACAAGCATACTGTTTAACCAAGTGAAGCTTACTCTCAATAGAATTTTTAATATTTTGCCCTACATCAAGTTTTGTTTACACTAGGCAGCACGAGTGTGGGTCAAAAAGCCAGAGAGCTTGCTCTGATATTTTTTTCTTTGAATATCCTGTGAATTTTCATCTCTTGAAATGTCCTTTTAATGTATTTTTGAGAATAGATTTCAGGTTGGTAGGTTCTTTAGGGATGGGTGTGAAAAGCTGAGATGTAATTTTTCTTCTTCACCAAAAGTGTTTAAATCACAAAATGCTGGTTTGTATGTATTGGGCTGCATTATTAAATGCCAATATGAGCTGTTACTATAGCTCAGTAGAATACGTCCCATTTTCAACTTTGATGATGAATCAAGAATATTCCTTACAGACACTGTTATATTATCACAGGATGCCAGTATCCTACATTTCTTTTGTAAAATAATAATTCTGACTGTCCTTTTCATTTATTTTTTATCTTTTCTATACCAAACAGTTTCAAAATTCACTTGCAAATAACTTCCTGTCATTTTCGTTACATCTGAATATTTCTAGGATCAGTATACAAGTGAAATGTGAGGGACCACTCAAGCAATCTATGGCCACAGCATAAAAAAGTATGATTTTTCTTTAATCCTCGGTCCACATGGAGAAACTTGGCAAGAGTCCCAAATGAGACATGAAAAGCACTAGAGATTTTGTTTCAAATTGGAAAATATTACTGGAAGACATTACTGAAAAGATTGATAAAAAGAACCATAGCACATTACCAGGATCATATGGTAATCACAAAAGAGTTTTAAAGCATTTCAGAGATAAAGCAGTGATGGAAACTTTTGCTTGAAACAATCTTGTCAGCGGCCAAGACACTGACATAAAAGGAGCAAATGCCAATTTTTAAAGAGAACTTCAAAGGAAATCCTGAGATTTACAGACTGACATGTTTGTTGATAGATTTTAGAGACTGTTTAAAAGAATGGATTAACTGGAAGACAAACTAGTGTTATACATTGAGAAAGAACTGAAATGCATTTTGTAAAGAAAATCCGTGACTCACAATTTCTATTAGAGTGTTCCTGGATTTTCAAAAACTGTTGACCAAGTCCACAGTAAAGATTTGTAAAAGTCTAGACATGAAGTTACAAGGACAACAAAAATCATAGGGGACAAATGATTAGTTCTTCAAGATGAGAAGACCATCATGGATTTGGATGTAGATATCCCATTCTGTTCAACATATTCATAAAAGTTTTGAAGAAAAGCATGAGTGTTGAACCAAACGTATTTATTAACAATACAAAATTATTCTCACAGCTGAGTGGTGCAAAGGACCACACAGGACTGAGTGACTAGTAATATTACTCAGGAATTAGATCTTCAGATTTTGCTACGTGGTTCCATAACACTAGTATTACTCAGTAGGAATGAACATGAAAGCAAACCAGATAATAAGAATAACTAGGAATTGAGTGGAGAACAAAGCAGAAGATATCCTTAAAGGTATTGTGGAAACTCATCAGATGACTGAGTACCGTTAAGGAACTTCTCGCCACGTTCTTACTGCAAAAGGTCTAGATAAGGCTCATAAAGACAGGCAGATATCTAAGCTACAGTATGCCTTCTGCACAGGCAGTCAGTAAACACACTAGGAAACAAGGAGAAAACATGCAAACATGCTATAAAAAATTAACTTTAAAGACTTGAGTTATAAATATAAATCTTGCAAACATAGCTACCCAAGTAATAAAATTACTTTAGCTAATAAAGGAGTTGATTTGTAAAAGGTCACTTTCCTTAGCATCTTAGCAAGCTCCAAGGAGGTCTCAGCCTAGAATTTACCATTTACACAAATAATGCATATTCCTAGACCATCAAAGCCTCGGTAGGCCAAACTTGTACCAATAACAGAAGAGCTGATAGGCCAGATTTAATTGCTGAAAGAAAAAAAGATTACTGTCTAATGTTTTGACCTAGATTTGTTTTCTTATTCCATGATTTTCTGTTAGTTTCATGCTGGAATAGAAAAGTTCTCGGTGTAGTTTTGGAGTAGGAATTGTCACAATGATTTCAGGGCTTTGTCAGATCATTTTATTTCCAGAGAAGGTTAAATCATCACCTGAGAGAAAATAGTGTACCATGTGTTTAGCAGTCAAAGAAAGCAACTAGTGTTACTAACTAGAATAATGCTTTTGCCATGGATATATATGTGAATCATAATAACTCTTAAATTACTGCTACAAATGTCTCTTAGTTCTTTTACTTCACTGTTTCTCATTTCTGTTAAATCTCATGTTACATTTCTGTAACAACACCAGTGCATGTTTCTAGCTTTCCAGCATTTCAAACTTTGTCATCATGAATGTGAAGAACAAATGGTATAAGTGTTACACCCAACCTTTCCCTCAATCATATACTTTATTCCACATATTAAGGATACCAACACTTTGTTGTCAAAGAATCATCCCTTCAGAAAGAAAATGTGAAACAAAATCATAACAGAAAATTGATAAAGTTGATAACAACATGAGAAACAAGACAAATAGAAATTCAGGAATTCCAGGTAACTTCATGAGCTGATGGACAGGAAACTGACCTTTAACAAAGTCAGGTTTCAGCTCGGGCTCAAAGATAATAAAACCTGAGAGAATTGTGACAAAATTCTGCTTCATGTACTCATAGTTGATTTAATAAAGGAAGTGTTTTCCAAGAATTCAATAAACAGCTTTGTCATTCAGTCTAAATCAATGGAAGCACCTCAAGATATTCATGTTAAGACCTTAATAATAAAGAGCCTGGGCATTTCTAAATAAGGCTGCCTAATGATTTAAAATTGACAGAGCTAAGAAAAATCCCCATCAACATAAAAGTCAAGAATAACCTCAAAAAAAAAGAGATTCTACTTACTATATAGCTCTTAACTGGTAACTGTGACTGATATGTAGATGAAAGGATTTTAAGAACTTAAAAGAACTTTCGTTCATTAAACTTTCTGTATATATGATTTTGTATACAGAAATATTACTGATCCGTTGGTGTTGTGAAGACTGGAATATTACTGTGGTTGAGTTAATTAAAATCGTTAGAAAGATGTGACTTTAAATCATACATTTAATTACTTAGTACTTCACTACAACTGAAAAGATCTGACCTCTGAAGACCCTGGGATATTTAGATAAATTAATTAGGGCTTACCTAGTGGTTCTGTGCTTAAGTTGGTACCATAAATTACTTTTCGGAAACATGACAGATAAACCAGGAGCTCAAGTACCTAATGCTCAGAAGAGAGTTTTTATTTTTCTACTATATCTTCACGTCTGCTACTTGTGTATGCCATGTGATCCACATTCTAAATTTATGTTTCATTGTTTTTTGAGATCACTTTTATACCTTAAGACTTCTGGGGCTTGAAGTGATGTGTTTGTTAATACAGACATTCCTATTTCAGGAAATTATATTGCAGTGTGACACTGATCTTTCTAACAAGGAAGAAATAGGCAAAATTCTCAGTTCAAAGTCTGAGAATCATTCCTGTCCAAACATGTATAGTAAACATGAAGGACAATCTTCAATTGGCTAAATATATAAGTCTATAAGTAGTCTTTTACCTATGAGCTAATCATCTGGACGCTCTTTACATGCAATGAAAAGAAACAGGTTCTATGGGGCATGATTCATCTTCTTCTAAAGCAGACTTAAAACTGACTGTAGATGTATGAGATGTATGAGAGGTATCTTAATCAAGCTTATTACAGGAAATTGCCTAGTACACTTTAATACTGTAAGATAACTACAATTAAATTACAGTAATTGCTGGAGAATATGTCAAGCTTCTTGCCAAGAGCTATTAGACTTCAAATGATCTTAAATTTAGCAGCAGTCCAGTTGTTTTAAGGGTTGAAAGAGCCATCCTGCCTGCTCAGTGTATTCCTAAAGTTTTTTGTGAGACATTTTAAATTTTGTCTATGTCACCCTGTATTCATACAGTTGATACTTCACCCTTGGCAATCATCAATTAGTTTTGCGGTGTCTAATAGCACCTGTTGATCTAAATGGAATAAGAAATATATTTTTCTCCCCAGAAAAATTAGAATCTAAAATTATTCAAAGTCAAGTTGTAGAATCACAGAATATCTCAAGCTGGAAGGACCCATGATAACCATCAAGTTCAACTCCCTGTTTGTCATAGGACTACCCAAAACTAAATCATATGACTAAGAACATAATCCAGACAGTCCTTGAACTCTGACAAGCGTTATGCCACGACCACCTCCCTGGGGACCCTGTTCAAGTGACTGACCACCCTCTCAATCAAGAATCTTTTCCTAATGACCAATATGAACTTCCCTTGATGTAGCTTCATTCATTTTCCTTATGTCCTATCGCTGATCACCAGAGACAGGAGATCAGCACCTCCTCCTCTGCTGCCCCACTGATAAAGTTGTAGCCTGTGATGAGGTCACTTGTCAGCCTTCTCTAAGCTTAACCAACCAAGTGATCTGAGCTGTTCCTCCTAAGTTTTGCCCTTGAGACCTTTCACATTAGGGCAGGCATTTCAAACTCACTGCCTATGGGCCAAATCCATCCCTCCACCTTATTTTATCTGACCTGCTGCCTCGTTTCTACCCAGCAGCAGCGCCAAGCTCCTTGTGCCTAGGCTCCTGCCAGCGCTGGTCACATGTGCAGCGTGTGACACGTGTGACGCTGCAGGAGCAGGAGGATAGCGAGAACTATGAGTTTGACCCTTGCCTTAAGGTGAGTTTGTACCAGTGCAGTGCCGAGTGAGACCATCACCTCCTTCAAGCAGCTAGCAACCCTGTGCTTGATGCACTCCAAGATACAGTTGGTCCTTTCAGATGCCAGAGCAGGCAACTCATATAGACTCATCAACTCTCCTTCTGCATGGCTGCTCTACAGCCACTCATCTCCAAGTTTTTATAGATAACCAGCATTACCCCATCCCAGGCACTGAATCTAGCACTTGCTCTTGTTAAATTTCATACAGTTGCTGATTGCTCAGCCCTCTAATATATCCAGATCTGTCTGTAAGACCTCTCTTCGCTAAAGTGAGTCCACAGTTTCACCAAACTTCACATTATCGTCACTTAGTGTGCATTTGATTCATCTGTCGAGATAATTTATAAAAATATTAAAGATCTCAGACCCTAAAATCACCTCTGGAGAACCCCAGTGGTGACTGTCTGCAAGTCTGTAACACCAGCTACTGCAACTCCTTGTGCCTGATCTGTCAGCCATTTGCTTACCCAATGTGTTTTGAACTTGTCTAGCTGTACACTGGACATTTTGTCCAGAAGGATAATGTTAAAGACACTATTGAAAGTTTTGCTAAAGTCAAAACCCATCACATCCACTAGCTTTCTCTGGTCATCTAGTAAGTAGTGACCTTGCCATAGAAGTTTGATCTTGTCATAAAGGGAAATAAAGTCTGTTAAGTAGGATTTTCTCTTCATGAACCCATGTTGGCTACGATCATTGGCTGGATTGTCTCTCCAAGGTTTTCACTAACTTCTAGAATAATTTTCTCTATAATTTTATGAGGTACTGAAGCGAGACTCTGACAGGCCTGCAATTACTACGGTCTTTCTTCTAATCGTTCTTGAAAACTGGGACCGCATTTGCCAGCTTCCAGTCAACTGGGACCTCTCCAGACTCCCAAGTCCACTGAAAAACAATGGAAAGAAGTCCTGCGATAGCATCAACCGCCTTTCAGTACCCTGGGATGAATCCCACTAGGCTCCATAGATTTATATTCATCCAGTCTGAGTAGCAAGTCTCAAAAATTTTCAGAGTAGGCAGGAAATTTATTATCCCCCAGTCACAGTCTTTCAATACAGGGCTCCAGAGGTCCCCCGGCCCATCATCAGTGTTAAACACAGAGGTGAAGAAGTCATTAAACCTGAGAGAAGGGAGGCCATCAAAGGAATATAGTAATTTATGTCCAATTTACATACATTAGCTGAGAATTCAAAATTTAATAGTGGGAAATTTACTGTTTGGAAAAGGGGTTTAGCATTTTTTCTAATGATTAGCACTGGTCAGTGATGATGCCCTATATCATATGCCTCATAAAAAAATGCAGATGTCGAGACTTACCCTCTGCTAAGGTAGGTTCACTTAGAGCAAGTTGCACAGAAATGTGCCCAGGTGGGTTTTGCCTTTCTCCAGAGAAGGAGACTCCCCAACCTCCCTGGGCAGCCTGTTCCAGTGCTCTGTCAACCTCACAGTAAAGAAGTATTTTCTTATGTTCAAGTGGGACTTCTTGAGTTCCAGTTTGCACCTGTTGTCCCTCGTGCTGTTGCTGGTCACTGTTGGGAAGAGTCTGGCCCAATCCTCTTGTCACCTGCCCTTTAGATATTTATAATAATTGATGAAATCCCCTCTCAGTTTTCTCTTCTCCAGGATAAACAGGCCCAGGTCTCTCAGACTCTCCACATAAAAGTCTCCTGATTGTCTTTGTGGCCCTTCACTGGCTCTCTCTGGTAGTTCTTTGTCTTTCTTGAACTGTGAAAACAGAACTGGACACATTCCTCCAGACAGAGCCTCACTAGGGCAGAGTAGAGCAGGAGGATAACTTCACTTGATCTGCTAACCACAGTCTTCTTCATACACAGGACACCATTGGCTTTCTTGGCCATGAGAGTACATTGTTGGCTCATTGTAAAGTTCTTGTCTACCAGAACTCCCAGGTTCTTCTCAGTGGAGCTACTTTCTGGCTGGACGATCCCTTTTCTGTACTGGTGCACGTCTTCAGTCTTTTCTCATATAGGGCCTCAATTCTCTTTTAGAAAATTGGCTTTTGCTACTATGAAATCAAAATTTAAAACGAATTTCAGGAATGTGATTGTGGACAGGTTTTGAATATGCACTTTTTAGAGGTGTTTCTTAAACCTCTGAAGGTCATGGAACCCAAATATCTCAAAATATTTTGGAAATTTAAGCCATGATGATCTTGAATCCTGCTAATAAGGATTCCTTAAGGGTCCTTTATATTTATTTAGAATAAAATAGTGCTTGAATAGTTTTGTTTCATAATTTGTTTAAAAACACAGACCAATGATTGGTATTTGGGGGGGGGGGGGGCAGTTTAGATTCAGACTAATTTATGTTCTCATGAAGCTTACAGATCTTCACCTTTACTACGTGCATCTGTTGTTAGCTGCTTCATCTCTCTGAAAACATTGCCTTTCAGATATGGTCGCTCTGTGGATATCATGCCACAAAATCTAAGACACTACAGAAAGTCTCCAAATAAAGGAGAGCGCATAATCCTGTCCTTTGGTTCTCAGATTTCTGTTTTCTGGTACCATTATTTCAGTCTGATGTAACCTAACTGTAAGAATTTTCTCTTGGTTTACCCCTCCTGGTTACTTGCGTCTGTTAGAATTCTGCAGGTGTCTGTGTGTTGCTTGTGCTTGTTGATGCCACAGGACCATGCTGTGGTCATTTGTGGACATAAAAAAACTTAAAACACTGAGGAAGGATCTAAGCAATCATCACAGTGTTTCTGTAACAAGAGAGATATGTACAAATAAATCCTGACATAATTAACTTATATAGAAGAGAAGAAGGATTAAATAGTGTCAGCAAGTCAGTCACTATAACAATAAACTGAAATCTGAAAGTTATGTTTCTTACTAACATAGCTTAATACTATCTGTCAGAGACACGTGGTGCTTTTGTAATTTCTATAGGTATCTCTATTTTCTTAGCAGGTTCCTTAGTAAAGTTAATTCTTTAGTTTTTGGAGAATTCCAGCTTTCTACATCTCATAACACCTTTGCCTCAGGTAAGTTTTTGTCTTGTGTTTACCCCCTTTTTACTATCTGCATAAAAATGAGTCTCAGAATGAAATCTGTATCTTGTCAAATATGTATGTTTAAGTTCTGTGTGGTATGGTTTTAGAACACTTAAAGAAGATTTTAAAACCATTAATCTTCTTTTTTCTCGGGGTGAGATGGGGGGGAAGTGTTTTTTTTCTCCTCCTATCCGTCTAAGGTAATATGTATCTCCTATTTAACGAAGTAGTTCCCAACCCTGTACTCCTTATACAGCAGAAATATCTACAGACTGTACAAGACTTTAGTCTAAGGGAGGACTGTAGTCCCCATATTCACAGAATTTACAAGCTGTTTGACATTGTCTTGTAATAATTAAATTACAGTGTTTGCTTTTTTTATAAACATAATCAATCTCTTTCAAAATGTAATGGGTTTGGCGTGGGGGAGGGGTTACAAGGTGACTGTGCTTTTACTTCTTGATTAATTGGTGCCATTACTGGTTAACTGCCCTGATTAAATATCTATTTAAATGCTTCATTTTAGAGCTGGAATTTTTATTTTTATACACTGGTCTAATACCTGTTTAGCTTGCTCACTTCTCAACATCATAGTTTACATTCACATATTATTTTAAATTGACAGTCTTTAATACAAAAATAATTTTTGAAAGCTACATTAAAAATCAATCTTTATTTCCGAACAAGTCTATGTCCCTCTGCATCATGTTACTGAGAGTACAGATTCATCTCACTTGATGCTCTATATCGAAGCAAACAATGCATAGTTGTATGTTACTTGTACTTCTGTATCCTTTGGAAGGCCGTTCATTTTAACAGAGAATGCCTTTCTCTCTATAATGGTAGTTTAGAAGTTATCTCCTCAAACAGTCACCTAAATCATAGAACCAGGAAGAATTAATCTGAATCTAGTGCCTAACAAGATATAATCCTTATTCTGTGGGATTCAGCACCAAACAGCAATTCTTGAAAGTTTTGACAGCATTTCGAAGTATTTATGATTCTTACAAAGATGCCTGTTGTATCAAAGGGTATCTATTCATGGCCAGAGTTTGATCTTAGCTCAGTGCTGAAATTTTAATTATTTATTCTTGACTGAGGCCAAATGCTGAGGCTTTTCTCTCCAAAAAGGACAAAGTTATAACACAATTTTAGGGGTTTAATCGCTTTTGAATAATGAACACTGGTGTAAAATAGCCTCTTCTACAGGCATTTAAATACCTAAGCAGCACTTCTAAATCAAAAGGCACAGATTAAGGAGCTCAAAAATAACGGATGCAAGAAGTGTCTGAAGGGGAAAAAAGAGATCCTCCTCTCCTAAATTGCAAACTGTTAATAAAATAGGCAGGCACTGAAAAGAAGGCCTCAAGTTTTAGAAAGACGAAGAATACAGATGGGATTTTGATGAGCACAGACTGACAGACGTGTGAGATGATGAGACTCACTAGGGAGAGAAGCCAAGTTAAAGGGATTAGAACATATGAGTTTGTACACAATGAACCAATTTGTGTTTTTCTCCAAAATACCCTCAGGATACGTTAATAGCAGCTAAGGATTTGGGGTTTGTCTGTTTCGGAGAAAAGGAGGCTGAGGAATGACCTCAATGCTCTCTACAGCTTCCTGAGGAAGGGAAGTGGAAAGGGAGGTGTTGATCTCTTCTACCTGGTATCCAGTGATACAGTGCATGGGAATGGTTCAAAATGGGTCAAAGAAAGTTTAAACTGGTTATTAGAAAGCATTTCTCTACTGAGAGATTAGTCAAACACCGGAACATGATTCTTAGAGAGGTAGTCATTGCCTCATGTGTGTCAGTGTTTAAAAGGCATTTGGGCAATGCCCTTAATAACATGCTTTAACTTTTGTTCAGCCCTGAATTGGTCAGGTAGTTGGACTAGATCATCGTTGTAGATTCCTTCCAATTGAAATATTCTCTTCTCTTCTCTTCTCTTCTCTTCTCTTCTCTTCTCTTCTCTTCTCTTCTCTTCTCTTCTCTTCTCTTCTCTTCTCTTCTCTTCTCTTCTCTTCTCTTCTCTTCTCTTCTCTTCTCTTCTCTTCATAATGGAAAAAAGCTAGAATAATACATTTTACTGTGGCAAGAAAAACACAGTGTAAATCCATATAATTTGATTAGCATCTTTTCACTTTGAACCTTGCTTGTAAATGCAGTAAAACTAAAAGGGATTAACTTGGTATATATTCATAAGTGAGACAACGCACTTCATACTCTTCAAGAAGGATTTTCTAATCAGTGTCCTGACCGTGAGCGACAAATAAGTCAACTGCTGAACAGCAAGTACTATCTTAGCAACATGAAATATTTTTGGAATCAGTTGCTTGCTTTTTACTTTCTGTGGTGATACTTAACATGAAGGACAAGGGACACTACAACCACACCAAACCAAAAATGGCAAAGTTGTTCTGAAGTGTACTAAAGGATAATTATGCTTATAAATCAATGTGATTAATTCCATTTCTGAAATTGATACCATTGCTCCCTCCTGAAACACCAGAGGTCAAGGGAATTGTATTTATTAAATTGAAGACAGTTTTCTTCTGTCAGTGAAAGACTTCCCTTAGTTAAATGCAGTGTAAAGTGGAACAATAGTTTTTCTTGGTGGAGAAACATCATGAGAGCCCACATGGGTTATAATCTTCCTCATCTGCATATTTTCATGGTTTATTTTCTACATTTTTATACAGTCTGGTAGATATTATTGGCTTCCCAAACAAAATGTTCTACAAACATCTAAAAGGTTGGGAAGACTTCTACCCGTCATTTAGGTCTACACCCAGATATTCTTTATTAATGTGTTTTAACAACTTGCTACTTCTGATAAAAAACGTCAGTTCTGGCAATATGCTGTGGCCCAGGAGTGCACAGAACAGAAGCATACAGGAGTTTTCTTTGTGTTGGGGATGTATTAGGACAGTTTTTGTTGGCATTTCTTAGCCTTGCCCAAAGTGTATTTATCTACTAGAAATATCAAAAACTGTAGCTCATTGTATCATTCTTTTTCCTCAGTTCCCAAGGAACTGATAAAATGATGTGTCATGATCCTTCAGGAATCAGTTTTAAGAACTCTGTAGTTATTTTATTTTTCTATATGAAATTATTTTTGGTATGAACATGTTTTGTTTTGTACTTGTTTCAAAAGACTATATCTCAATGCTCAAGAAAGAATGAATGCACTCAAAAGAAAAGAAATCAAATTATCTGATATTTTTGAAGTATACAATGTACTTAGCATCTTAAATGCATATTAATTTTTATTAATTTTATTTTCCACGACACTGATCATTCTTATTTTCTCTCCTATATCATATACAGTATTGTCTATCTATGTATTAGTTCACACTCCAAGATTCCTGTCTCTAATATGGCCAAATGCAATCTTTAATCCATATATAGGTTAAAATTCCATGGCCTTTTATGAGAATTTCTATTTGACTGCTATTACATGCATTTGTCCTTGTGGAATGTTTCTGGTACCGGAAAACAAAACAAAACAAAGAGAAAGGGAAAAACTCACATCGTCTTGGAGTCAGGAGTCTACATTTATACTCTTCTAATGTTGCTTCAGCTGTTGTTTCTAGAGGATTTCAGTATTATTTGTTTGTACTTCTGATCTTAACCTTGTATTTGCCTTTAAAAATCTTGCATATAACTTTAAACTAAGATAGCCTGGACCTCTTTCGAAGAACCAGTGCTTACAAATAACTTCTTCAGTAGCCCAGACAAAATCAGAGATTGAGAGTTACTGTATTACACCAGGTTAAAATGTATTAAGAAAGGGATTTATATGAGGAATCCATACTGTGTAGAGTAGCAATAAGAATGCTAGGGGGAAAAGAAAGCTCTTGAATAAATCAGTCCCGAATAAATTAATCTCTCTGATAATCATAACACACTCTGCCATTGAATTACTTTTTGCTATTGATAACTTGTAAGTCAAATGTGTGAGATTATGCACTAAAAATATTATTGAAAGATCTTAACACATTTTTTTTGTATCTGAAGAAGCATAAAACAATACAAAGCAATTCCAGAATCCAAACCTGGATTTTTTTTTCTTATTTTTCATTCACTTCTCAAAGGTCGGTCATAGTAGTGGAGAATGGAAAGTACTAAAATAAAAATTAAGATTGCCTGCTCTATATGCCTGAAGAGCTACTACTCAGATTCCCATTACACTCCTAGGTCTCTGCTGCCAGAGCACATTTCCCTAAAAATTACCAGTTGATTTTTAGCTCTTGTCTTCTGCTTCAACGCTGAGGGAGAAGTTGGGAAAACAGGCTAACAAACATTCCTGCAATATATAATCCTTCAAGCAGAAAGTCCCATTTTTCAGGACATTTTTTAAACTTTGTGTAACTTAATAGAACTCCTTTCTTTTTGTTTATTTGTCCATGAAGTGTACTGATGGTAACTGCCTCCTTCTGGTCCAAGTAGCTTCCATAGGTAGCATAGAAGAAGATAAAATGGAAAGGAAATTGCTTATTAAAAGGTGTATGAGATGAAGCTATCCTCCAGTACCAAGACAGGGAGTTATTACAGTACCTACAGTCAGCTGGTGAAAGGAGTTTTGAGGGTATATAAGCTATGGGAAGTGAACATTCCTGATGTTCTGGAGTCCTCTAGAAGCACATATATGGCACCATCTCTGCCTTCCCATTGTATTGCTATGCTACTCTCATGTACCACAAAAAACATCGGCAACTTACAGCTTCTTTATTCCACTAGGAGTTCCTATACCCTTCACAGCTCTCCAAGACTTACACTCTTCTCACCACATTTCCATCATACAATCTCTTCCAGTTCTCCTACTCAATGCCAGCCTACTTACTCATGATCAATTGATCTACCTATATAAAAGACCTAATTTCACTAAGGTGACAGAGGAGATTGTTGAACAGGAACCAGCAAAGTGCCCTTGCCACAAAGGAGGCTAATAATATTCCAGGCTCCTGGGACCTCAAAACAAGGAATAGGAGAGCAAAACCTTATGACAAAATTTAAGAGAGTCAGCTAACTGAAGGATCTGTGGTTTTTAAACCTACAACTGTTGACATGTACCTGAAAGAAGGTTGTAGTAAGGTGGGTGGTGGTCTCTTCTCCCATGTAATTACTGATAGGACAAGAGGAAATGACCTCAAGTGGCACCAGCGGATATTTAGCTAATATATCAAGAAAAATTTCTTCACCGAAAGAGTTATCAGACACTGGAAAGGGCTGCCAAGGGAAGTGGTTGAGTCACCATTCCTGGAGGTATTTAAAAGATGGGTAGATAAGGTACTCGGGAATATGGTTTAGTAGTGGGCAGGTACAGTTGGACTTGATGATCTCAAAGGTCTTTTCCAACCAAACAATTCTATAATTCTACAAAAATCCTTCACTCTGTAAGAGAAGATAGGACCTGACAAGAATTTACATTTGGACTCAATGATTTTAAGAGTCTTTTACAACCTAAATGATTCTATAAGATGCATCCCAGACTCCTGAGGGAATTGGCTGATGCCAATTGCCGCAATATTTGAAAAGTCACGGCATTTAGGTGAAGTCCCTTGAAAAAGTGAAATATTGCACTCATTTTTAAAAAGGAAACATTTTAAAAAGAAACTAGGACTCTTGGAACAGTTGACCATTCAGCTTCAACTCTGTGCCTGGGAGGATCATGAACAGGTCCTAGAACGTATGTTAAGACACGTAGAGGACAAGGGAGGTCATTTGAGACAGTCAACATGGCTTTATAGAACCATGGAATGGTTTGTGTTTGAAAGGATCCTTAAAGGTCATCTAGTCCAACCACCTGCAGTAAGCAGGGACATCTTCAACTAAATAAGGTTGCTCTGAGCCACATCCAATCTGAACTTGAATGTTGGCAGGGATGGGGCATCTGCAACCTCCCTGGACAACTCGTTCTAATGTAGCAAGTGCTCATCAAGGGAAGTCTTGCCTGACCAACCTAGTAACATTCTGTGCTGAAGTGACTACACACAATGGACAAGGAAAAACTACTGATGACATCTATCTAGACTTCTGTAGGAGCTTTGACATAGGCCCCCCGAATATCCTTCTCCCTAAATCGGAGTTATAGATTTTTTTGATGGGCTATATGGTAGATAAGGAATTGACCGAGTTGACATCCAGAGAGTAGTGGTCGAGAGCTCAATTTCCCGATAGAGATCAGTGATGAGCAGTGTCTTTCAGGGTCCATATTGAAACCAGTGATGTTAATAACTTTATCAATGACATGAACAGTGGGTTAGAGTGCACCCTCAACAAGTTTGTGGATGATACCAAGCTGAATGGTGTGGTTAACACACCTGAGGAAAGGGACAATCTCAAGAAGTGGGCATGTGTGGATCTGAGGTTCAACAAGACCAAGTGTAAGGTCCAGCACATGGGTTGGGTAAATCTCCAGTATCAACACAGGCTGGGGGATGAAGGGATTGAGAGCGAACCTTCCAGCAAGGACTTGAGGGTACTGGTGGTTGAAATACTGGCCATAAGCCAACAATGTGCACTTGCAGCCCAGAAAGCCAAGTATATCCTGGGCTGTATTAAAGAAAGCATGACCAGCAGGTCAAGGGAGTTGATTCTGCCACTCTGCTTTTCTCTGCTGAGACCCCACCTGTAGTATTGCATGCAGCTCTGTACAGAAAAGCCATGGACCTATTGAAACAGGTCCAGAGGAGGACTACAAATATTGTCAGAGGAATGGAGCATCTCTCCTATGAAGAAAGGCTGAGAAAGTTGAGAGATTTTAGCCTGGAGAAGAGAAGGCTCAGGGGAAAACTTACTGTGGCCTTTCAATACTTAAAAGGGACTTATAAGAAAGATGAGGAAAAACTTCTTCTGTCCTGTAGCAATAGGACAAGATGTAAAAGTTTTAAACTAAAAGAGGGTAGATTCACTGGAATAGGTTGCCAGGAGAGTTAGTAGATTTCCCATCCTTTGAAACCTTTGAGGACCCCCTCCTTTTCTGTAAAGAATTATGTACACTTTTCCTAGTGGGTTTACATCACAGCTACATCCTCTATGATGATATGTTTATTTTTATTTCAGCACATTAGTTCAGAAATGTCATTTTCTTGATATTCCAACTGATCTCCCTATATAAGTAATTCTTTTACACACAAAGCATGCCCACAAGATTCAACAAATTGCGTGATTCTTATAAAATAATAAAAAAATCTCAATCTGGAATAACAAGTTCCAACGTGGAGTATGTTAATGCAATCAAACACTAAAAGATTTAAAAGTATTTTAAAACAATCTTTACGATTTTATGATTCTATTAAAAAAACCCATCTGAACACAGTCCTGTGACCTGCTTGAGCATAAGGTTTGGGCCAGATGATGTCCAGAGATCCCTTCCAACCTCAGCCATTCTGTGATTTTCTGATTCTGTGAGTTTAATTTCCATCAATCCAGCTTTACAGTTCCCATTTGTCTATTCAAGGAATAGAAATAAATGTCAGACCTTTCAATTCAGACTTGACACTGAGACCAAGGGTTTGTTATGGCCACTCCACATACTTTAACCTGCTGATAATATTGCATTACCTTCTCCCTTTGTTCTTTCTGCAACAAATTGACATAAATGTGATTGGTCTGGGTTATTATATTAAACAAAACAGTGATGTGATTCTCCATGAAAGTACCTCATTAGATATACATGATCAATGTAATCATTTAGAGATACCTTCTACTCCAGATTATGAATACCTATGCAGCTCAATCTAAAGTGTGAACAGAAGCAGAAGTTATTCAATTCATCCTAAAGTTGACATCTAGTTGAACATGGCAGACAAGAGGGCCAGCTGTGTCCTGGGATGCATCCAGCACGGCATTGCCAGCTGGTTGAGGGAGGTGATTGTCCTGCTCTGCTCTGCACTGGTACAGCCCCATCTCGAGTACTGGATGCAGTTTTGGGCAATGCAGTATAAAAAGGACATCAAACAACTGGAGAGCGTCCAGTCTGGACGCTGTTTAGTCTGGAGAAGAGGAGGCTCAGGGGAGACCTCATTGCTCTCTACAACTACCTAAAAGGAGGTTGTAGTCGGGCAGGGGTTGGTCTCTTCTCTCAGGTGACCAGTGGCAGAACCAGAGGGCATGGACTTAATCTTCGTCAGAGAAAGTTTAGGCTTGATATGAGGAAAAAATTCTTCACTGAAAGGGTGATTGGCCATTGGAATGGGTTGCCCAGGGAGGTGGTGGAGTCACCGACCCTGGAGGTGTTTAAAGGGAGACTGGATGAGGCACTGAGTGCCATGGTTTAGATGATGGTTGGTGTTAGTGTTGGTGTTAGTGTTAGGTTATAGGTTGGACTTGATGATCTCAGAGGTCCTTTCCAACCTTGTGATACTGTGATACTGTGAGGAGATCACAAGGGTGGTGAACAGTTTAGAGGGGAAGTCGTATGAGGAACGGCTGAAGTCACTTGGTCTGTTCAGCCTGGAGAAGAGGAGACTGAGAGGGGATCTCATGGCTGTTTACTGCCTTCTCACAATGGAGGGAGGTGAAACAGGTGCTGATCTTTTCTCTCTTGCAACCTACAATAGGACTAGAGGTGATGGCAGGAAGATGTGCTGGGAAGGTTTAGATTGGCTATTAGGAAGAGGTTCTTCACCCAGCAGGTGGTGGAGCACTGGAACAGCTCCCCAGGGAAGCAGTCATGGCACTGAGTCTGCCAGCATTCAAGAAGCACTTGGACAATGCCCTCAGTCACACGGTGTGTTGGAGAGTGTCCTATGTAGAGATAAGACTTGGGTTTGATGATCCTTTTGGGTCCCTTCCAACTCAGGTAATTCTATGATTCTATGGTTTTACGATTTTGCCAACACCCCTGAGGCTATATTGAACATCCTGGATAATTATTTATTGTAACGGAAGAAGAGAAGTGAAATCCCCGTGTATATGTATTTAAACAGAGGTATTGAAAATATGGGACCAAATTATCCCTGTAGGCAGTACAGGCAATAGGAAGTTGTAGAATCAGCTTTGTCCTAAACAGGATATCTGGGATATGTCAGGAAAATGCGGCTCGAAGATGATTTCTGGATTCTCTGTACAGAAGAAACCCACATACAAACAACCTCTATGAAAATCTACAAAGCTAAAAGGCTGTTGTTCAATACTTAGGCAATAAGTCATGTAACCAGTAATCTACAAGGAAGCACATACTGTATGAAACATACTTGCTAGTGCTTGAAGCACAATATTATTATCATAAAAAGAAAAAGCAAACAAGCAAACAAAACACCTGCAGTTCATGATAACCATTCAATTTGTGAAACAAAACCACCTCAGGATAAATATTTAAAACACAAATAATTATTTCAAGTCATTGTTCAGAGTATACAATGTGTCAAACTTGTTAAGAATTAACAAAAGTGAAATTTGAAAGTAATTTACAAGTTATTGCTGCTAGATTCTAACAACAGAGACATTATCATTTTGTTCAGAGTAATTCGTTTGTTGCTATTTCTGCTATTTGCTTTTAAAGTGTCTCATCTAAAGTGTGTGCTCATCACTACAAGGCAATATTTGCTGTATCCAAGGTCAAATCCAGAAACAGATATCTGAAGATATTTCATAATGTCTGGAAATCTTTCCTCTTTATATCAGTCAAGCAAATGTCTATGTTCATCTTTACAACAGCCAAACCATTTTTATCTTTCCTACGTGCATGTTTCTTCAGGAATTCCTTCTTGCTGTTTTTGTTGGCTTTCTGATACATGCTGTGTAACCTGAAAATCAGTGTCCATTTATTCCTATCTCAGATATGTCCCAGTTCTCACATAGGAATTGATGTTAGATGTGGAGAAAAATGAAGGAAAGTTAAGAGGAATAAATGCATAGAAATGAAAATTACCACTCCTAAGATGGAGAAAAGCCTAAAAAAAAGTGCAATGTACTAAAATTCAATTTTCTCTAGAAAACTGATTTTTATGTTACAGAATATTCTTAGACAAATGACATTTGAAACCAAATCAGTCTGAATTATTTTGAAATATGGGATATTATCGTAAGTCTGAGGATTAGTGAATGCTTAAGAAGTTGGGAAAAGCAATCCAGGTAATCTCACCAGGCTGTCCTCTACAACATTTAGATTACATTGAGAAGGAGAGAATAATCAAAGACCTGGAAAATAAAAGTAAAATAAGATAAAATACTGCACTGGTTTAAAATTTAAATAATGCCAGAATAATCTAATATTTTCATTTTTTTATATCAATTGACTCTGAAGAACAAGAAAAAGCAGCAAACTTTATTATCTAATTTTCAGCAACAAATTTTATTGGCGCCTCACGAGATTTCATATCTCAAGGTGGAAAAAATAAGGATCAATTCAAGTGTTATACAGCTGGTGAAGAGCTGAGGAAATAAATGATAGCAATTAATCCATCAGGAGAAATACTGAGCTGGAAAGTTAGCAGTGGGCTTTCTCATTATTACGGTTGGGACTAATCTTACTTAATATTTTCTGTAGGGATTTAAACTAAAGATACAGGAAAACTCTGAAGAAATTCACTATTAGTTAAGTTGCAAAGTTGGAAACACTGTTTCTATACAAGACAATAGGAATATCACTGCCCTTGAAAACTGAAACTGTGACAACGTGATGAAATCTAATGATATTTAACAGCAAATTTAGACATATATACAAGGAAAATGTTCTGCTATAAAGTGACTTCAAGAGCTGGAAATGAAAAAATCAAAGATCTGTTATGATGATTAATATGAGACATAAGACTAATGCCAAACATCTGATGAAAAGCAAAGTGCAATTTTAAAGTTATTAAATGCAACATTTGTATTAAAAACTTCAATATTGTGGTGCAAGGCATTGTACTCATAAGGCATCATTTAGAGTCCTATGTGTATTTCTGGTCATTTACGTACAAAAAAAGGTTGATTTAAGAAGGAACAATCACAAAAATGGTTCTTAACACAATCAGGAGAATGAAGAACATTTTATTTTATAAGAGGAGAGCAAAAGAATTAAATTTACTTAGCTTACCAAAATTAAGGTTAGCAGAAGATATATTGTTACATTACAAAGCACTGGGAGTGTAAACACTGAGGAGACAGGAAAATGTTAAGCTGAAGGATGGTACTGAATGAGAACAAACATTTGTCACTAGTCACAAATAAATTTAGTCTGGTATTTAGGATATGGTTTATCAGTGACATGTAAACAAAATTCCAGTATATCCTCACGTAGAAGCAGTAGCAGTTGGAAATCTAATTCATTGTCATGTAAGGCATGACAAATTTTTGATAGGGGTACTTGTAATATAAACAGACTGGTTTCACCAGTCAATGAGATCCTTTAAAATCCTATGATAGTGATAAGCAGAAAAACTATCCCTTGCCATTAATTTTTATATGATATTTCCTTAGAACTGTAGCATAATAATTATTGATGTTAATAGAACCACAATGATTTTAGCACAATTCAGATACTGGAAGATAAAAACTTTGCGGAGTGTAATATTGTATTTTGAACCAAATAATGAGCATTTTAATCTTTTATAAAAGCTTCTTATTCTGTGAAGACAGTAAACTTGAATATTTATTTTATAGTATTCCAGTATGACTACATTCCTTGCCTCATCAGCATTTAAATTAACATGGATTGCGCTACAGTGTTCTTCATGCATACTATTTACAGGAATTACACTTTTCAGAGCAAATGGTTAATTCTTGAATAATTAAGATTATTGTTGTGAGACATGCAAACTTATTTTCCTAGATAAAATGCCAAAGTGGTTCTTTGAAGGCTACATTAAAAAAGGTATATTGTTAGTAAACTCTATGTAAAATAATTATGTGTATGCTACGCTGTGGAAAAATAATCTGGGACTCATTACTCTGTAGACTGAGAAAACTGAGGAAGATAAATGAATGTGTTAAATAAGATAACACTTAGCAGAAAAGGATATATGCACTGATTCAAAGCAAATCTGTACTAATATTAAAACCATTAATATTGAAATTACTCTGGAAAGAAATTGCTCTAACTAATTTTTTTCTTTATAGAAAGAGGGCATTTCTAAGTGATTTTTAGCTGCTGCTTTACTTAAAAGGACACATAAAACCATACTTTGGCTTGTATGAAAAAAAAGGAGTCAGTTATTTACATTTCTCAAAACAAAATTTCCTATTTCTGCAGATGAAGGCATTACATAAAAGCATACCAAAATAAGTAGATCCCTATTGCTTGACAGTCATGAGAACCCATTCACCCTACATAACTTTGACACTTACCTGACCACCTTCTTTCAGAGCTCAGTTTCCTTCTGTGCCGTTCTTATTTGACTAAAAGCTAATTAAGCTTGGCTATAGCTGGAATTGCCGTACTCATCCTTTCCTTTAACAAGCAAATGGCAATAAGATGAATGGGAAAAATTCAGACTTTAGACTTTGATTCAACAGAATGCTAAAAGCTTCTCCAAAGAAGGCCCAGATGCCTGAAGTTATTTTGAATCCTAAATGCCCTTGATATTCCTCGGAATTGCACAGTCACCTTCCTTTATGGAGCTCTGCCTTATGACAGTTCTTGCAAAGAAATAAAATACTTTAACATAGGGCTGAAGTGCCTTAGAGTTATGTGGCTCCCAAATGGAACAGCTCTATAAAGCTCCTTAACACAGATGGGTTAAGAGAGCTCATGAATGAACATCTTTTACATAAAAACTGAAGGCTGCGAGTACACCAGGGCACATCCTATATATTGCTTGACAGTTTTCAGACACCTGAAAAGTACTATGTCTTTGAAGATGCCATCCTTAGAGCCAAAAACACAGATTTTAAAACATTTTGATGTCCTTGTTTTGCAGTTGGTTAAGCTTTTTTTTTGTAGTCAATATACTTTTGAGAATGCATCCTAATATAATGTTTATAATATAATTTATAATAAAATGTAATTTTTTTGGTAAACCTACTCAGAAATCTTTATCCAAGACTAATAATCTGTAACCCAGTCACAGTTTAACAAAATAATTTCATAATTGATTTGATAATTACAAACAGAAAGTATAATATGAGTAAAAAGCACATATAGGAAAGGTGATAGTTGGAAGCAGCTGACTTTTATCAGAGCAAATATTCTTTTTAATTACATCTGAGAAGTGGTTAGGTTATTTACTGGTTTCTGAGAACTAGTAAGTTATAGGAAAATAACAACTCAGAGTGGTAATTAAATACGTGACTAAACTTACTAGATTCCAAGTACTGAAAATAGGTGTAATTTTATATTAAATATATAGAAAGCCTGCAAATACAATTCAGACTGTCTATAAAACAACATCTTTAAAGCTGATCAAACAATAAATGAAGTATATCTAAACACTGATATAAGATAACACTAAACATAATACTGATAGAGTATATGGTACCTTAGTAAAGAAAATATCCATCAACCAGCTGACCATTCAATAGCTTTGTCAGGATTTTGTCAAAAAATAAATATTTTTTCTTCAGTAGCTGAAAGGCAGCATTATATCCAGATGTAGTATACCAAGAACAGATCAGTTTTGCAGTACAATATGACCATATGTGAGTTTCTTACTGGCATATTGCTTTGCAAATAAAATGCATTTATTTAAATTACCTTAAAAATGCTCTTGTCATTCCTTAGACTTACTCTAAGCTACAAATGCAACACCAGCTCCACTGACAATAATATAAAAATCACTTTATGTCAGGAACTACTGACAAATTCATGTGGGGTCCAGACAAAATTTGAGGTATAAGCCATACCTCTTTGCATGACTTGCATCTGTGCATTTTATATCTTAATGCAGTGAAGTGTCCCTAAGATCTTAGCTACTCACTACAGAAAACATTTTTCAATATTGTCTGTCAGATGGACCCAAGTCATGAAATACAAATTGGTTTTTTTTATTCACACGGAAAAGTAATGAAAACTAGAAATCTGGTGTTGCTCTTCAAGTACATTGCTTGAAGGGTTTCTTTTTTTTTAATTTTTGTTGAAATAGATGGGAAATATAAAATTATGTACATTATATTATAGATGTAGTTTGGAGGTACATCTTTTTAAAGCTATTTTGTGAAGCTGTGTAATGTTCTGGATACAACAAAAAGAACATTAGTTCTCAATTCATAAACAGAAGAAATATTTAAAGCATTATACATATTCTATAAATAAGTTGAGATAACTAAAAACTCACTTTAATTTTTCCTCTAAAATAAATGGGTTTGTGCTACAAGGGAGTACAGTTCAAAACCTGTGTTTCTATTCAGTACCAAGATGCATTTTGTTCTAAAAAAATAGCAGTGAGGTGGAAAAACATGGGGATGCTGCTGTCAGAGCAAATATATCTATTTTTTCCAGACAGGGATAGAATTAATCTGTGCTAAATTAGGTATCCAATAATTAGAGGTCAAAATATGAGTCCTCAAAAATATATTTATTTCTTCAGTAGAAATATACAGGCATTTCTAGAATATATTTCATTCCAATGTGGGAAAGATGAACAATCTACTACAGATTCTTCTCCCTTGACTATAAAATGGGATATTATACATGTTCAGACTTAAACACCTAATTACTATGTATCTAATAGTGGGCAAATTCCTAATACATAAAAATATAATAACTCCATTAAAAAAACCCACATAAACTTCAAATATGGAAGAATATAGCAAAACACTGTATTTCAAGTGTGATTTCTTATGGGTTTTTTTTTGTTAATAAAGACCTTGCTTTAACAGTCCAGCAGTATAGATCCTTGGATTAAATGCAACCACAAGAAGATACCTAACAACATTTTGAAAACTAAGAGCATTGGTGTCTATACTAAAGGGCCCACTCATTAAAATTAGTCTCTTCGAGTTTTTTTAGAAGTTGTTGTACTACACATCCTCCAGATAATCAGCAGTGTTGCATTACCATCAAACAGCAATACTGAAAGTATTTTCACTTGGGCTTGCCCTCTAAGGAAAGATTAAAACATCTGGCTCACATCTGTTATGGTAAAGAAAATGTTCTGTGTTTCAATTTATGGAAATTCTTGATGAGCTATAAATAATGTTACATAATTATCATTTCATGCTATAAAGTGTTGCTTGAAATGGCAAATAAAAAGGGAGTCTGAGAAGAAATTTATAAGGATACCTTTATCAGGAACGTATTGGACTGGGACTTAGGATCTTTGGCTTAGTTCCAGGGTGTGATGTAGCCTTAACTCTGATCTTGGCCACATCTGTAGAAACAGAGATGATACTTTCCTCTCTCCATGTCATTTTGCAGTAATAAATGGACTAATGTTTGTGAAACATAGAAATACTGCATTGATGGTGGTCATGCAAAGTAGAAAATACAATGTCAGTTTGTTAGAAAATAATTCAGCTCTAATCAAAATAAATATCTGCGTAAAGCCCAGGGAGCAAAAAAATTCAAAATGTTCTGTGTATGTTCTAAAGAATACAGATAACATACACAGAGTTAATTTGGGTTTATGTTGTTTTCACAGCGTATATAGCCATTAAACTCTTCTATTATATCTGCTACAGAGACAAACAGCTACCTTTGTTTTGTATAACAGTGATGCTAACAGTTAGGTTCCTTACCTGGCCTACTATTTTAGCACAGGAATTGAAACCTGGCATTTCTTTGAAGAGGCAAAACCAAAGGATCTTGATGAGAATTTATGTTTCTTCACCTTATAATTATACATAAAACTTTGTAGGTGTACTTGCTTAAGCTTATTGCTACAAAAGACAGTGAACAGAGACTGCTTAAGGAATAGACTTTAGAGAAGGGTAAATAACTTATGCAAAAGGTGTAGCACTGAGCCACATTTTTAGTAAAGATACACCCCTAATGCAATGATGTTTGCTAAGCATTTCAAGTAAAGTTATTCCTTTCCCATGACAAAGATCTGAACAGCAGAAAAAGAAATTACCCCATCTTTCTATAAAAGCAAAAAATACCAAACTTCTCACAAAAGAAACTCAGGCAATTTTCTTTTCCATGAGCATCAGAAACAGTGAAGCGTATTTCCAGCATTCCATTGTTGGTTGAAGTATTTATAAGGTATCTCTCGCTATGTCTAAATAACACTTGGTCCACGAGCCAAGAGATATTCCAAGATTACAGACCTGGGTTCCTCACCTGCCTCCATCAGGTTTTTGTGTAAACCTCAGCTCTCTGTCAGGTAGGGCAGCTGTAAACTCCTCCTTCTCCTCTCTCCTTTTGCTACTTTGACAAAACATGTAATCAATACCTTTTTCTAAACTTCGTCAACATTTTTTTTTGTTGAAGATTAAAAATTTACTAGGGGCAATGTAATTAAAACCATTGTGTACACACATATACAACAGAACTACTGCACCTAGTTTCTGCATGAAAAAGTCAGATGGTGAATAAAAAAAAAAAGAATATGTTTCAATGTGATCAAATACTTACCTTCCTTTTTCTACCAACCTTGACATTTGTGGGGTGAAAAGCTCCACATTTAAGTCTAATAATATTCTGTAATCAAAAAACTCCATGTAACTCTATGCAGAATACTGGTTATACAACTGAGCAATACAAAGAAATGGAGTTCAATGGAACATACATATTCAAATATCTTACTATATGAGAAAAGTATGGGTATACAGTTATTTGTGACAGAGAAAATTCCTCTCAAAAGTGCTGAGTCTACAGACAGATTTAAAAAACAAAACAAAACAAAACAAAACAAAATAATCTGTGAAATGTTTCCGAAGTGTAGTGGATTGACTTTTTGATCCACGGAAGAATTCCATATCTTTCTTTAACATAACCCAACATATAAATAGAGTATAGATAAAAGAGTACACCCTCTTCTTCTTCCGGCAAGGCTGGGGAGCAGAAGGTCCCTGCGTTGGTCCTGTCTGCTGCCGAGCCTGCAGAAAATTTTTTAACGGGTCGGATTTGGCCATTTGGCTCTCCGCGGGGGAGGTGGCGTGGTAAGATTTCATTAATTCCTTACTTTGTTAGTTACTGGGTGTTATAGTTATATGCTGGGTGTTACATAGCTCCTTTTTGTCCTTTTTCCGATTTCCCTTCCCCTCTTCCCTTGTTCCTTTGCCTATCCTTGCGGTGTAATTGTTTATATTTAGAAAAATACAGAAATGCATATATTTAGTGTGATTTTGGTTTCTTCCATAGTTCTTTTTTCCTTTGAAAGTGGGGAAGTTTTGGGAGAGAGGCAGACTGAGCGGTTGGAGAGCTTGGGAAAGCTAGTTCTCTGTGTCATTGATAGATAAAATTGATTTTAGGCTTTGTAACACAAAAACTATGAAAGACGCGATTATGTTTAAATTAGAGATGGTTATGATATCGACCGAGGTGTTGGATTGTGGATATTTACTTGATTTCACCACTTACTACTCAGATATAACTGTAATTTCTAAATCAAATACTCAGATAAATAAGACTGAATGCTTCTGGGAATGACAAGTACTAGAGTAATACAATTCCATGCAAAATGGACAGTGTTTACAAGCAGATGTTAATGTTTTTGAAACTATAGCAGTCCTGTATGTTTGTGATAAAGGTCTAACAATGAGACAAGAATTTCCTGCTGGTTCATAAATTCCTAAAAGGCACGTTCTTTCTTTTTCTTTATTTACTTGACAAGAATTCTCAAGAAGATATGCAAATTAAGTTATGTTACATAAAATGTGAGCCTTCCTCACCATTTTAGTCCAACTCCAGGAATTATTAATTATAGAACTTGTGAATGTTTGTGGGCAAATGATTAGGAGTAAGCTCTCCGAGAAGGTGCACGTTTGGAGTTCCACTTATGAGTTCTACTGCTTTGATTGTAGTCCTGTTATTTAAGTTTCTGTCTGGTAAATCCAGCCAAGTTTTATTAATGTTAAAGGAAGATTCTGACACGAGTATTTGAATCTACACAGGATTTCATCCACATAATTTAAAGTAAAAGTCTATGGCAGGAAAATTATTTTATTTCTCCTCAGAAAACCATTAAAGTCCTTTCCCCACAAATGAAGAAAGTGAAAATGGAAAGGAAATTTTTCAATTCCCATGCAAATAAGGAAAATATTTCTTTATGTGGACTGGGCAATACATTGACACAGCCCAGTTCTCACCAAATTTTTGTGGAGTAAATCTTGAGAAAAAGACAGGAAATGTATTTGTGTAGGTCATGATGGATTCATTTCTCTAAGTGACAGTGCAAAAGCTGAGAAAGAGAAGACATGGTGTTAAAACCCTAACTGATTTGACAGAAAACCCCAATGATGATATCGTTTGTTGCAAAAGTAAGAAGAAAGTGTTAAGGCCATATATCTTAGAGGAAGCTTCTCCACCTACAATTATAATCTTTGACTGCCCAGCTTCTTTTGGATTGTTTTCTTAAAGAATTCAGGCAATCAGTGACAAAGCATAGTTAAGCCTCAATAAATATCAATGCATTTCATGGGATATTTTTTTATTTTGTTTTGCCCTTGTTAATTACTACCCCAACAAAAGTTATAAATGTTTCGAGATTTTTTTAACAGTTCTTCTGGTGATACTCATGTCTGTAAACAAGTATCTATTACCTTTTGTATAATATTCCCTTCAATCACTATTGTTAGAGAGAGGAAAGTATGTGGAAACTTTTTTAAAGCCTGATCTGCAGTCACAAATGCATACACTAAAGTTCTATGTGTACCCCATCCATAAACGCTGCCACATCATGTTTGCAGGTGTTATCGCAGTACGTAGGGTGCTTTGTCCTCTGAAAAAAATAAATGAGGATATCAGTTTCTTCTTCTGGAAGTCACACTTGGGTTTGATGATAGAACATTACTGTTTATATACGAGGTCCTTTTGGAGGGTTTCTCAAAAGATTCAGTTGCTTATAAGGGTACCAAGACTTGCCATAATTTACAGTTGCCGTGGCAGTCTGTTTCTGTGATAGTATGCATTATATGTGCACACTTGTAGAACAAGCTGAACCCTACAAAATTCCTCTGTTTCTTGTATTTTAACAGTCATTATCATCTGGAGCTACAGTGTATATTTGAGGCTGCTATTGCCACACGTTAGCTTTTCCTGCAATAAAGTGTTCCATATGGAGCAGCTATTGATCTATTAATATTTACTCTGTTATGCATTTTGCCACCTCCCACACACTAGAAGATTGCTAGAACAACTCTTGACTTATACCATTTTATTCTGCAAATAGTGTATATTGTTTTGCAAAATGCTCGTCACGATCTTACAAAAGTGAGGAAAGAGTCCATTTCCCCAACTCACAAGTGTATGAAAAAATAGGTTGGATTCACTATGTTTCTTAATCATGTTTGCATTTTTTTTCTCCAAGTACTTTTGCAGTGAGGAGGCTGTTTGTAGTAGCTGGAAATTATCCTTCTCCTCTTGTTTCTAGTAGTTTTGGGTAAATTCCTGAGATGAACTTTCCCTCTAACACCTGGAGTGCATTTGTAACATTAAATACCGTTCCAACAGTACAAATACATCATCTTAGAGAAGTTCATGCTGCTGAATGTAACTGCTTCTGATAATAAAAAAAATGCCTCCACGTTTTTATTGGAACAATTTGTGTATATAACATTCATTTCTTTTGATACTTAAATTAACCATGCTATTATTTAGAGCCTTGGAAAAATTTTGTCTCACACTGTATGTCATAACCTTTTGGTTGTTTTGGCCCCAATGGAAGTTTTAGCCCAAAGTGTATACTTGGAAAAGATAACATCTGTGCCTCTAAAAATCTTGCAGAATAACTTTAAGCGAAAGGTAATTAAATAATGTAGACCATTTGTGACTATGTAAACTCTATGAGGGATTTCTGATAGAATCAGGACCTTTGTGACATAACATTAATGGCAATATGTTAAAATGTTAAAAGATTAGTTAGAGAAATAAGGAAGAATTTAAATATCGTAGTAGGAACACAGATTATTATTCATCTTCAAATATAAGGACTTACAAAGAACATCAGATCCTCCTGACAAACCAGCTCATGAGTGGGTGTATAAATTATTAAGACGGAGAAAAATTGAAAATGTACTAGTTTTGAGTTTACTTCATATAATTACGGAATGTATGAGATTAAAAATCATATTAAGAAATGGAATAGGTGACCTTTTTGTCTCATGGAATTTAGACTGGTACTCAATGCTAAGAGGAGTTAAATTTCAGTATACTACAAAGATCTGTGATTCTATAATTTAACATGACATTTATATCAAAGGTGTTTTTTTAGAGCTATTGTTCAATCTGATAGTTGTCTTATCCTAATTTAGATTTGAATAGAACAAGTTCCAAGATGATAGTGCCTGTTATGCGAGATCTCAGTCTTGTAACATTTTATACACTTGATTATCTTCAAGCAAAACTGCTCATGTTGCATATAAATTTACAAATGTTTGTATGTAGGATCAAGACCTGAATCAGTACAGTGGAGCAGATTCCAACTTACAATTTGGCATATGGTATATTTGTATGTAACATGTATTCCAGAATAAACTTATATATTTTAGGTATAATTATGTTCAAAAACCATGTCCCTAGATAGAATTTTCCCAGCTAGTTGAAAAAAAATAGTCTAGAATCACACATATATGGCATCTCTTTCTTTCCTTTTAGTTGTTTAGCTCAGTCTTGTTTATAAGGAATGGAAGACTTACGTGAGCCTATAAACCAGGAATTTCAAAAATGAGGATCCACGATTAGATTTATTCTCTTCAAGAAAGTGTTTGAGAGCATAGCAGATGAGATTCAGCTCTTTAAGTCTCTAATACCAGTTTAGTGCATGAGAACAACTTCTATAGGCCCTATGTCACATGTGCTGCCTGTGAATACCTCAGAAAACCTATCTCATCTCAAACTATACTACCTTTGATTAGTTGGCTTGACTAGACTCACTGTTACATGTAGGCACCTACAATTCAGGCATGTAATTAAGACAAATCCCACCCATAGTTATTGTAAATCTAGAAGAAAGGCAATGATGAATAATCACCTCAAACTAGTTGTGGGTGATCTTAAACAATAATCATCCATGTTACATAAGTTTATCCTACCTAGATATTTGCATTATGTACATTTTTAATGTCCAGAATGCAAGAGCAACTTATCCCTGAAAAAGACAAAATAAAGCTGTGCTTATATGGATCAATCTAATGTCTTGCTGCTGCTGACAGTAGGACTTCTTCTCTCTGTTTTCTTGTTCCTCTGTCCTTCCACTTTAGTTTCACCTCTTCAGCCATGCTAACTACATCTGGAAATTTGATCAAAGCTGCGAATTCACAGAATCACCAAATCACAGAACTGTAGGCATTGGAAGATACCTCTGGAGATCATTTAGTCAATCCCTTCTGCTAAAGCAGGTTCACCCAGAGCAGCGTACAGCAGAACCATCCAGGCAGGTTTTGAATATCTCCAGAGAATGTGATTCCACAACCTGCCTGGGCAGCCTATTCCAGTGCTCCGTCAACCTCACAGTGAAGTTTTTCCTCATGTTGAGGTGAGACTTCCTAAAAGGTTCTAGTTTGTATGCATTGCTCCTTGTCCTGTCACAGGGCACCATTGTGAAGACTTTGGCCTCATCCTCTTGACCCTTGTCCCTTAGATAATTATAAATATAATATGATAAGGTCCCCTCTCAGTCTTCTTTTCTCCAGGCTAAACAGACTGAGCTAACTCAGCCTCTTCTCATAAGAGAGATGCTCCAGTGCCCCGATCATCTTCTTGGCCCTTCACTGGACTCTCTCCAGTAGTTCCTTTCTTTCTTGAACTAGGGAGCCCTGAACTGGACACAATACTGAAGATGCAGCCTCACTAGTAGAGCAGGAGGATAAATTCCCTCCACCTGCTATCCACATTCTTCTTCATGCACCCCAGGATACCATTGACTTTCTTGGCCATGAGGTCCCGTTACTGGCTCGTGGTTAACTTGTTGGCTACCAAAACTTCCAGGTCCTTTTCTGCAGAGCTGTGTTTCAGCAGTTCAACCTCCAACCTGTAGTGGTGCATGGGGTTATTCCTGCCTAGGTGCAGAACCCTACACTTCCTTTTGTCGACTTCATTATGTTCCTCTCCAACTCAACTTTCCAGCCTGTCCATATCTTACTGAATGGCAGCACAACCTTCCAGTGTATCAACCATTCCTCCCAGTTTTGTGTCACCAGCAAGTTGATGAGGATACACTCTGTCCTGTCACCAAGGTCATTGCTGAATATGTTGAGTATTGCCAAGTAATGACCTCTGAGGAACACTGCTAGCTACAAACTACGCCACTGATCACAACCCTCTTGCCTTTGCCATCTGTGCCACTGTTCACAACCCTCTTAGTTCTGACATCCAGCCATTTCTTATTCCACTCATCTAATCCACACTTCCTAAGATTCCTAAGCAGTCTATGAGGATGTTGTAGGAGACTGTTTCAAATACCTTGCTAAAGTTGTGGTCGACAACATCCACTGCTCTCCTTTCATCTACCCAGCCAGTCACAACATCACAGAAGGTTATCGGGTTTGTAAAGAATGCCTTCCTCTTGGTGAACCCACACTGATCACTCCCGAAAACCTTCTTTTCTTCCAGATGCTTGGAGATGACATCCAAGATGAGCTGTTCTATTACCTTTCCAAAGATTGAGATGAGAATGACTGGCCTGTAGTCTCCCAGGTTCTCTTTCTTTCTCTTTTTGAAGACTGGACTGATATTGCCCATCTCTTGTTTCTATGTTCTTTCAAAGATGACAGAGTGGTTTATCAGCAACACCTGCCAGCTCCCCCTGCCAGCACTCTATCAGGGCCCATGGATTTGTGGGTGTCCAGTTTGCCTAGTTCATGTCTGATCCCATCCTCCTTGATCAAGGGACAGTCTTCCTTTCTCCAGACTTTCTCTCTTTCCTCCAGGGACTGGGATTCCTGAGGGTTAGCCTTAGTAAAGACTGAAGCAAAGACGGCATCCAGAAACTTCAAATTAAAACCCCTAAAATTCTGCCTGTCACATCAGACTTGGGGTCAGTTATTGGTCTTCCGTCTCTTCCTGTTTCTTCCCTAATCACTCCCTGCAACTGGAATTCATGGCCATGTATTTAAATTTTAATATTACACTGGTTAATGGTAAACAGTTTATTATTCAAAAAATTACTTTCCAACTGTAAATCTCGTCTATGTAAATACTTACAATACTTTCTGACAATTCTGTATCTAATGTTTGCTTACAAAATCTCTTTTCTTTTTTAGAAGAAACTAACATTTATGGTTGGAATTATAATTCGATCCCACACATGAAAATAAATTAAAATAATTCCACCTGTTAGGGAAGCATTGGTCTATTTATTTTCACTCCTTTTTATTCTTTAATCTTTCTACACTTCACAAAGACCTAATGTTTTTCCTAGGTTTAGATGAACACAATATATAACAAAGACACGTAAGTTCAGTTAAATCAGGAAAAAATCCTTATCTCTTGGTAGTTAAACTTTGTATGAGTGGATACCTGAGTTCTCCAGAACTCTCTTCAGAAGCTAAAAAGGCAAGCTGATCCTCTTTTGTAATTTGACAATCCAGGTATATTTTTTAAAATCATTTGATAATATATTCTATTTTTGGGGGTTGTGGGTTTGGGGTTTTTTGCTTTCATGTTTTGTCTCACTTTAGAGAAATCTGTTAAATATTTTAAATTTTATTTTGAACTAAATATGTGACAAATTATTAGATAATAATTAAAGCTATGCTGCTTCTTAAAATGGCTGAAATTAAAAATCACTATGTTCTTGGCCTTGCATTGTTTATCCTTTTTATTCTAAATAGTCACTTGATAAAAAAGCAGGAAAAAAAGCAGAATTTAACAGGGCTGAATTTTTCTAGATAAGTTGTTTCAATATATCATTGCTAAGCCTGTGTTTTCACAGCAGCTTAAACTGATGTAAATACTGGCTGCTGCAGTCCCATCCTCTCTTATTCATGTGTTGTACCTCCTTTCTTCAGCTGACTTTGGTGTTTGCTGTGCCTCTCATTCACCTGTTCTGTGACACAAAAATGACTGTTTAACTTTCAGGAGGAACTAATGATGACTGAATTGAGTACAAAGAAAGATACATCATCCCACAATTAAGATTTGAGTTAGTGTAAAGCTACAAAGGCTGGCAGCTATAGACTCCTGGCCTGTATCAGGCCCTTCCTGGATTTTCTTCTCTGCGCTTGAAATTTTTCATTTGATGGGGGTCTAAATTCAGCCAAAAAGGACAATCTTCTATATGATTAGAGAAAATTACCTCAATGTCCCCAAATCGAGGTAAGAATTTAGCCTAGGTTTTCCCCTGCTTCGTCCACCAAGTTTACAGATGAGAAGGGCTGTATCTTGTGCTGAACTCTGTGCCATCAAATCTATTAAGCCAGTTCAGAGCACGCTAAGTGGATTATGTCCTTCCAGAGACTTAGATATATACCCATACTTTGGATCTTAGTATCATGGCCCCTCATATGAGAGCATGTGTCTTCTCAGACATTACAGAGCTTATTTATTTAAGTGTCTGATGCTCAGTTTTGCTCTCAAATGAAATTGACACCAGTTGGACATAATCTCTTTCAGGACTCAGTGAAATCAGACTAAATTTTCTGGACATGTCTTTGACTTAGGTACCTAATTCTGCAGTTGCTGCTCAAGAGATCCTTTGGTGTAAGAGCCATTGGCTGTGCGAATGCTCTGCACAGTGGTGCTCTGCGCTCTGGCTGAAAACATTGATCTAAAACCGTTGACCCTTTGTTTTCATGAGCCATCCAGGCACAGTTTTTGGTGGAAATTTTAGCAGAGATCATACCAAATTACTTTATTATAGACCTTATCAAAGCCTTAAAGTGAGCACCCTTGAATTGCTGAATACGTCAATCTTTAATGATAGTTTCCTGTTCCATTTGTATAAGTACAGAATAATTTTATTGGATATCAGTATTAGAGGATCCCTTGCTAGCACAATGTTGACAAGGTATTTGATATTTTTGTGCAGTTTGCTTGCAACACCTTCTCTAATTTCTCTTTCTATACTTACAAAGTTTAGGCCACAAAGTTTTTTGGTTTGGTTTTGGCTTTAATTTATGACCCATATAAATATAAGAAAAATAAAACCATTCGAGTCCATTTCATTGAATTATCTCAATGATTATATTTAGTGATTTAAGGAAATTAAATGGCAGTTAATACAGCAGGATATAAAACACAGCATTGATGAACAAATAATTTCATTTAATTCTAATGAGATACCTTGCTGTACCTTTGATATTTATTTCACCATTTTATTGTGACATACCGTATCAACCATAAAAGTTCACTGAACTGCTCATGTTTTTGAAACAGCACGGAGGGAAGAGTACCAAAAAGAGTAATCCATGGCAAAAACCCCAGCACATATTAAAACTATACACACAAACACACGCATATGTGTTTTTAGATATGTATGTATCTATTTACATATATATATATACACATTCACATGAAGACTGTTGTTGTCATAGTGCTCATTGCATCTGAACTCTACCTGAACTTTGTGTGGTTCTTAGTTTTTGAGTACAAAGAAAGTAACTGCTCATGGTGTATTGGGTTTGCCTTTAAAATAACACCACAAAACTATTGACAAAAGGCTCATATAACAGCAGAGCTGTGATTAGGTGCTGAGGGTTATTGTCTTCCTCTAGTCTCAAAGCTATGTGAAATGTCAGTTAATTGAAAATGGTAATTGTTCCACATAACATCATCAACTGTTTCATTCCAGGAAATGTGCTCTCTTAAATTAATAGACATTGATCCAGAGGTATTTCATGATTCTTCTCCATCCTTTTCTCAAATTATCCAGCTATCAGTCCTTGGAAAAGAAAACTATTTCACCATTTTATTGACCACTCTTTACTGAGTGACCTGACTTCCTGTTCAGTTAGATTGCGATAGGTTTATCCATCTGAATATGTGTCAAACACCCTGAGCCACCTAACTGTCAAAACACATGCTGCTTCTTGCTCTGAATACTCAAAACAAAAACAGTTAAGTAACAGTACAGAGCAGTTATATGGTTATTGATGATTAATACAATGAACTGGTCTCTCATACTGCTAAATTGCTTTTGTGATAGAAAAAAACTTAGTTTCTTTCAATAGTGCATTTCAGTTAAACTTACATCTATTTCTTAGGAGAGAATGTAGGATATCTGGGTATTTTCTTTGCCAAAGGTACATTATTATTAAAACTCATTTGAGTAACAAAAATGGCGATATGTCTTCATTATTACATAGAGAACAATTACAAAAGCTTATACATTAATTCAAAGTTATTTTGAAAGTGTAATAGAGAAATTAAACAGTTCAAAAGTATTCTTCTGTTCCATTTTAGAGGTGGATTTCCTCACTTGTGTATTGATAAAGTGGTCATTTAAAAAATCCACACATATCATTTACATAAGCTGTTTAAATTATTTATAGAGATACAACTCGATAATTTTTTGTGTTTGTAGTTTTGTAAATTGTCAATCTAATAAATTTAAAATTTAATTTTACAAAAAATTGTAAACAGTATCAAACTAATCAATTTTTTAATCAGATTACTTTTGGTAGTACTAAATAGGAAGACTCATTTTTCAAAGGTTACATTTCCATTGTGGCTTGGAAAAATTTTATCTTCACTGATATATTAAAAACTGTTGTCTATTTGTTCATAATGTTTACATTTTTGAGCAAAATTTATATGAATAAAAGAATAAAGGAAAAAGCAGACACAGATATAAAATCTTTATTTAAACATATATTAATTTGTGCAGCAGCCTAGAAAATGCTTCCTTTAAACTCAGGGGAAGACACTCTATTTTCTCTGTTCATGAGGTTTTACTTACAGGAAGTTGCAATTTAATGTGAACTGCAAAAATTGCCAGTCAGAAAGAAAAAGAAGTGTTTTATAGTATAAAATACCTTCCTATTCTTTCAAAAGTAATATGTTGATTGCAAAGAGCTCCCATGTGTGATCTTCTGTTGCTGTATTTTTGTGTTCTCTTATTTTTTAATAGACAGTTTTATATTAGAAATGGAAGAGAGAAATCTGATCAGAGTTTCTAGGACAGCTGCAGTATAAAATCAATAGAAATTACATTGCAACATAACATAGGTAATGAATTCAGTTGTTATATACCAGGTTTAATACTCGATCAGTTTATAGCTAATCTAATCAAAAGGTAAGGGAGCTAGGGAATATTTTAAGAAAAAAAATTACAGCAGCTCAGAGAAGATGGAAAAGATCCCCAGGCATATGGGGCTAAGTAAATGAAAGCAAAAATGGCTGTTGTGAAGAAACATAAAGGAGTCAAAAGAAATAGTCCCAAAAGGTGGGCACCTTTTTGTATCTTTTACTCCTGTGGCAGTGAGCATGTTCCTTCTATTTCTTGCCATTTTATGTACAACTTCTCCTTGAGCAAATTTCAGCTGCATAATTACAAAGTAAGTGTGAAATGGATATAATTGAATGAAGAAAGTGGTTTGGTAGATATGTGAAGCAGTTTTGATTTGGTTATGGTAGCAAAAGTTCCTTTTCAAAATCAAAAGTTGTTGTTTCTTTTTTTTCCGGATACTGTGTCAATTATTTGTCTTCATGGTTTATTTTACCGTGTTTCAAAATCTAATCTTAGCCATGTTTCATTCATTTTATTGTTTAAAAAAATGAAAATTATTGTTTCAAATTATTAAAACTTCAGTGTCATTCCTCATGTGTCACTTTAAGTTCAAGTTATTCCATAAGGTTGCCAACTTATTGAGAGCTTTGGAAATTTGAACTGACTATGTAAATTTGTACTACCCTGGGACTTGATTCAGGTTATCTGAAAATATTTGATTATGTAAGCACAGCTCTAAGTGTGTTGCTCTCATTAATAAGCCTAGAACATCAAAGTCATTTTCAACCTTTGGAGCTTTATTTCTTTGAAGCTTGTATTAGCAGCTAAAGGATGTCTTTCTCAAACTGATTTCACATTAAAATAACATAAAAATAACATTAATTATACAGATGGAGATTACCAATGTAGATAACGGCTAAACATTGAAAGTGCTAAACAAATCTACAAGATAGAAGTAATGACTTAATTAAAATAAAATGCATCTATATTGAAGCATAGCAATAAAACATAGCAATCCACAGCAAATAGTAACAAAAACCATGAGCCATTTAGCCGAAGTATGTAAGAGTAGCATGAAACAGATTGGCCCAGCTAGGTATAATTTATGCCAACTTTAAACATTAGCATTCAAACCTCTGCCAGAAATTTAGAACACGTTGCCTTTTGAGTGCCAGGTAGTTTAGAGGGTAACTACCAATTGCCTGAAAACGGAATCATATCAGAAATGGCTTAATTTTTTATTTCCTCCCATGGCCAGACTGGCTCAGATACCTTTGCAACAGACTTCGTTAACTCTATTCCCTGATTTGAAGGGAAGCCACCCTTTCCCAGTTATCAAATGGACCAAAATGACCTCAACAGTGATCATCGTAAAGTCTGTGCCAAGAAGCAGAGTTACATCAATGCCTGCTCCCATCGGGTGATATTCTAACTGGTGCATATGGTCCACACTTGGCTCATGCACAATTTATTTCCTGTTTGCGTCTATTTTGAAATAAAGCCTTATATGTCATTCTGTATACTCTGGAAATTCACCCATTGGTAACTTATATTAGTATTTCGCAAGACACATGAAGTTCCTGTAACAAAGGTTAAACACAGCATCATTTTCTCTCCCTGGTGCTGAGGGAATAAAGAGTAGCCTCCTCCTGCGTTAACTATTTCTACATAACATTTAGATAGAAAAATGTCACAGAAAAACTCTCACTGGAGGTGGAAGCAATGATACATGCAGTTATTGTAATGACCACAACTACTTCTTTTGCTCTCCTGCTCCTCTAAAAAAACGCGAGGAAACATCACATAGCACTTTCTTAGTTTTACATGTGCATTTATCTTCCCGTTAGTGTCAAAGAGAAGAAATACAGCTTGACTTGCTGAATCATGAGAGCAGGCTTGTGCTGCATCAGTCCACGCTGTATGTTGTCTGAAAGCAAACAGTATCCATTTTATGTCTCATGTTGATGTTGGTCTGATTACGCAGGGATATGCGTTGCTTTTATATAAACATGTTTATATAAACATTCCTATAAACATTAATGTAATCACTTGAAATAATAGAAATTAAATTAAGATTAGGGTTCTACTCTTGGTGGAACTTGCAGCGCTTTGATGGCATTCTGTAGTTGTTTAATAACAAAAGCAATGAAGAAGAGGCTTTAATTTATAGGTAGTGTACGCATTAAAGTTATTTCCAGTAATTATGAGACACATGTTGAATATTGCTATTAATACAGAAATTCGTAATATTTTTAAGTGAAAAACCATACACTGTATCTAACTGATATATTACCTCTGTAATGCTAATTAATACCTTTTTTTCCCCAAAATATTTCCATATCTTTATCCGAGAAAAAAAAATCTTCTTTGCTTATGTATGTGTCTGCCTGTTCAGATTCTGATAGTCTGTTCTGATGTTGTTAGAAAATATCTTTATGTGGCAAATATGTTATTGCCTTTATGAAAGATAATATAATTTTCTTCTCCTGGTATAAAAATTTCACATTTCTATTTGCAAAATTCTACTCTGGAAAATGTCAGTTTAAAACTACAGGAAATTTGTCTCATGTAATGCAGGAGTTCCTTTATCTTAAAAAATAGAAGAGGAGGACAAAAAGGGACCTTTTGACAGTTATTTTGTTATAAAGGTTGATCCTGCAGTCCTTATCTACTGTTATACACAGGTACTTGTAAATTCTCCATATGACTTCGCTGGGTGAATGGAAAGAAAGTTACGGCAGATGAAGCCTGGACAACTAGTGATGAGTTAGAAGAAATACAAGATTAAATTATAAGGAAGTATGAAAACCAAGAAGAATATTTGAATTCTGTCTGCAGACTGATCAGAATGCAATTGAAATTAGCTCTGTTGAACATGTTCCAAACAATTAAGCGAGTCAATGCTAGCACCCATGAGTTCTGCAAGAGACTGAATGTGCATATTATGAAGCATCACCACTGCCACTAAGAGCACCCTCTCTGGAAAACACCTACTCTCAAATAAACTTTAATTTCTCATTAGTCTTTATTGTTCACCATGATTACTTTGATGGGGTATCTGAGCTGCATGAGTTTTTTTCACAGTGAGTAAAAAAGTCTAATTTTCTCACCTTTTTACGTTCATAATGTCATCTTATTGAGAGAATTAAGTTTATGCTGCAGTATACTCTGATAGAATGTTAAGTAGATTCCATTCAATGCCTACTTCAGCGCTATTTCATTTCTAAAATATAACTGAGGCATAAGTTAATTAAATTACATAAATTTCAGTCAGTGATGGAAGAAGTAATATTTGAGCTGTAAGTTTTTACTGAAATCCCTATTAGAAAAAAAAAGTATGGTGATATATCATCATTGTAATTAACAGTCTTTTTGTAAGTCTAGAGGAAAGACATTTCAGAAGTAGGTCAGCTTTTCCTGGGTTGGTAAGCAGGACCATGGTTGTTTCTTCTTTCCATGTCTGTAGGGAAGAACTCATTCATAACTCAGACAGGAAAATTTAATGATGTACAATCTGGTATTAATTGTGCATATACTCATGGGTCACAGTAAAGAGTTTTTCAGAGGTGGCAATTTGCTGCAGGTGTTTAATGTCACATGATTCATAGTAATGACATGAATCTCCCAAGTATCTGCTACTAAAAATAGTTCCACTTTGTGCAAGTGCCCTCCAGTTTAGAGTGGCTATCTGTCAGCATGAGACAGCGAGTAGCAATTGACTCTAGTTAGCACCATCTATAAGCCATTTCTGAAGGATAAAAAAGTGATAATGGACAACTTCATCGTTAGAAACCATGTTTTTTACACTGGGTTAATTTTTAATATTTTTCCTTACTAGCAATATAAAAAACTATCATCTATCTTTATCACAAAATTGCACAATGTCCTACAGACTTTAAGCACAGTAGCAATTTTTTAAGCTTCTTCAACTTTTTTTTTTCAAACACAGAATCTTCCCTTCTTTTTCCCGTTTATTCCCTTAATTTTAAACTGGAGGATTTTCCTTGTGCTTCAATATACATCATGCCCAAAGAAAACCATAGGATGAGGGACATTGGATATTTTGTGTAGCTGGCAGTGCTAAACATGTGTGAAAATCCAGTTCTTTCAGATTTCACATTTGACGTAAAACCCTTAAGACAACTGTCTTGCTTGTAAAATTTCTAGTTCAACTTCTTACTTCCAGTCCTGCTTTTAATTGAGAAGATCTGTAACAAAGAACTGGGGGAAAAAAATATAGAAAGAGGTTAAATATCTACTAAATTGAAAAAAAAAATTGATCTTTTATTACTTTATTTTTTTAATGGAACTGTAGACAACATATTCTAATTTCATATGAACTCACTTACTCAGCCCAACCCAGAGCATGGAGTAACTTACTGAAAATATTGGAAGACCTCATTTTATAATTTATCAATTTAAGTTAAAAAGTCTTCTGAGAATACAATAAATGTGAAATCATATCTTTGTATTCAGAAACAACACAACTAAGTTAAAAACATGTCAAATGGCAGAAGGGCTTTCAGTGTGACAATTTCTAAATCACAATAATGGTTAATCACATTTCGGTGATGTGTCTACCTAAGACAGACAGGGACCCCTTCATGTTCAAACGATAGGAGAAGAATACCTTCCACCACCTACTTCTGTCCTGCCAACACTGACAAGTGGGAAAACAGTCGAACTGCTGCATCTTTGGCAATTTTGCTTGGTGTATGTAGAAATACAATAAACCCAGAAGACCCTATAGCAAGACTGAATATTGTATTTGCCAAGAGGTTGCATGCCAGTGTCTCTGACTCATATGAGGTACCTCTTCCAATCATGCACCCTGTACATTCGCTTGAGGTTGTCGCAAATCCCACCCACTAGGATGGGAAAAAGAATTGGATAAATCAAAGAAAAGGTCATGGGCTGAGGTAAGGACAGTTTTAAAAGAGTAATAAAAGAAGAGATGGTGAGAAGAGATAACAATAATAATGTAAAAGAATATACTAAAATAAAACTGCTCACTGATGATTAGATCATCCTGAGCAGCCATATTAGCAACAGCAGCACAAACAGATATTACAGCAAGTGTGGCGATAGCAGCTAATGCAACACGGGGTTTGGATTACCTACCTAACCCCCAGCCAAATTCCCATTTTTATGGTAATCACTACATTACGCTATAGAATATTCCATTGGCCAGTTTGGGTTAGTTATCCTGGCTCTGCACCTGTACACTAGCAAAACACGGAGAACTGAAAAGTCCTTAATTCTCAGCAAAAACTGAAAACATCATTGCATTATCAACACATGCTAAATTTAAAATGCTGCAGCTTCTGGGAAAAAAAACCTGACTCTACCTCAGCCAAGCATAAACATTATCTGGCAACAACCAAAACAATATATGTTATCAGCATCATTCTCATACCAAATCCAAAATGCAGCAATTTCTTGGAAAAAAATTAGCCCTATCCCAGCTGAAATCAGGACACATGCATAAAGGTGATGTTCTATTAAGACAGTGAAGTTACTAAGAGGTAGACTCAGACACTCAAATTTAGATGTCAGAATTTGAATCTCTGCAGCTGTCTCAGTCACAAAATTTGTATATCTAGGCTCCAGTCAATAGGAAAGGAAAGAGGCACCAACAGAACGTGATTCAGAAGACTAGCTTAAAAAACCCACATTGTGCTGCTCTGACTCTTTTAAGAAGTATTTTAGCAGTTACTATAGTAAGAATAAAGACTTACAACAACAGGAAGCTGCCTTTCTCCAGCTGGGAAGGAAAAATATGAGTTGAATATTGTACCACAAAGGTCTTTCAAGCAGAGCTGACAGACAGATTCATATTTTCCTTTTCATATGAAAGCACGGGTTCGTGCTATTCCTTGTACGGTGCATGTAATTTAGAAAAGCTTCCTCTTTCAGCTCCCTCAATACTTAATTGGAAGTGATAAACTACCCCAAAGATTTTAGTTGGGCCAAATGATTCCCTGGAGGGGTGACTGACTACAGGGTAAAATCTTGGTGATTAATATACTGAATTAGACACTTCAGTTTGCACACAAGATAAAGACTTTTAAAAAAAGTATAAAATATTACAACTAAAATAAGATTAATACAGTACATGAAAAAACTACACATCAATTGAAAAATTTTCATCCTTGTGGAATTTTTTTCATAATATAAGTATAATGCATATATTTAAGAGATCTCTTACGCTGCCAGATTTTTGAAATTATATCTGTTTGTATGCCTAATTTTTCATATGATTCGTAAAATACTTGTTATTGGCTTTTGTAGGTATTCTTCCCTACCACTATGGATTGGGTAAGACAGATCATTAAATCAGTCTTGAAACAGGTTATGGTCTGAGAGACAGTGGAAAGGTAAATAAGTACTACTTGGTCTTTACCTGTGAAGTTGATGAAATGAAACATGTTACTTACGGTTCTTGACAAGTTTTATGTATGTAAATATATAAATATATTTAACAAAGTGTCTTTTTTTTGATGTGAAATCAAATGTGACCTTTAAAAAAAGCAGGGGAGGGGTAGACGTGATTAATGTTCTTAATGAATATGCAGAACAGGAGAGCTGGAAAGGTTACAAGTGAAATCATTTCTCTGCCTGTAAATGCAAATAGTTTTTCATACAGTTGGTTATGCAACACTGATGCAGGAATATTTGCAAATATTTTCACAGATGCTATCCAAAAGTCACAAAATGCCAACACGTACTGTTGGTCAGGAAACAGATTAGAAGACACAAAGGGCAGTGTGCAATTACAAGCCGAGGAAAGAGACAGAAGGCAGCTCAACTCTGTTAGGTGCTGCTAGGATAGAAAGGAGACAGAATAGAGCCAAGGAACTGAAGAAAAATGATAGGTTAACATATTATAAATCTCCATATAAAAATATTTACTAAGTCTGCTTTCACAGCTTCTACATGCTAAAATGTGCCCCAGCCACAAGGCTGCTAGTCTGTTTCTGTTGGAGAATTTTCTCCTTCTTGTAGAATCTTGGAAATTATGTGAATATGAAAGCCTTCTTTGTCCAAAGAAACACTTCAGGTAGTTTTTGATAAGAGGAATCTAGTGAAATGAACTAACATATTTTTCCTGGATCTACTTTTGTTCTAACACTGTTTGTAGTGTTTATAGACAGGTTTTGCAGATGTGCTAGTAACCTGATATAAACACAGAAGACAGACATTACATAGACCATCTGTACCACAGAATCGTATATAAAGTATCAGTGGCTACATTAGTGTCTGGAGAAGTGTACAAAAATTTCAGAAATGTTCTAAAACATGGAGTCAGGAAATAGTCTTTTAAGACACATTTTGGACTCTGTGATGTTGTCGTACTCTTCTGCAAGCACAAAATATGGAAAAGGTCTAAAGATCATTTTGTACATTGTCTTTAAGGATCCACACATTTACAAACAGTTGTAAGCAAATATGTCAGCCTACTCTGGGTGCATGAAAATCATAGAATGAATCGTATCATAGAATGACCTGAGTTGGAAGGGACCAACAAGAATCATTGAGTCCAACTTTTCCTGGTAGGAAAAGCAAAGATAGAAAACAGAAGGCACCATAATCTAGACTTCTAATAGATGCTTGTAATAGATCCATTTGCATCTTTGGTCGTGTTTGGTACATCCCTACCCAGCCCACCTCTTTGAGTGGTCAGACTACAGTTTCAACCTCTACATATGCCTAAACAGATCAAGTTAATCTGACTAATAATCCTAATGAAAACTGAATAGAAAACTTGCATGTTCAAATAATTTCTCTTGTTTCATAACATTTCCTTTCCATCTCCCTTTTGGTGAATTTTTCCACATGACTAACGCAAAATAATGTGAATTCTTCATTGGATCAAGCTGTCCCTTCATGTAAAACGGCAAATACATATTCATTGGTAATTTACGGTGCTATGAAACTCTTTTATCTTCTGAAATTCAAAAAGGGAGCTGCATGAATAATCATCACCTCAACCTGGATAATTTATTTGACAATAGTTTTCCCTTAACAGTTGCTGACGATGGTTTTGAGTGTCAATTTTCAAACACCATATTTTCAGAGATATATGAAAGTTGCTTCATAGAATAACATGCATGTGGGCAGAGATGTTCATACTTTTTGGGTGTCATGATAAGGAAGTTACATTGGTATGATCATACAATCATAGAATACTTGGGGGTTGGAACAGACCATTAAAGGTCACCTAGTCCGAAAACCCTGCAAACCCTGAAGCAGGGACATCTTCAACCAGATGGAGTTGCTCAGAGCCCTGTCCAACCTGGCCCTGAATGTTTCTGCCACCTCACTGGGCAACCTGTTCAAGTTTTTCACCCGCCTTCATTGTCAAAAGTTTTTCCTTACAGCTAGTCTAAATCTATCCTCTTCTAGTTTAAAACCATTATCCCTTGTCCTACCACAACATATCCTGCTAAAACGTTTGTTCCCATTATTCTTATAGGCCCCCTTTGAGTACTGAAAGGCCTCAATAAGGTCTCCCCAGAGGCTTCTCTTCTCCAGGCTGAATAATCCCAACTCCTTCATCCTCCCTATATAAGAGAGGTGTTCCATCCCACTGATCATTTTTTTGTCTCTCCTCTGGACCTGCTCCAACAGGTCCATGTCTTTCTTGTGCTGAGGGCTCCAGAGTTGAACACGGTACTCCAGGTAGGGTTTCACCAGAGCAGAGTAGAGAAGTAGAATCATGTCTCTTGACCTGCTGGCCATGCTTTTTTTCATGCAGCCCAGGATAAAGTTGGCCGCCTGGACTGCAAGCGCACCTTACCATCTCATGTCCAGCTTTTCATCCACCAGCACCCCCATGTTCTCCTCTGCAGAGCTGCTCTCAATTCTTTCATCCCCTAGCCTGTATTGATACTGAGAGTTGCTCTGACCCGTGTGCAAGTCCTTACACTTGACTTTATTCATCCTCAAGAGGCCCAATTATCAAGCTTGTCTAGGTCCCTCTGGAGGGCATCTCATCTCTCAGGTGTGTCAACCACACCACTCAGTTTGGTGTCATCCGCAAACATGTTGAGGGTGCACTCAATCCTGATGATGAAGATATTAGAGACTACTGGTCTCAGAATAGTGTATTGGCTATTGTAACCACTTCACCTCATAACCATTTTGCAGAAGAATTATGTGGCTAAAAAAAATCAAACTTATAGTACTACCTACAATCAATTCATTATTGTATTACGTGTTCTTAACTTACAGTGCAGATAGAGCACTTAAGTTTGGACTTCATAATCGTTATGTGGAGGAGTTATAGAAATCACAATTATATGACATAAGAACAAAATCATGAATATAATTTTCTATTATTTCTTCTTACATAAACACGCAGTAAAGTCTCAAATGTAATTCAGGGAGAGCACTAAAGGGAAACAGTTATTTCTATGGTTGAGGGAAATTAAATTTACAATAAGAAAAAAAGGTTTTGTTATATATTGTGTGCATTACGGCTTAAGGCAACAGTTTGTTAATGGTTACATAGAATCTTGAAATAGTTTAGTAAAAAAGAGTCTTGCAGACTGTGGACAGTAATGAAAAACTTAATTCTGAGATCTTAGAACACTGTGCATTACAGTTCTTAAAAATAATTTTCTAATTAGTTAACAGAACAGGAATAGATCTTAGTGGAAGTTATTTAGTTTAACAGCATCAAATCACACTGTTTGAAGAATTTTTTACCTATTGCAGACATTGTAACTCACTATAAGGTGCTCACCTTGTTATTAACCATCCAGAGGTTTGGCTGCAGTGCATCTGCGAAGTCTTAAAGAGGAAAATGAATCTATGATGATCCTCTATTCTGGTGACAAGTAGAAATACTATTCTTCCCTCTAAAGTGATCTTATATGTACTTTTACAGTTTGTAAAGGATTTATTATACTTGGTTGAGCTTATGCGGATAAAGCAGGAATCAGTCTGAGTCTTATCGGATACCTGAACTTGATCTTCTGCTTTTCTATCTTGGATTAACTCAGACAGGATTTTGGTATACGTTTGTTGTACAAGTTATACTTTTGTGCTCACTACTATTACATGTTTTAAATAGCTTCTGAGTAGATTTGCCAGTTGAGATGTGACATTTCAAATTTGCTGACATCAAGGTTTAAAAAATATTGCATAAGCCCTCGTGAGTAGCGAAGCAGTAATAGGAAGTCCTAGAATACATACGTCCTTCCACTTCATTTCTGTCTATCAGTGTGTGTCCTGAGGCACACGTAACAGGAAATCCCTTGAATGCTGGCAGATATCCCATTTTTTACATTGTGCCAAGCAGATGGAGATCATTCACTGTACTTCCTTCCTGAAAGAGGCAGAGCGGAAAGGTCTAATAATGATCGTGTAAATCACATTTCTGCTTGAAACATTTTCTAGATAGCACTATAGGCAAGCAGCAAGACTGCATTCTAAGTTGAAGAAATTAATACATCATATAGGAGACCTGTCTTCCCTTCTAAAACTGGATAAGGAGGTCATTGATTTAATTTCCGCTAATGAATTCTGTGAGAGACATTTCTGACCGAGAGCTAGTAGTATTATAAAATCCAAATATTAACATTTAAGAGGTTAGCCTAAATACCATTATTTTTGCTTTTCTTAAAGTAAGGATCTGTTTCTTGTATGTTGTTTTTAAGCAATGGGGAGAAAAAGCTATGTCTGACGTTATAGGATCCACTACCTTTAATTCCCCTTTTTGCAAGTTAATTTAGGGTAGACATTTCAACGTTCAGTGAACCAGGCATTTATTCCACTTACTTTTTCTTGTTTCCTCCATCATTCCTAGATACCCTTTTCTAACTTCATTTGAACCAGTACACATGTGGGTGGTTTCTGCTGTAACATGAATGAGTGAATCCAACCTTTTTTTTCCCCTCTACATACAACATTAAACTGAATCAATTCAGTTACCTGATACTGATTCACTGTATAGCATGTTGTCACAACCAGTAACGCCTAGTAAACTGAACTGTGCCCTTCCAGAATCTCTCAGCAGTTCTCTGGTCCACGTTCAACATTTCACACACAGTGGTTTTGCATCAGACTTTTCATGTAAACAGAATGTGCTCTGAATTGTCTTCTCTGCCAGCTACAGCCTGTGCAGCGCTCCAGTACTGCTGTACAGCTTGTGTCAGCCTGTGCAAGATTTGGCTAATGAGTCAGTGACTGAGCCAGTTATTCTTACAGACGATCATCACAATTCCAGAGTATTATTTTTCTATCCCATAATGTGCTTCCTCAGAATATGTCTGCTTACTCTGGAGGTCTCTGATGTGCTTTGCAATCTTCTACTCAGAATACACAGCCCCTTTTAGATTCACGAACTGTGTAGGACAGTACTTATTTAAGGTTTAAACTCACAGATAAATGGATTAATGCTGAGCAAGCAGGGCCAAACATCTCCATGCCTTTTGTCAGCTGGGACCTCGTTACCTCTTCTGAAGATGCAAGACCTGTTCCAGAGTTCTGATTTATTTGTTATTTTTATTTCTGGCTGCACATACTATTTACCTATACTCACCTTCTCATCTCTATGTGTGTGTTCCTACTGACTTTGAGAATTCCTTATTTGGGACAAGTTCTGTCATATTAAAGGGCACAGGAAATTGTTAAAGGGGTAAATGTGCCTGATACATATACTGTACATCTGCATACATGTATATAGACTTATCTGCTATGTATCCTATGACAAGGAGGCATACAGCTTCAAGATGACAAACAGATCTGAACGGATATTTTCTAAAACAGATTTCAGCGGAAAATCTATTTGATGAGCCAAAATGTTTTATTTTTGTTTCTGCATTTTATACCACATTTACTTCCATGGATTTTATAATAATCCTATGAAGATTTTCTTGTTTACATTCTTGCCTAGTTACCCAAGAGCCAGAGACTCATCATTTTCTTAGGCTTGGGCAGTGGCTGGTTACCACAAGCTGCTGGTTTGTGAAACTCAAAAATTTTGGACTTGTGACTTTAGGGCAGACCATCTAGCAAGAAATATTTGGATAAATATGTCAGACAAATTGCTTATAAGGTGCTAGAAGCAAATGTGTCTAATACAGCCAGGAATACCAGAGCATTTTTGTCACAGAGATTGGAACTTAAAGTGCCTGACAGATTTAAGCTTGATTCTGGGTTCTGTCACAGGAAGTCTGGACATCAAAAGTTTTCTCTAATTTTCAGCACATTATGAAAGACATTCTGTATGCTTTCCATGTGGGTATACATATGCAACAATATGGAAACTGCCCATGAATTAGATGGAAAACGCATTAGTAGAGTAATAGTAATGTTCTGATTAGTGTTAGATCTATGTACAACCTTGTAGTTGTAGATGAAAAACCACTGAAAAAGTAAAAGGAAAGTACAAGAACTTTATTTTGACCTACAAAGTCTGTATATAATGCAATTCTTGCAGTGAAGGAGCAGAATGCCTTCACTAAATTGACCAAAATTAGAAGCTCTTTGTAAAATCAGATTAACAGGGCAGTAGTAAACATCTTCACATTATCAGGATTGCCTTGACAATACAAAAGAACAAATAGCACTCTGTGAATTTGAAATTAGTTTCCTAATGTTACTTTTCAAGCATACCTGTTTATCTCTTGGCTGTAGGACTTAACACTACACTACTTAATAGCAAAGGCTGACCTGTTGCTTTATTTGGGGAATTAAGGCCAGTGTTGCCATGTTTTTTTGCCATAAAATAAGTAGTTGAGGGAGTAGAGGAAACACTTGCCATCCTTAAAGTCATGACAAGGTAATCTTAAAGGTACTATAGTCATTGTCATAATAATTGTTGTGGTCCAAGTTTAAAGGAAAAAATTACCTTTCCAAGACTGGGAGTGCTTTAACAATCCAGGACTTGTTCCTCTCTTTAATTTTGATTATGAGGCTATCTAGTTTGTTTGCTGCAAGGTGGTTTATTTAGAAGAATTTTCAATGTATGAAGAACTGAAAACTTGTTCTTATACATGTGCCCTCAGCAAAAATCTCTAATTCCCAGTGTGATCAGGGAGATATCTTTTTTTTTAAGTCATGAGAAAATAAGGCTCCAAGTGTTTATCTATAGGAAAACAGTGCACCTAGATGTAGTATTTACGATCCTGGAGTGGAATCTATGAAATTAAATGGATTTTTCCTGTAATCCTTGCCCAGGAAGACTCATAGTTTGGCATTTAATGATATGTTAGCACAGAGAGGCACAAGCATGACACATTGTCTACACCTACGCTTGAGAAGGCAGGATATAAGACAGATCCAGCCCAAAATTTCCTATCTAGATTATTGCAAGTCTATATCTGATTGTAGATCAATCAGTCTGACCTTAATAGGTCACTATTGTGGCTATCACCTGCAAGAGTGCAGCTACAGCACTTTTAGACTGGTTTTCAAACGAGTTTAGGCAGCTATCATCTTATTTCAGATTGATCCTTACTTCAGATCATCCCTTCAGATATTGGCAGCTGGTTCTGTACATTCACTACATGGCGACAGAGGAGGAGGACCTTGTGCACAAGGAAAACTCCTCTGCTTCTCACTTTCTACATTACCATGTTTTCTGAGGGATTAAAAGGTCTGGTTCCAGTGCCTTCTTTGACCCAAATGCATAGAAATCCTACCTACACAGGCTGGAACAGATGCGTAGCTTAGATTGAAGCTGGACCATATTCCACAGCCAAGAATAACAGGAACACCTGGACCATGGAGAAAAGTAGGAAAGCATAAATATCACATTGTAGACAGATCTTGTGCGCATACCAGGAACAGGAAAAGGTTCTGTGTTGTGTGTTTTTTAATCCACTTATGAATTTTGTCTGGTGGCTCTTTTGTGCAAACTACATAGGCCATTTGACACAATAGGAATTGAGACACCTGCAAAAACTTAAAGAAAATGTAAGGTGAAGGAGTCTGGATCACATTTTTAAATGTTACATTTCATATAAATTGCACTTCATGATTATAACACACTTTTGAATCTAGCCCTAAAATTCTTCTGAAGAAAATTGTGCTCAGAAATTACTTTTTTATGACTTTCTGAGTACTCTTCCTCTCTTTTTTCTTCCATTTGGTTTGGTCTAGGGTTTGGATTTTTAAAGAAAAGAGACTATGTCCAAGTTTATTATTCAGTAATGTATACAGAACTGTTCTGTAATTTGGAGCTGCTGTATTTTTTTTAATAAAAACTCTTGGCATTCCTTGAAAGTTACTATAATACTTCTGTTACGTGTAACTTAAAGATCTCAAACCTCCAAAGATTTATTGTCACAATTAATTTTAAACATCTGCTTAGCTCATTGATTTCTATGAGGTTACTTGTGCTTAAAGTTAAGCAAATGAATATTTTGTGCAAGATCAAGGCCATGACTTACTGCAGCCCAATAGAGTTAAATAATCAAAAAAGTTTAATATGTAACAACAGATGTAAGAGCTACAAGAGCTTTCCCATACTATTTGAACAAACTTTTTTAGAGGTGAAGAAACAATATTTCTACTATTTAAAAAAATTCAATAAAAAATTAAAATGTAAGTATAAATATATAAACTATGAGTATTAAAATATTGACCATAATGCATATATACAAATGGGTTATCAGATGATCCTAAGAACTCAAGAATTTCTCCAATATTGCGTAGGTCGAAATAAGGTTTGTTGAAATATATATAAATATACATATGCACAGAGATAGACATGTCATAAAAGCGAACATTTTGTTTACTTTTGTTACCTGTTTTTTTTTCAGTACTCTTGCTTTGGGTCAAGCCTCATAGTCAGCTAAGCCCCATAGAGTTGCTCTTTCACTCACCCCTGATGAGATTTGGTATAGAATGGGAGGGGTAAAAGCGAGAAAACTCATGGTTTGAGATAAAGACAGTTTAGCAGATAAAGTGAAAAATGCATGTGCTAGCAAAGCAAAATAACGAATTCCTCACTACTTCCCATCAGCAGGCAGACGTTCAGCCATCTCCAGGAAAACAGAGCTCCATCGTGTATAACGGTTACTTAGGAAAACAAAAGCCATAACTCTGAATACAACCCCTCTGTCCTTCTTTTCCCAGATTTTATTGCTGAGCATGATGCCATATGCTATAGAACACCCCTTTGGGCAGCTGGGTGCAGCTGTCACAGCTTCATACACTCCCAACTTCTTGCGCACCCCCAGCCTACTCAGTGGTGGGACACTGTGAAAAGCATAAAAGACCTTGACTTTGTGTAAGCACCACTCAGCAATAGTTAAAACGTGCTGGTGTTATCAACACTGTTTTCACTACAAATGCAAAACACAACACCATGCCAGATACTATGAAGAAAATTAACTATACTCCAGCCAAAAGCTGTACAAACAAAATCTAAGAATCTGTCAGAGCATGCTACTTTAAGAGAATAAATATGTTTATACTCAAAGTATGACATGAAATATAAAGTCTTAACAGGACTACGATGCACGAAGAGGAGCGATTCCACTATCACAAATTCAGCTTGCAGACAGCTATCCAATCCTAGTTCTTTTCTTCTGTGGCATTTCAATTTGAAGCTCATTTGTACTTTCTGTGGCTTTGAATGAGGACAATCCAAGGAGACATCAGAGGTGCACCGTGAGAGCTGGTGCCTGTCCTACACATCCCCATGGCACAGCCCCCTTTGGGATTGGACATGGCTCCCCACAAGAATGGTTAGGCCCCAAATGCCATGACTGTGCATCATATACCCAGGCATGTGTCCATCTCACATAGAATGCCTTTGGCAGGCTGAAGCCTGTCCATGTGGCAACTGGATATTGTAGACAGCACCAGATAAGTGAGAGTCCTTCTTTTTCCAGATGCTCATGGCATTTCTCTGTGAAGAGGGCACAGATTCAAGCTGATTTAGGAAATGGTCCCAGCTTGAGCTTTGGGACCAAAAGGACCAGCTATGTCCACAAGCAGCTCTTGACCATGGCACTGTGAGGACCACAGGGTTGGCTAGGCAGTGAGCAGCATCCCACTGGTCACCTTAGGGAACACCATCTCACTAGGATTGAGCTTGGTGGGAAAAACTGGGACCACTGACACTGGTGGTCATGAGGGGACATAATGGCAGCGATGAGGCTGGAGACATGCTGTGGTGTGGGTGCAAGAGAGACATGAGCTCCCCAGAATATCAGGTCCAAACCTGGCTGGAGGCAGCAAAGAAGAGAGGCTGGGCATAGGCACTCCCATAGGCCAGGGTGAAGCCCAGTAGAACTAAAATGGAGTCTGTGAAGCCTGGTCAAGGGGTCCCAGGTGAGGCTTGTCATGGATAGTGAATTTAAGCGGTGCCCTTGCAGCCCTGAGATTACATATGTCCAGTATGTTTCCTTGGAGCTCCCCGGGCCTCAGAAACAGAGAGAAAAGAGGGAGAGACATCTGACCTTGGAGGCAGCGATTGTGTCCTCCTGCCTGCCATCACATGGCTCACCTGCAGGCTGAAATGAAATGCAAACACAGACTAAGAGCAAGACATTGATAAGGGCTTGTTGTTCATGGAAGCAACGCCAACAGGCAGCAGGAGAAAGAAATGATAGTATAGGGCTAGCGGCAGGTAACCAATGGTGTGTTGCTTCCATCCCCTCACTCACATTATTTCTTCATTCACTGTGTGGATGAGTTTACCTAAGACTGGGGTTTCATTTCCATAGGTAGTCTGTTGAATTTTTAGAGGGATGAAATATTCTAGTAGATGGCTAGGGAGTAATAAAGAGTGTTTTCATAGTTGCTAACTGTTGGATTCACATTAATTGCTGTATAATTCAATATACATAAATTTCTCTTTGATGATAGAAGCATGAGGTCAGCAGAGCTGATTATTTTGTACTGTATCAGAGTATAGATTTGTTTCTAGGTTTGCCTTGCAGACTAAACAAATTTACATTCTTTGTGTGGTAGCAAAACTACGACCTTTCAGAATTTTGTCAAATTCACAATTTTTTTTTCATGGCTGTGTGACAGCATTTGTTGTCAGCCAAGTATTGCCCTGCTCTCTTTTGTAACTGAAGTATCAAAAAAGTGTTGCCAAACTACATTCACCTTCATTTAAGTGGGGAAAGACTTTTAAGAATGAGTGACTGAAAGCATAAGAAAATAAATAATTTAGACAACAAGCTGAAAGTTCAGGGTAAAACCTTTCCTTTTTCTTTCTTAATTATATACTTAAAGTCAACTTAAAATGTCTTGTAGAGCATTGCTAAAAGGAGATTTATTTTTGGGCTTAGAAATCACTCACATGTGAAAGATTTTTGGAGAAGGAATCTTGTCTTCTTCATCACCTGTTATATTACAGTATGGTGGAAGTTTTTAACTAAACTGTAATAAACCTGATAATTTTACATGCAAATTTTATATTAACAGGTCAGTCACATAGACACTCATTGACAGAATGTTTGCTGAAATAAAATTAATTTATTGGTATCTTTTGGAGAAGGTAGTTGTCATTCAAGGAACCTAACCTTCTCAACAGGACATTCAGCTGCTGTTTGGATCTGACAGCGGCCACTATTGAAAGGGTCCCTGTAACCATATTTTTAGCTTGATTGAATGATATTCCCCAAATCTGTGTTTTGCTGAATTCTTATAATGCAGTTGGCTGGAGGTCTTACATGACTGCTGCAATATTGCATGACCCATTTCTATTGAATGTCTTAAACTACATGAAAACATCTCAGTTATCTCAGCTATGTATAAAAGAATGCCCTAAATGAACATTTACTTATCTACAGGAAAAAAAAAATCTATTGACTGTTTAGAAATATCTGGGAGAGTCCCTGTGACGGCCTGACACCATACACAGGATATTTAGCGGTACATTTATCCATCAAGTGCTGTCTATGTTGATAGACTAGCAGGAGCTTCCTAGATGTAGGACATGATGCCAGGACTGACTGAAAGTCCCACCTGGACAGGTTCTGTGAAAATAAGTCAAACGCATTGCTTTGAAATCCGATAGTAGCCCCATTACCCATCTTGCCTCACATCGGCCCCTTATTTCATCTTTGTTGACAACTAATGTGAAGTTCCTGAAATATTCAGGGAGCTGATGACTGACCATCCTTTGTATGCGCACTCCTCTACTCCACACGTAACTTGAATTTCATCAATATACAGCAATAATAATTTTCATTCAATAAATTTTACTAGAGGGTCAGTCTGCTTACAAGCAATTTGTCTTAAAAAGATAGGGTTTTTTTTTATTTATTTAAATGAGTTTAAAATGTTATCCACATGTAAATATATTCTTTCTCTTTTGTGAAAGTTGAATATCTGGCATTGAAGTCTTTCAAACCATACTTAATACCTTTTTTCCTGTTGCTTAATAGATGTGTTCAACCCACTCCCAGGTGAAATAATGAGCTTCAGTTAGAGATACAGCATTTGGAGGGGTTTCCTTTCACTTCATTGAGCCAATCTTTATCAATTTAAGGAAGGTCATTCCTGACAGATTATGTTAAATATGTTCTTAAGGATGGCCAATCTTGAGTCTTTACAATTTAGCTCAGTAATCTATTTAGTTATCAGAAGCCCTTCTGATAGAAAATCTGTCTTAAAGTCTAGCCTAAATTTTTCTTACTTTATGTTAAGTCTCATACTTTTTGTCTTCTCCCTTGTGGACATTGAGAACAGAGGATTTTTGGATACGTTAGAGAGTGTTATCACATCAGGTTTCTCTTCAGGCTATGGCACACATACTTACTAAAACTCTTTTACTAAGCCAGAACTAGAACACTGTCAGCCTTATGGCTCTTCTTTTAATCTGGATTTTCCCAAATTGTACCACATCTTGACATTGCAAATATCATCAACATGCTATCTTTATGATAAAGGACATATATTTTGAGTATAAAAAGTGGATTTCCACAAGGTTAAATTGCTAATATGAAACTCAAATGAAAAAAATTACCAAGTTTCACATGCAGAATTATCATAAAACCTATGGATAGAAATAGTGTTAATTGCGTGGATTCTAACAAGTCCAGCTTTGAGTTTGAGTTTCATTCAGTGTGTCAGAAATTCAGGGAGAATCTTCACAAATTAAGCAAAGTTGTGTAATCATGTACATCAAAAGCACTGTGGAAAACCAGCTTATTTTTCATTAAGCAGCTGGACTGATGAAATGGTTCAGAAAAAAATAGATCAATGGCTCCCAGTTTCTGTATTCTCATGGATCTCAAGCTAATTGTTTTCTTCTCATACCTTCATCATCCTTGCCAGCACAAAGAAAATTTTTGCATTGTCCTCTTTCCCTGCTCTCTTTCTCCCCATTGTCACAAAAGCAACATCTTGCGCGGTAATGATGTCAGGCATGAAAATTTTACATATATTTATTCTTCCTCCTAGAAGGTTCTTAAACTACCATTGGTTAGATTTTGAGAGGTAATCTAGGGAAGGATAAATTTATACTTGCCCTGTGTCATATTCTTTACCTACATATTTTCAACTGACTGAAGAAAGATTTTTGTTCTGATCTAGTATTGTGGATCTTGTTTTGTTATGTTATACATTTGTTTGAATGATCACTTCATTTTGTATCATTAATATCTCCATGGCAATATTCCGAACCTGTATCTATCGCATTCTTTAACAGTCTCTTCTCTTCTATCATTAAATCTCTTTCCTCATTCTTTGATATTTTCTGTCTTTTCTCTACCAACTTACTGTATTCTGCAGTTTCCCTTTGCCCCATATACCTCTCCTCTGTTTTGTTTCGCTGTTAAGGCAAGCACAAGGATATGGAAAACTATTTCCACTTTTCGTTTGGCCTGCTGTGTTTATGTTATGTTCTTACTGTCCTTATTCTTCACCTGTTTATATTTCTCATGTGGTTTTAGGACAGTGACTATACTTGACTTGCTAATGTTGTTATAACAACATATATATATGTTGGTTTATGGCAATGTGTGAAGTTTTACTTTCTATATTAGCAAAAGCATACTAATAAAAACCCTACGGCTGTATTGCCCTTTCCATCTGGTAGGTCACCCAGATTCCACTCAGATGTCACTTAAAAAAAAAAAAGATAGTCACCATGCATAAAATTCAGCAGGAACTAGTTATAATGAGGTTAACATTTTTTGCTTCTCTGATTACGGTACCTTTATCATTGTGCTGTCAGTGCTGGGATTATTTCATGTTTGTGTGTTCAGCTGCTCTGCTAAGATGATTTTGAGTAACTAAAAATATTTTGTGAATGTATAAAATTGAATGGAAATCTGTGATCTTTATGATTTTTTATAATTAGTCACTGACAGTATAATGTTCGTCATTTTATCTAAATTTTTGTCCTTGAACAAATTCCAGGCATCTTCTGTTCTCATTGTACTTTGTGATGATCTTTGCCTTTTCATTGATTCAGCACTTACCTTTGAGCCTTACTTTTCAAATATGTTGAATTTGCCTTTTATCAGCTTAAAAATGTGGATCTCATGCATATTTACATTGCAAGCTATTACAGCTCTGGAAGAGGTCAGTAGTGTTAACTGCTCTATATATTCACAAGAAACTCTATTATCTATTGAACAGACACAGCTTTAAAATGTATAAAACTAAGCACATTTACCTAACAATATTATCTCTTTATTGTGACACTATTAATTTGGGTGTTTAGTTATAAAGTTTTAAATAAGATTGATCTCAAATTAATACTGAAACAATAGAATGTTTTAATGACAAATCCTTGTTTCAATATAGTTTTATGGCTGTCACCAACAAACTGATTTTAAAATGATAGTTGTGACTTATTTGTCATTGTAATATCAGTTTTTCTGGTTACGAGATGAGAAGGGCAAAGAATTTTGCAAAAAATATCAGACTTTCCAGTGTTGGTTGATAGGTCTGTTAAATCAGATTCAAAACTGTACTTTGCAGTACAAGGAGGGCATTAAATATTTCGTTGTCTTTACTTTGAATTTTATTTCTCCTTTTACCTACCTAGATTAAGTCTGTGATGTCAGCTAAAAACAATGTGTCTAATGATGATGGTCTTCACTGATTTCAGTTACTGGTGAGACAGGGTTTTGGCTTGAACTAGATTTTAATCTCATGGGGAGGGTCAGGGCAAAGGAAAAATGACAGTACAGTAGGTGAACTCAGTCCTGACCTTTGACATTTTAGAGTAAGATTTGCTTGAAAGAGGAAGACATTAGGCTAGGATAGCTGGAAGCTACAAATAGGAGAAATAAGGCAAGGTTTTATCAAAATATATAGTAAAACTAACTCCTGATAGGAACACTTTTCTGTGTTTAGATAAAATCTAACATGCCCATAGATATGTTTTTAAAGAAATTGAGGAGTACTGCCTGCATTGCTTCCTTTGACTTGACTTGAAGCTTAGTTATTGTAATTTATATTTGCATTGACCACTACCATTACTGCTACTTTGCTGGTTCCTGTGATCATTCTAAGTGATATTAGTCTCTTATTCTAGTATTTACATTTGTGCCTCTTCTACAGTGGCAAGATCTTTATTATATTGGAAAGGAAGTTATACAACAATATTGTTTGAACTGAAATTACCCAGAATGAGAGTCTAACATCCAATGAAACAGAAGCTCCAAGTCTTCCCAATGCTGAAAAACAGTATTTAGAAAATGGAAATAGCTGTAATTTATCACTTATGTGAGCATTTGGCAACAATTTTAAACCCTATTTTGTAATTTTAAATTTTATAATTAATTAATTAGTAATAAAGAGGAGAATTTATTGTCTTAAGAAAAAGGACCAATCAAGATATTTTTACGTAAAAAAGTAGAAGAAGAATTTTGAAAAGAGAGAAGGCAGTGCTTGACATTTTTCGTTTTTGGGTTAGAACACACTTGAGACAGTTTCATGCAATGTTTTGATAGAAAAGAGGAACATTTTCCGCAGAATTTTTTTTTTTTTATTTATTAACACATATCTCAGTCTCTAGTAAGACTATGGAATGCATTGGAGAATATAGTAAGATTCAGAAAGGGTTCTATGGCTTTTAAGACTGTTAAAATTAATAACACTTATATTAGAAGGAAGTATATCAATTTCACATTTTGGGGATTGTGCCTGCTCTTAGAAAAAACAAAGTTCTCTAACGCAGGAAAGAAATTATCATTCTTCTTTGAAATGAGGTATTTGAAAGGACAGTATAAGAGTCACCAGATATTGTTTTGCATGTCACACACCCTACATTTTTAGCAAATTCTCAGTGTTATGTCTTTTATTTCTCCAGTTAACAACAACAACAAAGGGATTTTACCCATATTTTACACTAAAACGTGTTATGTTTTGAAATGCATTTCTCTCTTCAGATTTTCTTTTCAGAACTTTCTGATTCTAGGAGGTTGTAGGAAGCACAGTAACTGGAACTCAATGTAAGGTCTTCGCCCAGGACCCATCAGAGCAGTAGACCACCTCTTCTGCAGTCATTCATATTCTTACAGTTTTATCAGATATTCCTACAGTGACAGGGAAAGCACTTGACCCGATACAAAAACAGCAAGAATTACATCAGTTTCTTGTTCATGCTGCATATCCCCCAAAAACTTCTTCCTGTCATGTTCTGACCTTTTCAGCTTGCTTTAATTAAAACAAAAAGACACCTGGTCTTGGGGCTTGTCTCTTATTTATTTATTCCTAGTAAGCCATAGGGTGTAGGGTTTAATATGTGTAGGAAAAAACAGAAATATTTAAACCAAAAGCAACAAGAAAAAAAAATTCCAACTATCTCTCATAATTCTCTTTATTTTATAATAAATATTTGTACGTATTTAGAGACTCATTTGAGACACTTCTGACTTTTTTTTCATACTGAGGAGCATCACCCTTGGTAAAGAATGTCAGTGAAAAGACTGAAGTAATGATGGCTTTCACAATCAGTAAGAGTATAAAAATCTAGTCCTTACACATGTAGGATTTGTTAAACCACTTGGTACACTTAATTAGAACAAGAAATTAGGCTTTAACCTTTTTTGTAGTCTTTTAGTTTTTAAGGAAGTGATTCTGAATGGTTAGAAAACATATGGGACACTGTCACTGCCAACCGCATATGCACACTGCACCATAAAAATGACACAAGGGCAGCTTAAGAAGGACAGCGACTTGAAAGTCATGTCTTTAGTTCTTTAATGTTTATAAACACCTCCACTAAACTACAAATCATCTTTCTGTTTCTATGCCAGGAGAAAAGTGTAAATGGTATGGAAAACTTTCTAGATCTCTGCTCCATTTTACAACATCATTTCTCTCTGTTTCTTTCTATATTTGCCATTTGGATTTTTTTCATTTTTCTGGTCATGGTGAAATTAATGCTTCAATGTGAATTATTTCTCTACTGGAGTTTCAATGTTATGACTGCAATGAATATTGTTGTTTGTAGCAAAAGTTTTATCACAAGGCAAAGAAGTTTTATTTCTTTCGTGCGTATGTCAATTGAAACAATTTATTTGAAGTCTCTGAGAGTGAAAGAAAAAGCTAAAAACAAATAGAGGCTAATAAAAGTCAATATCTCCCCTTTGAGCAGTGTCAATCAATTTCAATGAAATAGATTCCTTGTTTGTTCAATAAGAAAAGTACTTTGTGTCTCAAATGACCTGGAGATTTTTTTGAACATCCTCATCATCAAGAAATACCCGGTGATTGAGTCTTATATTACCTATTTAATTGGTAATGGTATATTCATAGTGAACTATCTTTCTCTGTTAGACCATTTAGAAAAAAATACCATTTTATTAAATTATGTTATACTACAAGATAAGTAGAAGCTCCCATGCTAGAAAGTGCTATGGCAAGCCTGGAATTCTTTTGGCATGAAAACAAGCATGGTAAATTGGAAGTATATGCTGGATGTTTAATCAACTCAGCAAAGACAGGATTTAAATTTTTGTAATTCTTTGTTCCATCCAAAGGCAGATTCTATTGTATTCTTACTCTGTCTTATCTGACTCATATTTTAGTGATAACTGTAGAAAATATAAACAGAGATATCTTACCTTAAAAAACTTTTTCATTTAAATGGCATCAAACATTCAGCTTATATATAATGAATCCATTTTTTTTTTTAAAATATTAATCATGTAAGCCATATTGAGCCTTTAAAAAAAAAGCAGAAATTTCAGTTTTTAGTGGATTATCCTAATGAATAATTTCTGTTTGGGTAGCTGCTGTGCATCTAGGTGTCTAACAAAACTCTTTCTTAACATAACATATAGTTACTATATACTTAGCACAACATGCTACAAAGGGCTTAAATTGGAGAATGCTAAGGACCACTTGATCTGAACCTTCATAACAGGCTTTCTTTATCTAGTTTTTTACTTAAAATTTTCCTTGCTTTTAGTTTTCACTTTTCAGTATTTAAATTTAGAGTTTTTCCATTTTTACTTTGCTGACCAATGAAAACAATCTATGCAAAACAGTGTTAGAAAATGTTCTTCAGAAGTATCTAATGAGATTTTTTTTGGTTTTTTTTTGTAAGGATAGTTAGAATGATTTTTAGTCCTTATTTATATTAACCTTCTTGAGGGATTTAGATGTTAAATACACATGCATTCTTTTTCACATATACCATAAATACTGTACAACACACACAACTTGACTATAATATGGTCCCTTGTTGATGACAGGCTCCAAAAATCTTGCTTCAGCCTACCATCAAATTATAATTATCCTTTTCCTACAAAGCCAACTGCTCTGCTAAGTCCTGTATTATTAATATTGGGGTGGAAGTAGAAAGGAAATAAATGTCTAATGAAATTTCCTGAAACAAATCTCAAATAGCATAGTGTGCCTGCTTTCAGGAATTAATAACTTTTATATGTGAGTAATTGCAGAGAAGATTTGAATTATCAGAAATATCTGTGTCTGTTTATGAAGCACTAAAAAATTTATTCTTATGTGGCATGGCAATTTATCTTTCCTTCTTGTGGAGCTGCATGAAGGATGTTATATTCTGGACTACTTAATTACTATTGGGTTTGTGTTATGTTATTTTTACACATTAAAGACATAGAAAGACAACTGACCTACACAAACTTTTTTCCACAGACCAAAAGTAGATTAAATGTCTCCAAATTCAAATCATTGCTGGAAAGCTTAATGTTCCTAATCCGTAAGGCATCAGCCGTTCTTCTTATGTCCACACCTATAAATAATAAAAGTAGATTAATGAGAAATTCATCTTTGTCTCTAACATTGACAGTGCCTTACCAGAAACTCTATTCTCTCCAATAAATATTGATGTAGTTTACCACATACGTGCTTAATTTGTACACGTCTCCAAAGGTGATAACTGAAAATGATATTATATTCCAGAAGTTAAATGAACATGCTAAATGCCACCTTTTTAAAATTTACCTGAATTATCCTACAGTGGGTTCAAGATCTGTAGAAAATTAATATCCAATCACTATTAATTCATTTAATATATCTTATCATAACAATACCCATGATGAGTTAACTTGGTATTGCTGTAATTGTAAGTATTTTGGTAGGATTTTCAGAGTAATTTAGATTTAATTAAGTCGATCCATGTTGTCGAGAGTTCCCTGATACACTAAGTATTTCAGTATATTGGAAAACTTCAAATAAATCTGTTATTGTTCAGAAAAATAACTATACAGCAAGGGAAATAAAGAAGTCAGTGCAGAGTAATCCTTCCTGTCCTCTGTGTTCTGCTTCATACGCTCAGGTAGTTCTTGAAGTAGGCATAATGTTCTTTACTTGTCGTGACAATAATGTGGTCTTCATGGCTGAATTATAGAAAGGGCATTATGTAAAGGATCTTTCAAAGCAAATGTGTACAGTAGGATCAAGTCTTATTCTGTAAACTGTACAAAAGTCTATTCTTTCTCACATTGATGTGGACCACAGTAAATATATATTTTTTCAAGTTGATTTATATGATAATGCAGCACATACTTTTCACAATCAGAAATACAGACGCTTGCTGACAGTCTAGAAAAAGTCAGAATTTAACTTGAAATAATTCAACAGTTGCTTGAAAAATGAATTGACATATAAAGAAAAACAGAAAGGAAAGGAGTAGGAGGTGGATACTCTTGCACCGTTATTATGAGTTATATGGATATTTCAAGGATATATTAGCATGCAGACCTAATGTTCTGTCTTTATTTTAGTTTTATTTAGGGAAAAAAACTCAAAGCAAATCAATCAAATTAAAAAATACCACTCTATGCAAAACTATAGCGGAGAGAGAAAGTTCCTTTGCAATAGTCTACACCTACATTTCCCTGTGAATTCAGACATATTTTGCTTAAATAAACCTCTTTAAGTAAGCTTCTTGTGGCTACTGTACTAGCATATCTCAAACATTCTTCCAAAGCAAACCTCAAAATATGGCGCACCATCAATCTTCAATTTCTATTTTGATATTTAGTATTGGCTTTTTTTCCAGCTGTATTCTTTCCATCACTACTTTAAATTAACTTTTGTATCAAGGGAATAATCACATATTGCTGTGTTATATTGACTCCATTTCACAACATAAAATTACGAGTAATTGAGTATATAAAATAAAGTGGATCAGTTAGTATTATAAATTGAAAGGTGACCCTGAAACTTGCCAGAAAAAATAAAATACCCTTCTTCTGTTCCTTTTGTTAAGACACTTTTGACATGGTTTCTAGAAGAATGAGTTGCATGGAAGTCAGAGGAAGTCCCTAGTGACCGAAAGACGGGCAACGTTGTGCCCATTTTTTTAAAGGATAGAAAGTATGACTCTGGGAACTACCAACCTGTCAGCCTCACTTCCGTGCCTAGGAGGATCATCGAATAGAACCTCCTAGATGCTATAATAAAGCGCACAGAGGACTCGGAGGTGATTCAAGACAGCCAGCACAGCTTCACCAAGGGAAAGTCCTGCCTGACCCACCTAATGCCTTTCTATGTTGGGGTGTTTAATATTTTCATTGAAGGTATAGACAGCGAGATTGAGTGCACCCCCAGCAATTTTGTAGATGACATCAAGCTGAATGGGGCAGTGGTCACATCAGAAGGACAGGATGTCATCCAGAGGGACCTGAACAAGCTGGAAAAGTGGGTTTGTGTGAACCTCATGAGGTTCAACAAGGCCAAGTGCAAGGTCCTATACCTGGGTCATGGCAATTTGTAGTTTCAATACAGGATAAGGGATAACATGATTGAGAGCAGCCCCACGGAGAAGGATTTAGGGTTCAGATTGATGAGAAGCTCAAGATGAGCTGTCAATATGCACTCACAAGCCCAGAAGGCCAACTGTGTCTTGGGCTACATCAAAAGAAGCGTGGCCAGCAGGTCGAGGGAGGTGATTCTCCCTCTCTATTCTGCTCTCGTGAGACCCCACCTGGAGTCATGTGTACAGTTCTTAAATCCCTAGCATAAGAAGGATATGGAATTGTTGGAATGAGTCCAGATGAGGGCCATGAAGATGATCAGAGGGCTGGAACACCTCTGCTATGAGGACAGGATGAGAGAGTTGGGCTTGTTCAGCCTGGAGAAGAGGAGGCTCTGGGGGACTTTATTGCGTCCTTCAAGTGCTTCGGAGGAGGTCACCTACAGGAAAGCTGGGGATGGGCAAATAGTGATAGGATGAGGGGGGATGGCTTTAAATTGGATGGGGGAAGATTTAGATTAGACATTAGGAAGAAATTCTTCCCAATGAGGGTGGTGAGACACTGGCATAGGTTACCCAGGGAGGTTGTGGATGCCCCCTCCCTGAAAGTGTTCAAGGCCAGGTTTGGATGGTGTCTTGAGCAGCCTGGTCTGGTGGGAGGTGTCCCTGCCCATGGCAGCGGGGTTGGAACTGGATGGTCTTTAAGGTCCCTTCCAACCCGAACCATTCTATGATTCTGTGATAGTATTTACAATCTCTCTGGCTGGATCTTGAGAATAAAGTAGGTATTACGGCTTCAAAATATCTGAGGTTATCATTACACTCTGCTTAAAGAAAATAAACAAACGACTTGATAAAAGAAAGACTGTATATTGCAAAAGGTTGTGGATAGATGTTATGGATTTCCAGGAATTAAAAATTAAGAAATTGATGAGAAAACATCAAAAGGTTCCAGGAAGGAAGTCACATATCTCTGAATGCACCTGAGATGCATAGGAGTAATGATGAAAGTTTTGAGGGCAGTTGCAGTGAAGACAAATGCAGGTGGATGACAATACACCCTTATCAAGATGATAAAAGAGATGGAAAGGAAAATATTGGAGGGTGAGGGGAAGACTGTAGAACAAATAAATCAGAAAAACAATGTGTGTTTTCTGGGCAAAGAGTGCATTGCCTAACACAAAGAGCAGAGGATAATAGCATCGGGACTCAGGAGCTGAGAGTTCATGGTGTGATAGTAGGCAGAAAGAATAAGAATTTAAATATTTTGCAAGTATGTGAAGAGTTTGCAAGCTGGGCATGTTTTTTTTCTTTAATCACATAATTACAAATTAGTGAAGAACACTGGCAAGGAGTAGCTACTACTTATTCTTGGTTGAGCTGATGTTTACCCAAAGACTCTGAAAAAGACATTTAGTGAAGCCTCTCCATTTGACTGTTTTAATGCTCCGTTTATCAAGTGTTACACTATATATCTCTTCTATTTCTCCTTTAGAAAACATTCCTTGACCCTGGGTGTTATGTAAGAATGCTATAAATCATGAAGGGGAATATTATCACTATATCATACAATATGAGAACCTGGAAGGGTTTGAAGAAGTTCTTAGGTGATAGGTTCAAAATAAACAACTTCAATACTTTTTCACTCAGCACAAAATATTATACCTTCAAAAAATTCAAGAAAGGATTCAGAAAGTTCATGGAGGAATGACTTATCTGTGGCCATCAGACATCCCATTTCAGATACAAGTTCCAGCTGTAAAAGTCCTGCACTGTTGATTTCTGGAAGTGGAAGACCAAAGCCAGCCTTATATACTTCCTGCTTTTTATTTTTCCATACATTACGCCCTGCTATTAGGGGTGTTGTACTTTATTGTGCCTGTTCTTGTAGCTTTATACTCTTAACTTGGTAAAGATTAGGTAGGCCAGAATTTGGAAAATAATTTATTTTCAAAATAACCAATCTTTGCTTTCCAGATGACATTTTTCTGGTGTATCTTTTTTCTACTACAGGAAGTTTTTACCATCATTTTTCTAATTTAATTCTCTTCCTTTACTGGCTGAAAATGAGCTCGGTTTCAACAGTGACTAATCTCATATTTAAAACCTTTTTATTAATAGCTGTGTTTGTATGCCTGGAATGATTCTCAGCACATGGTTTTAGGAAGGAAAATCTAATGTCTTTCAAAGGTAGTATCTGAAATCTCTAAAAGAAGAACCAAATCTGGACATACCACAAAACACAAAAAGAGGCAAGCTTCAAAACCTAATATTTATTGTTCTATTATTAGAGGAATTTATAGCATAGAGTCCCTATTATTCCTAGGAAGATTTAAATTTGCATTTGCAAATATTCCGACGACTGTGAAATACTTAGCTACTCCATAGAGGTTGTTCCAGTTTTATGAGTCTATGTCTTATAATGGTTAAGATTTCTAAAGAAAAAGTGATTCTGAAGGATTCATGTTAAGGGTAATAATATTTGAGGGTTTTTTTTAAATTCAGATCTCTTTGAGAAATATGGATGAATGTCTTTTTTAAAAGAATAAGAACAAAACAAAATAGAACTCCACAACACACATTATAGTTTCTGGGTTCAGGTTGCCTTTATATAAAACTAAGTTTCCCTTAGTCGAAGAACAAATTTACATCCTCTGAAAATTCATGGACTGTATATCATAGAATATAAATGAATAATCAGACACAGTTCAGCAAAAGGTTTCTTACACTCAACCCGTGGTCACACAAAGCTAAAGTAAAGAGACTGAAAAAGCAGTCTAACTGAATATTTCGTTTCATAGCCCTATTACTAAACTGGTACAGACATAATATTTTTTTTCCAGATGAATGCCTCATTGTTTTAGATAATCATTTCACTATCTTGTAGAAAGGTCTGTTTCAACATAAATCTTAGCAGGAAAATAAGACACTTGAGTGTACATTTTCTAATGATTTTAAAAGAACTATGTATTCCTAAACAACATTTGTTTCCCTAAACTTGTTACATTAAACAGCTCTTCATAATACCTTTCATTACGCCAAAAAGATGAATGGTTATCTTAATAATAATAATTCAAGGAGCCAAACAATAAAAAAATGCAGCAGCAAGCTACAAAGGTGAAGAAAATTGATAGATAATATGATTGAGAATGGTATTGTAATGTATGCACATACAAACCCTTGAATTTTTGGATGATGGCTGTTCTATTACTGCATTATCTGTCCTTAGAGCTAAAAGCCAGCAATTTTTTTTGTGAAGTTATGTCTGTAAATGTCTAGCAAGATAAGAATATATTTTGAGTTATTTTCTGAATTCAAAGGAGTCTTAAATATCTGAACACACACACAAAAAAAGTATTTAGGCAGGGAACAGCTATAAAATTTACATTAACTTTATCTTCACCATCTTATGAGGAATATTACAAGCCTCTGGCTAAATTGTAATATATTTGTTCTGGTTTTCCTTCAGAACAATAACTAGCAAAATACAAAAAAACTTACTAGCAGTATTGTACAGAGACATTATGTGTTATCTCAAGTTGTAGATTTGAATTATATATTGAGTACAGGGTCCTGGTGCATTATGTAACCGAGAAACATAGGATAAAAAACTATCTGTAGATTTCTTTCAGTAGCTTAGTTCTTCTTTTTCAGGGAAAGTCATCTACATATGCATGACCAGTATTTAAACAAATAGTACTGGGAACACAAAAAATGTCAGTGTTTGTCTTCCTTGAAACTTTGTCTACACATATGTAAGGCAGGATCAAGCATATGTATCATGAGAAGCATAGCTCTGAGAAGCAAATAGACCTTGAAATACTGTTGTATTCTTTCCAAGGGCTAGGTGTCACAAATTGACTTTCTATGACCTGTAGAGGATGATCTGAAACGAAATAAAACTGATGTCTGCAGTGCCTCTGTGAAAACATATTTAAGAAATAGAAAAAAAAATGCCAGATGCAAAGCAGAGAGAGGAAGGTAAAAACGAAGAAACAGCAGTAGTACGAACACCAAGGTCAGAGAAGGAGTAGGAGGAAGAGGTGCTCCAGGTGCCATAGCAGAAATTCCTGTGCAGACCATGCGGAACATAGTGAAGCAGGACGTCCCCACGGTGTCTGGTGGATGACCCCATGCCAGAACATATGAACATTTTCTGAAGGACTTCAGTCCCTGGAAAGCCCATTTGGGAGCAGGAAAAAAGTGTGAGGGGGAAGGAGCGGCAGAGAGGGGCTGCTGTGGACTAATCATGACCCCTCAATTCTTCATCTCACTGTGCTTCTTGCAACAGGAGAAGGAAAAGGAGTTGGGAATAAAGGAGTGAAGTTGAATCTATGAGAAATGTGGGGGAAGGTGTTGTTTTAAATTTTGCCTTTATTTCTTGCTGTCCAAATCTATTTTAATTGCCAATAAATTCCATTAATTTTCATAGAATCATAGAATGATTTAGTTTGGAAGGGATTTTTAAAGATCAGCCACTCTGACCCTCCTGCTATGGGCAGGGATCTCCTTCATTCAATCAGGTTACTCAAAGCCTGACCTTGAACACTTCCAAAGATATAGCATCTGTCTGTTCCAGTGTCCCACCACCCTCACTGTAAAAAAATGTCTTTCTTATGTCTAATCTAAATCTACCCTTTCAGTTTAAAATAATTTCCTCTTGTTCTGTCACTACAGGCCTTGTAAAAAGTCTCTCTCCTTCTTTCTCATAAGCCCTCTAAACACTGAAGGGTCTCAGCAAGTTGTCCCTGGAGCCTTCTTTTCTCCAGACTGAACAACCCAAACTCTCTCAACCTTTACTCAAAGGAGAAGTGTTCCAACTCTTTCATGGACCTTTTTTCCTTATTGCAATAACTGGTAAGAGATCTCCCTTTGTTTATCTCAACTCACAAGTTTTTCATCCTATTTTCTCCCCCTATCCTATTGAAGAGGGGAAGTTTGAGAGCATCTGGGATGCTTCAATGTATCAGGACATTAAAGCTACCAAACTTACAGTGCTGAGCTCCCCAACTTTTCTGTTTATTTTGTGTAACACACTTTAGTACTTATAAGCACAGATGAATCACTTTAGTAAATTTAGCCCATCTCAAATACAGCTGCAAATCACAAGGAAAAAAAAAAGGAAAGCAAAACCCCCTGACAATAAAAATGTTGAAGTCCCCATTGTAAGGTAAATTTTAAACATTTTTCCCTCTGGAATAGATCTACACATTTTCTGACTGTGTTCTTTCCGGGTTCTTCCACCACCAGCCCTGCAGTTAATACAGACAAGCATTATATTTCTGCCAGAAAAGGATTAGGTTGGTAAATCAACATGTTTTATTTGAAAGCATAGGCCATTCAGGGATAGAAAGAATGATAACAGAGCATGTTTTTTATTACAGCACTTTTAGGTTTAGCCTTCAGTAAGAACCTTATTTAAATAGAAAGGGTTTTGGTTGCTCCCTATGAGAGTCATAAGCCATCTACAAATGGACAGTTTTACAAATGCGAATATGTTGGAACTTCAAAACAGCTGAAGGAGTTTCCTATAAAAGGTGCACAATATTCCTTCTACAATTTCTTCGAAGGTAAAAACTTCAAATTCAACATTAAAAATTAATAAAACACACTGTAAGAAAAATTATAGTAAGAGAAACATGAAGTTTCATTGTAGTTTAAATAATTTCAATGCTAGTTCAATAAAGTGTTCTTCCTCCCTCACCAGCTGTGTTTCAACCAACATGATTTAGACAGCTTCGTAAGCTGCAACATAACCAGTATTTCTTTCTGCTTGTAGCTGTTTTTCTTTGTTTTACTAGGTATATGTCAGTAGCAGGAGGGTGTGAAAGGGAAGGAGGTATGGACAAATGCTAAAGGCAAAGTCATCGGCCAGTCTGCCAAATGATCAGCAGCAAGGCTAACATATCAGACCACAGGTAGGTCAACATATACCTGAAAACCTCAAAGCACTAATTCAAGTCCTTCCAAAATTTTCAACCTTCTCCATCCTGTAAGAAGAGCTCATTGTTTCTGAAGTGTTGACTTCATTCCAGACGTCAAGAAGAGGGAAAACTGCAGGAAGAATTAACCTTGTCCTTTACATGCTTCCTCCTTCTTCACCTGCTCCGTGCTGTATTACTGGATTACTTTTCATGTTGTCACAGCAGCTAGCATGTGGTCAAATCTTTTCTAGTCCTATCTACAGCATTTTGCCAGCAGTTTTCTATATTAAGCATTAAAGAGTTCCTATGTGATTTAGAGGAGAGTTTAAGAGCTATGGATCTTCTCTAATGTTAGAAATGCTATAGGTGGATATTACTATGGTTTCATACTCTCCTTTGACTGCCAGAGTCAGTATAATAATACTGCATTGCACGTTTTTATTCATCTGTCTCCTATAACATGCTCAAGAATTACTGCTCACCTGGAGCTATAATAATTTTGACTACATATCACCAAAAATAAAAGTTTAGTTTTCTTGGTTTCCACTTTTCATACATAAGGTTACACCTTTTCTGTGCAGAAGGATCAAAGGGAAAGCCTAGTGCCAAAACAGGCTCAAAAGCAGATCCCAATGGCCCATTCCTCTTAAGTACAAATAATGAAACAAAACCAAGTGTCTTCCAAATACTGAGGAAATTAGTTTCTAGATCTGAAATGTGGGACTTAGGTACATTTCACCCTGTTCTTAGTGTCAGAAATGGGGAGATAGGCTTCTTTTTTATTGGAGGGGATACTGGGAAGTTCCTTCTGTTGTGTCAGGACTACTCAATTCTACCTGAATTGGCTGCATTTGTGAAAAGAAATGTAAAGAGGAAATCTATACTATATCATCTGTTTTATATGGCTTAATTACAAACAATACCTGCGTAACAATTCCAGCAACACAATCCATCAAAAATACCCTTGGTTAGGTAGATATTCATCAGCCAACAATTTTATATTCCTATTGTTACTTTCTCCATTGTCCGTTTCCAGCGTATTAGAACATCAGTAGATGTATTCATTGACATGCTATTCGAATTGCTATTCCTAGGCAACATCTATGTTTATGAGGAAAAGCCAGATTAGTAATGTGATTTTCTCGATGCTATGTGAAAAACAATGACTTAGAATCAGGTGCTTATTTTTGGCTGCAGCTCAGTCTTCATTAATGTATGCTTCCTTTTAAGTATGGTCAAATTACTAACCCTGGAATCTATAATAATGAGAAAAATGTTGTGAAATAAAGAATTTTTACATAACTGACGTCTCATCTAGGAGCTCTGTAACATATTAATCTCCAAATAACCTTCAATTCATACTGTAACTTGGATGTTAATGATAGAAATTAATGCTGAAAATATCTATGTGGTCTTCATTTCATGTAGTCACTTGATTGCTCCCTAAAGAATATTTTCCACTGCTTTGTCTCATCTAGATTTAAATGTGCTTAGCAATAAAGATTCTACTACTTCCCTTTGGAGACTATGTCACCATGTAATAGATTTTACTTTTGGGAATCTTTACCCTATTCAATTATTGTAAGATATTTCACCTTCTCAGAAATAGGAAAGAGGAAAAACATAACAAAAGCAAAAATATTGTCTAGAAGTTGGAACGAGAGTTCACTACAAACCAAGGATATTACTTCTCTTGAAAGCTCTATGATGCTATTTTAATTTCCTGTAGTGTGAAATCTGCTGTTGCATTTCTCATCGCATTTTCCTAAGGTAGAGGTAAATTGACACAGTCCCTTTGACTGTGTCATTTAGCTCTCATTTAGCGTTTCTTCTATGTATATGCAAAATTGTCTTGCCCTTGAAAATGAACCCCTGAAATATCCACATAATCATTGAATTTCTTTAAGTCAAATATATTAAAAGCAGAAAAAAAATTGATTTAAGGCAGATAAGGAGACTTGTTAAATGTATCAAGATATTGCAGCCTTAATGAGGTGTGAACTTCTTAACCCCTAAGGAGGTAACAAATATCCATAAGCTGCAGAACAAGTCCTGTCTATGACTGATACATGACTTGCAAAGGAAGGTTTATGAAGTTAGGCTATTTTCAAAGTAGTAAGTCAGGGAAAAGCATGAAGGTTAGTGGTTACACACATTACTAGACCACTAGCTAGAAAATACCAAGCTGACTGGTATATAGCCAGCTGACTGCATATAGCCACCCATTCCTAATGTGTACGTATTACTAACTGGCATAAAGTGTGTAGAATATTTTGACTGGTGCTAGGATTCAAGAAAATTTGTATCCTGGAACATAAAAGAGCCTACTTACTGTCAAACTACATGTTGTAAGACTACTTGAAGAGAACAAAATCAGATAAAGTTTCCTCAAGAGAGGAAACGATAATAGTGTATTTGGGTTTACATGTCATAAGGCTTTACTAATAAGTTGGAGTCCCATAAAGGAGAATACATAGTATATGAAGAGAAAGACAGACACACATACATGTATGCACATGCATACCCACCCCCCTCCATACACAATTGCCTTAGAAGATCAAAAGGTTCTTGAAAGATGAAGGGCTCCCAGAGCAGGCAGAGAGGGAGAGCTGCTATTATTTGAGCAGGCAGGGAAAGCAGGAGGTTCCCTCATTACTCCAACAATCTCACAACAATTCTGCAGAAACAGTTCCTGTGATAACTACTTCTTCTTCCTCCCTTTCTCCTCCCTTCCAAATCCTGTCATTTTATACAGTATTTGCACTCCTAGTCAGTTTTAGCCTTTAGCTTCTGCCCCCTAGACTATCCACTGCACAATGAGGCCGTTACTTTCCCAAGCAGGTGTATTACCCAGTTGCTCAGCTGTTTTTTCTTGCTTACTTTATTTTCTTCAGTATGCTGAAAGCATTATTTTTCCCACTGTCAAGGTTATACTTCTTCAATGACCAGTAATTAATTGACCATCTGTGGGTTGTTTATAGGTCTAGGTCCTGTATTTTCAACTGTATTTTCAAGGCACTTGCAATTATCCCATGCTTAAATTCTAGATCCTAACAAGACACACCTGGTACCAAGATTCAGTTCGCGAAGCAACTTCTCATAACAAGTAGATAACAAGCTTGAAAATCAGGACAGAGTTTTTGCACAGTTGGCATAAGCTTTCATTTGCATTTTTACTGGGCCACTGTGTAGTGTCCCTGTTCTCTAAACTAGCATATCTTTTTTTTTTTGTTAGATATGTAGATAGTAAGGTGTGGGGACAAATGGAAAAGAAAAACATTAAGTCACCTTCACTGCCAGTGAATGCATATATATTTGCAAAATTTAAGCAGATGCTGCATCGAAAGAACTTGGCGTCTGCTCTCAGAGAAAGCAGTTCCTTCAGGATGAAGTTTTTCCATTCTATACAAGTCTTCTACTTTGATTAAGAAACTAAGATAGAGGAACCGATGTTTCAGAAACATGTATGGTTTACTTTCTCAGCTTTCAACGAATTAACAGATAGCCCTTTGTTCTCCCATTACAGAGGAATTTTGCATTTAAGTAAAGATCAGACTGGAAGACTTCTGTAGCTTATAATTTTTCATAAAGTTAGCTTATTTCTTTTTCTTGCTTAGTGGTTAAGAAGATAATAAGGTTGTAGCATCCGAAATAATTGTATTACAGCCTTGGTGGTTTTGTAACTATCAATCCAAACTCTTTGGCATAATGCTATGCATGTCAGTGAAGTTACAACTAATGTAAATGTGCGTGTTTTCTTATTTACAATGATGTAGTTGCAAGTAGATACAAAATACATATATACATCTGTGTAATGTAATCCTAAAAATACCAGTTTTTTTATTTCACACTCAAGTTCAGAAAAGTTTCCTCTAGAAATCTGCATATAGCTTGTTCTAGTAACTTCAACTGCTTCAGTGTTCTGCTAAATGGAGCAGGGAAAAATCTGAGATACTCAAATTATCCTCCTAGTGGATTTTTATATAATTAAATTAATCTTTGAAAATGTCACATCTGTTGGAGAATTTGTTGTTAGCTTCACAATTACATATCCAGTGTATTTAAATATAGCCAAAAGGTTAGTATAGATTCTGAAAATATCATAACCGTGATTTGCCTTTTCAAATTTTCTTTATTCAGTTTTAGTAAGTGTATTACTATTTTTAAACAGCTATCTAAGTACTTCTGTTACTTCTGTAACTTGATTGAATCTACGTGGTTCCTTTTAAAATTGAGACAATCTGGTTAGAAACAACCAGACCTGGCTTCTACCAGCTGATGAATTTTTTCCAAGGAGGTAGAAGTAAATAGGTACTCTGTAGAATTAAATAAATATGGAAGAAAAAAGGTGTTTCTTTTTATGAACATATTTGCTATAACTTTTAGAAGTAAAAAAAAAATGTAGGGTGCTGTCAAAGCCAACAAGAATTTGTTGTATGGTAACATACCTCTTCTCTGAGGAAGACAGTTATAATCTGTCCAGTACAAAACAGTATAGACAGTACTAGTTCACTTGTGACTTTTAATGCTCATGTTCTCAAAATGAGAGAGAATTATTTAATACATTAACCTAGTAGCAGTGTAAGATTGCTAGATGATATGATAAGTTGAGGGCACCAAGCACACCAGATTTTAACAGAGTGTTACCTATAGGTCATAGAAATCGCCTGGCTGGAAAAGATCTCTGAGATCGAGTCCAACTGTACCTGTCCACTACTGAACCCTGTCCCTGAGAAACTTGTATACCTGTCTTTTAAACACCTCCAGGGATGGTGACTCAACCATATCCGTTGACAGCTATTCCAGTGCCTGACCAACCTTTCAGTGAAGAAATTTTTCCTGATGTCTAATCTGAACCTCCCCTGGCTCAACTTGTGGCCATTTCCCTTGTTCTGCCACCTGTCCAACAGGTGGTGGGACGAGAAGAGACCAACACTCGCTTCGCTACAACCTGCTTTGAGGCAATTGTAGACAGCGATGAGGTCTCCCCTCAGCCTCCTCTTCTCTAGGCTAAACATCCCCAGTTCCTTCAGCTGCTCCTCATAGGACTTGTTTTCCAGCCCCTTCACCAGCCTTGTTGCCCTTCTCTGGACGTGTTTCAGCACCTCCATGTCCTTCTTGTAGTCGAGGGCCCAGAACTGAACACAGTACTCAAGGTGTGACCTCACCAGTGCCAAGTACAGGGGGACAATCATTTCCCTGGTCCTGCTGGCCACGTGGTTTCTGATACAGGCCAAGATGCCACTGGCCCTCTTGGCCACCTGGGCACACTGCTGGCTCATATTCAGCCGACTGTCAATCAACACCCCCAGGTTCTTCTCCTCCAGGCAGCTCTCCAGCCATTCTTCCCCAAGTCTGTAACACTGCATGGGGTTGTAAAGCCCACTTTTCCTTGTTGAATCTCATCCTCAGTGCTGCTCCCTGACAATCACTTGTAACCAGCCTCCAACTGGATTTAACTCCATTTACCACAATTATTTGGGCCTGGCCATCCAGTCAGTTTTTTACCTAGCAGAGGGTGTGCCTGTCCAGGCCAATGGAAGCCAGAACAGATTGGTCTGACAGGACCTGCCTTTCATAAAAAGACAGGACACGGTTCCATGAAAGTGAAATTTGTTGTGCTTTTTAAGCAAAATGAAATTATGCACTGCGCCTGGAGAGACGCAGTCTCTGGGATTTATGATTGCCTATAAGCTACCATTATAACTGCCATATTCTAGGCTGTTTTGGCCAAACTAGATGTGTTGGATAACTAGGTCCCCGGAAAAATCTTTGGAGCAGAGATGCTAGTTGTTTTTCTGATTCAAAGCACCAAAATAATTTGAGTATATTTTGTTCCTAAGTAGATTTACAGTCTATGTGAATGGGTCAACAGTAAGACTGATGTCCTCTTGTTTCTAAGAGATGCCTCTAGGCCTTTAGATCACATGGTATGTCTTCATGGTATGTCTCTGATATATAATTCATGTCCTTTCTTTCATGCTGTAAAATCCAGCTTGGCAGGCTTCAGCACATTGCTCCCGGAGTAAAAGAGCATTTGGAGAAGTACACAAAATTATTATTATATCTTGAACCTTCAAGAGACCTTGGAGAAATGCTGAGCAAGAGAGAAATACCTAGTCCTGAGTGAGGTGGTAGGATGCTTTCTGCACATTTAAGCTGGTATATTGACAACCACTTGTAGAACTGATGGGCTGAAGATGCTGCAACCATCCAGGAGTACTCTATCACAGTATCACAGTATCACAGTATCACAAGGTTGGAAAGGACCTCTGAGATCATCAAGTCCAACCTATAACCTAACACTAACACCAACACTAACACCAACCATCATCTAGACCATGGCACTCAGTGCCTCATCCAGTCTCCCTTTAAACACCTCCAGGGTCGGTGACTCCACCACCTCCCTGGGCAGCCCATTCCAATGGCCAATCACCCTTTCAGTGAAGAATTTTTTCCTCACATCAAGTCTAAACTTTCCCTGACGAAGCTTAAGTCCATGCCCTCTGGTTCTGCCACTGGTCACCTGAGAGAAGAGACCAACCCCTGCCCGACTACAACCTCCTTTTAGGTAGTTGTAGAGAGCAATCAGGTCTCCCCTGAGCCTCCTCTTCTCCAGGCTAAACAGCCCCAATTCCCTCAGTCGCTCCTCATAGGGCTTGTGCTCCAGCCCCCTCACCATCTTCGTTGCCCTCCTCTGAACACATTCCAGTATCCTAACATCTTTCCCATACTGGGGGGCCCAGAACTGTACACAGTATTCAAGGTGAGGCCTGACCAGTGCCGAGTACAGGGGGACGATAACTTCTCTGGTCCTGCTTACTACACTATTCCTGATGCAGGCCAGGATTCCATTGGCCTTCTTGGCCACCTGGGCACACTGCTGGCTCATGTTGAGCTTCCTGTCCACCAGCACTCCCAGGTCCTTTTCTACCTGACTACTCTCTAGCCACTCTGTCCCCAGTCTGTAGCTCTGCATGGGATTGTTGTGTCCAAAATGAAGTACCCGACATTTGGACTTATTAAACATCATCCCATTAGAATCGGCCCAGCTCTCCAATCTGTCCAGGTCCCTCTGTAGGGCCATCCTACCCTCTAACAGATCAACTCTTCCTCCCAGCTTGGTATCATCTGCAAATTTGCTGATGATGGACTCAATCCCCTCATCCAAATCATCAATAAAGATATTAAACAGGATGGGACCCAATACCGATCCCTGGGGGACACCACTGGTGACCGGCCGCCAACTGGATGAAACACCATTTACCATCACTCTTTGGGCTCGGCCATCCAGCCAATTCCTAACCCAGCACAGAGTGCTCCCATCTAGGCCACGGGCTGCCAGCTTCCCTAGGAGTCTACTGTGGGGGACCGTGTCAAAGGCCTTACTGAAGTCCAGGTATACCACATCCACAGCCTTCCTCTCATCCACCAGGCGAGTCACATGGTTGTAAAAGGAGATCAGGTTGGTCAGGCTCTAGTGAGCATGTTCTACATACTGTGGCCCTACTCAGTCTCTTCACCATCCTCTAAAGCAGGTCATAAGAGCAGAGGCTCTCCAGGTAAAGTAGGAAGGGATCAAAACACCCTGAACTATTACTTAAAAAACTCTTATCTGATTTTCTTACTATTGTAAAAAAAATTAAAACAACAGAAACAACAGAAGCTCGGTTCTTGTGGTTTAAGACCAAATCTAAGAATGCTAAATGGACATGGATACCAAAATGGTTTAATCACATACACAGTTTGCACATTACACCATATCCCTGTTCCGTGGGAGAAATGATGCAGCTAGGAGAGAAGCACTCTGTGCCATGTGATGTATATTTCTGGAGCTGGGCTACGGAGTCTGATGCAGTTTTGAAGAGGTGGTCCCAAATCCTGGTTCAGGGTTGTAGGTACCCAGCAGAATCTCACAGGTTCTCCTTTACCTTGCACCCCCCTGAACTCTCCTTTTTCTGGCACCTCTGAGTATTCTTAAGTGTCCTCATTTATAAGGTTGAGTAAAAAATATCTCACTGATGGTTAGTCTGATATAATTGCATTGTCTTTTCCCAAGTTGTTATCTATGCTGTCAGCACTTGTAATCTGCTTGTTCTGGACATTCCGGTGGGTTGGGTTTATGGTTTGAAATACATATATATTCTTAAGCTCACAAAATCAACATTCTGTCATTTGAGATAGGTGGTTGATCATATTTTGTTTACCTCTACTACACCAAAGGGTTGTTTTATTTTCAGGGCTTTTATGCTCATTAGTCTGAATTAACGCTGACTGCTACACTATTACACTTTTCTATATATTCTGAGATGTAATGTTGGATAGAACGGGAAAAAGGAAGATATTTCTGGATGAAGAATTTGGAAGAAGTCATTCTCTTTTTCAGTAGCAAATACATGTGTACGTTTTCACAAGCTGTGTTCCCAGACTTTTGTCTGTTCGCTAGCTGTAGTTGTTCTCTCAATAAATAGACTTGCTGTAAATAAATATCTCCCTGAAATATTCACTGAATGCAGTGCTTTCTGACATCCAGAGCTCTTTTTTTTGTAATAGAATATATTATCAAAAGTGCCATTGCATATTGCAATGAGATGTATTCCTATTTATTTAATACTCCAACTGTCAATGCATTTTATGATGAAATGTCAATATAATGTGAAATTGAATAGTTTTTCTCTTAATGTTTAAAGAATTAACCTTTACAAACCATGCTTCTTCACTACTTTCATAGCATATGAAATCTACTTCTTATTTTTAACATTAATCAAGCACAACATTCCTTTTCACCCTCTTCCATTTACCTGTGTAGCACATTTAGCATGGAAGACTCATATTTTGGTCTCATTAAAAAAAACCCTAAAACTGTGAAATTGTGTGAGAAAGCATACCTTTCCCATTGAAATAAATGAATTGTCAAAATTGAAAAGGATGTGCTAGTATTAACTCATGTATATCCAATTTGAACAACAGGAACTTTCTCACAGAAATGGTGTTTAGCAATTGCAAGAAAGATATTCACCAGTTTTGAACAATTATCTAGTATTTTTAATGACAAGGAATTAAACTTGGGTATGCAGGAAGCTTTTTCTTCACACTTAAAAATCTTTAGTATTATTTTCCACAACTATTCAATTTGCTATAGTATTTCTATAAAAATTTAGAACATCAAATTTATCAGGTAAATACTTTACATTTTTTTTCACCATTTACATGCTCTGATACCACTTGATATCCAAAATAAAAAAAACCCTGTATGTCTTGTGTATAGTTTATGAAAATGTGGTACCTGCCAATCTCAAGCAGAAAACATTTCTTCAAATACACTGCATGTTGAAGTTCCTCCTGGTGGTATAAGGCATCCCATCTGGAGTACTGGGAGTTAGTGAAATGTAGCCATTAGTGTGAAATACCTGGAGCTAAAGAACAGTCCAAGTAGAGTAACAATTTAATCTTCCTGGGAGCTATATTTTCTGTTCATCGAGTCTGTATTTATGTGAAATTTGATAACATTACTTGCTAAGTAAATGGGAATTACAGTACCAGGCCTAAAGTGGTATTGCTGTACTGAGTAGTAAATATTTTGTTTCCTTCAGTTTTTGTAACAGTCCATTTATTTGTTCTAAAAACAACACAAACCACAGCAAAACTTTTAAAAATCTACTTTTTTTTGAGTCCTAGTTCTAATACATTTGTTTTCAAAGACGGATTTCCAGAGACTACCACTCTCCCAAGTTCAATGATAAATATTAAATGAACTTTCATATGCTTTTTATTTTTAAAGAGGAAATATTCAGAACAAATTTTGAATACTTGAAGATGAGCAAGAAGAAAAGAATAAGGATTGTTTGCTCTCCAGAAAAAAAAAAAAAGATGAAAAAAAAGTAAAAGTTTTATTGCAATAATTGACTTCATGCTTAATATGAATCCTAGCAGTTATGATTTCTTTTTCATTTCAGAAGAAAGTGTGTTAATATAACCACACAAATTCCATCTTATGATGGAAAGCAGCGATGAGTGGAGTCCCTCGGGCATGTGAATTGGGGCTTTTATTATTTAACATCTTAATTGGGGACATGGAGGGTGGGATTGAGTGCACACTCAGAAAGTCTGTGGATTATAGCAATCTGAGTGGTGTGGTTGGTATTCTAGAAGGAAGGCCTGACATCCAGAGAAACCTTGACAGGTTAGAGAGGTGAACTCATGCAAACTTTATGAAGTTCAACAAGGCCAAGTGCAATATCCTGAACGTGAATTGGGGCAATCCCAAACATGGATGCTGGCTGGGCAATGAGTGGATGGAGAGCAGCCCTGCTAAGAAGGACTTCAGGGTACTGGTGGATGAAAAACTGAATATGAACCAGCAATGTGCACTCCTAACCCAGAAAGCAAACCATATCCTTGGCTGCGCTAAAAGTAGCATGGCCATCAGGTCAAGGGAGGTGATTGTCCCCCTGTGTTCCACTCTCATGAGACCCCATCTTGAGTACTGTGTTCAGCTTTAGGGTCCCCAGCATAAGAAAACCATGGACTTACTCAAGCGGATCCAGAGGAGGGAGACAAAGATGATCAGGAGAGGGAGCATCTCTCCTAAGAGGACACACTGGAGTTGTTTAGCCTAGAGAACAGAAGGCTCAAGGGAGATCTTTTAGAGGCCTTGTAGTACCTAAAGAGGGCCTACAGAAATGAATGTGAGGGGCTTTTTAAGAGTAAGATAGGACAAGGGGAAATGATTTAAAATGAAAGAGGATAAATTTAAATTGCACATAAGGACTCAAACCATTCTATCTGATATGTTGGAAGATCTACAGACAAGTCCACAATAAAATAGCCCACTTTCTGTAAGTAGATGGAGCACAGCAATTTGGAATAACATCTTGCAGTCTTAAACAGTGGTGTTAAGCAGCTTTTCCTGTGTTACCAGACATGAATTCTCAGCTGTCATTTTTCAGAAGACCTTGTGCTGATGCCAGGCTAGGAATCATTGCTGAGCTTTAAATGGCATTGAACCATTTCTGACGGATAAGCTACCAAGGATGCCATTACCTGTAAAGTCCACCATTTGCCAGGGGATACCAGGGGAATAAGGTTAGATATCGAGTTCTTGGAGAACCCAGTGAAATACCTCTGTAACTCCAACATCCGTTTGATGTTCTAACTAACTACTATTTTTTTTCTTCTGTCATCTCTCCATATGTAAAGACTGCAATATACTTCAAAACCAAGGTCAGGAATAGAGAGCAACCCATTGCATCTGTAAAAATTTACCATCACTTTGTTACAATATTCACAGGAAATCTAAAGTAATGAGGAAGAATAAAATATATATATATATATTCTATATATATATATATTAATATATAATTTTAATAAAAATTTTAATAATTTATATATATATATAAAAATATATATATTCTCAGCTTAGAGTATTTATTCTAAGCAGCAGCTACTCTTTCTTCAAAATTCTGAATGCTTTGTCATTTAGGTGCTTGTGGAAGAATACATAAGGAAATGGGAGCAGTTCATTACTTTAGCACAACCATAAGAAAATTAATATTTTTTCTGTTGTTTTGTTTGGGGGCTTGTTTTTTTTTTTCAAAAAATATTCAACATATAATCTCATAAAGCCACGTTCCATGGTTCTAAATCAGATGCTTATCTTTCTCTTGAATGAATACTTTCAATTTCATTTTATGTGTACATAGTCTGAAAATTTTGAAACTTTCTTCCATGAAAGGTTAGATTGTAAAGAGATCAACAACATTTGTGTGCAAAACATTGACTGAAACTTGACACATATTAGAGTGTTTATTCAGTATATAATTGAAAAGAATATGTTAATAGAGTTGCTATTCCAAAGTGATCATATCCTGCACCGTTGTCATCTCAAACTGCCTTTAAACCCAATAGGCATGAATATCCTTTGAGTTAGGAGTCTTCACAATTTACCTTGACTAAACATTTAGGCAAAGATTTTAAACAATTACAGTTCACTTTCTTCTGTAGTTTAAGACCCCTAGTAATTTCTTGGAAAATTTTGTCTGTGCTTTCTGAAGTTATTTTTTCCAGATCCTTCATTAGCGTCAGAAATTATAATGTGTGTTATAACTTAAATTATATAGCATAAAATTTATTGCAGATACATACTGAATATTGTACATAAATGCATAGCTACTACAACCTCAACATAAAAATACTTTTCATAGTTGTTCTCTCTAACAGTTTTTATCATTTGAATGCAGTTTGCAGATTTTAATATATATATTCAAACAGCATCCTGATAACTTCTGTGTCAATAAAGCCTACCTGATAGGAGCTCAGTTTTATTTGTGTAATCTTTCTGCAGAGTTTAAGATTAACTCTGAATTCCAAATCACATTTTATGTCTCTGTTGATTCTATAAATAACGTAAGAATCCCTGTATCCATGCAAGATGTGAGTTTTAGTTTTGTTAAAAATATGGAAAGTTTACTTCTATCACAGTATAGGGAAATAACACTAAGGACCAAATGCATTTTCATGGTAGTAGAAGTATACATTTATGTACAAAAGTACACAATGAAAAGAAAATCATTACACCTCTAAACCCTGCAGAAAATTAAGACTATAATACATTTTAGGATACAATAACTCTTTAAATTTCATACTCTGCACTAGTTACTGTTTAAAAGATCTTCAATCAATTGTGTTTCTGCTCATGTTCTGTTCAGGAGGCAAGTATCTTAAAAATATGTTCGTGTCTTCTTGGTGATGATGATAGTTGGTATGATTTTGCAAAAAGGAATTTCCTACTGAATTGTATTAATTTATCTGCAGATGCGTCAGAAGCTTAGTATTGGTAATGAATTTAAACACAGTCCCTGAGGAAAATCTGCCTAGCAAAGCATTAGGCTGAATATGCATGTAAGGTAGATTTTCTATTCCTTAAAAAGTCTGTTCTGATGCATGAAATTCCATGGCTGTGAAGAATGTCTCAGGTTTATCAACAAGTGAGCCTCATCTTCAGTCTTAGGATGCTTATTAAGTAATTCTAAGGTTTAAGTACTATTTCAGCTCATCAAGCACCTAAGGTCATCAGCAAATTATTATAAATTAAGTACATTCTGTACGCATTTTTTTGAGGAAAGTTTTGTCTGCGGTATCATGTTTTCCAAATTCTTCATGTGTCAGTGTACTTAGGGGCAGTTTGACCTGTAACACTGGGTGTTTGTTTTCCAGTAATTTTGAAAGTCCTTGTCCAACTGTTTGAATGAACCACTGAGTAAGAGGACAGTGATCAGATACATAATACTTGCCTGTGTTTATCGTGAACAGGCCATAAACGGTAACATAACTGAGATGTAATGTGGAAGAATTCCCTAAATTTAAAACAATTTCAAAATCAAACCAGCAATTTTCTGTGTTGATTAAGAGGAAAGGAATAAGGCTGGAGGGAAAGCAGGAGGTTCTAGTCATGGTAGGGTCCTTGAATTAGGAAGTGCTTCAGGATGACCAAGAAGTACATAGTAGAATAAAGTCACCGAGACCTGGAAAACAGTGATTTGATTTCTAGGCTTCCTTCTCACCTGTACGGTTAGCTGTACCCTCTCTATAAGGACATTTGTTCCCCTGGGAAAAAAATGAGTGGTCTTTAAGCTGCACGTATCATTCACTTGTTTTCTGGAGGCTAGAGAAATTATGTGAATTACAGGCTAGTGGGGCTTAGGTAGACCTTTGGCCTTAGAACTCCTTAATTACAATGCTACAGTATTTGTAGCTAGGACATTTTCCACATCTTGCCCCTATTTCCTTTTGCCGAGTCCCGTTCCCACCATCAGGTGCCCTCCCGCTGCCCCCAGTCTCCTCAGTCTCGAGTCTGTGAGGCAAACTGGAGACCAACAAATCTCTCACGGTAAATTCAAACAGTGTTTATTTTGGGCACAGCCAAAATACCAAATCAAATGCTGACGTGGACTCAGAGTTGCAGCTTCCCAAAAGTTGCAAAAACAGATTCCAGTCTGTTCAGATCACAATCTGATACCCTCAAGGCAGCTGTACAAAACAACAGAACTCAGATCTGATCCGATGCACAATTGTGCCATGGAAAAGAGAAGGAAAAGAAGAGAGAGAGAGGAATAAGAGTAGCGGTCTTCAGCAGCATGTGGTTCCTGTGGTTCTTCTGCAGCACATCTTCAGGGGAATTTCATGGGGCCGTGGGCACACACTCCTGTCTTCTTCTCAGGCTTCTATTTATAGGGCAAGTCTGTGCCCCATTAACTTATGAGGGGTGGTCTTCCTATGAAAGTTCTCGAATTGGCGCATTTGCAGAAGTTTCTTTGGGAAGGTTCTGGAATTGGGGCTGGGAGCTCCAGGGTCACTGGCAGTTCAACAAACTCTTGACAGAATCACCTCTGCCTCAACCCTCTGGGTCCCCATCCACAGTCAGTTGTGGGGGGGCAGCACCTGCTGCTGCACCTCCTCCCCCTCCTCTACAGCAGCACAGTCAGCCCAGCAGGAGCCACAGTGCTCAGGAAAGTGTTAAAGACAATGGTACAAGTAGAGTCAGTTGATGTTTAATACAACAATACAAATAGAATCAGTGTTTACACCCTGGCACTAGGGAAGGAGGATGGTAAAGGGTGTCATCTTTCTTGCCTTGCTTGTGAATGGGAATGCGCTTCCTGAACCTGCCTGTTACAAATCGGCAGCCCAAAAGCACTCTGCCAAAGTAGTTTAAAGTAATCATGCTAGGTATCCTAGGAGCCTCCAGGAGAATAAATATACCATTTTGTTAATTAACAAAATGCTTCACAATTTCTTTTGTAGATGTCTTTAACAATGAAAAAGCAATACAGTTTACAGACCTATTACATTGTTGCATTTTTACAACACTGCTTTTTTTTAAATTTGAAATTATTTTTGCTCAGATGAATCTCAAGACTGCATGCATAGAATGAACTAAATTCATATTCAGACTAAGAGCAAAAATACGTCTCCCACGTGGATTTCTGAATTATTGAACACAAAGAACAATGTTTTGCAACTTTGATTGGGGAGTTGTTAATCAGGCCCATAATAGTATGTAGGTCAAAATACAATTAAAAGACTCTGACTAGAATTTCTGATTAGGTGGCCATTAAAAAACACTGCTTATTAAAGAAAATAAAAAGATGGAATAGATCCATAAATACGAATACTTTTTTCTGTGCTCTGGATACAGTATGACATTTTGAGTAGCAATAAAGCAGTTAAGGTAGCGATCAATTACTAACTTCAGGAATAGAGAAACAGTTTGGCTGATGAAAATCTTATTCAGCCCTTGACAAATATTTGACTGTGACAATAGTTTATTTGAAATACCACTGTAGCAACCCCAGCTCTGGCTTTTATTTTTTTATCTTCCAAACAAATAAACTATGTATGGTGTTTTCAGTCAGGCTTTGAAGTTCAATCTGTTCTGGCAAGGGAATGGTACTTCACAAACAGTAAAATTATAATTTCTGCTGATAGTTATCCTACAGAACCCTTATCTTGTTAGAAAGGGTTGCAAAATAAATGAGCAGTTGGATCTCTGCTAACTATGAAGCTTTGTAAAACTGCACCATTTTGACAATAAAGTAATATACCAACAACTCCAAAACTTCAAAATGCACAGAAATTCCGGAGAATAAATTGTGTATCTCATCTGATTTTTGATCTCATCTTCATTTTTCTATTCAATAAGGAAAAGCATAATCTTGTTCTAGTAGGAAATTGTTGAAATTAAAGTTTTGCCAGTGCATGCATAAGGCAACTATGATTTGATCTTTGAAATTTAGTAAAAACAATGCATTTCATGTAAAAAATATAAATTCACTCAAGGTATTTTTGGAAAAAAATAAGGAGAGAAGTAATATTTGGTATCATATGAAGGATGCTATAGTTGAAACACTGTCTTAAGACACAAATTGAAACTGAGTTTCAGGTAAATGCAGATTAAGAAATCCCAGATGGAAGGTGGACACTGAAGAAATTATTATGCATGAAGCATACTCAGTTTAACAGGATTACCAATAATAATATGCCCAAACCGTGAAGAGAAGATTTTAGAGGAAACTGAGGGAATCAAGTGGGTGTTGGAAAAACTACAGGATGCAACCTGCTTCTAATCTCTTTCCAGTGTAGTAAGTGTACTATTTTATAAAAATACAATGTGAAAGGTGCAAATATTCTTTCCCAATACATCCGTTGTGACAGTAAATATATGAAAGCTTCAAGCAAGATTCTGTGTTTTGTGGAAATAAAAATGCTAACAGGAAAAGAGATATTATGAAGGGGATGGGGAAAGAATTGCATGTCTGTTGAGCTTTTGAAAATTATCTTAATAAGCGATAATATTTCTGTTGCTGATTTTTAATGGATATCTTTATATTCATTCTCAAAACAGAAATCTGATATATTATGAACATACATGTTTACATCTGAAATAATTTGGGGACCAAATCAAATCTTCAGGAAAAGGTAGTTTCAACTCAGCTATTTGGAAAGAATTCATAGCAGTGATTTGGACATAGCCCTACAAACACCTTCACAAGATCTGAAATCAGTGCAGCACAAGTGTTTTAATTTCCTGTTTAATGAAACAGAGCAGACACAAGCATGATATAAATAGTGCTACTTCATAAAGAACAGACTGAAAGCTAAAGAATATCCACAGCATTTGAGCATACTGTTAATACGTAAGGCCCATGAGCTTTTTTCTTGTCTTGAAGTCAGAGGAAATACAGATTTGCTGCTTACTCCTTTCATAGTATATAGCCCTGGATCTCCTCTGACCCTGAAAAATTACAGTTATCTTTTGTGCATATTGTAATTTCAACAGTAGAATGAAGATTGTCTTATAGCTCATCACAGAGAAATTTTTCAGAGCATGAAACTAAGGATGTCCTGGATGTGGTGTGAGGCGTGTTGGAAAAACTGAAGGTGTGAAGTCTGCTATGATAGTGTTAGAGGACTGGCAAGGGCAACAGGCTACCAGCCTGGAGCTATCTCAACCAAAACTGCCCATAGATAGTAACTCTTTCCAAGTAGTTTCCTATGAACTGTGCCTCAACATTGCTCAGAAGCATGTTGACCAGAAGTGCCAGGACAAAGCCAGGAACTTTGATAGAGAGTCAATATGGACAATCCTCTTTTATGTATAGGTACAGACATGACTGAAGAGGCTAGGGCTAGTCTCAAGCAGCTAATTAATAAGACTTCTCCTTTGATTAAAGAAGAAAGATTTCAGGACTTATTATAATAGGCTCCTGTTCTGAATTTCCAGAATTTTCTGTCGTTCTGCCTTTCTGCACTGACTGTAAGGAAAATCATTTACAGATATTTTTCTACTTCTTTGAAGAGGCTTCAATATATATGTAAATAATAAGTGTATGAACTAATGTTACGATACTAAAAAAGATTCAAAAATTAAATTTGCAGTAACAATCAGAAGAGATAGGTAGGTTTTATAATATCTTCAAGACGGAAGAAGGACAATATTTACACTTTCAGCTAATTCAGCCATTATAACTAGCAGGCTAGGGTTCAAGCAGAGTTACTTTTTACTACCATGTTTCATAAACTCTGTATTGTCACTACAGCTATTATGGCTAGGACAATTCTGAACAGAAGATGGCCCAGGTTACTAAGCATGGTCTTGAATCTGGACGTGACGATTCCAGAATTCTATTTGAATCCAAGTAAAATGTACAGAAATAGAATATGGCTCATACAGCTTAAAGATTATTGAGCTCTGTGTGTGTATTTGAGAAACTCCTGGTCTTTGATTTCTTTTAAAATCACTAAATAATGCTATATAAGCTTCAAAATAGGCAATTTTCATTTTAATGTTCCCCTGTGATGGCTACAAACTTTCCTTTTATGTACTTCCAGAAACACAGTTGGAGGCCATATGGACACCCCAGGGCATCTAATATGGCACACAAAAGCTATTCTTAGACAATTGAACCCACTCTTGGATTCATTTTATTCACAATTAGACTTTTACAGGATGTGCCAAACAGACCGCAGCAATCACCAGTTCAGAGAATGAAATGTACATCTCTACTAATCCTTTTTCATGTAAATGCATTTTCCAAGAGAAAGGTTTTGGTTACAATCTCTTGGTTATATATGTAACTTTCCTACCAGATTTTGGCTGCTCTCATAATAAAATGAGAGCAGTTAAGTCACACAGAACTCTATAGTTTTTCATTTTAGAATATTAGCCACAGAAATATATTTACTCCTTGAATTCTTTACCATACCATTCATTTCTTTTTAACTTACTTAGTTTATGCTTTTTACTATTTTGCCCTCCAGCTTTCTCAACAACTACATTTTTTTTGGTCATTAGTGATGCCTTTTTACCTGCAAAAGGCCACAAATTACTTTTCTGCTTTTACTTATCAATTCTAAAAGTTAGCTTAAAATTTTGCTAGAAAAGTCCTGGAAAATAACATGTGACTATTTCAGAAATAATTATACACCTTTTGTCGTCATTATATTCCATGTTTAGGCAGCAGTGTCTGAATAGATAAATAGGGAGTGTGACCTCTAGCTGTCACTTTGTGCGTAGACTAAAAGGAACAACATGAAGAATAGATCACCTGATTCAGTGGGACAGATTTTTTTAATTCTTAGTAATGATATTTGTGTGCCTGTTCATTCAGCAAGCTATTAGTCAGAAAAAAAGTATCAAGCTAATGCATAAGCTATTCAAATTCATGTGTCTTCAGTGAAGCAAGCAATGAGAAAATTTCTGATTCCTTACCATGCACGTATTATTAAAAAAGAAACTTATTATTAAAAATTAACCTTGACAAATCGATAGGCATCATTTGATTTATATCAAAAATATAGGATACAATCCCTACAAGATTTCTGTTGCAATAAATCAGATTCAGAAAAAAAAATAAGATTTTATTATCTATAGATACTTATGACAGTTTTCAGAGATAGGTGTTACTATAAAGGCAAAACCCCTCCTTTAAAGTGATTTAGATTACAGGTCATATTTATAGCTATTCTGAAGTTTCCTTGTAACAAGACTGCATGCTCAGTTAGTTCCATCAAATCATACACATCATACCTACCTTATGCGGCTATGTTCTTCATCCAGAAAGAAAGGAGAGAGATGAGCCCTTTCACTTCTTAGGCCAATATGTATGGTGATATCTAGATTTGTTGATGTAGAAAGAATGGAGTTGAGCTAGGAAGTTTCTCTGGTGCCCATGAGTGAGCCCAGTAAAATACTGCATATCATATTTCTCTTTCTTCTGCTATATGCTTTAAAAATTCATATTTTTGAATGCAGTATATGCACATATACAAACCCAAAATGTCAAGTGCGTGTCTGGCAAATGGCAATGATGTAAATTTAACAGCTTCTATACATCTAAATAATATGTATCTTGGGGATACTCTGGAAAAAAATCCTTTCTGCTCATTGTTACGCAAACTTCAAAGTCGCAGTATGGTGCTATTCTATGGACTCTTAAGCCTTGCATTTTCTGAGTTAAAAAATCAGGTATTTCCTGTAAGGCTTGAAATAATTGCAGAGGTATTATAAAATCAAAATTTTGTTTTAATAATGATGAAAAGCACAGGTGGGAGTAAGCCACAGTGCTACCCTGTGTTTTAATGCAGTTTTTTATACATATCCAAAAGCTGCTATTTGTTGTACTATGCTTAAAACCAACATGCTGTTAAAATAGTGATTCTGAGACTGATGGATGCATGGTATGGTAAGCTTTATTTGTGCTTTAGTAATACGTGTACTGGAGCAAACTATAGTGCTACAAATATAGTATGAACAGTTATGATCTTTGTCTGAAGTTGGTATAATCTGGCACAAATCCCAGCTGCAACCAGGCTGCGTGGAACTAGGAATTTAACCATTTAAAGAGGAGGAAGAACTACTTCCTCATTGTAGAATTGCAGAGTTAATACTGTCATGCAATTATTACATGAGTGCGCTCACAACTTCATCCATATTGAGTCACTCTCCTTATGCATTCATTATTTCTGGATTTGTAGTACACATCTTTGCAGCATTGTTATGCCCCCCACACTCAAATATATATGTTTATACTTCTTTTTTCCCCCATGCAATTTTAAATAGATATACATAACTTCTTGCACACCGACAAATACTATAGTGACTATGAGCAATGTCTCATACATCTACAATGTGTGAATGGAAAAATTAAGAAACAGACACATAATCTGAGAAAAACTGTAGCGTGCAAAACCAGAGAAACAAAGTGGAAATTGCTTCATAGTCACAATTTTTGCACACCATCCCACAGACTGTTTAATTTAACTTCTCCTTGGTGAATCCATGCTGATTTCTCCTGATGCTTTCCCTGTTCCTAATGTGCCTGGAAATGGTTTCCAGGATTACCTTCTTCATCAGGTTCCCTGGGATCAAAGTGAGGCTACCTAACCCATAGTTCCCCAAGTGTTCCTTCTTACATTTCTTGAAGATAAGGGGTAACGTTTGTTTTCCTTTAGTCTTTGGGCAAAATGTAATGTTGGATCTGGGCTTCAAGAGATAAGGCTTTAAATTAAGTGAACATAATTCTGAGTGCAATACACTCAGACACTAAAATAATACAAAGCTTGATGTTTTGTAGGCATCACTTTATCATGAGTGAATTTTTTGTTTGTTGTGCTAATATGTGTTTCAATTCTTCGCTTGACCCTATATTTTGATATTATTATCAGATTTGTTTTGCAAGCAGTTCTCTTTTATTGGATGCATTATCTTAAATCTGAAAATAAATACATTTTGAGAATGCTGTGGTGTCTTAGTAAATATACTGTATCTAAGAATTTTTGGGTTTGAAACCATATCAAGAACAGACCGAATACACAGTCCTTGCACAGTTCAAACAAAGATTTTTCTCTTGCAAATGTCTGCATATGTATTTAGAAAATATTTACGAAATACTCAGGATTAATTTTAAGGATAAATTATAAAATTCCTTTCTGAATAAGTAGGTTCTGAACAGCCTTCTCATCAAATTAACAAAGGCAAAAAAGACGGTTGATTTTAAAAAGAATCTAGATGCTTTTCAGATTGACTAATGTGATTGCAGAGGTGTATAAAGTACAGAACTCGGTGACTTAGGACATGTCCTCTGCTCTTATTCACCTAGACTTATCCTCATAAATGGCAAATCGATGTATCTTTGCATGTCGATGACTGCAGGATCAGAGATTAAGAGTTATTGGATAGTTCACTTTATAGGAAGCCTTCTGTCTTAACTTCAAGAATTAATTGACATATTTGTCCTTGCTTGTGTATGTAGAGATTCTCTCTCATTACGTTTTGTAAAATACTTTTCAGACTACTTCAAAAAAGATAATATATAAGAGGTTAATACAATAATTATTTCTAACTTCACATTCCTATGTAAAAAATTACAAATTGACTCTATTCATTGCGATTTTAAACCAGATAAACAATGAATAGTTAAAGTGATAATTGCTTTATTTCAATATTTACAGGAAACTGGCACTTCATCATCATCAAAGCACATTGAGAATTGTCTTATTATCTGTGCAAGTGCCTGGTTCCTATAAATATTGAAATTTGGTAATTATCTCTATCACTATTTCTTCTTTATCTTCTTTTCGGAATTTGGAAAATAGAAATATAATTTAGTCATTAACATTTTCTAAATAAGTATCTGGTTTTTTTTTTTAATGGGAATGCATAAGTACAGAAAGTAAGATGCAAAATAAGGTCAATGAAATGAAATATCTCTGTATCACAGGCATCCAAAAGAATGAGTTAAGACTATACTATTCAAGTATCTGGATTTAGTCTAAGTCCATTTCTAAAAGGAAAAGCCACTTTACTAACAATAAAAGAGTCTAACTGCCAAAAAGGAGTCATTGGCATATATCTATTATAAATTAAAACATCATTTTTTTTCTCTCTAACACCTATGTAAGCCTGGTAGTACAGTACCATACAGCTTTCCACTGTGTAAGAAAAACATTTAATGTTTCCCCAGGGTGCTATCTTTTGTAAGTCTGTTTGGGAGACAGTACAGGATCAGACTGAATCTGTCTGCAAGTTGCAATTGTGTTTTTTACTGATATTAGCTTATGATCACAGTGATCTATACCTCAGATAGTCAAGAATTAACCCTTAATAGAAAATGTAGAGGTCTTTTAAAACTCTCATGCTCCATAATGTGCTATGAAAATCTAGATAATGGGACATTGTGAAAGGAACTTTGTAATGACTTTAGGTCCAGACCCTGGAGTCAGGGCACAGATTCATTCCACATCAGTATGAGCTGCATTTTATTGAATTTGAAGAAAAGAGATATCCCATTCAATGCCCTAACTTCAAAACCTTTTGGTTTGTCAATGTATTTGGGCATGCTATGGGATCTAAATCTAGTCTGTAGGACTTTTCACCTATGTCTGTACTAGTGTAAAAATGAGGGCCTCTAAACACGCTCAAGCACTGTTCAGTGATTATCCATATAATTGTTTGCCTGCTTCCCAGCAGGTTTGACCCATGCAGGCTTGCATGCTTCCCCACATGCCAAGGCAAAATATGTAGAGAAAGCTCCTGAGAATAATTTAGATTATTTTCTTATCTTTTTTACTGTTTTACTTACTTATTCTCCACATTTGCTTGTCGTCCTCTTAAACTAGATGCATTAACCACTAAAATGTTTAATGTGACTGCTTAGATGGGACTCACGTCATCTAGCCTGAGATGTCAAGAGACTTTATTATCTTAGCATGGTATTAACTGTGACCAGAAGTGTTTCTTTCACTGAATATAGATGGAATCGAAACAATTAATTCATATACATATATCATGACTTACATTATATCCATAATGTATATTTTGAGGGTAAACAAGATTAATCCCACTCCTCACTGCTTTCTTAGCTCCAAGTCTCATTATGGTACACACAGTCCTCAGAGATGAACCCCCAGCATATGCTTGAAATAATTCCTGATCATCTGCATTAAAGAGGAGCTCTGTCAGTTTGAACTTTTCAAATGCTTCCTTCCCTGAAAAAGAATCCCTTGAAATAAGAGAAGAAATAGATTTTTTTACTGCCTTCCACCACACAGATATCCAAAAAGGACCTAATGTAGTCACAGTAGTGCCTGATATGGATGCTATAGGAGTTCAGTATGAAATTATGCCATAGTTAAGATCCTACGAAGTATTGTTAATTCCTCTCATTCTCTAGGATTCAAGTAGCTACAGACTTAGCTAAGACAAATATGCATTTTTTGTGTTTATTGTATCTTCTCACTGGAAAGAAAAATATAAGTAAAAATACTATTATTCATAACTCAGAGATACATAAGCAGTCCAAGCTGTCTAAAGAGATACAAAAGTATGGAATTATTTCCCAAACTGCTGTCGTAGCGAAAACAAGTGACAAATCCTCATGCAAATATTATATTGGTGAAACTGGTAATAGAATTCTTGTGTATTCCTTCGCTGTCATTTAATTTTCAGTTTTCTATTGAGGTAAGGCTGAAAAGAAAGTTACTTCCCTAATTATTCAATATATTGAAGAAGATAAAGACAAGTGTTAGTCCCTATGTGCTTTTCAGATCACACTGGGAGAGTTATGAAGCCCCTACATTTTCTTCAGTGGCCTTTGAGGTAGGAAGAAGGAAATCAGGAAGACATAACTTTGACCTAATATAGAACAAGATGAGAGTTGCAATTTATTTGAAGAAAATAGAAGTGCAGAATACAAACGATGCTTATACTCTGAGTAAATCCTGTTATTAAAAATTACCTAAATATATAAAAACAGTAATACACAAGATCTAGGTTATGACAGTTTGACAAGGAATAAGGTTTAAATTACTAGCACTGTGAAAAAAATACAGTTTATCTTTGTGTGATATCGCTTTCACTTTTTTTCTGTCATGTTGGCTGCAATGTTCCTTTTTTTAAAAAAAAAGATCAATCTGTGACAGTTATTCTACAAAACAGAAACACCTTTCTCAAAATGCATAAGCCTACCTTCCATTCCTTCAGTTTTCTTTGCCTTATGGTGGTCTTTTTCTCACAGTCCAAGAGACAAGCATAAAAACACTCTAGAAAGAAAGCAGAAGATAGAAAAGAAAACAGGAAAGAGCAACTCACTAGGTAATGTTATATGTTGCATAAAGCAAACATAAGTATGCTACTATTTGGTAGAATATATGTATGGTGACTGTCTTTCCCTATACTCCTACAAGTTCTTAGGTTTTAATTCTGAGGTGCTTGTGTCAGCTAGAGGCAAGTAGCCGCACTGGCAGACAACCCTCTTTGTCTGCAGAGACTCATAATCTCAGCCTCACAAACAGCATTTCAAAACTTCAAGGACTCGGTAAGAAAAAAATATCTATCTTCCACAGCAGGCAACTGTATCATAAAAATTTAGTCCTGGAACATTTGCACAGCATCCAGTTCCTTAAATTCTGCATCCACCATAATCCACTATACACTTCTCTAGTCCTACTAATATGCAAGATCTAAAGTAAAGAAGTGTAAAAGCCATAAATTATAAAGTGCCATAAAAAGAGACAGGAACTTGAGGTTATATTCAGCAAAGTCACCTAATAAAAATGTGACATATTCCAGATTTCTATATCATTTTCCAAGGTTCTCAAGACAGCTTTACAAATACTGGGGATTTATTACTTTGGCAAGGGGAGATGCTATGTCCAAATAAAGAACATTGCAAACATACTGTGTTTTTATTAGGAATCAGAAGTACGTATTCTAGAGTATCTTTAGTTACTATGTATTCTTTAGGCTTGGAAAACTGAGTTCATACTATAAAAATTATGACAGAAAAATTATTTGTTGTCAAATTACAACTACATTTTGTTCCCTGTTGTAAACAATTCAAAAAGGTGTTCTAAGTTTCATATTTCATAGGTATTTAAAATAAGGAGCATTTGTTTCAAGTAATCATGCCATTTTAAAATGTTATACAAGAAACAGTCTTGGTTTAGCTGCAGAAGGTAATAGACGTATCAGAAAAAACATTTTTCAAAGTGTCTTACTGGATTGTCTGTCGATGACTTATGAAAAGTTAATACATTCATAAACATGCATAGCCTAACAGATTTAGAGAAAGGTATAATTTTAACATATTAACTACTGCTAAGCATTCTCTTTATTTAAAAGATGCATATTTCATTATAAATGGCTTACTGAATTATGAGATGGTTTTTATGTCTGTCTTTATTTCATTTTGAAAGTGATATGGTTTATTCTAACCTGCCAACAACCACTACAGTTCTTCTTACTTCATTTTCAGAAAATGCCATTTTCATTACACATAACTGCTAAATATATTTAAACTATTTACAATGAATTTTTAAATGCGAAAATACATTCTTTGTTAACACAGTGGAATGTGGTGTCAAATGTAAGTGCACTGTATATTTTTAGAAGTATAGTTTTTAGGGGTTTACATATTTTTACATTTATTTGCAAGAGTTTACATGTTACTGATACCGTAACTGCTATGTGAAGGGCTGCCTGAAGGGCAGAACTAAAAGAGTTGTAGTGAATGGGGCTATATCTTGCTGGCAACAGGTTACCAGCAGTGCTCCTCAGTCTCAGTCCTAGGAGGGCAACAAAGCAGGTGAAAGGTGTGGGCTTGTCTAGTTTGGAGAAAAGGAGGCTGAGGGCTGACCTCACTGCTCTGTACAGCTTCCAGAGGAGGGGAAGTGGAAAGGGAGGTGCTGATCTCTTATCCCTGGTTTCCAGGGATACGATGTATAGGAAGCGTTCAAAGTTGCACCGAAGGAGGTTTAAATAGGACATTAGGAAGTATTTCTCTACCAAGAGGGTGGTCAAACACTGGAATAGGCTTCCTATTCCATTGAATAGGCTTCAATGCTCCAAGCCTGTCAGCATTTCAGCAGCATTAGGACAATGCCTTTAATAATGTGCTTTAACTTTTGGTTATCCCTGAAGTGGTCAGGCAGTTGGACTAGATCATCATTGTAGGTCTCTTCCATACGTAACTATCCCATTCTATTTTTTGCTATACTATGCTATTCTGTTCTTAAAAACAAAAATAGAGTTGATATTGTTGATGACCTGTAGAGACTGATCACCTCACCCTGAGGGAAACACACAGGATATCATTGAGTAGCATAAATATTTAGGATACTTTCATGCCAGGCCTCCAGCTGTAAGTCCAGAAAAATACAGTTCTGTTGTAGGTCTAGTATAATACCTGTCATCTCTTACAAAATGCTTTTGGGCATTTCAAATGGCATGAGGTCCATGTTTACTATAATGGTAATTGAGACAAGTATAGCTCATGTTTGAGGGTTGAACCTTATGCCTGCCTGCTTTCCACTGAGTCATTTTTCTAGGATTGTACTGTCCAATGTTCACTACAGTTAAAGTTAGAAGATGTTTGATTTCTTTGTTCCATGGATACTATTCACTAATATCCTGAATTCCTATAGGACAGTGTAGTTGATTGAAAAATTTGGCTGGTTAATATTAATTAATGACATTAGACCACAACCTTTTAGAAGAACGAAACAAAGAGAAACAAGGAGATGTGAAGATAATCTTAGGTGAAACACTTAACTGAAGATAGTTCAGAAGGGAGAGAAAAAATAAGTTTTATTGTTTTGTTTTTGAGAAATGCCTTCACTGTTTTTATTCTCTGTTGGTAGCTGCCTTGTTAGATTTTTTTAGCTTTTTGACATCACTGGGGCAACTGAAACTAGGATATCAAAGAAGACTAACCAAAGGTTAAGCTAGCACAAGTTGCTGTTTCTCCCAGCAACTGACAGTGTGTCCAGAGAAAAAACACAGCAGTACATGGTAATACTTCTTGTAGCCTACAAGGCTACCTGAAGCAGAAATGACTGTATGGATTTTTCTGACCTGAATTTTGCTGGTCTTCTGATGAGCCCATTTACATTTTTATCATCTGCAACACTCTGTGTCAAGGTGATGCACAGTCTATCTGTAACTGTGTTTTGAACCTGACAGCTGACAGCTTCATTTGATGTGTACTACTTCCTTTGCTGTCAAGGGGCAGAGAACAATAGATCAGTTCTCTATTTGCTCTATCACTTCCCCTTCAGTCATTTCTTTTTCAAGCAGAAGAGTCCCAGTCTACTTATTTATGCCTTGTACAGATAGTGTTTCATACTTTTCATGGTTTTTGTTGCTCTTCCCTTAACCTTATCTAGTTCCTCTATAACTTTTTCTTTTCTGGGGACCTAGACCACACACAGTAACCAAAATTATTTATACAGATTTATAATGACATTTTCCATTTTATTTTGTTTTATTTCTAATAACTCAGTAGTTATTGTTACTGAAATGCACCTTGTATCTTAATTTTTTTTTTGATTGTAAGTTGCAGAATCTTTCCTCTGATGGATAGTGGTTGACTCAGAGCTTAGAGTGAAAGATGATCCTTTGTCATGAACATAATTTTATATTTCTCTACAGTGCATTTGCTTAGCTATTTTCTTCCCCAATCCCTTAAGATTTTTTGGTTTATCCATCATAGTTGATCCTGGTCTTTGCTACTTCACATGGCTTTGCATCATCAGCAACATTTTCACTTTGCTTTTTATCTCTTTTCTAGGTCATTTTTTAATATGTTGAATGATGTGAGACCTGGCATCAACTCTTGTGGAACTTATAGCCTCTATCCATAATTCAAACTGGTCATTTACTACCACTTTTTGTCTTTTATAACCATTTTAAATATTTGCAAAGACCTGTTACCCTATAGTTTACCTAATAACCTTTGGTGATAGACATAGTCAACCAGATTTTCTTCAGCACTTGATTGTTATCCTTACAGAAAGTTAGTAAATCATGAAAATATAGGAGTGAAACTATGGACGTCCACCTCCATGAAGTAAAGCTGCATGATACAAGGGCCTCCTTGGCCCAGAACTCTATGAAATTCTGAAGACAGCTGCCATCTGAGAATGAATAACAGTATGAAGGGCATGAGTGTAAGGGATTTAGTCACTGAGGCTTGAGAAAGGGAGGATCGTATTTATAAACTAACAAACTCATAAAAGTATTACAACTAGTACATTTTATTATTAAAATGCAATAAAATCATATTGAATCTTCACATTTTTTCCCCGCATGTCCCAGTAGACATTCCACAGAATGAATACAAAGATAGCTATGAATCAAGTATAATTCTGGCTGCAATAAATAAGATCAACAAGCAGCCCTAAGGGTAGCTTCAGCACAGCAGTTTAGCATCTTTTTTATTAGTTATATAAACAGCCTCAAGATATTTTATCATATGATATCCCCATGGCATCTTTAAAAAAAGCCAAAACCTTTTAATCTGCCTGTAAAACTTGTTATGTGTAGCTCAGCCTTGCAGCCCTTTGCCGTATCTCCATGTACAGCAAAGGCTAATTTGTCCCCTTTAAGCCTTTCACTGCAACCTGATGCTCTCTTAATCACGATCTGAAACTCTGCTCTGTTTATCCTCTTTTACAGTGACAGGTGCAAGGGATTTTATTAATGCAATACCTTCTTAAGTGGTTTAGTTTTATCCTTTACTATTGATCCAACGGTTTAAATCCATTAAGAGGGTACAAACAGATGCTTCTTTACTTAATGGAATCCACTCTAGAAAAGATAGATCATAGCATTCTGTCTTCTTCTACACCTTTATTTTGTTCTGTAAAACATGAGACCAATAGCAGATTACAGAACATCTAGCTGTTGTATAATTTGAGTTGACATGTTTGTTTGCCTAGTAACCTTTAAGTAATTTATTCAGATGTTTTATTTTTTTTTATTCATTTCAATATTCTATATATGACTACATACTAAAAATCTACTAAGCTCTTCATATGGGCTATATGTGGGCATGATGTGTTCTGTATGAGGATAATAAGGATAATCTGAATGGTGGGGCAGAGTGTACCTTAAGAAAGTTTGCTGAGGTTCCCAGACTGGGAGGAGTGGCTGTTATGCTGGACACCAAATTGAATGTGAGCCAAAAAACTGCCCTAGTGGCAAAGAGGCTTAACAGTATCCTGGTCTCCATAAGGAGGAGCGTTGCTGGCAGATCAAGTGAAGTTATCCTTCATTTCTTCTCAGCACTGATGAGGCCACAGGTGGCCTTCTATGTCCAGTTCTTGGCTCCCCAGTACAAGAGAGACATGAACACACCGGAGAGACTGCAACAAAGGGCCATAACGCTGATTAAGGGTCAGGATCATCTCACATATGAGGAAAGGCTTGACAGAGCTGTGACTGTTCAGGCTAGAGAAGAGTAGGCCCAGGAGAAATCACAGTAATATATAGAGAAACATGAAGGGAAGGTGCAAAAAGGATGGAGCCAGGCTCTTCTCAGTGGTGCCCAGTGAAAGGACTGGAAACACAGGAGGTTCTCTTTGAACATCAAAAAAACTTCAGCTGCGAGGGTGACCAAACACTGGCACAGGTGCCCGGGGAGGTTGTGGAATCTCCTTCCTTAGAGATATTCAAAAGGTATCTGAATATGGTCCTGAGTTACCAGCTCTAAGTGCCTCTCCTTGAGAAGCAGAGGATGGTCCAGGTGACCTACAGAGGTTCTTTCCAACCTTAACCTTTTCTTTCTCTTTTGTGTTTATCTGAATGAGTAAATGAAAGTTCAGTAAGGTCTTCTGGCTTTTTTTTTTAAAACTGGTTGGAAACAAGAGTGCTGAGGTCCTCAGGCTGAACCCTGTCCTTACCTCTGACATCAGAGTGGTTTCAAAGAATATTTATCAACATGGTGATAGGTGCTTTACATATAAATATAAATATAAATATAAATATAAATATAAATATAAATATAAATATAAATATAAATATAAATATAAATATAAATATAAATATAAATATAAATATAAATATAAATATAAATATAAATATAAATATAAAACATATACATGTAAAACATTCCTGAACATATATTACTAATCTTTTTTTTTTTTTTTTTGAGAAATCTCAGAGTTCACCTTCAAGACAATACTGATTTTTGCCACTCTGGTCAAAGTATACTCATGTATACTTTCGACATGAGTTACGATATGTAACAGAGCCAATCCAAACTTAGAGCGTGTACTGCCCTATAAAGAAATGTAATGATAGCTTCCTTCTGTGAGCATTTTAGCAGCTAAAGTAAACAAGCATAGCAAGAGATGTCAGTAAACAAGACAGGAGTAATTTTTCTTTGACTCTTTAATACCAATATATGAAAGAAATGAGGTTTTGATTAGTATAGAAGCACTTATATCTTTAGCCATGGAAAATACCAAGTCTTTATGACAATGGCAGTAGAACCAGCAAAGCACACTAACATGACCTCAGGGATACAGGCTGGTTGACCTCCTTCCTAGATGATTTTTTAAACACTGGTTCCAGCATGACTGTCAAAGAATGATGCATATATATGTGCAAAGGAAAGGCTTTTAGAACAGTCCAGACTGTTCTAATGAAACGCAATATTCAATAGCAGTAAAGAAATATACTCTTTTGCTGTTTCCACATTCAGTGGAGATGCATGGCGGTGTGTGGTTGTTTGCGTAACAGAGATATATCTATAAAAGTTAAAACAACCTGCATATATAGCAGTAGGGAAACAGTTGTATCATGAAAAATCTATGGTTTGAAAGCCTTCTATTTTTTCTAATATATAAACTTGCTGTGAAGAGGGGGAAATCTTATTTACCCAAGTGGCATATTTATCTAAGTTTGCCAGGAATTTAAAATTCTGTTTGTTCTATAAGGAATTTTAATGTCCTCCAGGTAACATTACACAGAAAAAAAAAATGTAGTTTTTCTACTGAAAGAGTATTACTCCCTTCCTGTCAGACAAGAGGAAGTTTGCAGTCTCTTGCACTTTAGCAAGTGCTCTCAATGAGGTTATTATGCTGCTATTATGCTGCTTTTGGCTCTGGGACAGATTGAAACCTACATAAGCATGGAATAGTCCACTTCAGCTTGTGTTGTGGTGCTAGATTTCTGAAAGATAATTTGGTGGTATTTTACACCCATTCTGACTGTGTGAACTCTGCTTTCTTTAAAATCCTTTCAGCATCTTACAGTGCTACAGATAAAATAGACATGTATTTATGCAGGTGTTCTCGATACCAGAGTATAGAATGTCCTTTGAGCAGAGACAGAAGAAGCTGAAAAAGATGACAGACATCTTCTCACCTTGCAGTCTGGTTAATATCAGTGTGAGCTGACAGCACACAAGTGGCACATACAGACTGCAATAGAGCCTGTCACATGCCAGCTGACTGCAGCTTATGCCAGCTCTCACTGAAGGCAACAGAAAGACTCCACCTAGCCTTTTTCTCTCTATAGTCTGGGGTTTCTGTCCTGAGAGGATTCACAAACCCTAAGCAAAGTCAAAAAAGTTTCAAAGGAGTGTCTTATGAGGACACTGAAAGTCTGAGTCATTAATAGACATAGAATATAATATGTGGAGGCTTAGGCACAGATCAGCTAGTGAAAAGGATTAAGGAGAAATTGCAGCTTTTTTTTCCCCCTTCCTCTCAAAGTACTACTTTTCTAAGGTTTCCATTTTTTACTCCTACAGTATTTTTGTACGGTGCTGACAACGCAGTGCTGGTGCAACTCTATGAAATATTTTTTAGCTAATGCCGCAACCAAGCATTGTATCAGCTCTTTTTTATCAGGTGTCAAGGGTATTTGGTTATGCTCCGAACTATTGGAATTGGAGAGGTTACTGCCTAGTGTAATTGCAACCTTCCTCCTTTCTGTTATTGCTGCCAGTTTCTACTGAGCCAAATCAATCCTGACAGCTGGCCAGATGCTTCTTGTGCCAGTCAGCAGGACTCTGGTCTCAAAAGAGCATCTGGTTATAAGGAAATTTTGCAGCAAACTACATAGCCAATCTTGCTTTCTAAAAATAACATCATAAACACTGAAGAAAGGTATTTAGTGGCTTCATCCTTTTTTTTAAAGATGAGGCTGAGCACTTAACTTTTTCACTAAAAAATTCTATTTATATTGGGTTAATGGAGACTTCTACAAAGCTTTTTAGCAGAATTTTAAAAATCCTACCTTTATTACAGCCTGTGCAGCCCACAGACTCGAGAGCAGCTGCTTAGCGTGCAAGCCAACAGCACAGAATACATTTTTCCTAGTATTCGTTAAAACAGATTACAACATTCATTCTAATTTGGAAGTCCTTTGGGGCATGGACTCTTTAGCTACCTTGATTTTCTTCTTCTTCTTTTTTTTTTTGCTACAATATAATTAGAAAATAATAGAGGTCTTTTGGGGGGAGTTATTTTAGGGTTTTTTTTCAACTGATCAAAGCTAAGATGCACAACGTTTTCTGTAGTAGGCATCACTGTTCTCATGAAATTTATTTAGATAAATCTGCACTTGTTTTCTTACAGTTTATTTGCACTTTGCTTAGAAAGTGTTTTAAAAGAGCAAAGAAGAATGAGTCAGGAAAAAATAAATCCTCTTTTTTCAGTACTATATTCACTGCTTGTGCTTGATGATGTAGACTGCTTATATATTTCTGAAAACAGTAAAAATGCTAAGTGTAGATAGGCTGCCTGTTTATCATTTAACCATTCTCTTTACTCAACTGGAATGAGTAGGCTTATGATCTGAAAACACCTCTGTTCATTTGACAGGGCTATGTATGTAGTCACAATCAAGGTTATTTGTTTTTCCTGTTGTATATGTCCATGTGTAAGTATATACGCTTTGGATGCCTCTGCATATACTAAAACATATTCACACATGTTTCTTGCAAAACTGGAAAGCAGGTACAACTGGTAAAACTATACTAAGCCCTCAAAGAGGCCTCTCACTGCATTCTTGTTTTCAATGTTTCTAACAACATCACATAAAATGGCTTGTTCTGCTGTCATTTTCTGTCTTGAAAACAAACTATTATGGTCAATAGCTGAATTACATTATCTTAACTCTACCTAGTGGATATAGTTTTTTTATTTTGCTGAGAATATTTCTACTGGGGAAAAAAATGTGACGAAATCAGAGTATTTCTGCTGCATTTTTTTTTTTTTTTCTGAATTAACAAGCTACTTCTTTCAAAAAAGGTATTGACAAATTGCAGCCTCCTTCCTATGGGAACTTAAGGTTTTCAGCTTCTGCTTGTGTTGAACTTTCTCTTTTGGGAAGTATAAAAAAGTCCTTTAGAGTCATTATATTAAAGAAACTTCTATACAGTTAATACAAATTGTGCACTTTAGGTCAAAGTGGGGAGAGAAAAATGGTAAAAAAGGGAATTAAAACTCCTGGTTTCTTGCAGAGAGAAGTATAAGTGCTACTGGATCAAAACAGGACTTTTGTCAGCTTCTTAGTCCTAAATTTTCTCAATTTATTTTTGCCATATTCAAATGATTGTTGACGTGTATCCTGATTGTTCTTTCCTTTTGCAAAAAGCTTATACTGAGAGGATATGTTAAGCAACATTTATAGAGATTTGTATTGCTGTTAAAAGTGTTGTCTGGCATTAAATTTTATGTTGCTATAAAATTGATTCCCCACACCCATTGTTTTTTCCAATTTACATCACTTCAGAAATAGGGGCATAGAAATAAATATTCTATTTACTTAACTTCGTCTGTATTTCTCTGTTTTACTTTCCAACTAACAAGCTGGAAATTTTACTTCTGTTTACCAAAGACCACACACCATTTAACTCAACACCACCAGCCAAATTAATCCTTTTTAAGTGTAATTCTGTTATGTACGTCAGAACTAAGGAGTAGTTATTATTACCCTTAGTTTAAGGGTAGTGAAATTATTTCCTGGGGATAAATCCTGTTAAGCATCAATTAGTGTATAGCTCTCTTCTTTGGCACTGCCAGAGCAATCTAGTGTGACCAGTGGACAGCCATTCAGAAGATCTAAAAGCCAGCCCAGCCTTTTTACCTATTTTGTTGGCAAATAGTAATTAACCTCTTTGCAATCCCTCTGTTTTTTTGGCAAAGTGATTCTGAGCTTTTATCAAATAAAGTTCTGTATGAGCTGTGTATCCTCATTATTAAGTTCTCAGAAGGTATTTCTGTTTAAGCACTTTGCTCACAATGTGTTGTCTTGGGTTTTAATTCCCTGCCTCCACTCTGTGCTACCCTTTCTGTTTCACAAGCAGGTTGCCTTCCCACCCCAAGATTAACCTGGTCACATCTATTAAGTCAGGGTCAACAGCGCCAAGAGCAGCACTAACTTATTGAAAAGGCTGGAATTTGCTGCTATGGAGAGACAGTTGACCAGAAAATGCTAGTGGTTTTATGCCACTTGAAGCCTGAGGAATATCTTTGTGAATAGATTGATGGGCAAACCAGCACAGGGAAAAACCTCACCTATGACTTGATTCTGCACTTGAGGAGGATAAGAAGTATGGGCCAACTGCTAGGAATGCTATGCTAGTATTGGAGAAAGCAAGCAAACACAGAAAAAGAAAAAAAGAAAGAAAAACTGCCTCCAGGTTTTACTTTTTGCTGGGCAAAGGGCCTTCCTGGATAGTGCAAACTGATGTATAAATTACCAGTATGCTGTGTCTTGAGATAAGTCAGTAAATATAATGCAAAGTTTGACTAATTAATCTTTGTGTTTATTTCCCTGAAAGTGAACCCTTTGTTATTTCATGAGATTTATGCTATGTGTATAGTCATTAGTTGAACTTCAATATTAATTTTAGTTCTGCCTAAAAATGAAAGAAATTTTGTAGAAAACATTTTGGAAAATATAACTAAAAGGTATACGCATAGGCAGAAGTTAATGAGTACAAATCAATTTTAAATATGTAATTGTTGATTTAACAGTTGATTTATGTGCTTAATAAACATAAAACTTAAACACATCGTTTACAAAACTAAATAGTTACAATACTACTTAGTTTGGTACGCATCATTTTGTGTTAGTATAAGATCCTTGATTATTTTTCACCTCAAAATATAATTTAGCTCTAAAATGAATTAAGGTATGTAGGCCAAAAAAACAGTTATAAGAAAATAAAGCCGCGTGACTTGAAGTCTCACCTCCAATGTACACAAAATATTCAATTGAAATTAATGTTCTGTCACTGATGAGATAGTTTGGCTTTCCATAACTTTGGAAAAAAATGCTGGGCATAGAGAGGATTGCTACTGGGTGTCCAAATTCTTGTTATTGAATCTCTCTTCTCTTTTTGATGTTGGTTGTTTTTTTTCATTGAAGATTTTCTTAAAATGTGACTTCTCAGTAAGGTGAGACTAAACACTTCAACCCTGAAACTGTCAGTGCAATCATATGGCTGTGATCAGATCGCTGAAGTGACACATTAAGCACCATAGCACCCATAAACAGCAGGATCTAGCAGACCATAAGGATGCAAAGCTGTTATCGTGACATGATCAATGCAGATAAATAGGTACCTCTATAAAGTTATTCACTTGTGTAAGGCCACCATGAGTTTACCAAACCAAACTGAAAGAGTAGGAGCATGTCTGACTGGGAGCTGGCCTGGGGTCTTCATGGTGCCTGCTTCCATCTGTCTGAGGTCCCTGGAGCTAAAGACAGAGCTTCTGCTTATCTGATGGAGGCAGAAGTGAAAACCTCTTTTCATGTCAAACTGCTGCAGTGACAGCATTGATTCAGAAAGAGGAGACTGAAAGTTTGAGTTGCCCAGAGGGATGCTGTGACCACTGGCTGGGCAGCAACTGAGTTACATGCAGAGAAGAATTCAAAAGATACAGAGGCAAAAAGGGAGAATATGAGCAGTTGTCAGACAGTATTCATTCTGCAGCACCTACAATTCAAGATTCCGTGTTTATACCCATGATACTACATATATTCTGGACCATGCAGAAAGTCTTAACATGGTCACAGTTTTTGAGAAAGCAAGAGCAGAATGAGTAATATTCACGCTGTGCTTGATTCTCCTTAACTTTCCCTATCCCCATAATAGATAAGATCAACATTTTTTCCTTCACCACTCTCCCAGAAGTATTCATCTACATTCAAATGTAAGCTTAGTTTGCATACCATGGCAACAGAGATAGCTCCCGCACAGTGGCTTTCATAAAGCCTACATAGACGTTGGGCCATTAATAAGTGCCAGGTAGGAGGACATGTGTCTAGTCCAAAGGCTACATATATTTTTATATCATGGAAGAGAAATAATTTCAGGAAACTACATGAGAGAAAAAATCAGTCTTTTACTCCTTAATGTAGACCTGATCTAAAGCATTATGATGCTATATTGAATCTTTTAATATGAGCTTAATGACAATTCAGGCATAATGGAAGAATACTCATTGAACTGAAACTCAGCTGCCATTTTCCTGCACAGCAAGGACTTACAGAGAAGATAAAAGGCCTGAAATATAAATGTATCTTAACTAAAAATATTGTTTGACTTTATTAGTGTTTAGTCTTCATTTTATTTCTTATATACATTCCTAATATAATTGAAAAGTGATGAACATTAAGAAATAAATATAGATCATTGACTGCTTTTCTCATAGAAAAAGGAAGGAGCTTTTCTTCAAGGATCTCCTGGTGCCTTTGAACAGAGAACTATCACTACTGAGTTTCCTACAGTTGAGATCTCTGAATTAAAACACATCAACCTCCAAGCAACAGGAACTCCTTGTTCATGTCAATACTATATTTACTACAAGTTCAAAGACAAAATTAGATTAGACCAGACCCAATTTTGTGTTTTCAAAAAGTTTAATACTTTTCAAAACCATAAGGGCAAATGACAACCTTTAATTCCAGAGTATATTTGCAAGCGTCTCTGCTGCTGCACACCTACTGTAGATAGATTCATGTTATAATTTGAAATAGTGACAGAGGCTGATTTTTTATATATGTAATTAAAAAAATGGCTCATGAAGTTCTGTAAATCCACAGACATCTCACAGTGTATAACTTTAGTTTTTTCAAGAGTAGTTAACCCAAATTATCCAACAATATTTTATGGAGCATGTCATGTTGACCCACACTGGACGTAGAAGTGCAGCAATGGTTATCATGGGATTTTACAAGGTAGTCATCATGCTTTGTAGTATTAAATTGTCTTTCTGGCTATGACTCTCCCGTTGTTCAGTTTTCAACAACTGGCTCAGTGACTATATAGATAAGTACATCCATTGCATTACTCTGTGTTTATGTAGATGCGTCCTTGCTGCTATCAGCAAAATTTCATCAATATAAATCTGGCTTATCACTAGCATGAATTACGCTCACATTTGTAATTTAGATCTTATGGGACAGTATTCACAGTTGAAAATGCATTCTCTCCTGTCAATGGTAAGCTTCTGTGTATTTGTATTGAACTGGTGTTAGTTCTGGCTAAAAATACTTAAGATTCACTGAATATTCTCTAAAGTTTTGTTTGCCTGCTTGTTTCAAATTTTAGTATCTAACATCAGTAGACTTTTTTTATAGTCTCATTATAGTGGGATATTAATTGATCACACTGAGGAGTATATGAAAAGATTAATGGGTTGTGACTCTGTACCTGCTGAGGCTTCAAATAAAATCATTTATGCATTCTTAACACGTTTATCTTTGAATTTACTCCCCAGCAAAACTATTATCTGAGGTGAAAGCATTCATTGACTTGTAAAAGTAACAATGATGTCTGGATTTCCAGGTAATATTATGCATATTATTGGTGCTGAGGATAAGATAAAGGCAGCAAAAACCAAAATGTGTTAAGGCTAACCATTGAGGTCAATGTGAAAGAGGCAGTCTTATACAAATGCATCAGTGGCAAATGAGTTACTGGGGAGAAAGTAGATCTATGAAAAGGATAAAATAGTGCAGGCCATGAAACAAATGGTAATTTAAAGATAGCTGACATGTTATTTTCATTTGAAATTCTCTTCAGAAAAGAAGTAATATGAATAATTAGCAAGGAAAGGAATCTCTGTCAAGGTAAAATCGAACACGTACAAATCAACCAACTGATATGCTGTGCCTGCCACGATGTTAATGGATCTGTTCAATAGGTAAAGGAGGTTTTCAAAGGTGTGAAGGACAAATGGTGTCCTACTCTATGCAAGTCAGCGATAGACAAGAGCCAATGACTGCATATTCTAATATACTTACTAAAAGGAGATACCAGTTTAGTCTTTTCACTGTAGAGAAGAGAAGGGTTGAGAGAATTTTACTACAATTTTCCAGTACTATAAGGGTAGCTACAAAGAGGAGAGAGGGTGTCTCTTCACAAGAAACCAAATGGAGAGGATAAAGAACAATGGGTGCACATTGCGCTAGAAGAGATCTCATGTTGATGTAATATGGACTTTTTTTATGGTGACAACAATCAAACACTGGAACGCCTTCCCCAAGGAGGAGGTGAAGTCCCCATCACCAGAAGTTTTCAAGACACAACTGGACAGGATGCTAAATAACCTCATCTAGGTCCCCATTTCTGTTAAATGGAGAACCAGGATATCTTCCAAGGTCTCTTCCAACCAAGGTCCCATAATTGTATTTCTGAGGAGCCACGGATAATGAGGAGCAGTAGTAGCGAACCAAATGCAAACCCAGGTAGTCTTCATTTTTCCTTTGTCTTTTAAAAAAGAAGAAAAAGTGAACACAGTGAACAGAGTCCCACACATGTGACTTCCATTCCAGCAATACTAGAACTAATGTTTTAGGGGGAGAATCACAAACAATTCCAAGATAGTAAAGTCCTCGTAAGCAAACAGCATGGAATGATAGAGTCATTCCATTTTGCAAACTATGTTCGTGTGTTATACAGGATTTGCAGACCAAACCTTCTTATTTTATAAAGTTATAGTGACTAGAAAAGGTCATAGCTGAAACAAAGCAAAAAATTCCATCACACAAGAAGGAAGAGATGTGAGGTGGGAAATAAATATTTATGTATGGAATAATGGGAGGTATTTATTTTTAATAAACTTTCGCCAGTTGAATACGTGTTTTCAGCATCTTATCACTGACTGCAGTGCAAGCAATAGGTATCCATATCTTGCTCTCAAGGGAGTATTTACTTTTCCCTCCCATGTCCTATAGAAGCAGTCTGCATATACCACATTTATCGCACTGCTCTACATATGAGTCCAGTCAAGGATCTTTCTGAAGGAAGAAGACGAATTGTCACACAAATCATCTCTTATCACACCCAAAGGCCTCATTCTGAATAGATCCAGAAACTAATGCAACCCTCAAGATACATTAATGATGTATTGTCTGCTTTTTCTCAGGCTGTTCACAACCTCTCCACTGAAACAGTTGTCCTAGCAATCAGGGAGAAAAATCACAAAGGTCTGGGTCCAAATGACATTGCAGAAAACAAGACAAATGTTCTCAGTAACCTATCTTGAAAAGCAAGATCTCAGTACATGACAATCTAGCTTCTTACAGCTCTCTGCAGTGTACATTTCCAGAAAGAATCCATAGAAATATTTAGAAAGATACAAAGGATTCCAAGGGAGGAAAATTTAAATTATTTAGAGTGTTTAACTTAAGAGAACCAGAAAAATTTGATAGATATATGAAGTATACAAAAGATAAGTTTTGGGTTGTAAGACAGTCTTTACTGTGCGACCCTTTCTCTTTGTGGTAAAATAAATAACTGACAACATCCAATCTGTTTGAGGAGGGGGTTTTGATGCCGGTGTAATTGCATCAAATGATATGAGATGCATTTCTTCCATTTCTGCAAAAGCTGTTTTCAGGAAAGCTGGGGCTACATGATGTGTAAGGCACATATAGTTAGTCTGACACATTGGAAAACACTTGAGCAATTGCCCATGAGCTGCACAGATGGCCAGAACATATATAGTATGCTTTGCGTGTTGTAGACGCATTGCACTGATTGCATATGCTCAGCAGTCTGATGTTTTAGCCACTAGTCAAAGTTGCAGCAACTGCTCAGGAAAGTTCATTAGTGTTTATAAACCCTGGTGGAGTATGCTGCTCTTACTGGTCTTAAAGGTAGGGATTAAGCCAACCTGCCTGCCTTTCTCGTGCAGGTAGCATGGCATGGTTTAGAATGATAAGAATGTAAAACTTCAAGTCAAAAGGGTGTGCAGGCCAAGTGCTTTGGAAGATTCAATAAAAATGTATATGTCAAATACTCTCACATGGATTCATTTCACTTTATTTCATGTATTAGTCACTGACATTAGGCATTACTCTCTATATCTACCTAAAAGGAGGTTGTAGGCCGGCAGGGGCTGATCAGTGACAGAACAAGAGGACGTGGTCTCAAGCTTCGTCAGGGGAGGTTTAGACTTGATATTAGGAAAAAATTTTTCACTGAAAGGGTGATTGGCCATTGGAATGTACTGCCCAGGGAGGTGGTGGAGTCATCGTCCCTGGACGTGCTTAAAAACAGATTGGATGAGGCACTTAGTGCCATGGTTTAAACAACGAGTGGGTGCTAGCCTTGAGTCATAGGTTGGACTAGATGATCTCAGAGGTCTTTTCCAACCTTGTGATACGGTGATACTGTGTGATTATTATATTGATATCTCTCTGGGGAAATGCAAGAGGATACTTAAAACTGTGTTCTAGAGATCTGTATGTCTCAGGAACAACACGAATACACTGAGAAAATTCTAGACTCCAAATGTCATTCCCTTAGTAATGTAAGTGATGGTGGTGAATTTGATAGGGTATGAATAATAAAATCCTTTGTAGTTAAAGTATAAAGGATTAAATTTTGAAAAAAAGGAAATATTGAATGAAGAAAAGTTCCTTTATTCTCTTTTCTCTGTGTAATATAGGGGTACACAGAGAATATTTCACATGTAAGCACATACATTTCTCTTTTATGTTTCTCTAAAGCTCTTTCAAAGAGCTGCAACTGGTCATGACTTATCTCAAGTGGGTCACTCTTACCCCTTCCGAGGTTTGGGGGTTAATGTAGTCTAAAATAATCAATATTGTTCATCAAATGACTTAATAAATTTGTTTTTTATTTATTTATAGCAAATAGAGAACCAGAATTAAAGTACCTAACACTGTAATTGAACTCGTCCTTCACAAAATTGCAGTGAGAAAAGCATTGTTGTACCTTTTAGCTATTTTGTTATAATCTTTTATTACATCTGTGCTCCACTTCACCGTTCTTTATAATCTTCCTGTACAACTATTTAAGGTTCAGAATTACTTCAGGTGCCTTTCTGATTACGGGTATCCTGTCTCCAATGAAAAAAAGTCAAGGTTTTCATTGGTGTAAGGCACATCAAAGAAAGGTACTGAGGCAATTGACATATCAAATATTGTTTAGAGATATAATGGCTCCAAATATGCATTTAACAATTCCTAAGTTAATAATGAGTTAAAACAAGGAAATTAAAGAAAAATAAATTGTGAAAGCCATTTCATTACATGTGATCACCCCCATTTTGAGTCACTTATCATGTTAATTATAAACCTGTATTTCAATTACGATTTTATTTTCTTTTTTAAGTGTAAAGAACACTATTGATTTTGAAGACTAATGATTAAAGATATTATGAGTTTTGTTGTAAAGGCCAATTCTTCATCTGCTCCTGTAATTTCAAGAGTGAAGTCTTGGCTATGGTAATTTTCATAAAGGTCAGAGTAATTCAGAGCTCAAGAGCACCTGCATTACACTAATGCGTTGCTGGATATCTTCGCTTATGATTCTTGAAATCAGCATTGCTCCAAAAAGCACTGGTTGTCTTTCCCTCTCTGAGGTAGAATGCAGAATGCTTACAAAGGGCCAATTAAGGACTGATTTAAAAAATTGCTGAGGATACAATAGAAATATGGTTTTATTCTGCCTTGTTCTGCAGGAGATTTTGCCTCATCTAGCCTTAAATTACAAACTGGTCATCTGTTCTAACATGATGTGTGATACCCATCCTCTATCCTAGATATCTATTCAACACTTCATCTATAACTTAAGAAGCTGAAGAATTTGATGTATTGAGCACCTTTTTTTTCTGAATTACTTATCTCAGGCTATCTTGATCATATATATATTTTTATTAACTATTCCTTCCTACCCAGCTGCCTGAACAAGGATGTTCCACGACTGAATTTTCATGGCAGTACTGGCACTTTTCTCTTTTGCCCACATAGAGAACAATAAAATATTTTTGGTTTCTTTGTACATTGTCAAATATAATTTGAAATTTGAGGAGTTTTTTCATTTTATCTAGGATATAATCCTACATGGAGCTGTACATGCCCTACAAACTGATTACTCCTTTAACACTTATTGACAGTGGTTCTTGGGGTGTTTGACATCTAATAGGAAACACTTAGCTTTTTTACAGGTGGGGAAGGAAGGCTGCATATAATAGTATCCCATAGGACAGTTCTTAATTGCTATCTCTACTTTTATGTCTTTACTTAATATATAAAAATCCCTGTGCATAGATAACTCTATTGAAAGGTGACCTGCTAAGTTTTTAATTTAAAAATTAAAATTCTGCGGTCCCCAACTCTCCCCTTTTTATGATCCACAACTAAAAGAAAATACTGCACCTGGGATTAGGAATATAGTAATTACCTTTTAAATATAAAATTAACACCTTAATAGACTGAAAACTGAACAGATCCTTATAAAAGCACGAGTGAATGACTACATAAATGTCTTAGTTTAAGGCCAGCACTGGGAAAACAAATAAAACGTGTGCTTATATATTTAGAAGCAAATTTTTTTAATTCATCTAGCTATACTGCAGTACCTTGTGATCTGAAAAATGAGACTCAGACAATATTTGAGATGATAAATTCACAGAATCTGAATCCTTTTGGGGAGGTCTTGCTGAAAATCTCAGGAAAAAAAAGGTGGAAAAGATTTATTGATATCATTAGGCTTTTGTCCTGTCCATGAAACACATATCTATAATTTACATGCTGTTCTGTGTTGTAAGTACTGTTTATGTGTTTAGTTTCTGTTACCAAATAAAACAGAGAGCTTTTTGAACACAGACCAGAGGAAAAAATATTTGATTTAACTCACACACAGAAATAAATCTGTAATTATTCATTATTTCTCTGGATTTGTGCGTATTGTGATTATTTTTGTACAGTTTTTCAGCTTTAGTGAAAGGCTTAGGAATAGTCTCATTTTAGTCTTCATCTTGTACAGACTTGTTCCTTACAAAGAGTAGGAGACTTCAACCTGCTTAAGATGAGAAAGACCTGGAGCACAGGTTTTCCCACTTGTAGATTAGCTCTAAACTTTACTACTCTTTGTTTCTTCTCCTCCTCAGACACATGTATTATGCCTCTTTAATAGCAGATAAAGTGTCTTAGAGATCTGTCTTCAGTGATCTATATGGGTCAAATGCAGCTAGTGTGTAGTTTGAATAGCTGCATTGAAGGAGATGTTGAAAGCCAGCTTGAAATACTTTTCTCTTACTGTCCCATAGATGAGTGAATGAACATTTCTCATAGCTCAGATGAAAGCTACCAGTAGAAAAGGGAAAACTTCGTTATTTAATCCCCTTGTCTTTATATTCCACATAGCTCAATGTATTTTGTCTCTTTGTGAAAGAAACATTAGTCTCTTTCTCTTCCTTCCTTATGTTTTTTTTACTGTGTACTATATGACAGCATACTTATCTCCAGCCAAATAAGAAGAGACAGTTATTTCAAGATACTAGAATTTAAATGGAATCTTCCAGCTTACTTGGCAAATATATTGTTGTAGTGGAAGTCCTGGTGACAGAGAGCTCATGGGTGTGCGTGTGTGCACGTTTTATGAGGGAGGAAAGGGAGGTAGCCAAGTAGTGGGATCCTGGCTTCCTTCCACGGTAAAGCAGGAGGTATTTCTGGTACTGTCCAATTGATTTGTTCAGGGTGTTTGCTTGAAATGGCTGCTGTCTTACCCATAGTGAACATAGCGTGAACATTTACCGTGTGTATTTGTCAGAAAGATTATTCTGCGTTTTCACAGTGCAACATGAGCTCTTTGCTAAAACAACTGTCCTAGGTCTCCAAAGCAGATGGTACTATTTTATTCAAAATTTTGTTTGTGGGTTTTCACTCATTTTGGTTTGTGTTAATTAATAAATATTGCTTCAAAACAGATGTTTGCAAAGAGGAGGTAAAAAGATTGATGTCAAAACTTTATTAGTCAGCATAGCTAAAAACTTTTGTGCCAGTAAAGTGATCAGGTAAAAAAATCAGCAGTATTGTAAGCGTAATTTGATCCTCTTCCTGGATCCAAAAATTCTCAGAGAAAATTCAATTAGTGCTCTCACACTCTTTTTTACCCCCTTGAAGTGTTTCAAAGAATTCTTCCTGAAACCACAAGTGATTAGGAGGCCTGTTCTGAATGTCGCGCAAATTAATCAAGGGTTGAATACATATCAGCAAGTTTCAGTAGAGGAAATTCCCCAGTTGTTTTGGATGTTTCTAATGGAGCATCAATTGCTTAGAAGAAGTTTCAAGAACAACAACTTGGTTGATGGTTTGAAAGAACTGAATATACAACAAAGAACTAAAGCATCTTAAGGTGCTAGCTTCTCCAGATGCTAATTAAAAGTGGATATAAAATATGTAATACAGGCAGTGGAAACAACTGAAAGTACAGTTCTTCAGCAGTTTAAGATGATTTATAGTGGTGCTGCTGCAATTGTTTCTTCCCTCCTGTACCTCTTTGTGCATTTCTAACTCCTCCTTTGCAGTAGCTGACACTCTTCTGTCCATGTGGTTCTTTCAGAGATCTGAAGCTGAAGAAAACTAATCTCTCCAGGCATCAAAGCAACACACTCTGAAAGGCCAGAATGATCAACAAAGTGTTGGAAAGAAGGAATATCATCTTGGAATAATATAACCAAATAAATTACTTTTAAACACCTATGTTGAAGTAATGATACAAATTATCTTCAGGAAGCGTCCTCATACAGGATACATTAAATTTAAACTATTAAAAGAAAGTAAAAACTATATGGAGAAAAATCCCATACTGATTGTAAAAAAAAAAAATAATCACACTTTGTTACTATTTTTGTCAACTTTTATTATTTGACGAGATGAAAAATAGTAAGAAAAATTTAAGTATAGATGAAAAATAGTAAGAAAAATTTAAGTATATCAAATCAGTAGAAAACTAGTTGTGGAATTGAAAGTGGAAAGAAGTTTTCTCTCACTGAGTTGTAAAATTCATCACTAAATTTTCTGCTAGTAACAAAGAAAAAAAATTAAATAAAAGGCTAAGGGAAAATCTTGCAAAACATCCTGAAATATAGCCACAGAGAGACAATTGCATAGATTATTAATTATTATAACTTTCATTATGTGCCTTCATATAAAGATTCTTTTTTATTAAAATGTCTCCCCACTTCCACATATTAATGTATTTATTTTCTGTGAAGAGCTTTCACCTTTTTCATATTAGTAGAAACATAATACCTCACTGAGTATTTAAAGCATTCAGTGAAAACGAGTCATAGATTTGAATGAAATTATTCTGGATATATGCTGATATTATGGATTGCCAAAGAACACAAAGAGCTTGGATTTCAGCCACTAACATCCATCTGCAGAGCATTCATCTAGTTCCTAAAAGGGAAATCTGGAAAATCCTATAAAGGGGGAGTCAGATGATTCCTGTGTGAATAAGGACAACTGAGAAATGGTTGATTACACTATCCTTGAAAGGAAAGACTTACAGCTCTATTATACAGCTTTGAGATAGCAAGAAGTAAGAGTTTTTCTTAAATGAATGAAATTTGAACGTTTCTTTAGCTGCATTTACATGCAGGGAACCACTGGCAAGCATAGATAATTTAGATGTTTGTAAATAAAAGGCTTGCCATTTCTAGCTGTTCTTTTTATTTCCCTATTCCTTTGGCTATCTAAGTACCTTCGGAGTTGTGCCACTGCTGACTTCTCTCTACTGCTGTGCACCAGGCCCCTTGCAGTCTACCTTTCATTCAGGATGGTGGTGTGTGCACATTATGACTAGAGTAGCACTTGTGCAGAACTCTCATTTGTCTTAAGATTTAGGAGACTGTAAGAGAATAAGCCATTAATATAAGAGAAGTCATTCATTTCACTTTCCCAGAATCTCCAAGAACTATTTGTTTTATTCCAGATACCTTCACTTGGCTATTATTTGCATTACAGAGGGAAGTGTCTGTTTTTTAGTTTTAGCTCATTTCTTTTCTCGCTAAGTTTTATTAATTTATTTAATCAACAACCTCAGAAAATGATCTAGTAAGAAACAAAGTATATCACTATCACATGTTGAGCAAATATTTTTTTCAGCAGACTTCAGGCTGATCTGTCAAGTGTACATGCTTAACTCATTCTGCATAGAGTTTTAGCTACCCTGAATTCATCAGCAATAATGAAGAACAGCTAAGTACTATGTCTTCTGATCAAAATGTGTTCTGATACAACAAAACTCAGATTTGTAGTTGTGGCTTTTGAATATTCCACCTTACTGTTGCTGAGAGCTATGAACCATTAGTCAAGTTGATGCAGAGAATAGCGAATAAATTTCACATGTTATTGTCCACATTATTATATGCATTTTGAGGGAGTGGCTAGGTTTTATTAACAATAAATTACCTTGAGCTGCTATTAAATAGTTCTCTTGGGCAAAACACTGATAATACCATATGTTATTTCTTTGTACCATTCTCCCTCTCAACATTTTTAATTAAAGGTGCATGAGTGAAATCAGTGGAGTCTCATTAATTTACTTAATGGATTAAATGCCACATGACCATGAATTAACATGAATTACTCTATGGAGACAACATTATTTTTTTTTTGAGGAAGAAAATATTTCAACAACCTCTAGTTGTCCAAGGAAAATGAGCAGAGATAATCAACAACCAGCTCTCACTAGTTAATAGATTAGCAAATTTAAATACACTTTAAAACAATACTTAAACCTAAATTTCTTCTGAAGTAGATACTTCAGGCTATGTAGATCTGTCATTTCACGGGTATGGGATTTGAAATGATCTGTCATTTCATTTCAGTTTTCATTTACTGTTCACCAATATATATGCAAAGGAGAAAGACTGCTTTTTAGTTATGTCAGGAGAACAGAAATCAAGGTATTTGTAGGAATTTCTGGTTAACTTTTACTGCTAGTAAGATGTGAGATCGATGAGAGGTTTTTCTGTGCCTTAGGTTTCTCATCTGAAAAAATGGTGTTCATTCATAAGCAGGTTGATTAAGCATATACCAATGAAGAATACCATACATAGAGGGGGAGGGAAGAACATTTTTTTAGCAAATAAACAAGGGTTAGACTCAAAAAGTTGAAATATTTAAAGAAAGCACTTGAAGGATTTTCAGAAACTCCAAGACACCTCTTTCTAGTGCAATAGTTGATACCAGCATTTGCTACCTAAAGAATAGCTAGTTTGTTTGTTTATTTCTTTTTCAAAAATTTAGGTGTTGTGTGAAAATGTGCAGAGAAAGGTAATTTTTGTAACAGATCAACGTACACTGAACAGTAAACCATTTCTTTAATATTTGCTTTAAAAGAAAAATTTTTGCAGTCAATCATCAGGAGTTTATAATAATAATTATGATATTTATAAAGTCCTGAAGAATGAGGTCTCTATTCGTCTTTATTTTTTTTAAATAAGTAGTTTTATGGGATTTAAACCCAGGTTCTATCAATATGTATGTGGTCTTGGTGCAAGTATGTGTTGAATTTTTTTGTTTGTTTATAAAATTCTTGGAGAGTCACTTCCAAGCTTCTTACAGATGTATACAACCAAAGTTAAATCTGCATCTGAAAAACATATAGATCATGTATTTATGGAAAAATATACTTGCTCTGCTACTAGCAAGTATTTTATGTGTAAAGAACTATCGCACCAATCCTGCGATATTTTCTGTGTCTACCCATCTTTCCAAGTACAGTTCAAGGTACTGTATTTTGCCCATAAAAACTTTTAATGTTTGACTCTTAGGTATTTTGGAGAATTTAGGTGTCTTTTTGCTTTATATCAGTGGTTGAGATCAGCTGGGACATTTAAACTGACAGCCTCTATATTTAATTTAAATATCATGGGGCTGGTGACACATTCTCCTTAGAGCAAAGCCATAGATTTCTACAACTGACCTCTCCTGTTGTTACATTAGAGGTAATTTTAGGCAGACTTCATTCACTATATTCAAATAGGACTATTTTCTTAGAAAGATTTCTAATGGACTGTGAAATTCTTTTTTTTTTATTTTCCTTTCTCACTGTTAATTTATATGGCTACGAGACATGTTTTCAAGAACTTTAGCTGTATTTGTGCCTACAAATTTTTTCCCCTCAGCTGGGAAAAAAATCATCCATACTGGAAAATTGCCAGGACAAGAATGGCTTCCTGCATGGGTTCACAGATCACTTTTTTGAGACCTTTGCTGAATGGAATACAGTGCTTAAAAGTATTTTATAATTTTAAATTTGTAGAATAACTCAAAATATTGTCTGCAGTAGGCACCAAGCATGTCTCGCAAAAATGAACACATCACTTCTACTTTGATCAGACTTCCTTATCTATAATACATTTTATTCTTTCTTTCACCTTCCATTAGACTTTGACATATATGAAGATCATCAGCATGAAATATTCTTCATGATACCCACTGAGCTATTTTAGTTATACAGTTTGAGTTTCAGCTCAAATCCGAGTAGCAGAAATGCTTACAAAAGATTTTGGAAATTCTCTATGCAGTCCTCCCCTTACTGCTGTCTGTAGGATGTCTATTAGGTTTTTACTGCCAAAATCCCATTAATCTAAATGAGGATAATGTGATTAAAGCCTCACAATTTTATAAGTTTACTCTCGACTGTATTTCTGAGCTGCAGTTTAGGGCATTACTATATGCTTTATGAGTAAGTCATTAAAAAAACCAGCAATTACCTTCCCCATCCACTTGTATAAGTCAACTTAGTTCCACTTAGTGTTATTCATTATAATGAATCCCTACATGAGCTCCAATTTTTATTGCTAAACAAAGTCGTATGTATTTGACTGGGGTGTATCAAGCATGGCATTTCCAGCCGGTCGAGGGAGGTGATTGTCCCACTCTATTCTGCACTGTTGTGGCCCCATCTTGAGTACTGTGTGCGGTTCTGGATGCCAGAGTATAAAACTGGAGAGTGTCCAGAGAATGGCTGCAAGGCTGGTGAAGGGTCTGGAGGGGAAGTCATATGAGGAACAGCTGAAGTCAGTTGGCCTGTTCAAGCTGGAGAAGAGGAGACTGAGAGGGGATCTCATGGCTGTTTACTGCCTTCTCACAATGGAGGAAGGTGAAACAGGTGCTGATCTCTCTTGCAACCTGTGATAGGATTAGAGGGAATGGCAGGAAGATGTGACAGGGGAGGTTTAGATTGGATATTAGGAAGAGGTTCTTCCCTCAGCAGGTGGTGGAGCACTGGAACAGCTTCCCAGAGAAGTGGTCATGGCAGCATTCAAGAAGCATTTGGGCAATGCCCTCAGTCACATGGTGTGAAAGTTGGGAGTGTTCTGTGTAAGGATAGGAGTTGGACTAAGTGATCCTTTTGGGTCTCTTCCAACTCGGGTAATTCTATGATTCTATGATTCTATTAATATTAATTCCTCCAAATTCATTGCCTCTCTGCACTTAAAAGACTTCAACACTGTATCTCCTTAACAATTGAATGGGAACAAAGTTGAGTTAGGCCAAATTGGAGTTTATAAAGCTGTCTGAAGATCTAGCAAGTCATTGGAGAAACATTGTATCAACGAATGCTTCAAAAACTTCAACTACTAACTAATTTGGCTGATTTACTTTTTTTTAATTGATTTTTAGTTTCTTTGACACAATTCATTCTGTCGCTTCGTTTTCATTTTTACATTGGTTACTGAGCTTATAAGCTTCCACCTGCCTTTAGTTCCTGAGAATATACAAATTTCTGCTGATCCATGGGAAAACTAGAATTCCTTCAGAATTCCTTTCAAGTCAAACCACATTTTCCCACTTAAGCATCTTCTGTTCTCCAATGATGTTTTCTTTCCTGATTTCCTGGCTAATCTGGTATAGTTTGGTAGGCAGTATTGAAGGTGGAAACAATGCAGAAGGAAGCAACGATGATTATTGCTGTGCTAGTGGCATGGTCTAGAATTACAGAAACTAAAATTAGGAAGGTTGAAGGATTATGTAAAATATAAGTTTACATATCTGTATATGTACATGTATGTGTAATTGATCCTTAAAAAAATCTGGGAGTATGTTTTCTAACGTTTCAGAAATAAATATATGTATCCTTTATAAATACGACATGTGTTTTTCTAGATGATAATTTTATAATGAACAATATGTAACAGAAAGTATAAAGTGTAGTTAAAAATGATAAACATATACAGCCTAATGACTATATTTTAAATCACAAATTAATTTGCGAGTGGAAAAAAATAATTTTTAAATATCCAGTGCATAAAAAATTTGTATTTTTTTGAATTATAGGGCAGATAGTATCAAAATTCTGCTACAATAATACATACATATTTTCAAGTACAGTTACATTAATTTCTCTTCTGAAAGACAGCATAAGGTTTACTGGAAAGCTGTAACACATTCACAGTACTCTAGTGGTTAAAAAAGCTTTTTCTAATTTCCTGTTTAAATATACCATACGCATAGTCCAGTTTTCTTTATATTCTTCAAACAAAGTAAAGCTTATCTCAAGAGTTTACCCCTTTTCCATTCCAAAATATCTATAAATAGCAAATACACCTCACCTTTTTTTGTTAGTGTAGATAAACTAAATTATTTCACTCCATTTAAAGATACTCCTCATTCAGACATCCAATATTCTGGATCATCCAAGTTGTCTTTCTTTGTATCTCTGCTAGTGTCTGTCGATATCACAAGTAGCTATCAGTGTATTTGCATAGCAGAAAAGGGCATATAAACACTACATGTAGCAATAATGATTTTCACATTAACTAATACCTCTTTTGCTGTCAATGGAAAGAAATAATCCAAATAGGTTTATAAATCACTCAGAGGTGTCTGTCTCTCTCCTGTGAGGTATCTTAGAGCAAATAAAGGAAATTCAGGAGATGAGTATTTACACTTTGGGAACTGGAAACGGACTCTCACAGATCTAACCAGGCAAGCTTCTCAAAACTCAGGTATTAGTGAGGTTACAGATGGAGAAAAACATCTTTCTCCTATGTCAGGCTGCAATTTTCATCTTAGAAGCAAAAAAAATAGCAGAAAATGCATTGTACATCTTCTAAGGTTAACATTACTCTTTCCCACCCAGTCCTCTGTTTGTGTGATTAAAAAAAGGAGTAGCCTCATGTGGCGCTTGAAATTTTTATTTGGAACAGAAGGGCAGGAAAAGAAATATTTCAAAATGGAGGAAAATCCATCATTAATGCATAGTGCAAAATCCAACCAAACCTATTTCTACGCTGGATTAATATGTTTATTTTCTCTGCAGGGCTTCAACTTTCCTTTGAAAGAAAGTGTTGTTATATCAAATACAGTGCTCTATGTTATGATTCACAGGATAACACCTTTGCTTTTCACTTATTGTCTCAACTACAACAAGGTTTCTAAGTTGTTTTCTTTTTAATTCTTCTCCATCCTCATACAAATCATTATATTCTAATTAACCATATTTTCCACACAATAGGAGAAAAAAGAAAAAATGTGGTGTTTACAGTATTTAGCTTGAGAGTAGAGTAAAGGCTGCAGGATTTGTCACTAAATACATTTGAGATTCTGTAGTTTATAATAGTGTAGGTCAAATTACAAAAAAAAAAATTATTTTGGAAACCTCTGAAGCAGTTCCAGCCCTAAATCATTAGACTTACTGTAATGAAGCACATTTCATTCATCATAGCTGTAAAACAGGAAGATAGCATGAGATAGCTCAGCAACTTTCTGATGACAATCACTAATGGGTTGACTCTAGCTCACAAACAGGTTGTCTCCTAGAAGATAAATGGCTCTCCAGAAACACAAAATGAGCATCAATGACACTCCCTAAACCAATATGATTGTCTGACCTACGCAATAACACTGGCATTGCTCTTCAAGAAAATTTGCTGTCCACTCCCAGAGTAGAAAGCTTTACAGAATAATAATGAAGTGTATTTTAGGACACAATTCTTAACTTTGCCAGTGGGGTTCATTAGCAGCAACATGAAAATCAGATAACTGAAATAGATTTAAAACTCTGGAAGCAGAGTAAAGCTGTCTCATCAGGGAACCTCAAGGTTGTCTGAACTTGCTGATAATACATATTCTACAAGAACTTCAATCTGATATTCCTGGCTGTGAAGCCAGGTCTGAATATCATGGAAAAACACATACACACCCCCCCCGGCAAAACCAGAATACCACTGATGATTCGGTAAAAGTGACAACACTGCCTAGTTGACATACATGCAGCATCATAAAAATGTGAAGCCATCTGAAGTAATTACCAACCAAGATGTTGTCCCACATGCACACTTAGAAACTGTTGCCCTTGTGGTAGCGATACCCTAACTACAGATAAAAATACGATTTCACAGCAGACTACATAAAGTTGTATCAGGTTTTTGTCCTTGCTAAAGAAGTTCCTACCTCCTAGAAAGAAGAGAAACAAACATTCCCTGCAGTGAGCACTTCTGATGCCCTAGTTCAGTTTGATGTCAATGAATGTCAAATACCCAAAGTCTCACAATTTCTGGGGTACAAGGAACTATAACCATTCTACTCAAGAGAAAGCAACATAATAGGTACATATGCACATACTCAAAATGGAAAAATTGTCCTCAAGCTGTTTTCCCAAGATTACATACAAACTCTATGGCAGAATCTGGGACAGAAAAAAGAAGTGAAATCTTGACTAGTTTTAAAACAGTGGCAAAGATAATCATCCTTAATAGGATTATGATTAATATTTTATAATGGGTCTTCTTCAGTTCAGTCCTGGGCCTTGGCTTTATACTATATATGACAATATATAAAACCATTATGAAAAAAGCAAAAGACATATAGCCAGACATAAAATTAAATTATTAGTCTGGAAGTCTTCCCAAAGCTCATGAGAAAGGTTGTCAAAGGTTGTCAAAATCTTCCGATGGGATATTAAGAAATCTTTCATCTTATATATCCTTGCTAACACTACTGAATGTCTTCTAAGTATCTAGGGAAACCACAAACACACACAGTACAATTTCAGATACCATAAGAGTGGCAAAGAGTATTTACTGCGTGAAATTATCTGTGAAAGCTTGGTTTTGCACATTTTCTAGATGTTATAAAGTATAGCCTTGAATATCCGTATCTTGGAAATCATTAGTTATGTCTTATGCTATATTACCATCTAATGAAAAGAAAAAAAATGTCAAATTGGACTGTATGAATTATTCATCATCTCCAATTCAATATGAACACTGTTCTAGTTGAGCCTTAGGTACTTTTTAGTATTATCATAGAAGATGAACTCTTTATCAGGGAGTGTAGTGATAGGACAAGAAGTAATGATTTTAAGCTGAAAGAGGGCAGATTTAGATTAGATATTAAGAAAGAAATTTATACTATGAAGGTGGTGAGGCACTGGAATGGGTTACCCAGAGGAATCTTGGAAGCCCAGTCCCTGGAGGTGTTCAAAGCCAGGTTAGATAAGACTTTCAGCAACCTGATGTAGTGGAAAGTGCCCCTGCCCATGGCGGTGGTTTGGAACTGGATGATCTTTCAGGCCCCTTCCAAACCAAATCATTCTATAATTCTATGATCTATGATGCCATCAACACTTTTCTGACAGTGAAATATCAGAAACTATGTATGACTTGGCACTTACAAAATATAAGTGCCAAAGAACCAAGAAGATATACTTCAAGACGAGAAAGAGATGTACAACTAAAGACAAACTTTGTTAATATAGTTATATATTAACTTGCATAATGTATTTCAGATCAAATCCATTCATAAGCAATTAAAATTCTCAAGAAATGTTAGAAATCTTTTAATACATGTCTCTCCACTCTTCCAATATTTTTTTCAATTGTGTCTCCAGAGTTAATGTACATAGCTTATTTGTCGTGTGCCTTTTAGAAGACTAATCTCTTCCTTCTGTGAATATTCCTGGGGTAATTGTTGTTAGTCTTCTAATTTTGTGACATTTTGCCTGTACTTTGCTGAGGGTGTGTACACTTGGGGAGAAAAATGGTGAAGGTGGCTTCTGCTCTTTGCCTTTGTGCATTGTTACAATAGCTACATTTCCCAGAGTGAAATGTTTAAGATCACTTAATGAAGGTGCTAGTTGGATAAAACATAATTGTCATATGACCACTCTATAAAATCCCAGATTTCATATTGCACACTTCTGAACTTCCTTTGCTGAATTAAATAGATTCAGGTCTCATAGATGTTACTTTCCAGACTCATAATAGGAGGAAAAGCAAAAATAACCCACAATTCAAAAAAACAGAGAAGGTAAGTCACTATTGCCAAAATCCAATTGTCAAGTGAGAAATGGAATTTAAAAATCCCATGGTCACCTGAAGACCTGAAGGTTTGAAATTTCCTATCCAAACTAAGGTTGTTCAGCTTCCTTTCTTATACACATGTGGTTAGTTTATCTTTATTTCAGCTTATATTTGAAATGAATATTCATTGAAGTTTAGTAAATTAATGTATACTATTATTGTCTAGGAAAAATATTAGTGGTGCTTAATTTACCATAGTCAATATGGAAGCTGCTTTATGCACTGTTTAGAAAGTGGCTTGCCTGCAGCCAATCTTCAAATCTGCCAGGTAGGACGAAAAACTATAGAGTAATGGAAGAATACGACAACCACCATGAGAAGTACAGCAAGAATATTTAGTCCAGGAGAAACGTGCTCTTTCTCTGTAGTACTATGCATTAGTCAAGTTATGAAGTTTTTAACTTTTTCCATCTAGTTAGTACTTCCTTTTTTTATTACAAAGTTGACCATAGCTATTAATGTTGATAGAGTTATTCCTTTGCTTCTCCAGATGGTACGGTCACTGCTCAATACTAAGTAATGAAACCTTGTTGTGAAGATACTGAAAATAGTATCTTCACATAAGTTAGGAGTAAGCAGGAAATCAAGACATCCCACCATCAGTTTTCATAAAAAGATGAACAATCAGCTATTTCCAATATCTAATTTTCTGGTAGAAAAATCCGAAGTTTTTAAACTTAAAGCATTGGCACAAATCTGTGGTGTCTTCAGCTTCCCCAAGAATGCATGAACCTATACTGCTAACTAAAAGAGAGCCGAGGAGTGAATTTGAGCACTGGATGCATGATCATACTTACTGCTTAACTCAGCTCCTTCACCATTCTGACCTAGCTCTTGAATGAAAAACTCATTATAGAGGAAAACAATTTTAAGCAGTGTGGGTAGAAGATAGTAATATGAATGGGTCAAGTCTTTTCCACTCGACTCCAAGCCACGGTAGTGATGTCTGGCCTCTTTTATTTAGTGAACCAGACATAATCATCCTCTCTACCTACATTTCTAAATGCAGTGCCAACTTGAAATAAACACTTTGAAGGCTAGACAATCTTAGTCACCTTTTCATCTTACAGAGACAAGCATCCACAAAAGGCAATATATTCACTTACTTAGGAATCTTGCCCAAAGAGAGATAGATGTTTAAAGACATCTCTCCCTAATTTAGTGCCTGAAATACAATGGGACAGCCATACAATTTATAAATTTATACTCAAATTCTAGCAGTTGTGCTAGTGTTTCAAAGAAGCTCAGTTTGAGAGAAGAGTTAAAAAGGCTAGCTCCTTAAGATTAAGTTTTTTTAAAAAAATGAAAGTAAATTAGTTTAAAATTATGATAATAAAGATTCATTTGCTTCTACTTTATCATAATTTTTCCATTGTATGCTTAATGGAATTGTAGTTTGTGAAAAGCTTCCTAAAAAAAATTTTAATGAATCAAGAAACAGACACATAAAATGAGGAACTGTCATGCAGACAATAACCAGGTACTGCATGATGTATACTGGCAAGTTATTGGATCTGTTTTAGGTGATTGACTCCAGGGTTATTCAGCATAGGTTAATAACATGTCTGCTATGGTTTATAGCTATATGGATAAATATTATAGCTATGTGGATTAATATTTATCTACAACTAAATTCTGGAACCCGAGCAGTGTGGAAGTAAGAGTTCTATGTTAAAAACAAAGTGCCATAAAATAAATTAATGAGTAAATTTATAGCTATGTTTTTGTTTTAAAAGGTCAAGAGTTTAAAAGAGCAGGTGCATATGAAGCAAAAACGTTATGATATTTCAAGTATATCCTGAAAACAGAAATACATATACAATGATCTTTACATGATAGTACAGCACTTCTGGTGGTCCTGGTAGAATTTCTGTACAAAAGAGTAATAAAAACATTCAGTTAAGAAGGAATCTAGAAGTTACAGAACTGTGAGAATTGAGTGCAATATCCTACATCTAATATTATGCAAGAGTGGCTCAGAATGGTAGAGTATCTTCTTATAAAACAATTATCTTTATCTTCTTAGTGCTTACTTTCTTTATGGAGGACATTTTATGGATAGGTATACACAGAAACTTGATGGAGCTGTCCATACATAAGCAACTGCTATTATGTGAGTTGCTCTAGAGAAGATGAGACAGCTGCATAAAATTTAGCAGCTGTGATGCGGGACTTCAGAGGACCATCTAGCATCAGGTGAGCTATCACTCAACTTTTACCATCATATCTACCTGGGTACCTGAGTTGAGCACAGAGTTATGCCATTAAATAACAATACAATAATGAAAAACACATCTTCGTGAGTGTAATTTGGTTTCCTCAATACAGGTTTCTCATGCATTTCTTACATATTGAGATTTCCCCCACCCGGCTTCCATCTCTAGAAAACCATAAGTCTCCTACAGCTCGCAACTCAGATCTGTACTAGATACCTAAACCGCCTTCTCAGATGTCCTAAATCAGTAAGCAGCTATGCTCACACAAATGAATACAATCCTAAACACCCTGTAGTCATAATTTGATTTGTTGCCAAATCATGCCCAATGCCTCTTATTTTTTTCACTCTCCTTTTTTTAATGTAGTCAGTTACTTACCTGTGTCTGGACTTTTCTTTTTTGAACTGAGACTTCTCTCTAAGAAGAGCTGGAGGCAACACAAAAATACATGAACCATTTAAAAGATTTTAACTTTTTTGTTTGATTCAACAATAAAAATAATTACATCAAAGGCAATAAAAATTAGAAAAGTGAAACAAAAAACAATTCTATCTAAAGAATGTTTCTATCTTGTTATCTAAAGGATTATTTATAAGTACACTGATAAGAAAAAGACACAGAGATTTATGTTTCCCATATCAAGTAGTGCTTGTTATTCAGTTTTTGAGGCTGCCCCAGCAACCAGTGACCTGCATGAGAACCTGTGCTGACAAGCTCCACAGGTATCCCAGCTCCATGTAGCTTTGGAATGTCTTTAATATATAAGCATACTCTATGTGTTGTGACAAGGAAAAATAAGGTAGGCAATCAAACAACCATCTCCTCCAACCTGAGTAGAATGCTTAGAGATAAGTCAAGAGTAAAGAAAACTGTCTTCCCAGAGGAACGTCTTAGAATGCCATTGAAAGAAGTATATCTGACTTTATATATGATTGTATACATATATATGTATGCATGCATTTATAGTAATAGGAACACAAAAATGGGAGTGCTCCTTTTTTTCCTTAGATATATTACTTAACAAAGCAGAAGCCCTTTCTATATAATACTGTAATTATTGCATCTAATAAAAAGGTTAGAAGAATCCAGAAGAAGTTATAACAAAAAATTGTTGACTCATGTGAAAACGAGGTATTCCTTAGTCATTCTAGTTTTCTAAAAATGAAAAGTTCTAATGTTACTGTATGATAAAGCACCAAAAAAAACCATAAAGTTTTTTTATCACATTTTCCCTTTTATTGAATTTTATTCTCTTTTTATTGCCAATAACAATCTATACTGAGATGATTCTGGAGTAATATTCTATATTGCGAATTCACTGCTACTGAATTGCTTTTTTCTTTTTTTTTGGTTTATACAAAGACACATCTGAGGATAGAACACAACAGGCTTTTTTTTCTTAATTTGTTAGAATTTTTATTGCTATTATTATAAGATTTAGGACCTAAGTGTTACAAAGTTATCTGCTCATCTTCAAAATTTGCCGTGTAAGTTTCAAACAAGTTTCTATAGGGAATAAACTCTTCCACCATGAATTAAAAAGACTAGAAGACATCCTATTAGCTTATTTGTTACAGAAGCTTTAAGCACTTTTGAAATACAAGACATCCTGTGAACTAAAAAAAAATATCTCCTTGGATCAATGGAATTGGAAGACCTATAAACTATAAACTGATAAAAATACAAAGAGAGACAAGAAGTTGTTTGGGTGGTCCCATTCCCTCTGAACTGTCATGTCACATGACATATCTTAATAACACCAGTGTGAATGTAAGATGAATAATTCTTTGGAAGTGGATACTGGCACCCAGTCAAGTTTTTGAAGTGCTGTTGAAGGAAAATTGCACATGCAGAAAAAAAGGATTTATTGGCAAAGAAATAAGGCATCAGGAAAAGACATATTAATTCTGAGTCCTACTGAAATACAACTTAAGATATAGGAGAAGACTGACCAAACATTCAGCTTTCCTGATCCCAAATGTTTAAAAAAATGTGAGGCTTGAGAGCTAGCAAAAGACTCTAGTTCTTCCTTGTGAGGTGTGGCCTACTTCAGTCTTCAGAGCTGTAAAGATTAGACACTAGACATGATTTCTCTCCTTAATAAAATCTGAACTATTTACATAATCATCTCTTTCGGGAGTTAGATACTTATGTAAAACATTAGCTATTAAGGGATTTATGACAACAGCATGACAGCTGACAACAATGTCTGTGCATGTTCGTTAAAAAAAAAATGAACAAAAGGAAAATCATATGTTTGACTGCTAGGGTCCCTTTGCTGCTATAATACAAAAATGAAGTGGTATAGAATAGTGTTCCTTAAACTCACAGTCACTCATGTTTATTTACTACCGCTTAAGAAGCTATCATGGTAGAACAATGTATGCTATCACAACCAGAGATTTAAGAAAAAGAGGTGTGAATAGAACTTCATTTAGAAAAACCCGTATATTATAAATATTACTTTTTTCTCTGGAATTTGCTTTTATGATCTGTTCACTGCTTCAGACTCCTTTTTAGTGTTTTTCAGTGAACCATATTCTGAGATGATAAATCAAGAATAGGTTAAATATTGATAAGTAAAAGCGAATCTGAAGCCTGCATCTGTGAAGAGCAAAAGATTTGTTTAATGTAATGCTCTTTAGCTGTCTTATTAAAGTGGTGATGAAATTCACACTCTACTGAAATCAGACTGTTTTCCATTCTTTTGTGTGATGCTAGCATTTCACTTACACTTTCAAAACCTCCTGTATTTCATACAGGGTGTGTTAGTTCTTTTGTAAGATATCAGCTTAAGAATTTTGTCTATTTCCAAAGACGTTGTAGTACAGTACAAATTCCTCATTGCATGAGATGGAAAATGTGGTAAGGCTAGTATAGCTTGCTGCTAAATAAGTTGTAGGATAAACCAGGAATAAAAAAAAATACAAAATATTAAAAGAATTAATTTTTTTATATCGGAGAACACTTTTTTTCTATTTTTCTTCACCAGCATCATTTTCTGATCCTTTTTCAGAGACAAAAAGAAAAGAAAAAAAAAGAAATATGGAAAGAAGAGTAAGAATCTATGAGGAAAAACAGATAAAAAGAAAAATAAAGTGGTGAAAATATTCAAAATACGTAGATATGTAAAGAAATAATTTGAATTTTGAAGACATTAAATTTTAAAAAGTAAAAAGGAATACCCAGACCACAAGTAAGCTCTCTCACTTGTATGAAGCTGTAACTGATGTACATCTAGACACTCAGACACCACTCTATCTTCCACAAAAATGTACTGGTACGTGATTTTTTTGTACGCTAAACGTCAGCAGTAAAAATATTTTCATCATGGTTTTCTTTCAGCAACATGTAATTTAAGCATAGAGATCCTGAAATGTAACCATTATATTTCAATGAGACTTTGAAGGAGTTGTCTTGTCATCTTACTCACTTTTCACTGGAAGCAGGATCTGTTAGTGAATCATACACTGTTAATACACTGTTTTCCAAGAGAGTGGTTGCATCACGTTTAAAGCGGAATATACATACTCTGGTAAATTTTCTACAAAGTTTCTACCAGTAAAAACCCTGAAACATTTCAAGAGCTTATTTACTTATGAGCACAATGTCTGCAGTGTTTCTGAAATTTTCTGTGGTTTGTTGCAAGGGGATGAAAAAAGTTCTATAAGCTTACTCCGTGAGAGTCAGCTAGTTGATTTCCACTGTATGGTTTACCAGGCTTTCTATCTCCCTGCCTGGAATATGATGAGTTTTAAGCTGTCCTTTGTTACCTGTCTTTTCCTATAACAGTTTAACCTTAGGTCATCCAGAGGTTAAACTAATGTATCTGTTTGTTCTTGCGATAAGGCTATAAGCCATACGGATGAAGCAATATGCTAGTACGTGATCACGAAAAACGCAGTATATTTTCTTACTCTTACTCTTTCTTCTAACTTTAATGAGGGTGAGTAAGCTAAATTGAGAAGAGTTATATTCTAGTTTTCTCTTTGGGGAAGAAGTGGAAAAATAAAATTTTATGCACAAACAAAATTTATCTAAAATCAACAAAGCAGAATTTTTCCCTGACTTACATCACAGTCAAATATTAATGTTTAAATATGATGTCTCAGTGTTTTCATAGCATGTGATTTAAGATAGGATTTAAGATTCTTGGCATAAAACTCTGTGTAGTTATTAAGAAATACTTCAATATATGAAAAAATATTTATGGCATGATTTTGTTAGATGATTTTATATCTCCATGTGAGTTTAAAGTTATTGGTGTAATCTGTGGGGCAGAATTGATCTTGGGTTTAGATTCTCTTTTGTTGAGCTTTTTCTTAATAGACAGGGAACTTTATTTTGACACAATGTAAAAAAGAATTTGTCGCTACCAATTTATCTTTCAACTAAATTTTATACAACCTTCATATTTTAAATTCCTTCTCTGCTGGGCCATACTTGGACAGATATTGTAATTCATCTTGCTGACATTATTACCCGTTTCGATAAAATGTAATGCATCCTGCTTTGGACAGTGAAACCAACATAAATACTGTTTTCCCACCATTACATCATGAAATTTGAAATTACACATTCCAAGTCACATTGTGGAATTCCATTATGTTCAGAAATGCAACTATTTTTTTTTTCCTCCAAAGGAACTACCCAGAAACTGACTATATGACCTGCTCAATTATTTCATTCTTAACAATAGTGTCAACATTTACTTTCTTGTCAATAAAATTCTTACAAACCATCAAGTCACTCACTTGTAATAAATGATTGGTTGACCTCTGATAGTTGTGGAAAAAAATCTATTGACACAAAGATATGACATGCCTAAGGAAGTCCCTGAGCTGCATATTATTTAAATCCATGAAAACAACCTGGAAAGTATCACAATTTCCGTAATTTTCACTAAATATCATCTACCAGCCATTATTAGACGAAAGGTCCCGTGCTACATGAACTTTAGCCTGACCTCCTTCACTCACGTTGTTTATTGAGTGATTTTTTCTATTTTCAAGCTTCTGTTCCTTTATAATTTAATTACTAATGTAGTACTTACGAGGGGGAGGGGAGAAGGGGGCAAGAGGAATAGAACCAATCCAGGTGAAGTAAATTCAGATTTTCCATCACGTGGTGAAACACTAAGAAATCCAATCTGAAACGGCACCTATTAAAATATACACTGAACAATAGGTGTCAACACACAGGAATCTGATGGCACTTGACATTCCTTAAGTCATCCAGGACCACACAAGGAGCTCCCAGATACAATACAAGAAGCTTGCTCCTTCTGGATCTGCAGCTTAGGGTCAGGGAGGATAACACAGCATAGCACAAATATCACTAGGCATCTTTAATTAAGCAACGCGACTAAGCCTGCAGTATCTTTGGGCTGGTATGGCATCTCCTTCTGCTCATTTACCACAATGAACTTGGGACTTTGCTCTGGAATCTGCCACTGAGTAGTTTTCACCTCAGCCAACTCTTCAAAGTTTAAATATTTTTCTGCATTTAAGCTTCATTAATTTACTAATACACTTTACAAACTTCACCTCACTTGTGTCCTTCTATTATCAAGCCCACAGGCTCTTTCAAGAGAACTGCATGTTGCTGTTTTCTTCTCCATGACAAGTGCAACATCCTGCACTCCTGAAAACAGATTATTTTTTGGCTGTATGCATTTCAAAGAAGGACCATCTTTGCCAGAGTTGTGTATTTGCGTTAAGGGAGACAGTAGTGATCATGGAATCAAGAATAATTTTTTACTACTTTTGTATCTGTTAAATTATGAGAACTTTGGCATTATTATGCTGCCAAAACTAAGCATATTTTTAAAGACTTTTAATATCCTCAGATATTTCTGTACTGAATAAAACTCTTGCAATATATGTGTTTTTACAGAGAGGAATTTCAGCACATCGTGTAACTGTTTTGTGTAGCTAACTTTATTCCCCTAAAGAGAAAGCCAACCCTATTACAAATCTCCTATGTAGAATTCTGCATTGCTTTTTAGTTTCCCCATGGTTTCCTTTACTACTTTGTTGTTTCTAAATGTCTTTTCACTTAGCTCAAAACGCCATGAACTTTATAACAGACAGTATCTTTTAGCGACAATGTTAGTTTCACTTTTGCTTGAATAAAATATGACATTTATGTCTATTGAAAGAAAAAGTCCACAGGATAAAAGGAGGATTTGTTTGCTGTTTGCTTTGTTTACATTTGCCAGAATCCATTCTGGGGTGCAAAATACAGAACACAGTGGTAGAGATTGCTCTAACACTATGTGGTGTATTATGAAAAACTTTCATCACATTGAGAAATAAAGGAAGGAAATTGTGTCACAGTTTAACAGACGTAGAACAGTCGGACATCTCACTGAGACTGAGGATATACACTTTACAAGAGCAAGTTCTTCTAGGTCTGTGTTCCATGCTCTCTGCTGAACTCTCTTGAACACCGGAATGGAGAATTCATCCTGCAGAGAAGCGTGAAATGCTTTTTGTGACTCTCCTGTTCACTGAGGAAAGTGTTGTATCGTAAGCAAATTTCCTTTTCCCTTACCTCTTTTATAGAATCTTCTTTTTTTCCCACAGAAAAAAAGCAAAAACATATTGCCTTAAAATACTGCCATTTGAAATATCTGCTGCACAATCACGGTAGGGGAATATAATCATGTTTACTAACCCTCTGCTGCTCACATGTAAGGATAATTATATATAAGTACTCTGAGCAAGGCTATCTTTGGTTTTCAAATTCTTTGAAAAGCTTTGCTAGCAAATTTGACAATTCATAGATATACATCATCTAGTCTGCATTTGATTCAAAAAGTCGTGTTAAGTAGCAACTGAGTTTTAGTGCCTTTTTGACAGAGAAAGTCCAATCTTTTTTCCTTTTTTTTTTTCACATGAAGAATTTCTTACCCCTTTTCTTGCTACGTTTGAGTTAATAATCGTCTGATTATTCTGGAGCTTCATGAACCATCAGAATATGTGCCATTTTGTGGGAATAGTAGTTCATTGACTAGGATTTTTTCACTTAATTAATTTAGATTATCTTTGCCCTAAGATTATCCTTTTCTCTTTCAGTTATTGCAAGTTTTGTCATGAAAGTACCGTTATATTCCTTCTAGAAATAACTTTTTGAGAGCTTCATAAGGAACTCAGCTGTAAAATATCTCTTGAGTCAAAGTTTGGCTTCCAAAAACTGTATCAGTACAGGCAGTTGCATTCAAATTAAAAAAACAGCAGTAGCTTTATTGGTAATGACTAATGACAAACTACAAAGCTAAACAGAGAATAATGGGAAAATAATGGAACTGTTAATCTGACACCATACAGTAACTATGCATTAGATTCTCACAAACTTTTAGAATGAAAATAGCGCTCACTAAATAATGCTTCTGATGTTAGAAGCACTGTGTCCTGTGAAAGTTATGTATTTTTTTAAATGAAAGGAAAATTTGTCATGATTATGGAATCTGGAGCATTAAGGGGATCACAAATATCAATTCCTTGATATTTGCACATAATATTGCTATCCCTGGAAGAACAGTTGTGTGTGCTCATATTCCTCCACTTACTTTTAACTACCCCTTAACTTGCTCATTTAGGAGTGAAAGCACTATGAAATATGAAGCATAAGGGGCAAGAGTTTAGATAGATATCTCCTTGTATAAACAAGAAATTTGGAGCATAGAAATTGTTCATAACACCAACAGGGTTTATGGTAGTACATAAGCAGGAACATAAACATAAGTGGAAGATGGTACAAAACTCAAAGCATGTGAAAGTGCATTACCTTTGATTTTAAAAGCAAGGAATTCTTGTATGTTGAGAAAAACACATCAGCCATGCTTACACTTCGTAACAGAGCGCAACATAACAGCAGCTGATCAGAATTGTTGGCTCAGTGTTTCACCAGGTACATCTAGCAGCAGGCAGCTTAAATGTGCTCTGGCTGTATCCGTCTATTGCTGGCACACACACTAAATTCCTTATTACCTGGACACTAGGCTACTACTATGGTAGTGAGTACAATGCATGTAGAGCTTATATTTGGATGAAAATTGGCTGTCTTAGTAACGGTTTGGGTTTTCCATATCCAGTTCTATACTTTGAGTCTGAGATATCATTCTCTACTTTTTGTCAGTGAGATCGTAAACAAATTTATCCAAGCTAAAACATGATGTGAAATATTTGCAACGAGCCTCAGTGCAAAATTGCTGTGAGATCTTGTCCTTAAGGAACTGTTCGTCCCAAAAGGTCATAAATCTGAAGTTGTAGCAGAAGTTTTCAACTACCGAACTAGATGTAGTCCAAACAGAGGAATTTTTTTTAGGTACTTTCCTAGCAATTTCCATCTGTGAAACAGACAAGTAGTAGAATTTATTCTGCAAATTCAGCTCAACCAAGAAACATGTTAGGCTAACCCTCCACCACAAGTCTGTTGCAGAAGTGCTCCTAAGCAGAGCGTTTATATATAATACAAGCATGTATTCACTATACAGAACTTGATTTTCTTACATTTTACTTTATATCCATCTATTCATTTCATTGATAAAATATATAGACCAAAAAAAAATCCTAAAATGGAAAAGTAGGAAAATGGAACATCATTAATGTTGAAGTAAAATAATGTTTGTATAATAAACATAACAAAATTGAGTCAATGAAATAGAGGAATTAATTGGTAGATGAAAAACAGAAGCAAAACTAGGGCTTCCTGCTCTGGTTTCTGCCGATAATAAGTAAAGCAATTTTGAATTAAGATATTTTTCCAGTTTAAATTCAGACAGAAAAGAGCCATTAGTTGTTCCTACAAAGCAAGAACGACTGCTTTTGCCTCTCTGCTCCTGGGCTGTAGTGTTGCTGTATGTACTATCTCCTGGTTAACAATGTGGAAAGACTCACTGCTTCTGAAAGGACACTGGCTTTTCATTAAATGAACCAACACTGCAAACGCAAGCAGCTTCTCACTATGTTTACAGTCTTCTTTCTGTTGTGTTTTTTCCAAAGCCGTTGGTCCTGTAATTTGGGATTCTTCTCCTGGGGAGGCTGTTATTGACTGCTTTGTCATCCTCCAAAGAAGGAAAAAGAGGTCATTATGTCTGATCTTTAACATGAGTTCTCTTACCTTTCCTAGAAGGGGGAAACTGTGACAAAGAATTTTCACATTTTTCTTTGTACTCATAAAGAGTGTGACACTGCACAACACTCCAAGTCTTGGCACTGGCATGGATGTTTGAGGACATCCTAATGCTCTGCATCTGCCCTCAGATATGCTAGATATATTTTCAGATCAGGGTACTGGGATATGAAGGTAGACTAAAATCACTTGTGTCTTCCTTCTTTCCCTGTTCTGAATACAGATCTGATTGTGTTTGGAGCGTGGACGTATTTAAAGAAGTAAAACTTGTTCGTGCTTTTAGAAGGAAAGACATTACTTCTCTTCAGAAGTCCTGAAAACCCAAATTGCTTGAGGCTGACAGGCTATTCCAGGGAATTAGTATCACTAAATACTTTCTTTCTTATTTTATTCTTCATTAGGCATGTGCTTTCTGCCAACACCTTCAGTCCTTAATCTAGGGACTGGGGACAGTGGAGCATGGTGGAAGAAAACACGAAGGTCCTTCTTCTGTTTTAATCACAAATCCCACTCACTGAACAGCAGTAGATAGGCCCGGTCAACCTTCATCCCTGTAACAGCCACTATATTTCTCCTCTTCAACCAAAAGTGCTACAGTTTTCACAAATGAAAAATGAGTGATGATGAAGAAATGAAAAGCATAAAACAGGGAGGCTGAGCCTGACAACAAGCAGGCCTGTTCTTGACAGTGTCTTTCACTCCCCTAATGCCTCTAGGGTGTTGTATCTTCCCAGAGACGTGACAAAACACATAAAACAGAAGTGACCGGTTTGTCACCAGCATCCTTTCTCTCCCCTGAAACCTATTCCTCAAAGACAGCATGTTGTGGTGAATGGATCTTTGGTCTAAACCTACTATTACCATCATTGAATGATTTTGTGAATGCAGGTATGAGAATATAAGAACTTCTACAACCGCTCCACCAAATTCATAACTTGCGACTCTAATCCAGTAACTCATCTCTTAAGAGCGTCCCCTATGCAAGGTTTAGGTAGATATAAAGGAGCAGGATGTACAGTGATCCTATTGACCCCACTTCTGGAACCATAAGAAACTGAATAAATATTTCCAAATTAATTTCTTACATAGGTGATTATATTTCATGTTCTTCACCTCTACCTTTCAATGAATTTTAGTGTATTTAATTTTTCCTTACACAGAAATCATTCTTCAGTAGAACTTGTTCACTTTCTCTGTTTCTCTTCTGGTTCTACTGTATATTTTCACAAAGGGGAAACAGAAGTTCATACACTGAAGTTTCAACATACTCTGTTATAAGGATGGTTTCCTCTTTTTCCCTCTCATTGACTAACCGTTCTTAAAATTTGCCATTTCAATCAATGAATTTTGAACCAAAATCTTTATCTTTAGTAAATCACAACTCTCATCCCTCTGTGTAAATAGTCATTTAGAATCAGCCATTTTATAGTTTGGTTTGTTCTCCTATGTGTACTAATTTGCACTAATTAACACTGAATTTCATTTACCACTTTGCCACCTAGTCAGTCAATATTTTGACATCCTTCAGTGTAGCTTTACAGTAGGTTTTTTACTTTTATTATCCTGAATAATTTAATATGATCAGCAAATTTTATTCTCACTACTTACTTTATTTCTATCTCTCAGCTACTTAACAAATTAGCCAAACAACATATAATAACAGAAAGAGGGAACTTATTTGAAAGCTTTCTATTAGGAAAAAGAGACTGGTTTCTTAATTATTTTTGTCATCTGCTGTGACTGACATAATAAAGTTTTATGCAATTGTTTTAGGTTTTGGGTTTTTTTCGTTGGCTTTTTTTTAAAAAAAATAACCTTTCTAGGATCTGCTGAAATTTCTCTGAAAATTTAAAATATATGATGCCAGTCATTTTATATTCTAGTTATTTTTAAGTGTTAATTTTGTCAATTTTCTGTAAAATTTTTCTCCCGTTTCTGTAGTTTGGCCAACTTCTTCTCTGTTTACTCATTTAAAAAATATTATGGAAGTGTGGATATTTGCCTTATTTCTGTCATGGTACATATCAATGTAATTATTCACTTAGTTTCTCAGCCAATTACTTTTTTCTTGGAGCACTACTTTTACAATTTCATCATTTATTCGACCTCCAGAACCCACTTCCTAGTTTTGATGTTCTTTAAAGGATTAATTACTCTATGTGGAAAATTCAAATTGTATACTTCAGGCTTTTAACAAGGAATTCCTTGAAGTGTGTTTCAGCTTGCCTTACTTTGTGGAAAGTCACAGTTTTCTTTACAGAATTATTTCTGTGGGGTTCATGAAGAATCTAGCAAATATTATCTCAGATGTACATATCCATCTCTAGAGATATGATGTAGCTCCAAATTGTGAACACCCAAATGTACGTTCCTACCTGTGAGTGATATAACTTAATGCTCTTGTAGTTAATGGATGTCAAATTAGTATAAGCACTGATATCTGGTGAGTGAGTCAGCTAACCAAATTCCCCCAGATCTGGGGAAGCTGAAGAAACTTGGAGATGCCCAGCTTGATTCAACAGCTCATATTACATCCAGCGTTGAGCTAAATCCTACCAGAGAGACTTGGCTTCAAATAACACCTTACATTCTGGAATACTGTTGTTTTGTCCGTGCAATGTCCTGCTGCTGTATAGCAACTTCTCAAAACAACTGAGTATTCAGTTTTCAAGACAAAATGTTGGACAATCATAGTTCAATTAGGTGACATCCAAAGCTTCATTCCAATCAATCCCAGCTTGTTTAAAATATATATATAATTATCCAGTTTCAAGACCACTACTTGCTAAAATAGTACAGCAGTGCTTTAAGTATAGGTATTTCTTTCAAAATTTGCTCATCAAATTTCAAGGATAGGAATTTCAGCACAATCAATCTAATGCAGATATGCACTGATACAGCTACTGAATATATGAAAATCATTTCACTTGATTGCATAAAGTTATGATTTACTTATTGACCAAATAATTCCTGAATGCCATTTGTAGGTATAGGTAGTCTTGCACTGCTAAATTTCTCCATACTAGTTCTAGTTCCCTAATAGACATAAGTGGTGGAATCTGTTCAACATTTGCCAAGAAAGAGAAAACTAAATTGGTGTAGATCAACTCAGCGTACTTCTCTTCTAAGTGTGCAGAAACCTTGGCCTGATAAACTCATGTTTACACTAAACTGTTGGGAAAAATTTCTCATCTCAAAGAGAGGGGCACGAGCTAAGAGGAAGGGAATTTTCTGTTCCCATTTAACAGACAAATCAAACAGAAAGAAGAAAGCTATATTAGGAAAAACAACCAAAAACATTTTTTTAATTGTAAGATCAGTGAACTACAGGAATATGTGGCTGGGAAGACTGTAAGTCTTCGTTATGAGGAAGCAGACTAGGCAAGTCTACCAGGACAATTTAAGTACATCTGAGCCTATTGCGGAGAGAGGGGATGGACTACGTGATTACTTGCTTTTTCTGTCAATGCAATTTTTTCTTATTCTAATATAAAATTTTAGTCACTATCAGTGAGTTCTATTTTTTCCTATTAAAAGTAGAATTATTGCCTTAATAGAAACAATTTAGTAGCATGTTAACAGGGACCATGTACATGTTACTACTTCTACTTTTATCTGTCAGATAGCTGTGATTGCCAGATCTTGTATTTGTTTTGAAGTTTAATTTTTTACCGTTTTTTTTCAAACTACATACAGCAGGCTTTTAAAGACCCTAGTTCTGTGCGTGTGTTAAGCAAACCAAAGAAGATTTTTATCACACCTGGAAATTCATGAACTTATTTTAGTTTTTCAGGATTTGCAGTATTTGCCCACCATAATAGATGGTAGACTCCTGGACTGTTTCCACGGCAAGTACAATCTAAAATCTGATCCAGGTCATTTTGCTGAGGGCTGAGTCATCACTCAGATAAAACATTTACTAAAGTTAACCCCTTTCCAGGATCAAAAGTCCATCAGTCTTTTACTTTGTATTTCTCCCTACTGGTTTCATCTAGTATTTCTCCCTTGTAAAGGTACATGGGTGGAATTCAGCTCAGATATCTAAATTCAGATCCTGAACAGATATGCCATGAACTACTTTAGCTGTCATAGCACTTCTGAGGTATCTACACAAGGCTGGCAAAAAAATGACACATGAGCCATGGGAGTTCTGCACCCTTTGGAAACAGAAAGATATCTTAGGGCATCTCAAATCATTAGACATCTGTGTTTAGACATCAATTATCTGATGACAACTGAGACATGCCCTTTGGGTCTTCAATTTAGCATAAAGTTGGTAAACAGCAGTCAAATGGCAAATACAACAGCTGATAGAAGGTCACTCACTGATTTTTGCTTTTCTTACTTCATGTTATCATACTCATTGTGCTAACAGGTTTTGCCTTGTTGGAAATGCTTTTCAAATTTTTACAAATAAATGATGAATTTCATTCCAGAAGCCCTCCTTAAGTATCCAGATATCCATAGTAATTTCCAAGGTGCAATCCACTTTCACGATAGATCTATAGTGATTTGCTTATTAATTATGGGCAGGCATAAATAAATTCATACTCTCTGTAACTAGCCCACACACTAAGAGTTTACAGGACTTCTCAATATGTCAGGACACAAGCAGAAATGCCTTTATGCCTCTAGCTGAAGGAGTTTATGAAATTATCCCTCACAGCTGCTTGTTACCAGCCTCACAGCTGAGACGCCATAACTGATCATGTTAATTTCCAGTCCATTTCTGTGCAAAGTGAAATAGATTCGTTTAATATACCACTGAAGCTATTTTAAACAGATTTTCTTCCTTGCATTGAAATGGATTTTTTTTTTCCAGTGAAACAGCTGTGGCTCAAATCATTATTGTTACATGGAAAGGAGTAAAATCAAGAGGAGAGGAAATATTTGGATAAACGGTACGCTTCGAACTGTGACTTAGTCAATGAAAGTAACAAAAGTTTTGCTTTAGGAAAAAAAATCTCTTATTTCTCATATTGTTTACCAAACATACTGCATTGTCTAAACCACATTTTCTTTTTGATTAAATAAACTGTTCATTTTATTAAATCAAAATTATCTATTATTCATTCTCTGAACTGCTCCTAACCTAACAGTTTCTTAACTTAACTTACATTTTCAAACTCACAGAATAATTACACTTGAAATTTTTTGAGAGCTGTAAAAAATGGCCCATAGGTGGCCTGAACATCTAGAAATAAATTGGCTTGAAGACATGTAGCAGAACAAATAAATCCTCAGGGAAAAACTGATCTGTACTGTTCCACATTTCTCTTATTTTTCCTTTCCCTCAGGCTGGCATGGATCATGCTTCCTACTCTGAGGCTATATATTCATTTGTTAAACTTCTTTATCTAAGATCAAGCAGGTTAAGGGAACTGATTTCCCTGCTCTCTTTCTTCCTAGCCTGTTTCATACGCTCAGTGACTTGCCTTTAGAAGCTGAAATTAAAATGTTTTCTGCAGAGGAGGCAGCAGGTTTTGCATATATCCTTCACCATCTTAAAGACTCTCTTTACCTGCATAGATTTATATTCACAAGCAAGAGCACACACTACATGGCAGCAGAGACAGCATCGTTGGACACTGAACAGTTCTGGCACTATGCAACATCTAATATCTCTGCATTGTAGTACTTTGACCTCCAGTGCAAGCCACCTCTCACACACCGCAGGTACCCCTCTGTCTAGTCTTTACCAAATATTACCAACACTACTGAAATAAACCAGTTCTTACCAGTTACCAGCTCTCAGATGAAAAATTCAAGCAGCTGATACTGAAAGAAAACAGGACAGAGGTTGTGACAAGTGCAGAAAAAGATGTGCTTGCGGTTACAGCTGGATTCTTCATGCACAAAATTAATTAGGTTTGGAGGGCTTCTGCATTGCTTTCCAAGACACATTAGCAGTTAGAAGAACACATTTCATCCAGTTGTTCAAAGCCTAGCAGGTTATGACCTGCTCTTGGATATATGTGTTTTTCCACCTGAGCTAAGAAAATGCAACATGGACATGAAATCACCAACCTGTAGGAAACTCCAGCTGCTTCACCATTTCTGGCACATCCTCTCACCAAATGAATCGGCACCTGCAAACAGAACCAATTCTCTCATCTATCTTTGCTTTCTCAGAATATTTATATATGATGGAGGGTGAGCTACATAAGGAGTAACTCCTAGAGCTCTGGGAGAGCATGTTAAGACCTCCTGTGGCTGATCACTGATAGAGCTCAAGTTGTCTTTGTGGATGTGTTTTTTAGTCTCTATATTAGTGATTCTGACAGCATTTTGAGAAGATAGGAATCTTGCAAGAGTGCTGGGTCCAATAGGGTGTGATCTACAAAAATATATGACACATCTATGTTTACAATCTTGAGCATTCCTTTCTCTGAAATTTTATTTCTCCATTTCGTATTTATAGGAAAAAATTTTTTCTTGGTCACTAGAACTGTCTAGCAAAGGAATAGTAGGAATAAATGCTTGTGCTTAAGGTGATTTAATTATGATATGGATCAGCTGGGTGAAAAGAGCTTTCTGGAGCATTCACTTTCCTCTGTACTTTTTTAGTTGTCTAAAGCCTTGGAATAGAAAATAAAATCTAAGACTAAGACTGAACCTAATAACGTCTTTTTTTTTTTAATGGAACTGTTTTGAGCATTGCTGAGCTTTGCCTCATAATGATCTTTGGCAGATAGATTGCAAAGACAACATTAATATATTAAAATATAAGGGATATAAATACCTTCCTTTGGAGTTTACAGCAAAGACATCAGGAATATACAAGCAAAAAGTTTTTCTGAGCACATCTGTTTTTCTCCTCTAATGTAGTTTTTTTGACTTCTAAGTTGCATCACCTGTACTCTAGCCCAAGAAAAAAGAGAAACTGTCTCTGAAATCAAGCGTCCACTTTTGATACACCTTTAAATAAAAGCACCCTAACCATTGTATTCTGTTTCTCAGGCTTGTAAAACATCCTGTGATGGAGCTTTGATCTTGAAATTTTACTTTCCCAATTTGTCTGTCTACTTTCATTCCAAAATCAAATGCAGTTATCAGGCAATTCCAAGGCCGCTTTTCATCTTTCATATAGAAAAGAGCTCAATCTGCATCTAAAAGCATGCTCAAACTGTACAGTTTGTTCCCATTATAGAGACAGATACTGAATTATGCAACATGTTCCCAGTGAGCAATTACATTTTAATCACTGTAAAGATTTTTTCTGCAAAGACACTCCTATAGATTATTTATTACAAAAGATAGAAATTGTGCCCATATAGCCTAACTGGCAAAGTGTTCAGCTTCCCCAGACAAATTTCCTGGCAGACAGAATGTTTGAGGAGACCTGTAATAATATTTAAAACAGCTTTTTTTTTATTATTTTCTTATTTTTCTACTTTTTTTTACATTAAATCGTTAGCACAGCATGTCCTAGAGTAGCTAAATCTCAGTCTGCAGTTCCATTTGGACACTCACAGTTTTCTTTCTTGAATTAGAAACTCCATAAATTATTTTTACTTTTCTTAAATGGATTGTGGTGTTTACTGTAGTTGCCTTCTGTGCTGTGAAATTGAATAGCCATATAGTACTTCAAAGAATGACTGAAAATAGAAGTATATTATAGAAGAATGTTCCACTGCAGTTAGTGTTCAAATGTAGATTTTACTATAGGTAAATAGATGTGATATTATTCAGAATTAGTGATTTAATTACCATCATAAACAAGACATAAATTCTTTAAGTTAAGATTTCAATTTAAATACACACTAAAAATGCTTATAAACGCCGTCCATTTATTTATGTCTAGCTTCAGATACATTTCAAATTGTGCTGCCACAATACTATCGGGAACATTTGGTACATCCAACATGGAAAAATATTAAAGAGATGAGTACATTAAAAAGGGATGACAACGCTTCTTTTGTTGGTCTTTCCACTGAGAATTTGAGTATAGTTTGTATTGTTTCCCTAGTAAACAGAAATCCCTGCACCCGGTTGCCTGCACTGATACGCAAAAACTACTTTTGGTTTCAGTTGGAAAAAAATTAGACTATGGTAAGAAACGTGCCAAATGAAGCAGTCCTCTACATAAAACATGTTTTTATAGCAAGTAGAAGCCAGCTTGGCTGTGATTGCTTAATCCACCTCTGGCATTTTCATTGGCACAGAGGAGCAAGTTCTGAAAAGGCAAATGGCAGTCAACCTAGGGATTTACACAAGAAACCAAAAAAAAATTAGTTCCACTCATGAAACCACTGTCCAGTGAGTATTGTTAGTGGAATGTAGACTTCTGCCAGGCTGCTGCAGCCTGCACCACCAACCTGAAAGATGCAGAGAGACCTCTGTGGAATACTTCTGAGCCACCATGGGTTGCATAACTAGTTGCCTAAATGCATGCATGTAGCTACAACCTGCAACCAACTTTATTAAACTACAAAATGTAAATGGATGAAGAAATTTTATAACGTGGACTGAAGGATATCTTCTGTTCTTCTCTAAACTCTCAGCATTTCCAGCAGTTTTGTGCAGGGTAGGAGAAGGAGACACAAACAAAAACAGAAAAGAGCAAAAGCTTTGATCATTGCATTGCATAGCTGTAAACAAAAGGCATGCTAGGACATTCGGGAAATCACTAAATCACTTTGCATAGCTTGTTCCAATTATTTTGTATTCTGGAAGAGGCAGTTAGAAAGTGCAAAGTAATAAACATTATTTTGGTATTTCTTTCCAAAATAATAAATCTCTCCATAAATTTTGAAGAATACTGAATTAATATTCAGTAATAACTAGAATTTAATTATACAGGACAAGCTACTTCTAGCAGTGTATATTGACCTTGGACCTTTCAAACCAATACGCATGGCATGCTGATAGCCAAAGACTTCATATTTTCTTGATCTTTAAAAACCTTCGGTATATCAAAAAACTACCCAGATGTGAAAATGATTCTTTCAATAATCTATATTACCCACAATCAGAACTTGACTGTGTCAACAAAATTAACTATTTTTCAACTGTTGACTTGGTAATCTGAGAATCTCATCCTTTATCTGTTTATTTATTTTTAAAATATACTTAGAGCTCTCATGATTATGAAAAACAACATAATGTAAAGCAAGAGTAATAAAAATCCTCAGATGGCAACTTACAAAGAGACTTCAGATTTATTTGTCATTTCTTGACTGTTTAAAGACAACATTGTGATTTTTGTGCCAAATTCTGTATTTTTCAGCGCTTGAGGTTGTCAATATGAAGCTGCAATAAGGCTGTGATTAAAGATTTTCCTCATGAGACCCATGACATTTAGTGTGCCAAATGAAAATGAACAACAAAAAAAGCAACATTAGGAACTAGAAGTGTGAATGAAGCAGAGAAATTGAAGGTAATGCACTCAGATGCTTAGCAGAGTTTGTTACAAACGGAAGAGTTGAGATTCTAAGTAGTACTTTTTTTCTCCTATTTGCTCAACTACTCCACTTATTTATTTAGCCATTATTACTATTTAAAGTTAAAAAAATCTATGCTAGCTGGAAAGCATAATCTTCTTGTCTGGAACTTTTTCTTTCCTCTGCTATAGTCAACTTCTTTATCTCACTTTTTTAGAGCCTATATTTTTGACCCTTATACATAGCTCACACTATTCTGGCAATTTTCCCTCCTAGTCATTGCCTGAAAAACTATTCCTGCACTTAATGCAAATTTATCAGCATACCTAGTGTACTTAGTCAGTGTTGGCTCAGGAGTCTAAAGACAGAAAGTGGTATGTAAAGGCTTAGCACACCAAGTCATAAAGTCAGGTTTTGTTTAAGTCATGTACCCGCTGCATTTATAAAATAATTCAGAGGTTCTTGGGTCCTTCAAATAATAGGCTCATGTTTCATTTTCCACCACCCAAATTAGGATATGCTGTATTGGTATCACTCAAATATTCTATTTCACTGAAAAGTGAGGAAATCTCTAGACTGAAGTCAACATAAAGCTTTGTATTAGCATAAAGCTCTGATATAGGGTTATATTGCTAATTGTATAAGTATACCAGATTCTAGTGTTTTCATAATACAGAGCTTTTAGAAGGTCAATAAGAAAAGATGAAATGTCAGATGCTTAGCCAGTAACGGAAATTTTTCTGTTGTATATATAGGGTCAAGATTCCATCCCAAATGCTTGCTCTGGGAAATGAACAGATGACGATAATGAACACTTAATTTTATTTATAAAGTACATTTACATTACAAGTGGTCATTACATTAGTAAATATCAGCCTTGCAATCAGAAGGACAACCATACCAGGTACAACAATGATGTTATTTTGTCATATGAAGGGTATAAGCATGTTACTTCAGAAGATACAAATTTTACTCAACCTCTTTAGTTTTGCTGTGGATTTTTTTTTTCATAGACATCTGCCAGCAATAAGAAACGGTCTAAGGGAATGACTATTTAAATGGATTTTTTTCCAAAATCAGAAGTTGAATAACTATTTTCACCTTCGATGAAAGGTCACTCTGTCAGCTTGTGAAATCATAGATACCCACCAGAAAACTCGCCTTTGCCATGAGTTGCCTTTTTCCTGAAGTCCTGTTGTACTTATTACATCTCTAGCTAGTGATCCTTATAAAATTTTATTCACAGGCCCAAACCAAAAGCAACTAGGAAATATCTTTCTATCTCCTTTCATTGTGAATTTGTAGATATATCTAAGACCTACTTGGATAACATCAGGATGTTAGGAACTTCTCTAAATCCATACTTTTCCTAACCATTTTAATATTTTGATAGATAACAACCCTTTACTTGCAAAGATTAGTTAGAATGAAGTGATTCTATCACTAGACACAGCAGCTTTTCATTAACACTTAAAACTCGTGAGAATGACTGTATGGATGTCATTTAACGCCCCCCCCTCAACAGTCAAAAGAGAAAAATGTCTTTTGAATCCCATAGAGAGAAGTAAAACTGGTGTGGGAATAACTTGTAATAAGAGATAAGTAATAAGTAATTAATTTACTTACAAAATCCCGTTGTGAATTTCCCTTTTTATGTTAAAGTTAAGTGCCTTTACTCTTTGGTCATCATCTTAGAATGAAGCAGAACATAGCGTAATTTTCTCAATCACTGCCAATACTCTGGGTGAAACTATTTGCTCGAGAAAATATGTAGGGATTATAAATTCAAAATTAAAAAAAAACTGCATAGGAAAAGGTCATGAAATTAAATAACCATGAAAAGTTGCTATTCTTTTTTAAAAAATTAAAGCCAACATTTTTCAAATTAATTTTCTAACTGTTACAATTCCTGAAAATAATAGAAATAAATCTGCCAATTATTTGATTCACTTACCTTATCATATTAAAGCATTGTTTTCTCTTAATTATAAAGTTTTGAAAAAATATGCACTTCTAAAAACTTTGCCAGAGGACTTCTGCTGCATGAGCATTTTGGCACCCTGATAACACAGAATTATTTTCCAACATCATGAATCCTGTTTCAAGGTTTCTGAGATGCCTTATTTCTTGCACACTCTCTTTTTTTAATATTGCTGAGTTTGTGGGCAGTGGATTTAAGTGCCAGTCTCTAAAGTCCAAAATTTTCTTCATTATGAAATTAGTAGGAAAATTACAGATTGCTAATGATGCAATCAGGTATCACAAATAATATTGAGGTAACGAGTCATTGAGTTTACTGTAACATTTGATTTCTGATACTCTTGCAATTTTGTTTCTTTCACATAATGAGGAAGCAATCGACTCAGGTTACCCAGAAGTGATATTTCATATATGAGTAAGGAAAATGAGTGTCATGTTTCCCATTACTGTTCGAAATCTCTTATACATACTTAAAGGCAACGGAAAATACACAACAGTACCTGGAGCGATGGGCCAGGACCAAGTGCTACCCTCCTCCAAATAGCATGTCCATCTTAACCATCAGATAACAGAATCGGGCTCCTCATTTATGGTCATCCACCTGTCCTGGGCTGAACTGTTGTCTGTCTGGAATAAGAAAAGGAAGCTTCGGGTTCTGTGCATGCAGTTCAATGGGCCCTCAGTGATCACAAACACAAATTCACTCAAGCTAAAAAGAAAGATTTTCTGTTTCTAGAGTGTTGACCTGAACAGTTTTGTCTGGGGCAGTTGCAACAATTGATTTAGATATTTTAATGGTGACATGTGAAAAATAAATACCCTGAATTGCCTTCTGCAGCTCTCAATTTACTTTGTTTGTTTTCCAAGATGGACTTAAACAGGGTCTGGTTTATGCTCCACACACTTTAACAGCTTGCTGCAACAGGGTGGATATTTTTTGTTGAGAGGTGAAATATGTTAGTTCAGGGGAAGGACACATCCAACTATGACATCTGAGCTGTGACATGGGTGTCCAGCTCAAAACGCAGAGAGAGAAGCTTGTGTCCATCCTAAAGCACCTGTAGCCTAGGCAAATGTGTCCAAAATCTGGCAGAATATAATAGTCTAAATGTCGTCTCTAGAGTTTTGGGATTAAATTCATCCTTTCATGGGAATTAATAGATGATATCTATGGCTTCATTTAAACTTTTAAAAATACGGGATTGGGGAAACTATAAATGAGATTCATGCCAAATGGTGTGAATAATTTCACTCAGAAATCATGAGGGTTGAACTTTAAAATGGAAAAAAGTACTGAAATAGTTCAGATTTACATACAGTGAGAAAAACTAGGCATATGTAACTGGCATACAGCAGAATCACAGAGAATTATTGTTACATAAAAATTGTCAAGCCAGAAGTGCTGTGCTATAACCTCACATAGGCGACTGCTTTAGGTCCAGTAACATTTTCATTAACGGCTTTTTTGGGGTGAAACACAGAAGAGATTAATCTAATTCAAAGAGAGAAAAAGCAAATCTATTTGAAGGAAATGCTTTTCATGACAGACTTTAGAAAAGTATTATCTTGGTAAACTGGAGGAATTGTTAATGTGGTTCAGCCTAGATTCAATTACACTTTTACAATGTTCACTTTTAAAGAAAAACTAAGAAATGTTCATTGCAGAGTAACTCAGAAAGCAAGGAAAGATTATAAATACTCTGATTATTTTCATCCTTCACTTATATTTAATAAACATTTGCTGTAATTGTTATCAAGATTTCATTTTTTAATAGCACTTCATAGTGAAGTACCATGTAGACAATGAATACCACAAGAGCAAAATCAGGCTCTGAGAAAATGCATGTAAAATCCACCATTTCTAAAGCAAGCCTTCATTTTGGACTGTTCTCTGTTTAAAATAAAAATTGAATGCACATGTAACAATACCATAGATGTTACCTAAAATACAGATCATATGTTTTTTGTTTTCACCTTTAAAACACTGAAATTTCACAGCAAATTTTGAGACTCTAAAAAGATCTTGTTGTGCTAGAAGTAGCAAAATACTCATTATATTTTAATAGAACATGATACTTAACTTATAGAAATTTCATATGTTTTTTTTCAAAAGAGAAAAAAGGAGTTAAGATTGTAGACTTAGTACTGTTTTTAGAGAAGGATACATTTATAGCTGATAGCACAACTGTTTCCATAAATCTGAGCCAAAACTTCTGTATTATGTCAGTGAATACAAATTCGTAACTATGGCATTGCAAATATTCCTTTAATTTGCTGTAGCAGTAAACATCTAATCCATAAAATCTCATTAAAAACCCCAAAACAACAACAACAAAAACCCAAGAAAAAAAGATCAATTTAACATGGGAAATCGGCATGTTTTAAATAGCCAGTTGAAGGTCTTGTCCATCAATGTCTATTTCAATTCTAAGGGCACCATTGACAAGAAACTCTGTGCTCCATTAAGAGACACTGATGTGTGAACTGATTTGGAGGTCACCTGTCATTTTAAAAACGCAATCAATACAATCCAGAAATGGTCCTCAGATTCATTTCATAAGTGTGAAAGGAATAGGTCAGTGATGCCCCAGTGAGTTGCCTGTTATTTTCTGAAAAGCTTTATTTTTTAATCTGTGTAAATTAGGTTCTCTTTGTGCTTTTAAAAATAATGGCATTTGCTTATTTTCACATTGATAAATTCCCTAAAAAAGGTGTACTGACATATTCATTAACAAAATATGGGTGAGTCTTCCTATAATTTTACTTCCACAAACTTACCTTTACTTCTAAGGTAAAACAAGTCCTTTTACTGATTGCTAAATGAGTTTTCAGTCTTATACCAGAGAAAAGAACATGAAAAGAACATGAGAAGGCAATGAAAACTTAATTAATATTTCTGATTTTATGTTTGAAATCACTGATTTCTATAGGTATTAGTTGGTGTTTAGAATAAAGAAGAAAATACTTTGCTTTACTAGCGTTTTCTGTAAATGTACCAGATGAATTTTTTTCAGTGCAAAAGTTTAATTGAAGCCCTTTGCATTAAAATATTTTTATTGCTGCTTTGCAACAGAAGGAAATAGATGTTGGCGTGATAGTGAAGAAAATTGTCTTTCCATTCATGACAGCTAACCATAAAGTTGATTCCTCAATGTATTGGTGTCTATAGATGGAAATTTTAAAATGGCATAAGCTTCCTTGGAAACACAGAAACTGTTTTGAAGGGTACTGTTAGAAAATAGCAGCAGCTCTTAAATCAGGGCCACCAGGCCTTGCTGTGAGCTGTGTCTCAGCAGGGACAGTAGCTTTGATCAGTGGCATCAGCAGCACAGGCTGTCCTAGGTGAGTACAAGTGAGAATCCTCCCTCTCTACTGGCTCTGAGTGGCTTAGAAGGATCCATGCCTAAGAAAGCAAGGACTAGTGGTAGCCCAGCCTGTGCAGCTCCGAAATTCAGTGTTCTGGATTACCAGGAGATGTTTTCAGTACATGGGCAGTGTGGGCACTTCCTCTCCTCACCCCTTTCAAATGTAAACGAGCCGTAATCTTGGCAGATGCCAAAACACCTCACTCGCAGCTAGCCCTTAGAAAGAGCCTGCCTTCTGCCTGAGGTGCAGCTGCCTCCTCTTAAATCCAATGAGATTTCTCCTCGGTACCTTTTTAGCTAAGCCCAGTCTTGCATGCATCCATCACTCTTCATCTCCTGCGACACCTGCTCCCAGCAGTTTGACCAGCCCTGAACTTCTGCTTGCTAGACACTTTGCTGGATTGCCTCCTGTGTATCAAAGCTGGGAATTTACTGTGACACACCTTCTTGTTCTGCAGAGACAGCAGTTTAATGCAATGGAAGAAATAAAGGTGCACACAGCATATCTGCCACCAGTGCTCACTATTCTGGCCTCTGTCCTTCTGACCATAGGCCTGCAGAAAAAAAGGTGGGGTACACCCATCTCAAGTGGAACATTCAGCCATTACTGAAAGCTGATGGGGTGAATCTCATGACTAGAGTGAAGCTGTTGATGGCTACAGGCTGTTCAGAAAGCGCAGGTGAGGAAGGAGGGGTAGAGGCATTGTCCTTTACATCAATAAATGGATAGAGTGGGAAGAACTGTCTCTGAAGAATAACTATGAGCAGACTGAAAGCTTGTAGTTAAGAAATAGAGAACAATGCAACAAAGGAAACCTTATTTGTGGTGTCTACCCCAGGTAACCCAATCAATAGGAGTCTATTGATGAAGCCTTCTCATTCCAGCTACAGGAGGCACTGTGCTTGCAGGCTTCTGTCCTGCTGGGGGATTTCAACCATTCTGACATCTGCTTGGGAAAGTACCACAATGAGATGAAGGCAATCCAGGAGACATCTGAATTGCATTGCAGATAAATTCTTACGCCAAGTAATGGCAGACCTACCAGAGAGGGTGCAATATTGGACATGATGGTCACTAACAGAATGATGTCAAGATTGGAGGCAGCCTGGGCTGCAGAGATCATGCACTGGTGGAGTTCACAGTCCTCAGGGATATGGGCCAGGCAAAATTTAAAATCAGCATCCTGCATTTTAGCCACATAAACTTCCAGCTCTTCAAGGACTTAGTCAATAGGACCATCTGGGAAACTGCCCTCAGGGACAAGGGAGCAAAATGGAGCTTCCAGATCTTTAAGGACACTTTTCATAGAGTGTAAGAGCTCTTGATCCCCAGGAATAAGAATTCAGGAAAAGGAGGCAGGAGACCAGCATGGTTGAATTGAAACCTGATGGTGAAAGTAAAGAGCAAGAAGGAAATGCACAGGCGATGGAAGCAGGGATAGTATAGGAAGGAGAAGAGTTTCAGGATGCTGCCCACTAGTGTAGTGGCAGTCAGGAAGGCCAAGGCGTAGCTGGAGCTGAATTTGGCAGGGGATGCAAAGAATACTAAGAAGATCTTCTACAGGTATGAAAGCCACAAAAGGAAGGTCAAAGAAAGCATATCCTCCCCCATGATGAGCCATACTAGCAAACTGGTAACAACGAACAAGGAAAAGGTGGACATATACAACAGCATTTTTTTCCTCAGTCTTCACTGGCAGTCTCTGTTCGCACACCTTTCGACTGGATGGACCATGAGCCAGGGACTGAGGGAGTAATATCACTCCTTCTGTAAGAGAAGATCCCGTTCATGACCACTTGAGGAACCTGAATGTTCTGAATAACTTTGGTTATTTTTGATAGGTGAAGTAGTGTTTCTTCTTACATTTCCCAGATATGCTGATAGGAGTCATGGGACACTTCTCTTGGTCTATATCTAACTCTTTTCTCTTGTAGCCTATGCTCCTTTCAATGATTTCCATTTAAGTTGCAATCCAAATCAAGCAAAAATAAATTCCAAAGAAAAATAAGACCTTCATATTTGCTGAAAATTCTTTTATTTTAAAAGCTTTACTAAGTTATATATCCATACATTTTTGGAAGTATTTCCATTAGAAAAGCAAGCTATAGTTGCATTTTTAGAAGAAACTGATGCTCTGACCCCAGTACCCAGATTTCAGTACTCGGCACATGTATTTGACCCATAGTATACCTTTGCCTTGTTACACCAAGTCATTTGGGACCACATACCAAGAAAGATGAGGTAGACTCATGGCCAGGGACTAGAACTCTAACAGTGCTGAACAAAAAGATCAATTCAAATTAAGTCATCGTACAGTGGATATGGTAATACATCTTCTTTTATATGAGACTCCGTATGACAAACCATACATCTGTCTCACTGGTCTCATTTAATACTGAGTCATATTACAAGAAGGTGCTAATGTTCAAAACTTTTGTACACATGCAGCAATACACGGCTTGGTTACAGTATTCTATAATGGTTACAGTATTCAATAATAGTTACACTTCAAAACTTTCCATATTAATAAACCTTGTTTGTGTGGGTAAGTTTTTTTTTTCTTCTACTTACACATAAATTAAGCTACAATTTTTGTAGGAAGAAATGAAAAACAATCTAGTGGAGGGATTTAGAGTTTGTTCTGAAACTACCGTTACTAGTACAAATTTTGCTTTTACAAGAAGAAAAAGGAATAATATGTAAACTGGTAGTTCAAGTGAGAGTTCTTAATTTTCACAATATTGGCAAGAATATGTTTCTTTCTGCTTGTAGATCTCCGCAGATTGTGTAGTTCTTTTTCTTTGTGTACTATATAGGTAAAGTTGGAAGTAATATTCATTTTCTGAATAGATGGATTCCTTCCAGGTTCAACTGGAAACTTTCCTATCTTGGAAAGCCTTTATCAAATTCAAGAGATATTCATATTGCTATAGTAGGAATCTTCAAGTGACTAAAATGGCAATATTCTGTTTGTTATTAAGGAATGTGATTTATATTCACATTTTTGTACCTGCTGCATTTCTATATTTTAAGAGTACAAGTATTTTAACTTGGTGAATGTCATTGTGGATCTCTGTGCTGTCGTAGCTCTCATGACTTTTACCCACAGTATCAACATCTGCATCATAAAATATTGAGGAAGACCCACTTCTCTTGCATTCATCGTTACCTCATTTTTTTTCTCTTTTTCCCTGCATCCAAAATATACTGACAAATTACACAGCTAACAGTGCTTTCTGGATATCTTATAAACCTTCCTCAGAACACTTGCAAATCTATTCATGAATTCCTTATCTATGACTCATGGAAGCAAACTCTTGCTCAAAATCTAAATATTTTATTCACATTCAGAAAATGATATGAGGTGGAGAGGAAATAATTTGTTTTGGTTTATTAGAACTCCAGGTGGCATATTGTAGCTGTCTACAAACACATCTCAGAAGTTTGTCACACAGTGTAATGTGTGCTGTGTGTATGAGAGACTGTTATTCTAAAACCAACATGTGTTAATTCAGCATGATTTTTTTTACGTGAAACAAGGATTTATATTATTGTTACGGAAACCTGGAGCCTCTTCACCCAGCTGTAGTCCTAGCTAGACTCATCCTTTCTTTGTCTGCAACTCGACTACACCAATATCAGTGCCATTGTGTCTTAATTCTCATAGAGCGTTTTTGTGGAAGAGTATTGCTGCACCCAAACTGCTATCAGGAGCGGCTAACCTGAGACTTCCCTGTTCCTAACACTCCTAAGGGCTAGATGATTTCATGGTCCAAAACTGTGCCAGGAAATCCAGTAATTATTAACAGATAATCCATCAAAGATTTATAATTTACTAGTAATTAATGATTTAACAGTAAATAATGATGGCTATTGACAATCCTGCTCCCATACTCAAGCCCACACGCTGGTTCTGTTCTCTGCACTAGTGCAAGGCAGGAAGAGCGGGATCTGGGTGCATTTGCCCCCATTGACAAGGTGGGGCTGCAGGTCTGTAGGAGCGGGGAGCTGGCAGCTCTGGAACAACCAGGAGCAATGGCCTTGCCATACACAACCAGAAGATAATCTCATGTACCCTCCAGCACCTCGGCTGCAGAGCTGCTGCTGCTCCCTGTGGGAGCCTGAGAGTCCCATTTACAGAGGCCCTTAACAGCCAAAAGCAACGCTCAGCTGATGGCATTACATTAGTGCCTGTTGTTTTCTGCTGCCTAAATAGCATGCAAAGGGGAGGAGCTGAATAACTTCCATGGCACAATATTTTCTGACTATAGTGCTGGTTTAGCTGTGATAATACAAACATAAATGCAAGAATGGCTGTAGGGGGAACATCAGTAGTTACACCAGCTTCTACAGTTGAAAGAAATACCTGGAAAGCGGAAGCTGCCCTCCGTTGGTGTGTTTTAATTATTTCGCAGAATCCTAGTAAATCTGGACATGCAAACAATGTCACCTCTTCATTATATTAAATTCAAGTTAATACAACTAATGCAAAGGGAAAGTGCTCAAAATTTTCCCTTGCCAGAAAAGAGGCTTTTAAATTATACTCTGATTTGAATACATTACTGAAAGATTCTTTTCCTCAAAATAATTTAAAAAAAGGCAAAAAACACCTGTCTTGAAATAAGTCCAATATGAGTAATCGCAGCTTTTAAAAAGCTTCTTCTGTTGTTTGTTTTGAAAAAGGTCAAAGGGGCTGGTAACTAAAAGCCGTACTGAAAATGGAAAAGATCTCGAAGTTATGAGGTAAAATACATTTTTTTAGGGTCTTTCTTTTTTTTTTTTTCCGGCACTCTTTTAATACTGTGCTCACCTTATCTCTGCTCTTGACCCATTGTTTTTTAAACCATGTTGTGCTTTGCATCTCATGTGTGACATCCAGCACTATGTGAACATTTCCCAACTTCCCAAAGCAATTTCCGTTTTAAGCATATTTCATGAACATTAATGTTATTTTACAAAACTACTTCAATGTTTTGTCTTTGATTTGCAAGGCAAGTTTTTTTCTTTAGCGTTTTATTCTCTGCTGCTTTTAAGCTGTAATGGAGCATCACCCTGGCATTTTTTTAATTGGAGAATTAATAGATTGGCAAAAGGATCAGAAGCACTCATTTTATACATTTTCTAAAACGCTTACTCCTTTGTGGTGCTGACTTACTAATTAAACTGGGATTGTTCTCTACATTTTTGGAAGCTCATTTGAGGGATACTGAGAAACAAACAATCTCAGTACAAGTAAAATGGGTCACCAGACCACAGCAAATTCCTCCATTTGGGCTTTATCTGTTATGTGTTGAATATTTCTAATGATCTGCTGAGTAACTTCGATTTTCACTGCATTCAAAGGAAGGTGAAGATGCTCCACACTTTTGCTGGACTGATCATTTATGGTTCTCTGTCACCCTCACTGAACAGCATTAATGACAATCTGGCTGGGGATTTGAGGTTACATGTGACGACTATTTTCATCTAACAAGATATTTCTAGGCTGCTTATAACTTGCCCAACATATCTGTTTAGAAAAGAAAGGAAGAGTTAAGTTCCTAAGCCTAACAGTCTAAAATCATTCATATACTTCCTGAATATAAATCAATATTTTGGATAAGAGAGGATGGACTTCAAAATGCACTGGCAGTCAGACAATGAAACAAAGATGTCCAATGGCATTTTGCATTTGGCCTGAGGATTTAGGGATGTTATCTTGGTTTTATCAAAATAAAATATAAATTCATACATGGAATTTTAGAAAGGAAGTTAACCAAAAAGTATCCCTATGCATACATATGCATTTATTCATAGGTTTGTTAAGATTAGACAAAATATGTCTTTTCGTGGATACAAACCAGAGAACTCATTTTACTATTCTCTTTGCCCAGCCTCATTGTTTTGAAAAACAATAACATTACACATTTTTAAATACATTTCAGACACTTAAGTGTCTGAATGTATTCACACATGATCAAAATATGGTAATATGGTCAGATTGCTTCAGGAAATATATATTCAGATAAATTCTTCCAGCAGTGTTCAAGGAGATACAGTTTCATCAGTGTCTCTGCTAGGGATATTGTATAAACTATTGTGATTTCCATATCTGACATTAATGTACCTGAAAATGTTATACTTTAGATTGAATCAGCTTCTACTAGAAAATATTTGCAATGCAAAAATATGACATAAATCTATAATAGATGCTTATTTTTCTCTCATTACATAACAATTAAAAAATCATGTCTTTATTTGGAGTATTTAAAATTTTAATACTGAGACAAATAGGGTTACAAATGCTAATACTAATTCAAGTAAAGTAGGAAAAAGCAGTACACGTGAATATACTATCATGCGTGTTCTACTGTATTCTTACTATTCATGTACTGCTGCAATAACCAGACATGTTACAAACGATTCAAACAAGACATGATATAATTCCAGTATTTTTCGGCATATGGGATGATATCTGCAAAGAAAATCCCTGACAACCACATAAACGCAGTCCTCCTTCAGAGATATAGGTTAAGACTAGGAGCATAAATACCTTTCCTCATCATATGAAAATAAGTCAGAAGAAAACCAAATCAAGGAGTAAGTAGTGCATGAATACTACTTTTTTACTGGGATTTCACTTAGGATTGCAGTCATGTTAGCTTCGTAGATAGGCAATAGAGAAACAAAATATGTTGTTGCCTTAAAACATTTTTCACAGCAACCTGATTTGGTCTGGTTTACCATCTCTCTAACTATAAATGGAGTTGCAGGTGACTACATTTCTGCTTTGGTAATCTATTTTAGGTGCCACAAAAACGTGGAACAAATCTGATCAAAATAGTCAAGCACATGACAAAAGTTGCATGTGTTGATATTTCAGAGAATATGATATATAAAACACATATATATATCACTTTTGGGAAGTATCAAAAGCAGACATGTAATTAGATTATTACTTGGGGTCACACAAATTTTTGGGAAGTGCTAGAAAATAAGGCAGAGACCAGAGCAGTAGTGTGAAAAGTTCAGAAGTATAAATTTGTCCAGTGAACACTGCAGTATCAGAGAAAGTATTAAAATGGTGAAATTGACATCAATAAGTGAGGAAAGAAAGCAAATATCAAAATGCAACAGAACACTCCTGAACACCCTAGGAAATGCCTGCTCTGATTACTTTACTTTAGTTAAATTTGAAGTGGGCAGAAGTTGTGCATTTTGAGGGGACACGCAGCCTACATTGATAGAAGACCATGAGAACATAATCTGTAGGAGAGGGTTCCTTCACAACTACAGTCAGGAAGGAGCTGGTAGGAACCTTCAGAGGAGATGTCAGAAATGAATGACAAGCAATTACATGCTCTAACCTTTTAGCACTGTGCTCAGTGGTCATTAAATGTAAATAGCAAAGACAGCTCTTCAAGTCCCATGTTAAGGAAATAATACCTAGGACTGAGCTTCCTACACAAGTGGTATAGTTATAGAAATGTTTTTATCAGTAAAATTTGAAGACTATATTGTGTAAATCATTAGGTCATGAACATTACTTGCAATACAACACACCTACTTCAACATTACATTTTCTTTGAGAATTAACAGCTCCAGGATATTTTGTACAATTAAGAATAATGAGTGGATTCACGGTGAGATTGAAGAGTTAGCTCCCTCAGTGGACTTTGGGAACTTTCTTCTTTCATTTTCCTGGTATTGATTGAGTTGGTATTTGTTTTTTGTGCATTCGGAAGTTTTGCTGTTTGCATTAAAGCAGGCAATATTTTCCCCTCCCTATGCTTCCCTTCCCCAGCAAGTGACTGATTAAGAAAACACTGTTTTCAGGGAATATAGCTACTACAGAACTTCTGCCTTTAGGGAAGTATCCTCAGGACAACAAACAGAATAAATAAAAGTGTTCTACCATGAAACAAATGAGTAACCACTGAAAATAAATCATTAAATATTTTTTTTCAGAAGTTATGAGTCTACTCTTCCCTGCTACCAACTTCTATTTCAAATTTGAACATTGGAAACAACAATCTTTTGGAAATGGTGACTTTCCTTTACTTACATTCATGTAGCTGATGTCAAGGTGTATGTACTGTCAATTGCAGGACTCTTGCACTAAAATTGCCCTTTTTGCCTTTGCGAGAATCTTCAGGTTTCAGATGTTTTCTCACTGCACATTGCCTAAAAATATGATATCTCTTTCCCATTGGCAAAGTCTTTTGCTTTTGCTTCTACTTCCAAGGGCAATAAACAAGTGTCTTGATGGGTTTCTTGGTGGACTGGAAGCATCAGGCGTCCAGTTTGAGCATAAAGGAGCCCCTGGAATATGGACAGGGGTCTCAGGGTGCCCTCTTGGCAGATTCTCTGTGATGAATATCCCCAGTCTTCACAGCAGCATCTCAGCCCAGCCAAAAGCTTCTCAAAACGTGGCTGATTCCTTTCAGCCCACTAGCTTCACTATTGTCCATCCCCTTCAGCTCTACACCTGGTCTGCCACCACACATTTGTGCTTTGTTTCCAAGAAGAGGAGAAGAAAGTTTATTTTGCCTCTATGTTGGGGAAAGCAAAATTCAATTTTGTCTCACAGTGCTGAAAGTTTGTACTGGTTTTGAAATTAAGAGTAATTGATCTGAATCTTGAGCAATCACTTTAAGGTTTAGTTTGAAATAAACATTTTTCAGCAGACTAGGCACAAGACTAGAGGCTGAAAGGTTAAGGGAAAAAGAAGGATAATTCATCTTAATTGAACAAAACATCTATAATTTTTAAATAACTTGGGTAGTCAGGTTAAAGCTCTATCTTGGCTGTTTCAGAAGCCATTTGGCTGTTAAATGATAAAGAAAAATTCAGGGATATAAAATTTTCCAATGGATCATTTCTTAAATAAAAATATTCAATCAGACTTTCCTGAAACATCAGGGTAAAGCTCTTCACATTCTAAACAATTCCCTGGTGCAAAAATACTATCTCATTGAAGGAAAATCTCAGCTTCCAAAATATGCTTATGGTCTCAATTTTACAATACTCAGGTTTAATGATCCTAGATTAAATTAGTCATATTATACAATCTAATCTAACAGCTTTTTCAGAGGCTCTGCTAGTGTGGAAAAATACCCTTGGGCTGAAATCCCAAGAAATCAATAGAGAAATGACAAATCATTTCAAAGGAACAAACACTTCCTCTTAGGAGTCAGTTTTTTTGGAAGTTTTTATGACTTATTTTGGGGGGGTAAGTAACAATCCTTGAGCCAGTGCTAACCCACAGAGTTCTCCGTTATCTCAAAAATTTTCTGTGATTTTGAGAGATGTGAAAAAAAGCTGAAAATTCTAGCAGAGCACAAGAACTACCACTGCAATAATGCTGGCTTAGGTCTCAGTAAATTTAGCCTGATTCAGGCTAACAAGTTAACAACAGCTGTGAACTTTCAGGAATTTTTCTGTGTTTATGCTTGCATAATTTAGAGCAGGAATCAATCCTCGGTTGTGTAACACCCTGAGGGTAAGCAACACTCAATACTATCCACTTACCATCTTTCTGTCACATCTGCCTACGAGGTTACTTCTGTTTTTCAAATGGAACTAGGAGCAAGACTTACACCACATCCATTGTTACGTCCTTCCCACCTTTCCAAGAGTGAAGAAGACTTACCATGGTATTGAGTCAGTTTATAATTATATCTCATTGCCAATAAACCAATGTCCTTGCGCTTTAAAGGTATGCTTTGTTAAGTAAACTCCTTTTTTAGTATTGAGATATATATAAAACCTAAAATATTTTTTCCTATAAATATGACTAGATAAGGTTTTTCCCTATTCAATTATTATATTATTATTATTATTATATTCAGTGTTTTCCCATCAACCATCAAGTGCAAACTCTTCACCTTTTTGTTCTTCCTTAGGCTTTTTTTGGATATTGTTTAAAATAAGTTTCTTTCCTGTAAGCTCAAAATTATATGGATGAATATCGTATAGCACTAGGGTAGGGAACTTTTGGAGGGGTAACAGGATACTGCTGTATTTCTACCTGTATTTTGTGTACATGCCATGTTAAGCATATCTTCAAACAGAAATTAATAAAAAATCAGATTTTTCATGTGATGCTTTTAATTAGGAAAATGTCTTTACTATCTAAATCAATTTTAATTGGATGGTTAATATCTTAAACAGTTAGAATGAGATCCACAGAGATCCACAGCTGGCTCTGTGACATTGATAAGAGATTCACCTTACCCACCTTTAGTATCGTAATGTTACCAACCTCAGCCTACACTGATAAGCCACTGGTAAAAAATTGAGATGGAGCCACAGGGTGACTCATGCCACTTACCTAATGTACCATCTAAGGATATTTCCTTCGTTTCTTGTCTGTCTTGGGTTATGTTTATGACTCATACTTAAATGTGTAACTTTTATCCAACTGAAAGTGAGCATCATGCTGTTATAAATATCCTGCCTTTTAGCATCTAGCTCCTCTTTGGCCCATTTTAGGCAACAGAGTTCCTAACAAAATGAATGGGAGGAATTATGCCTTTTCTAGTAAGTTTGCAAAAGCTAGCTTGCTGCAAGGTGAGCTGCAAAAGATAGCAGCAAGAACAATGAGGAAAGGAATGCATTTTCTGATACACAAGAACTTAAAGCACGTGTCCATTCACTACTGAATAGTTTCTTCTGATACTTGACAAAAGGTGGGTTTGGGCTTTCTGTTTAAAAGGTGGGCAAGGCCTTAAAAGCATTAGTAGCAGTTCCTTTGTACTCTATCTTCTCAAATAGGTTTGCCGAAAAATTTAAACGGTTCTGGCTGATTGTTTCCAAGTAACACTACCAAAACCTTAAGCTATTGCAGCTGATCAGTAAAGTCCTAACGAAGATGAAATTATAGTATTCTCCATTTCTGAATAGTAGAAAGCAGAGCTGTATCTCTAGTTTGTTTTTTATTTCTCTTTTTCTACTTTACATTGAGAAGTGGGTTTCAACAGTAATTCTGCCTTTGCTTACTGAGTATATCATTGTCTTTACCAGTGGGAATATTTAAAAAATCCCACATCGTGAACTGAATTCCCATAGGTGTCAGCACTCTGTGATGTGCAAATGCTGAGCTGCAAAATGCATCCCACAGGCACCAGAAAAGTACATTCTTTCAGGTACCTTTGCCCTTGTTACTTGTCTTGTTCAGATTCATGTTTCTTGCACTGTGAGACTAGGCTCCCTGGGGTAGGAATTGACCTCTTCCTAGAAAAAAACATAAGCAAGGCATTCATTGAAAATAAAGTGAAAGAAGCATCTATTTCCTTTCTTGTGGGATCATTTTAGTTTAGGGAAGCAAACACAGAAATATCTATGTTCTTTGAATTAAAAAAATAATCATAGTTCTAGGCTTGCCAACACTTAAATAAAAACATATTGAGAACAAGAAGAAAACTTAAACTAGTCTTCTCACATTTTTTGATGTTGTCCCAAAATAAGCCATTCATTATGGTATATTTATTATACCAGCAGAACACCCAGAGTTATCCCAAAAAATGCTTATGTTTAGGGTGCAGCTTCCCACATCTTTTCATTACTGCAGAGACAAGTCTAGTCCTCGTGTAAAGCCTGGGAAATCTTGTGCTATCAGACAAGATAGTTTATCACCGGTTGTAAAGTGTAATATTTTCATCCTGTTCTTTCTGTGATGGCAGATTTCCCCAGAAAGCTTTTTCAAAAGCATTAAATTCTCATTTGGATATGCCTTGGTGGAATGTAAGGAATTTTGCCTTACCTGACAGTGTCTTTTCCCAGTCTGTATAGCATTTGATAGTCTAGCAAAACAGACACAGCTCTGTTAAGCTGCAGAGCAGCAGAGCTGGAGATCTGCAAAAATGTACGAGAAAAAGTGCTGGCTGATGAGGATCAGCTCATTATAGCATCTTCATCTGGGAGTGTAGTGCTAGGCTGTAGGCATGATGCCTTTAGATCCCTACCAAAGTGACATGGAGTAGGCCAGAGAATCAGGGGAATAAAGACCAGGAAATAATCAGATTCTGTTCCTTCTGCCCTTTTTTTTTTAATCCAACAGCAAATGGTTTCCTTATGCCTTTGCTTGTGCCAAAGTTTGAGCGGGGGAAAAAAAAGGCCTCGAGGAAGTCTCTCCAGAGCGTAGCTGTGTCAGTAATGATGCAGTTTACTCACTACTTATGGCTCTGCTTTATAGCGTCTTTTGTGTGTTCTTCAAAGATTATAGATAATTTTTTAGAAAAACATTGCCTTGAGTTGCAACCAGCTTCCCTTTCTCTGTTACTACTCATGTTTCAGTGTTACATGAATAGATAAGTAAAATGCTGAAGGTACACTCCTGCTCTTCCTTCCAGATGTTTCTGAGCACTAACTGACATTGTAGCTTATGGTGAAAATGGACAGGAAGTGCTATGGCATGTGGCCTCTTTGAAACTTCAGGAATATTAATGCAGCTGGGGAAAATGACACATAAAGACCCCGTCATTGACAGAATATGACACTGCATTGTACAATGAACTGATTTGAACTTTACTGTAATAGAAGTTGTTTAAGGCTTTTAGCCAAAGATTCTGCAGTTAAATGACTTTATGGGAAGTCTACCTTTTACATTTTTATTTCTCTTTGAAAATCTCTAATATAAATAGTAGCTTATCCTTGGGTTCTTGTACCAACATAGTGTCAGTAAAACTTATTGGTTATCTTTACTTCCAGTACTCTACACAATCAAACTTTTTCACTGCTAAGAAGAACATGCATCACAGCAAAAAAATTAATTACTTTGAGTTACATCTCAATATTGACTCACACAGTATGTTGCATTGAATGCATTTTAAAGAGAAAAATCCAGTTAGTTGCAAGCAAAAACTGAATATGAAGTGACTTAAAGTTGTGTCAGCACTCTGAAAAGATAAATTTATTTTAATTCAAGGAGACAGACAGTATTTTCAATAAATCTTTACCGTATCAAATAATTGTGAAATTTAGAATGCCGTTAAATACCTCCAGAAAGCATGAATTTTCAGAAATACTGAACTCTACTACTCTGTAACTGGCAACAGCATAGATACGGGTAGAAACTAGAACTCTCTGTTTAAACATCCATTGCATTTTAATGTATTGTTTGAATAGAGGGAGAGTACTGTTGTGACACATGACATGAAAGGTCTTATAAACAATCAAGGAAAATACTGTCCAGATTAAACAACTCTAATATGGATACAAAATTGGTGAAAAACTATTTTAGGAATGAATTAACTATCTCATTGTCAGAGTTAAAAGATACTTGCTGTGCGATATAACAAACGTCTATCCAAGCCTCAGCTATATTTTTCATTCATGACAGTGGAAAAAGAGTATCTTTATTAAATTTTCAGATGTTATGAAAGTCTAGGTCAGCAAGTAGATTGGAAGATATGATAAAATTTCGAAAGAAATTGATCTGTCACAGTAATACACGAGTAAAATATAATTCAGTAGGAAGAAATTATTGTACTTAGGCAGGGACAAACTGATACAAATGCAAAGACTTGAGGGTTGTTAAGGGCTGCAAAATGAAAGTTTTCCAACATTTATTGTAGTACTGTGAACAAAAATCTTTTCTGTTGGGACATACTTTTTACTGGCCTCCAGGTAGGAGGTGATCCATGAACTACTACCTCCTGAGCCTCATCATCCAGATGGTTTTGTATCCACTTAGTCATTCATTAATCGGAGTCAAATGCAGAGAGGTTTTAGTAATAGGCATGAGATTTTAGGAATGACAGAGTATGGGCATACTGGTAATCGTGCAAAAGGAACAGCAAGCACTAGAAAACATGACCTAAATCAAAAAAAATTAAAACATTTGGATGGTAGAGTCAGGAAAAAAGTACAGAGGATGCTGTGATAACGAAGTTTCAGTATGTTGCAGTAACTCACAAAGGAATTGTAGCACAATTATTGCAATCAATCTCAAAGCAAGGTCTTCTAGAAAAGGCAGGTGGGGCTTTTTTCCCCACAAGGTGCATAAATTGATTTTTTTTTTTTTACATTTGTTTTCACATAGATTTCATTCACTCACACATTCACATGCTGTAAGTGGTCTCTTCAGGACCACTTGAGTACAAGACATAGAATAAGGGCCAAGTCCTTGTCCTGTGTCTGATTTTCTCTGGTAGCAATTAACTGGGGTTTTTTTATGGATCTTCATACGCTGTAGAAGTCAGCAGCTGGGTGGTCATTTGTCCCAGAATCTTACTTAACTCAGCTTTCCTAGATCTTGGACCACCTTGTGGTCCCATTGTAGGTTTCTCCTTTCTTGGTAGACTGAGTTTTTCATACGGGCTGAAAAGAGAATGACTGATATACATGATACATTGCAACCTTGTTGGCATCCTTCTGGTGTCCGTGTGTAAATTCTTCACTGATGAGACATCTGTTGTCAATACAAGCCATTCTCAGAACTCCGTGATCTGTAGTTTCTTTTGATGATTTCAAACACATATCTCCACTCATACTTTATTTATAACAAGCTCCAGATATCTCTGCAAAAATCTCTACAGCAGGAAATAACAAACATGCATTTATGTTCACTGGGGATAGGGCAAAAGTTGATGGCCTTTAAATTACAGCAAGAAGAATTAATTTATACATCTAACCACCCTTTCTTAAAATCCAGCTCTAATCTACCTTGCTAGTGAGATTTTACAGCTCTTTCATTGAAGGGTCTAAAACCCAGTTGTTGTGGTTTGACTCTGGCTGGCAGCTAAGTCTCTGCTTAGTTGCTTACTCTTACTTAGTCTTACTTACTCTTGCTTATCCTTACTCAGCCTCCTACTTAGTTGCTGATGGTGGGATAGAGGAGAGAGAGTCAAAAGAGCAAAAAGTGAGAGTAACATCTAAGTCAAGGTAAAGACAGCAAAAGAAAAAGAACGGGGGAAAAAAAAAAACAAATCTTATAATAGATGATACAAGGGCAATCACTCATCACCTCCCTGGAGCAGACTGATGCCCAGACAATCTTTGAGCAATGCCTACTTCAGAAACACTTCCCCTTACATATCCCTTTGGTTTTATTGATGAACACTACATTATATGGTATGGAAATAGCTGAGGGAATGAGGGTACAGGGATCAGTTGAGGGAGCTGGGGTTGTTTAGCCGGGAATGAGGATACAGGGATCAGTTGAGGGAGCTGGGGTTGTTTAGCCTAGAGAAGAGGAGGCGGAGGAGAGACATCATCACTGCCAACAACTGCCTGAAAGGAGGTTGTAGCAAGGTGAGTGTTGGTCTCTTCTCCTCAGTGACGGGTGATAAGACAAGAGGAAATAGCCTCAAGCTGCGTCAGGGAAGGTTCAGAGCACACATTAGGCAAAAATTTCTTCACTGAAAGGGTTGTCAGGCACTGGAACTGGGAGCCCAGAGAGGTGGCTGAGTCGCTGTCCCTGGAGGTGTTTAAAAGATGAGTAGACGAGGTTCAGGGATATGGTTTAGTAGTGGACAGGTACAGTTGGACTCAATGATCTCAAATGACTTTTCCAACCAGGCGATTCTATGATTCTATTAATATCTCATATGCAGCTCTGTCCCCTCCCACCTTCTGCTTACCTCCAGCCTACTCACTGCAGGGACAGAGTGAGAAACAGAGAAAGCCTCGATGTTGTGCAGGAACTTTTCAGCAGTAGCTGAAAAACTGGCATGTTATCAAAAACATTTTCGTCACAGATCTGAAGCACAGCAGTATAAAGACCCCTGTGAAGGAAGTTATCCATCCACATATTGCATAGTACAGTCAATACAGCATACAGATAAAAATAATAAGCAGTACAATCTAAAATCAGGTCATTGTTCCTTTAACAAATTAAGTAAATTTGTTTTTTAAAATTTGGACATTCAAACTATTTAAATATTTCTGACATACATTAAAGAAAAATAAATTTTCTGCCCTATGTATTAGTTTGGCACATACATATATGCTGTCAGTTTTCTCTGATTACTTTCAACTCCAAAATCTATTTCCTTTGATTAATATCCATATCTTTATGTGAACTAATATGTGATAGATTAATTAATGTAATGTCATCTGTAATTTGCTGTATTTTGTCTATTTATATTTTGCAGTGGGAAAATATACTCTGCTAAACCTTCTTGCAAATCAAAGCTTTTGACTTCTTTGGAATTCATGTCAAGCTCATTTTAGATCCCCTCATCTGTTGATTTAATAGGTAGTCTGGTACCAGGAACCAGCACACAAAGGAATTAAACCACTAGATATCATTATTTAAATGCAAATTATTTAGTATAAAGGGCAAAAGACTGTACTGTAGCCTACCTGTCAACTCCACCAATAATACAACTGCATGTTTGAGGCAGTGATCCTTAACACTCAATTTCCTGTTATTTTATTTTGAACTTCATATCATCTAGAAGAAATACCATTTAGCGACTTTTCTACACTGTTTCTCCTTTTTTTGAAATCTTTTTTCATAACATGAATTTCATGAAGAATTAAATGTTAAGCTACTCTGAAAATGTTTGATTCCTTGAAAGAAAATGGAACCCAAGTTCCCTGTGGATCTAAAAGCGCACTTAATTACTCTGACCACATAATTTCTCAAAGAAAATCATTATTCCAGTAGTGTAATTGAAGGTCAACTTGCAATTCAGTAAGACTTTCTGTCTCAGAGTTTCGCAGCCATGTCTGCTTGCAGTTTTTTCTTTGCATTGGCTTGTAGACCTTGCTGAATTGAAAGCTGCATACACGTTAAATAACTATTGTCACAAATAGATGAAAAAAGGAATATGACTTCCTTTGTGTACTTTCTAGAATATTTACTACATAAAATCATGTGAGATATAATTCAAATCATTTATTATGTAGGGTCAATTACAGACCCTTTTAATATTTTGCCTTTAGGGCACAGAAATCACAGAACCATTGCATGTATTTGGGAATTTTTGAAAAGCAATTTATGAAAAATATAAAATTTTCATATAATAAGTCCCTTAGTGTGAATTTAAAAACCGTTGTGTTATATCTCCCACTCACAAATTCCCAAGTTTACTGTGTGAAAAATCTGTGGCTTTTGAGAATGTTCTTAGTAGCAATCTGAGAAATTAGTTCTATTACAGCAGGGTTTTAAGACATCAGCTCATTCACTGCACTTTAAAATTTGTTGGAAAAAGCAAAGTTTTCTTTGTTTCTATCAAATATGTCCGTGAGTATTGCAATAATGTGAGCATTCACAGGCACTAGCGGTCTATTTGACAGATTAATGATCAGATTTATCACTGTAGGATACATATTAGTACATAAAGCCCAGTGCACACTGTTGGTGTTGTAATACAGCAACTGCGTTGATTTGTTTTATCTCCATTCCAGTGGACATCAGTGGGTTAGGAAATTTATGAGAAAATAATAAAAAAATGTTGTTCCTCCAAAGGTTTTGTTCTTTATACTTCTAGAGATAAAGCTATAACTTTTCTTGGTGCACACTTTTCTGAGAACCTATGCATTATTTACAGTAAATACCTTGTCTTTGTACTACATTGTGAAGCAGCTGTTATTAAAAACAATCTACCCTTGTGATGAGAAGGGTTAACAGCAGTAGACTTCATAAGTTATACATGTGAATTAGTTGCTCCACAGAAAACACAGTAGGGTTTTGTGTGAATATTTACATTTGCCTAACCACTTGAAGTTGATGGCAGGATCAGTCATAGTGGGTAGTTAAAACATAAACACAAAAATAAGCACAAGGAAAGCACAAAGATAGGAGAGAAAAGGATAATTGACCTGTGATGTGTTCTAGTACCCCGGGGTAGATTGGAGCTTTTCTTGACAACTGTTTTAAGCAATTTCTGGGAAAAAAATCCTACCCAGTCACATAGTAAATAGAAAACAAAATAGGTCCTGATTACAAGATGAACATCAAGACATTTTAAAGTCAGGTGTGTAAACTCCTCCACCTTTTCACCCCAAGAAAAGAAAGTTATTATTCATCTTGCCTGTTGAGAACAAACTGTGGCGCATTCACTTCTTCAAATGACTCCTAGACTCCATCTGCAAAAGTGGATCAAAATCATGATGTGCTAGCCGTTCCTGCAGACAGATAGCCATATGACAGTGATTAAAACCGTGCTGTTCTTCTGTGTAAATTGTTGCTATAAATAAATCTTGAGGGAGCATGTAAATAAAGTGTTGGAAATAGCTTTGAGGTAAAGACATGAAGGTTGTCAGTACAGGGGCAACATGAGACAGAATATGGGAAATAATCCGTTTCAAGTAGTAATATCCTGGTATTTTGAATGCGTTCATGCCTTCATACAAAGTAGATCAAACAATTCCAAGCTCTACTTGAGGACCACTTTGTTTCTTTGTTTCAGAAAACACAGATTTAAAAACTTTTTTTTCTCTCTACTGATCTCAGGTGATTTCTTTTTTTTTTTGGCTCCACTGAGTTAAGCTTCCCAGGGATCAACACAAGAGCATCTATGCCACTATACTAAGATAGTCCAGCGTCCATCAATCTCATCTACTTCACCTGTCATCTGTCTCCACTGCCCCTGGCTAATTGTAGCTGCTTAGGTAAGGATTTACAAAAACAACAAGAATACAATGATCATCGATCATTTCCTCAAATATTTTCCGAGTTCTTGTCAATCTGCAACTCAGGGATTTCTTGAGCCACAGGAAGTTGCTTTTGATATTTAGCAAAACATTACTATTCTTTCATTTGGATGTCTCCATGCAACTGCTTCAGTGTAAGCTAATGACTAATCTTTAATTATAGTTAATGGACTGACACGTAGTTAATGAACTGTCTAGTCAAGACAGTCAATAGAATCTCAAGAGATATTCAGTTCATGCTAAAGTAATAAATATGCAGGGTTCAGATGCATAAGCATGAATATCTGGTGTCATTTAGAGTACCCAAGCTTATCTCACAAGCTCTGGTCAAGAAAGGAAAGGTCTCTCTCAGGTTTAGCATCTATCTTCAAGTCTCTAGGGTGTCTGAAATGACAATAAAGTCCAAAGTAAAAGTAAATATGCTGAGCCTTTGTATTTAGTAGTTCCAGCTGGACTTTCTTGCAGAAGGTTTACGTCAAGTTCACAACATCTTGTGACAAAGTGTTCCACACAGCTCGTGTATGTTTTGTGTGAGGACGATTCCTTTTCTTTATTTTGTTTCTGTTTCATCTTACTGTGTTTTCCATCTAACAATTGTTCACTTCATTTAATTCCCTCTGATTCTTATTTTGGCAGAAAGACTGACAATCGTTTTCAATTCCATTAATCATGATTTGGTAGGCTGCCTTATTATCTAGTGACCTCTCCAGCTACTAGGACACCAAATTAATGACCACATCTAGACGATATCAGACATTATTTTTTTATAAACTTTGAAACATATCTTGCAGGTGCAACTACAAACTTCCAAACAACTTGGTTGCCCAAAAGCTCTACTCATTCAGTCTTGGCTAATTTCCATCTGCTTTATTTTTAAGGCTTTATTTTCTTGCCAAACACTTATTGTCTTGGGGGCTTTTACTTTTTGAGACAGTCTTCTGCATTCTCCCATGCACTGTCTACAGTCTGTCTTGAATGAAGTTGCTTTCTTTTTAAGCACATATTTAAGTGCTTTTCTGAAATGATGCCAAATCTGCTAGTGTTCTCAACCAACATGCTCTCTTTTTCTGATTTTATTCTGTTTATTTATTTCAATAAAACCTTCATTACAATCACAAATATTAAGACTAGAAAGGCATTTTAAATGAAACTATAAATCATTTAAACCCCAGTTTAGAATAAAACATGGGCTAGCTATTAGGACTTTTTAAAAAAAATATTGCAACCCATGCCTGTTTTATGGAAAATCAAACTCAAGAAAACATTTTTTTGGCCTCTTTAAAGGACTAAATATTTTGAAAACGAGGCTTAGAACTCACACCTGTCAGTTTTTGTACAGATCTAGTGAGAACGCATGCTGGTGGTCCTTTGAGTGTCTATAGCTCAAGCTCCAAATAGACTATTTCAGTTGGAAGAGACCTACAATGATGATCTAGTCCAACTGCCTGATTGCTTCAGGGCTGACCAAAAATAAAAGCACGTTATTAAGGGCACTGCCCTAACGCCGCTGAAATGTTGACAGGCTTGGAGCATTGACAACCTCTCCAGGAACTCTGTTCCCTTGTTTGACCACTCTCTTGGTGGAGAAATGTTTCCTAATGTCTGGTTGGCTTTGAGCCATTCTTGTACATCCTGTCCCTGGATACCAGGAAGAAGAGATTAGCACCTCCCTCTCCACTTCCCCTCCTCTGGAAGCTGTAGAGAGACCTCCCCCCAGTCTCTTTTTCTCCAAACTAGACAAGTCAAAACTCCTTAACCAGTCCCCATAAGACATTCCTACCATGCCTTTCACCAACTTTTGTGCCCTCCTCTGGATGCATTCAAGGACCTTCACATTGTTCTTAAATCATGGGGCCCAGAACTGCACAAAATACTCCAGGTGAGGCTGCACCAACAGTGAATACAGTGTGGTAATCACCTATTGACCAACTGCTTGTGCTGTGTTTGATGCACTCCATGGTGCATTTTTCCCTCTTGGTTACCATGGCATATATTTTCTGTTTCGTGTCTGCCTGATTAAATATCTCAAATATTGCAATAAGAATAGGGCCATTGCATTCACGTTGTTGTATATAGATATATGAATCATCTAAAGTACATGAAAAACGCCTTATGAGCTTATGAACATGTGTTGCCAAAGCAAAAAACAAATTATACAGAGTAAATGACATATATATACAGATATGTATATATATATACAGATACAAATGTACATACGTACAAATACGTACACTTCTCTGCATATACATATATATATACATACACACATACATATAAATAGATAAGTAGGTAGGCAGGTAGGTAGATACAAAAAAATCTCGTTGTCAACACTGAAAGAGGCACTGTTTATTAAATGCGAGTATTTTTCCATTCACCTTCCTCTGTAGTATAAAAATTTGGAGAATTTGGGTCCTTCGCAAGAAGTAGTGTTTACCTTGAAGATCATAAAACACAGTTGTACTTAATTCCTTAGAGATGTATCTTGGTTGCCATTTTGTATAAAAATATTTCAGAAAAGAGTACATCAAAGTGTAATGAATAGTTCCTCTAGTTTTGAATGCAATATTGTCTTTACCAAGGCTGAGTATATTTCTCCCCTAACATTTTGTTTGTTGTAGCACTGAAATCACTAGAAACACTTTTCTTTCACATAACTGTCTAAATTTATCTCAAGAAACGTACTTGTCTTGAACTGTAAATATTTAAATTAAGTTGGAGTCTTCCTGATGAGTAAAATTAATTGAGAGTAAATGCAGTTTTCATATGACAAAAAAAAAAATAAAGACCCTAATAAGTCATGGAAGCTTTGCACAGCTGTAAAACAGACATTACTGTATATAAAAACCTGTTCTCGGTGTTAATTTTGAACATTTTTTTCTTAGACAGCATAGAACTGTGATTAGCCATACTTTTTAAGAGTACCCTCGGTAAATGAGCAGAGAAAGCTGACAGTAACAGCTTGAAATATTTGATAAATAGTAGAGGTTCCTCCATTCAAGAATATGACTAGGGCAGAATAAGAAGTATTAGACTCTCAGATCAGAAAAGATTGATTCAAAAAATAATGTACTTTTCTGAAACACTAACCAAGTATTCCAGCCTCATAACTCATAAAAATCTTAAATTAGAAGTTCTTCCAGTTTTCTATGTCTCCTATAGCCTCCTATTTCATCTCCTGAATAATAAAACAATAAAAAGAAAAAAAAAAAAAAAACCCACAAACTTAAGGAAGCTTTCATTATAAGCACACAAGTTTCCTTTCATGGAAGTGCTGCATACTTTTCATTCTCACCGGAGACAAAGTTATGTTATTGAGAGCAATGCATCAAACTACACTAAATCTTTGAACATGTATTATTACTGGTCCATGAAGGTTGATTTGGGTATAGAGAAAGAATTTTTGTGCAGCACTATTTTTTTTTTCCAACTTCCCATCTGGGACAATCTTTCTCTTTTTTTCATTCCTATAGCCTGTGAGACTGGGCAAAGTATGACTCCATCATTCTAAAAGTAGTAGAAAAGAATACTGCATTGATTAATTCACTGATGAAGTGGCTGATAGTGAAAGAAGACGCTTTTGTAATTCTTGGGTTTGTGTTGAAGGTTCTAGGCTTGTGAATGTTGTCATCTCATCTATCTACTGCTCCTGTGTACTTTGTCGTTGTTTTTTAAAAAAATCTCTGCACTAAATTATGTTTCTTATTCCTAGAACATATTCTTACATTTAATATCCATTTGGTTTAAAAAGTCGTCAGCTTCTACTTGAATTTTTTTCGGATTGTAAGCTTGCTTAGATATAGTGAGACAATGAGAAATAGTCCCTGACAATTCATTATGATTTTTAAGATGCCACTGTTGTTCTATGAGGTTTAGCTTAAACAGTATTGCTTATGTTGAGCATTTACCAATCTGTTCCTCAGCGAAATGTAATACTAATCTAGTTTATTCCACACATACTGATGTTTTACTCCGTGTTTGCTTAAGGGACAGACTGACCAGTTAGGAAGATGAAAAATTATCTGTTCTTATTCTGCAAATATATCTTTCAGTGTGACAGGGGAAATGATAGTTCACACATATGAGGATACTTTTTTCTATATTAAAGCTACATGAATTCTGAAAAGTAAAATTAAAACAATAATTGCTAGAAGCGTAAAGAACATCCGTTAATTTTCTGAAATATACATGTACAAATAATTTCCATATTTGTTTAAAAATTAAGTATTCCTCAAGCTGCAATAGATGGCAGAAAGAAGATGATTTGTTTATAGGAACTGTTTTCTGTGATTTTTTATGGTCGATTTCAGTCTATTATCTGAGAAAAGTGGCTTAAGAATTTCTATGTTGCCCTAGTTGTAATAAAGTTATTGTCCATGATAATTGCTATTGTTATGAATGAAAAACATAATAAAAACCATATTACTGGAGTTTTCTTAAAATTGTAACAGTTAAGAATATAGATAGAAGCTCGAAGAACAACAGCATAGAGAATTGGGCTCTGAATGGGTGTTAAGATTCAAGATTCTGTTGTATTTGGGGCAGATAACTTCTCTAGACGCTTCAGCAGCAGCATTGTCCTTCCTTGCACACATTCCAGCACCTTAATATTTGTCTTGTAGTGAGGGGTCCAAAACTGAACAAAGTGTTCAAGGTGAGAATTCACCAGTGCAAAATATAGAGGGATGATCACTCCGCTACTCCAGCTGACCACACTACTTCGAATAGAAAACCAGGACACTATTGGCTTTCTTGGCCACAAGCCAACCAACACCCCCAAGTCCTTTACCGGCAGTCAGCTTTCCACCTACTCTTCCCCACCTCTGTAGCATCGCATGGGGTTATTGTGACCCACGTGCAAGATCCAGCACTCAACCTCGTTGAACCTTGTTGTGTAGTTCAAGAGTGATAAAAAGTGTCTTCAGCGCCTGGGGACAGTTGGTGAGGGAATCTAGAGCACAAGTTATTTTTTGCTGTCTCCTTCCAGTTGCGGACAGCAATATTGTAAGACACTAAGGTGCCCAGTCTATTAATACTTGGCTCTGTGGCTGGTGTAACTGCCACAGTTTTGAGTTTCTTGGTAGATTTGGCCTAAATGACACCAGGCTTGCTGGTATCAAATGGGAGTCACATTTCTCAAAGGGTGAAGACAGTCTGCTCAAGAACTAGTGTGGTTCATTAGCAGAGCTTTAAACTAGATTTGAAGCAGCAGGGGGATAATATCATGATCTCCAGTGAAAACTGTGGGATGACATGCCAAAGTTAGAGGGATGAGGTGGTGTTGCTCTGACACATGCTGACTACACTGCAGCACACTTGAAGTCTTGTGTCTGGTATCTACCACAGGTAACCCAATTAATAGGAGTCTATTGATGAAGCCTTCTCACTCCAGCCAGCTACAGGAGGCACTGTGCTTGCAGGCGTCTGTCCTGCTGGGGGATTTCAACCATTCTGACATCTGCTTGGGAAAGTACCACAATGAGATGAAGGCAATCCAGGAGACATCTGAATTGCATTGCAGATAAATTCTTACGCCAAGTAATGGCAGACCTACCAGAGAGGGTGCAATATTGGACATGATGGTCACTAACAGAATGATGTCAAGATTGGAGGCAGCCTGGGCTGCAGAGATCATGCACTGGTGGAGTTCACAGTCCTCAGGGATATGGGCCAGGCAAAATTTAAAATCAACATCCTGCATTTTAGCCACGCAAACTTCCAGCTCTTCAAGGACTTAGTCAATAGGACCAGCTGGGAAACTGCCCTCAGGGACAAGGGAGCAGAATGGAGCTGCCAGATCTTTAAGGACGCTTTCCATAGAGTGTAAGAGCTCTTGATCCCCAGGAATAAGAATTCAGGAAAAGGAGGCAGGAGACCAGCATGGTTGAATTGAAACCTGATGGTGAAAGTAAAGAGCAAGAAGGAAATGCACAGGCGGTGGAAGCAGGGATAGTATAGGAAGGAGAAGAGTTTCAGGATGCTGCCCACTTGTGTAGTGGCAGGGTCAGGAAGGCCAAGGCATATCTGGAACTGGACTTGGCAGGGGAATACTAATAATACTAATACTAATGCTAATGCTAATGCTAATGCTAATGCTAATGCTAATGCTAATGCTAATGCTAATGCTAATGCATTATAATGATCCTTCAGGCAGCTTGGGGCAATCCCTTGCATGAGAACAGGCTGCGGGATGAAGAGATGAGAGCAGCCATGAAGGGAAGGACTTGGACTCCTGGTGGATGAAAAGTTGGACATGTTAAGGTGCACTCACAACCCAGAAAGCAAACAACATCCTGGGCTGCATCAAAAGAAGCAAGTCAAAAGAAGTGATTCTGCCCCTCTCCTCTGCTCCGGTGAAAATGTACCTGGAGTACTCTGTGCAGCTCTGGAGCTCTCAGGACAAGAAAGACATGGACATGTTGAAACAGCTCCAGAGGAATGCCGCAGAAGTTATCAGAGGGATAGAACACCTCTCCTATGAAGAAAGGCTGAGAGAGTTGGGGTTATTGAGCCTGGAGAAGAGAAGGCTCTGGGGAGGCCTTTCAGTACTTAAAGGGGGCCTGTAAGCATGATGAGGACCGACTTTTCAGCAGGATCTCTTGTAACAGGGCAAAGGGTAATGGTTTGAAACTAAAAGAGAGTAGATTCAGAGTAAGTATAAGGAAGACGTCTTCTACAATGAGAATGGTGAAGCATTAAACAGGTTGCCCAAAGAGGTGGTAGATACTATATCCCTGGAAACATTCAAGGTCAGGTTGGACGGGGCTCTGTGCAAGCTTATCTAGTGCAGGGGGGTTAAACTAGATGACCTAAAGGTCCCTTCCAATCCAATGCTTTCTATGATTCTACATTCCACAATCCTATGATTCATTCATAGCACAGTAAGGAAACACCTTTATACTTTGAATTTTTTAAACAAATCACTATTCTGGTTGTAGAGACTGTTCTTTTATTTTTTCCATCCTGAGCTTGTAGACAGAATTCTAGAGGCATTTAGATGTCTAAAATCCGTTGTGCCTGTAGGGAAGAGTTATCGTGTATTTTATAAACCTATTCTTAGATTTCTCTTAAAGTATCAGACTCAGTTGGATAGTTATGAGCAATTATTCCTCCATGAGTTTAGAAAAATGCTTTTGCCTGGTTTCTGCAGTTTGCAGAAAATGTCCAGGCTATGCTTTCTACCAGTATTACTGGTATATTAAAACTGGTGCAGTTTCTTCAGTCAGACTGGTATCATTGATTGTCACCATGTAATAGCATGCAGGAGACTGTTACAAAAGGCAGAGAACGGAGAAGCAGATTTAAATGCCTTAGAGGAAATTCCAAATTCTAAATTCAACATCTAAGTCTTCAAGATGTGCATAGTTTTCATGAGCAATTAACAAACTAATCTTATCAATATCACTACAAATATACTTTTCCTTGTTTTTCTGAGCATGTTTAATCATTAAAAATAAACTTTAATTAGTTTGCTAACAATCAAAACTGTAGAAACATTTTCTTTATGCAACAGATTCCTTATTCAGGATAAGTAACATTGCTTAGCCTTGCAAAAAAGGACCATTGAAACAGAATTTAGGCAGAGAGAAAAAAAATCAGTGAATTTTAACTTAAAACCTCTTTGGTTAGATAATAAGACTTTGTTTGCAACAAGAAAAAGAATGCGTATAGAATTTATGTATAGCACTAAAACCACCCAGCACAGAAAAATTAAACCCTTTTGCCTTCAAAGACTGGGTGATCATTGCAAAGTTACTGTTTGCTTACATGTCTCTACTTCATATCACCTTACATCCTGTGAATAGAAATGGATTTAGGGAGTTCTGATCAGCCTACGGCAAAAATTGACAGGGGTCATTCTGACAATACAGAACTGCAAATGGTCCCTTTTCTGCAGCTCAGAGCACTCACGCACAGTGCTTAATTAGTAACAAAGTCGTAATAATAGATCCAGATCAATTCTGTAGAAGTAACTCTGATATTTATATTTTATTTTTGTAACTGGTTGACTTTTCAGTCAGATAATAATGCTCTAACATATTTTTGCTCTTCTGCCTCATGCAATTATTTTTGTCTAAAAATCAACTGAAAGAACATACCCTAGAACAAAGAGAAATCCCATAGTTCTTTTCCTTATCTTTTCATACAGTTACTTACATAGAATATCAATGGATCTTGAGGTCCCAGATCTACTGCAAAAACTCTAGTTTTTGAACAAATATATAACAACATCAGAAGGAAATCAACAAATTTTCTACAGAGGCAGGTGGACAATCTCCCTGTCTCTCCAATTCCAGAAGAAAATTTTCCTTTCTAGTGCTGATTTTGGTACTCATTTAACCCAATAGTAATTGAATTTGCTCTATCTGTCTTTTCGATCATTCCCAGTTGGTTTCCACAATTAAGACTTCCAATGTACCTCTATTTCAGTTTCCACCTTGTTCCCATTCCTTCACTTTTTCTTTTCTAATTTCATGCCTAACCAGCTGACCTATTCTTTTTCATCAGATTCCACTCTATCACTGTTTGTTCAGCTACTTTCTTCATTTAATAGTCTGATTTTCCTGTCAGTCCCACTATCCTCCTTTAACTTTCTTCTTTTGGGACAAATGTACTTTTCCAGCTAAAGAATTTGCAATCTTCCTCGTATTTCCTTCAGGTTACAAGTTCTTCCCCATCCCTAGTTTCACAGTCCTGGTATCAGTTAACACCTTCAACCAATGAATTCCCTTCTCAACAAGGTATTTGTTTCTACTGCATTTGAATCAGATTATTTCTTAGCTACAAATATGCATTGTCTGATGCCACCGCTATAATAAAGGGAAGACCACCCTTGTTTTCAATGATGGTGCTCAGACTATAGGATGAATTCCAAGTCAGCAAAGACATCTAAGAATAATAGTTTTGAAAAAAAAAGGTCTAGAGGGAAGGTTTGAACTTGCCTCCATGTTATGTATGTAGTTTTCAGTTACCTGACTATAGTGGTGAGGGCAGAGTTTAGTCATAACAGGGAAAATCTGAAGATAATGGATTCTATCAGCAATGTTAAGTGACAAAGTCAACTTTCTAACACATAAATGTACTCAAAATCATGTAAATTGGCATAGTTATGGGTTTATAGGTGAAAAAAACCCGACACTGCAACTCACTGAAAGTGCAGTATTTCAACCAGTGGAAACTCTTCATAACAAAATTTACTAATGTTCCCATGAGAAGATGTAAACGCAAAAGATGGGAAAAATTGGCAATTCATGTACATTTTCTTTATTATCTTTCATATATACTTGAATCTTTATGACTGAACATTCAAAAATAAATAATTGAATTAGGATTCCTCCCACAGTGGATACTCAGAGATTTTTGAGTCTAAATAACTTGGGGTTTGTGAGAATGGTCCTTGCAATTATCAACAGAAAGTCCAGAAAACCTTAATTACAGGGGATATTGCTAATACTGATCATTATCTGATCGCCAGAAATATTACACTCCTTTCAAGGTATATATTGCTATTCAGGATGCATACTTTTGTTCAATATGTGTTCAAAAAATAGACTTTTACTCAAGTTTAGTAACTTTGTGAAATTTGATATTTTAATAAAGAATTTCTCCTAAACTTGAGATGTCATATACACTAAAAATCAGTACATGGTTCAAGGAAAACAGCGTGCAAGACAGTGGAAAATGAAATAACTTTTACCCCCCGTGGTGATCAAATTTACAGGAAATATTGAAGAAAATACTATAAATGCAGGCTTGACCTGTATGTGGAAGCAATTGGAGCAGAAATAAAATAAGAACCTTAGATGCTCAATGTGCCAGTATCAGTACTACTATCCACTCTTCTTCATGGGCACAGTATTTTTGCACTATAGAGGGAGAGAATAGGAAGTAAATCAGTTACTGTAATACGTGCATCACAATGTGCTTCAAAAAAAAAAAAGAAGAAACAGATGTTTCTTGTACAGGTATAAAATTCAAAAGGATTATAAAACTATGAAAGAATGTGTAATGAAGTGTAGATTAAAGTGTGCAGTCTTGTCACTACAACATATGTTCTGAACTTTCATAAGATAGGATTGTATAGCACTAGACATGTATTCATGGAAACAAGGAGATTACAAGAACCTGCAAATGAAATCTTCTCTTTATGTTCTGAAAGGTATAGCCTGCAGAAGGAGATGAATGTAGCGTTAATGTGCCATATGAGTTGTAGAGTTGGGCTGATGCATAAGCAAGCATTAAGCAGTTCCCTGAATTTGCAAGTCACTTTGGCTGAAAGTCGTTATGACCTATGTACTGTTCTCAACAGTTCTTGGAATTTCTTTTAGCAGAAACTGTGCCATTTCCATCATGTATCTGTTTACTTTGATTGAAACAAAAAGAAAAGGACTCATTTCAGATATGTCATTATTTTCCATATGTTTTGGACAGGAGTAATTTCAGTTACAGATGGAAGGATCTGTAAGTTCTTGAGTATTGTGCCTAAATACAAACTGTCATGTACTTCTGTGCTAACTAGATACAATATAGCTGCCTTGAAAAACAAAGATTTAATTAACAAGTTTGGGGTATTGGGATAAAATTCAAGTGTCGGTATCATATGTACATCAGAATGTCGTTTTTCATTTTATCATCATCACAACACTTGGGACAATGCAACAAAATCTGAGTTTTTAACTGATATCAGTGATTCGGCCAAAGTCACATAATCATAACTGTAACCCTGTGATGTGTGGTCATAAACTGTAGTCATAGAAAAATAATACATAAATGCATTAAAATCTAAAAAAGATAAAAATACGAGCTAAAAATACATAAAAATAATAGCTTTTTAATGTATGAAACATTAGACATTCAGAGTCCTTATGTACATTGTTCAGAAAGCATACAAGTTAATATATGAATATTATTACACAATCTGTGAAATGAAGAAAAATAGGAACCTGCCTTAACTGTTTCAGACAACCGGTGTATTATATTCCCTCATGACTTTGCAGGTTCTTGGTTAAAATCCATCACTAGCACATTTATGCAAGCCAAAGACAGCAGGCAGTAAGATAATCAACAGAACTGCGCATTCTCACAGACACATACTGGATCTGATAGTCAGAAGAACTTTAGAAACATTTTGCCTCTGATAAATGTTAATTTGCATATTCATCTGGATGAGACATCTCTTCATTTCTACTTAATTGTCTTTCAGTGAAATTGGCTTGTTCGCAGGCAAAGAGCAAGCCCAATTATAAATTAATCGTGTCAAAGAGCAGGAACATCTATGATATTCATAAACATTGGTAAACAAAGATGGACCATGTGAAAAACGTCCATTAGCTATGAACATTGTCATGACACCAATTGAAAATAATTTTGGTTAGCACCACAGTGTAAGATCATAGAATCATAGAATCATAGAATCTTCTGGTTGGAAGAGACCTCTAATATCATCAAGTCCAACTGCACCCATTATCCGCTAAACCATGTCTCACAAAATGTCATCTATCCTTTTTTTAAAAACCTCCCGGGATGGTGATTCAACCACCTCCCTGAGCAGCTGTTCCAGTGCCTGACCACCTTTCAGTAAAGAAATTCTTCCTAATATCAAGTCTGAACCTCCCCTGGTGCAATTTATGGCCATTTCCCCTTGTTCTATCACCTGTCATTTGAGAGAATAGATCAACTCTCGCTCTGCCACAGTCTCCTTTCAGGCAGCCATAGACAGTGATGAGGTCTCCCCTCAGCCTCCTCTTCTCCAAGCTAAACAACGCCAATTCCTTCAGCCGTTCCCTGTAGGACTTTTTCTCCAGTCCCTTCACCAGCCTTGTCGCCCTTCTCTGGACGCGCTCCAACACCTCAATGTCCTTTTTGTACTGAGGGGCCCAGAACTGAACACAGGACTCAAGGTGTGACCTCACTAGTGCCAAGTACAAGGGCACAATCACCTCCCTTGTCCTGCTGGTCACACTGTTTTTGATACAGGCCAAGATGCCATTGGCCTTCTTGGCCACCTGGGCACACTGCTGGCTCATATTCAGCCTGCTGTTGATCAGCATGCCCAGGTCCTTCTTCTCCAGGCAGCTCTCCAACCATTCCTCCCTGAGCCCGTAACGCTGCATGGGGTTGTTGTGTCCCAAGTGCAGGGCTCAGCATTTGGTCTTGTTAAACCTCATCCCGTTGGACTCAGCCCATCGATCCAGCCTGTCCATATCTCTTTGCAGCGCCTCCCTTCCTTCAAGCAGATCAACACTGCCACCCACCTTGGTATCATCTGCAAACTTGCTAAGGGTGCACTCAATCCCTACATCCATATCATTGAACAGGACTGGACCCAACATTGAACCCTGGGGAACACCACTCTTGACCAGCCTCCAACTGGATTTAACTCCATTTACCACCACCCTCTGGGCTTGGCCATCCAGCCAGTTTTTGACTCAGCAGAGGGTGTGCCTGTCCCGGCCAATGGCAGCCAGTTTCTCAAGCAGAGTACTGTAAGAAAAGGTGTCAAAGGCTTTACAAAAGTCCAGGTACACCACATCCACAGCCTTTCTCTCATCCATTAACTGGGTAACCTTGTCATAAAAGGAGATCAGATAGGTCTCACAGGACCTACCCTTCATAAACCCATGTTGACTGGGTCTGATCACTCAGCTGTCCTCCATGTGCTTTGTGATTGCACTCAATATGATCTGCTCCATGGCCTTCCCTGGTACCTAGGTCAGGCTGACAGGCCTGTAATTCCCTGTATCGTCCTTCCGACCCTTCTTGTAAATGGAAAGATGACTAGAGTGGGATACTTATATGTCTGTATTGATAGGTATGTGACATCATCCAAGGTATACAAACATATTCATGATATTAAGTTGGTAGTTACAATACAGATCTTACAGGAAATCACTGTTCTACTGGACTCACATTAAGCAGCTAAGCTGGATGCCTGACGATGTTGGAAACAGCTCTTAGTATCTGTATGTGCACAACTGAATCACATACTGGGTATCTACATTCAGATGAGTGCTACTGCTGTTCTATCAGATGAATGATTCCACAGCTGGGATGCACAGAAAATCAGAAAGACCCTAAGTACTTGCTCATTCCCCTGGGGGATTCATCCCTTATGCTAGTTTTGCCTCAGCTGTGTGGTTCAACATGTTCAGTGTATTGTTTTATGCTGTGAAGCTTGATGTTCTGTGCATCAAAGACTTTATTACAAAAACACATGAGGAACATGAGAATCCACTTTCTGTTTGGTTCCATTCTGAGCTCCACTCAAAATCCATGTCCCATCAGCTCCACCACCATTTCTTCTAACTGCAACAGGAAAATAAGGCTCAGGGGAGACCTTAGCACCATGTTCCAGTACTGAAAGTGTGGCTGCAAAGACGATGGAGTCTACCTTTTCACAAAGCACTCACATAGAAAAGACAAGTGATGATGGAGAGATTCCAACTGGACACAAGAGGAAAATTTTTCATGATGAGAAAAATCAGCTATTGGAGCAATGTTCCCAGGGAAATGGTGGACTCTTCAAAACCAGACACTTTTAAATTTTACCAGACAGGGTGCTGGGACATCTTGCCTAGACCTTTCTTTTACCAAGAAAGTTTGGACCAAATGATCCTTTTTAATTCCAACCTGTTTTATATATATATGTTATAAAAGCATGTATAAATCTAAAGTATGTATCATGTCCAGATTTAAATGGATCAATCACTAAGAGGATTGCTTAAAAGCACTAAGTCAACTATATTTGTTCAGGACTTTTAAGAGCTGAAATCTTCCACTGCTAGAGAGGTCTGTCAGAAAGGCATTCTTTGGCATTGAGGTATGAGTATAGCCAGACTGGTAGCAAAAGCCTGAAATAATTTCTGAAGATCTTGTTCATCTAAAATATTCTTATCCCAAGAAGACCCCATCTGGTCAATATTTTATTTTGCTCTGAGATATTATTTCCTTTTACTCAACCCCAGATATGCTCAGAAGCATGTATTGGTTTGAATGGGGCTGTCTTTCTTATCCAGGTACTTCACCTCTGCATTTGCTGACACCTCATTTCTTATTACATTGACTGACCAGTGTGATCTTTTCATACTGACTCCATGAGCCTAAAAGATGTTAAAAATATATCTCTCATGCACTGAGATAAAATGTTTCAAGGCTCTGGTTTTTTTATCTTGATTCCTTGACTACCAGTAAATTCAGTAGTAACCAGGAACATTGCTGGGCATGGAAATTTGGAGGTCAGTACTAATAAATAGTTTGAATAGTACCCAGAATATGTTTCCCAATAAATTCACAAGTACTGAGTTCGGAGTGCTGTGCTGGAAATGAAGGAATTAGCTGCATCATTGTAGAGACCAGTGGACATGGGATGATGGATTAGTTTGTGCTCCCCAGAAATCGTATAGATAGTGCTGGGCTTCCTTGCGGCTGAACATGTCTTCCATTCATATACCACAAAGCTTCAATTCTTTTTTTTTTCTTGTTAGAGGACCTTCTGTAGGAAGTTTTCTGTCTTAGCCTGCAATGCCTGCAGCTTACTCAGAAACTTCTTTTAAATGCAATAGACTTTAGCCAAGGCTCCAAGGCAACTCTATTGTGCAGACATTCCTTTACTATCAATTGTAAATTTGCCTTCAAAACCCAGAGTCACAAGACAAAATTGAGTTCATCATTCAGGATAACTCAGAAGGTCTGAAGTTTTGAACCTCTCAGCTGTTCAGATGCATCCCTAGTTTGTACAATTTTTGTAGTGTGAATCGACTCCTGTCCCCAGTATCAACCTGGCGCAGGGAACAGGCAGCACTAGGGCAGTTCATGTGCCTCCTGGATAATCCGTCTGACTGTATCTGTACAGAGGTGGTTGGCAGCAAGCTCAAAGGTAGCTTATCAGTGTGTATTTGAAAGCTTATCTTCCTCAAGAAAAACAAAACCAAGCTAAGCAAATAAATAAACCAAACGAATAAGCAACATTTTTTTAAGTTGAAAAATTATGAAATTTGTATTTCAGCTGGAAGGGTGTTTACATTCAGTTTCACTTAGTCTAGAAACAAATGTCTTCAGCCAAGTGTAGTATTTGCCTAATTTACATGTATATTCCCAGAAGGCAAGGTATACATAGATTTACACAACTACATGGATTAAATATTAGAAATCCCTCTTGCCTCCAGAATTTTTCTCCAAATGCTCTCCGATTATTATATTCAGCGAAAAGTATTCACAGTTCTTCTGTTGGTTAAGTTAGTTTATTTTATACTTTGAAATCATTGAATGCTATTCCTGTTTCTTCTGCTGTATAAATCCTTGATTTTATATTACTCCGTGCCAGAAATAAATTGAAATAGATGTGCTGAACACATGGATGTGAAGCAGTTTGCCCAGTAATAATTGCTTCATGACAGTTTTCTGCTCTTCCAGTTCTTCTCCCTTTGGGATAGTTTAGTGGTTTGGATAGCATTAGCAAGAGAGAGACAAAGCACTGTCTCAAGCTAGATATTATTACTGTAGACTTGATAAAATCTAAACCTTTTTGAAACAATGGTTCTCTGAATAATTAAGTGGATTCTGAAAACCTCCAAACATTATTGATTCTTACTGCACTTCACATTTTTTAAAAGACCACAAAAGAATTCCAGTCTTGGAGGGAAATCCGCTTTGTACTGCAAATGAAAATATTTCAAGAGCAGCAAATATTCAGGGCAACAGTTCTTTTAAATACAGTGTTTTTCAACATTTTCTATTCATAAATATCTACATAAACGTTATATATAAATAAAAATTTTCTTACAAGCGACTTTTCACCTTTTATCGATATCTAATAGAAATATTGCGATCAGGAAATTCTCTTATTACTTTTTGCACGTCAGCTGGTCATTGCTGTCTAAACCAAGAATAAATTTTGGCAAGGAACTGTTAAATCTAATTAACACAGAAAAAAAAACTTTGAAAAATATACTTATAAAAAGGTTTTTGTTTCACTAAGCAGTATTTTAGCAGTTTCACAGCAAGACTGTCTAGAAAGCTGAAGATAATTCTTCAAGTGTCATGTTTGTTCTAGGGTTAGTTCTTAATATTAATGTCATTCTGCAGGTGAAGGACTCATTTAAAAAAATGTCTTTGCAAGTTACACTGAAATACTTCTGCTGTAAAGTTTCCATCAGCAGTATTTGTCTTACGATTTGACGTGGAAAGGGGAACTCAGTTCAAGTTTCACCAGGTAATGTGAGAAATTCATTAACCCTAACAGGTTTAAATCACTCAGATTTAATAAAATGGAGAATTATATGTTACATTACGATATTCCATAATTACAGTGACTCCACAATTACAGTTGTTAATTTTAACATTACTTTAGTTTACTAAAAATTCTTAAATAAAAAACAAAACACAAAACAACTTGTAAAGGGAAGTGTCCATATAATCGTATTTTATGATACCTTCCGCCTTTTTCATCGAACTATTTCTCTTAGAGGCTTTTTTGGTGTCTGTTAAGAACTGACATAGAATAGCACTTCTGTAACACTGAAATACAGCAGCATATGTAAGGAGATGTCTAAAGCTGAGACCTATAACTACATTGCACACATATTGTTAAGTGTGTTAGAAGAATGTAAGTCAGACTAGGTCTTATAACATTTTACAGTACAATATTTTTAGAGTGGAGAGTAACTATTTCTGTGGATAAATTCAAGCTAGTAAAATATTTCCTACCTAATTTATAACAACAGTACTTAGATGGTGACTTTCTAGCTTCTTTTATAGCAAAAGTACTGTATATATTTAACTTTTTTCTTTGTTTACAGAGCTTTTAAGAAAGTTAATGCAATAAATAGAAACCAGCACTGTGCAGAGAAAGGGCTCCATAACCAAGACTTTTAAGTATTAATTATGTTAATACTTCAATAGTTACAGGTGGGTAGCTATTAAAAATATATATCCTAGAGAAAAAAAAAATATCTGCTACCGATATATTTATGACTAAATGTGTGTATTAAAATGTTTGTAAATTTACTAGGTTTCTGCCCCAATAGAAAATTCGTAATTTTTTTCAGGGAAGGAATGACCTTGCACCTCACTAGAGAGTAATTACATATTTCTTTTAACAGTAAGCTTTGTTAAAATATTAGTATTTTCACACTTAATACCTGGAGGCAGCCAGGATATCACTGACCTTGTAAATCCAGTCTTGCTGTCATGGTAGACCAAAAAGTGGATATAATGAATCTTACAGTAGACTTACTGGTACATGCTTTGCTTTCCCTGACTTTCTGTGAATTCAGAGTAACCACTAGGCTAGGTTTTCTGCATTTTCAGTCTCTTTAATGTCATACAAAAATGTTAGAGGCAGTACGTCCATAACTGCCTGTATTGATTCTCTATGGGGACGGTATTGTCAGGGGTAGCAATAATTAAACCAAGTGATATGAATTTGGGCAACACAGGTGATCATGCAAATCTTGCACTTTTCCAACACATACCATCCTTAATATAAATCTTGATTGGTCTTAATTAATCTCTTAAACATGCCTAACTTAACAATCATAGGCTTTTCTTTTCTTTTTTATTGTTCCTTTTATTTTTTCTAAATAAGGAAAATGGTTCCTTCCTTATCTTACAAAATATCTACAAATATATCCAAAATGTCTAAAATAATTACTTATTTAGAATAATGAAACTCCTTAAGTCAAATGATCACCTTTAAATGCACTTCACAATTTAAGCCAAACATTTGAGAAAACGTGGACTATGTTCTAAGTAACACTGTTACACTGAGACCAAAGTATAACAGAAAAGATATTTTTTAAAAAATATCTCAATATCTCATGCCTTCTGTCATAAAAGCTAAAAATTTGGTCTAGTAGATGCAGATTTGGGTAGACAGGTTTTTTTTCCTTCATACTCACTCCACAGGGCAAAAATCCTGACCACAACCTAGTTTTAGTTTTAATACTGTTATTGAACATTTAGATCATGAACTATTTTAAAATGCACCTTGAAAAACAGAGAGAAAGGTAGAGAATAATTGCATAACAGGTACAGAAGAAGGCTACTCATATTTAGCCATCTGTTTGTCAGGTTCTTAGAACCAATAAAGAACCCAGGGAAATCACCTACAGTCCCAGAAGAACAATATCATTCTGGGGAAAATATTCACACAGAGGTACATTTAAAAAATTTCATCTGAATGAAAAGCATTGGGAAGAGACTAGGCACAGAATTTCTAGTGGCTAGATTGTGCTTGGGGTCTCAGCTATGGCAGTGCTGAGTGAAGTGCTTCAGGTAAGTGTCTGTCAAACTTCAGCTAGTAAATACCTGGTTTCAGGAACTTATCTCTTCAGAACATATGAATTCATTTTGATGCTGAAGTCCTCCTGACATAAATAGGATCTTATTATAGGAAACATTTTATCTTTAATTTTGCACAGCTTTGAAAAATTACTGTCATTTGCAAATTATAAAAGTTCAACAAAATACAGCAAAGTGAATAAACACAAGAATTTTATGGTAATCACTGATTTTTTTAAGTATCTGAATTGCTTCTGATTTAAATAAATAAACAAACAACTGTTTCAAAGTACTCTAAGAATGAAAAATCAGATCTGCGAGCTCAAGGCAGGCTCATCAGGTCAGGCTACCCTTTTTGTGAACATTTATATCTGATTTCATATAATTAGAAAGTTTTCAGTTGGAGAGATAATGTGGAAGTCTGGATAATAATTATTAATTCCAATTCAAAAGGATTTCAATATACACATAGATTAACAGCCAAAATAATTCAGTTTTGGTCATTTAATATAATGTGCGTAATGTGCATAATGCAGGGCACTGAATTTCATCAGCTTCACGTTTTATTAAGATACCCATACATATGATGTCCAACACACATAAAAAAAAAGTCATTGTGCCTGTAACTCTTTTTAGTTAAAAAATTAAGAATATCAACTATGATAACCTTCATAATAGTTCCCTTCTGAGTTAACACACAGCTACATACAATGCTGCCAGTGTTCAATGCCATCACAGAGATCATTTTCTGAAAGGCTCTTGAGGATCTCTATTGTTTCTGCTTTTGCATCTTCTGCCAACAAAAAAATAGATTCCTTTGAGCACCAATTTGATCTTTGGGCCTTGTGGGAGAGGTGACTGCTGGAGGACACCTGGGGCTCAGTGATCATGAGATGATAGAATTCTCAGTTCTTGGAGGAGTAAGGAGGGGGTTCAACAGAACTGCCACCTTAGACTTCTAGACGGCAGACTTCAAATTGTTTAGAAGGCTGCTTGATAAAGTCCAGTGGAGATGCTTCTAAATGACAAAGGAGCCCATAAGGGATGGATGCTCCTCAAGAAGAAAATACTGGCGGCACAAGAGCAGGTCATCCCCTTGTGTCATAAAATGAGTCAGCAGGCAAAAAGGCCAGCTTGGCTCAACAAAGAGCTCTGTGTTAGTCTAAGGAAAAAAAGGAAAATCTATGAGCTTTGTAAGAGAGGACAGGCTTCCCACAAGGACTATATGGAGCAGGTGAGATCATGTAGGCAAAAAATTAGAAGGGCTAAAACCGAACTGGAACTTCAAATGACCAGTTCGGTGAAAGACAGTAAGAAATGTTCCTTCAAATATATTAACAACAACAGCAGGACCAAGGAGAATCTCCCTGTTCTACTGGATGCAAGGGGAATAGTAGTTACAAAGGACAAGGACAAGGCTGAGGTACTTAACACGTTCTTTCCTTCCGTCTTTAATAGAAAGGTAAGATGTTCTCTGGGCTCCAAGCCTCCTGAGCCAGAAGACTGGGAAGACCAACCCTCAATGTTCCAAGAAGACATGGTTAGAGACCTACTCAGCTAATTAACCATCCACAAGTCTGTGGGGCTGGATGGCATACACCAAGGATATTCAAGCAAGCTGGCGGAGGTCCTTGCCAAACCCCTTTCCCTCATCTATCAACAGTCCTGGTTGACTGGGGAAGTGCCACTCGACTGGAGACTGGCAAACGTGACTCCCATTTCCAAGAAGAGTCGGAAGGGCGAGCCGGGGAATTACAGGCCTGTCAGCTTGACCTCGGTACCAGGGAAGGTCATGGAGCAGATCATATTGAGTGCTATCACAAAGCACATGCAGGACAGGCAGGTGATCAGACCCAGTCAACATGGGTTTATGAAAGATAGGCCCTGCCAGACCAACCAGATCTCCTTCTATGACAAGGTTACCCAGTTAATGGACGAGGGAAAGGCTGTGGATATGGTGTACCTGGACTTTTATAAAGCCTTTGACACCTTTCTCACAGCATTCTGCTTGAGAAACTGGCTGCCATTGGCTGGGACAGGCACACTCTCTGTTGGGTGAAAAACTGGCTAGATGTCCGGGCCCAGAGGGTGGTGTGAAATGGAGTTAAATCCAGTTGGAGGCCGGTCACGAGTGGTGTTCAGGGTTCAGTGCTGAGTCCAGTCCTGTTCAATATTTTTATGAATGATCTGGATGAAGGGATTGAGTGCACCCTTAGCAAGTTTGCAGATGACACCAAGGTAGGTGGCAGTGTTGATCTGCTTGAAGGAAGGGAGGCGCTGCAAAGAGATCTGGACAGGCTGGGTCGATGGGCTGAGACCAAGGGGATGAGGTTTAACAAGACCAAATGCTGAGCCCTGCACTTGGGGCAAAACAACCACATGCAGCGTTACAGGCTTGGGGAAGAATGGCTGGAGAGCTGCCTGGAGAAGAAGGACCTGGGGGTGTTGGTTGACAGCCAGCTGAATATGAGCCACCAGTGTGCCCAGGTGGCCAAGAAGGTCAATGGTATCTTGGCCTGTATCAAAAACAATGTGGCCAGCAGGACAAGGGAGGTGATTGTCTGCCTGTAATCGGCACTGGTGAGGCCATACCTTGAGTACTGTGTGCAGCTCTGGGCCCCTCAGTATAAGAAGGACATTGGCATGTTGGAGCACATCCAGAGAAGGGTGATGGGGCTTGTGAAGGGGCTGGAAAACAAGTCCTATGAGGAGCGGATGAGGGAACTGGAGTTGTTTAGTTTGGAGAAGAGGAGGCTGAGGGAAGACCTCATCACTGTCTGCGGCTGCCTGAGAGGGGGTTGTGGCAGAGCGAATGTTAATCTCTTCTCTCAAGTGGCAGGTGATAAGACAAGGGGAAATGGCCATAAGTTGCGCCAGGAGGTTCAGACTTGATATTAGAAAGAATTTCTTTACCAAAAGGGTGGTCAGGCACTGGCACAGCTGCCCATAGAGGTGGTTGAGTCACCATCTCTGGAGGTGTTTCAGAAAAGGATAGATGAGTTTTTGAAAGACATTGTTTAGCAGAGGATGGGTCCAGTCAGACTCGATGATTTCAAAGGTCTTTTCCCACCAGAAGATTCTATCATTCTATGATTTGGGATCTCTTCACCATAAGCCTCAGTCAATGATCCACACATTTCTTCAGTTTTACAAGAAACTTGTTTTGCACACCAACGTTTTCCAACCGAGGGTAAGAAAATACCTATGTTTGAACATGCATTGACTTGTATTGAGTGAAGTGATCCAGTTGAGCCTTGTCTCACTATGACAGTTTTTAGCATGTTCTCTAAACACCTCTTTTTCTCTCCCCACCCACTCTTGATTCTAGGATTAGTTTCATTTCTTTGTGTCAGAACTCGTATTCCAGATGTGTCATCTAAAAATATGTTTGGGGATATATAATTACTTAGCTTTGTGTCTTCATTTTCCTGTTTCAAATTTATTTTCGTGTCAGACAAAAATTTGAATGAAATTGAGTAGCTGTCCATAACATTCTTTTTTTGGTATTGTATTTCTAGTGTAAAACAAAAGGCAGTTTTAAATACCACATAGTACTCTAAAAAGTCAAAATACTGTGCTTTTTTTTTTTTAATTCTGTACTTCCTATAATAATTTTTCTTGCATATTGTATGTGCCAAATTTTAAAATAAATTTATGCAGCTTAAAAGAATACTAGGGTTGCAATTCACTGAATATAGAAGTGATTTTTTTTTTGCATTCCAGGCTAAATCAGTCCTTAAAGTCACGATTTTTTAACAATGCCTGATTATACTTCCTCGGGATTTTTTTTTCTATAAGGCGCAGACTATGTTAGTTATCCACGAACTATTTATAAATCAAACCACCTCTGTGGAAATAACTATTGTATCCTCTCCTTTATTTATGTGTCCACAGTCCATATGCAGAGAGCACCACTAAAAATAATTTGCATCTGGCAGTTTGATCACTCTGACAATAAAAGGATTAAACATCAAGCTATCTCTCTGCTTTCAGTAATGCTTAGCAATACAGAGGATTATTTTGTTCATTATGTGTGTATCATTCAATGTTTTCAAGTATTATAAACACCACATCTTTCTTTTTTTCCCTATATTATTACTAAATTTGTCACAGACAATGTTTTATGGGAAGAAAAAAAGATTGCTAAGGATGCAGAAAATTTACACAACTTGCTGACACTGGTATTGTTTTTCCCACACACTCAGTTTATATAGCAGGGAAGAGTACCTCACAGCAAGTACTCTGCTCTCTTCCTATAGAGGAAGAGAGTTATGCATCCCTCAAATTCCTAGGATGTTTTTAATATGCAATAGATAATTTGGAACTAAAAATAAAACCTGACCATTCACTTAAAAGAAAGGCCTTGACTAGTCCCTTTTCCTTTTTGAGAACTGTGTAATTCTGATACAGCCACCCTACTGTAAGGCTAACACCTGGAATAGCAAGAGGGGATGCTGGATGCTTGGACCTCACTTCCTCAGGAGAAAATGGACAGGAGGTATCTGAGGGCAAGCAAGAGGGAGGAGAGGCTCTCCAACAAGTTCTCAGGAAGACTTCATAGAGAATAGCTTTCAGAAGCATGTCTGGAAATATTTCTTAGTTTCCCTGCTCCTACACCCAGACTTTCCTGGAAAGAGATCTTGACTCACTACACACTGATACCATACAAGTACCTCAAAGGCCTCCATTACTTTGGGAGGACCGTGGTCCTCAGACTCCTCTGTTGAATGTTGCCTAAGAACATAGATGCCATCCAGGAACAGCAGGATGCAGAATCTCTCTCTAACATATATTCGAAGAATTAGAACCAGCATGTAAGTCCTTCATAATGACTGACTACTGTATGGTTGTCCCCAGATGCTCTCTCACTTTCCTCCCAGTATGTTGATCTAGAGGAAAACGTTCGCAAAAGTATATAGAGAAGAGTGGATTACAGACATTCACAGGCAGATAGTGTTCTAAAAAAACAAGTTGGAGAAAATCCACCTACTGGCTACCAGCTTGTATCCTCAATGTCATCAGGAACATCCTGGGGCTGTCTTTGACTTCCAGTCCAGTCTCTGGCCCCATTTCCTGCTGTTGTTCCTGACTGGTCTTCCTGGATGGGCCTTGGTCTGATTCAACATTTCATCTTGCCTGAGGATCAGGGACACTAGATAGAAAGTGTAATTGTCAGCAATCCAGGCCAGCTCATGTGTTGCTTGCATGCACCCCACAAGTAAAAGCATGGTTTGTGCTACGGTCATTCTCTGTGCCCAGCCAGACATAACATTAACCCCTGGGAGTATCCATCTCTCCTCTCAACCATCTGTGAGCCTCCTCCCAAACTCAGAAATGTCTTGATAGCTCTCTTCGCAAAGCGTGGAGATACCATCTTGATTTGGTGCCAAGGTGCTGGAGTTTGATACTCTTCTCATGCTACACACATTGAGCATCTTTGCCATTTCCTATTTCCTTGCTGACTGTGGAAACTACTAGAGCATAACTAGAGTGTACTGAATATGTTCTGGGACCATGTGGAAGAAGAGCATGACATGAAATGACTCAGAAAGGAAAGAGAGGGCACACAGGAGGAGAGCACACTGAAAGGGAGGAAAGACATATCATGCCTACCACTTGATCCTACGTGACACTGGATAGCTGCCTGGAGGAGTAGGACCTGGGGGTGTTGGTTGACAGCTGGCTGAATATGAGTCAGCAGTGTGCCCAGGTGGCTAAGAAGGCAAATGGCATCTTGGTCTGTATAAAAACAGTGTGGCCAGCAGGACAAGCGAGGTTATTGTCCCCCTGTACTCGGCACTGGTGAGGCCATACCTTGAGTACTGTGTGCAGCTCTGGGCCCCTCAGTATAAGAAGGACATTGGCATGTTGGAGCGCATCCAGAGAAGGGTGATGGGGCTTGTGAAGGGGCTGGAAAACAAGTCTTATGAGCAGCGGGCTGAGGGAACTGGAGTTGTTTAGTTTGGAGAAGAGGAGGCTGAGGGAAGACCTCATCACTGTCTGCGGCTGACTGAAAGGAGGCTCTGGCAGAGCGAGTGTTGATCTCTTCTCTGAAGTGGCAGGTGATAAGACAAGGGGAAATGGCCATAAGTGGCACCAGGGGAGGTTCAGACTTGATATTAGAAAGAATTTCTTTACCAAAAGGGTGGTCAGGCACTGGCACAGCTGCCCATGGAGGTGGTTGAGTCACCATCTCTGGAGATATTTAGAAAAGGATAGATGAACTTTTAAGCGACATGGTTTAGTGGATAATGGGTGCGGTTGGACTCGATGATCTCGACAGTCTTTTCCGACCAGAAGATTCTATGACATAGTTTAATTAACTTATTATAAAACTAGTATGTGCCTTTTCAGCACTTTAGTTCATCTGCTCTGTTTTTGGAGAATTTCCTTTGTCATATAACTTACATTAGATTTTTGAATGCATTCATTCCTTCTGCTCCAATTCTGCTGTTTTAGTTCTGTAAGAATTTCCATCTTTTCACTCCCAATTTCTAGTTTGTGTAACTTCAGTCTTGGTAATGGTCCAATAGTTTACTTTTCTTAATGTTTCCATTGCTGCCTTACCTGAAGGTGTGACCTTATCTGCCGATTTTGCCATAGTCCTTTTAAAAATATATATATCAGTGGTAAAACAAAGATAAAATCAATTTGGATATAGTTTTAAAATATAAAATATACAAGAAATTATTTTAACATTTAATGTGTAAGAGAAGATCTAAGTATAAACTTCATTTTCCCCTATGTAGTAGGCTTTTTCCACTGTATAGTGAAATTTGTTTTTTTACTTTAAGACCCATGCACTATAATCCTTCACCCTATATACATACTAATTTCTTTCAGAGCTCCTATTCTGAGTCTCTCAAAAAGGAAAGGCCCAATAGTCCTGAGAAAATAGCTTCCTTCAGGACTGACTGTATTGCTAGAAATGCAGCCAAGAATTACTTCGGGCAAACTCATGGATTATGGTTCTAGAAGGAAGAGGGATTCAGGAGAATTCGATAATATTCACACACTTCTTCCTCCACACTCAAAATCCGTGCATCCTTGGGATTAAGAAATCAAGCAAAGGAGGGAAGAGTCCTACATGGATAAGCAAAGGAGGGAAGAGTCCTACATGGATGAGCAAGGAGCTTCTGGAAAAACTAAACTGGAAGAAGGATGTTTACAGAATGTGAAAAAAGGGACTGGCTACTTGGGAAGAATATAGGAACACTGTTAGATTATGTAGGGATGCATTGGCGAAGGCTAAGGCCCACTTGGAATTAAATCCAGCAAGGGGCATCAAGAACAACAAGATGTCCTTCTTCAAGTACACCAGTAACAAAAGGAAGACTAGGGAAAATGTGGGTCTACTGCTGAATGAGGTAGATACCCTTGTGACAGAAGATAAAGAAAAGTTAGAGTTACTGAATGCCTTCTTTGCTTCAGTCTTTACTGCTAAGGCTGGCCCTCAGGAATTTCAGACCCTGGAGGAAAGAGAGAAAGTCTGGAGAAGGGAAACCTGCCCCTTGGTTGAGGACAACCAAGTTAGAGATCATTTAGGCAAACTGGACACCCAAAAATCCATGGCCCCTGATGGATTGCACTCACAAGTGCTGAGAGAATTGGCAGACGTTATTGATAAGCTGCTCTCCATTACGTTTTAAAGATCATGAAGAACTGGACAGTTGGCTGAGGGCTGGAGAAAAGCAAACATCACTACAATCTTCAAAAAGGGCAAGAAGGAGGATCCAGGAAATTGCAGGTCAGTCAGCCTCATCTCCACCCCCAGAAACGTGATGGAAGAGCTCATTCTGGATGCCATCTCCAATCATCTGAAGGAAATCAAAATTATCAGGAGGTATTCAACATGGATTTACAAAGTGAAAATCATGCTTAACCAATCTGGTTGCCTTCTATTATCTCATAACTGGATGGATGGATGGATGAGGGGAGAGCAGTGGATGTGGTCTGCCTCAACTTCAGCAAGGCTTTTGACATTCTCCCATAACATCCTCATAGATAATCTTGGGAAGTGTGGGTTAGATGAAAGGACAGTGAGATAGATTGAGAAGTGGCTGGATGGTGTAGCTCAGAGGGTCGCAATCGATGCACAGCCTAGTTGGAAGCCAGTGGTCAGTGGTGTTCAACCCTCATTCATTGTTTACTCAATCCTTTCTCTCTTGGATCAATATCTTCAGGCTAAAAACCTAAACTGCAAAAGATCAGCTGTTTCTCATCAATCTCTACTCCTGTTCTCTTTGAAGAGCTGCATTGTGACTAAAAAACAGATTTGAAAATATATCTAAATCATCAAATTAAGTTGAAATAGTCTAGTGGGAGGTGTCCCGGCCCATGGCAGAGGATTGGATCTGGATGATCTTTAAAGTACCTTCCATCCCAAACCATTCTATGATTCTGTGAAATATCAGTTCAGTTTATTTCTTTATGCTGAAGTTAGATAAGCAAGTTAAATTAGATGTAAGTTGGAATTAAGGAACAGACACCGCTTATGTATTTTTAAGAAGAAACTATTGAAAGAATGTAAGTTTTGGTTTTTAATTTTGGCTTCCCTCATATTTGCACTACTGATCTGGAAAATAAATCATCTTTTTTGCTCACCCTTTCTTTTCCTTTTTCCCATGTTATCTTGAGACCTGTTATTAAATTCTTCACTTTTTTGTTACAAAGGTGGAAACTGATATCTTGCTTTTGTTAGGAATGGCTGTCACCCAGCAAGTCTACCAGAACCAATCAAGTCAATGGTCAGCTTTGTTAGGCTGGGGGAGCATGAAGGGGAGATCATTATTTTCTGTTCAGGGACAAATGCTTGGGAGCCGAACAGAAGCAGCACTATTTGTGTGTCCCTGAATGGGAACCATATACTTGTGTGAACTCTGCATATTGATGTGAATTCTGCAAGGCCAGCTTTTCTATGCAGAAGTAAAACTGCTACAGGCACTATGTTCAGCCTTTGAATTGCCTGACGGTTATCTCTGAACTTAAAGGATGCACTTATTTTGATGTGTAATTGTTCATTCTTAGCAACTTCAGGTCAAAGATCTTGTGCTTATGAGATGCACTGAGACACAAGACATCCTATGACGTTTCATAACCCTAAACATACTATAGGATGTAGATCAATATTCATCAGAAAGCAATAGTATTTATCAGACATTCATCTAGCCTGACAGAAATTGAAATGCTCTGCCAGAAAGGACTGTCTCTGAAATGAAAATTGGAGAATAAAAATTTTTATGAAAACTTGTATTTTTTAAACCTCATAATCTAATCAGAAAATGCATTTCTAAGAAGGCATTAGGAACTAGATTCTTTTGAGCCATAATCTTTTGATACTATTTCAACATTGTAGCTGAGCTAAACCTTGGGGAAACAAAAGTCATCCCAGAGAGGAAGAAAATCATCAACCAAAGAGAATCTCTGTGTTACATCCTTATATATAAGGAGAAAAGCTATGCTCTTGTTTACAAGTAAGGAATGTAGACAAGGATGTCTACTTCCTTTACTACTCCACACAGTTTTTTGTCAGTAAGACAGTCTTTGATGTGGGTTCAGGTCAGATATCAACAGTGGATTATACATTCTTCTGAGTCGGTTTCTGTGCGCTTTATGGTGTTATGGTTAGCTGGCAGCTTAAGTCCTTTCCTAGATTGTAACAGCATGATCCTTCTTCCTCTTGCCAGCATTTATCTGATCCCACTGTGGGGTGGATCTAAAAGTAAGCTCAAGCTGCGGTAAAACTAACTCAGCAAGAACAATCACAAATCTGATGGCTTGCCTCTGGGAACAAGTTCACCACAGGGATTTTGCACGTGCCAGTAAACCGCAACAGGTGGGTTTATGGCTCCCTCCTGACAGACATCATGAGGAAATGACTGCAAGCAGTACTGCTTTAAATCAGCTTAAATTGTAGAAATATGCCATTGAATATGCTTTACAGCAAAAATTAAGCTGTACAGTTAAATGCACCAGTGTTTTGGGGGATTAAGCTAATCTACAAGGTGTGTTTCCTTTAAAAGAAAGTGGAATGACTGAAATCTTAGGTGGACTGACCTGAAAAAAAAAATCCTCTTAACAACTGGAATTGATTTAGTTCAGAAATCTTTTCCAGAAAAGGCAGGTTTTATATCTTCATTTTAAAAACTGAATGCAGACAAACAGTAAAATAATGAACTGCTGCAGTGAAACCGGACTATAAATCTTGGAAATCTGAATACTTTTCAAAAAAAAAAAGAAAAATATTTAATTTTCTTGATGGTCCTAATTGGTAAAATTCTGGCTCAAACCAAGATAATGTGTTACTTTCAAGAGCGTCAGTTCAAATTCATTTATCTTTTCTAGATGGTAGTTATGTATAAACCAGAATAGTTGATTATGAATCTACAGCAAACTGAAAAAAAAATAATCACGTGGATAAGTTGTCTCAAAGGATGGTAATTTACCTTGGAAGGAAATTAGTACAGAACAGATGAAAATTCAAAGAATGAATAATTTGCTTACTTTTACTCAGTCTGATTTATGGGACTTTAGCCAAATTATAATTTTGTATTGATTAAAAAGCCTTTGCATAGGTTAATGATAAAGATTAAAAGTTCCTCAATACTGAAAAGGATTGAAAAGATGGATTTCTTAATTTAAAACAGTCATTATTAACAATGCTGATTGTAGCACCTTGGATCATTGAAGTTATAACAAACACATCTTATAAAGAGCATGGATTTAGAAGCTATTGCATGAGAAAGAAATAGAAATTGATCTAATGGCAGTTCCTGTGGTTCTTACTACCTCAGACATAAAATATGGAAAATAATAGTCTCTGTATGGAAAATAAAACCGAGTTATTTTAGACATCGAATATTTGCTATGTGCTAAAACTGATCTACAAGCAAAAAAGTAAACATTAGCAATTTAATCAAATACTGTTATCTCTTTCTGATTCTTAAGAATACAAAATAAATGGAATTGGTTTAGTTTGTGACATTTTTGTGTTACATTAACTCTTAAAACCTCTATTTTTTAAATGGAAATGCATAATATAAAACAAATGCCCCATCAACTTTGAAAGAAAGCTTTCAAATACTAGACTAGAGACTTAATGTCTGCTGCTCTTGTAGTAAAAGCGACTTGCCAGACACGTTAAGATTATTGCATACACTTTATTTCTCATATATACAGATTTCATAAAACAGGTACAGTTAAACATGATATGTTGGATTCATTTCCTAATACATGGTTAACCATGCAAAATTCTCTTAGTTGATACAATTAGTTAGTCTTCTTGATTGCTTTCTAACAATAACAGTAATATGATTTCTTTGTTTGTAGGTAAGATTACTTACATCTTTATATTCTCTGTTCATTTCTAATTGCTATTTATGTTGATTTGTGTATCATTACAGTGATCATTAGAATACACAAAATCAAAAAGGCGGGTTTTAAATAAAATTATTTCCTCCAATTAAGCACCAATTACCTATTCCAGAAACTTTCCTCACAGCAGTATCTATGTTTGGTGCATAGATAGAGAGCAAAAATTGACAACAGCTCAGTATCATGCATCATGCTATGGCATAGTGCACTACATGGATTACGCCATATTTTTGCCTGGGAAAACTGTTGAAAGCTCTGTAATTTAAGAATAAAGTGGATAATGCACAAGAAGGTTGCCCTTCTTGTGATAGAGAGATAAAGAAATGTATCAGGGTCTTGATTATTATCATTCTTCACATATGGATGCAAAAAATACAATACTAAAAATTTCTCCAAATTTCAGTGATTTCACTGGTTATGTCTATGCTGTCAAGTAGTTTAGCTTGGGAGTTATCTCCTGGTCTCAGTTCCTGTTGCCCAAATAGCATAAATGTTAGTTCACTCCATGGCTCAGCTTTAAGGAAAACTCCCTCCATCCCTCCAAAACAAACCTCAAGTTCTGTGGATAATTCGTTCCACAGATTTCTTCCAAAAGGCAACACAAACCAGACCACCAAAGGCTTGGATTTCTCTGCCCTACAAAGTCCCTCAACAGCAGGCTTTTCATTTTCAAAACACTTTCCCATGCCTGGATATCATATCCCAGAGCCTCTAATACACTTCTTCAGTTTCATTTCATAAAAACACCAGCTGGTGGGTTGCAGCACAACCCTCATTTTTTTCAGTCACTTTGAACTAAAAACAAACAAAAATGTTCACTCATTCTTTAAGCCAAGGAGACCACTGCGTGTGACTTAAAATAGATTGTAGGGCATTGTACTGTGTAGTGGAGGTTTGTTTAGCAATTTCTGCTAGGTACTGCTATCTCCAACCATGGTAGACACAAGACACTTAACAGTAGTTTAGATAAAGGATCTTCCTCTGGGATGTGTATTTAGCTACATAAATATAGCTACAATGACTCTTTATGTACTTTAGCAGGAAATATTTTCTTGAATCAATGACTTTTCAGAAATGTTTGGACACATTGAACACTCACTATTTTCATGTTAATATTGCAGACCTTCATCCTGTTCTTCAACTCCAAATGTTGAAACAAAAAAAATGCTTGAAGAGGGGACTTAAGATATATAAGTGAAAAAACATAAGACCACAGGAGAAACAAATATGAACTTAATCAATATCCTACCTTTTTTTGTTTTGTTTTGTTTTCCTACCTAGAACTTCTAAAATGTAATCTTTTAGCAAGACCTACATGATTTTAGGTTTTTGTTTGGTTTTTTTTCCCCACCACAGTTATAAAGCATAATGACAGGGAATATGCTGGAAAACATTCACTGGTCACTCTGGTGGTGAACGTGTTATTTAAGAGTAGGATTCATCAATCCGAATTCAGACACATTACCTACATCTGAGTACTCCATCTCATTCTTCTTCATTTACTTATTTCTCTACTTACAGTATAATGCGAGCTGCAGTAGCTAACTTTGATGCAGGGCAGGATTCAGATGTCTAAAGAGAAGTGCCAAAAGCCATTGGAGATGCTCTAGGATGTCCAAGACATTCTTTAATGCTTTTATATGAATCAGGCTTCTTTTGGATGGGTGGCTGCATCCAAAGCACTATATCCTCCTCCCTTGCAACTAGAATATCTGTAGAGAGCTATGCTTAGCCATCTTGGCCCTAGCTGTAGATGTAGACTGTACACACACGAAAAACTAAGTAGAATTAATCACATCATACTTATCATCTATTATTATTTTCTTAAGCTTATCGCTTCAGCATCAGCATAATGCTACTTCATGCTGCATTTAGGATGGTGCTCATACTTAAGCTTATCATTTCTGACAAAAAAATGACCCATTTAACACCATAGCAAAGCAGATGAAATTCTGCTTTGCCAAAATATGAGCTCATTGCGATTTTAAAAAAGCTATACAGAATTGTCTTCAGTGGACATAAGGCAAAGTGACTTTTAAAAAGTTGCATAAATTCATGAGAATTATGAGAATCATTCACTCTACTTTAGAAAGATAATAAATATGTATCCCTATGCTCCAAGGCACACATTAATCACTAAATGCCAGAAGTTAGGAATCCCAATGGACTGATTATTTAAATTTTTCACTGTATCTTTTTGTTTCGCCCACCTCAAAAATATCAGGCAATGGTGACAGACAGACTCGAATAGTGAAACAGAGACAATTTTTTACAAAAATCTATCAGGTTTGGGTTTTAACCTTTTTTATTTCACCTTACTTTTACTGAACACCTATTGGAATTGACACAATTGGATAAAATAGCTCATTGCACTTAAATTAAGATTTCAGACCTCACAGAAATACACAAAAACATAGGAATCAAAACCACTTTGCAATATGCAATTTTAGTATCAGCAAAGTCTATGTCATGGGTTAATTAATTGATTTCATTGATAGGGCAACTGTTATATGTATGTTTAGATAACAACTGGCTCCATAATGCAAAAACCTGCACTAATTCTAAATGGATAATGTTGATTCCTGGTTTTTTTTTTTTATGAACATTGTTACAAATAGAACTTCACTGGAAGACAGGGATTTTGAAGCAAAAAGAAATTCAGCTGAGTAAACTCGTTAATGATTCAGATATGGCAAACCAATGTGTAACATTAGACAGTTTATTTTTCTTTAAAACTAAAGCCTAAAAATTTCATTGGAAAAATGCTTGAAAATGTTGATGTTTCTTTCAGGTCTGTGGATCAGCTGTTAATTTCTCTTTCATTAAATGAAAACTAAATAAAATAAAGAAGACATACATTTTTCATTAGTTTGATTCCTGGCTTAATCTTCAACAGAGATATCTAATGTACCTGTTTACATCTTCAAAAGCGATGCAGTTCAAGAATAGTGAAGTGGTGTAGATTCCTTTCTCTCTACTGCTTGTTACTGAAAGGAATGGGGTGTTTTGTTTGCTTGTTTGTTCATGATTAATGCTGAATTGTGAAACATTTAATACTTACAGAATCACAGAATCACAGAATTGTTGAGGCTGGAAGGGACTTCTGACATCATCCATTCAAATCCTGATTTTCTTTCCATTTCACTTAACTATGCAGTGGAGAAGGTAAAAATTGTTCTACATCATAAAAACATACAGATTTCCTGAAGAAGGTGAATACACGTATTATAAGAAGGACGTATGTTCAATCATAATACAGATATATTTTTCCTTTTAGGGACATCCCTTAGCTTTTATATATGTATAGATGCAGTCATAAAAAATATGAAAATGGCCTCAGTCCTTTGCCCTTCATAATATGGGAGTATTTTTCTCCTCATTGAGATACCACAGCCAACATCACTTGGATTTCCCATGAAGGAATCTTTGAATAATAGTAGAGGTAGACCATTTCTATTTTTTTTTTCTAAAAGCTAGATACTTATTTTGTGATGTTTTTAAGATCAACGGTTTAAACACACTAGATGGAGATGGTCTGACATATATTGAATATTTTTTCTCACATACAGCTACTGTTCAGTAAGGAATATATATTACTTAAAGTATGAAATGTAAGTTTTCACAGCAACCATTACCTATAAACTGAAGTATGTCTGAGGTATTTAAACAAAACTCTGTGGTCTAGTTAGTATAAATACATTTTGAAATATTTTAATGATATTATGTAGTTAGGAGTAAAATCGAGCAAAAAAAAACCCAATAAAACAAAGAGAGGAGACATCCATTAAAAGCTTTAAAAGTTGCAGATTACAAAAAAAATGGCCACTGAAAAAAAGTTTCATAATTAATATATTATTTTAATTTATGGAATGAAAATGTAAATACTTTTTGTTTCCTTCTCTTCTTTTTTTGTTAAAACCAATTAATGCATTTTTTTGGAAGTTAACCGTGTGCTGTTGTTATTGTCACTTCACTATTGTGAACTATGGGAGTCAAACTAATGTGTCTTTCTTCATCCTATGAAAATGTGTCTAATATTAGTCAGTTTTGGTGTTTATTTGACTAAAGAGATTGTCCTAGCTCTTACTAGCTGCAAATTCCTGAACCCATTGCTTTCATATCACAGTCCATTCCTCTTAATCATTATGCTGCTCTTCCATTTGTCTTTGCCTACACATTCTCTTGTCTGCCTCCACATACTTCATCATTTGCATCCAAATTTGCCTTCAGCTGCCCTGATGTTATTGCTCTTTTTTGGCATATATAATGTTATTGCTCTTTTTTCACATATATAAATTAATGACAAAGATCACAGTATCACAGTATCATAAAGTTGTAAAGGACCTCCGAGAACATCAAGTCCAACTTATAACCCAACGCTAACACTAACACTAACACCAAACCATCATCTAAACCATGGCACTCAGTGCCTCATCCAGTCTTCCCTTAAACACCTCCAGGGTCGGCGACTCCACCCACCTCCCTGGGCAGCCCATTCCAATGGCCAATCACCCTTTCAGTGAAGAACTTTTTCCTAACAAGATGCTGCATGTCATTCTTATCCAGTGTCTCACATCGGAAATTGGATTTCCAACTTCACATTCAGATATTTTTCTGCAGTACATCAGGCTTTTGGTCTATTCATTTGACCTTTATGTATATGTTTAGCCTCTCAAAGCTTCTCCATGATCTTTCTGGGAAACATAACAGGTCAGCTCTTAAGACTGCCTTCATCTTTATTTCTCACAAGCTTTAAATATCTTTAGAAGGTGTTAAAAGCATTAGAAATACTCTGCAGTTGTTAAACTATAATGAGATGCTGTAATACTTGTCACAATGTTTGGTGAAATTCTTTTAATGATTAATTTTTTGTATATCAGAGCAGGACAATGCTTTAAACTACAGCCACAAACCGATTTTCACAACTGATGCTGGTGGCAAGTATGTGATTCTCAGTAGCTTTACTTTATAAGGGTTCTTGCAAACATTATACTTGAATTTTAATTTGCAAGAAATTAATCTTCTGCTCTGCTACAATTCTAGTGTTTATTCAGAGAAAATTCTGAATCTCATTTGAAACTTCTGAATTTTACCATTTACAGGCAAAATATTAGCTCTAGTATGATTTTGGTACTAAAGTAAACATTTATCAGGGAAAAGTGGAAATGCTTGGGAAACTTCCATACCTTTTCTATAACATAATTCCGGCTTCTGGCGGGTGAGGAAACCAATTCCAAACAACTTTAGTTTTGATTTTGTTCTGTTCTGCTACAAATATTTGGATAGTTGTCATTGCAAGTTTTCTGTCAACTTTGAAAGTTAAGTTCATCTAGAGGAAAGGATCATTTCCACTACTGATTCTGATATACATCAGGTATGTTTGAATCCTGATGCATAATGGACAACAGAACTAACTTATTTCAATAGAAAGTATAGCCTAGATGTGGGAACCATATTTTTAGTTATATTATTAGAATTAGCAAAAAAAAAAAACACCCACCAACTTTCTGGGAAAAAAAAAACCCTGCAGTTCTAAAAGAGGCTATTTTTAAGAATGTTTTTCTGTACATTGATTTTTTTCATAGGAACAAGTCTAAGAATATTTTTTGAACTTCTCGTTTCAATAAAGTAAAAATTGTGGCATAGACCTATGGGACTGACTACGTGAAAGGTTTGCTGTATGTTTACACTGCAATCCTAACTGTATATTTATTTAACATCAGAGATTATATTAAATGCTTTATGACATTTTGTTTTATCAAAGGAAAATGTATTGGTAGGTTTGAACATTTTTTTAAACACTCTATTTGAGGCTGGGTAAAAATAAAAAGAAAGAATTCCGAAAAAAAATGAATTTTTTTTCTTTTTTTACATAATATTTTCAATGACATTTTCACTAGAATTAAAACTGACTCTCCAGTCAGCTATTCATATCTAGTCACACTGCCATCAGATTCAGATCACATACTGTAACTGACGCTAGTTTTTTATTTAACTGAAAGACACAGGAATATTTTCTTTTTAATATATTTGTCCTTTATAATAACTGCCATCCTGGATGTTTAAGATAAGTCCATATCTTTAACTACTGTGATAGATTACCTGTAAATGCACTGGGAAAAATCTTATTCATTATACCTTTAGCACCTGGTGAATTGTTTTGTTGTATAAGTGAGAATTGAATTTTTCATTGTCTGTTGAAATTAGCCTTTTTAAACATGGGAAAGCCTCACTAATGTTCTGGAGAAATGACACGAACCGTATTTTTGTTATTGTTCTTACAATACTTCCCTGAAAAAAAGCACCTTAATATGCCCTCTTTGATGATTCACCAGACATGCATTCAATGAAGTGTTGAGTGACTGATCTTTTTCTAGACCGGTTACTGAATGTGCACTATAAGTAGCTGTATTCCCTTCTTCTCAGCCTCTGTTGTCACTCTTCCTCCTTGTATGTCCACTTGCATTCTGCTCATAGAGCTAATTTTCACAAATTCCCAGCAAGAGCACTGATTCAATAAATCCCCCCAAAAACAGCAATATATTCTGCTGTCTAAGTACAGCAACAAAGAAGACAAATTCAGTCTAACAGTTTTTTCAGACAGCATGACTGACTTCAGCTCACTCTTCCCTTAATGCATTTTTTCAAAGCTACAGGAAGGAGATTTGAGTACATACAGCAAGTTCACAAAGAGCAGCTTTCAAGCTGCTTTTAGAGAAAAGAGTATTTTTAACACAAGCACAAAAAAAGATGTTTCTTTTAAAAGTGAGGATTCTCTGCAGCTTCTGTTAAACCAGCTAAATAAAGAGGACAACACCATGACGGAAATACTTACACTTCTTCACAGTCCTTTGAATAATCAAAAAAAAAGAGTCACTAGTTTATTCATCTTTTGCTAATGGTACATAGAGGGAAGAAGTACCTAAACAATGAATAATAATGTAGAAACTCAGACTGTAAAATCAATATGTCAGCTCAGTAAAGCTGAGCTTCTTTCTAATGCTGCTGTTCCAACAGTAGCGTTTACCTTCTGAATAATATATGTATTGACCTAATTACATAAATATTGACTTGGCTTTATATGAAGCCTTTTTCAGTCTCAATGTAATTACAATGTCAATATTTGTTGCACGTAATAATGCTAAATTTAGACTTGTTAATTTTGATTGATAGCAGCACACCACAAGTTATTGTATGGGAAAAGACAGTCTAGAAGTATGCAGAGCAAATACAAGGAGTTGACAATGCTACCAAATCTAAATGTGTCTCTAAGACCTTCTGTTTCTGATTGTTTAACCAGGGGAAATAAAATGGGCGATTGCACCCTTTATCCATAAAGGCACTGTTTTGAGAGGGAAGAATGTTTACTCTGGTCAAAAAAAGTACAAATATTTGGCTGGGAACTCAGTAAAAGAGTTCCTATTTAAAGGTGGCTTTACAACTTTGCCTTACGATGTTGTAAAGTCTGTTAAAATTGTGCCAAAATGGAGATTTATATAGCAACACATACACTTTGCTTCATACCTTCCAACAGGTATACTTTATTTTGGAATAGTATTGGGACACAGACACAAGCAATTTCACATTAAATTATTTCCCTTTTTCTTCAGATCTAAGAAAGATATGAGTAGTGGACTTCTAGATGCTACTGGGACTTGCAAAACTGTTCACTTTAGTCTGCGAATGTTTGTTGAGATATACTTCTACAAGAGCAATTTTGTTCAGAGCTGGCAGACTTCTGAACTACTTTCAATGATGAATAGCCATATAGTACAGTGTACATTTGTAGATGCAATTATAAAGGATTTTGAATTTGGCAGTAACATGAGAATTAGAAACCAAACTGTGACAGTCTGTGTGCTGATGATGTTTAAATTTGTTCTAGCTATAACATGTTGCTAGTAGTGACAAGGCATGCATCATACTATATTTTCTTACTTGTCTCAGCAGGGATGCCAGACAAGATGAACCTCAGTGACGTAAAGAAAATCCATCAAACCAATGATGGCAGCACTTTAAACACAACTGGAACAGGATGTACAACAATGGCTGATTATATGACATTTATGCTGATTAGCTTGGTAACATTGTTTCTCAGTCTTTGGTAACAGTTCAGCTCTGGTTTGATATATGTGTCTCATTGTCTCTGTTTATCCCCGCTCAGAGGTCTGGAATAAAGGATTTGGTGGTTATAGCAATATTTATGATAGCATGTAAATTATCATCCTCTCTGATCTTAGACCCAAACATTTACAAATCTGTTTCTTTAATAATTTTACTGTGGGTTTTTTAACACCTCTATAGTCCTGCAAAATCCTGTTTTCTTTTGTAATATTTTATGTCAAAAGTAAATTGACTATAATAATATTTCTCTTAAAAGTAATATATATAAAAGGGTTTAGAGAATCACTAAAGCATGGAAGGGGCTCCTGGAGATCACCTAGACGAAACCTGTGCTCAAAGCAAAGTCAATTAGAGCAAGCTGCCCACCAAAGCCAAGTCCAGCTGATATTTGAATGTCTCCAAAAATGGAAATTGACAGCCTTTCTGGGAAATCTGTTTCAGTGCTTCAACACTGATAGCAGAAAACGTTTTTATTATGTTTAAATGTTGTCTACTGTATTTCAATTTGTGCCCATTGCCTGTTGTCTTGTCATTGGGTTTGGTTCCATCTTTTTAACTCCCCATATCAAGTATTTATAAATTTTGACAAGATCCTGCCTACATCTTCTCTTCTCCAGGCCAAAGAGTTCCAACTGTCTCAGCCTCTCACTGTATGAGACTTATTTCCATCCCTCAAAAATCCTCATGGCCTTTTGCAGGACACTATCCAATATGTCCGTGTATGTCTTGTCCTTGGGACCGCAAACCTAGACACAGCACTATAGATACGGTTTCACCAGTGCTGAGCAGAGGGGGAGGATCGCCTCCTTTGGCCTGCTGGAAATGTTTCTCCTAATTCATCCAAGGAGTATGTTGTTTTTGCTGCCAGGGCACATTATAGGCTTCTGTTTAACCTGATGTCCATCAGGACCTCTAGGTCTTTCTCTGTAAATCTACAGCCAGCATGCACTAGCTTGCACTGGTGTATGGGGTTATTCCTCCCCTGATGGAGAAATTGACCTGGCATTTCCCTTTCTTGAACTTCATGAGGTTCCTATCAAGACATTTCTTCAGACTGTCAAGATCCCTCTGAACTGCAGAACAATCTCTGGTTTATCAGCTACTGACCCCGTTTTCGTATTTTCTGTGAGAACTTGCTGAGAATGCATTCTGTTGTATCATCCAGGACACTGACCTAAAAAAACAAATAGTATCAACCCATGGGGTAAACTAGGAGGAACTGGTCTCCATGTGGACTTTGTCTTGCTATTCACAACCCTACATATAGTTGAGAGCAACTGGTGAAACTGTTTCCCAGAACTATATGAGTTTTATATTAGAAGTCCTTCCTTTTGGGATGTCATCCCCGTAAAATGGAAAATGTTGGATTTGCCCTTTTGTTTTTCTCCAAAAAAGAAAAAATCCACAGCGTAAACTCAGTTTATTTTAATAGGAATTACTTTTCATAGTTCAGAAAAACTATGTGTTAGATACTGTATAGGTATATGCAGATATAATAGCAATTAGGATTCAATGTCTGATTAAGGCATCTTAATCTATGTGTCTACATAAAGATATTTACCCATGTGCTATATAACTATTACAAGTGTTCTGTATCTCTAAGTTGTCACTGCAGTGAGTGGAAATACAGTGTAAACATTGAATTGCTAAAATAGCAGCAATGAGTGCCAGTTAGTACGCTGCAAAAACCTCCCACCTGGTGTCCAGTTACCACTCTGAAGGGCCTGGTGTTTTGTGGGCAAGTGACCAGAGCCCTTTGTCAGCACAATCATTATTAAGCTCATGTGAAGACAGATAGCTAAGAAAGTAATTCAATTGCCCATAAGTAAGTGTTCGGTGCCACCTAAGATTTCGTAGATTATCCAAGACATCCTTATGGGACTGAGATGTATAACACATGATTTACAGGAAATTCCAGAAGCTTCCTTAAATGGGAGTCATCTGGAGTTATAGCTGGTAGTTAAGTGGGATATCCCTGTGTATATAAATAGATCTAGACATGCATATATGGGCCCGTGAATCATAAACCAAGTTTCCGTCAGTAATATGGAGAGCTTAGATACCTAGTTCAAATGGTGAAATATGAATGCATATCTGAATCACAGTGTGAATCCCCAGCGCAAGTTCTTATGCCTCATAAGATAAAGCAAGGTAAAGTGTTCCACAGTACTAACATTACATTATATATTACTGTTATAAGATTTGATTATCCTACCATAACAAAATCCCGTGTCATTTTAACCAGAAAATATTTACAAATATTTTGTTGTTATTTCTCCTTTACAGTCCCTTTCAATACAAGAAAAATAGACGGTTCACTATTGTATAAATTCATATTTTACCTAGATCTCTTCCTAGACTGTAAAAAAGTTAATTTTATAGGAGACTGTTATAAAGACGTATATGTAACTCTTTTCATTCCAAACACCTTTTCTTTAATCATTAGTGCACATAATATAATATACAGGAAAACAGATATTAAATTTAGAAAAACAAGTGAACTTTCCTAAGAGCAATTCCGTGTGCAGATAAACATTATTAATAGGCATGCATGCCAATATGTACATTTTGCTTGACCTTTTCTTTCTTTTGCAGGTTTTGTATACTAGAACTTCATTCTTTTGCTTTCTCATGCTAGCTCAAACCAGAAACCAATCTAGTCTGGCAATACTTTTTTGAACACTGACCAGTATCAGTCACTTCAGGGAAAACAGAATAATGCTTTTAACAGGAGATTCAGAAATGGAGAAAAAATTCTACCAGTGTTCATTACCTTGAGTTTTATTTATATCCTGAAGCACTTTGTTTCCATTCCTCACTTCCACGTGTTGTTCAAGACCTTACTGATGCCACCAGGTAGTTAAGGAGATAGTTTTATGTATTTATAAGTTTATTCTTTTAAGTTAATTCTATAGGACCTTGGAGACACAAGCCTCATTTTTAAATAATGATAGTAATTAGGTTCTAAGGTCTCTTTGGGTATGTGTTATGTACAGGTCCATGTGACTCCTCAGTTTTTTTCAGGCCCTGTTCCCCTTAACTTCTACACTACATCAACATAAAATAATTTATAACATTCCTTCTGAAGTGGAAAATTAGGTCTCTCCTTCCCAGACACATCTGAAGGAAGTAGTAGCTATATGAATACAATAGTGGCAGGTCTGGAGATCCCTCACTGGCCTCTCTACCGTAACACCTCCTTCACTCTCCTGTTCCAGCTAACTTTAGGCATCGCCATACACCACATCACTCTGCAGACTCATACATCTGCCAGGCTGCATTACAGCTTTTTCATTATGTCTGGCATGCTATAAAGAAATATTTTTTTTTCTTATAGAAATATTAAAAGGTCATTAAAATGCCTCAAAGCAACAAGAAAGAAACCAAGGCTGTTTGGCAATCTGTCTCAAGGCTACATTTCAAGGGAGGTATCCTTGCAAAGAACTGTGGGAACGTGGCAGGATATTGAAGCATAGCTCCAAGTTCGGCAACTGGAAAAAAAACCCTGAAATATTGCCTGAGTTAAATCCAATAATAAAATGGGGAATGAAACTGAGCAGAAAAATGCTGAGTATGCTAGAGAAGCCAAGTGGAGAAAAAGAAAAAAATGGCAAAACTGGAGATCAAGACAAGAGAGTGTAGAATCATCTGTATCTATGTAAAATGGTGGACCATATGCAGTGTGTACGTGAACCAGTCTGGGTCAATTGCCTTAGAATGCAGAGGCTTTCCCAATAGCACGTGATACAGGCAACATAGGGCTGCCACTGAGCTCCCCAGATGGCCTGAGAAATGGCACCTGGAATGTTGTAAGTACTTTCATTTTGTTTTACTCAGACATTTTTAAAAGCCTAAAGCATTTCCTAATGATATAAAACCTTTGGTGAATGAGATTTTTGCTTTGTTTTGATTTCTTTTAAATAAACTTTTCATGTATTACAGCTTATATGGCTTAAAGTAGGAAAGTTTCACTTAATATGTACCATTTTTCAAACACTCATTCAAATTCTGTTTTTACTAAAATTCAACTGGATATCACTATTAAAGTTGTGTAACTGATCTCAGTATAATTTAAAAAAAGCCACAGCCATAAGGTCAGAAAGCTTTATAAGGAGTAAATCCTTAGAGGACAATGTAGTTACTTGTAAAACGACATTTCAGAAAAAGAATAATACTAAAATATAGAACATTTCAAAAATCAATAAAATTATTTGGTAAGGTCTATTCTTCTTGAATATCCATTTTTAAATTTTCTTTAGGTACACCTGTATGCTTAAATTCACCTTTGTCTCCTAGGGAATAAAGTACTGGAGTGTTTTTTGTCATAACTAATGTTCTACCTTTTTAAATAAACGTTTTGAAGAGACAACTTTCCTAAGCATAGCTGGTGAAAGAGAACTAAAAGAATTTATTTCCTTTGGAAGTAAATATTGTTGTTCCTTTCATGACTAACAAAAGAAAAACCATAACTAAAGCCATGTAACAGGTTATCATACAATCATAGAATGGTTTGGGTCAGAAGGGACCTTAAGGATCACTGAGTTTTGACTCCCCCATCAACAGGGACACCTTCCTCTAGATCAGGTTGCTCAGACCTTCATCCAAACTGAACTTGAACACTTTCAGGGATGGGGCATCCATGACTTCTCTGGGCAACCTGTTCCAATGTCTCACCGTCTTCACAGTAAAAAATGTCTTCCTAATATGTAATCTAAATCTTTTCTCTTCCAACTTAAAACCATTGCCCTTTGGGCTATCACTGCACTCCTTGATAAAGAATCCCATCCCAGCTTTCCTGTAGGCTCCCTCTGAGTACTGGAAGACTACTGTAAGCTCTCTAGAGACATCTCTTCTGTAGGCTGAACAACCCCAACTCTCTCAGCCAGTCATCATTAAGCAGGTGGTCCAGCCCCCTGATTGTCTTCATGGCCCTCCTCTGAACTCACTCAAACAGATCCATGTCTTTCCCGTGCTGGGGACTCCAGAACTGAACACAGTACTCCAGGTGGAGTCTCATGGGAGCAGGGTGGAGGGGCAGAATCACATCCCTTGACCTGCTGGTCACATTTCTTTGGATGCAGCCTAGGATATGGTTGGCTTTCTGGGCTGCAAGCATACATTGCCAACTAAGGTTGAGCTGCTCATCCACCAGCATCCCCAAGTCTTTCTTTTCAGAGCTACTCTCAACACATTCTCCACCCAACATGTGATCTTTCCTGGAATTACCTTGACCCAAGTAGTCTTTGTCTTTCTGTCTTTCTGTAGATAGATACACATACACATTATTTATTTCTATATACTTATATTTTTATACATTTACTAAGATAGTAGTCTTGTTCAGATTATAAAAGGGTTCAGATTAACCTATCAAAAATTTCTGATTAACTAATACTTCCTTAGCATCATCTCCAAAGAATGAATTAAAACAAAGGGCTAAAGATATTTCTGCTTAGGTTTGGGGTTTTTTTTAAGTTAATTTCAGTTGTGCTCTGCAATAATTATTTAATTGTGAATCTTATTCAGTAAATGATGCATTTTTCTGTGTTCTCTGAGTCACAACTGATTATAATAGATATTTTAAAAAAAGCTGTTTCTAACTACATTAGATTAAAAAGTTAATGTAGCTCTAGTAAAATCCAGATTCTGGTCTTGCAAATGTCAGCAAGTTTATTAATAACATTCTAACTCTTAATTCCTGGTCATTCATGAATAAAAAACCTGGCTTGGCACATTTTGCCAGACAAAATTTGCATGTCTTGTAGTTGGCAACATTATCTTTTACTTCATTTTGGAACTAGTAAATGCAAAAAGCCAGAGAAAATATATATTGTAACCAGCTCATATTGAAGAGGAATAATATTCCAAGTGTCTCTGGCTGGGAGGACTAGGTTGATGTAGCACATCACCCCTTACAGCAATGAAGGCTGTGCTAAGATCACTTGCTGTGCATGTCTAATTTAGGTGTCATAAACAAGTCTCTCTAGGTTTGCCAGGAAGTCTCAATAAATTGTTAGCATCTAGAATGTAAGTCATGTGGAGGTTTTTCTCTGTGGCAATTTCTGATTTTCCTGCTTCTCACAATGTCACTCTCTCTCCCATTCATACTGGCACAAGAGTTTACAGGACCATGCGGTGAAACGTCGGCTCAAAGGATATCCTTGATCCAATTCATCTTGTGTCTCCCCAGGCAATGCCACTGGTACAGTGTATAGCGTGACCATAGTCCTCATGGCAGTTTAGTCACATTTATAACAAGTGGATGTAATGTTAGGCACAGCAAAACATTTTAATAACATAAACACATCATGCAAAAAAAGGTTTTTGCAGTTGCATCTTGTGCAAGTATTCACCCTTCAGTATCTTAAGCAAGACATGGCCATTGAAAAAACATAAAAAGTCTGATTTTTTGCATACACATGCCACACATGAAAGACTGTAAGGACTGTAAGTGATCTCTCTTGCTAATGGCCAAAACATACTGTCCAATACATACATCTGTATACCTTAGCCTGAGCAGTTACTGTTTCTTTGTCCTCTATAACTGTGTCTGAAAAATGTGTTTTCCTCTTTGCTTGTAGTTTACTTTATTTATATACATAGCTAACAACTTTGTGTTGGTTTTTAAAAATATTTTTCATGTCTGTTCACATTCCTGCTTTTTGTCAGAAAGAGGTGCCCATTAAATCCTTGTCTTTCACTTTTTACTCTTAAAAAAATCAGAGGTTTATCAAGCAAAATAAAATATGGGATACCAGACCTTCAAAAATGCAAAAATAAACATGATCCTGAAGAACAAATACTGCTTGCCATGTATATCTTTAGTAAGCTATGAAAAAATATTGTATTTGCAATTTCAGAGCATTAGTAGAACTGGTGAATAGTGCATGTACCAGATTCTTTCAGACATGTGATGCTACTGAATTCCATGCAAGCATAGCTTTACTTTGTATTATCTACATGCAAAACTGAAATGTAATACAATAAAATTGGTTTCAGAGAAGCGTCACACCATTACAGGTAATACCAATTTGTTCTCTGCTTTGTACTGGCTATATGTAAACTATGAAAAATAAAAAAAAAGGCAAATAAAAATCTGTACTTTGAGCTCTTACCTATATGACTCTAAGGAAAAAATTTCATTTATTTTCCTATGAAATATGTAACTTGATGATAAAATTTTCAGCATTTTAGTAATCTAAATAGCAAGGCTAATAGGAAACTTTAAAGATGTGGACTTGCACACTAATACCTGGTTAAAATGAATATTTTGGAACACTGTCCTTATTGCTTTGATTTATATGTTTTTCACTGAAAAGCCTGTTTTTTTGTATAAGAATTCAGAAAATCGCTAAGAGCAAGGAAAGCTGTTGATGACAGAATTTCTGTGAGAAATATTGAGGTATACTCTTGATTGACAAAAAGGTTTCTAAACTGTATAACTTTAGTTACAACGTTCTATGAATAAAAAAAAAGATGTCCACTTTAATGGAAGACTGTAAGTATTTATGCAATTTCAAATCCTAGAAAACATCACCAACCCTCTGATTAAAATAAACAACACAAGGCAAAATTGCTTTAGACTTATCTGTTTCTCTAGGCAAGCACAGGGGAAAAGTAGTCTAAACTCGTGTCTAGAACTCTCACTGACTGATCTTCTTCTGCAGTCTGGACAAGTTCAGTTGCTGAAACATAGGGGCATAGTTTTACACTTAAAGTTTTGTTTATGGACAAAGACCTGTTTTGTTCCACTCCAGGTCTGCATTTCATTAACTGACAAAGAGTTAGTTGTTTATAGCCATGGGGTCCCCTGTACCCTGTCCTTTAACATCCCATGCCTGTGCTCCTCTCCGTGACTTCCTGTGTCTGCATTTCTCAAGGACTCTTCCATTCCACTTAGCTTTAGTATCTCTACATTACATTGTTGTGTTGAAGTCATGAATATCTCATTCCATGTAGAATAACTGCTTGTTACTGTTATCTGTGTAAAACTATGGTTGCTTCACACAAAGGTAAATGAACATAAAGCAAATGTGCCATAGCCACCTGGTCAGTTAGAGGAAAAAACCCTGCTGTCACAGCTAAACCAAGCAAAAAAGAGCTGGAAGCAAGTAAAGAATAATTCAGACAACAAGTCTGAAGGTCATCAGTTTGGAGGACTTGAAAACCTGGTACAAAGCTGGTTTCCAGTTGCTAATCACAGCAATGCCATATTACAAGTCTACACAGTTATATCAAGATGGTCTGAGACAACTGGCCCTTTCTGGTCCTGCAAAGAGGCAGTCATCTTCTCAGCTGTGTCGTGTGCGGTTTCTGCCAGCTCTCAGCAGATACCTTAGGCCATCTAGCAAGGTAAAAACAACCTCTGTGTGGACAGCTCAACTGAGCCCACAGGATCAATGGAGTACCTTGAAAGAGTGATTCTTCTCACCTCAAGAAAGCCATATAGGGTCACAGGGAATGAAGAAATTACTTCAAGGATATCTATTATTTAATACTTAAAGTTATAGGAGACCAATTTTCACTTTTAGCATGGGATTCCATTCAGCTAACCCCTTCTAACTTCTCCTTCTATAAGAAAATACTTCTGAAGTGTTAACTATCTTCATTAGCTGTGTAGGTAATTTGGATACTTACCTGGTCTTCTACATCACCTGATAGACTGGATCTATTGTCTAGTCTTCTACAGTAGCACACAACATCTGCTAAAACTATGTCATGTGTAGCCTTGAAACCGAGTGAAAAGAGTTAAGGAAGAGTTAAGGAAGTGTTTCTTTCATTTGAATTTTGGGAATAAAGGCAAGGAAAGACACCATTTTTTGGTGAATAAAGCCTGAACATCAGTCAACTCTTTCTAAAGGAAGAGGTTAGCATGCAGAGTACTGAGAGGGCTGAGCTCTGAATAGAGGAGTAAAGAAAAGAAGTTTATGTGGGAGCATGTAGAGGTGAAGTCAACACAGGCCTGTCTAGCCAAATGGGGCCTTTGAGAGTCATGGGTCAGAAAGGAAATCTGTTAGTTAAGTGATAACACTGCTACAGTTCACATCTAATGAACAGGTAACAGTGACAGTGCTATCAAAAAGAGGGTAAAAGCAGCTCAGGCTGTTACCACTCATGAGATCTCTCTGCTCAGTGGGAAGATGAGCACTGCTGGAGCTGAGAATGGTAGAAGAGCCCTGTAAACCATCTCTTTCAGTGGCAGCAGGTGGACCCCTTTTTATGGGTCGACTTTGCTAAGAGGTAGTGTCGGAGCACTAGGCTGGTCAATAAACTGTGAATAAGACAAAAATGGATTGAGAGCAGTGACTGCCTTCCTTAACCACAACGCATGAGTTTGTAAGTGTAGTTTGAAGAACAGCAACTCTGTCTTTAAAACATTTCCAAGGTTTACCAAACTGATTATTTATTGTTTTTTCTAACAACTGTAACACGCGAGAACCATGCAATAGACTCAATATGAGTGGTAAAGCAAGTTCTTGTTCATTGCGAAGCTCATTCACGACTGTACCATAACCCATGTCTACTTAAGTCATGTCTACATGTCATGTCCAACAATCACTGGCTTGTCTAACAATCATTGCCCCTTACATACACTTGTCTTATAATCATTAGTTTTGCTCCAAAAGCCCTATAATCATTAACTTAACTCTAAAAGTTACACCATCATGCCCCTCTTCAAAGCTCTAAGGTTACATTTGCATGTTCCTCCTACTTGCTCCTCCTACTTGCAGCTACTGCTATATGCTCGGGTCCAGGTCTCATCCAAGCCTACTTCCTTAAGTTGTTTATCAGTCATAAGGTCTTCTTGACCTTCTCTTGGGGATGTTCTCACTGACTCACTCCTTGTCAGCGTGACTTGGCAAAGTCCTCAGTACTTTTTTCATCACAGCCCAGCTCAGTTGATGTCTGTCAGGGCCGATTCACAGAGCTCCTCTGAGCCATGTCCACACTCGCACAGCCATTCTGCAACACTTGACCTCTTTGAAGTGCTACGTAAGTAAATTTTTTTACATAACTTGTTGCTCCCTAGCAGGCAAATGTTGTTCACTTGACACACAAACACTGCAAATGAGTTTTCCATTCTCCTGAGTGAGTTTTGAGCCACACTTGCCTATGAGTTTAATGAAGAGTTCTGTAAACTGAATTTGGACCTTTTTACTTCGAAACTTATTCTGACAGAGTTGATATTGCTATAAACAATACGAGTGTTAAAATAATTTCCTCCTCTTTCACCACTAAATTTTATCCTCACCCAGTTTTCTGAGTATCCTTCTTGGCTAGTTTTGCATTTGGATGACTATCTTCAAATCTAATGCACATGAAACCTCATATGTAATAGCTTTCTGTGTACCCAACATAGTTCAGTATTCACATAAATGCTTTCTGATGTATTTTTCTTGGGCATCTTTTTCTTATTCCAGCAATGATGGATGCCACACATATGGAGATGAAACAAACCTTATTTGTTTTTCAGACACCACATGAAGTACAAGGTCTAACTAACCTATCAATAAAAAGCAAGAATATTAATTTCAGATTATTTTATTCTCTTTTCAGTAAAAAAATTAAAAATTAAGATAAAGATAAGAAAAGGTTGGAAAATAAACATGGTGTAGAGTAAATTGTGGCTCAGATCTACAGATCTACAAAATCCTTCAACTGTTTCAGAAAATTTGAGTGTGAAAGCAAGGTTTCTCCAATAACAATTCTCTTCATGTTTTTGTCATTTAGTACAAAAGCTTGAAGCCGAATTCACTGATTATGGTTCAATAAAATCAAGGTCAAAGAAAAAAAAAAAGAAAAAGGAATAGAAAAAGGAGAAGGAAAAGAGCAAAAAAGGAGAAAGAGAAGGAAAAATAGAAGGAAAAATTGGGAGAATATAACATTAGTCCTATAGTTAGAAATCTGTGATGGAAGTCCTGGGAAATTTCATTTCTGTTCTCTAAGTGGTTTATGCATTTTAAATTTAATTGTTCTCAGATAAAGTACCATCACAGTCAGAGAGAAGACAGTAAGATTTCAGATTGTCTGTGAGTAAGCCTCACTGTCTGTGAGCTCTGATGGTGGAGCAGCTTTTTTGTTATGTGCCTCTAAAAGATGTTTTTGTCCATCTAGAAGGTACCTTGTCTGCTCCTGAGTTGCCACCACTTACAGTCTAGCAATTTGCAGAAACACATTAGGGTCTAAATTGCTGTGGCAAGGACAAACACTTGTATCACTGTTGAAAAGGCAGCGATCTGCAGGAGAGAAGAACCAAGACCAGTAATAGTTTCCCTGGTCTAGTGGAAAAGCTTTGCTAATGAGAACCAGAATTCTGAGTGCTGAAAATGTAGCAGAAAAAAGAAAAGGAAAATTGTGCACTAACTTACATTATTATATATAAACACACATCTGTACATAGACAGATATGTATTAATATATCAGTTAAAAATCATCAGCCTTTTTTTTTTCTTAACAGATGTACTTTCTTTCAATTTAACATATAAGATGATTTTGGAAGGGCATCCTTCTGTATTTTTTAAAAAAAGACAACATGCAACTCACTGAGCAGTCAGCAAAGAAAGGCAACATAAACGTTTTCTTCACATCTATTTGTATCAGATGTTCATTTACCACTTTTCAATGAGAAACACTTATCACCTGCACACTAAAACATCTTGTTGTCTTTCACATCATACTCTATCACTCCTTTTACATGCTAATTTTATTTAGTATTTTGTGTATTTGTTAATTTTAGCACTTTATTTCTCATCTGACTCTTGATTATCAGAGCAGATCTATTTGTTTGTTGGCTTACTAATGGCCTACTGAAGGGGTATCCCAATGTTATTCAGGTCTGTAGAGTTTACTTCAAAAATTATTAAAACAAGGGACAGCCACTCCAGACATCAGGTACAGGATATTATTGCTGCTATGCGAAATTTAGCCTTTGCTTCCAGACAGACACTTTTCTTTAACATCTACCATTAATTTTAACTTCAGATAAGATATAGAATAATCCTCTAAATTAATAATACTGAATTTCTTCTTCAGCTATTCTGATGAGGCAGCAGGAAAACCAGCAAAACCAAACCCCCAAATTTCATGCTTTCCAGATAGATCTGGGTATGTTTAGGCAAGTAATTATGTCATTTGTATTGACCGAGATAGTAAGCAACTGCATTTCATGAAACAAGAGCTCCCTCCCAATCCTGTGTTCACAACTGCTTTTCACTCCATGATATAGCATCCATTTTTTGATTTCTGATTTTCCTACAATGACTGTCACAAGGCATTTTTTTACTCATAAGTGCCACACCATCACCACTGCCCGCATAATTCAAAAGGTATTGAACCCTTAAGAGCAGGTCAAGTAAGGCTAAGGAATTCCAATGATTTCAGACACTTTTTGGCCTCAGAAGGAAAACAACATTCATTTATCTACTGCTGAGTGGATAAATACTCTCCATATATCCATCATAAATATCTTAGTAGGCAGTAATATTTGGCATGTTTGTTTATTTACACTATCTTCTCCATCACAGTCGTCTTTCCCACTTTCCCTCTGCTTTCATTTGTTAGGATGAAAAGACATATCTTATCAGTGACCCTACCATCCAAGAGGACAAATTTAACTCTATGATATGCCAGCCTTTTTCAAGGAATTTAGCCCAATTATCACAAGAGCTGGATAAGACAAGGAATTGATGAGGCGTTTACAAGATATTTAAATTTTAGACTGGTTGTACAATTTCAGTAAAATTAGCAGCAACACCATTTGCTTTATTTTCTAGCTTTTTTCTGGACTACACTGAAGAACACTGCAATTTTAGGTATGGTGGAACCAGTACATTTGATTGGCAGTTTCAGCAAAGAGGCTCAGATTTTAACAAGAAGCTGAACTGCACCAACCTCTATCCCTAATTCTTGCAAAACGGAGCTGAAGGCAATACTTTGACAGGGCTACGTCAGAAAGCCTGCAGGTGCTGCTGCAGGTGTTATTTGTTCAGTGTCTAGATAAAAGATATTAGATTCTTCCACTATCACTTTGACATATTTCAGAAACAAAAAAATGGCTTGTAGAAAAGATCTATAAAGCTATCAAATGTTAAAGCAATATTAAATTTACATTTCATGAAGGTAATTATAATTTCTCAGACATTGCTAGCTGGTTTAAATAAAATGTTCTTGCGAATTTGTGATCTACTGCACATTGTATTGAAACAGCTTTACATCCAAGCGGGACACTGTTTTTTTGCCAAATTATATCTTTACTATATGATATATGTACACGGAGAGTCTCTCAAATTGTGAGGTCAAAAACAAAATGCTTGCTTGCAGACCTAGCCTTGCCCTGTATTTCTCTACCCTTCAGGCTGTATCTCATTTATTCAAAAGCTTCAAAACAGTGAGTCTGAATGAAATTGAATTTGCCAAATTCAAATATCCCATCTAAATGTTGCCTTACCCTTTATGACACAGTAAAGTCCGTTGTGAGATCTTATGTCCTCTCTTTCATAGCAAGAATGAACTATACATAGTGCAGTGTAAGCAAAGGCTAATTTGTTGTGAAGAGAACCTTTAGTGGATAAAAATTCCTGAAAGACTCTATTTTGTCCCCTCCAAGAGAAGAAAACACTAGAAGTCCATTCCTTGATGTCATACAGGTACATGACCCAGGTACAGACAACGAAAAGACTTATATAGGAAATTAGTCCAATCAAGCATCCAGGAGGCCACATAAAATATTTTAGCAGATTTTTTTCTACAGATTGAAAATTGTTGTACCCATAACTTGCAACACCTTGTATAAGGACCTATTAATTTCAGGAAGTATTAAATTACTGAAACATTACATGTGGCAAGTGATGACAGTTGTAAGATCTCACATAAAATAAATGATTTATTATGAATAACGCTTCCTTCTCAAGTCTATACAGAAGAAGTAGCACCGTTTGAGATCAAATTATATATTTTGTCATTGATTCTAGAAGCAACAGCAGTCCTCTTGCAGAGGAACTTCTGGTGTTGAAAATCAAGACTTTTTCCTTCTGTTCTGTCAAAAAAACATCAGCAACAAAATAAACATGACGAAATCATATGAGGTTTCATCAAAAAAATAAGAAAATTGAACTCCATTAGTATGTTCAAGATGAGTACCATTCACTGGGCAAAAAGTTGGAGCTATTGAACAAAAAATTTGAGAAATTAATGCTAAACGTGAAAGATATATTTCTTTTCCACTAAATATCAAAAAAAGTTGGTTGGGCTTTGTTTTTAAGGATATATATGTGCTGAAATGAAGTATATCACAATAAACACTGTATTTTGGAATCTTTGAATGAGTTGGAAATGTAAAATAAGTTGAGCTTGTATGTAGAAGTGAAAAAAAGCCACTTTACCTAGGCTCAGTCTTCCAAAACAAAAAACTGTTTTGTCCAAGCCTGTTCAGACACTCTCTTAGGCATCTGTGACATATTTGCAGTACATCTCAGTTCATGCTTCTGTTACAGAAAGAATTCATTATCCTGTGGAGATGCGATTCTTCCTCAGCTGCCTGTAAAAAAAAAGCTTAGATTACTAAATCATGTCAAGTACATAAGTTTCACATAACAAATAAGAAGACTCATCCCCACCTCAGGTGTTCAGCAGGAATAAGAGAAGTAACATTGACTTAATCAACTCTTTTCTTCAACTAAAGGATTTCTAAGTACAGTTATGATTGTGAAAATATTTATTAGAAGCTGGATTATTACTATGTAAGGAAATTAAATTGATGTTAAATATACAGATTAAAAATTTTGATGCCTTTCCAAGGCCTAGAGAATAAATAAAAGCATAAGCTTAATTACATGTATCAATACAGTCATTTTTCCAGTGCACTGATTCCAACCAACCCACACTGCAGCTGTATCAGCCCCATGCCAGGAACAAACTGACCATCATAATCTGGCCTTACAGCTAACAATAAGCATTGCTACATAGAATCATAAAATCTTCTGGTTGGAAGAGACCTCTAAGATCATCAAGTCCAACCTCACCCATCATCCGCTAAACCATATCCCTCAAAAACTCATCCATCCTTTTTTTAAAGACCTCCCGGGATGGTGATTCAACCACCTCCCTGGGCAGCTGTTCCAGTGCCTGACCACCCTTTCAGTAAAGAACCTCCCCTGGTGCAACTTATGGCCATTTCTCCTTGTTCTATCACCTGTCACTTGAGAGAAGAGATCAACTCTCGCTCTGCCACAGTCTCCTTTCAGGCAGCCATAGACAGTGATGAGGTCTCCCCTCAGCCTCCTCTTCTCCAAACTAAACAACCCCAGTTCCCTCAGCCGTTCCCTGTAGGACTTGTTTTCCAGCCCCTTCACCAGCCTCGCCGCCCTTCTCTGGACATTCTCCAACACCTCAATATCCTTCTTGTACTGAGGGGCCCAGAACTGCACACAGTACTCAAGGTGTGGCCTCACCAGTGCCAAGTACAAGGGCACAATCACCTCCCTTGTCCTGCTGGTCACACTGTTTTTAATACAGGCCAAGATGCCATTGGCCTTCTTGGCCACCTGGGCACACTGCTGGCTCATATTCAGCCTGCTGTTGATCAGCATGCCCAGGTCCTTCTTCTCCAGGCAGCTCTCCAACCATTCCTCCCCGAGCCTGTAACGCTGCATGGGGTTGTTGTGCCCCAAGTGCAGGGTTCAGCATTTGGTCTTGTTAAACCTCATCCCCTTGGTCTCAGCCCATCGACCCAGCCTGTCCAGATCTCTTTGCAGCACCTCCCTTCCTTCAAGCAGATCAACACTGCCACCCACCTTGGTATCATCTGCAAACTTGCTAAGGGTGCACTCAATCCCTTCATCCAGATCATTAATAAAAATATTGAACAGCACTGAACCCTGGGGAACATCACCGGCCTCCAACTGGATTTAACTCCATTTACCACCACCCTCTGGGCCTGGTCATCCAGCCAGTTTTTGACCCAGCAGAGGGTGTGCTTGTCCAGGCCAATGGCAGCCAGTTTCTCAAGCAGAGTACTGTGACAAATGGTGTCAAAGGCTTTACAAAAGTCCAGGTACACCACATCCACAGCCTTTCCCTCGTCCATTAACCGGGTAACCTTGTCATAGAAGGAGATCGGGTTGGTCTGGCAGGGCCTGCCTGTCATAAACCCGTGTTGACTGGGTCTGATCACCTGGCTGTCCTGCATGTGCTGTGTGATAGCACTCAATATGATCTGCTCCATGACCTTCCCTGGTACCGAGGTCAAGCTGACAGGCCTGTAATTCCCCAGATTGTCTCTCCGACCCTTCTTGTAAATGGGGAGTCACGTTTGCCAGTCTCCAGTCGAGTGGCACTTCCTCAGTCAGCAAGGACTGTTGATAGATGAGGGAAAGGGGTTTGGCAAGGACCTCTGCCAGTTCCCTTAGTACCCTTGGGTGGATCCCATCCGGCCCCATAGACTCAATTTGACAGGAGCACACGTAAATTCAGCTTTCGGCTACTAGCTCTAAACTTCGAAAACAGCAAAGTCATTTCCAAATGGTATTAATGGAGATGGTCTGGACCTAAAAGGAAAGGCTGGTGCATTTCAGGTCTTTGTTAATGAAGTTAATGAAACCATAATGTCTAATGGATTAAATATTACATTAGCAGTCCATTTCCAAAGGACTGATGAGTTCCTTGCTTGTTTCAAATGGTATTTAAAACAAAAGGTTGACTATATATCTGAAGATCTGAACATGTCTGATTTTGTTTATCAAAACACAATTTAAGAAGGATCAAATCATCCACCACCACTACCACCAAAACAAGAACAAAAGGCTTTTGTTGGTAAAGTTCTGTGTGAAGGTAAGACTACAGACTAATGCTGTTTCAGGATATGACTCAGTGTCACAGGTGTCTTCTACAAAGGCTAAGAAACCTGTTGCCAGGATTGAAAACAGTATTTGCCAGTGGCAAAAATAACAGTATGTCTATATTGCCACTGATTTTTTGGCTATTTTTCTTCATTCACTAACTCATAAATTCCAACAGTGCTGCTTCTAGGGAAATATCAATTGCTATGGAAAAGGCATGTAAATATGTCATAACTCGAAGCGCTTTTGTGACAGGATTATTAATATTTGCAATTCACATATATCACTGAAAAAATGAAAGTTATTTTGTTCTAAAAGATTGAGTCAAGAAAATCTGTTTGCTTGGACTTAGAAATTAGCAGTAAAGACGACAAAATGTCAATAAGCAATAAAAGATTATTGTTATGTCTTCAAGCGCTTTCTAGTTTAGTTTCTTGAGAGGAAGAAGAGTTAGTGGCTTGCTAACTAGTAAACATAAGATTTTCCTGAAAACACCACTCTACAAATAGCCTGCAATAATGCTCAAAGGATAAATAAAATATTAATTTCTGTGGTACATATTTTTGTCAACTATTATCTTTATTGATGGAGAAGTCCTCTCAAAAAAAGACTCTAAAAAGGTAATAGCAGGAAGTTTTGACTATATTGAACAATTGTCATTTTGCTATGACAGAGTAGAAGTTACCTAAGGGGACCTTGTAATTATTTGCATTAACTTGCATTTTGTCTCCAAAAACTTTTCTCTGAAAAAGGTCAAGATCAGCTTGGACAACAAACGATGTGAAGTTATGATACATAGTCAGGAATAGACTTTTTATTGGAACAGCTTGGTTTAAGTCTGAATTTAGGGAATTTTAGAGAGAAAAAGTACACTTGATAATGTGTTTCCATCCTTATCATAAAAGTCACTGTATTTCCAGGGAAATTTTATTTCTTGTATTAACAACTATTAACAAATGAAAGAGAGGTGGGATGGAAGCACAAGGGGGGAGCCAGCAAAGAGAGAAAGGGAGAGGAAGATTGAAAGAAACAATAGGCCAGAGAAGGCAAGAGGGAAAAGGAGGGATGAAGGGAAAGAAGGAAGGAGCGAAAGGAGGAAAAGAGAAAGGAAAAAGAGAGAAAGGCAAGGCAAGAGCAGGCAAGGGGAAGAGGAAAGGAAAAAAGGAGAGGAGAGGAGAGGAGAGGAGAGGAGAGGAGAGGAGAGGAGAGGAGAGGAGAGGAGAGGAGAGGAGAGGAGAGGAGAGGAGAGGAGAGGAGAGGAGAGGAGAGGAGAGGAGAGGAGAGGAGAGGAGAGGAGAGGAGAGGAGAGGAGAGGAGAGGAGGGGAGAGGAGAGGAGAGGAGAGGAGGGGAGAATGGAGAGGAGAGGAGAATGGAGAGGAGAGGAGGGGAGAGGAGAGGAGGGGAGAGGAGAATGGAGAGGAGAGGAGAGGAGAAGAGAATGGAGGGGAGAGGAGGGGAGGGGAGGGGAGAGAAGGGGAGAGGAGGGGAGGGGAGGGGAGGGGAGGGGAGGGGAGGAGGAGAAGCAAGGAAGGAAGGAATGTAGGTCATTAAGGCTCCTCAGTGTAGGTGTCTAAGTATGAAGGTCTATGTGTCAACAGGTGCCCAATTCCTATTTTCAGAGGTAGTTGAGCTGAGGTAGAGCCTACAGGACCAATTCAGATGACAACCACTAGGCGTACTGCAGTGCCACAGATGTCGTAGGCTGTTAAGGATAACCTCAAGTCACCTAAACAGACAAGACATCCTGCCTGACCTCCAACAGTCACTCTGTAAGATCATGGATCACCCTGAGTTCTGGTGTTAGTTTTGCCAGCATTACACAGGTGCTTTCCATACACAATGGAGCCTCAAAAAGCAGCAGGTGTTTCTGTTTAAGCACCTTAGGTTGTGACTTGTTGGCTCCAATGACTGCAAGGGGAGCTCAGACACAGGTTACAGGTAGACATCCATGTGCATAGATTCTGGCCAAGTTTCACCTGCCTCAACTACAGCTTGAAATATCTGCTATTTCCAGATTTGTGTTTTCCCCCACAGATCCTGTGTCTTATTTGTAAGGCCCACATGAATGCTGCCAGGTACTCTTGGTCATCACATTGCACTATGCACCTGTACCAAGACAATTAAATCAAGTCCTTAAATGAATAGTCATAGTGTGGAGTAGAATGTCAAAAATAAATTTGGACCTTGTTTGCAATGTGCTGTCATAAAGAATTAAGTCATCAGGCATGGTTTATTTGGATTAGTTGAGTCCTGACTTTGAAGAGGAATGTAAGACTACCCGTAAATCTCCAACAGAATAAGATGGTAGCCAAGAAGATGGATGCTGTACTTGGCTATGAAGTGTCTGAACTGCAGTTCTTGTCATCAGATTTTATTAGAATAAAAGTTAAGTGTCAGGAGGAGTAGCTTATGATCTGTAGGAATTTGGTATAAAAAAATTTACTCTGAAGTGTCTCCCTGAAGCCTCAAACTGAAAATAATTTCTCATATTTTTGCTCCCATGAAACAGTTTAAAAAAAAAATCAAAAAGAGATAAAATCATGCTGTAATTTTGAATTTTGGCATGATTTCACTTTCACCTCCGATTACTTTTCACATGTTAAAAAAATGTTCCAAAACTTTGGAGCATTATTGGTAGTTGGCAACTTTTAAGCTACAAGAATTCTTAAAAACGAAATCAGAACTGAGAAGAATCAGCATTTAAAGTGATTTCTGAGGTCTATTCTGGAACCATGGAAGAAAGTTGAAGTTGATGTACACTTTATATGCCATAGCTATCCCACTAATTTTAGCTGAGGAAGGCTTACTATCAGATTCCCATTTCATTAAAACTTCTTCCACTAAAAATATAGATGCAACAATAACAATTTTTATTAGCTTGTCTTGCTGAATTGTCAAAAACTATAAAGAATTGTTAATCTGCAAAATACTGAACTTCTAAATTTCATCAGACTGAAATGTGCATAGTTTTTCTCTCAGAGGATCTTCCTAAATATTAAAAATCTTCAATGTGAATGAGATAATGAATACAGTTATGCTCATCTCTAATTTTTAATTACATTTTGCAGCAGCCACTGTACCATAAAAGTACTGTTGCACTATTCCGTTACAGAGTGCAACAGAACTACACTGTGTTCTATCACAGACCTACCTTCCATGTTTATCTTTACATTTGTTTCAGAACCTGGGGTTTTTTCACATGATTTTATATTTTAGGAAACTGAAAAGAAGTGCAAAATGCTACTGAAACCAGACGTCAGAATGCGATTTTCTTTCTCATCTTCACCTGGACTATATGAAATGTTTTTTATGAAAAAATATGGTTGGAAGAACCTACTGTTACATGTCTTATTAGGAATTGGGGAATGCACTATTCTCATGATGCTAATATACCCTTTTAATGCTACTATTTTAAACATGCTGAGCAGTTGGCAGTACTATGTAGGGTCAGTACTATGTAAGTGAAACTGTGGGTTATAAAGGTATATTGGCAGTACACAGAGATTATGAAAAGCTGGAAGAGCAAGAGCTTCTTAAAACAAGGAGCTAGGGAAATACAACGTACCAACTAGGACACTTTCTCATATGATACAGAAAGGTTTAATGAAAATACGCAATCAGAAATTTCCTCAAGTAATTTTTGTCAGACATATCCCAGGTAGTTTAGAATAAAGATGAAAGTGCATTTCAGTCTGGATCAGAATTTTTCAGCATTTAGACATCTAAGAAGTAGCTTGTCTACTTTTTCCTTTAAACAAAATAGCAACAACCCTCTATTATTTTTAATTGAGTGTTTAGCAGTCTTCAAAAGCAGTTGATTTACTTGGCATTTAATGTTTTTGTTCATGTGTGGCTGAAATTTCAAACAAGTTCAAGTTTTGAAACAGTAACTGTGCTGGTTTTCAAGGTAATTTTTTCTTCCTGCATGCCTTTTTCATCACTCATGTCAATAGTAAAGGCTCCACAGTTATTTTCTAAATCATTGTCAAGTTTTCCAAGTATTTTACAAGGTAATCTCATATTTTCTTCATCTGTTTGACCTTTCTTTTTTCAAAGGATAGCAGACTCTACAGTTCTCTCTGCTGGAGAAGTTGTCACTTTTTTCCAGAGATTCCTCCACCTCAGATCTTCAATATCTTCAAAATTTCTGTAAAGTAAAACAAGATCCTTAATATAATTAAATGTATCTTTATGAAAAGTCTTTCTTCTTTCAGAGCCTCTGACTTTTTTTAAAATGCTTTATAGAGAATATATAAGCTGCACAAGTAATTTGTATCTTATCTTCTTTCTCTGTGCAATTTTCACCTGTATTTATAAGGTAAGAGAAGAGAAGCTGCAAAACCATGTCCATACTTCTGCATAATATTTTTAGTGGTAACATTGGCATGTCATAGAACCATAGAATCATTGAATCACCTGGTTGGAAAAGACCTTGAGATCATCGAGTCCAAACATAACTGTCTACCACTAAACTATACCCCTGAGAAACTCATCTACCTGCCTTTCAAACACCTCCAGGGATCCCTGGGCAGCTGCTCCAGTGCCCGACAACCCTTTCAGTGAAGAGGCTTTTCCTAAAGTCTAGTCTGAACCTCCCCTGGTGCAGCTTGTGGCCATTTTCCTCTTATCATCTATCGCTTGGGAGAAGAGACAAGTGTTCACCTCACTACAACGTCCTTTGAGGCAGCCATAGACAGAGATGAGGTCTCCCCTCAGCCTCCTCTTTTCCAAGCTAAACAACTCCAGTTCACTTAGCCACTCCTCGTAGGACTTGTTCTCCAGCCCCTTCACCAGCCTCATTACCCTTCTCTGGACGCGCTCCAACACCTCAAAGTCTTCCTGTAGTGAGGGGCCCAGAACCGCACACTGTACTCGAGGTGTGGCCTCACCACTGCTGAGTACAGGGGCACAATCACCTCCCTGGTCCTGCTGGCCACACTGTTTCTGATACAGGCCAAGATGCCATTGACCTTCTTAGCCACTTCTTTCACACTAAATTACTGAAATAAAAGTTAATTTAGCTGCAAAAAAGTTAAAATTACTGTGAAACAAGTAAGTTTACTTAATTTATGAATATAAACGAACAGAACAAAAGCTTTAGGCAATGCAACCTGTCATTTCATAAAAAAATGTTCCGTTGAATGGATTTTCCTTCTGATGCACTTGACATGTGTCTTCATCATCTGATCTTATCTCAAGTTTGCTTTCAACAGCAACAGCTGAGTATCTTTCTGAATCATCTTCTTTGTTTTCCTTAGGAAAAAACATAGTTAATCTCTTTTCAGGAAAGAGATTATGTGTATATCCTTTATGTGTATATTAGGTAATTATAGAAGGATACGCAAAGTAATAACAAATAACTAAATGCCTGTAGTTGTTGTTCAGATTACATCAATGTAAATATTGGGCTTCTGTTACTCTTGATCACAGGTGTTTTAGTCATGGTTCATAACTTCCACTCAGGGGATGTGTTTGTAGACCATAACCAAACGCCTATAAAAGTTAAGTAAGAAAGGCAATCTATTGTTAGTAGGCTTATGTTACAAATAAAGGGACTTGCATTTTCAATAGAAAAGTTAGGGCACTACTATTTAGGAAAGACTGGAATCCTGTTTGTTTGGGGTGTTTTCCTTGTGGAATACTGATTTTTTATAAGTATTTGGTCTGACTGATACCATGATTAAATAGTTTGGCCTATTTGTCACTAAAAATTTTGAAGACCCATTACAATAACGTAAAAGTTCAGATCACTACTTATTGAACCTGGAATAGACTTCATTGATGAGTCTTTGGCCTCAACTTTGTTGGCTTCTTGGGACTGAAAAAGCTTCAAAGGATTTCCTGTTTCTTTTGTGGCAAACAGGGGAAGTCCCTGGTGATAGGAAGAAGAGCAACATTGTACCCATTTTTAAAAAGGGCAGAAAAGATGACCACGGGACTACCAACTTGTCAGCATCACCTGTTACTGGGAAGATTATGGAACAGATCCTCCTAGAAGCTATGATAAAGCATGCAGAGGACAGAGAGGTGATTCGAGACAGCCAGTATGACTTCACCAAGGGCAAGTGCTGCCTGACCAAGCTACTGGCCCTCCATGATGGGGTGACAACATCAGTGAACATGGGAAAAAAATGAATCTATCTGGATAGATTCTGAGTAAAGACTTCTATACAGTCCCCCATGGCATCCTCCTCTCTAAATACGAGAGGTACGGATTTTATAGGTGGACTGTTTGGTGGATAAGAATGTGGTTGGATGGTCGCATTCAGATAGTAGTGGTAAACAGCTCGATGTCCAGATGGAGACCAGTGACAAGTGGTGTCCCTCAGGGGTCCATACTGGGACCAGTGCTGTTTAATATTTTCATTGAAGGTATAGACAGTGAGATCGAATGCACCCTCAGCAAGTCTACAGATGACACCAAGTTGAGTGGAGCAAAGGTCACACCAGAAGGATGGGATGTTATCCAGAAGGACGTGGACAAGCTGGAGAAATGGGCCTGTGTGAAAATCATGAAGTTCAATAAGGCCAGTGCAACGTCTTACATCTGGGTCTGGTCAATCCACAGTTTCAATACAGGATGGGGGAAAACGTGATTGAGAGCAGCCCTGTGGAGAAGGACTTGGAGATGCTGGCTGATGAGAAGATCAACGTTGCACCAAAAGAAGCATTACAAGCAGGTTGAGGGAGGAGATTCTCTCCCTCTACTCCACTCTCCTGGGACTACACCTGGTCCAGTTCTGGAATCCCCAACATGAGAATTATATAGAACCATTGGAATGTGTCCAGAGGAGGCCCAAAAAGATGATCAGAGGGCTGGAGCACCTCTGCTATGAGGGCAAGCTGAGAGAATTAGGCTTGTTCAGCCTGGAGAAGAGAAGGTTCTGGGGAGACCTTATTGCATCCTTCCAGTACCTGGGAGGAGGGCGCCTATGAAAAAGCTGGGGATGGACTTTTTATAAGGGCAAATTGTGATAGGATGAGGGGGAATGGCTTTAAATTGGATGGGAGAAAATTTAGATTAGACATTAGGAAGAAATTCTTCACAATGAGGGTGGTGAGACACTGGCACATTTTGTCCAGGGAAGCTATGGATGCCTCATCCCTGGAAGTGTTCAAGGCCATGCTGCATGGGGCCTTGAGCAGCCTGGTCTGGGGAGAAGTGTCCTTGCCCATGGCAGGGGAGTTGGAACTGGATGATCTTTGAGGTCCCTTCCAACCCAGACCATTCTATGAGTCTAGGACAAGAAGAAAGATGATGCACCATGGTGACAGAGTCCAAAGACAGTTTCCACAAAATTCCACATTTATCTTTCTTCCTTAACTCCAACTTAGGCTTATGTTTGCATACGTGCAGATAATATGTGCAGACATTTCTTTTGAAGCCTAGATTTAAAATCCACTTGAGCTTCAACAGAAGTTAATAACATTTTAGACAATAATTTCCAGTGGTTGATAGCGCATCTGATTAAAATAATTATTTTCTTGAGTTTAAAGCCAATGACGTTTTATAGGCTACAGTAAGTTTTTGAGGGTTTTGGTTTAATTTTAACACTGCCAGAGAAAGGAGTTAAAGCTCTATTTTCCTTTTTCTACTGTTTTCACAGGAGGGATAAGCCTTTTAATGAACATGTGCCGATATCTTTTAAGTGTTTCCCTTTTGCATCTCCACTAGCTAATGTTGCAAGACGTCAGGTAACACAGCACTGAGAGAAAATGTTGTAATAGAAAAGGCATTTAAATAATACAAAATCAGGGCTTGCACTTTGCAGAGAGAGGTAAGACTGCGTTTAATATTTTGAAGATGAATTTATCATGTGTATTACAGTTCATAATCCAAACTCCTGTAAAAATCAACTTTAAAATCCTATAGTTCTCTAATGAAACTCACAAAACTCTCCCAGAAATCACTGCAATAAAAGCACTCATCCCTGGATGATAGGCAAAAACCTATCATATTCACTTATTTTCAGGTTAAAGAAGATTTTCTGTTGAGTTGCCTAACACTTTAAATGATGTGTACTTTGCCTATTTTCCATTTGCTTACATAATGACTTTTAAAACCTCTGTAAATCCTTTTGTTTGGATTTCTTATATGAAATATTCTGATACAAGCAAGCTGTGATGAAACTTGTAAATGCTCTCCATTTCTTGTAACCAAGTTGTCTAGAGATTCTTCTAAAAATCACTGCTTTGATGGAAAGAATACTGGGGCAAAATGGACTACCTAGATATGCATCAAAACTGACACTAGTGAAAAACATTGCTGCAAGCACTTCTTTCTCCTGGGTGGCATCAATTTTTCCACTACTCTTGGTCACCACACTTCAGTACATTCATCCACAGATCTGTACTTCTTGGAAGAGCCAAACCACCATATGGCATATTAAAGATCTTGTTTAATAAATCTAGCTAAGGAGGCTTTTCCCGCAAGATGTTTGTTCATTCGTTTGTTTGTTTGTTTTACCATGCATTTTCCTTGTTTGGCAAACATCTGGGTCTAACAATGAGGACTGTATATTTTGTAAAGAGATTCTGAATCTCTATGATCTGCACCATTGACTTTCGGTGTTAAGAACTATATTTTCTGTTGATACATATCTGTCTTATCGAGATCTTGAAAAAAAATGAAATGTAAACCAAAATGTGATATTGATAAGCAATGAAGGTATATAGTGTTCATTTGCTTTTCTTCTTTTCTTCTGATTTTTTTCCTCTTTCAAGTGTCATTCAGAAGGAAAATCTGCATTTTGATTACAAAGCCAAAAGTTAATACTAAGTGGCAAATTAAAAATAAAATTAATTATTAGACAGGATCTATACTTAATCTTCCATCAAAACTAAACAGATATCATACTTAGTATTTTCAGGACAGCTGTCCTTTCATATAATATCTATTTCTTTTTTATATGACTTCCAGTTTGTCGTATATCTCTATTGTCTGGATTTTCTTTTATTCACCTATCAGAACATATCAAGGTGTACATTTCTGCAGGTATTTCTCAATTTCTGATGCACAAACATAAAACCTGCTAGTTTTTTGGGGGCAGGAGGTTGTTCCTTTTTCTCTGTAAAGCTCTCCTAATGAAAGATTTCAAACTGTATGACACTGTCTTTCGTGCTTATCTCCATTTACAGCTGTACCTGTTGTTCTTGGTAACTACCCACCCAACACACGTGCTCCCTTGTTTAGTTCTGTTACTCTTCAATAAGGCATAACACAAAAAATATGTTGCTCAAAACCCACAACATTCTAGCATTTTCTTTGTTGGTTTATTTGTGGTTTACTATTTACCTCGTTTGTTCTTTTTTCTTTTGCCTACTTTTTGAACATGTTAAAATGTGATCTGATCTCTCCCTGTCCCGACAGGCAGTAAAGCTTCTTGAGTGCCTCAAGACCATGAGGGACAATCAACAATCCTCTGTTGAGGATGCCAGCTTCCCCTCATGTCTGTAACTGGCATTTCCACTACCTACTGCATTTCAGTTAACCACACAGTGAAGCTGATCAATCTGTTGATACAGGAAAAAAATCAGTGCTTGTTTTCAGTCCACTTGCTCTAACAATGACTGCTTGCAGAAGTATCACTTCAGATCAAGAAATCCGTAGCATCCTCATCTTGAAAGTGGCTATAGCTTGAAAATTAGGGTGATGAGTACACTTTCCCAGATTTTAAAAGATGTGGAATTGAACTTTTTTTCCTGTAAATGTTGGGGTCCTTAACTGATAAAACATTCTAACCACTTCACTGTCATACGAGAGTAAACACATCTGCCACCACCACAGGCTGTTTGGCCAGGTGCTGTTCAAAATCCACCTATCATCTGTGGCTTGTGAAGAGGTAAAAATGCAAGCATACGCAGGCATGTCCACCCACAGCATACTAGGATTTCTGATATATGCCTACCTTCATCATTCCTAGCAGTCAGTTCCCTGCACAATATGTAGGACCTGAGATCTTCATGTGTGTTTCACGGGGAAATTTGCCACTCAACTAAATCTACAGTTTTAACTATCAGGCCTTACAGAGAATTTTTAAACCCTTAATTGAATATTTTAGTCCTAGACTCAAGAGCTTGGTATTAGCTTTGATTTTCTTCATTTATCATCCTTCATATCAGCCCCTTTTTAGAATGTGATACAATTTCATTTTAGAATTACTTCAAAACCTGAGGGAAGAAAACATCACAACTAAAGGTTTCAACGATGTTGCAGCTGTTTTCTCTTTTAAGAATTGTGATCTTTTCATCAACATCTATATTTTGAGGTCTGGTGCCACTAAAATTAGCTTCTCTTTTACCGTTCAAACCTGTTTTGTACCTTTCTGCAATTTGGTCACTGATTCCCCTACTTTAATTCCACAGTCACCCTCTTTAAAGTGCTCTATAGCTTCAAGTTCTCTGCTATCTCTTGTTTTTCTTTTTCTATTAACAGTACAGAATCTTCTCTCTGACACAATCTTCCATGCTCTTTCTATTAAATGACCCTCTGTGTTGCAAGAGTAAGCTGATAATCATCTGCTTTATGACCTTCTCCTTTGTCAAATTGCTCTCTCAATCCCACTTATACTCTAAGAATTTTTCTCGCTGCTAAATTCATTGTTACAAGTTTCTATTGCCCATTACTTGCATTCATAGCGATGGATGTACCTTAATGTTATATGCAGTAGTACTGTTGTTTGAATGTCTTGGCTTTCTCCATGGTCACTGAAATCAGTACTTTTTTTTTTTCCTCCAGGGATTTCAGTGCTTCAATGGGCTTTGAATTGTGACCCTATATTGAGTTTTCATAAACAATGACTTTGTCTTTTAGATATGACATTTGCACTCAATGTGCTTTTAAACACTAGGCAAGTCACCAATGTGGCAGGAATAGGTCATCTCAATAGAAGAGAAGAAAAGGAAATGATTGTCTCCACATTTTTGAATGAAACTTTGTTAAAGAAATGGCTGAACTTGCAGGAAGTTTGTAAAGGTCTTAGAATATGAAAAAGTGCCGCATGGTTGGCAAGAATGATTGACAATAAAACTTAATAGCAAACAAGTTAATATTAGCCACTTTAGAAGAGATAAGTCTTTTCTAAAAGTTAAGTATCATCTTGATACACCAGCCTGGTACCACTGAGTCTTTCCAGCTGCTTGTTGAAGTGATGTTATTATTTTAAGTTCTGGTTTTGATGCTAATACTGTAAATAATAAGTGCTACTGTTTGCAATATCATACAATGAAAAAGAGAGATGTATATAATGAGGAAACTGAAAGGAGAAAAAAACAGGAAGTATAAAATTTGTGTTAATACATATTCAGTAACTAAAAAATTAAATGAGTGATTTAATCATCATCATAATTTTAACTGTAACAATCTCTGAGTATGTCATCTAGAATGGTCTATAAAATACAGAGAAGTTGTTGCTGTTGTCTATTCCTAGCATATGTCTGCCAATTTTAGTATTTATAAATTCTTTTAAGTGCATTTTGGGTAATGATTTCATTTATATTATCATTTTATTTGTTTTCATACGCACATTTTAACAAGGCTTGGACTGGTACCTTCAAAATCTTCCTTCCTTGAAACCTTTCTTACTAGAGTAAGCTATTCAATGTTTTGTCAGATTACAATTTAAAGTAATCACCAAAGTAAACTGCACTTAACTTTGGAACAATTTAAGATTGAGCTTAACCATTAGGTCAATACCATAACACTTCTTCCTCCTCATTCACAACTGCAATCATTAATTTAAATTGAATGTAAAGTAAAATTTTTTGTACCATGTGTGCTTCTAGTGAATTTCCAGTGACTATGATTGTTTATACAAATCACTGTGTTTTCCATGTACATTTTATTTTACTTTCTTTTGGAACATTATAGTGGAACAATTTTCCTAGAGAGAGGTTTAGTTAACATTTTATGAGACAGACAATTTTCAGAATCCCTTTTGAGCTTTGCTAAATTGAGCACGTAAAAATAAAGTTATCAGGTGTAAGAGCAGTGAAGTATTTTTCTAGTCTGGTTTGAGGGATGGAATCACATGGTCCTATCCTAGGAACACTGATTTTAGTGACCGTGAAGTGTACCATTATTCAATATCTGATTGATTAAGGAAAATATTCCCTTTATTTAGATCAAGAAAAGCCACAACGAAGTCACCACTTGGTTATTCCATACACAGTCAGGTGCACACTATCTATCTCATCTAAACCAATGTCTAATACATTTTTCCATTTTGTTACACAAGCTATACTTGTTCCAGCAACTGAGAAGTAGTAAGTGGATGATAAATAACTCAATGATTGTCAGGGTATATGAGCAGAAAAGAATGAAATAATAAAAAGGAAAGACAACTTTTAAACTTTGCAAGTTACATGGAAGGAAAGGCACAGTTCCATTGATTTTATTTGAAACGTGTATCAAAGAAATTAGATATACATTCTGCCAAACTGTTCATTCATTTTTAGAAGCAGATGGAATATTTTTATATTAGCAGACGTACTAGGTGAGAAATAGTCCACTCTGTCTATTTGTGAACAACTCTAAGACATTCCATTATTTTATTAGACAATATGTCATATTATAGGGTTTTGGATGTGATGAGGAGGTTTCTGAGCTCTTGTAATGCTGAAAATAGGAACAGTTGAACTTGCAAATGTGAAATTACAAAATTTTATTTCACAAGTTCATTAGATTCCTTGGCAATATATATATATATATATATTCTGAGACCTAGTATGATTTACCTCTCATGCACCACAACAAAGTATACTCTTCTTTTACAGTATTTAAAACAAGGTTAACCTGTCAGTGAGACAACTTCACAAGAGCGGTACTGCACATTCATTTCCTGAAATCTATTTAAAATTTTCTTTTTCATCTGAAAGGTTAGAATGTAAATAAAACATTATCATTTGTTACATATTGATTCTGTCTGTAGCTATGTGTGAAAGAGCACTATTCATGCTCTAAGAATCTTGCAATCAATGAGCTAAACCAGATAATGATCAGACCCAATTTTTGAAGAAAGAGAACACCTCTGTCGATCAATGTGAGATTTGATCCCACACTTCCATCCACCTATGACAAGTACAATATTTGAACCAGTTTAATCAGATTATGAAGCTTTTGCTTTTCTACATCAGTAACTTATTGCTACACGGTAACAGTAGGGAAAAGAAACATAACTGTACTGTTTCTTGCACCTCTTTGGGTTTCATCATGGATATTCCACATAAACAGACAATGGTGACCCTCAACCAGTGATTCTCAGTTCTGTGGTTTGAGATAGAGACTATAATATCTTAAGTGACAGGCTAATAATGAAACAACCACAGAAATAAACTGCACCAGAAAGCAATTACACTATTTTCAGAACAAAGTTAAAATAAGTAGTAAATGAGGCATAGGGCACGCCCTGAAGAACGGTGAAGGAAAGATAAATTATTAAATGCTCATTAGCCTTTGGTGGAAGTTTTGTTGGTGTTGCGGTTATACGATATTGCTATGACTGCTATGACTGCAAAGCACAGTGAAATCTTCATAGGTGCTTATCCACAGTGCTGGCATATACACCTTTGTAAAAATAAGTTTCCTAGCCTAACTTATTAATATTCTCTGAAAATACTGTCAATAAATAAAGATTAATGGGTAGCAATTAACGGGTAGCAATTAACTTATAAAACCGGAGAAATCATTCAAGAAGTTTGAGGATATTACTCTTTCTCCCAAACTTCAGTTTTATTCCATGTTATCTGCCATCTCTACTACCAAAGCCAAGCCATAGTGGAGTTAGGAGCGTAAGATTTATGAGTACAGAATAAAATCCATATCCAGAAAGCAATTGATTCTCACTGAGTATCTTGGTCCTGCTCCAGGATTACTACATATTTTATAGTAGGCAGTGACTGAATACAGTACCAGTTACACCTCAGAAACAAAGACCAAGCCTCTGCCTGCCATGCATGTTCAAGCCCGTAAGCACATTTCTGCAAATTTCAAGATCTACAACCTGAATATGAGGATTTGGGGTTTTTATTGGGATTTTGGATTGGAATTTTGGAAATATTTTCTACTTTTAAATTCTTGTATTTCACCTAATTGTCTTTGTGAGCAGTAATTTCTTTTTAATAATAGAAGACTCCCTGTATAATCCAGCAGTTAAAGTATATACCTCAATTAAGAGGACCAAATAACAACCCACAACTAGCTTTAATTCTTACCATTTGTATCTTCTGGAGATCTTGGGGCTTTTTTTACTTCAGCATTCTTTTGACATAAACATGTAAAATATTTAAAATATGTATTTTGAATGGTAAACAAAATTACTATAATTTAAAAAAAAAATCTTACAGGAATTAGACCCAAGAGGGATTTATTTGATAATCTCATTTTATAAACAAAGGCTAGATCTCTTTTACCCTGCTATTTGATAATCTCCACACTTAACATTTAATTTTACCAGGATGAGTATGTAAATGACTTCTCGGACTATTTACATTTTTGTGATCTTCTGGCATGACATGACTATTGTTAGATATAGAGCTTCCATTAAAGGACTTTTTCATCGGGTTTATCACTCTGAGCTTGCTGCTGCAACTGCCAGCACTATCAGTGAACAGCAAAATTGAGAATGATACAGCTGATAGATCTTGCCCTTTATCAGCTTCATGCTAATTTAATGCAACACAGAGTATTATTTGCATTACTTCAAAAGTTAAAAGATACTTCCTGTGGGATTACATCACTATTAGACTTTTCTTACTCTATTATGTTTGAGTCAACACAGCATTCAGCACAGGGATTGTACAAACTTCATTTGTGATAAAAAACTTAATGAGCAGCACTGAGAAATGTCTAAAGAATTGAATTATGATGACATAGTATTTGCCAAATAGAGCTTTGTGGGGTTTTTGTACTGTTTCATTAAAGACACACTAGCTATTTGGCACACAATTGAAAATGAAAATAGGATTGTGCATTTTAAACATCTGCCACACTGGGCAATCACTGGAAAGGAAACCATCTTCAAAGCAGATATAATATGTAAAATTATAACACTCAAATTTGTTCCTTATGAAATAAGATGGTTACAGTGTTTTGTTATGCTTTCTGTTGCCGAAGAAACAGTTTTAGTGTGCACCATTGACAGGGAAAAGGAGGAGGGATCAATGTGCAAGACCTATTTTATTAGCAGATGTAATTATAATAGCCCAGTTTATTATCAGAGGAAACGGCTGAAAATGGTGGTGCATTAACCAAAATGAATGGCATCTAACTAAGTCATTATATGCAACTAAAGCAGAAAACAAATTTTTAAAAAAATCTTATAAATCTTCATACTAATAGATTGGAGTTTGTTCGGTACTCAATAGCCTTCTCTGGACCTAAACCAGAGGTTTTATTCACTGGCTTCCTCATCTGAGAAACTTCGCTTCTGAAGGGCACCATATTGAAGAGCTACCTCTTCCTAGGAAAGAGCTATTCTTCTCCCAGGAAAGAAACGCAACTCAAACTTAAGAATCAAACCAAATACTTTATAGGAAATAGATTTAACTAAAAAGAAACATGTCATCTTTTGCCCTAAGGATATTTGAGTCTTATGTATGGGGCTAACAGTTATGACAAAAGATGTACAGGAAACTTTTGTTCTTCCAAAGTGGCATTTAAGAGTATGGAGATACTCTAGAGAATTACTAAAAGAAATTAACTGAACTTTTAAATGCAAAATTATGCAGATGGGGAAGGGGGGAGGACACAGAGACAAGCTATATTAATCCTGCTATAGACTACAAGAATTTCTATAACCTCTATGGAAATCAATAATGGATGCCAGGAACATGAGAAAAAAATAGGATAGATACGCTCCATATTTCAGAATTCATACTGTAACTATCTGAGGCTGAAAATTTCAAGATGTTTTTGCTTCTATTTTACATAAATTGGAAGTATTTTTTCAAATATTTGGTTAATATTTGGTTTACAGCATACCCTTTGTTGCCTTCATTTTCCGAAGGCTCGACCTGGTTCAGGAATGGTACGGCGGCCCCACAGGCCGCTCGGGCCAAAAGCTCACAGACACATATGGTGGATGGTTAAAGGCAAAAGGCTAATGGCTAATGGCTAATGGCGTTTATTGATAGATAACACCGGCTTATATAGTCAAGGTCTACGATGTCACTTCCGTCTGCTTACATCATCAACTAAACACCATTGGCTAAAGGGAGAGGGGCCCTATCTTTCCGTACATCGCGAGATCTTCCGGTCGCCGGACCCTAGCTACCAACACCCTTTTTTCTTTTTTTGCTTACCATGCTTGAAAACCTTTCCTCTGTCTTTTCATTTTCTCTCCATCCTCATACTTTTACTCCCATTTTTGTCACTCTATTCTCTATACAAATAAGCACATCATCACCTATTTACTCTGAACGAAATAGCCAGCATGGTAGGATTTGATCATATCAATAAATCAGTGCATAGCAAAGAGGATTGGAGAAATACACATGATCGCTGTAAATCACCTTGAAAACTGATTATATCTAGGATGACAGAGATCAAAATGACTTGTGACACTGCATTTGGGGACAGAAAGGTGAGAAGACAGTTTTCCTACTATGAAGGACAAACACATTTATTTATGCATTCTGTAGAACTGCTGGTGCAACTTACCTGGTATGGCTTTTTTCAATCACTTTCCATGAACAATATTCTACTATTTCTGAAATTAATTATTCATTTTTTTTAAATTAAAAAAAATTATCACATAGAGTTCAACTTCAGACTACATTTTCCACTTCAATTTTCATTGCTGCTTAGGTTCATCTTCATTTCCTCTGTTTATACTAGCTTTGCTCTACAGAATTTTGACAAGGCTGTATATGAAGAATCAGCATCTCCTGTTCAATACCGTATATTTCTGAAAACTACGTTTTTTTCCCTTCATTTGTTATATCTTTAGACAATTTGCTTAAAAAATTGGTCAGTGTCATGTAGAATGTGCTGAGGATAGAGTCCTTAAGCAGGTTGCACACAGGGTAGTCCTCTTCTACCGAAACATGACAGAAGTTTGTAGCAGATACTAGATGGGGAAAGCTGTCAAGAAGCAGGATTTTTGAGTAAATGGAGTTGTGATATGTGTGACCTAATGATGTTCCACAAAAGCCTGAAAGAATATGTGTTATAAAGTAACAAACATAGTTGACACTATGGATGGAGATAGCAAAAGAAAATCTAAAAGCTAAACAGAATGGTGGAATAAGTTTGTCAGTTTGCCTCTCTGATTCAAGGCTGAGATAATTTCATACATGTCCATTGTTATGTGTATTATAAATACCTCTACCCATGTTACAGTGATAAAGGTCTTGAACTACATTTTTTCATTAATTCCATCACCAAAACCCAGCTATGTCAGGGAAACAGAGGCCATGTCTACACTGCTGTACAGACAGCTTTTCTGTGGTTCCTATGACTTAGTGAACGCCCAAGCCAAACCCCAGTCACACATAAGGACATAGCACTTTCTTGCACTCCCAGTTACTCAAGATCAGACTTTTGGAGCACAGCAACTATCACTTTTGTTACATGAGTACCGGTCTGGATATCTAGCCTTGGACAGAAGGCCCAGGAACACATCAACGAGAAGGCTAGTGGCAGCCACAGAAAGGTAGAGACAAGGACTAATGCTGAAAACCACAAAATTTTGTCTTTTTTTTTCAGGATTTCTAAGCATACTCTTCGAGTTTATTGCAAGACAGCATTAGAAGAGGAGCTCTTCAGAACTCCAGGTTTAATTATCTTCAGTCTGAAAACAAACAAGGAATGGATATAGGGTGACAAAGAGCAAAAGTTAATCTATACTACAATGCATTCAACAAATGTGGGCCAAAGGTCTCTAGGTCAATAATCTGATAATTTAGACAGACTGTGTCAAGAATTTCTGTGGTATTTAAGCAGTGCAGATCTAAAGAAGGTCTCCTAGATGTGTGAAAGCGGAAAAAATGAGATGTTTTTGTGCAAGGAAGAAACCATTTAAGGAGAACTCACTGAATGAATGTCATACATATATTACTAATTGTGTTGTAACATGGATAGCTGAAAAATAATTGTGTACTAGTCCAAATTTCTGTTATTCAATGAAGCACAGTAGTTATTCCTTTTTAATCTGGCATTTAGCAGTTGTTTAAGAAACATCAGCTACAAAACATTGATTTTACTCTTTTTTCTTCACATATTGCTTGGATTTTATATTATTTATATAGAATTCTCAACAATTCATGGAAGGAAGATCATGGTAGTACCTAACATTCTAGACTATTTTGGGATTCTCCTTTTATCCTTAAAAATAACCATTCTATTCTAAATACCACTTGTAGTCATTTAACCTTAGGAGCCAACTTAGCTGCACAGAGCCATTCTGGAGTAGGTCCAGAGAAGAGCAACAAAACTGGTGAAGAGACTTGAGCACAAGTCCTATGAAGAGAGGCTGAGGGAGCTGGCGTTGTTTAGCCTGAAGAGAAGGCTCAGGGGTGACCTCATTGCTCTCTACAACTATCTGAAAGGAAGTTGTAGACAGGTGGGAGTCGGTCTCTTCTCCCAGGCAACCAGCAACAGAACGAGAGGGCATGAGCCAGACTCTGCCAGGGAAGGTTTAGGCTGGATAGCAGAAAAAAGTTCTTCACAGAATGAGTAATCAGGCATTAGAATGGCCTGCCCAGAGAGGTGGTGAATTCACTGTTCCTGGAGGATTTTAAAGTAAAACTGGATGTGGCACTTAGTGCCATGATCTAGTAATCATGATAGTGTTGGATTAAGGGTTGGAGTTGATGATCTTAGAGGTCTCTTCCAACCCAGATAATTCTATGATTCTATGATTCTATGTATGTCAGGAAAGGGGAGAGAATTGAAAAGGTAAAAGTGAGAGGAAACTCATGGATTGAGATAAAGACAGTTTAAGAGGGAAAGCAAAAGCTGTGTGCCCAAGCAATGTAAAACAAGGAATTAATTCACTTCTGCCCATCAGCAGGCAGGTGTTCAGCCGTTTTGAGGAAAGCAGAGCTCCATCGCATGTAATAGTTAACTTGGGAAGACAAACATCACAACTACAAATGTTCCCCCTTCCTACTTCTTCTCCTAGCTTCTATTGATTATCACAACATCGTATGGCATGGAATATCCTTTTGGTCAGTTGAGATTAGCTGTCCTGGCTATGTCCCCTCCCAGCTTCTTGTACCCTAGCCAACTCGTTGATACCCAACTACTTGTGCATCGATGGGGTGGTGTGAGAAGCAGAAAAGGCCTTGACACTGTGCAAGCACTGCTTAGTAATAGCTAAAACATCAGTATGTTATCAACCCTGTGCTCATCATAAATCTAAAACATAGTACCATACAATCTACTATGAAGGAAACTAACTGTAGCCAAACTCTATCAGCCAACACCAGTGTGCCACTGTAGAGTAGCTAATGATAAGCCCTCGGTCTTCTGTAGGAACCATTACAATGTTGCATTAGCAGAATACAATTTTTTGTAGCCTACGTTGTGCTTAGGGATCATTTCTAGAGTCTACCAGATGATTAGTTCAGACTATCTGCAACTTATTGACCTCTTGGTCCATCTTCAAACCTGGTTAGAGGAAATGTTTACAAGAGTAAGTTGTGTTGTTCTGCTGCAGTCCAGAAAGACATTTTGAAAGAGCATTGTCTGTTTTGATGCTGCATTGTGCTGCTAGGAATGGTGAAAGAGGAAGATGAAAGAAAATAAACAGTTATAAATCAATTCTAATTGAGCCTGATTTTTGAAAATGACGTAAAAAAGGTTTGTGAATATACAGAATGTTTAAATCTTGTTTGAAAAAACAAATAAACAATAAAAAATATAAAAGAAGCAAGTGAATTGCCTGCTTCAAATTATTTTAAAAGATTATTTCAATAACCCTGGACAAATTAAATGTTTGAAAGAATCTTACTGAAATTGTACAAGAAAAACAACAGAAATAATAGCAGGCTTTTTAGAATGAGGATATCCCAAAGAAATATATACTCTTATTTTCTGCTATGAATATGCGTTCTTTTTTGCTGCTATACAAGTGATAATCTAAGTGGGTTTTTTCTGTCATTAACATATAGAGAAATATTTAGACAATATCAACATGAATTTTGTAACAAAAATTAATTAAGCTAATTTTTTTCATTCTTAACTTTTGTTGAAATAATAATGATAAATACATCCAGCAGTCTTTAATATCTCAATTTATTCAATTTATAAGATTTTGCTTTCCAGCGTATCAACCCTTTTTTTTGGCCCACATAAGTGTTTGAAAACTGAGCTACACTGTCTCAACATAATGCAATTCTGGGAAGGCATCCAAATCTGGGAATGCTGTTTTATGATCAACACATCCAAAACAGATAGATAACTCATCTCAAAGTAAACTAAGAAAAACATACAACCAAGAAGTTCGAAGCTGATTATACATTTTATGAAAATGATGCAGGAGACTTTCCTGATTCCTTGCTGAGAGTGCCAGAAACCCTTTTCTATTTACAGTATTTTTATTAATGGGCAATGTAGTTCAAAAAGTCTTTTATGCAGCCAAGATTTCTTCTATGCAAATATTAAAGACAGATCCACAACACAGAGTGGTGTAGTCTTCTGTTTGAAATCTACCATAGCAAAGCTGCCATTAAACAATGTCTCATTACTTGCAAAATCTTTCCAGTCTAACAGTCTTTCTGCTTCAGTAGTTTACTGGTTTACTCACCCTGCAATCTGAAGGTTATTTGAAAAGAAACAGACGGACAATTTGTCTTTGCAGGAGGAGCAGATTAGGGAACAGTTTAGAAAGGATGAGCTCCGGAAGTAGCAAAGCTGAGTGTCTGAAATAATATTGGAAATTGCTTTCCGGTGTTGTTTATGTTCTCTGGCTGCAAGAACATGCAGTGTGGGATGATGAGTGTCAGATAATAAACATGACAACTCCAAGAGGGAGTCATGAAATGACAACAAAAACACCTGTTAAGTACAGCAGTACAGAAATCCCACAACTGGAAAAGCACAGATTTGTAATAGCTAAGGAAGGTAGCAAGATATTAAATGTGCAGCCATTCTTTCATAGGTCTGTAGCCTGTTACTCTCAGCAGGAAATAACCTACAAGTCAGGCTTTCTTGCTGCTGGCCTTTCTGCCTTTTTATTTCAGGTCTTTTGTAGAATACCCAGAATACAGTCCTACATTTTAAGTTACATTAAAATTTATGGATTCTTTATCAATGAATCACTTGAAATAATATACTTAGTTTTAGGTATAATGAACACTGACTGCAATGTCTCTCCTAAAATCTTTTCTTTAACATTTAAGCTATTTCTTGCAACTAAATGGGTCATTTCAAAAGCAAGGTTCATTGCTATATTAGACAGACAAAATGCTCATTTAATATTCTCAAGTACAACTTTCTCAGACTAGATCTCAAAGTGTGCCACATGAGTTTTATTATTTTTACTAAGGACTAAACAAGAAAGACCAGGCTTAATTACAGAGAATAAAGTCCTCCAGAACTGTATAAGACTGAAAGTCACAGGTCATCCATACTCAAATATTTTGGAAAAATGAATTGAGCATAATAAGCATATACACAAATAATCAAAAAAACAATAAGTTCCAAGAAGGATAAAATTTGGTATTTATTTGGAGAAGTTTAATAAAATAGAAAAGAACAAACCAGTTGAATGAACCTGATTCAAAACATACCTCACCCTTGTGATGGAGATTAAATTAAATTCAAATGAATTTCTGATCTCATCTACCCATCACATTCTGTGCAGATATTTAGAACCTGAGGTTAAAATTGATGAAATCAATAATTTGTAGAACAGCTTGACTTACCTTTAAGAAGACTCATGCATATTAAAACAACACAAAGAAGAAGGGCTAGGGTGAGGCAGACAGGAGAAAACAAGCAGTGGGACAAAAAGCTGTGTACTTTGTTGTTCTTCAGGAATGTAAGTTTTATATTACATTTTATCTCCCAGAAAAAAAAGTCCTTCAAAATATTGAAATGATAGACAAGTAATGAGAAACTATTCCTTTTGATAGGGTAGTATGACTAAAGCAAAAAAAAGAAAATTATCTGGGGCAAAGCAGGGCAAGGGCAAAAGAGGAGAGGAGAGGAGAGGAGAGGAGAGGAGAGGAGAGGAGAGGAGAGGAGAGGAGAGGAGAGGAGAGGAGAGGAGAGGAGAGGAGAGGAGAGGAGAGGAGAGGAGAGGAGAGGAGAGGAGAGGAGAGGAGAGGAGAGGAGAGGAGAGGAGAGGAGAGGAGAGGAGAGGAGAGGAGAGGAGAGGAGAGGAGAGGAGAGGAGAGGAGAGGAGAGGAGAGGAGAAATGTTTTTTCTAAGAACATTTATTGCTTTCTAATTCTACTTAGATTGGCTCCTGCACATAGGTACATCTAATGAAGTAATTTCCTGTGCTATTTCAGACTATACAAGACACTCTGACCTCATTAGAGAGGAAAAAATCATGGATTAGACATGTGTATGGTGAATTACAATTTTGAAGAAAACTGTGGCAGATGCTATACAGTATAACATGGATGGAATATCATTTTAGCAATTTAATTAAAATTACAGATATTGTAGCCGAAGGGAAAGTTTAGTATGCCAGTTACAATTTAAATGGACAGAAAGAAGTTGAACCTAAAGACTTTATTTGCACATTAATTCCTTAGCAGTTATCTATACACTGCAGGGGTGTATGCATGAATACATTATCCTGATAAGTAAGGCAGAAAGAGTGACAAATTATATTATATATATACAAGTCTGTCTCGTATGACAGAAGTAATAAAATTCATGTATTTGTGAAAATATATGTTTGTAATGGATTAACTTTTGATCCACGGAAGTATTCCATACCTTCCTTTAACGTAACCCGACATATAAATAGGGGGTAGATAAGAGAGTACACTCTCTTCTTCTTCCAGCAATGCTGGGGAGCAGAAGGTTCCTGCGTTGGTCCTGTCTGCTGTCCGGCTCTCCACGGGGGAGGTGGCGTGGTAAGATTTCATTAATTCCTTACTTTGTTAGTTACTGTTATAGCTGTTATATGTGTTATATACTAGATGTTATATAGATCTTTTTTGTCCTTTTACCCATTTCCCTTCCCCTCTTCCCTTGCTCCTTTGCATATCCTTGAGGTGTAGTTCTTCGTATTTAGGAAAATATAGAAATACATATATATTGTGATTTTGGTTTCTTCCATAGTTTTTTTCCTTTGAAAGGGGGTAAGGTTTGGGAAAGAGGCAGACTGAGTGGTTCTAGAGCTTGGGAAATCTAACTCAAACCAGCTTAGATTTTTGGTAGCAGAGGATGGTTTCAATGGCTGACCTTGGTTTGTTTAGAAAACAGTGTCTGGGAACACCGTCAGAGTCTGGGAAAGCAGCCAAGAAAACCTTGTTTATAAAATAAGAAGGAAAATAATAACAGTGTCCTTTTTCCTAACTTTTTTTCATTATTCCAGCTGGTTTTGTACCTGTCCCAGGACATCTTATTGGGAGACGCAGCTGTTCAGATGAATGGAACGAATGGCTTCCATTCCTCAATTTTGACATTGACAGCCTAGTATATAATCTCCATGATGGTGTCATTCAAGATTTGGGTTTGGTGGAAATGACTCCTTAGATCAGCTCTAACAGATACTTAAATTGTCTAGCAACAATGATATTAGTGGTAGAGGCAGCATAAAAGCTATTTAGAATTGGAGCAGTGGTGTTGCATTGGCTCCCTTGTTTTAAGAAGGACCGAACCTTGAGAGGAATCACTGGAGCTTTGGAAAGGAGCTTGGACAGGCCAGTCTTTGGATGACAGGGAGTATGGTTGGATTTTGGTAAACCGGTGGGATGTGTGACACCTCCTATTGCTTGGGACTTTGTGCCAAAGCAGGTGTTCAACCCTGGTGAGACGATGGGTTGTTTGAGGGAAACGTGTCTTTCATGTGATGATCCAAACATGCAATTCTATGCTTTGCACTGGGGCTTGGCTAATGCTTATCATGCTGCAGTAGATCACTGTCAGAAGGTTAAGGTTGAGACAGGAACTCAAGCCATGCCACCCAAAACTAGTGATGTCCCTATTGGGTCCACTTGTGGAAATGGGGTCCAAGCACAACTTGAAGTTGAAGTTGTCTCTATTAAGTCTACTAGAACTGGGACTCAAGTTAAAAACAGGAAAGTCGTTGTTGCTCCTATAAAGAAAAAGAAGACATTGCTGAGGGAGACTGTAAAACTTACAGACCCATCTCCACAACTGGAAGGTATAGAAGAAGAAAGAGAAGAAGAAGAGGAAGGAGCAGAGGGACCTATCCCATCCATACAGGCAGTATCGGAAGAAGGGGTGGCTGTGAGTGAGGAAGAAGTGGCTGGGACAGAGGAAGATGCTAAGAAGGGGCAAAAGCATTCCCCTCAACCTGAGACAATTATTGTTACCTGATGATTGGTTGAGGCCTTCATCTCAGCACCCAAAAGACTACTCTCTACCTCTATCTACTGGGTATGGTGAACAATGTAGAAGCCCATCTCCACGGTGTGAATGACGCAGAAGTCCATCTCCACAGCACGCTCGCTCTCCACCTCCTCGTGAGAGATACAGAGAGGAGGTGGGAACAGTTCCCCGTAAGAGTGGAAGAGTACAAAGAGAAGTGGAAAAGATTCTACGCGGGAGAGATGGACAAGAAATAATGCGAGAAAGTGAAATTACACAATCACTGACCGCAAGAGATCTTCGAGATTTACAAAGAGGTTACAGTCGTTTGCCTGGTGAACGAATCCTCACTTGGCTGGTGCGATGCTAGGACAATGGAGCTATTAGTCATGTGATTGAAGGTCATTAAGCACAACAATTGGGATCTCTTGCCCGAGATTCTGTAATAGAACAAGAAATGGCAAGGGAGAGAATGGCATCCAGTCTTTGGGTCCAAATCCTCCACGCTGTGAGGGTGAAATACCCATTTAAGAAATTTCTATCAAGCTCTCCAAGAAGATGGAATACTGCAGAAGAAGGCATCCAATACCTACAGGAATTAGCCATGTTAGACATCATCTATTCTGATCCAGACTATTATGACATCCTAACTCCAGAATGTGTCCCCTGCACACAGCCCATGTGGAAAATGGTAATTAAAGGTGCCCCTAAACCATACACCTACTGCTTGGTAACCGTATATGATCCAAAGACGGGTAAACCAAGCATGGAAGACATGTGTTGTTGGATAAGGTGCATAGCGGAAAGTCTGGAAGACTCCTCCGATTCCCTATACTGACTTACCTGCGATAGGGAAAGGAGAAAGAGATTATGAATACTCCAGATATGAGGACTATCCTAGAGACAGAGATGACAGACGTTACAGAGATTACAGAGAAAGGCCAATGGAACGATCATGGCAAGATAGACCAAGACAACTTCGACCTAGACCTTGGTCTTGTTCACGATCTTCATCATCCCCACACAGAGGGAAGGAAAACCCTAAGCATCAGTCACGTAGCCAGCTATGGGCATACCTATGCAGTAAGGGAGAGAACATGAAGAAGTGGGGTGGACAACCCACTTACAAGCTTGAAGATGGAGTGAAGTAGCTGAGACAGAAGAATACTGACGAGAAAGTTGTCTACGTGATAGACGCAGAATTTTTAGACAAGACTCGCAATTGCCGAAAGGCAAGAAGATGGAGATCCATCTCCCTGATGACAAAAAAGCCTCCAAGAAACCAAAGTCAAAGTCTGACAACGATTGCTCTGAAAAAGACCAATAGAGGGGCCCTGCCTTCTGCCAGGAGAAGGAGAGGGACCAAGAAGACAATCGGGTTTACTGGGCTGCTGATCTGTGGCAGGACATCGCTACCAGAGTGAAGAACCTGAATGTGAGAGTCCACCATATAGATGCCCATGTGCCCAAGGGTCAAGCTAATGAGGAACGTGTTGATAACAGAGAGGCAGACCAAGCTGCACAAGCAAGGTATCACAAGTAGACCTAGACTGGCAGGCAGCAGAAGGGAGAATTGTTCCTAGCTCGATGGGCCCATGATGCTTCAGGTCATCAAGGCCAAGATGCCACCTATAGATGGGCACGAGACCGAAGGGTGGATTTAACCATGGACACTATTTATCAGGTTATCCATGACACTGAAACCTGTGCTGCTATCAAACAGGCAAAAAGGTTGAAGCCCTTGTGGTATGGTGGACGTTGGGATAAGTACACATATGGGGAGGCCTGGCAGGTTGATTACATTACATTGCCACAGACCCGCCAAGGTAAACGCTATGTGCTTACCATGGTGGAAGCAACCACAGGTTGGTTAGAGACATATTCGGTACTACATGCAACGGCCCAAAATACTATTCTGGATCTTGAGAAGCAAATCCTGTGGAGACATGGTACTCCAGAATGTATCGAGTCAGACAATGGGACTCATTTTAAAAACAATTTAGTGGCTACTTGGGCACAGGAGCATGGTATTGAATAGTTATATCACATTTCATATCATGCACCCGCCGCTGGAAAGGTCTAACGGTGTAATGGACTGTTAAAGACAACTCTAAAGGCACTAGGCTGAGGAACTTTTAAAAACTGGGATAAGCACTTAGCCAAGGCCACCTGGTTAGTTAATACCAGGGGCTCTGGTCAATCGAGCTGGGCCTGCCCAAGCAGAATCCCTCCACACTGTAGATGGAGACAAAGTTTCAGTGATCCATCTAAGGGGTATGTTAGGTAAGGCCGTTTGGATTACCTCTCCCTCAGGCCAAGACAAACCCATTTGTGGGATTGTTTCTGCTCAAGGACCTGGAAACATTTGGTGGGTAATGAGAAAGGATGGAGAGACCCAGTATGTGTCTCAAGGAAATCTATCCTTGAGGAAAAACTAATTCCGTGTCTTGAGTTGAGTTTTACAGGAGATGTCACCAGATGAGAAAGACCTGAACAGAGCGGATACCAGTCTCCAGTGATGAGCCAAGCCCAGTTGAGTCGGTCCAGCACTGCATCACACGCGACTCTCATTACTACCTGAGAAACAGCCACCAGCAGATCTTCCAAGCTTGAACTCTTTAAGCCCTAAACCAAAACTGTGACAGACTTTGAAATAAAAAAAGGACTATGTATATATGTGTCTATGCGCGGGATACAGACAAACACAATGTACAGATGTAGCATTAAAGAAATGATACGGAATCAGGGGTGGAGAATGTAATGGATTAACTTTTGATCCACGGAAGTATTCCATATCTTCCTTTAATGTAACCCGACATATAAATAGGGGATAGATAAGAGAGTACACTCTCTTCTTCTTCCGGCAAGACTGGGGAGCAGAAGGTCCCTGCGTTGGTCCTGTCTGCTGCCGAGCCTGTGGAAAATTTTTTAACGGGTTGGATTTGGCCGTTTGGCTCTCCACGGGGGAGGTGGCTTGGTAAGATTTCATTAATTCCTTACTTTGTTAGTTACTGGGTGTTATAGCTGTATGCTAGGTGTTATATAGATCTTTTTTGTCCTTTTTCCCATTTCCCTTCCCCTCTTCCCTTGCTCCTTTGCATATCCTTGCGGTGTAGCTCTTTGTATTTAGGAAAATATAGAAATAATATATATATTGTGATTTCGGTTTCTTCCATAGCTTTTTCCCTTTGAAAGGGGGTAAGGTTTGGGAGAGAGGCAGACTGAGCAGTTTGAGAGATTGGGAAATCTTGCTCAAACCAGCTTAATATTTTCCTGTTGAATATACATACAACACTAAAAATAAATGACAATGAAAGTTACAGTACAGAAGGAAAATTTGAAAAGGTAGTTGTATCTCAGATACACACTGCAAAATTAAATAAACACTCTAACAAGGGAACTCATTATGTTATTGATAAAGAATATAAGTGGCATCTCAGCTGCTATTTATATCAAAACTCTCCCTTCTATCTCTTACAAATTTGTCTTTATCAAACAATGAAATGTACGGATTCAAGATGCTGAAGCAGGGATTTCAAACTTTCATTGTGGAAAGAACTTCAAGGTGCAATTACAGTAGTCCAGACTATTAATTTTCATAAATTACTCATGAAAACTAAAGCAATTTTGTTGTGTACTGTGTACTTCGCTGTTCTTCAGGAATGTTGCTTTTATAATAAGTCATAGCTCTCATAAATGTTATTCAAAATATTAAAATGATGGACAGGTAACGAGAAACTATTCTGTTTGAAAGGGCAATATGACAAAAAGCTAAAGAGAGAAAGCTTCTTTTCACAATGTCATTGATTTACCCAGGAATCTGACCCAACACAGAATTTTTTGTTTGCTTTTGTTTGCATTTATTTGTGATATGAAGAAGAAAAAATGGTACGTGTATGGGAGAAAAAAAAAAAGACAAGTCATTCAGATTCCTGTTTTCTCTAGATGTTGCTCAGAATGCAGAAGAAAAAGACAATAAGTGGTTTGTTAGCAATGAGGAAATAATTTACAAACAGAAGAGCCAAAACTGCTATTCCTGTGTAACCTTGCTGCAGAAGGTTGGCCTGGATACAAACATTTGGGCAAGTTGGAACAGTAACTTCAGAAATACAGAAATAAACAGCAAAGTATACTTGAGGAGGTAGTATTAATCATGCTACCAATTTTGTTGATATTTGTCTGCTGAAAAGCTTTAATGGGACTGAAGTTATCGTATTCTAAGAAATGTGTTTTAGTGAGTTGATTCAAAAGAATCTTCCTAAAAATCATTTCAAAAGTGTTTTTTTCTTTTTTCAGAAAGCAGTTGGATTGAATTGGTATGCTGCTCCCTTGCCTTGCAAAGCCTTACAACAACCAGTGCCAGCAGACAGAAGAAAAAGACAGTAAAAAAAAGTGGGCAGAAAAGAAGGTTGAATCACTTCTCTCAGTAGGAGCACCATCCTAATTCATCATAAGGTACTGTGAAACAAAACCCTAGAACAAGTAGGGAGAACTATCTTCTGAGAGTGTTTAAATCCATCTATCAGCTATGGAAAATATGTAAATGTCTAGGTCAAAATTATCTAATTCAGATTTTACACAAGATTACCTGAGCAAAATTTAATTTTCAACCTCAAAATCAAGCTTAAATGGTTCACAACTGAATTACATTTTTCCCATTTCTTTCATAATTGTCTTGTCCTCTATACTATGATAATAGTTCAGAGAGCATTCACAATCCTGAAAGGAAAAGGGTTTAAGACATAGTGTTCTCGTCAATGTTTTCTATTAATTAGCTTAGGTTTTGCATTGAGTGCTCTCTCTGCCGTAAATTTCAATGTAAGTAATTGATGAAAATACTCTATTTTAAAGCTTTCTTTCTGCTTATAAGAATGGTCTAAGGTGATGAAAACTTAATGCAGTTCATTTTATGTTCCTAACTTTGGTACTACCATACTTGAAAAGTTGGCGTTAAGGTAAGCCATGGTGATTCTGATAATCTAACTTAGAGTTAATATGCAGAAAACAACATCTTTGGTCATTGATTTTTCAGGGAGCCTATGCACCTAAGTCAGACTGCTCAGGTGGAATAACCTGGTAAACACCTCTACTAAATCAAGTTTGCCTTCTCTAATTTCTCACATTAACTGCTTGTGGTGGCAGGAATAACCCCCTTGGCCTCTCTTCATCAGGCTAAACCAATTTCATTCTTTCAACATTTCATCCTCCCTCAACCATCTTGGTAGCCCCCTCAGGATCTCATTCCAAAATACCTTTCCTTATGTCAGGTCTATGAATAGAACCTGGTATATACCATTGGTCCATCCTGTGTAGACATCTGCACCCTCTTTTCTTAGTTCAAGTAAATAGAAAATATTCACACTTTCCAATTGCATCCTGTTTATGAGAAAGATACTTTTCTCACCACTCCCTCTAACAGAAAAGAGATCACACATGTTTCATTATTATAAAATCAACAAATGTCCCAGAAAACTCTTGGATCAATTGCCTCACAAAATATTTTGAACAATTATGATTAATTAGTTTGTTTTGATATGAAATACTTTCAATCCTTGAGTTTCTAGATATATAGAGCAGAAGATACTATGCCCTACGTACATACATACGTATATGGAACAGTTTAATTTGCGTTTTCCTTTATTCCCAGTAAGCTAGAATAGCTCAGACTCCGTGGAGCCAGAGATTAATGAAGGGCTGTAGCTTAGGCTACTTTGTTCATTAACTCTAAATTTAGCCCTAGTATTAAACTAAATACTGAAACATGTTTTTTTAATAACATAACGTCTTAACTCTTACAAAAATAAGTAATTTGTATCAGTCTACTTAGACTGCAAAATACAGAACAACTGAAAAACCTCCTCTTTGCAAGTCAGAATTTATTCTAATGGCTACATTTCTTGAAATGAAGAACCTATTCCCGTTTTCTATGATTTCTGCATTGTGAAAGCTTGGCATATTTCATGAGTTATGAGACTTCATAAATCTTAGAATGAAATCATACAATCACAGAATGGTATGAGGTGGAAGGGACCATAAAGATCATCTAACGCATCCCCTGCCATAGGTAGGGGTATCTTTCACTAAAACACGTTGCTCAAAGCCCTGTCCAACCTGAACTTGAATGCTTCCAGGGATGGGACATCCACAGCTTCTCTGGGCAACCTGCTCTAGCGTCTCACCATCATTGTAAAAAGTATCTCCATTTTATTCAGTCTAAATCTGCCTGCTTTCATGTCTCTGACATTTCTTTCCTGATAATGATATATATATATAAAACTTTTAAGTTAACATATATAACATATATATATTAACATATATATATATGTTATTTTGCAAGACAGCAACCAGACATGATTTAAAGGAAGAATATTCATAGGAACATAAGTTCAACAAAAAAAAGATACACCAATACAGTTAATATAGTCATCTGTAGGACTATATTAAACCAGAAGTACATCTAAACTGCCCTTATGTTTTAAATGGTGGATTATTAATGGAAAAAAGATTTCACTAAGCTCAGGAGACTATGCTTAGATTTATTGTATTTCAACATGTTTATGGAAATAACAAACTGATGTGTTAGGAATTGGCAGAAATTTTTTATAGTTCTTATGAGGCCACAAGTTCGACAAAAATCTCTCTAGGTATTCATAAGATTTTTGTTTAAGAGAAAGAGTGCAGTAAACTCACGTTAAAATACAGGGTTTTTTTTCTGATGACTAAGGATTTGATTTGCATGGAATATTGTATTTCTGCTCTAGTGACAATCCTGGGTTGGGTTCAATTGCTTAAATGTAAGTATTTAATGTCATCTGAGGTGCCACAGGTATCCAAGGTGTGGGAGTAGGACTGCCAGACAGGTTCTTGGACTTCCCAGAAATACATGCCTTGCTGGAAAAACTGCTGGAGACCAGGTAGGGTTCCTCTCCCCCCTAAAATAACAGGAGACACCTAGATGACTGAAACTCATCTCCAGGCTTCTTTTCTACTTGCTGTCTCTTAAATATGCTATGCCTTCTCTGAACACATAAATTAAATTAAATTAATTAACATAATTCATACCAGCTTAAGTAGTAATGTAAATTGCATTAAAAGTCACTCAGATGTTTCACACGTACCTTGTTACAGGCTTCTAATACAGTTACTTCAGTTAAAGATCTTAGACTAAATGCCATAAATCTGACTCCTGTGATTCTATCTTTGTCACATCTATCTCTCTTCATCCCTCTTTCTCATCATTTGCTGTTTTCATGACAATTTCAGTGAGCTATGTTCTCACACACACACCCCCTTAGACAATCACTCTTGCCATATAGTCCTACTGTGAAATTTTTGTAACTTTAATATGAAGAATATCACTCATTTCCAATACTCCAGTAAAATGCAGGAGGAAACAGGGGTTTATAAAATATGTTTATTCCTGTTTCTTTTTTTTAAAAAAGCATAGCTGGCCTGTAGACCCTCATATTCATAATACTTTATTTTACCTCTACTGTTCAATTTCTGTTCAAGTTCTTAACAAAAATCTGTTTTGATCAATGTGTTACTGACTATAAACTGTTGCTTAAAACTTATTCTGAATTTGCAATTCTAGTTGCTTATGTCTTTTCATAACTGACTCCACTTCTGTAATTTTTATCTACATTGAAATTAAAAAACAAGCATTTTGTTAAAATCTACTAGCTTCTTTTCAATGTGTTAGATGCTTATCAGGCAATGAAGTAGTATCATCATCCTATAAGGCTTTCACTGCAGTTCTGCAACCCAGACGATACTCCAGTGTGATCAAAAGTTAACAATGCTGTAAACATTGTTTACAGACTACGAAAAAAGTTGTATCTTCCTACCTGGTCAATCTTTGAACAATCTATAATGACAACATGTCTTTTTACTATGTTATAGTCTTCACTGGACAGAAACTTGAAGCACTGCCAAGTGATAACTTCATCATTTTGTGTAAATGAAATCTCTATCCAGTCATTCCAGATGGTTAGGCTGGCGTACATCCCATCCAATTTTGGGCAGATAATCTAGGTGCTCCCTCTTTAGTTGATGATGATTCTTTTCATGACTTCATGAAGGGAGTACAAATCTGATGATAACAGAAAATGTTAACTACCTTTGGCTCTTTTTCAATGGGTACAGAGAGGTGGAGCCCAGAACACTAAATTCAGAATAGTATGATCAGCAGACAAGAACTGGCCAAGAGAGCTCAAGAGAGTTCACTTTCTAGGAAATGATTTCAGAAAAAACTATATGAAAAGTAAATCTAAATGTAATAGAAGTTTAGGGACCTGGCACAAGAGCTTGGTGGTCTTGCGTATCAAAGGACACCTCAACTCAACTTTTCTTCAAAAAGACTGTAGTTTATATCATAAAAATGTGCATCACCAAATGTGAAAATCTCTAATTCAAAGACAAACCCCATATCTCATGACACCAATAAAGGAAATAGAGCATGGTAATAAATAACGGAATCATTTGGATACACAGTAGTTTCAACATAGTAATTCTCAGACATTCATCAGAAATCCCTTTGAGAAAAGCAAGTCTTTCATTCTTTCTGCCACCTGTGTCTTCATTTCAGGTTTAGAAAGGACAGATGATTAAGTAAAAAAGGAAGAGAGTGTATTGTAGCTACTCCATAGAGTTTATACTGGAACTACCAGAGAAATACCTAATGCTAGTTGTACACTACTAAAGCCCAGTACTTAATTTTGAAGACCTTAGTTAATTGAAGTCAATGAGGAAGCTGAATGCTCGACACAGCTAACTACCTAAAAGGAGGTTGTAGGCAGGCAGGGGCTGGTCTCTTCTCTCAGGTGACCAGTGACAGAACAAGAGGACATGGTCTCAAGCTTCGTCAGCGGAGGTTTAGACTTGATATTAGGAAAATATTTTTCATTGAAATGTTGAGTGGCCATTGGAATGCACTGCCCAGGGAGGTGGTGGCGTCATCGTCCTTGGAGGTGTTTAAAAACAGATTGGATGAGGCGCTTAGTGCCATGGTTTAAATGACAAGTAGGTGTTGGTGTTGGGTCATAGGTTGGACTAGATGATCTCAGAGGTCTTTTCCAACCTTGTGATACTGTGATATTGTTATGGATTAATGGTTGAGTGGCTTAAAAAATAATATTCAAACTGAAATGACCATTTATATATCAAATTACTTAGATAAAGAATGACAAAAAATCTAAATTAAACAGACTGCTCTATGAACAAATTCTGTACCATTTTTGCCTTAGCTCTCTTTCAGAGATTTCACAGAATTTCAATGTTTTTGCTTTATTGGCAGATGTATTTTTAGATATAAAAAAAGAAGCATTTAAGTTTACTTATTTTATGGAATGTTAATTTAATTGTAATGTAATCATGTTGGTTTTATTTAATAAAATATCAGATCGCCTTTTTATTCTGCAGAAATTGCTGTTGTAGAATTTTGAGGGAAAACATAAGAGATTAGCGCTAAGAAAGAAATTTATAAAAAGGGATTAGACAAATGGAGCAGCTATTTGTTTTTATTCCCCTTGCTATTTCTAGAAAGGTCTATGTTTTTCAGAGCAGTCAATCTCACTACACTACCTGTTTGCTCTTATTTTACTCATTCTTGCAGTGAAGTAATAATAGAGGACTGAAATTCTGCGTATAAGCTGGCTATCATGGGACTTACTGTAGAATGAAAATAACTGGTTAAAATCGGGTTTGTGAAAGGAACAAGAAGGCAGCTTCTTTAAGTATCGTATAAACATGGCATCTTCCCATTTTCAGGATCTGTGTGAGGCTCCCTAAGAAAATCAGTGTTTCGTACTTGAATACTAAAAATTTGCAAAACAAATCTCTCTGTAACTTAACATAGTATCAACTGAAAATTAATTCAAATTAGGTTAATTCATTTAAATAACTGTTAGCCTGTAGATTCTTAAAAATTCTGCAATTTTTAAGAACCTCACTGACTAGGTTTTGACAGGAGTCACTAAGAGAAATTATTTTCTTCTCAAATGAGCACAAGTAATGCATATAATATTGCTTCATCTTATCCATTGTAAGACCTATACTAATATCAATTTTATGATTATGTACAACTGTACATGCTGTGATTAGTCCTACTGATTGCAACTTCTTTTATTTGCAACAGTGACAAGTATGAGTAAATATATGCAGAAACAAGGCAAGAGGACAATGCAGAACAAGAAATTTGATTAAATTATAAAGAAATTAATATACGCACAATGTATTCCTCATACATTTTACCATTTTTTATTCTACAAGCATTGAAAAACCTCAATTCAATTCAGTACTTTAAAACATCATTGTTTTAGTTACCTTTCTTCTTCTTGTATGTTTCTATCTCTTCAATTGTTAGCAGCTCCTTAATTACTAGTGTTTGCTTAAATGAACTATCTAAACTTCTAATCTTAACTCCGATTACTTTCCTTCAAGATATTGTTATTGCATCTATAGTAAAAGCCTTGCAGTTTCATGCAAAAACTGCGTAAGACATTGACATAGTTTTTAAAAGAGCAAAGCTTTAAAAATCAAAGGCATTTCATCGCAGGAGCAATCTGTGTTTTTTAAGTAGGATGTCACAAATTTTTATATTATTAATATTTCCATAAAAGATCAACCAGGTGAAGAGCAAAGGGAATAAGACAAAGCATGTCAAATACTTGTCTTCCAATAATTGGTTGAAGTAGCAAGGAAATTATTTTAAAAAAACATAAACTACCTTCTAAGTTTTAAAGCTTCACTCAGTTTTAGAAGTAGAATACATTTTAAATTGCTCCTTAACTCGCAATCCCCTTTTCTAAAGAAGATGTTTACAACTGTCCAGATCCCCAACTGAGAAATCATTTTAATACTCATTGCAGAAGTCTTCAGGTAGGAAGTAAAACTGATACTAATATCAAAGTTAGAAAAGAGTGGGCTTCAAAAAATTACAAAACTTATTTACAGAGGTCAAAAAGTTACTAAATATTTTTATTCAGAATTTTTTATTTATGTTCAATGATTTCTCCATCATCATCTTGTTCATATAATTGTAAATGTTATAATTATATAATAAATTATATATTTTAGCATATAAGCTAAACAGTTTTAAATACAATTTTTAAAAAATACAGCTTCTCTGGTTTGAATGTTTTTCTTTAATTAGCTCTAGGGAAAGGAAATATGTTCTCCCTCATGAGATGTTTTCCCTCAGAGGAACCATTGTTTGGAATAAGAGACTGCTGTGCCTGTGCCAGGATGCAGAAGATGCTTTGCCTGATTTTGAATCAGACAAGAAAAGCTGGTTCCTCAGTAGTATAGGCAGGACAGAAGGCATCCAACTGTGATAGGCTCAGAGCCCCACAGTGCCTGGTAACTGGCTGCTCACTGCTTGCCTCTCAGAAGGCTCTCACGTGGTTGTTTTCAGCTCCATTACGGGGGAGTATTTGAAGGTACAGGGTTGCAACTGGTCCTCAACCTGCCAAACAGCTGTGTTTGCCCTTGGTAAAGCCATATGGGCTGTTCCTGATCCCTTCTTGCCCTTCATGTGTGTGGGCAAGGTTTCCCAGAAAAATTAGCTCATAAAATTCCCAGGGACGGAGCCAGTGTCCTTCTTCTCACTTATCTTCAAAAGGAGTGTGAGTGATGTTTGCCTTTTCCCAGTCATCAGACACCTCCCTTATGATGGCAGCCAGGTCCCTTAGAATGTTCCGCTCCTTTTAGTTTGCTGTAATTGTCCCTGAACGGATCACCTCCAACTGGAGGCAACCACATTTTAAAAAGTCTGGTAACACCATAGCTATGACAAAACATTGATTCGCGTAATTCATTGTATTTCTCTCTTCAGAGATCAGGGCAATTAGATCTCCAGGAAATCTGGGATCTGGAATTCTGCTTAAAGGTCCTATTACTGACAGATAGGAAACTTGTAAATATGAAAGGTAGAATGATGACAACAAGTAGTTCTGACAGAGTAAGCAGTCTAGTCATTCCAGCAGCTTATACTGAAATTAAAAAAAAAAAAATGATAACATAGAAACTTGATTTGTAAGCTTATATTTCTGGCTTACAAGACCCAGTAACTACAGATGTCGTATTTGAATTATTTGGCAATGTGTATTGGAAGCCCCTAATGCTCTGTATTGATCACTGCTCTAATATTCTAAAGTTCTCCTTTAATAAAACCACCTAGAGGTTCAGAAGCCATTTCTGATTCTGCAAGAACAAAGCCCTATCAAAAACTGCTTCCAAGCTAAAAAAAAAAAATACAATAAAACACTTTGATTTCCCTCTCTTTTTCCTGCAGTGTATACCAAAGGTGAAAAGAAAGCCTCTCTTTTGTCTGCCTGATGTTACAAAGTCTCCTATAGTATACAAGTCTTGATGAAACCCTTTTATGTAGAAACATTTTTTTGAAAAGTGCAAAAGAAAATCTCTTTCTTCACCTCTCATGATTAAACATGGATTTGAACTATAATTAAAAATTAAGATAATTCTCAGCAATGAACTTCATTAAAGGTTTGATTTAAGCATTACAATATAGGTTCCAATACAGCAGCAATTCCTGTTGTGTTTTGTCTGATCTTCAGAGCTACTGCAAAAGCAAAACCAGTTTTTCAGAAATTTCTACCTTGCTCTGTGAACGAGCCCTTTCTGGTAACATAGGAATGCATGAACAGAAAATAACAAAAAATACAAGAAATATATCTCTCTAATAATATGCTAAAATCATGAAATATTGTAAAGGAAAGTCTTGTGCTACAAGTTATTTTTCTAATGGACTGTTGTAATTAAAACATCAGTAACAAATTGGACTTCTGCAGGTGCATCAGTACATAGGCTCATTTCAAATCCTTCCTCAATTCCAGAATGATGTCATCTAGGACGAATTTCTATTCTGCATATTTATTTTCTAAGAAGCTACACTAAAATGTATGTACTTAAATAATAATTTATTATATTTTATATAGAATTTCCATAACACATTAAAAAAGTTAATGTTTTTAAAACATATATAAGACAGAAAGAAAATGGCAGTATATGCATACTCTGTCTTTTAGCCATATACTTTATTTTAAAGGATTTATTCATCAAAGTGCCAAGAATTTTTAGCTTGATTGTACATCTCAGTGTATTTCATGTATCAAAAAAAAAAGTCTCATAGTAATTCCACTGGTAGGATTTTCGTTCTGAACATTTGTTAGATTGGACTATAAAGATGATTTACTTTAGACAGACAATACATCTCAAATTGTAATTTGAAGGCAAATTAGTATCTAAAGGATTTGTGTGTTCCATAGCTTTCTACAGGATACTTTCTGGCTTTAGAATTTTCTCTATGCACAGTCCTCTTTATGTCTGAATGTTCTGGTTTGACCTAAAGTAGAACCAGTTTTCTAACTTCAGCTAAGTGGGGGTGGGAGGGGGAAGGGAAGTGGAAGCCCAACTGCTTGGTTTTAGCTGCAAAATTGGTTTGGGCTAAATGGTGACACTGACACATCCTCCCCTGACACCTCTTGATGTTGTTCCACTTCAGAAGCACACTCTTAGGAGAACTGTAACATTCTCATCAACTTCAGAGATAAGCCTGGATTCGCTCACTCATCTGTGGTAATGGAGCGTTACATTCAGTCATTCTTCCAAAAGATTTGATTCAGCAAAATCTTTGATCACGTGTAGGGCTGCAAATATTCATCAATTCTGGTGCTTGGGTTTTTTAAGATTTTTGAACTTATTTCATTTTCTTGAAAAATATTTTTGAAAAAAAATCCATGCTATCCAAGTCACAAACTATCAATAAGTTACAGCACGCTTACTGAGCAGAAGTAAGCTATATTTATATATATGTTTTAATGTATTTATAGAAATCCGTTTCCAAAAGAGAGTAAAATAAAAGTTGGAGCTCCTTGAAAAGAAGATAATCCAGAACATATTGTTATTTTTTGTCTACAGAAGAAACTGATACAGCTCAGTTTCTTTTTTCTTTTACTTAATTTTATTTAATTTATGAACTACAGTTGCAGAAGCAAAAAATGCAGGCCATGATTATCAAACAAGAAGAGAGAAAAGAAAAATACACTGAGTATAGGTGAAAAATAGAGAGACCAGAAAAATAATTATGATGCAAGAAGACTATGAAAAATCCCAAACCATATTTCTTATTGATCTTATTGATCCATCAGCCTTAAGTGGACTTTCTATTATATGCATTATACTCAGTGTACAGCATTTATAAGATTGAATCCAGAAATTTCAGTTCCAAAATTTAGTTGCAATTTCACCTTACAGACCTGGTCAGCAGCTGCATTTTATAAATGGCATTATGAAGTGACTACTCTTTGCACTATTCAATTATATAGAAAGCATGATAGCAAGAGAATGAAAAATGCAATGGGGAGATGCTGTGTCAGTCCTGGATTAATAAAGAGAGCTGACTGTTCTTCACTGCCTGACACAACATGCAGGGGAAGCAACTCAATGAAAATTTTCTATAAGATTTCTAATTGCCTCATCCACAAGCAGTTTAATTTCGAAGAACATAGAACACACATATATAGTACACTATAAATAATTTCTGCCATGTGTATTTCATTAAAAATACGTAAAACCTCAAATAACTATAAATATGGAGGCCAATAGAAAAAATTCCCGCCATATTCCTAACTTCTTTGTCTACTTTCTACAGCATACCACAAATGTGAAGTCCTGAAGAATTACTCCTCAGTTCAAGGTCTACATTGAAGAACCCTCTAAAAATTTACTGTTACACACTAGAAGACGGTGTATTTGAAAGACTGAAATACTTGTATTTGTTAAGTATTTTTCATAAATGCCAATAAACATTGAAATGCATTCTTGTGCCATAATATGAAAACTACTGTGAATCTAAATTATTTATCTTCTTCAATCAAAGGCTGCTGCTTTGAATTCCACCTCTTTCAATTTCCAAACTACTTTGTTTGTATGTCAAATTCACAACCTGAAAACACTGGAAAAGAAAATAGGAACTGTATTTAATCTTACTTTAAACATTTTGTCTTTTCTTATGCATTTTTGCTTCTAATTCTTCACTTTTTTATCCTTCAAAGGAAAAAAAAATTCAGCTCTGTGTCAGAATTTTGTAATACCTTTGGACAAAATTCTGTATTTATTCAAAGTAAAACCAAAAGATTTGAAGGATCAGCTCTTAAAGATCTCTCCCTTTTAAAAGCATCAAAATTCTGAAACAACCTGGTTTGATTTTTATTTTTTCTGCAACACATTTAATTTTCTGATAGAATTTAATTTTTAGTTAAAAAATTAATCTGTTTTTTAACACAAAAAAATTACAAAACTAAAGAAAATTTTAAAATTCCTATGACATAAAAGAATTATGCAGCAACTTTGTTATTTGGAGGTTTATCAACAATGAGATTTTGACATTCCAGCTATCATGTCAGCCATAAGATACAGTAACAGCTGGGGCAGAGAAGAAGGCTGATTTCAGCTATAAAATTTGACATTACAAATATGATTCACTCCCTAAACACAAATATCTAATTCATTCCAGCAGGTCTTGCATGTTCATACATCCCCATACAGGGTACTTCTGCAAACAGCAGACACATTCAGCATCAGAGTATAGAAAATGAAGGAGAGCGTGGTGTGAAATACAGCTCTCATTACCTTGGACAACTCGTAAAGGAATATTACTCACCGAAGAGCATGAAACTGAAGTTCCAACAAGTGAGGAGACTCCTCAGCCACCTGCAGGAATGCAGGAGAGTGGCTATCGCATGGTGAGTAGTTCAGACAGAAACTCTTCCAGCTTGCTGAATTTGACAGCTGATAGATGCTGCAGCACCCTTTCCCCAGGTCCAGCTTCTACTGAGGCTGGTCATGAATTCTCAACAGGCATGCATGGATGGACACACACTCTCGCACACAAAATTCTCACACTCATGGTCAGCCGCTGCATGTTAACTTGGACGGAAAATAGTGCCTTCACTAGTATCCACATAAACTCTAAGATGGATAACAATAGTTATGCCTCTTCTCCAGCTGATTGCGATTGAAATCAAATAATAGAATACACACATCCATGTATTTATGTACACTTACATACACTGAAAAAAACATGGATCGGTTCAGTAGCTGGCCTTAGACACTCGGTTTATCCAGTGGCTGACTCCTGGGTTCCCTGGTCTTCTCTACTGCTGACACTTGGGCCTATGAGCTCCCCCATTTTTTTATCTCACTCACATCATACACTTGTTGGTCAACCCATCTAGAAGTTGGCTAGTGTTTTTATATATGCAGTCAGAATAGAGAGCATACCAACCCAAAGTTAACATGGTTAAAAACATGATTTAATGAGAATATGGGCTAAACTGCAGTGATGAACTGTAGCATGGAAACAAACTGTTTACACTTTTACCTTTTAGGTCCATCTCTCTTTTTTGTTTCCCAGGTTTGTTCCATCTGTTCCTCTACCTTTCATCTTTCCAATAAAGGTTCTACCATAAGCGTTGTAGTTCTCTCAGTCTCTTGAACACATCCCATGATAAGTTTTAGACAGTTCTAAAAAGCTTTTTCCCCTGCATCACATGAATAATCCTACAGCCCTCTTTGATAATACCTCCATCCACTCCACAAGGCATTTAGGAGGGAAGTTCCTTTCCTTGACTTATCTTGGGGGATAAACACCCAAATACTGGCCTCGTTCTTTTTGGCCAGCCCTCGGACAAGCAGAGTCATCTTGTACTCATGGATTTACTGAGGTCCTTGGCCTGTCATTGTTCCTGTGCTCCTCACCGGACCTTAGAGGCTGTGGTAACATAACAACCTAACACTAAATACTAAAACACTAAAAAAAAAAAAAAACATTATTTCATCACATTGGTAACAGGGGGTGCTCAGGGTGTGAGAAACGTGCTTGGGAGGTTTGGGAGCAGGAAGGTCAGCAAGAGACAGTGATTTAGCTGTGAGCCAGGAGCCATTCCCATGAAGAAATGGCTAGCCCATTTTCAAAATGGCCTAAGAAGCAAAGAGTCAAAGCAAGGTACTCTGAACTCAATGGTCAGGGAATGAAGATAGCTACCTGGGCACGTGATGAGGGTAGCAGAGGTGGTCACATCTGGTACAGCTATCTGAAGGAGACACTTACCACTTACCTCCCCCTTACCCAGTCTTGTGTCTGAAAAACAGGAACAATCTGAAAGGCTAGAAAAATGCATAATATCTGACGGTTATGTCATAATATATGACAGATATGCATCATGTCACTATTGTAACAAAAGGAGAAAGGATTTCTAACAGCAAATGGTATTTCCTTACCTAGGTTGTTAAACATTATTTACGGTGTACCAAGTCATTAGAAGTCCCATGTCTCCTTTTCTGTCTGCATGTTTGATTTCCACCTGAAGAACAGCACGGAACAGTGCACTTCATTGATATTATACAGTTGGTAGATATATGACCACTGACAATGTCAAAGGATTTGGAACTGGGAAGCACTCCCCACTCTGAGAACTTACACTGTGCTCTTCAGGGACTTAAAATTCTCGTATATGTAGTAAGTAACCATATGGCTCAGCTTTGAGATATTTTGGGGAGAAAGTGACAGCTGTAGTAAGGCTAGGCCCCTCTACGTACTTTTCTTTCCTTCCTAGTGAAAAGGAAATGACGAGACGTAACCTTTCTTTAAACTGCAAGCTTCAGACATTAAAACTTTCAAAAGAATGATGACAATTATGAAGTGTACTGTGCATACACAGACTTTTTTAAAATGACTCACTTTCTGGAATGCTGAAAAAAATACTTCCTGTTAAGAAAGATCAGATGACTTGTTATAAAGAACTACAGAAGACAAACATAACAAATTCCTTTGCAAAGTAGCATATCAGGGAGTTCCTCTGCCGACAGTGGTTAGAAAAGCACAGCAGGAAGACAGGAAGGAAGCATCTGTTCTTTGGACAAAACTGATTTTTTTTTAATAATTAAATAATAAAATTAAGTAATAATAATTATACCATTGGAAAAATATCATGTTAAGAGTATATATTTCACACATGACATCTGAAAGAAATATCATAAATGGAAATAGTCACAAATTTTCATGTGGAATCTTTCAATTTAAAATGTCATGATTTATTGAAACAACCTCTTAGTAAGAGAGTGGCACTGAATTTTCTGGGTAAAAATAAATTTACAATTGTGAAAGCTTTTATAGCTTCTTAAAATCTGTTTTCTGTTCTTCAGAAGAAAAAGATTTTTAATATTAAAATATAAATACATTTATAAAAGCCAAAACTGAGGTGAAATGTTCTATAAATTACAACATTGGAATGTTTCGATTAATTTTTTCAGCTATTTTTTTCTCTTGCTTTTTCATTAAGATTTACTTTTCCTATATTTAGTGTTTTTTTCTAATTCAGATGACAGAAGAAATATAGTTGCTTAAAAATGGGCTTAGTTGCCATTATAGATGCTTTAATATTTTTTTCAGATAGTGGCACAGAGCTAACGTCTCATTAGGAATCATGGCAGGTGAAGGGCAGCAGATGGGTACCTCAAAGAGTCCTTTAGACAACTGAATCCTGCATTTTGTGACCCTGCAAGCTGAAATTATTTGATGAACATACGTAAACACATCTTCACATTCAATTATGCCACTTCTTTTGACTTTTGTTTGCTTTTGCCAGGAATCAAGTTTAAAACTCTATTTTTCAAGTCTAATGCAAAATAAGCAAGGGAATTTGCAAAAAGATTACCTACTTCTACTCTGATCATGTGAGTTACAACGTTTTAGCTGTTTGCTTGTTCTTCATAACTTTATTTTGTTCATCCCAGTTTTTGATAGGTGAAACTTGCAAATGGAAGCTTTACTATATAACAGTACTTTTCGTTATAATATAAGAATGTAACCAGGAATTAAGGAGAGAAAATAATTCCGAAGAATGCTGTTCCGATTTTGCATTTCACATCTATCCATAATTTGATATTATTAAACTTAAAATTTCATTGCACAAGAAAATCAGCTATTGGACACTTCATTGGTGTTTATAGGGAGAAAAAGTAGTAGAAATATATGCACTAAATCAAGTAAATAATCGAAACTACTAGCATTTTCATATTTAAGTGTTAGTGTTCTGATCCTTGATTCATAAACCATATTTTCTTCATGAGTGTCTGAAACTAAAATTTGGACATTTAAAAAATACCTTGATTTTATGCTTACATTCCTGATTGCAATAAGTCAAGATTGCCTGAGACCAATACTTGTATTTCACCCATAGCAAAGTAGAACCTAACACAAATACAACATAAATTGTAGAAATTTTATCCTTAAAGGTACCATGTTGATAGTGGCTTATATTTTCAAGATTTTATCTAAACCTAATTCTAAACATATTCCTTCTTTCTTCTTGGATATATATATGTGTTTGAAACATAGTATGGACAGACATACACTGCCTCAGTAAAATGTTTACATCCACTGCAATTAGAAAGGATTGCAGAAGTAATTCCTGAGTATCTGGATAACTCAGGAGAAAAATGACGTCACAGTGCCTTGAAGTCAGAGAAAGAATGAAAACCATAGACAGAATGTGAAGAATTTTTCTTTCTTCTTAGTCATTCAGAAAAACATACTAATTTTTTGAACATTTTTTTTCAGAACAGTTTGAGGAAATCCTGTGAATTTTGCACTAAAAATTTAAGTGCTTCTTCTAGATTTGTTTCATATAAATTAATGATTGTTCTGAACCAAAATCTTGGTTCTTAATATATATTTATTTTTACTTTGCACAGATTTTTTTTTTGCTAAAATTCAGAATCTGGTTACCTGTAAGAGTCTCCTTAGAGACTGGTACACACAGGGTTAATACATGGGACAAACAGGACAGTCAGCAGAGACTTGCAGCCCTGCCCATCAGAGAGACAATTTCAAAATGCTGGAGGCAGTAAGGAATTAAATTAAAGTGACAGATTAAAACAAATTAGGCATTGCCGTGATAAATTCACTTGCTGTGTTAGCGCTTAAACACTTACAACCCGTTAATATTTAACATTAATATGTAATTGAAACAAGTAACAATAAAACTGGAGTTGGTAGTTATTTTCCCAGGGAACATCTGACAGAGTCAGAGGTGCAACTCTTAACAAGACATTTCTTCTTGATGGAGGAAGAGGTCCAGGCTCGGTGACCCATCCGTCACATAAGATGCTCATTTTTCTTCCCCAAAGAAAGGGGTTTCAGGTATCATTCTTTTGAAAATCTTTTGGCACAGTTTGTTGAGGTGGACCTAAGTCAATTAGTATGTGTTGATTGGCCCTTGGCAAGGCCTCCATCTCACTCCAGGTGTGACTTAAATGATATGAGCATTAGAACACCCCAATCCATCTCTTACCAGATACATTACCCGTTGCCACTCCCTCTTGCTAACCGCTCTCTTTTCCAAAAGCAAGCTCTTTGTCATCCACAGGGCCTAGCAAGTCAAATATAACCCCTTTCCTAGTCAGAAGAAGATAGTTTCAACCCTACTAACATTTGCGACAGGTTTCACATATTAATGAAAATAATGAAAAATCTTGACTGTGAAGAATAAAAGGGCAAGTGCTTGACAAGATGCACGGTTATGTCTGTAATGAAAAACAAATACTCCTAAAAAAAATACTGGAACTGAACTAACTTGTTGAAGGACTTGAAGGCCAGTTTCAGACAAGGGACTTGGCAAATGGAAGAAGTCACTTTGCCCACAGAGCTTTCCTGTCATGTGAAATATTTTGTTCCAGAACTAACTCAAAGACACTTCCTTTCCAACACAACAAATCCTTGATTTGTCAGGAATGTGACATACTCTATTAAAAGTGGATACTGTAAGTGTCTTCACAGAGCAAGTTCCGCTGAGCAGCCTGCAAAAGTGTCATATTTTGTTGGAGCAGCTACTCTGTCCTCATGCGTCATTATGCATGGACAACTATACTGGAGGGTACCAGTTAATGAAATTAATGCTGAAAATGAAACAAATCCAACATGACTGTATGACAATGCCACAATACATCTTTCCAATTTATAACATGTTACAAAATAAAAGTACAGCTCTCACTATTCCAACTGGTTTCATTATATTATAATCAGTTTAAATGGCCTTACAAAACACTTCAAAAGACTGTGAAAGGAATGTATTACTTTCATTGTTTAATTAATGCAAACACGTGAATTTACTGTTCTCCTTTCCTTCTCCCTTTATAGCACTCTGTCTTTTAAACCACATATTATGACTTGTTAGACAAAGATTTCTTCCAGTGTTTGCCTTCCTTAACTTGTCAATACTGGCTTTAATAATCCGAGCCTAAGATGCATTGGAGCCCACAGGCACTATTCACAATATACGCAATAGATAATAACATGAGAAAATAATGCAAAATATAGGAATGACAGTTGTTGTGACATTAACGTTTTCTTACCTGAACATTCTCTATGAATATTGTGGATTTTTTCATTCTTGAAAGAAGGATCTGTTACCAAATATATTAGTAGAATTCCTGAACACAGTGGCATTCATCAGCAATAAGTACTCTTCGGAGCTTTTACGCAAGGGTGTGTCTTTCCAGTATCTCTAATATAACAGTGGGATCTTGGAAGAGTATAAGGGAGTCCACTGGTTGCACAAAATGGATTGTTTTGTACGATCTCCGTAAATAGCAATTCCTACTGCCAATCTCTCTTGAGAAAAACACCATTGGTTTGACTTGGGACACATTTCTTGTGTTCTTGTGACAGGACCAAACCCAACTTCCTTTTTATTTTACTCCATTCTCCATTTGGAAGGTTGTATGGCAAGGGAAAGGTAAACACACGAAAGATTTTGCTGTTGAAAACTTAGCATTCAATGACTAAGTAGAAGAGATTTACAAGAGGGACCTTAACTTCACAGTCTAGTGCTTACAGCACTCCATGAGGCTATGGAGCCCTGGATTATGCTCCCGGTATCATGTTTTACATTTAAGAGCCATTGATTTAAAAATACTTCTAGTAGTATAAAGGACTGATTCCCATCTGGGTTTCTTAACCACTAGGATAGTTAATAATGCTTTAGGCCTTTAACTCTGAAGAGAGGCAATGAAGTGTTCTGGGACTGTTGTTAAATAACAATATAGATTCTTTACATTTTAAACTTGGATCCTACATGGCTCAGTCCTACAGAGATAATAATTTATGATAGTCATAATCTTTGTTATCATCGTGCACTTCATTTCATTTTCACCTTAGCTCAGCACTCAAGATTATGACTTTTACAAAGTAATTTCAGTCAATATTCTGCTGGACCTTGATTCACAAGGGCATATAGGGATGGGGAAGAGGATGTAATGCATTATACAAAAAAATTCCAGATAGTTTTTCCTCGTGTTATTTAGCTCTCTTCTTTTTCTACTCTCTCAGTACATACATTCTGCTTTGTTTTTTTTCTTTCTTTGTGTTAGGTAAAACAGAAGGGAAGTAATTTCACAGTGTACAGCATATTTTCACCTGTTGTATCTGAGGTAATGAATAAAGTTATGCACATTTGGCATTTATTTAGCTTGTTCATATGCTAGATTGTACTTTCTTGAATAATTCATTATGCTCCTTACACTCATGTAGACAAATTAGGATAGGCAAGGGAGTCTGGGAGAGAGACATGAAACTGTCAAGGAGTTGCTATCATTTGAGCAGAGGTTATAAAACAAAGCTGAACCTCTAGTAAACTAAATGTGTTAAAATGGTACAGAAATGTGAGATCTTTCCTTTAAAAGTTATACATTGAGGAATTCACAATATTAAACTTTCAGGATGCAAATCTGTTAATAGAATGTTAATAAGGTATTAAAAGAAAGCGCAACAGGAACAGTACACTATAATTGTTAGATTAGTGCCTCACAGACACAGACTTTTTTTTTTGTCAAAAAGCAATCTACTTTTCTAAAAATAAAAAGGGTATATTGTGTAATATTGGCAGAAATTCTTTCTTTTACATCCTGTTAAAAAAATAAACTAAGCATGGGATCCTCAGTTATTATGTTTGTATTTTCCCATTTCAATTGTTTCCTTGCCTGTATGTGAACAGATAACATTTCATGAACCACTTGCTCAGAACCTACAGATCACTGACAATCCAGACATCGTGAGTTCAGAAACAGACTTATATTGGCTGTTCTACAAGCTTTTTTCATTAGTCCTTCTATTCAGATAAAGCAAGCTTCTGCAAATTTTTAGAAGTTAGACTGTCTTTTGCTCAAAGATTTCTGATAAAGTAAGAGATCAAGATTGGTGTTTTATTACATCATTAAGGTATACTACCCATATTCACACACATACAAATACACATGCATATGTGAACATATTTTAAAAGATTTTCTTTTGAGACTTGATTGAAGTTGGTTAGTTAAAAAGGCTTTCTCTGTGGCATGATTCTAACATATGAATTGTTTCTCTGAAGGTGAGAAGGACTTAAAATACATTCATATCACATGACATCTCATCCTGTTTTTAGAAGACTATATCTGCAGCTGTGGAATCCGAACTGTGCCTTTGTATTAAACAGGGTAACCAGAAAGACATTCAAAGAGGACCAGAAACTAATAATTTCATTCTATACTAAATATATTAGGACACGGGGGAGTGGTACTCTTTTCACTAGTATGAAAGTAGTGGCATAAGAAGAGGGAAATATTCATTGTGAAAATCCCCATGGAACTAATTATAAAGACTAATTGATTACAATACTGAAAAAAAAAAACGAAAAGGTAGACTGACAACAGTGGGTTTTGACCTTATATTTTAAGGAGTTTTTTTAATATGCTCTTATTTAATTGCATTTTGACATTTCTGTTACTGGGCCATCATTGAAAATTTATTTGTGGTGTCAGAGAGGACTCAGAAAACAGAAAAAAGTCTTAAAGAACTCAACGAGTTGAACTGATATTTTGGGGAAAAAATGGATTTGCTTGTTGCTTTCCAGCAAAACTTTAATTTGTACTTGTACAAAATACGATCCTAATTGCAGCTACAATGTCAAAATATGAAGGAAAAAAAATGAGAAAAAGAAAAAAGAGGTCCTACATTATTTTCCAAGCATAAAACCAGCTCTCAGCTAAGGCTGAAGCATTTTTAAGCTTCTCTTCTTTCCCGTTTTTAACTTTGGTTACAAAGTCTTGAACAACTGGCTCTAGATGAACCTGCTTGATTAGAAGGTTTGAACCAGATGACCTTCAGAGGCCACTTCCAACATCTACTGTTCTGTGATTCTCTGATTTTATGGTTAAAAGCTTTATAATCTGTGACTGATACAAGTCAATGAACTGTCGAGTTAATTTTTATTATTATTTCTCTTCAAGTGAACTGCAAGAACAATTCAGAGGGAAATCAGGTTTGCGTCATTCACTTTGTTTCTTCAGGAAAAAGAGTATCTGCAGTGTAGTTAAGCTTAAACTGAAGATGCCTGTCAAGTCCATACGAGATGGAGTTTAGTAGGGTAGAAGCATAGAGTTTTCACTCTGGTGGAATAGTGATGTATTGTTCAGCCAAGTGAAACAGTTTATGAATGGCAGAATATCCCTGCTGCATTCCTTTGTCTAGAACTCTTTTAATGACTTTACATAAAGAGACTGATGAATTCCAGCAACGTAGGAGAGATGAAAATCAATCTTTCAATGCATCTATATGATCTTTGGAAGGCAAACATAACACTCAACTGCCTTCCATTAAATTGTTGACAATTTTTCTAGACTCAACCAACTTACACACAGAGTTGCTGTTGTTAATGTAATGATTTCCCAAGCTAACGTGATATTGAATATTTACATTCAATATATATATAAGCATTTAATCAATATGTGAAAAAAGTAAAATACCGTTTTGACTTAAATGATGAAGATTCTTCTCATGCAGATTACTTTTCCAAATCAACTATGTGAATATTTTGCTTAATTTAAGTGATTTATTCATTGCATATAAAATTGTATTTATTACATTACATTGAAGTTACCTGGTTATGAATGAAGATGTTAATATGCTTAAGTGTATTTTTTGGTTTTATTTCCTATCAAAATTAATTTCCTATAATCACTAGGGGAACTAATGATAAATAAGACCAGGTCATACTAACTTACTAAGAGTGTATTCTGTCTAATGTAGTAGAGTATTAACACTGGTTCTAAATCCAAGTGTTGAAAGATTTTATAGAAGTGCAAAACACAAACTCTTATGGTCAAATCCAGTTGACTCTAGTGAAACTTGAGCTGCTTTGGGATATTTCTTCTGGTCTACAGATGCTTCTTTAAAAGAACATGGGCTATCCATAGATCTCATATCAACAAGCCCGGTGTAGATAGTTGAAATGTCCATGAGTATCCAAAATAGTACTTGACACCCAGGTACAGGCACTCAAACCTTAGTCCAAAGTTACTATCTGTCTATGTGCCTACCTTCCCATTACAGTCAAATGGTGTAATTTCATCAGTAAGATCACTCTGTAGACTCTACTGGGCACAAAGAAATTACAAGATATTAGCAATTGGCACTATTTGAAATATAATATGCCATTCTATTCAGTCCATACTCCTCCAGAAGGACATGGGATTCATCTATTTTGTGTAAGATCTGTCAATGTATGACCTCTCAAAAGGCACCAAAAGCCTTTGAGTGGGCGCCTGAATGTTTAAAATCTTCCATATTGTCGCATCTTGGATTCTAGCTTACAAGTGGACACCTAGATGTAGGTGTCTAACTCTGCTTTGCAACTTTTCCACATTGGCGATTGTCTTGCATTCACTATAAAGGAGAGCATACACAACAGTTGTTTTAAAATTGAGAATACCACATTTAATTTCCCTACTATGCATGGTGTTTGTGTTACTTCTGTGCAGTCATTGGCTAGCGAGACCCTATGAATTGAAAACAGAGAATCAGCTGACACTGCATGAAATTATCTGAAGGATAAAAATTGCCATAGTATCAAAAACAGATAATCAAAACTTTTAATAAAATTGTCTCTTTTGTAGAAGAAGGCTTCCTCGTAATGCAATCTAAATTGAGATCCTGTTGATTACAGATCCAAGATGACAAGAAGAACTAAACATAGAGACCTTCTCAATCACTTTGCTTCTCAAATACTTTGCCTTGAAGTCCCCATTTGTAGCTCATGGCATTTGTTCCTAACAAGATATTGTATCCGTTGGATTAAAAGAAAAACACTGTTTCCTTTTCTTATTTTAAATAACTAAAATATAAAATTCATCAATTTGTATTTTAGATTTCCTACGTAATTGGAAGTTGATAGGAACCTGAAGTCTTTTATTCATTATGCTAGACAGTCATTGCTTTATATGCACAACAAAAGCTTAAGTGTAGTAAGTACCTACAGCTGTTTTGTAGCAGATGTCTACAGTCAGCATCTGATTTTTTTACTACTATCAAGTGCGTAACATTTGATTCAATGACCCAATTAAAAAAAAAACTCATTAACCATTTTAGAAGATGCATTTTTTCTTTTCTCTCCTTTTGCCTTATAATTGCTGTATAGCTTCATCATACTATTCCCTCATCTTGGTTAAGATTTTTTGGATTTGATATATTTCAAGATTCCTGCTATATCATAGAGTCATAGAATCAATGAATGGTTTGAGTTGGAAGGGACGATACCACACAGATTGGTGTTGTAGACAAACTTGCTGAGGTAATACTTGATTGCATTGTCCATGTCACCAACAAAGATGGTAAATAGCACCCATCCTGGCACTGACCCCTGAGGAATGCTACTTGTCACTGGTCTCCACTTGGACACCAAGCCTTTGACCACAACTCATTGAGTGAGACCACCCAGCAAATTCTTTATTCACTGAGTGGTCCATCCTTCAAATCCATTTGTCTCCAATTTCGAGATGTCATGCAGACAGTCTCGAAGGTTTTGTACATGTCCAAGTAGATAGTTTTTAAATTACTATTGTATGTATCCCCTGCAGACAGTCTTTTCTCCAAAGGAAACATGCTGATAGTATTAAGACTTCATAGCTTCAAAAAACTTATACACATTTCAGTCTTGTTTTGAGAAGGGCTGGGAATCAGGAAGGTAATAATCAGGTGAGATTTTTCCAAGCACATTATAATCCTAAAAATTATCCACTTGCTGAAATATGAGAAAATTAGAAAAATTCATCCAAGCCACCTTAGGCAAATTTTGGCCCATTTCTCCTGGAAGGGAGAGGGGACCCAGAGATTACAAGGCATTGCTCTACAGATTTCTTAAGCTATAGTTTGTAGTCCATTGCTGATCAGTAATGATATTTAAAGCAGATCAGAACAATATTGTCCTCATAATTTCCTTTTGTTTCCCAATGAATTTTGATGCACAACTGCCTATAAAAGTGTATATACGTATGCACTCACACGCAAGTTATCGGGAATCTTTGACTGGACAATAAGTAAACCTCCCATTAGACTGTATTTATCATTTTCTACCTTCATCATGACCCTGATTTACACGCTAAGGATATAGAGACATGTATTTTTGCTAAAGTTCCTTTACTTTTCTTCACACAGGTTTAGTAGACTCTTCATGAAGAAAACTGCTCAGGTTTGGCACTTGGAATTTCTAAAATTCTGTTGAAGGTCAGTAATTTCTGCACTGCACTTAAGAAAGAACTGTTGGATATTTTTCATTTGAGAGTCATGTAATGTACAAGGAGACAACTACTCCTAAAAAGCTAAGTTCTGCCTCTGTAAATTTCAGGACCTTCACAAGAGTAAAGCCAGAGACATATTAGTGAAGTCTTTGTGGATTTCTGGTTAACATATCATTTCTGTTAATCAGAGTTTTGTTAATTATCTGGCCATTTGATTATAGAATAATTTATTGTAGGATAAATTGAGAATTATCTAATAAGTGTCTTAGGAGTATATTAAAAACTACTCTTACTTTGCAGGTTGATTGACCAATTTATTAGGCAGGCTTAGGCTTGCCCTTGCTAGCTTTGCAAACAGTATTTTTCCTTTGTCATTTATAATTTACTTTACAAGTTGTTCTAGTGTAGTCTAAGCTAAGTGAATATCAGGAGAAAGGACAACAAAGGGAACAGCTCCAAATGAAAATTCCACAGCTGTTTTATTTTAGTCTGTTGCATACAGAAGTAGGTCTCATAAACACAGAATTAAAAGCGGAAGAAAATCATAAAAGAGAAAAAAACATACTAAATAGAATATCAGAAGTGCTCGCTATAATGCTAGTTCTCCCATGCAGACTATTAAATAGAATAATATATTGATTGTTGAAATCCAAGGTACCTTAATACTATCTCTTTATTTTCAAAAGCGTCTTTGATAGTAATTTTGAAGTTGTTTGGAGAATTGAATTATTCCTCCCCCGTCCCACCCAGTCAGTGAACTAACCTAATATATGGAGAAATCAAGACCAAAACTCCATTGAGAAGAGTTACTTGAAACAACAGTTGTCATACCATCACTTGAGAAAACTTGGCCCTGCTTTGAGTGGAGTTTTGGAGAAGATGACTTCCAGAAGTCTCTTCCAAGGGACATAAGCCTATGAATCTGTTATTCCGAAGCCTGTTTTGTCTCTCAAGGAGTTTGTGGCTTAATTGACAACAGACCACAATGGCACATTCTGGAAAGAATGTAAGGATCAGAATAAAACAATGCAAACTACCATACTACTATATCATCCAATGATCCTCACACACAATTCAGAAGGGACGTTTACAGAGAAAGTGAGCTATAAGACTAATTTTTGAAACTGGAAAATTATGTCAGTAACTGTATGCTACTTAATTCAGGGCTAATGCATAGGTGAAAGAAGGGTAGAATTCAGTGCAAAATCTTGTGACAAGACTACTGAGAGCTGCCAGGCTTATTACCTCAGTGATAAATCCACCCACAATCCAAACACAAGACTACTGCTTCCAAATACAGAAGTAGTCTTGCAGACAGCTGGCTGTCCTTCGTACAGGTTTTTAGTGCTTTCTTTACTGTTGTGTAGGTTACAAAATGAGCATGGTTAAAGCAAGATTTTCCCTTCTCTTCGTAACTTTTGCCATCCTTAATCAAAAGTATACAGTTCAAAAATCCTTCAGACCAAGAAAGTAAGACCCAAGTTTAGGTTTTAATCTTCCCTTCAAATTTCAAAACATGATGACTGTAATAGAAATCATTTTTTCTTTAAAGTACCTATCATAGTTATGCTGTTCTAAAATAAAGAACAGAGTTTACTATCCTGCTTAACAGAACTAAACTACATTGATATCTTTGCATTGTAGCTCCCCATCACTGTCTAGTTACTAATTTCAGTCTGCAGGAACAGACTGTTATTTGAACATGCTTCTCTGAAATTGTTATGAGTGCTTGAGTGATAACTGATTGGATGACCTACCTACACTCTAATAATGAACAGAATGTAGAAAGTAATACAGCATATTAAATTGAGGTTATAAATCTCTTTCTATTACTACTGTCTTCCACAACACTAATGGAAATCTCCGCTTTTTGTGACAGCTTAAATAAGAACTGGAAAATGATGAAGCAGGAAGGATTAATTGAATGACGAGGAGATATTACGGTTGCTGGCCTGCCTCCTCTCTGTTGGTCTCCTACACTCACTTGACATTGCATCTATGCTCTCACTCTCCATTTAAATTGCATATTTGTGGAAGATTGGGTTTAAGGAAGTTTTTTGTTCTGTTTGACGAGATTAATTTTCTGCCAACTACAGGGGCCATTCTTGTGTTGACAATACAAGTTTGTGCATAAAACTCAAAATTTCCAGTTCATATACTTGCCCTCTCAGTAACCATGACAAATCTGCAGTATCAGACCAAAAGCCTTATTGCTAAGAAGAAAAAGATTGTGCTGGTTCTATGTCCGGTGCAAAACGGCATCTCAATGATTTGCCTTAACCTCAGATGTGTAAAATCTCTTTGAAACTTAACATTCTCAGGTTTATCCAGCATAATATCCCACCTGATGTGCATATAAATTAAACTAACTCTGTGAAGAAAAACTCTATTTATGATGTTTAAAGAAATAACTATATCTGATATTTACCCTTTTATAGCAATCTTGCAGACTTTTTTTTTTCAGAGAGAATTTGGCTTTGGTAATAACAAAGAGCAGGGTTTTCGTTGGCTTATTAAACTCTTTTGTTGAAGTATATTGATTTAGGGTTTAACACCAACAGCCAAGACAGAAGTTAATTACTATTCAGTACCTTTAATTGCAAGCTACAGTTCAAATACTTCAGGACAAGTTAAAGCAAATAGCACTTGTCACCAATAATTACAGCGAGTTTTCACCACCCTGACTTGAAGGCACTGAGCTGCTGCTTTCTTAAGAGGTCACAAAAGGTAAGTGAGTGAAAAGGAGATAACACTTCTAAAACACCCAAATAACAGTTCACTTTGAGAATTATTTTCTTTATCCTCAAGTATTGCTTATGTTCACTTTTAACATTGTTTAAATCAAAAAATACATTTAATTTCTACTTTATCGCTCTTAGGGATTCCAGGAAGTCTCCATATCATTTACTTTTGGTACTGTGTAATGCTCACAAGGTCTGAGGTAAAGAATGAGTTGTGCCTTTCTTTTTAATGAACTCCCAGAAAGACCTAGTAGGCAAAGTACACCCTTGTAAGAAAAATGTGGAAGAGAAAAATAAACAGAAAGCTCTATAAAAATTAAATGGTCAAAGGGAGACTGTGATTTTTGCTAAAATTCACAGATACTTCCTCTTCTGCCATGCAGCATATGTGGAAAACATAAACAAGTAAATGGAAGAAGAAAATTTACATCAAGCTGTTTCTTAATTGAGCTGTAATGCATCCCCTTTGAGATCCATCATAACAGAGAAATTCATATGTAGTTTGATTTGCATCTGTGCATTGAACTGTCTCACAGGTGTTTACATTTGCTGTCTAGCAATAACAGCCAGGTTTTAGGACTGGCATGAGTCCTAAATCCTCCTCTCATCTCTTCTAAGCAACACAGCACAGAGCCTCAAAAATAAGTGCTGATAACTCCCTGGAAAACTGTATTTCCCTTAAATACCTGCATATAAGAAGTAGTATTTTTAACCTTTCCTCACAAAGCTGCTACAATGTAAAGGTGAGCTGTATAGTTAAGAGTAGAAGACAGAAAGGATCAAACAAAAAAATAGCTCTGCTAGGTGGTTCCTACAAATACCACCAGCTTTTACTAATTTCTAGTGACTAGAAATTGCCACTGACAGAACTGAAGTGAACGTGTGGTATCAAGACAATACCTAGGGAATTAGCAAGTATATCACAAAATTTACATTTACAACACATTCATAATTTTCCTGTGCATTTGCATGCACATTCATTGCACACACAGTACTGTGAACAGTTAACTGATATGGATTGCTCTGGAAAATATTCAGCCTGTTGAGAGATGACATACTGCAAAGAGATGAGTAGACATTATGTTTCCACTAAAACTACTCTGTTTAGGCAGATTTTTTGTTTGGGTGCTAAGTTTCACTCAGTGACCAAAACCTGTACAAACTGCCTGGAATTATTAGCACCTTTCTATGAGGTTCTTTATTCAGATCACTCAAGTAAGCTATGGCTTGCTAGGACAGGCTCTAAACTGCTGCTGTGCAGGACTGGTTAATGCTCTTTCTCCTGGGCCATTTTTTCCTCTAACTTTCATTGGCTCATACTGTTCAGCTGTAGTCAGAGAGGAGTTAGTTGTAAGCCAATTCAATGGATGATTGTTTTTTTCCTGACCGATGGCCAGAGGGAACTCTTTATGAAGCCTGCATGTGCTAGCACGTATGAAGTTTAGAAGACTAACAGGACATATTGACATCTTCTGAATCAAAACGTGCTCTTCTTATATGGGATCTTTTGTGCACTTTTCTACAATGTTCATCCTCTACTTTGTTTAGTGACTATTCAAGTACTTCAGATGTTCAAATGTGCAGTTAATACTTTGTTAGAAAGAAACTCCTTTCAGTCAGTTGAATGATCCATATGAAAGTCTTTTTGACATAGACATAGGTTGAATTTTCAGAAGAATTGCTATCCTCAAATTTTTTCCATAAATGTAGAACTAGACTTACAATGATTCAGAATAGCGGAGCTCATCAGATAACAAATAAACATACATAACTACAGATGAATGTATATAATATTATATATGTCATATATGTATATTCTTCAGATTTTTTTCAAAGTTTCCCATAAAAAAAAAATATGGAGGATTAACTGGGGACAAATGACCATGAAAAAACCCACATGAATGCCCTGGGAGAAAGTGAAGGTCTGTTTACCTTAATACTATTTCAGTTGTGTAATTTTGGAAAAAGTGCAGATGATCAGATGCTTACATGTCAAGTGTGAAGTAGTCAAGTGAATCAGTTTATTAGAAAAGTTGCCTTCAAATAAATTATCAAAGGTGAATAATAGTGTGTTTTACTTTCAGAGAGACAATTTTTGGAGACAATTGACAGTCTTGGTTTCCTGATATGTCCGAACCAGCCAAGTATCGAATCCCATGAATACTTTTCATTTAAGTAAAAAAATTAGCACAGAAATTGAGATACAAGCCAGAAATTTAGGAAATAAATAAGCTGTCTGCAAGAATTTTGAGGGCATGTTTTCATCACAAATAAATGAAGCTGATAACCCAAATTTTTGACAGTAAAAAAAGTACTGTCTTAGATACTGCTAAGAATGCATTATAATGCCTGTCAATCTACTGCTTAGACAAAGGCTATTAGATTAATTATTTTCTCAGTGAGTAAATAAATTACATTAAAAAGACAGCTTTCACCTTCAACAATGTGTACCATGAACGTGTTTTAGAGACCTAAAGGTCTCTCGTGTCTTTTCCATTTTCCTGACTTTTACATAGACACAATCATGCCTAAATTGTCAGGATCTGGACAAACATCAGATTAAGAGAATGAAGTAGTCCTTGAAAAACAAAGGTGTTTAATATGATAAGCTACTCTACAACTAAATCTTATTTCTTTTGTATCAGTTTTTACACCCTGTAAGTCTCTGTGTATCACCTTAGCTGTGTGAAACTCCTCAGCAGGATAAAAACTTGGGGGGCAGTGGCAATGCATCAAATATGAGGAGATGACAGACAACAACAAGTTTGAGCTCATATCTTCATCACTATTTTGGTTATGCCAACAGCTTTGTCAGCAGAGCCTCTAGTGCATATGCAGAGCATGAACAGAAAGCGCTTTTCTGCCATCGTAGTCTCACTAATCCTCAGAATGACATAAACTAAGTCTGACAAAGACTCTTCTCTATCAGCGTAAATGTCTCTGCATAAGGTATTTTTCTGACATAACAATGTCAGTAAGAGGTGAGACTTTTTTCACACCCTCAGCAATAAAAGCTCTACTGATAAAAATTTTGAGTGCAATTTAGACTAAGACTTCAAGACTAAGAAATCAACACTAAAATCCCTAAGAACTCTCTCTCCTTTGCATCTGTATTGAGAAAAAGCTGAGATGGCAAGAGCAGGATTTGTGAGCCACAGAAGGATATCATCACTATAAGTTTGATGTAGGGCTGTAAAATTAAGTGTTCATGTCACCCTGATTCAGAGATGATGTCAAGGAGCTTGGGGAGAACTTAAGTAGTGTTTGGGGACTGTAGTGATCTGTAGTTAATCTGTAACGTGGTTATCAAGATGCCACTTTCTGTACAGTGATATACTGGAAAGTTGTTTCTGGGAAATAGTCCATATAATAGAGGCTGGTTTCCTTTGCTTCTGCAGGATGCTGCTGGGCTTGTTGCTATTGTTCTTAGTCCAATGCCAGTGACAGTGCTCTGCAGTATAAACTGAATCTATTATGAATAATGTCATACATTTCATAACTTTCCCTTCTCAGCTACAAAAATGTGCTACTCTAATGGATACATAAGAATATAGGCAAATAATGTACATTATATGTCATGTATACAGGTACATACACACCTAGATATTGTACATTCCCCTATATTTACTTCATGTAAACATATATATATGATATTGCTATTTATTGACATTGTATCTAACCCATGCATTGAGATGCTAAGTTTTAGTTGATTGTTTAGACTTAGTGAAGCATAAAATGCATTTTTACTGGAAATACCCTGATGCACCCCTCCTTACAGTGGCAAATTCCAATGCTGTTAGAGATGCTCTAAGGCCTGATCCACAAAATTTATATATGACAATTAGTTAAATGTACATTTATCATTGCCATTATACCATTGTACACAAATATATGGTCTTGTAACAGTATATTCAAAATAGTATAACTTCTTTATAAAAGAAAGTCTCAAGTTCGGGACAGCTTCTTCTCATCTAACTGTTAGATGTAATTTTAAACCTATAAAGTGTCCCTGGAATGCTTCTAGCAAAGTTCAAGCATTTAGCCCTCATTGTTTACAATCATAGTTCATTATTAATAGTACTATTATAAAGCATTGCTTTATTTGTAGCATTCTTTCCTAATTTCAGTTCTCTCCAATATTTGCTTTTGCCTTCAGGTGCCTCCTATCAACTATTTGTATTTATTTATTTTGACATGGCTGCTTTATCTGCAATTCATACACACTTTATTACTGCAACTGGGAAACTGAACTTATCACACGGAGAGTAAGTACTTCAGACAGAGCCCAATTGTATAGAAGTCATTTTTGTTAGTTCTATTTGAATACCCACTTAGACCATGTAACCAGGTTTTCTTTCCTTGCTGTCGATCCTTCTGTTTCAATGTCTCTTGTGTTGCTGGTTACAGAGGGAAACACAGAAAGTGGGAAAAGGAATGTTCTTGTTCCAGAGTACATAAATACTTAGTGTACCGTCTTAGGAGGGAAAAGATGAAACTGAGACTCCTCTAGGAAAAGCTGTTATTCAAAAGGTGGGAACATACAATCTTTGCGAAAGTTGTGGCAGACATTTATTCTTATCAGCAGGCCTAATTCCCTAGAGCGTGAATAACGCTTAATAGACACCTCTGACTTACGATACTGAATCCGGGACAAACATATGCTCCACCAGTCCTGTCTGGTGGGTGTGAAAGGTCTTTCCTCAGCTGGAGAGGCTACAGCATCCTCTTAGGGAATCTCTCTAGTCTCTCACTGGCCTGCAGATGAAATCCTAAATATCAGTCCTCTATGGTCTGAATCATCACTTTGTGAAAGGTTCCTCATGCCTGTGTCTGGTTAGATAATGAATCTCACCTTTGGCTGATAGAATATACTATATAGTGGCATATAATGAGACTTAACTGTAGCATTCATCTGTTGAAATTAATATGTGATTTTCAAGAAATTATTGCCTTTCAGGAAAAATGTAAAGTGTTGAATACAATGCCTAGAACTCTTGGGTAAGGTGTTTATTTTACTGTAGCAACTATTCATTATTTACTGTAGCAACTATTCAATCTGTAACTTTCGTTACATTTTTTTGAAGTTGTATTCCTAGATTTAAAGACATTATCTTTTTAGTTCTTATCAGTGATAAATTTGTGTTGTAATGTAGACAATACCATTTTTATTGTGACTATATGATTATTGTAACAAAAGCCAATCAAACCTAACTATATTAGCAAAGGACCAGCACTTGCACAGATCAGATCATCATCAGGGATATATAGTTGCTTTCTTTTTGTTAGGTTTATCAATAATTTTAACATCAACAAAATCTCAACTGCAACAAGACTAACGTTAAGTTGCTGTGGCCTGCATTCTAGGTCCAGTTGTGAAGTTCCAGAAAAAGAAGAGAATTGAATTCTGTCCAGCGACGTTCTCAGTATTATAAAAGTGTTTTGATTTGTTTCTTCTAATCAGTTTTCTGGATTGTATCCTTGTTACCATCTCTGTATATGAGACAGTCGGTATTGTAATGAACTGTAACGATAAGATTTCAAGTAGTTCACATATTAATATTCTCTTTGGCATTATTTCTTGTAACAATTACTTAAACAAACATAAAATTCAGTTTCTAGAGTTATTTGTCGGGGTTTTTTTATGCTCACCGTGATGTACTGTTGTTCTTGCTCCACTAGTATTGCAAACATATTTCGTATCTTTCAGCTCCAGCAACTGGAATTTCTACATATGAATGTGATATTGATGTTTATCTAATAGATTTTTTGTATGCATAATTTTAGAAAATAAATAGCTTAACAACTACTAAAACCCATATAGAAGTTTATCAGTTGTTGCTCTTTAAATATGTTTAAACATCCACAACTACCACCATTTAAAACAAGGTGAAACATTTACACAGAGTTGGCAAGAAGAAGGATGGGAAGGCAGATGTATAGCAGACTTGTTCCTCTCTGGACTAGCAAAAACAGGCTGGGCAGCATGCTCTAGGATTATAAAAATGGCTCTAGACACCTATATTTAAGCAGCTGAAACTGTCCCTAGAGCATTACCATAAAAGAAACATTATGGGCAATTTATTTATTTAACACTTATTTTTCCTACAAATTTAATTCAAATATGTAAGGTGAAGTGTAATAGGGTCTTGTGTAAGCATATATGTCAGCCACTTTATGGAAAAAAATATGCAAAAACTAATTCTGCAGAAAAAAAATACAGATCTGAAAGGATACAGAACTGAAGCCCCTTTGAAAATGACAGATAAAAATAATGAGTCAAACTTAGTAATCATTTTGGTCTGTGCAACTGCACTTGTACAGGGATGACTGGGAATAAAGTCTTTCTTGCGAATATTAGTCAGAAGGTGGTGAGATGTGTTATGTATTTAAGAATTGTAATTAATATGTTCCGTCAATTAAAGAGGAATCACCAGGAAGAACGAAAAAAAAAACAAACTAAAAAAGGCTGGGATGTTTTTTGTCTTTGCTAGCATAAATGCACTGTTCTCTGCTCCAATAAGAAATTCCTTGCCATAATATATTCAGTATTTGATCTTGCCATCCCAGTACTGCACTTAATTAAACTTACGGTTCACTTAGCACTTGTGAAATGAACACCATTTATACCTGCAACAGCGCTCTGTAATTGAAGTCTTCTACAATGTCTATTATGTGCCTTACAGAAAGGTTCAGGAGAGTAATTAACACTCTTAACTACAGCAAAAAGAGTTATTAACCAACACTAAAATAAACATGGAAACAATTGTAAACTAATGAGATTGTATATTAATAGGTTTGCAATATGAAGATCAGTAACGTTTAGCAGCCTTTTGAGAACTGAATATAAAAACATTGCAGTACTTTTACATTCCTAACAGTAAAGATGAACTTTGTCTATCTTGTCTTATGTATATCAATAGATAAATATTTCCGACGTAAAAATCTCAACACAGAGATGAACATCAGTTTGAATTTCCATCTGATTTGATGGCAAATTATATCGGTATTATCTTGCCTGTTTTATTTTTTAAAACAGGAAATTTTTTTAACAGCTCTTACACATGTCAGAAGTCACATGGGACTTGATAATTTTGAACCAACTTGTAGATATAACTATAGGTACAATGAATGTATGAGAGTTCAACTTCTCACTTGACATTAATTTCTATTTTAAAGTTTAATTTTTCAAGATTATTTTTTTAATAAAATCCCAGCATTTTTAATCTACAGATTTTTTTCCTGGTTTTGTCTGCTTGGATTTCCTCAGAGATTTCATGGAGTGAGGGGAGAAGGTACCAACTGATCGCTTACTAATGCCCTTCCCATGCTTTAGTGCTACCCTGAATCCATTGCCCATTATAGGAATATGCCCCATTTTTTCAGTGATGGTGTTATTGGAGTAAGGCTGAGTTGGCAACATGGGCCCAAAATTTCACAGGACCTCCACAGCCACCTGCCTTCCTGGAGGTCAGGCTACCAGTGCTCCAAGCCAGTGCAGTCACCTAAACCTTGCAACAAACTACCGGGAGAACAGCTTGGGTGTCAGAAGGGTGTCATGGGGGCCTTGTTGGAGGTCTCTGCCCTATCACTCTGAAGGTGCACTTACGCTCAGATCCAAAGCTATGGCCCTGGCTTGAGCTATGCTGTAGGTATGACCACACCTAACCTGACCCCAATCTGCTGACTCAGTTTCTTGGCTCCCCCTCAGACTTCCCTGGCTACTACAGACTTGTCCAGTGATTGTGGCACCTTGACTGGCTATGGTGACCATCACTGGTCCTGCTCTGCTCTTCTTGCTCACCTATTGCAGCGCAGTGCCCTTCCTAACAAGATCTCATTGCTCTGCCCATCTCATTGTTGTCTTTGACATCACGTGGGGCAAGTGGAGACAGTGAAGTTCAGATAGACCCACTATTGCCAGTGAGCTTCCTCAGGCAGAGCAGCACAAGCTACATCAGTATTCCTCTCATGGAGCAAAGGGGTTCCTTATCTGAAGGCTGGGTACAGGCACAACTACAACATTGCGTGGGTGAAGAACAAGGGCAAGGACTTAAATGTGTCTCCTAAGCAAAGAAATGGAGTATCTGATAGGCTACTTGACAGGTAGCTTATTCAGTGTCCAAAACTGAGGACCACCCTCTCTCTCCATAATGATTTAGCAGAGCTACCACTTTTTCTTTTAATCCTTTATTTAAGATCTGTGCTTGTTTTCTCAGCTTAGAATTAAAGAATCAGTTATTGTTGTTGATACAGGGTTTTCATCCTCTGGCACTCAATAACCATTCTGAATCACAAGGTAATTTTAAAACCACTTCTATTAGCTCTTCTTTTGCCTTCAGTTCTCTTGATTTATGTATTCAAGCTTTTCTAATAATTTTGTAATTTCATCTTTGTCTCTTTCTAATGAAAATCTCACATAGTTAGGTAATAATACAGACGTCAGGACATATGAAAAAAGAAAAATGTATTTTGTGAGATTTAGTTACTATGAACAATGTTTTCATGAACTATCATCTAAACCAAGATTGTTGGTATAGTGAGTTCAGAAAAATCCTTCACCTACAGTTACGCCATGCTTCCCCATCTCCTGCATGTCATATTTTTAACACTATGAATGCAAAAGAGGAGAAACTTTCCAAACTTTTCTTTGAAATACTTGGTTCTCCTATGCACACACAATGGTTATTATTGTAAATGATTCCTTACGTCTCTCCATTTCAGTGTGAAGACAAATCAGTCGAGTGGCCCACATTCATATGACATTGGTACAAGGGAACTTACTTTTGCTTTCAGTCTCACCCTACACATGATGTAGCAGCAGCTATGTCAGCCAGCATAAATGTCTTGGGAAAGATGTGTAAAACTGGCAACTTTTACAACAAAAGTTGCCTTAATAATATCCTTGGGTAAGCAAGAAAAGTTACACTCAGAAATGAGATGTTAAATAGCTGCCATTACATTTCTTTAAGCATACAATGCATCAGTTTTACCTCCCTGGAGCAGCATAAAAAGAAAACATAAAATGGTTTTAAAACTCAGACAAACACTGTAGACATAATTATTCAACTTTGCAAACACTATTATTATCCATTATGAACACGTCATCCTGAACAAAGGACTCACTCCTCTTTTTTTGGTTTTTTTTTATAATATAGGCACACATTTTACAACATACAGGCTTATGCTTTCCTAATTCTGTTTTTATGAGCAAATAAATAAACTTTTACTTGATTATGAAGAATTAGGAAAAGGACTATGGAAGACAGCATGTGTCCCACAATGTCCTCTAGAAACTTCTCCCTTATCCTAAAAATAGCCAACAAAAGCAACAGCAACTTTGCTATCTCACATTTCATTTTTATCTGGCATTCTGGATTGCTTTGGGAGATCAGGGTTCAAAAGTCCAAGGCAAATAGGACACGGGTTTCCACATCAAGCCCACACTGACCAGAGGCTGAGAGGAGAACAGAGGAGCTTCCCATTATGATCTGCTGGTGCACCCATTTTTCTGCAATGCTATTATGGCCTGTGGCTGCATGAAAATTCTCCCATTTTCTCAGCCCTGAATTTAGGTCAAGGCTATATCTTCCTATGTACTACTAAATGCCAGAATTTAAGCCATATAGCAAGTCCAGAAGGACCTATCAGTGAGATTCACTGCTGAAAAGGCATGAAAGCATGTGGAGACAGAAAAAAACGAAAACAACAAAAAAGTCAGTATCTTTGATTCTAAAAGACTAAAGCATTACATATTCATCTGTGCATAATATAAGGATGGAAAAAATGTGACATGATTTAAAATATATAGAATGCCATGCATTCTTTTCATGGTTTTTTTTGTCACAGCAACCCTGTCCAGGCAATACTGAATTTCCACACACGCTTTTTGAGACTGCTGAATTTCCTGACTGGGGATGTGTGTGTGTGTGTAATTGGGGTTTTTTTAAATGAGAAATATTAGTCTCCTAGCTAACTGCATACATACTTTTTTCTAAGATGTGAAAAGTATCCCAGCAAAAGCTTGTATCTGTTTAAGCAACTTTCATTTTCTTTAAGTTATTAAAGTATTTTTTAATGTTGAGGGGTTACTCTTTTGGTTCTGTTTGTTTTTCTTATTATTTTGTTGTTGATTAGGGCTTTTTTTTGTTGAATGGTCCAAAATAGATGAATATCAGGACTACTTATTAAACATTATCTTTTACTCTGCGAAAGAATTCTTCATTTTTTACGGGACTATTTAATACTGTATGTTAAGCCACACTTTTTTTTTGCACGAAATGCCTAAAAGCAATATAATGCTAATGTAAAAGCACAATTGAGAAAGGATCAGAATACTTATTTCATATCATTAATGCTTGAAATCTTCTTCCCTTAATACAAGTTAAGCTAATAGTAAGGCTTCTAATGAATGTAACTCTTATTTAAATATGATCCCTGTGACTTTAAAAAAAGTAATCTGCATGACCAATATTCCTATTTTTCTTTGATCTCTTAAATATATTTTTATTACCAGAGAGGTTGCTTTGACATAAGAAGAAGTTTAGGGATAATTTGATCTCTTTTTTACCTGGAAATCTTTAATGACTGACTCGATTTACTTCCTTACAAATCAGTCGACAACAGTAGGTACAAATTAAAACCATTAATCTCTGTTTAATGCACGCTGAGTTTGGACTGTGTCCAGGAAGTGTGTTACCTAAATATACTAGTCAAGACAAAATCTTTGAAAATTACTCTGATTGCAGTTTAGATACAATAAAATAAGAAGAAGTTGTCCCATTTCTTTAAGTTAACAGTAAAGACGTACTTTTCCAAACTGTTCATGTCTAAATACAGGTATAAGCTTTATATCCTTTTGATGTCTTTCCATTTTGCTCTAAAAATCCCACTTTTATATAAAAGGCATGTATAAGCAGTTAAAATAAGCAGCAACAGAGATCAAAATGTGTGCAGCAGATGCAATGATGTTCATTGCCACAAATAATCATCATCCAGATGATTGTATTCACACTTTTGTATTTCCTGCCATGTTACTTAAGCCAGCTGAAGAGGCCTGCACTTGATGAGGGCGTGTTTTTCTTGGGTCTTTTTTTTCCTTTTTTTTCTGATTTTTTTATTTTCTTTCCAGGAATTTGTTTTCTAACTCTGCAGATCCATATACAATTCTGTTTCTAGATCTCAGATTTTCAAAGTCCCGTGGCAGATATGACAAATTGTTTCTGACTTCAGCCATCGAATCTTTGACTTTCACTTTCCATTTGTTTATGGACATGCACACATTTCTTTATGCTGCTCCTCACAGCTTTTATATGAGCTTCCTGAGAGAACATGAAGGAGGACAGTGTATCAGTTTTGGCAGAGCGCTATGTTAATGCAGTTGGCCTGCTTCTGATGTGCAAGGTAGTTCTTTCAAACTTTACTTTTTCCTTACTCACAGATATTTACAAAGCTAAAATGGCTTTGGGTTTTGTTCTTATTTCTCTTGCAGCAGTATAACTCAGACTTTACTTCAGGAAATGTATACTTGCATTTATGACTTCTCTTTCCTAACTAATGTTTTCTTTCTTCCTCCCTCCAGGTTTACTCCCGATAACCTTACAACCAATATTTCCATCAGGAAAGGCCACAATTCCTTTCCACAAGATTTTTCCAGGCTAGTGATCATTCTTTTTAGTACAAAGGAGTCCTGGAACTTCAATGAATCAATGCCCTTAGCACCTCAGTGCGGCATCACTAATTCCCTGAATTAATTGAAATCTGACCACTTCAAAGAACGCTTGCTACAGAACCCCTTGTTTAAAAAGAAAAAAAGAAAAAAACAACAAAACAAACATTTGAACTGAACGATTTAAAGTTATTTTCTATTAAATCCTTACAAGGATATCCAGATCAGTATAAACTTATTATCGCTTCTGGTTTATTCATAATGACTTAGCAAAGAAATCTGCCAGCTGTCACAAACTTAAATAGCTGGGGCTGTTCAGTACTAATACCATTATTAGTCGTATTTGTTCTCTAATGTTGTATTTAAGAAGTTAAATACTTCTGTAATGATACCGGTTCCAATTTACCATCTGTTGAATGATGATTGGTCTTTATACAGCCCTTACATTAAAATTAATATTGAGTATCTTCTATGGTAATTAAAAAATTACTGTTTCTTGGGACATAAGCTATACAGTTTCACAACTGTGTCTTCAGAAAGATAAGAGTGTGAAAATAAGATTCTAAACAAATTGAAGAGCACAGCAAAACACATTAATCAGGAAATCCTGGTGAAAAAGTCTAGAAGACCTAGGCTTAAAAAAAACCCCAAGAAACTGAGCTAAATTATCCAAAAGCCCAATCATAAAGAACGAGGAAGCAAATTCTGATAACAGTAAGTTGAAGACTTTAGCTTTAATATGCTAGAAAGGAAAAGGGAGACAACTATCTTCTTAAACTAGCTAAGAGACACAGGCGTTTCAGGAAGTACTTTAAGGATTATCTGCATTTGTACTTTCTTGCCCTAAAGTTTCCTTTCTAATATTTTCCTTAACATAATGATGTTTTTTTAGTTTTAATCCCTGTCAGGCAGAAAAGGTTTTTGGGAGATATGGCAATGAGAACTGGGTAAATGAATGGTGGCTGGGTAAAGCATTTGATTCTGGAGAATGGACACAATACTCAGGAATCTTTTAATTCATTTTGTTTTGTGCTTACAGGCTTACAAGAGAAAGGGAGACTCTAGAGCAGGGTGTCAAAGTCACAGCTCCCGCTGTTCTCCTGCTCCTGAAGCGTAACATGTGCTCACACGCTGCATGTGTGACTGGCGCTGGCAGAAGTGTAGGGGCAAGGATTGCGGCACTGTGGCTGGGTAGAAGCAAGGTGCTGGATAAAACAGGGTGGAGTGTGGCACATCTGCAACCAGCTGCAAAGGCCTTTGAGGCAAGACCTCCCAAAATCTAAGTTGTGGAGGTTTTTACTGTTGTTGCAACAGACAAAAAGAGTATCAAAAATTACTGTCACTTTGGTCATCTTATCCGGATCTGGCTCAAGGGACTAGAGAAGATTCCCAAAAGAAACCAGTAAAACCCCCTTCATTATTTTTTTCTGCTTTGTCCCCAAAAGTTTTGCCTACTATCCACACCTTCTATATGCTGATGTTTCTATGGCAATAGGAGTCCTACAAGAGAGTTTCTGATAAAAAGAAATCTTTAAACGAAGCATCAGATGGAATCAGTGATGAAGGATCATGCATACTTTCTGGAGCTAAACCTTTCAAGATCAAAATTTCTGGAGCAAGTTAATTTATCTTTAAAATATCTTTAAAATCATAAAATATAGACCAGTACTTGTTTCAGGACTCAACCTGTGTGTCAGACATGGATTTCCTAACCTGCTGTGATAAAGCAATTAGTCCAAGTTCTGAAGTCAGCTATAAAAGAAAATACTTAATGATTCCATAGTCTGGTGGAGACATCTGGCTGGAAGGCAGAAATCAGTGCAATTTTATTGCACTAAGCTATAGAAACATTCCAGCCAACAGCCTTAACAAGGCACTCAATATTTTTCAAGACTGAAAATATATTTTAGAAAACAGAGTGTCTGTAACTACAGTGGATGTTTAGGCTCTAAAAATACCTGTAACTATTCACTTCTGCTGAATTGTCTGAACTATCTCATGTTAGGCAACAAAGCTTTCAAGAGGAACTGTTTGCTAGAATGTTAATATTAATTTTCATTTTGATTATCTTATACTGTAATTGTTTTGTCCTTCATGCTTATTAAAAGCAGACCAAATACTGTTTATAATGTAGTTATTCAATGATTATTAAGTATTCATTCATTTTCAGATCACATAGGTGGGATACATCATTCTGGATGACCTCTCGTAACTTATGAAGCCCTCAAATATAGCTTAAAATAAGTGAATCGTTTTAGGGGTTAAAACAGTAATCTTTACTGATTTATGTGATATTTGTAAATTTTGCCAGCTCCCCTTCTATATTCCCATTAACTCTCTTCAAGATTCTTAAAATAATTTACCTTAATTCCTTTCTTTTAAAGGGTTGGACTTGATGATCTTGGAGGTCTCTTCCAACCCAGATAATTCTATGATTCTATGATTCTATGAAAATTGAGTCAAATTATGCCATCTGCAAAAAGCGATTTTCAATTTAAACTGTAAAACTGTAACTCTTTTATTTATTAAATACAAATTTCAAACAGTACAGAAGCTCTAAAAAAACCCAGCCAAATAAATCCAAATTAAAAAAAAAAAAAGCCCAAAATGGTATTTCAGAAGAGCAAGTTCATACTCATTTTCTTAGCCTGTGAATGCACTCATATGGGAAACTGAAAGGTTTTCCTGCCTTTATAAACACTTATATTGACTGTTTTATCTGAAGCAAATGTATGGGAATCATAAGACTCGTAGATGTAACCTGCTAGATTTCCTCTTTACCTTCAGCTTTTAAATCTTCGTTAATTCTTAGCATAACCCTAAAATTACATCCCTTTAACATTCATTTTCCATGCATTTTTAGCTTGACCCATTTTTTCCCTATCATGAATGACTCATAAAATAAATGTTACTGTTTTTACCATTGAATTATCTAACCTGTTTGCCTTTTAAAGATTCTCCTGACAGTGATTGTGACAGGATTGTACTAGACCCTTCGAAAAAATTACTTCCTTTGGGTGGTTACTTTTACAGAAGCAGAATACCTAAATCTTTATTTTTTAGTTTAGTGATTAATCATAGGGAGGTAGATATCAATTTTTAAAAGGTTAATTCAAAGTCTTGGAGTTTATTCTGTTTTCAATGCAAAATAAACCATTTAATCATGCAGTTCTTGCAATTTAGATGGAAATTATTTTTTCTTAAGGCAGAAAAATCTATTAATTTAATTAAACATAATAATATTCATAAGCTGCTTGTTTAAAAACTGTTTGTTATGATTTGCCCACTTGGTGATGTCTGTATGTTATGTGTGCTTCTTTTGCATAGCATTTTAATTAAAGAACTTTGCCACTGGAACTTTAGATCATCTATTTTTCCTTTGAGCTCCATTTACATAGTCTTTGCTGACACAGAGAGCAGTTGATGCACAATTAGTTGTTTGCTTAGGGCACCTTTGAACTTACAATCTTGCTATGTTAATAGGACTTAAACAATAGGATAATAAAAAAACTGTCATTTTTTTCAAGCCGTTCAGAACACTGTTAGTAACAAAAGAGGTGCACAAATCAACAACTCTGAAAGAATCCTTGTTTTCAGAAGTGACTGTGTTGACATCGAATCATGATGAATGAGTTTGATTTCTAAGGAGTATTATGGTCATTTAAAATAAATGTTAATTGCTTCTGAAAATCTATGTCTTGTTATGAAGAGTCCACCATGCTTCCTTGAAATTAAAAGTTTTAGTTCTCTGTTCCCTTAATTTTCAACTGTGTATGTATACTCTGACCTGTATTACTCCAAGCAATTCAGATGCTACTGCCAAGATTAAAAGTATAAATAATCTAACATAATTTGACCTTTTAGAAGCAACATTCATTCTTAGTTCAAAAAGAGTTAGGTATTTTCATCAACTGTAGAAACATCTTGTCATAAACTTCTGACCTTTTGTAACCAAACTGTATTCCTCTGTTTATTGGGAAGACCAAAAATAAAGAGCAGTGATAAGGTACTTAGGGGCTAGGTAATTTATATCTGGTTTAAGTAAAACTAGTAAAAGTTTTGACTCCTCGGAAATTTCTAATGAGAAGCTGTATCTAAACTCTCTGTATTTGGCATAGTGATTTAGCATTTATATTTTCACTTCACCTGGCATCTAAGTTCTGTGTACCTGCTTTGACAATATAAGTTGTATATTTCATAGAACCTTCCGGTTGGAAAAGACCTTGGAGATCATCAAGTCCAACCGTACCCATCTTTTGCTAAACTATGTCCTTCAAAAACTCATCTACCTGTTCTTTAAACACCTCCAGGGATGGTGATTCAACCACTTCCCTGGGCAGCTGTGCCAGTGCCTGACCACCCTTTCGGTAAAGAAATTCTTCCTAATATCTAGACTGAACCTCCCCTGGAGCAACTTATGGCCATTTTCTCTTCTCCTATCACCTGTCACTTGAGAGAAGAGATCAACACTCGCTCTGTCACAGACTCCTTTCAGGCAGTTGTAGACAGCGATGATGTCTCCCCTCAGCCTCCTCTTCTCCAAGCTAAACAAGCCCAGTTTCCTCAGCCTTTCTTCACAGGACTTGTTTTCCAGCCCCTTCACCAGCCTCATCGCCCTTCTCTGGACGCTCTCCAACACCTCAATGTCTTTCCTGTACTGAGGGGCCATTTGCATTTCTGTAAAATATGGGACCAGTAAAAATATAAAATCTTCCCTCAGCTAACTTTCATGCATGACAAAAAAAAAAAAGCAGATAAAAAAATGAAAAATGAGATGAAACTAAGACGGTTTAGTAATATAAGCTTGCTTACATGATTAGCTGATCCTACCATATAAAAATCCTTTTGCCAATACAAGAGAGAATGGGTTGTGATGGCTAAGACAGCTGACTGAAATCTCCCAATATACACTGATTGTTTTTTCCCTTAAGTGATTTTTTCCTCATGATTTCCATAACTTTAAATTATACTTTCTAATAAAGAGTAGGTACTTTTTTGTACCAAAATTATGGATATGTACAGTCATGATGTAAGCGACTGTTACTGGTTACATAGAGGTAACATCTCATAGAATAAGAGGTGGAAAGATAAAAGCTTGACGTGTACATAAAGACTAGAATCAGGAAGAGGTTTTGGACAAGACTTTTATGTATTTTACTGTGTATTCACTTTTGTTAAAAGGGAAGTCTTCAGGGAGTATCTCAATAGCGCTAACAAAGTCCAGTCCCTCATATAATTGAATGAGAGAAAAGCAGAATCCTGCTTTGAATCATACTCTGTAAAAATCTCGCTTTATAGACAAAATTAGCAGCTGAGAAGCCTTTGTCTGTCTCCAATGACTGTTAAGGAAAATGTGAAGATCAGTCTCTCTAAGCACAAATTATTCCATAAGAAGACCTTTCACTTAATTGAATCATGCTTCTAGATGATGTCACATCGCAGGATGGTTCTTCAGTGGTTCCTTAATGTAGGCAGCCCTGTGTGACAGCTGGCTCTAGGGACAGCGATGGAAAGGCAGCAGGTAAAGGAACAGTTGGCAAGCTACATCACGGGTAGAAAGCAAAGGAAAAACCCAGGATATTTCAGAGTGAGGGGAAAAAGAGAGATCTTTGAAACACAGGACTCACATAGAAACACAGAAATTTTCTTGCTTCAGATTGTCATGTCTTTCTGTGATTTTATTCCAGCTGTGTAGAGAGAAGTAGGACTGTGAAAATATTTTTTCTAAATAACCAGTATTGTACTGAAGAAATACACAATTTCTGTTTCCAGTGGATCCAATCAAATATAAAATAATTGCATAAGCTTATGGTCAATATTGTCAAGAGAGCTCAAAATCTTAAATTTGTGTTCATTAAGATTTTATAAACTTGGAGCTACGTGGAGGCAGGGTTTGCTTTCCTGCATGTTTTGAAGGTTTAAAAAGGTCTGCTTTGGAGGTTGTTTTTTTCTAAGACAACTGGAGTCAGATGCATTTCTGGAAATGAGCTGAATATGCACTTTGTTGCAGAGAGGTGAAAGCTTCTTTCAGCTGGAAGCAATTTTTCTCCTGTGGCACTCAATTTATATGAAATTATGGCGCTGTATTCATATGAAAATACGGGAATAAATGCCTGATGTCCATAGTCAGGATCTTTAATCATCTGTGTCTCTGGAATAGATACAAAGCATTTATACGTATTTTTCTCTGATAGTATATCCTGTCACTTGCGGATAACTTACTTTCAGAAAATAGGCATTTCCTTAATAGCAATGTCACTTGCATAGAATTGTCCATATTTGGTTAATCAAAGCTTCTGTAGGCAAGGTCTAAAGTGAAACAAATTCACCAGATCTTTGTATCCATGCTTCACCAACCAAAATGCCCTGTGGAATGATATCACTATTGAGAAAACTTGGAAAGTTTCGCTTGCCAGATACCCAAACCAGCCAGGCTGTGGCCAGGTGTCCCACTGTATCAGGCTATGGCTTCTAGCCAACTGCTGTGGGAATTAGAAACAAAATACCAAGCCTGCAGCACTTGAGTATGACATTTCAGGAAACTTCAGTTAGTAGTAAGACTTATACTTACAGAAATATTGTGAACTTTCCCTATTAATGTCTCAGTTTCACTGGAGTTGATCAGTTAATCCAAGTGTGTAACCATGGGTAAAACTGGGAAGTCTAGCACACCAAAAACCAGTCTTCCTCTAAAGAGGTAATGTTCTTGAATAACTGTCCTTTTGGTATTACTGTAGGGTACCAATTGCCATACAACTGGAGTTAAAATAATCTTGACTGTTGCTGATGTGAAGTTTAACAATTTGCAAGCAAACATTCACATACACATCAAGCTACAGTGGTCTCATAACAGAAGACAATAATGGCATGAATCTCTTTGTTCGTATCACCAAGCCATGATTCAGTTTATCTTAATACAAATGTCAAAAACTGGGGAAGTGAAGTTATTCTAAAAGTGTCCAGCTTGGACTTCCAAAATTAGGGAAGATCTCTTCCTCTGTGATTTTGCAAGAAGTTCTGGTTAGGCTATTCCTGTTGCTGAGTATCTAGCAACAAGGAAGCTGTCCTCAGTAGTGAAACATCTTGTCCGCATGGGTAGGATACATCTCACTTAACTTTAGACAGTCACAATTGAACTCGATTACAATGCTCCCTTTAGAGTTAATAGAGACAAATAGGCATCTTGAATCAGACTCATCGTCTATGAAGACAGTCTGGACAAGTAATCAAATGTAGACATCCTAATTCACTTATTTGAATCCTAAAATACATTATTAATTCTAGATACAATGTTTTCAGTGACAACCAAACACATATCTCTTTCCATTTTCTTTCCCTTCACAAGTCTTACAGCACACTATATTATGAAGATACTTTGCAGTCCTATTAAGAGTAATTAAGTAGTAGTTTATGTAGATAATCAATGTCTGCTAAGACAGATCACCTTATTGAAGAGAAATGTAGTTTTAGCCATCTCCAAAAACTTGGACTTACATAGTAAAAACTCAAAGCAGTTCATCAAGGTCAAGAAAGAAATGTATCATATCAAGCAAGAGCCAAAATAACTACACAGAAACAGTCAAAGCAAAAATAAAAATCACAGACATAGGGATAATTTATTTCTCGATATAGGCAGAGCAGGATTATTTTTTATGCTTACCATCAAACGATCTCCTGACTCTGCACTTAAATTATCCAGAAAGAAAGAACATTTACTTCACTATAAAACGGGTCTTGTTTTTAGTCAGGTTAACGATAAGGTCTGTACTGAGAAATAATCAGTTACTACAGTTGTCTGTTTACATCTCAAGTATTTCCTCTCTTTCTGACTGTATCATTTCTTATGACTCCATATATCATCCGATCTATTTCTTTAACGGTGCCAAATTGATGGTATGTTTTGCCACTTTGATGTACAGATGATTCCAGAAGAAAACTTTCTAATGATCTGTAATCTGTATTTTAAAAGCACACTCAAAACGATGAGTAAGGATTGGTGTACCATGAAACTGGGCAAAACCTGACAATTTCTTTGCTCATAGTCCTTGTAGGCATTAATAATACTACTAAGGAGACCTTAAGCAGACCAAAGATGGCTCTAGGGGCTAACATGAAAAGTATAGCAGACCAGAAAATATCGTCCTTGATCCTAATGGTCAAAAGAAAAGGTTTGGATCAGAGAGGATACACGAGGAAGACAACTCCCAGTTGCTCAGCTGGAGGTGACTGGCAGGACTTTGCCTGCCCTGACCATTGAGTGCTATTCAGAAGATGAGAACTTCTGTAGAGAGAAGAGACAAGATCTACCCAATGAGGATGGGAGGCAAGATTATCAGCAGGATCATTGACCTACTGAAAAAGACTTTAAACTAGGCTCAGGTGGGGATGGAGGTCAAAATAAAAAAACACATAGAAATGAGGGAAGAGGGATGAGGGAAGTTCACTGAGCACAGCATGACGCACAAGGGTCTCACACTCCACTTGCAAAGCCAAGATATCTGTGACCTCATCTCAAGTGCTAGGAGCCTGTGAAAGAAACAAAAGAAGTCAGCAGCCTGCACATAGCTGCTGAGCTCTGATACCACTGGCACGAGAAAGATGTGGCAGGATAGCTCCATCACCTGTAGTGTGGCAATAAATAGATATGGTCAGGCTTTTATATTAACATACGTGGAAAAGACAGGCAGTGTGGACTGCTCCAGACACAACAGAGTGACTATGGAGCATGGAACTCTTCTACGGAGTAGCCTATTGAGAATTTATGGTTCAGGATCAGAGAAGAACCCATATTCAGTCTGACTGGGAAGTTAACTTTCTCCATAGTAGCCCTCATAGTGCTGTGCTTTGTATTTGTAGCTAGAATAGTGTTGATAAAACACCAGTGTTTTGGCTATCATTCAGCAGTGCTCACACTGCATCAAGTCTGTCTCTCCAATAGCCCCACCAAAATGGCCAGTGGACTGGGCGTGGATAGGAGGTTGGGAGGGGACATAGTCAGGATAGCTGACCCAAACTGACCAAAGAAATACTCCATACCATATGACATAATGCTCAGCAATAAAAGCTAAGAGAAAGGAGGGCAAGTAGGGAACAGCACATTTGTTATTAAGGAGTTTGTTTTCCAGAACAACCACTACATGTACTGAGGCCTTGCTTCCCAGGAAGTCACCTGCTGGTGACAGTTTGGGAATAAAATTTCTTTTTCTTTCTTTGCTTGGCTACACAGCTTTTGCTTTTCTGTATTAAACTCTCTTTATGTTGACCTATGATGTTTTCATCTTATTTTCTCCCCCTGTCCTATTAATAATGTTCAGCGACAGAATTGCTTGATGGGCACCTGGCAGCCAACCAGGATTAATCCACTGCAGGCAAAAGGCATATAGTGTAAGCAAATCAAGAAGAAAAGGTAGTTAATATCTTCTTAAACCTTCAGAAAATATGTCCCATCACATGCTCGGGTTCTCACAAATGAGGAAGAGATCTCTGGGTATGTGGTAGTCACTGGAAGGCTTGGCTGTGGTCACCATGAAATAGATGAGTTCAACATCCTGGGAAAATTAAGACAACCAAATATCTGACTAAATACCTGGATTTTGGGTGATCTGATTGGCTTTTTCAGGTAACTGGTAGGCAGTGGTAGCAACTGGAAGATATATTAAAGGGCAAAGGAGCCCTGGAGAGTTGTTCAGTCTTCAAGGACATCACACCCAGGGCACAAGAAAGGTTCACCTGGAACTGCAAGCAGAAAGGAAAGCAGAGCAGAAAGCCAGGTTGGCTGACTGGGGAGTTACTGACCAAGCACAAATCAGAAAGAATCCTAGAGGAGGGATGGGTTTCCCAGGCAGAGGGTAAAAGCATTATCTCTCCCATTTTCTGGGATTAGCAATGACATCTATACACAGACTTGAGTGTGTAAGTGAACGTAGATGAAAAAAATGCAGTACTTTCATGTGTTCTTTTGTCTGCATTGTTGGGATGCATGCTCTTTACTGATTTAGCTCACAGTAAGGGTCTCTTGATGGAAATACCTTTGCAGCCTTTCTTTGCTGCATGTTCACAGCATTTACATGCACCTCAGCGTGCAGATATTAATTTCCTTTGTGTGTAATAAAGTCAGAATGTGTGCATTTCAGTGCCATATTTCTAGCAGTACTGCTCACAGGGACAGAAGGTACACAGATGGATCATATCAGTGCTGAGGTCTACCAGCACTGTCTGTTAGCACATGGTTTCGCTACTGTTTCATAGAACTTGAGATTTCCAAAGGAACAGAAAGGAGATTAGTCTTTTGCCATTGTTTTGGCATTCTGGAAGCCAGTCCTGAAGGACAAAGGAGTCCAGAAAGGCTGGACATTTTTCAAGGAGAAAATATTAAGGGTGCAAGAGCAGGCTGTCCCCATGTTCTGGAAGACAAGCCAGTAAGGAAGAAGATCGGCCTTGCAGAACAGAGAGCTTTGGCTGGAACTGAGGAAAAAAAGGAGAGTTTATGACCTTTGGAAGAAGGGGCAGGCAACTCAAGAAGGCTACAAAGATATTGGTAGGTTATGCAGGGAGAAAATTAGAAGGGCCAAAGCCCAACTAAAACTTAATCTGACTACTGAGGTAAAGTACAATAAAAAATGTTTCTGTATAAGCAGCAAAAGTGGGGCTAAGGAGAATCTCGATCCTTTAATGGATGTAGGGGGGCAAAGGATGAGGAAAAGGCTGAGGTACTTAATGTCTACTTCACCTCCATCTTTAATAGTAAGATCAGTTGTTCTCTGGGTACTCAGCCCCTTGTGCTGGAAGACTGGGATGGGGAGCAGAATGGAGCCCCTACAATCCAAGAGGAAATGGTTAGCGACCTACTGCTCCACCTAGACATGCACAAGTCTATGGGGCTGGATGAGATTCATGTGAGGGTACTGAAGTAGCTGGTTGGCAGAAGTGCTTACAAAGCCACATTCTATCAGTTATCATCATTCTTCGTTAACTGTGGAGGTCCCAGTTGACAAGAGATGAGCAAAGATGATGCCCATCTACAAGAAAGGGCCACAAGGAGGATCTGGGGAACTACAGGCCTACCAGCCTCAGCTTGGTGTTAGGTAAAGTTATGAAATCATAGAATTATAGAACGATTTGTGTCAGAAGGGACTTTAAAGATCAACTAGTTCCAACCCCTCTGCCACGAAGCATATCATATTGGCTCCAATCTTGGTCACTAACACTACCCAAGGCTGCTTTTTGTGAAAGTGGGGTGGCTACCAACAAGCAGACAGATAAACAACTCGGACTGCCATGGGTTACATGGAAATTGATACTGCATAAAATTTAGAAATAGGATGGATGTTTTCCTAAAGACAGGCAATGGCATACATGACCAAAAATTTTAGTCCACAACTTTCCCACATATTTTGCCAGAGTTCACCATAGCCTCTGACACTTTTAAATGAACTAAGGCAAAGTTACAAAAAAGCCACATTTTCATCTCCAACGGTTGTGTAATGAATTTTATCCTAGAATATTGATAGAAACTTCTAAAGAATGGAAGAGAAACATTTTTGGTACCTGACTGCTGTTCCTATAATTTATTTATTTACAGAGGTGCATCCTACATGTCATTCTACCTGCAAAACACCCACCTTTTCACAGATTTCCATGATACAGAGCTCTGGAAATGGTGTACCCATTTACTTTCAATCTCATGTACAGTTGGGCAGATAATTTTCTTTTGTAATTTTACTGCTTGGAATAACTATCTTATTTGAACTATATCACGATCACAGAATAATGTGGCCGCATTACTTCTCCCCCTCTCCCTGCCCTCAATATCTGCCTAATTTATCCCGTTATTTCTATATACTTCAGCTATGTCATCGCCCAGAAGAAGACTGTCTCTGCTTTTGGTAGACAGAGAACAGGAGAGGAGGAAAAGACTCAATTTCTACAGTAATCAGGCTCACAGAATAATTTTTCATAAAGTTACCAAAAGGAAATATTTGAACACATTTTAGTGTCATTTATGACTAAAAACATGTTGAGCAATAGACAACTATGGACTGTTATCCAACAAGTGAATAAAATAGAGGCAGATGGCAATGCATTAACTCTAATGTGTTTATTCCAAGGCGCCCAGTAACAGCTGCGCACACCAGAACTTCCCAGTATTAACTTCCTTGTCCTTCATTGCCACATGCCACCTAGTGACTTAACGCTGAATCACACCTTAAAAGCTATTAAGACTGACTGGGAATAACAGCGTATCACGAGGACAGTCTTACTCCTGAATGTTTAAGGACGTAAAACTGGCCATGGAAACAGTTAAAAGCACAGTATGAAGCTTAGCTCTACTTCTAAATGCAAATTCTCTCACGGATCTCCAAGGACAAAGAAGTGAAACAAAATCAGAAGTATCTGAATGATCCAAATTTTGTCTTTCAGTATTTGTGTCTGTGAAACTGAAATACGACACCAGAAATCAGGTCATTCAGATGTCAAAATGAAAATAAAACTGTAAGACAGCATGTTTGCTAAAATGTCAAGCAAAAAATTCAATTAATGTATAAAAATAATAAACATTCCCTTCTTCTGACTTAAATTTAAACATTTTACTTATCTTTCTTATTTATCTATGTGTATTTCCAGCTTTTTAAATGTCATGGGTTTGTTCACATGAGTTCTGTGGTTTTATATTTTTATTTTACAGGTACTGTCTTTCACTTTCTGACTGCAATCTCAGGCCATGTTACAGAGATGTTTTGATTTTTGAACAGAGCATCATATTTCTCACATAGAATTGTGAGGGTATCGTCTTTGTCTCAGAAACTAGAGATCTGTAAGACATTATTTTAAGTGTTTTACCAGTAACAGCAGCCCTAGAAACTCACTAAAAGATACAATTATAGTAGTTTTAAAATCAAAACTGTTGTGCTTGAGCAAGCACTTCTAAGAAGGAGAGATGTGGGGATCTCTAAGGATTCTTCCTGTTTAGGAAACAAAAAAAACCCAAACAAACCAAAACAAAACTATGGGGTACTCATGATGCTAATCAAAATACCGTGTCTGCTTTCTCTCAAGAGTATTTTGATTGAACACTGTCTGAGAGGTTCATCATTACATAGGCAGTTCGGGCATTAGAGATTCAGCATGACTATGTAATGCACATCAGAAAGCATTTGATGGCAACTTAATAGTTGAAATGTAATGAATAATTCACTATGTGGATACAGAACATCATTCTCTAACTTGCTATGTTAATAAAATTAAACTGCAGAGAAGTATAATCTCAAAACAAAACAGGATACCAGACCAAATCAAAATTACATTTATCATATGACACTGTTAAAAGATCTCGTAAATGAATCCTGTAATGTATTCCGCTTTGAGAAAGGGTTACGGTGTGACTGATAATATAACAATTATGCCATGTTTGCCTATAGTATTTCTTTCATTTCATAACTTTTGACCTGTTTCTCCAAAAGAAACTTCCCCTAATCTGCACCAGGGAAGCTAAAGTCAAAAGAAAGGAAGAATCTGTTAATGATGTATCTGTTGCCTTATTCACCTGAAACAGTACAACATTCATCACAGCCTGTCTTTCAACAAGATTTAGAAATTCAAATCTGAAATGTATTTCCTCCTCTGTGTATTTTTTTTAAGGTTCATACAGAGTCTGATTTCACAGTTTCAATGGTACAAGGTATTGCCGTGCCCAGCAAATGAATGCTTACTGAGTTTTCAGGTTGAATTCAATGAGCAGCAGTATCTATAATCCTATCCCTTGTCAAGATCATGTGCAAATGCATTTGAGAATTTGATCATTTGGTCTGTTTTTACTGGAGAGGACCAATCAAAATTTATTTCATTATATTATTTAAGCTCCATTCTTCCTCACTTATGCAGTCAAAAATTTACAGACATAATTCAGAAGAAGTATCAAAGGTCTAAATAGAGAGCATGTTTGTAATACAGATGTTACATGAGAACAAACCTGGACTGGTGCTAAAGCCTGGGCTTTGTGCTTCGTCAGTATTTGACAAAAGACAGAGCAAGAGAAAGGCAGGTTTGGATAAACTTAGGCATTTACAGCAAACATTCAAAACGTTCTTTTAATTCAGGGGCTAAATATTCTTCCACGACTGTTGGTTCTCCTTCAGCCTGTCATGGATATCAGCCTTGATAAATGGGAGGATGGGAGTGATTCATCCTTCCTAATGCTGTGCATTACAGCTGACCTCAGTCTCTCCTGAGAATTCCCAGAGTCTGCTGAATTTATTGGTATAACCTATGGCTCATAACTAAAATTTTGAAGTAATTTTTACTGCAATGTAAATGTATTATATGTATGTATTGCAGTGATATCAGAGAAGGTAATGAGGGCAGCATCCACTGTGTTGCAAAGGGTATCTGCCTTTTAAAGGCTATGTGTTCACTTGATGTTTAAAATCATCTGTTTTACAGGGGAAGAAGGGAGTGTGCAGTGTAATACACCACAGTCTGTCAGTGCTGTATTTACTAGACAAGGACAATGCCAGTCAAATTTTAATGACAACTTATTCTGGCCAAAGCTAGACAGAGCGCCTTCCTCCAGCTTCTTTGAAGGCATGGCATTTTGGAGAAAATCTCTCAGAGTTTGACAAAGTAATTGAGTTTTCTAGAAACCTCACAAAGGCAAAGAAAAAGAGAGAGAGAAGCGGAAGGAGGAAGAGATAGAGGAAGGGATATGCTTTGTGGTTTAATAACCAACTCTGGGAGGAGAATAGGATCCTGAGCTCATTGAAGGATATGTACGTAAACCTTGGAGAGTTTCTCCGAATAGTAAAGAAACTGCAGCAACTGTTGCTTGGAGTAGGTTATTTTTTTGTTCATGGCAGCAACATTCCCTGTTTGTCAGGTCTCATGCTCTCAGTAGGATGACTGATAATAATCCCTATGGCAGTGTGAAGTGTACACTAATGGAAACAGGTAATCACTATGTTGGCCTAAAAGGGTTGCAGACCTTTTAACAAATGGGTAGTAGGTTAATAGAATGATTCAGGCCACCTGTATTCTCTGGAGTCCTAAAGAAGTGCACGTTGTCTCCATTGAAAAGCAAAAGAGACTAGGGAGCAAATGCAAGCACTGGCCCCTGATTATCACACCACATAATTGTAACTCCCCCACTAAGTCACTATTCAACTGTCCCACGTATTTTTTCCAAGTTTAAACCTGAGCTGCATAAGGAACACAGTCAATTGCCGAAACATAAGGATTTCTTTCCTTCACTCTCCACATCCTTCAACACAATCCAAAGATGTATTGCAGTTGCACACATACCTGAAGACCCTTATCCCTTCCCTAAGGCATGCAACTAACACCCTTAATTTCACACTAAGACAACATTCTGGTTAGCTCCATCACAGGCCTACATTATTCAGACACTTCTAATGGAAACATAATTTGGGGCAGTGTAGACTGTATGCATAAACTGTAGGGCCGTATCTTGTAGGACAGTCCTGTCTTTTCTTTCATAACACTACCTATTGTCCAGAGCTTTTAAAACAAATGAACACACCATCACGCTACTCTTTAGGAAAATATGCTTGCTTGAGCTATGTTGCAGTTCAGTGGTGGAAGTGGAGGAGTATAAACTCCTCTTTAGCTTCTGGTAGGTTAAAACTGTCAGGCACGAAACATGTCCACGTGAAATCTAACACAGCCAGGCAGCACAAAACGCGCAAGTGACTGCCAGTCACTGTGTAAACAGGGTGAGAGCAGTGTGAGGAAGGCACATCCTAAAGATCTAAACTTAGTTCAGGCAGCGAGCTTGGAATTAAGCAATAACTCACTCTACTGCTAGTAATCTACTACATACAACTTAGACATGGAACATTACCAGGTTGTGTGCTAGAGACCGAATAAATTGAGAAAGTCATTTGTGCATGATCTAAAGAGTACTAAATTAACTTCTTCTAACCTAACTTATTATTAATCATTAATGTTATATCACAACTATGTATCATTCTATATACACATTAGTAATCTAATACTAAGCAAAATCAATCATATAAATCAGTTAAGAACTTTAAATGAAATTAACATAATTCAATCATGACTGTGGGGTTTTTTTAAATGCAGTAGTTTAATGCAATTGAGTCACAGGACACTGAACAGCAGAAAGTAAGCAGACACATAGTCTATCAACTACATATTTACAACTCACAATGCTTACTATATCAAAATACAGTAGATTTCAAAGCAGTCAAGGGCTTATACAAATGAACAAGTCATTGTGGTGCAACAGCTTCACACACCTCAGCTGATTTGTGGCAGCTGCCTGTATGCAGGCTCTTAGCTTGTGGTAAAGTAATTTGAGCTAGCTTACCCTTCTTTCATTAACTTTTTACCCCGTGGGAACTTTTTTCCTGTAGTTAAACTTTCTTGCTCTCACCCAACTTTCAGACTAATGCACAGCACTGAAACATCATAGCCAGACCTGTATAAAGGCCTATCTAGATTTGAAAAATACATGTAACATTTTAACTTACAATGGTGGAAAGAGGACTTCAAGGGATCACATGGGTTTGGGTTTTTTTGTGTCTGAAGAACATATTGTAGCCTTACAACAAAGTGGAACATGAAAAAAAAAAAGTTAAAAAAACCCAGATGCATGTATTACACATATTTTACCAAACCAAGAGATAGCTTGGTAAAAGAAGCATTCTCCAGCCTGTTAAAACTCCATCTTATGAGCTGTCTTCAAGGACTTATTCGTTCTTAATCCTTGTCTGACTGACTGATCTATTGAGAACCTTTTCCTTCTGACCCTTCCATTGCTTTCTGACAAGAATAACTGGAAACACTAACAATGATGATGAAAATAATAAAAATAAACAAAATAATTACAAAAAAGTGTTCTTAACCGTAGGAGAGGGGGGAAAACACCCTTTCTCAAAATGAACCTAATACTTCTGGGTTTATTTGCATTAAATATTAAATATTTTATAAATATATCTGTTTTCTATATTCCCTAAAAATAACAGTTGTGCTCAACTTATCCCATTTTCACAGATGACTTATCTATGTTTTCGTTTGACTCCTTTTATCTGGTTCATGGAAGAACTAGAAACTGTCTCTTCTGAGTCCTATTATAGCTCTTTATTCACAGTTCTGCTCCTCTGTGCTTTGTGGTGCATCTACCTTTGGAAGGATTGAAAGAAGAAATATACTTAGGGAAAATATCCCACTTTGAAGAATGAAATGGATGCGCATACTGGTCCTTATTTTGTGAATATGTATGGGAGACATGTCAATTAGCATTTAAGTTAACTGTATTTTAAACAGGTATTATTTTAACTACTTCCTCTTATGATATCAATGACTAGTTTTTAAAGATAACCATGCTTTAGTGTTACTGCTGTGGAACACTTCTGTACTTATTCCTTTAAGTAAAATGGACACCAGTCAAATGAAAATATTTATGTGTAAGCAGGACCTCACAAAAAATATATTATATGTCACTAGGAAAGGAAAAATGAGCAGGGCTTGGAGAATAGCAGCAACAAGAGATATCACTATCAGAAATAAAATTAAATGTAGACAGGAACATCAAACAAGACTGTTGTATTATAAATAACCATGCCCCTAACTGAAACCATAAATCAGACTTTATTTATCTTTAATTTCTCTCTTGAGCATTGTAGATGTAGCTTCAGCTGCCTAAATACAGCCCTGACTTGTCATTGAATCCTGGGACAGTCCAGTCAGCCTTGAAGCAATGCATTCTGTCTCACATTAATCTGGACCAGATTTAGGCTTTATTTCTACTCTGAACCATATCTCTTCCCAGGCTGTTTTTAAATGACTTCCCTGGTACACCTTGAGGAAAATTCTGAGAATATGCATTCTGTACGATTCCACAGCAATTGCCATGCAGCCAGTGTAATGTGCTCTGGCACAGACCCATTAAGGCTCCATTCCTGCCTCAAGACCCATCCCTGCCTGCATTTCATCCTCAGCTCCCACTTGACCCCAGTTCCATGAGCCTTGAAGGTCTCCTGGTTGCTAAAAAGATCAAAAGCGTATATTTTAAGACAGGTAAAAATCACAAAGTCTAAAGGTACAAAAATCATCAGCAGAAAGCAATACAATTGTACTACTAGAACTGACACAACTCCTCCAACAGAAGTGGATACAATGTCAGTTACAGCTAATAAATAAATGACTGCTTTTATGAGTTACGGATTTCTTGTTCATAATGTTTCTAAGTTCCAGCCTTTTCTATCCATCCATAAAAGAAAACAACTTGATTTCATTTTTTATTGTCTACCTTCAACTAATTTAATTATTTTTTGCCTTGAAAATTGCAATACAAGTTGAAGATGTTCATTGAAAAATGCTCTTGCAAAGATCATTCTGCTTTTTCTCAGCTTGATCATGTTACCTGCTGCTCCGAGTCCTTTATTTGTCTTTCAGAGGGTTATATATCTAGACTCAACTGTTATTGTGACTTCTTGAATACCTACCCATTAACAAATTTCAGTGACTAAAACTAAACTTTTTAAGAGATTACTCTTTATTTCTTAACATCATCTAGGTTTCAAACCTGTAGTTAATTATATTTTAAATACAAACAATTAAAAAATGAATAAAAAGTAACGTAAAACTAGGGGGAGGGAATTTTAGAAGACAAAAGAGCTGAAGAAAAGCCGAATTCAAAGATTTTAACTCCTGTGGTGTGCTACTTATTGTAAACAGAAATGATATTGACATACTCTTTTTATGTGAAAATAAAATTGAATGCTGTACAACTTTTGGTATAAAATTATTTGTAATAATTACACCACCATTTTAATAGCAACACACCTATAAATAAACATATTGAAATTATACCTAAGTAAATTAAACATGAAAAAGTAATTCTGATTTTTAAGTCTTTAACTAATGAACCGTTATAAAATCATAGAACAGAAATAGTGATCAAGCTAATAGATAAGCATGATATATGTTGAAATTTGAAAGAGAGGAAATCAAGATGAAGAAGGATTAGATATACTACATCTAGACTCATTAGATTTTAAATTAAATTGATAAATATCATATGTTTTGGTTTAAAACAATAAATTTCCCCAGTAAAAAAAAAAAATCAGCAACCAGGTGTAAAAAGTATGCACCACTATCCTTTCTCAATGGCTCCTCTTTACTGTCCTGAATTATCTGCAACGTAATTGTGATGGTAATATGAAATGAAGGTATTACTTTTTGAAGAGTGTTGTAAGCAGAAGTCATAGAAGAGTGTAACGTGCTGGTGGAGGAATTTGAGGAACAAATTTAAAGAAGGGTGGCAGTACGCAGAATCTTCAGAGCTTAAAATGTAGGGGGATTGAAGGAAGCAGTATGTACAACACCACCTAAAATCTCTTGGTTTTGTCAAGCCAAGTGCTAATGAGAAAATTAAAAAGCATGATATATGCATACTTCAGCTTTATGTATTAAGAAAGACATCCAGCAGCAGGATTACCCTGTGATTTAGTATGTGCTATAACCTTTGAGAATTTTATTTAATTTCATTCCAAAGTCAAGTTAGCCATTTGTTTTCCCAGTTGTACATATCTTGTGCATATCTTTCACATAACAGAAAACAAAGATGCACTTTCCCAGTGTGTTTGATTATTATTAAAAACAAACATTTATTCAGTAATCAGTTTCCTGTGCTTGTTGTTGAAGTGACATATTTAGAAACGCTGCCAGAATTAAAGATGTTTCATCATTTCTTGGTTTGAAATAAACACAGGAATAACTTCCAGAACAAAAGCTACTGATACAAGTGAATGTCCGGGGTTGGACATCATCTAAAAGTGAACCAGAAGAATTATTTCAAGGAACTAAGTGTCCATTAATGACACTTTGACACCATAATTATAATATATAATTACAATAGACCTTCACTTGTTGCATATTCTATGGAGGAAATGACTTTGTGCTGAAAGACTGGAGATTATGTCAATCGAAATAAAATTGCTGGTTACCTGCCTACTATATTCCTATCTTTACAAAATATGTTTGTGCATAAATCACAAGTAGAAAAATATAATTTTTCATTTATTATTATTATTACGTATAATTTGCATTATTATTGCAAATCTTACATTGGTATTTGAGATAATAGAATCATTTGAGCCAAACAAGTGCTATGGCAGAGAATGGCAAGACATTTTAATCCCTTCATGGAAAAATTGTACAAAGAATTAAAGAAAGATTTGCACAAAGTTATTTGACAAGTGAACAACAGTCAGCTCCTGAACTTGGAACTCAAGCATTGTACTTGCTGCCTGGGCCTTAACATCCATGACTGCTGAGTGCTCATTCAGTTCATTTTAGAAAATTCAGGACAAAAGACTAATTCAGTTCTCCTACAAGCATTTTTGACAGTTGAATAGGTTTTATTCTAACACAGACATTAAAATCAACTTTGAAAACTGAAAAAAAAAGAATGCTTTTGACTCTCATCTAGACAATTGTTTTCTGATGTCTCCAATTTAATTTGCAAACGTCCTTAATGCAGACTTTCACTTTCTTTAGCATTTTATTTTGAAGATTAATTAACAAACACATATAACAAATGCATAATTAACAAATCCATATGCTTTTATGTGACTGTAGGTACAAAACTTGAGGGCAAACCCATAAGTTTATAATAAATGTTATGGAACAAAAGGCTAAGCGCATACTTAAATGTCAAAAATTTTTCTTAGTATGTCTCAAGGCAGTTTTAAATGTCTACTTTTTGTTAATGTGATTAATGTGTTACCTTTAAAAAAATATTCACAGAAGAAAAGTGTACCAATAAATTTCGTTACAAATAACCAGAATTATTTCAGGTTTTGTTCTTGATTGTCAATAAAATAAGTGGTAGCTTCTATAAACTCTACCTAGAATTCTTTACCAAAGCTTGTCCTTTGAAATTTCCAGAATTAGTATATTTTAGTAATATATGAAATAAATCTTCCCTTTCTGAAATTAAGCTTCAGATAGTCTGTCTACAACAAACTCAGAAATTTTTTTTCTTCACATCTAGCATTCAGAATATTCTTACAATATTTCTATTGCTTTACAGAAGCATCTAATTACAGGAAAATTACAACTACAACCTGTACACTCTCTACCTGTTTATCTGCCTTAGGTTGCAGGTGAAAGCATTACAACCAAGGCCATATAAGAAGGAACTGTACCAAAAAAGCAGAAAGGGGTACATCCTGTACCTCTGAGACAGTGTTCCTATTTATATAGCCTAATAATAATGAGAATTATATTTTTTGCAATTGCATGACATTAATCACTGTTTAGATTTGATCCTGATCCTTTTTTTTACACAATGCTAGCAAGCCTATCATTCTTACATTTGTGAAGTAGCACAGAACCTTCCATTTACATTTGGATTATTGCAGCCTATTCAGATTGAGGATATTTTTTCGGATTGAGGATATTTTTTCAGATTATTTACCCCATTTATCAAGATAATTTTGAATTTTAGTCTTATCCAATAGCATGCTCAGAGTAGCTCTTAGATTTTCTGTCCTCAATTATTTCAAGGGGTTCAAATTTAAACACTTGAGATGTAAGGGAGGTATTTGAGTTGCCATCCCTGGAGGTGTTTAAAAGACAGGTAGATGAGATTCTGTCGTAAGTGGACAGGTACGGTTGGACTCGATGATCTGAGAGGTCTTTTCCAACCAGATGATTCTATGTTTCTATGAAGACTGAGAATTTATTTTTCAAAGACAAAATAGAGGCAATTCTCAATAACAAGAGGTAGAAATAAATTAAAAAGAACTTTGCTGAGTGTTGTGTTCATGTATGATCATTGTCAGTGATAGATGACATTTTTTCTGAAAAATATTTAATTTAGCAAGAAAGCACATTTTGAAATAAAAATTTGAAAATTCAGTGAAGAGTTTAAATAAAAGTTAAAAGAAATATTTTGAGAATTTGTTTCGTCTTGAAAATGAAACATAATTTCTTTTTGTTATTTTATATTATACACTGTAATATATTGTTTCTTTTGGATGTTTATCTCCTTTAAAACCAGAAAGGGCCCAATAACTTGAAAATTAAACCAATATTTTCATAAGTGTTTGACATTAAACAGACTGGCAGAGTTTTCATGTTTCAGACAGAAAAGGGAGGAGGTGTGGTAGTTTGATCCACAAGAAGTGCATTTCCCACAGCCATTTTGGGGCAAATATTTAGTATTAAACAAAAAAATATTTTTTTCCTGTCTTATTCATGTTAGGTATTCTACTTTCATTGTCACATCATAGTTTTGAAATCAGATTATTTCCTTTAACATTTTAAAAATACTGATAAGAGTAAAATTAGTCTTCTAATAGTTGATTATATACTTACATTGAAAACCATATTTAAAATAACATTTTAAATAAAACAATTCCATTCTACTATCAAAGATTAAGCCAGACACAACTAAGGTAATCCTTCATATTCTTCTCCTCAGATCTCCCAATAACTATTTCACAACTGCTACTCCAGGATAAATGCCATTGTTAATAAAATAAATGTATAAGCAATTAGACTGGAATAAATTGAAAAAATATAAAATAATCCGTGTGCAAACACTGCTACACCTTTTCTGATAAGTCTTATTTAATTATGGGCTGACTATTCAACTCTGGACAGTGATAAACAACAACCAATTCACCACAGCAGTAGTTAATTCCTCCTCATTAGTTCCTTTCATTCCATTTTCATCTGAGAACTTAACTGCCCGAACACCCAAGCACCTATCTCTCCTTCCACTACTACTGTTACAGCAGTGAGAGCTCTTCCAGCTGACAAATGTCAACAGTGCTTTTCCCTCACCTAAGCACAGCTACACCAGTGCCCCAGTCATGTCGACTACAATCCTGCTGTGGGAACCAGGAGCCAAGCACCTTCCAATCATGTGTCTGATCAAGACTCAGCCACGTTCATAGTCCCTGGTCCCTAATTGCCATTGGCAGACCATATTCTGGAACCACAGGTGCAAAAAAGAGACTTCAGTGTGCTCTAACAGTTCCTTTGGAGGGAGACCAAGACTGCACAATGAAATGGGGAGCTACACTACCAAACAGCTCATAAGCAATCACAAACTTTGGAGTTTGTCAATACATTCAATTATGTGCTTTAGTTTTATAATTTCAAGGCAGGATTTTGAAATTCCAGCCAAGTTTGTCTACATGTAATAGGTTTCAGATGTTTGCAAGATGACTGCAGTGTTTCTCTGTGATGATAGCGAAAAGAGGAAGGCTGTAGGAGCACTAGCCAGTACTACTCCTATTGTCTAGAACTGAAAAATTTACCATATTTTTTTTGCAAGAGCAGATGCTTACCAAGATTTTAGGGGACGAGTCCTCTTATAAAAGCTTGAGCAAAGGCCTTCACCACACCACCATTGGCTGAGACTTGATGTGGGACTGTACATTTGCTGTATTATAGATAGTAATATATAGTTATTCCTAAGAGGAGGAGTCAGGAAGCTTGGAGACACACTGTACCACTGTGTGGCAAGGATTTATTCAGCTAGTGTCTCCTTTGAATTGATGTCCTATTCTTTTTTAAGTACTGTTGATGCTTTGGATTGTTGTCAGAAAAAAAGATAAAGGACAATTTTTAGTTGACCAGTTATGGAAATGAGCACTGTGAAATCATGAAATTAGTTACTGAATTCTGACATTTCACTTCTCAGATTTCAACAGCACCCTCTTTTGAAGCTACCATGAGCTATGTAAGAATTTGTAGCTATCATTAAAAGATCTTATTCCCATATAAAAGCCAGAACTTTCTCCCATTATGATTTCCTCCTGGAAACACTCCCTGCAGGAAGATAAACATATGGTAAATGTGAAAAAGTTAATTGGCTATATATTGGCTGTAAAAGTTAATTAGCTGCATAGTGTTCCATATATTGGTATTTTAACAATTTACCTTCAGATGTCAAAACTGGTCTTTGCATTTTCCTAGGTCTGTTACTCCAAAATAAGCTTTCAAAAAACTTCAATGCAATAAACAGATCTTTCTGTCCAGAGACTGCGTGCATCTTACAGGGAAGTGTTATACTCTTTTATTAGTCATCACAGTGAAAAGATGTGCATCCTTGCCATCTGAACTTGTGAATGGCTAGTCAAAAGATAACCTGGCAAAAATGTGAATTATATGCCAAATCAGCTCCCTTAGTCAATTAATTGTCTTGCCACACAAGTATAAGGGCTCAAGAATCAGGGGTAAGAAGATAGCGTATGACGTGATTTGAGTGGCCTTAACATACCAAGAAACCATGGTGCAACTCTTCTCATATTGTGTCACTATGACTGCTCCACCCTTCTGTGCTCAAGTTTAAATTTGTCTTGAATTTAGCCTTTGAGCAAGCTTCAAAATATGGTGTGTTGGGGACAGAAGGGAACAAAGATCCCTTACAACAGTGTATCAAAGAGCTGAGAAGTACAGACATCCAGTAAAGGCCATAGCCAAACTCTTGATATTTCTACATTTCTCTGTCAGTATTAAGATGCCCTGTCCCAGTCCTGAATTTATGCTCCTGTGAAGAGTTGCTTATGCAAAAATCTACTAGATATTTGAAAGTCAGGTGTCAAATTAACACTACACCTTTATTTGGTTTAGGCCCTACTATACCCCAGAGTCTAAATTTTACCACAACGTCGAGACTTTGAAGTTTGGTATCATGCTGAACATCAGGGTGGTCGAAACTCAGTGCACTACTAACAAACACTGTGAAGACAGAACCCAAGACCTGAATCCCTGACCATCAATAGCGCTTATATTTCAACTTGTTCCTCTGTGTCTGTTTTGAACTGCTCCAACTGGTTGTTTACAAGACAAAGATGCTGTAGAGACAGAATCAAGCAGTCTGGAAGCAAGTTAGTCTGTGTCACTTGTATTTGAGGTCCTCTTTAATTATAATAACAACTCTTTTTATAGTAGTTTAATAATAACTTCTTTCTCTTTTGTGTGTTAGAATATTTGGGCCTGAATACGAGACCATTGAAAACTTCAGCTAGTAAGAACTAGGAAGCCTGGTAAAATTAGATCTATGGAAATATTCTTTACTTCTCTCTCTTCTGGGCAACAGAAATGCAGAAAGCGGACTGCCATTAAAAAAATGAAATTATTTTTGCTTCTATATATTTGTGCAAAAATGTTAAATTATTTATGAAATCCATTTACTCATGCGACTTCCTTAACAAGGTTCACTTTTACAGGTGGCTAAAGGCTCAGAAGAAAGCTAGCTTGTCAGTGGCAGCATATGTGCTGGATCACCGAACACAGTCCTGATGCCAATTAACAAATTATTTCAGAAAATAAAAAACAATGGAAGGTACAAGTTCTTAATTTGGACTGTGGTCTCAACTTTCAACAAGTTACATTTGTAATAAAATTTCATATTCTTTAGAAATTCCCCTCATTATGTCTTCAACTCTTCTTCAACTTCATGTGTATTATTTCTTATACTATTGATAGATACTTGTGCGGTTACATTTCAAATAAAAACAATCTTCCATCAGAATCTGAATACTCAAAGACTAAGGATCTTTTCCTTTTATTTAGATGTCTTAGTGGTCATGAAAAGAAGAGAAATCAATTACTATAAGTAGGTGCTTACCAATGACTCACCAGCTCCTCTCAGCACTGCCTCTAGGCTGACTTAATTTGCTAGTAATTCTGTGATTGCTTTTATCAGATATCTATTTCTTCTTACTGTGAAGATTATTCCCAAAGAAACAGTAGAATTTTCAAAAGCATTTCCACTCTGTTTATTTCTGCATATTTGAAACAATCCTCCTTGGATTTTATATGCAACTCCAGTAAACTTTTAAATCAGACTTTACATAGCCCAGAAAATCTGCCTTTTTACTGGAATAGAGTGAAATGAATTTGTGATGGTCAAACAAAACATTGACCTGTTTGTTCAATCCATGTTTGTCTTTGACAAGAATCTGAGGTGTTAGACTAGAAACAGTTGAATAAAAAAGTCAAATTTGGACCAGCTTCAATAGAGGGTGATTTTTCTTAAGTCAGTATAAGGTAAATTTTAAATACCCAAGTGCAAAACTAACAGCTGACCATCTGTACAATCATTTACAGCTAGGCACTTCTTTGTCTATGTCAGATGTTTTCATCTTCAAGCTTGCTTTGCAGTGGGAGCACTTTAGATCCCTGAAAGCCTGATAACATAAGCATGCTTTTAAATCTAGTGCACGGGCCTTAAAAAATGCAAATTATCTTCTTTTTAAAAGACCAAGGATGAATAGACCCACTATCTTATCAAATAGATGTAGGTGATCTAGATTCCTATCCCTCCTCAGACTAAGAAGTCATAAATCCACTTACTAAGGCTAATATGAGAACATCAAGATAAAAACTAGTTTCCTTTCTATGTGACAAGGCTGTGGAAGTGCCTGTTGAAGAATATAAAGTTTCAGGGGCCAGGAAACAAGCGAATCAATGTGTCCACAGGGAAATGAGGCTCCGATTTCATTCTACCTGGGCAAGGAACAGAATTCAGATTTTTTATTTTGTGTTTGGATGGTTTACTAATTTTGCAAACAAGTCCTGAAAAGCGGAAAGTGTGTCACAGCTATGTTCTCCTGATTCTTCATCAATTTTCTTGAGTCTTTCAGTGCATAGTCATATATATGGTTTCCAGGATCTGGATCCTAAGTAATGAAGATGCTTGGCTGTTTTTGTCTTAATTTTGGTTTCCTAAGAAACTGGTAATACTAAAAGGATTGGGGTTTCAGGTATGGGTAGCTATTGGCTACCATTCTGCCACTGCTTTAAACACAGGATTTTTTAATTTTTTTTTTATGGACTGGACTTTTCTCTCTCAGCTGTATCAGGATTTTCCTTCTGAGTTCCTCTCCAGGATCAGGTTTGGCCTCCAACTCCGGGAATGATGAGTCCAAGGAATATTAGTGGTAATAGGATACCTGAAAGTATAACTGACTACCAGCCTTTCTGAATGAAAGGGAAATTTCCTTTAGCTGATTTCTGTAACCGATATACCTGATAAAATCAACAGGTCATTGCATGACCATCTGCCCCTGTCTACAAGATTTGGAACTCCCTTCTAGTCCTTCAGGGCTACACACTGAGATCACCTCAGACTCATGTTTGCAGGTCATCTCCCTTCTCTGTGGTCTGTTTTTACAGGAAGAAGGAGTTGCACTGCACTCAGGTGAGTCCCCTGGTCTGAACAAAAAGCTCAACATTGTAATGCGCTCAGGGAGGACTTTTCCTGACCATTCTGACATAGGGACAAACTCTGTCAACAAGGAGCTTGGTCGACTTTTACAAAATACTGATTACAAAAAAACCCACCCAAATCCAGAATGCAAGCCCTACACTCTGAGAGTGTATACAATGCTGCATGTAAACACAAAGACTCTAACTTTTAGCACAAGGGGAAGAACAGGGGGCTTTTTTCTGTCCTTTCGGTGAGTAATGTAAAAGGTATTGAGGTTTTGCCAAGTCAATCTGGACATCTTCAACATAAAGGAAAGCTCTCCCTTTTCAGCCTCAATGAAGTCCTCAGATATAGTTTTATAGATTTGTGGCGGATGCCATGGACTTAAGAGAAGCTCACAAGCATTGTTAGATTTTATCAGTCTCTCCACAGTTGGTCTTACAGAAGGCAACTAAGCTTCATTACCAAATCAAACAGGCAGGCATGGCAAGTAGCCTCAAGTCTGGCTAACACATGAACTATCAAAAATGATAAGGGATAATAGGCTCGAAGGAGAGAGGTGCAGATCAGAAATGTTGCCTGAAAAGGCCAGAAACTGTGTAATGAGGGAGTTAGTAATAGGCATTTGTACATTATTTGTTTTCCTGGAACATAACTGAAGTTAGTAGCACTAGATACAGTTGGGCTAGTGCTCAGAGGCTTTGGTACTGTGAACTTCAGAAAGCTGCCAGTGGACCTTGGGTTTGCCATTTTTTTTCATTGCCTGTGACTCTAAGTAAGATGTAGCTATTTATCCTTAATTGTTTTGCTAATTATGGATAAACATCATCTTATTATAAACTGCAGTATATTTGGCTTAGTTGAGTTTTCAGAGTGGATGCTTGTCTTTGCTGTTTAATATCCTTTCACTGTTTATACTTTTATATGTTATGTGCGTTGGTCAATACAATTGCATAGTAGTTGAGTTACAGAAAAACATAGAATCATAGAATCACCTGAGTTGGAAGGGACTCAAAAGGATCATTGAGTCCAGCTCCTATCCCTACACAGGACACTCCCAGCATTCACACCATATGACTGAGGGTACTGTCCAAATGCTTCTTGAAGGCTGGCGGACTCAGTGCCATGGCTACTGCCCTGGGGAGCTGTTCCAGTGCTTCACCACCCACTAGGGGAAGAATATCTTCCTAATATTCAATCTAAACCTCCCTTGGAACATCTTCCTGCCATTACCTTTAGTTATATCATGGGTTGCAAGAGAGAAGAGATCAGCACCTGTTTCATCTCCCTCCCTTGTGAGAAGGCAGTAAACAGCTATGAGATCCCCTCTCAGTCTCCTCTTCTCCAGGCTGAACAGACCAAGTGACTTCAGCCGTTCCTCATACGACTTCCCCTCTAAATCCTTCACCAGCCTTGTGGCTTCCTTTGGACACTCTCCAGTAGTTTGATATCCTTTGTATACTGTGGCACTCAAAACTGCACACAGTACTTGAGCTCAAACAGATCTCCCCCAAGTCATTGAACTGTAAATCAGAAAACATAACTTGCATTTATGCTGAGAAACACTTGTATATTCTTACATCTAAGAACTTCAGTTGCTGAAGTATCATTACTTTCCATAAAGTCGTTTTAACTCCTATTTTGTCTTTTTATTTGTAGACAGTAGTGAAACAGTTAGCAGCATTGGACCTCTGTTCCTAATGCTTACAACCCATAATCACTCAAAGAAACATATTTAGATCTAGTTCTCTTCTTTACTGCCTTTTTGCCTATCATCTGCTTCAAAGCATACATACTGATTTTCTGTTCAAAATGCTAAAATCCCATAATGATTCTAAGAAATGTGTTTAGATAGGAAAAGATCTCTACCATCCCATGATTTCATTTAGGGGCAGGTAGTCTGGGAATTTTTCTCAGTTCCAGATGAAAAAAATCTCAAAAATATGAACATTTCATGGATGTCAAAATAAAACACTCTCATTCTAAAAATAGAATGTGCTCACGCAGACTGAAGAAAAATGAAAGAAAAACATGATTTCAATCCTTGTTAACTTGACAAACTAAAAATAAGTCACTCTCAAGCTAAAATTGTTTATGTATTAGTTAAGGGTAAAATCAATGCAGAACTGTGAGCAGAAAAAAAATCCCAGAAACTCAGAACCAATTTCTTTTCCAGAGTTGAAGAAAATGGAAAACTGAAATAAGGGGTAGCTTATCATAGTCATAAATTTGTTTTTAATTTTTTTATTTTTCTTTTGCAGGAATACACAACACTTCCAGTCTATTTTAAAACTGCTGACCTCAGAAGCTCACAGAATTGCTACAGTAGAGTACTTGTTTATATACACATTTTGAAGTAACTTTTTTGGGGAACAGAGTGGTATTAAACTAGTGCTGTATTTGGAAACATAAAGCCATCAGACATAGGATGGAACAACTTCATTGTTGGTCTACTGATTAGCCTTCCCTCTCTTTATAGCTAAGTGAAAAATCAATTTTCTCCTTCAAAAATTAAAATTCTTAGGGCACATGTATGAGACTGTACATGTGAGACAAAGGGGATCAAGCTGTGCCTTGTACTTTCTTGTTTAAGGGTTTTGGAAGTTCTCAGAGCTGGGATCAACACTTCTTTCAAAATCAAAGAACTGATACTGGAAGTCAAACAGAATTTTGCAAGTACTTGTAGCACACTGCTGATGCAAGTTTGAGTAGCACATTGATTGCTCACTGTACTACACAACTTCTTTTATGTTGAGTTTTTTTCCAGCTCTTTCAAAAAATAATGCAATATATTTTCTACTGTGTTTTTTTTTTTTTTTTTATAAATGAGGACTTTTATAAAGCTAAGATAATAGATAAAAAGGAGTAGAAGGGTAAGTTTGATTTTGAAGGCCAATCTTATGGTCATTTCAATTTTCAATACTGTGCCTTAGCAATGAATTTTTGATCCAAACCTTCAGAGGAATGACATTTTCAAAATACTCATTTTGTATTTTCTGAAGGGTAGTCCGCTTTTAAAAGGTTGAGATTCAGCAACCAAAATCATTACTCTTTACAAAATTTAACCCATATGCATAAAAATTCCTATTTGAGTAAAATATCATCTCCTAGGTTTTCTGCACTTCCAGCTAAAGGCAATGCATGAGTAAACAAGTCTGACAAACCTCTCTGAATATTCCCTGATAATATGTTTGTTTTGTTAAGTCAGGGAATTGATTTAATATAGCTATTTTTTTCATATTTTTCTTCAGGAAGGAGGATATTGCTGCATACTGAACTCAGAATTCTGATGAGTTCTCGCTGCTGTAAAGGTCGGATTTATCTTATTTAAACAGTAAATGTGCTCATCTCTGTGGAAGACAGGTTCTGTCAAAGAACTTGCTTTGATTCAAAATTAATTACAAATAGCAGGAAAATGAAGATTTAAGGTGATCTTAAGACTTATTTTCTGTATTTAGTAACCTGTACATTATAAAATAAATATAGAATGTTCGCTCCTTTTTTTTTAATGTAAAATTAATTCTTTTAATGATGTTTTCTGCTTTCTAGAGATAAATTCAGGCTAATCATTTAGCTGAAGTTTAATTTATAATCTGGTTATGTCCATTTTGCATATTCAGATAATATTTGCATAAACAATGCAGCTACTATTACCATCTTTTCCTTGAAGATTACAAAAATACTAATTAGTCTAATTTACATGATGATAAAGATAGTTACCTGAGCTCATTTTCTATTATTTTTTCCTTTTTTTAAACTTAGTAAAATGTCTTTTTTTTTTTTACAGTTCTTACTGTACACTTCTAGAAGTGTGTTCCTATAAATATTGTTTTTAGAACTTTTTGAACATAGGGCTCAGTTCCCTCCAAATGGATTATTCTGTGATTATATTCCCTGGGTACTAACTGATACCATCCACCCATTCATCTGAAAATGAAATCTTGGAGTCCTGAGTACTCTCAGCACTATAAATAACCTACTCTTTGGACTTCTATTCTCACATGCATGCTCATAAATGAGGAGTTTGTGGAACAAGTTAACCCCACTTCTGTGTTTCCTCCTTTTTTACTTTTTTTTTTAATTATTTTTTTCCCTTTGTTCTTCTGGATATTGCCGTATGCATGTTTTCTTTTCCAAAAAGGAGACATAAGCATATTTTAAAACCTGCGTGAGTCAAAAACTATTCACATAGCTGATTGGCTAACAGAGTCAGATAGATTTAAACCCCTAGATGATTGACAGGTACATTCTTCACACTCAGCACCATTTTAGTCAGTGTGCTTCAGGGAGAGTAAAAACAAAGATCATACCCAAAGGATTTCTTCTCCCAGTACCAGCGATAGTAAACCCAAGTTTTATCCTTAGGCAACACACATGAAAAAAAGATGCACATAAATAATTTACAACTATTAAACATTAAAAGGGAAAAAGGGTTTTTTTTTGGAAGGTATGATGTGTCAATAAAATAAGATAAAAGTGAATAATGGCATACTTTGCTGTACTCTCTGATTGGCATCCAAACTGAAGGAGGAAGGCAAGGACAAAATTTCCAAAATGAGGCTATGAGTAGTTCCTTGAGTTATATATATATAAGTGTGAGTATAAATTCAAACAACTCATACAACCCAATTCATGTGTTATTTGTGGTATAAATATTTTCCATGTGGTACACATTGCCTTGTGGCTTTACGGGATTTCTCATAGCATTCCTGGTATAATAAAATTATTGTGGCTGAAAAAGTAAATTTTCCTGACTTTTTTGCTATTGCTGTGTATCGTGATGTAATCATCCTCTTTTATCACAATGTAGAGGTGCAACAGCTGCAGAGGATTAGCTGTATACTGTACTATTTGAGGTAGCACCAGATACATTTCCCTTGTTGCCCTGTTTTCTTCTTTTGGCTATCAAGAAAAAAAATCACCCAATTCCCAAATTTTTGGGTCAGACTTCATGTGCCATCTCTTCTACTGTACATCGCCATAGTTACCATGATGGTCCAGTCTGGCACCTGGGATTCTGCAAGGATTCTGGAGAGCAGACTGATGAGGCAACTGTCCTAATTCCAGTAGGAATAAAGTTTCCTACAGACATGAAAAGAACCAAAATGCTGAATATGTCAAAGTACATGACTATCTTTTTCCTTAAAGGTGCACTTATTTCTTTAGATAATGCTTGTTTGCCCAAACTAGTTCATGTGCCTTTCTGGGAAATTAAGCATGAATCTCTTCAGTCTTTGGCTTTCTCTTTGCCTTTAAACACATCAAATGTGTTTTCTTGTATGGCATTCTTCAAGCTGCTGCTTGTAATTCCTGTCGTTTTCCTGAATTTTCTGTTGAATCGCACCAATACCGTGTGTGGCACCATGGCATTTGAGTGTCAGTCCTTCGGAAGTGCTGAAATATTCTTCCCTCTTCGCTCTTCCTCCTGTCCCACATCATCCCCAGAATGCTCCCTTTTGCTGGCATTTTATCAGAAGGAAGGTGAGGAAATTAGTTTTCAGTGGGAACATGTCCCTAAATAAACAGACACGAGCATTGTTTCTGATGGACTAATTTACGAAGAGGTAGGAGGTGATGGAGGAACGATCAGGTTTGGGCAATTATGTTGCAAATAAACTAGTTTTCTAGTTAAAAAAATTTCCATACTGCTTTGTGGAGTAGCTCCACATTTGTCAAGAAACCATTCTCGTCTTCTCAGTAAAAATTACTAATGACTTTTAATTTAGTTTAATGTTGAAAGAAAAAGGCTAAAAATACTAAAATTCTATAGATTATTTTATCAGAATAAAAATGCATCAAGGATTTTGAGTTTTTCTTAAGACTGACTTTATTTATTAGCAATGCATTTTCATGCAGCATGTATATTTTAATGTTTGTGTTGTACAAAAACTTATCTCTTAAATATTATCTCAGTATGATTATTAATCTTCCATTTTTGTTTCTCATTTTAAATGCCTCCATGAAGTTTCAGCCTGTACTACATGAAATAGCCACAGCACTTGAAGCCCAAACTTTCATGACATATGAAGATGAATAATATATATTTGAATATCAACAAGGCGGAATAAGATTTATCTTCAGCAGGGTTCATTTTCCCCTGTTCTTTTTAACCGTAATTTTAGTCTGGCTTTAACTGATTAGAATTTTTAATTTTTGGTCTATATCTACAATATATACTAAAAAGAAAGAGCTAAAAGAGAGTCTTACACTTATCATGAATTTTAAATGATAAAAAAACCAAACAAATAAACAAACCAACCAACCAAACCACCACATCTCCATGAGTCCTTGGAGGACCTACAAATGTGGCAGTCATGGAATTCTGAGGGGGTTTTGGTGCTTATAATTATGCTTATAAATTATAACATTTTTGGAGTTAGGTCTTATTTCCAGCCTTAATTTTGCTCCAGGACAGTAGAGTAGCATAATAACCAAAGAAGGCCAGACCTTCAATCTCTTCTCTAATACTCTTCCTGACAATCCTGATGTTGACAGACATTCCTGGGAATTTGTCATTGTACATCAGTTGGGCTACAAGGGATCTCAAGAATGCATACACACTATGCTAGCAAATAACACTACTTTTGAATGTGGATGGCACGGTCATGACTGCCCCTGAGCAGCAACTGTAAGGAGAATAGAAGGCTTTGAGATACTGAAACTTCGTAGGCATGAAACAGAAACTATATTGTCTGAAAGACAGCAAAAATGCTTATGACCTTGAATGAGAATCATGGTCAAAACTAATAAAGTAATACTGACAATGTTAATTCTACACTTTATACTGCCTTAATTTCCATTTCATTTATTTATTAGAAGGAAAAAGAACCAGTGAGAAAAGGTATGACAGTTTCAGATTCAAATGAATTATATAAAACTTGAATGCTGCTTAGACCATGAGAAATAAGGCACATATAACCTTTTTCAAATGTATTAATTAAGTACTCTTTTAGGAGAGAAAGGCATAAGAAATAGTGATCACTTTATGAATATCTTCCAATCTTAAAAACATGAGGCACTCATTACTGCCTCATTTACTGATTTCAGTATGATAATTTCATGCATGCAGTGTGTGACTTGTACACATACATTTGCTTTGAAATTAGGCAGAAACCATGCTGTCAACTGTTGTTGACAGTTATTTCTTACAACTTGGTATACAGTGAAGTGGATGCAACTTTGGCAGCCAGAGTGAACCGTGAGTGTTAGAATAAAATCATTGTGGTGTTTGATTTGCAAAAGACTGAGACGCTTTACGTAATGAGATGATTTGATAATGATTTAAGAACGTATGTTGTGTTCCCAGATTTCCTACCCTATGAAAAATGAAGTCCTTGTTTTTTCTTACCACAGATCCTGTATATTTTTACAAAATTTGCTTTATGCAAGTAGGTCACCAAGAATCTCAAAGTTTCTGTGCTGTTTGAATGCTGTTGTGTGAATACAAAATTATATTTCATTTGAAGATATGCAATTTGTTAAGGGGTTTGGAAAAAAATATGAAATTATGCTAAACTATTGTGCTGTACTGCATCCTTTTTTTATGCTCCCTCTCCATTAATGCAATAAACTTGAATGGTCAGCATGGCAAATTACCTGAATCAGCTAATATTAAATTTCTGTTAATTAAACTAATTTATAGCTTCACCTACTTATTTGTATTAAGGTCAGCTCATATTTTCAGTGTTGTTTGATTAATGTTCTGTCTCCCCATTTACTAAATCAACTCTGAACTGTTAGTAAAAGGATGTATTTCAAAGCATTCTGGTTATACCTTTTAAATCCCTCTAGTCTGTTTAACTGAATCCACAGTGTATTTTATGTCAACAAGTGACAGTCTTTACAACCTCACAATACAGTCGAGGATAACAAGTTGCGTGGATATAAAGTAAATTGATTCCAAATATTGTTCTGTTACGACAAGAACAAGTTACTGGTGTTTCTCTCAAGGGTTTGTTTCTGTACATTGCCATATGCTACTGATGTATTTTTACATTATGTACTGTCCGGTGAGTTGTTTTATTTTGTGTTGTCTTTTTATTACTGACTGAAACAGTGCAAAGGCTGAGTTATCACGTCCAACTGGATTAGGTGATTGAATAATCTTTTTGTTGTTTTTTGCTGTACTGGCCACATATTTGAACGCCAAATGGTAAGAAACAGGATAAAGAAATCCCAGTTTCAACGAATATGGAATGAAATTTGAAAAAAAAGTGTGGTCTCAAAAAAGCAGAGAACCTGAGGCTGACCAGGTGGTTCGAAACTTTATGTTTTCCACAGACAAAAGGGAAGGGGAACTATATAGGATAATGAGGAGTAGGTGCGGAAAAAGTTTTCTGATTTAGGATTATTAGTAATTCTAAAAAATATTTCCTAATTGTTTTAATACCCTGAATATCACATTTCTGTTCAGCTACTGGATCTCTGTAAGACAATATTCCATGAACCAGTTAATCTGATAAAATCTGTTTTGTAAATGATAAGTACTTGCTCTTTTAACCTATTATCTTTGCCTCTTAGAGGTTAGTACATTAATATGTGACACATTAATCCAATCCAATAGTGCAAACTGCTCTACAGAGGTTACAGCAGGGACAGATGCTGTTCTGTGGGGAACAGGTTAGCGAGGTAGGGCATCTACATTAGGACCACCCAGGGCAGGAGAGAGTAATGCTTGCTACAGAGCTTTGGGTAGAAAGAGGATTTATCCCCTCTCCCATTATAACAGCTACTGTATATAAGGTAAAAGAAGATGTAAATAAAGAGGACCTGGGGCAGCTTGCCAGCTACATGTGAAAAGCCAGCCTACATAAATTACAGTGCCTCCATTGGTGAGGGTGTGACGTGTGTGCATGCACTTATATTTTCATCCAGTGTTTCCTGCATAGAAAAATGAGATGCTGTCCCACCCTCCGCTCTCTTAATAGCACTTTTCCTTGCTCGTGTGCTGTTGGGTAACCACAGCTTCTTTTCCCAAAGTATGGTCAAAGTTTGTGTCATTTTCCATTTGGTTCGTGATATTATAGAACTTGAGAAAACATCAGGGGACAGATTAAGTTGTGCTGGTGACCCACAGAGTGGAAAGTGCATGAGAGCAAATGGGGTGGAAGTGATAATATTTCTGTGTGTTAATTTTCGCCTTGAGGTAGAGTGAGATATTCAATTACACCTTCAGGAAGGATGAAGAAGACACACTTTAGAAAGAACTAAATATCTAGAAAGCCATATCCAGCGGTCTGTCCAGGTTCTCAAAAGTGTACACAATCTGACAAAAATCTCTTCTAAAAGACCCTTAAAAGTGGGACATCTCCCAGAATAAACCATCCTCTGTCTCTCATTTTAATAAAAATCACTTCACATCATGCTGAGTTGAACAGGTGGGAAAAAAATGTTGAGAGCCTTCTGATGATGGTGGCATGTTTCCAGTCTCTGATGCTCCCACGTAATCACTATGAGAGCCTCACTGCTCACTGTGAAGACCACGCTTTCCAGTGGTAGATGCATCAAGGGGAGAGAATGGGTTTACATTCAACCTGATAAATCATAGAGTCATGTAATCATTTAGACTGGAAAAGAACTTCAAGATTATCAAGTCCAATTGTAAACTTAACACTGCCAAGTTCACCACTAAACCATGTTCCTTAGCGCAACATCTACGGATCTTTTAGATACCTCCAGGGATGGTGACTCAACCACTTCCCTGGGTAGCCTGTTCCAATGCCTCTTAAGTCTTTCAGAGAGGAAGTTTTTCTTAATATCCAATCTAAACCTCATTGGTGCAACTTGAGGCCATTTCCATACATGTATTGTGAATTATGTTTTCTGCAAGTAAAGAGGACTAGGTGCACTGACAGTTTCTGTCCCAGCTCAGTTCTACACAAATGAATACTTAAAAATAGGATACACATTTAAATATCCACACCCTGACCCTGGCTTAACCTCATAACTGAATAATATCCCAATTAATTATATCTCTATCTGGTCTACAACTTCCGTTGTGTTTTTAAACATATACAACTGATCTAAAGATTTTCAAGTTGTAAGGAAATGACCACTTCCCAGTGTAAACTTCTGAGGATTAAATACTATAAGATAATATAAGAAAAATCTATACCCTCTATTTTAGATTTTTCCATCTTCAGTTCCATAGCATTGTAATATTTTGACTCTTTGAGCAATTGATTTGAAATATTTTCCTGTATAAGCGTTGGTAGACTACAACCCAATACTCTCTTAATTTTCTCTTAGGTAAACTGAAGAAATGGAGCTTCTTAAATCTCTTATTATGAGAGGGATTTTTTCATGTTCCCTCTAATCCTTTAATGATTCCATTGGTGTCCTGATGGGTGAATATCGAAACTGTAGATTGTGCTCTAGTAGGGTAAATTATTCCCAATAACAGCTTCATTGCATAAAATATGTTTGCAAATGACTGGGTTAATCATGGTAGTAAATTACCTGAATGCTAGAAAACACAAAACTTGTTACTGATATTTAAAGTCTTGCAGTTCTATTAAAGTCTATTCATTCTATGAAAAGGGGTGTTAAAACTTGTATTAACATACTTTGAGTATATTTCCATTTCCTTCATACGTAATGTCTAAGGGTTTGAAATTTTTTCAATGCAATAAAATTAAGTACATACAGAAGAGCAGGCATAGTGTAGCAAGTGCGGGTTTTGTTGAAATGAAGGATAAGGAATGATTTTCCTGAAATTAGGAAGGTTAATTTACGGTTTTAGAATCTTTTTCATTTCCTGTTCTCTGGGTCTTTTCAGGGACAACTTTGAAGATCTTTGAATAATGGTGAAAGCAAGAAGAGTGATGCCACTGCAAAATTTACATACTATATCTCCAGTAACATAGAGATGGGATGGAATCTTTGAAACTTATTCCTATGTCAGAATTCTAAATGCTTTGTAATGTGGGACTCAGTACATTAAAACAGTTCATACAAGTAATAAACCTGAGATGATTAAATAGTACTTTTGTAGGCTTCCTTAAGTAGGTAAATATTGTCGGTAAAACTGTCCTTTTCCAGCATCTGGAGAATTATGCTGTAACTGATACTGCTTTATTCTATCACCTACAAAATATCTTGCTCACAGTTCACAGAGAGATTGAAATGATAAAAACATATTCTAGCAATGAATGTGTTAAAGGAACATTTCTACTTCAAGGATGCTAAAAGTTGAATCAAAAGAACATCTGCTTTAACAACATTTTTCAAAGAAGGTTATTTTCTTTCTTGCTTTCTATAAAATTTTATAGTAGTGTTGTTGTGGAATAAATATTCTTTTTCCTATTTTACTCCTTTTATCTAAGGTTTTGATCACTTGCTGTGAATATGAATTCTGTATATTTTCAATTGTTTTATTACAATGAATATTATTATTTTGTCAATATTTTATTCCATCAGCATAATCTTTAGTGACAAATAGTGTCTTCAGTAAATTCAAACTAAGTTTGTTTTATAAGGGTTTTTTTCTTCCTAAAAAGAGTTGCTAGTTTTGTTTTCTTTAAGTTGATGTGGATGAAATTTGTACAGGTGTGCTTTGCACTTCATCATTTGTGTCATTCACAGAACATTTTATATAGGAAAATCAGAAAGGGAAAAACACTAATATGATGAGGGATGGCCCTCAGGAGATATGTTAGTCCCACATATATTACATGCAGTCTTCCAAAGTAGCAGGTGGGACAACTGATAATGGAGTTTCACAGGTTGAAATATTTTTTAATTTTATATATTGTTGGTTCTTCTAGCTGAAAATGTCTGACTTTACTCATCAACTACAATCACTAACATTCTGGATTTGCCCTTTTGGAGATTAAGATGTATTTAGTAGTTAAACAGATAAGGTAAAGGGGAAATATATGGGGTCACTGAATAGGTCACTAATGTTTTGTTAACAATCATTTAAGCTGAGGTCACCCTCTTTCTGTTTAGAGACTTTGTAAACATCATCCTCCCCTGCTGAGCTTAAATATTTTATTTCCTTTGGAAAGTAAATGTCTTGTAAAATACTGAGGTGTTAATACTTTGTCCCAGATTTGCTAGATTCAGAACATCTCACCTACTGCTAAACTCTTACCTCTATAAATTTGTCCCTGTTACAAGTCTGATGGTTATTTTACACAGAGAACATTTTTACAGTGATCACTGTCACTAGAGGCAGGGTCTGATTAACACTGGTCACCTTAGCGGTATCCTTAATCACAGACTCTCCAATAAGCAGAGAAATCCAATCAATAAAGTTACAGATACGATGAAGAAATATAGAAGGGGAGTAAAAGTGTATTGATAAAATCTGGTGATTATTTCCCATCAAGACATTAAGTTGTTACCTTCTTTACCTGTAACACAACCAAGCAGAATTGAGTGGCCAATTATTAATATACTTTATCAAGGAAAAAAATGCTGAATAAGTTCCTCTCAGCTATGTTTCTTAAGCTTCACACTTATTTACTTGTTCTATTTTTTTTAAGCATTTGTTGTGTCCTTTATTATGTGATTTTTGGTAGACAATCATTTATGCACACTAATTTGAAGTTTGCATCATATGTCATTATAATTTTATCATAACTTAACCTTTCAGATAGCCAAATAAAGCATTTCTAGAAAGTGATTAAGTCTCTTCATTTAACAAAAGGATCGTATATTTGTTTTGTTTTCCAATAAATAGATGCAATTATTTTTTTGCTGAATGTTACAGTATATGAATTTTTTAGAAAACCACAAGCCAATTCCCCTATGTTAAGTAATGTTCTTAAGTGTAAATTTCTTTTTTCCCTTCTCATTTTTGTAGTATTTGGAGAAAAGAAACCCAAAACCCCCAAAACAACATCAAAAATCAAGCAAAACTCCGAAGTATTAAATACGATGAATGAGATTTTGTGAAAGAAATTTATCATTCAAATCTTCTTTCAAAGCAAGGAATGGCACTATTGTTCTTGATGGTCAGGGAACAGATCCAACATTTTCTTGATTTTTTTTTTATAAAATAGGATAAATTTATGATAAATATGTCTACTGTCCCATAAATTTATGATGAACTGTCATTATTTTCCAGAACAGATTTATCAGTGATGAATTTAAGCTAGCAACTTGAGAGTGAACTTCTTGGGGATGAATATAGCTGCTATAAAGACACTTATATGCCTATTTGCGGTTCAATATCTTGTCATTCATTATCTTTAAAACAATACCCTATTTTTATGTTCAAAAACTTTACACTATCTCTACAAGTGCAAAGTAGATTTCTTTCTTATGTTATCAGTGCCTACTTCCACAAATACTTTGAAAAATATGAAGTTGCGGTTTTCAAATTCAGATGATCTGCCACTTTTCTGAGAGGAGATACGTATATTTCTAGAAGACTTACAACGGTATTTCAGGGCTGAATTTAGGATGACAATGGATTTAGTGAATGAAATCTTTCCTACCCATCACAGCAGAAAATGTGCACTGCACGATATTCATCCTGCTCTCTTCCACTCCAGTAATCACACTGTATTTCAAAATGCCAGTGTAACTTTATTACAAGATGACAAAAATGAGAAGATCATGTGATGAACAGATTGCATATGGAGTATGGAAATGTGCTCTTCAGCTAAATATTTGCATGTGCCTTACATGTCCCCCGCATTAAGACTTAAATTATTCAATCTCCTGCTTAATGCATACATTTTTGCAAGATGTGTGTAGTTTAGTGTTCAAGTTATGTTCAGTCTTGTAGATTACATATATGAAGCAGCAAAGCTCTGCTTCAAACTTCTCTGACAAGACTGTATGAAATTTTAGGCTTGCATGCTGATCAAGTCCTTGGTCAGATACACAGAGAGGAATCACTAGGACATGAACAAACATAACTTCAGGGGCTCCTTGAAGCTCCTGGGCTGCATTATTCGGGGCACGACTCTTCCTTCCTATCAGAAACAAGGGCTGCCTTTTGGGCTGGTTTGTGACACTAATCTTAATTAATCTGAAAGAATGCACAGACTTACTGAATGTTCAAGTTCTAGCAATAGCTTTTTGGGTTCTCCTTCACTGTTTTTTCTACATCTATTTTATTCTACAGTCTGGTTAGATATCTAAGGTATGGTTTTGCATGTTATCAGTTACCTGAGCTGATTTTTCTGGCTATTGATCTGGAAATTTCCAGCAGCTAGAGTCGCAAGACTCCAGTAAATGTAACCTGAAATCCAGACAAAAGGACTCTGCATGTGGAAAGCCTGTGCATGTCTAGATGCAGTCTAGTGCGCGTATCCAGACTGACTATACAATATTTACCATGCCTATTTACACATATTCAATCTGCATACATCTAGTAAACTACAAGCAGGGACGGTATGTGTGAAGAAACCAATTGTAGATGTTCTACCAAGATCAGAGTAGTTTAATACCTTTTTTTCAAAAAACAACAACAAAAAAACCAAACAAACAAAAAAAAAACCAAAAAAAAACCCTTACGGCTTTTGGAAAAGCTTTGTTAGATTTTTGAGACTGGCATTCAAAAATAAGTACAACTTTTAGGAAAAGTGTGAGGATGCTATTTTGTAGCTCTTCCCTGGAAAAAGGAAATCAGATTTATAAAAGAATCTGAATTGTCTATGTGCCAAGATATGAAAGCTCCCTTAAATTGACATCAAGATACCTGTGATTTCTAAGAAGGTCTCCAAAGGCACTCAAAGAATTGTGAGTTTTGTCAGATGCATTTTCTGTAAATATTTATTGTGATAGGATTTATACATGTTTTAGCTTGAAAACAAGCAGCAGGAAGCCATTTTAGCAGGACAAAGGACTTGCTTATTAAAGAAACATAGGAAGGGTATGAGCTAATGCTTATTTGCAAGCTGAGTCCAGTCATTCCACATACACTGAAAGACAACCAGAGATAATTAAAACATCCAGGAAGAAAAGAATACAGAAAATTGCATTTTAGGCATAAACATTGCAGAGCTGCTGCTCTGCTCAGCCTCAGAGAAGTATGTTCCAGTTCCAGTCCTCTCAAGCCAGCTTCATCGTTCCACTCTAACAAGCAGCAAGAAAGGAGCTGTTGCTGCCAATAGAGACACATACACAGCCCCTATAGTTGATATCTGTCCTATGGAACCATAAAGCTCTCCTAAGGAACCATAGAGCTTGGTGCCAAGTTCTTTTCAGAGGTCTTTTTGTTTTTTCTTTGAATAACTTTATATCCCACCCAAAAATCAGCATATTACATTGAGGTCACAGAGTCACAGAATAACTTGCGTTAGAAGGGATCTCAGAAAGTCATCTGGTGCCACCACTACTGAAAATAGCGATACTCATCTGTAAGAATTCCAAGGGTTTTTTTCAGTAATCACAGAGAACAGTAGAAATAGGCTTATAAATGACCTTCTTCATATTCAGCAAACTTCATATACAAAACTCCCACTGGAATCACAGATAACACAGAAAAATGTCTTTCACATTTCTTCTGTTTGGAATTGATATCTGACTTGATATTCCAACTCTGCAGAGAAAGTTATCTTTAAAGATTTGAGGCTGAAACTGATTCCCCAGCCACTGATTTCCAGGCTCTGTTTTACCTCAGCACCTTCTCTCTTTTAGGGAATGCTGTCTTCACAAAGACACCACTTTAAGACTTTATCAGATGTTTTAGTCAGATAGGTGCAGCTTGCCAGGTTAGGCAAATGGTCTTTCAAAAGCTGCCTGGAGGCAACTGGCCATCTGCCCTGCTGCTTTACACACCCATGGGGTCATATGCTCCTTAGGTATCCCTGGGGAACAAGCCATGCATAAGGAGCAGACAGACCTCTGGATCGTATACAAGTATGCACACCTTTATCTCCTAGCTTCCCACAGTCTCTCTACTGAGTTTTATCTTTGGAAATGATTTATTTTTAAGGGTCATAATTTAGTAGTTGCTGCAGAGGAAACTGCAAAGAAGTACTTGCAGCACAAAAAGAGTGTCCCGCTTATTTTTCTCTTGATTTCTGCAAATAAACTCTTGCCGTTCCCATTCCTATCACTTTTTTGAAACCCTAACATTAAGACTCTGAACTTTGGAAAAAAAAATAAGGTGGTGATATGATTATACTAATAATAATTTTGCTGACAGAGGCAAAATGTATCAAAGAGAGATACACTGAAGCATCTTGATGAAGGGTTCATTTGGGGGTAATGAAAATAACCTCTAGAGAAAAGAGGCATTCTCCTAGAACTTGTGAACCTGGAAATAAAAATAAAGCGTCCGAGCTACATAGGAAATACACATTTTAGAATTAAAGCCAGCTACTCTCGGAAGATTGGAAAGAGGCTGAATGGGATAACTGACTTTCACAGAACTTTGCTGGGAACTACAAAGCAGTACAGAGGCAGTGCAGAAGAAGCTGGCTACCACTAAATTAACCAGCAAAGAACTGAATAAGGATAGATCAATACCCATATCTTGTTTTTCAGTATCAACAGAACTCCCTGAATATGAGTATCACTAAAAGAATACAGCCCTTTCTTTTGTAATACCTGCAAAAAGTGTCCTAAAGGAAGTGAGGTAAACTTCTCATGAAAAAAAGCTTTTTTTTTCCCCCCTAAGCTTGTATTTGTAGTTTGCTGAACATGAACATAAGGGTGTAGCACACAGGTATTTAACTAAACAGTAGGCAGGTAAATATAGAAGTGAAGTTCTGTGAGCTTTCCTCTCCCCAGGAGGAGCGATCCTTTTATTCAATTAAAAGTGTGGAATTTAGTGTCGTGAGGATAAAAAAAAAAAACCAAACAAACCAAACTTTAAGAGTTTTACAGTGATTTTAATAAAATCTTAGCAGTTTTGCCATTTAAAGGTCAAATGGATATGAACTGCCTTGAATCAAACTAGAAACTACTTCTGGGACTGAAAACAAGTTCCCTCCCATGGAATACCACTCAGTAGTCAGTTAGGGTGAATTCCTGTGAGGGAGGGCAGGAGGAATTGAACGGAGGGACTCTGCTTTTCTGCGAAACAGAACATACTTTTAGAAGTAATATACTATATTTGTCCAGCCAGTGATCTGATAGAACATGGTTATTCCCATTAACTGCCCTGACTGTGAGAACTGGAAAAAAAGTGAGATTTTGACAATCTCTGTAACACTTGGAGGGTGTGGTTGGTAAACTGGAGGTTTATGAGGGATTTATAAGGTGTGTTATTTATTGGGAAAGGTCTGCATTGCTTCCTGCTGGAGGTCAGAATTCACTGAATGCACTTTAGAAACTGGTATGTTTTTCGAGACCCAGAGAGATAAGCATTTATTTTATATTTAGGTTATCTTCTGTTCTAGGCACATAGATCAAAATAAAATTAAGAATATAACATATGAATGGCTGTACTGGCTTTGACCAAAGGGTAAACCTAGCAGCTTGTGCCAATGGAAAGTACAAAAACCCCCAAAATTTGTATAGATAATCCATCATCTCGAGCAATTGGTTGCTCAAGTTATTCCTAAATCAGAAGTCAACTCTATGTATTCAGCAAATCTCAACTTATTTCTTTTCCGTTAGCTTGTCTTGTCTCTCCACGAACCCATGCCAATCTGTTTTAAACATCCATGGAGAAGAGACCAGATTATCCATTCCTTTGCATTCTACACAATATTGTACCTTGATTATTTTGCATGCCATACCAATCCCATGACAAGAAGACCATGACATTCTATAAAAAGTGCCAAGAAACATAACATTATGTAACTGTGCCTGAGGTGCATTTTACTTTAATCCTCACAAGAGGTTTCTCACCTACCTTTACCTAAGAACCTGGCCTTTCTTTCCTCACAGTCTTCCAGTACAAGTGCATGCACACAGGAATGATCGCACCATTGCAACCTCCTCCTGGACTTCATTCACTGCTATTCCTAAAGATATTTTGTTTCATAAAATTAGAACACCCAAGAAAGCTGACACGGACAGCATGCCAAGAAATGAAAAGAAAATTTACTCTCAAGTAAAATCTCAGCTATTATAATGCACATTCTGAGTCAAGACTAAGAAGTCCCATATTTTTGCTGAATATATAAGCTTGTGTGATTCGTTAGACTCCCATTCATTACAAAAATAGACCAGTAAATTACATCTTTTGCAAATGGAATCATTATAGCTGTAATTTACCAAATATATTAAGCCCTTTGATCTTTGTCAAAGAACATATCATATACTTTTAAACACATTGCTCAGAAATTGTAATTTAAAAACTATAACCCTTACATTCACAGCTTTAATGCATACATTAGACTAGTTTTCTAACAAAAATAATGTCCATATTCTTTATATTGCATAACATTGCCTCAACATTCAATTGAACAGGAAAAAAATACGATACTGCAAATTGACAAAATATGAACAAATATTGTCACCAATGGATACCTGTTGGCTTTTGTATTACTGAGGCCTATTATCTAAATAAAGTTAGAATTTCTAGTGATAATCTATTTCATATGGAATATTTTCAGCTCTGCAATATTGCTATAATAAGCCCCATAATTTGGTATCTAATATGTGTAGCTTTAAAAGTTTCTCAAGAATATTAATCCATTGTCTAAATACTGTTTGGCAACTAAGATTTTTCTTTGACTTTGTATATCAAGTGCTTTTTTGTTTCCATTATTACTTTCTAATGGTAAGTAAGATGGTGCAGGAAAAAAAACAATAAAAAGATGCTTAGCCATTCTTAGAAATCTTTAAGGTAATCTTCTCATACAGTTGAGAATCAGAACAGATGCTGCATCTTATCCATGGATTAACTAGAGAAAAGTATATTCATACAAGTATATGTTTGAAAATGAACCAGATTTTGTGTATATTTGTTCTTATGAAAAACAGCATTTCCTCTTGAAAGATCTAGTATAAAGTCAAAATTGGCCTGAGCTGGAGACCAGTCAATTAGAAGAAAAACATGATAACAGCACAAAGAAGCAGAATATAACATTTAAAGTTCTATTGCTTGGTCTGTAAGATCTACACAAGTATATAAATGGTTGAATTTGGGAATTTTGCCAACATTTATTCAAGCTTTAAAAATGTTTTGGACTTCAGTGAAATTGACCGTAAGAACAGAATCCATCTATATATGTGCACTTCAGTCTGATGGTTTCACTGTTTATTGTAATGAAAAGTTACGATCTTAAAATCCGCTTCATTTTCCCCCTATTTTTGGGACTGGCCTTTTCTATGGATGTAGGCATTTTACTTAAGAGACAATGCCACTGTGGTCCACTGCTTTTATTAAATACAGACAGATTAAATAACACTACCTTAAATAAACAGATAGAAATATATAGTTTTAAAAATTATTATTATGAACAACAGTGCTGGATAATTTGCTGTAATCTTCACCTAAAAGGAGGAATGGTTCTGTCCAGCTTTCACCTACCGTTGCTGCAAACCCCAGGCATTTCGAATTACCAATTTAGTTGCTATGCATAAATGTCTAGCATTTTTTCACAAAAGGTTTCATAAAATGAACAACTGAAATAAAATGCTGCTATTTGCCCCAAAATAGCATGGCCTGCAGATTTCACAAGCAACAACCACTGCTTATAATTAATATGGTATCACTGATTACCACTTATAAACCTTTATTATGGGAGCCTAAGCCTCCTATATTATGCATAACTGAGCATATGGAATCTTAGATCATTTTTTTTACCTTCTGTCCCTGACAATTTTCAGAGGAAAGCAAGCTAGTTGTATTTCATTATACTATATATTTAGCAGGTCTGTTTTCCTGGCCAAGAGTCTGAAAACCTTTTCTAAGAGGACTTATCTAGCAGCTGTGTTGACAATTCTACTTTTGTGTGCAACATCAAGAGTAGAATGAGTTCTTCCCACCTGTGCCTCTAGAGCTTGTTTTTTTGGAAAGAACTGGGCTTTGCATTAATTTTGCAGCAAATACCATACAGTGTAAAGAGGAAAAAAAGTCTCCCCTTCTAGCATACAGTGATAAGGAAGAGCAATTTGTGCTGTGTCACTGAAGTTCTTCTATGAAAGCTCTGGACACAACATGAAAAAAACAGTTAAAAGGGACCTTTTGTTGTTGCAATGTATGCGTTCATTGAAATTATCTTTGGCAAGTTTCACCGGGACAAATTCATAGCTCAGTTTCATTTCCAGAGTGTTCCCTCATCACCATATAATTAACAATTTCTGGACTTTCAAAGAACCACGTCTACCTGTAGTAGACAGTGTAGACCTAGAATAAGAACATTTTATTCATGTGATTTCTTCATATTTGTCCACACAGTTTTACAGAAAAAAAAGGATGTTCAGATTATCCCGTTGGCGCTTGCATCCTGGAGTGTGGGTGAGTTCATCTCCAATATCAAGGACATATTCTATACTCTAAAAAAATGCATTGAAAACCTGTGTGGAGATGGATCTCCCCCTAAGATGAGGTTAGGATCCTGACTCCACAAACAGAACTACAGCTTCTGTGGTTCTTCAGGGCCTGGTAGTGCTGACAGTGGTTAATTGTACAGAAGCAGTCCTCCTCCTGCAGAAATCAACTGAAACATCAGAGCCACATCACCAACAATAATTCTATTGGACATCAAAGAATCATACCGATTATTGCCTCAGCCCATGATACCTTCTTGCTAGAAAACCATTATGTCAAAACTGCAAATCTATGTCGCACATAGATTTAATGGTGAATCTAGACTAGAAGTCAGCTTCTTTTTTTTTCATGAAGTTGAGTTATAGAGCATTTTGACATTTGTCAAAGCTTTATTGTCAAGTCAGGTGAAAGATGCTTTTGCCTATGCAGTACCCTTAATACCCATGACAACAATGAGAGTTTTTTGATAACACCTGATAATAAATCAGTTTATCTTTCAACATAACACAATTTAGCCTGTATCTTAAGTGAAGTAACTCAAAAACGTGAAAAAAATGTGCAGAACTTCCTTACACAATCTCATTTTTTCATCTATATACTACACTTCATAATATTTAAAATCCACAACCATGTGTTTTTCCATCATGTCCTTGAATTTTTCAGAGCTTAAGATGATGGCTGCTTGGCAAATGACAAAACAATTCAAAATTTATTTTTGTCCTTTTTATTTAGAGATTCCACAACTCCTTTACTGCACACAATAAAACTGTCTCAGCCATGTGGGGCATTGCATTCCAGTGGTTGGAAGAATTAATGCCGGCTGCTGCTCCACTTTGCATTGACGTTTTTATTATGATGGGGTGTGAATGATTACTTACAATCCATTTTTATAGATGTATTTGGGAACAAAGGTTAAAAATCATTTGTCTTCAACATTTTTGGCACAGCTTTAGGAAAAATTTTGCAAAAAAATCAACAAGTAGAATCTGATATGAATGAACACCTTCTATTTGGAATAACTTGGAAAAAAAAGCCTGCTTGTGGTAAACTTGACATGTAGATGCATTGCAAAATCTTCAATGTTTCAATCATCTATGTTTCTACATTGAATGTGTTTGGTGGAGGGGGTTCTCTAAGCGAGTAACTGACTGATTTTCAGTCTGACTGCCAAGCAACCAAAAATATTAAAAATACATTTTTTTTTTTCAGTGCTATTATTTCTTTCTACAGAAATGCAAAAGAAGCAAAAATGTTCCCTGGTGATTAAAATGTTCCATTTAACTAAAATAAGATGTTTCATTTTGATGCTTATGCAAATGAATAGAATGTGTTTTTTCCTATTACTAATGCAGGAAAAGCCAGTCTTTTACCCAACAGCTTAGAAGTCTGAGTACTCACAGATACAAAGCAACTAAGAGTCAAGTCCATCTCTAGAAGACACTAATTACTATGTCACGGAGAGGATGGAGGACTTTATTCACCATCTTATACGCATTAAATTGTTTCTTATTCAGCAAACAGCAGTTGCTTGTATATCATGAAAAAACCCCAAACAAATTAAAGGGGTATTTTTTCACTAGTTGTGAGTTTTCATGAGATAAGACAGGTGAAAATGGATGGGTATGGTGTGACTATCTCAAATAGCCTAATAGCGTGGGTCCTGAAACACGGGAGCCTTTAGCTCATGCCTATGATGTGCCTGGCAGCAGGTTTCTAAGGGACTACTAAAGCCACTGGCTTAGAGCACATTCTGATCTGGGCTTTCTTTGGAGCTCTTCCACTTTGTACAGAATTAATTGCATATATACTGAGAACACGCAATGATTCTCCCATGTGATAAGTAGGAGATTTGTTGAAGCAGTAGAAATATCTGTGTTTAAACACAAGTTCTTAGGAGAGTAAGGTCTTCCTTCAACACACAGGACTATGATGCAGCCAGCTGTCTCGGCCATTTACCTCTGAGGCAGGGTTTAAGGGTGGAAATGAGTTTGATTTTCCTATAGCAGGTTTCCCATGTTATATAAAGATTACAACAGCTATCATCACCTTATGTAAAAGTGCTATCATATTATCAATGGTGTGAATTCAACTGACATTTGCTAAAAATGTATGGGTGAACAAGCCTCGTTTTTCCTAGAAAATTTATAGTTTTCTTAAAAAAAACCCTACATGGACACATTCCTGAGTTAATTATAGAATCTCTTTTGCTATTTTACAATGATTTCTGCACTTCAAACTACTTTGCTGATTTTCCTTTCTTCACCTTTGAATTTGAGTCAAATAACTTTCCTGCGGGTTGAAGAATGTTGAAGATTGGATTGCAGAGGAGTCTGTCATGCTTGATCTGTGGTAAGCTAGTTCTCTACTTTGAGAATGTAGAGAAAAGTTGGAGCAAACCAGAAGAAATGAGGTATGTGTAACATTTGTAACACTCTCCTCATCCTATTTTGGGGTGAACCCCATATGTCTTAAAAATGGTCTGTCAGAACTTTTCCACATAGTAAATACACAGATCTTGCCTAACTTTTCGTTAATATGAGGTCACTAACATGTACTAAGAGTTTATTATTTGTAGTGGACTGGTAATACATGGAGTACTCTATCTGGGGGTTGCTAAAGCAGTGACTTCCACCCTGTCCTCCAGGAGATGAGGCTGAGTGATAGCACTTGACACTTGACACGACCTATCCACTAACACCTCCCCCCCTAGAATTACTGCTAGCAAGGACTGTGGTATATAATTAAACCTTCTGAGCTACCAAATCCATGGAGATTTAAATGGCTTGCGGGCTCAGAGAAATGAAGTAAATCTGAAGTGAATCCAATGACAATGTAGGAGAGGGAAAATGGTAACCAAGGCTAGGGAAACACACAACATCAGGTGGGACCTGGCTGCGCACACTGGCCCAGACGACACTGCAATTACCATGACACTGCAGCAGTATTGGCACCTAATAATTTCAGTCTCACTTGAATGGCATCTTGAACTACGACAGTGGCATGATGTTACTCTATGGCTCCTCACTGATAAGAGAGTCTCCAAGTCGACATTCTTTTATCTCTTCTGTTGGCCTTCGCTTCATCCTGGGTCTAACATGGTCTGTCTGTATACCTCTGACAAGATATCACACTTCTCTACAGTAGTCATAAAAAGCATAGCAATAAATCCTTTCAAACTGTAACTTTGGATTTTACTATCAAAAACTGAAGAAGAGAGTATTTTTCTTTGTCCCTAAGCAGAGACTGAATTCATCTTGCAGGAATTTTCCCCCATTAAGTTCTTTACAGTTGCTTATTTGCAGGTTTTTATGGTTTTCTCCCCTGCCCACTTCTCCTAGGATGACATGAATTACCTGGGTCAAGGACAGCCTTTCTTGTTTGCTCCTCATTCTCCTTTGGCTGATTCACAGAAACATCCTTCTCTCTCCTTTAGAGTTATCTTTGTGCTAGCTCTTCATCTTGGGCATTTACATGCGCAACAAACAATGATTAATGAACAAAAAATATTTACAGAGGCCACTCCAAATCTGACATTACAAAGAGCAATACTGCTGAAGAGTATCGTTTTTGACTTCTCTCTAGCAGGCACTTTGCAATCTGGGAGCTAGGAGCAGCTGGATTTGTGGTGAGGATCAAGTTTTCGGGGCTGTAGGTGCTTTTCCTTCCTTCTGCCAGCAAACAGGAGTCCACGCCAGGATTTGCTTTCTGCTCCCGTATTTCGGCGATGCAATGTGTAGCACGTTTCTGTATGTGTGTGCGTATGTGTGTGTACGTGTGTGTGTGTGTGTGTGTGTGTGTGTGTGTCTGTGTGTGTGTGTGTGTGTGTCTCCCTCGCCGTGGCTGTCTCCAGGATTTCTCCCTGCCTGGCTCAGGAGGCTGCTCTAGCGCTGCTCGGAGCAGAGGTTTCCTCGGATCCCGTAAACACAGGCACACGCATCCAGTGCACCACACGCATGCACACACACACACATACACGCACACACACACACACACACACACAGAGGCACGCACCGAGCCGCTGTCCAGTCCATCCCCACGCCGGCTGCTTTTCCCACCACCTCCAGCCTCGCAGAGGCGGCAGACGCAGCTCCGCGGCGGATCGCGCTGCTGCTGGCCCGGGACTCTGCTCGCATCAACGCGCCCGCGGTTTCAATCTTCACAACGTGCAGCCAGATTTTTAACCCTCTTTTTTTTTTTTCTTACTCTTTTTTTTTTGTTTTGTTTTGTTTTCTTAAATTATTTTTTTTTCTTTTTCTGGCGGGGTGGCGTGAGAGCGCTTTGCATTTGGTAGAAGGAGCCGGAGGCGACGAGGCTGCCGCTCTCCAGCCTCCGCCGTGCGCGCATGTGTGCGTGTGCGCGCCCATCTCCCCCCCGCCTCGCAAAAGTTTGCCTCGGCGACCGGGGGGCTCCCGGGCCGCCTTCCCCGCAGCCGGGGGGTGCGGAGGCGGCGCGGCGGCAGCAGCGCGGCGGCAGCGCGGGACTTGCGCGCCGCGCGGGACTTGCGCGCCGCGCCATGCCGGCGGCGCAGGGAGTTGCGCGGCGCTGCGCTCTGCCGGGGCTGCTATTGCTGCTGCTGTCGTCGTCGCTGCTTCTGCTGCTGTCGCTGCCGCCCGCGGCCGCGGGGGCTGAAGGCAAAGCGCGGAGCTGCAGCGAGGTGCGGCAGGCGTACAGCGCCAAGGGCTTCAGCTTGGCCAGCGTGCCCTACCAGGAGATCGCAGGTAAGGGGCTAGGCGGGGAGGATGGGGGCGTCGCGGAGTTGGGGGGGGGCTGTAAGCTCTGCTGCGCGCACTCCGCGCGGTGAATGGCAGCGTTGTTTGCCAGCCGGAGTGGCACCCGGGGGGCTTCCCGGCGGAGCGTGTTTGTGTGTGTGTGTAAATTAATGACTAAAAAGTAAAAAAAAGATAATAATAAAAAACATGAATAAAAACCATGGTAAGAAACCATAAAAAGTAAAGAGGAGGATTAAAAAAAGAAGAAAGGCTAAAAAAGAGGGGTGGGGCGCGGGCGAGCCTCAGCCATGGTTCTGGTCGCCGGCAGAAACTTCTTGAGAGTTGCAGCCGGGCTGCGAGAGGCAGTGAGCGGTTCCGCAGTGGCTGCTGACCGCGCTGCCTCCGTGTGCGGAGAGATAACTTTGCCCTCTGGCAGCGGAGGAAGGTGGAGGAGCGTGGGGAAGGCAGTCCTATGTCCCCTTACCATCCCCCCCCCCGCCGGATCCCCTCCGACCCCATCGGGAAGCGGCGCGTCCCTGCGAGGGGGCAGCCCAGCCGCGCATCCCCGGCCGGGCAGCTCGGAGGCGCAGCCCAAAACCGAGCAGAGGCATCGGCTGCTGGGCAGAGACACCCCCACACACGCATGCAACTCCGCCGGCGGAGACAGGAGGCAGCCTGTTACTCAGCTCTGCCTTGTGCCGAAACATGCCTACAACAGGTTATATCTCAATCTGCCTGCGAATGTGCTGGGGTTGGGGTTTTCTTTGTTGTGATTTTATTTTCCTGCTTTTCCCTACACCCTTATCCACATTGCATCTTTGGGTCTGAATGAATAAAAACATGTCCTAGGTACATAATCCTTCAGCAATCAGAGAGCACGATGAAAAGAGAGAAATGATATGGGAAGGATTGAGCTTGGGCTGCTTAATAATTGGGCTGCACGAGTCCTCAAGGAAGATTTCTGCAGTGCCACTGGCACTTTGCTGCTAGGTTCTGCTGTTGGCAGAGTGAATTAGATGCCTCTCGGTTTGCCTGCTCCGTTTTTAAAGTTGGAAGCAGTAGATAAAGTTGGAAGCAGTAGATTTATCTTCCTTGAGGTGAAATAAAGCCACAGTTATTCACTGTGCAGTATTTAGCACTTTACATGAGGAATGATAAATGTGGAAAATCTCAGGACAGCAAGTACTTAGCTCACAAAAAATACAGGGAAGATTGTTTCATGTTGCCGGTGCAGAACAGAACAGATCTCTGCATAGCCACTTTGGTTCCTTCAGAGATATAGGTTTGACCCACTGACGTGCTTTAAGTCAAGCCAGGAGAGTAAAGGGCCTCTTAAGTGTAACTATTCCACAGGCACCTTAATCCCTCAGGCTCACCGATTCTCTGGTCTTTCTCCGCCCTTTTTAAAAAAATTCTCTTTAGGTTGCTCATCAATTATATCGAATCATGAAATCTCTCCTGTGAGCCACGGAGACTTTGAATATGCAGTCACACTTTCCTTTGCATAGTATTAACTCCCATCTGTTTTGAGACAGGATATTCGGATATGCTCTGTCCCATTTATTAAAAAATAATAATTTCCAGTGAATTTCAAAATTCCAGTAACTTTGGGTATACACTTGTTGCTTTCAGCTCACAGAGAAGTTTTATTGTCTTATTTATTTTTTGAATGTACAGTGCAGAGTTGCTGGGTATTTTTTTAAGGAATCCCAGCATTCGCTACTTTCTGCTACCCTTTATCAGTACAGAAAGACTCATGGTAGTTCAATATTTAGTAGTAGTTAAATCCACAGATACTCTTCAGTTTCCTGCTAAGCTTCATAAGTAATACTTACTTTTACGTTTGAGAAGTACATGATTTATGCAGAGATGAGTTATTTTTTCTGAGCTTCCTATTACAAGTTCTTTGCCTTCGTTGTGGTTTATTTACCTTGTTATTAGTAGGTGTACAATTTTTGAGCAGTTTTGCATGTGGCTTTTCAAGCTATTCAGTTGTTGGAAGACTAGGATTGCTTTAAGGTGTGTTTTGGAGTATTCTCTGCCTGTATGGTGCTGAGAGGTTGTGTAATAACTGTTCATGCAGCATGTGCTCTTGTTAATGTGAAAGGTACGTATTTGTAGCCTGGTGTAATGTTGGAAGTTTAGTTAAGGCGTGCAACCTATACATTTCAGAATAAGGTTTTTTTTATGCATTCTTTTCCCACCATACTGACTTGGTTAAGGAAGCAATTTGTTACTGTTAGGAAATAAGTGTAGTCTGTCAAATATATCATGTTTTAAAGAGTTCAGAGAACTTTAATTGCAGACATATTTTTGAACAAACATTGTGTTTCCATAAGATTTTTCATCAATGGCTTGATAATATGATACGTAATAGTAATGTTCAGTATGGTTTATGTGTTTTGATTTAACAGTAGTCACATGTTTTCATTTGTCATTTGTTTAAAAGGTATTTTCTAACTATGACTGTTGAAACTATGAACTGAAGAGGTATTGTATATGTTTTGATAGAAAGTGTGTATGTACTGATGCAAAGAGCTGAAGAATCTCTTTAAATCAGAGAGGCTACAGACACAGAGGTACCCCTTTGTTGAATGGAGGTGCAAAGCCAGGCTTGTTAGGTAACTTCTGTAAAATTGTTTATACTGGCACTTGCTTTCAAATGGAGAACGTAGAAGTTACAGGTTTAAAAAGCTGTCAGTTTTTGCACTGTAAGGCAATGTATTCCTACAGTATTTCATTGCACGTGAAATGTGTTGAAGTTGGCAATAATGTGATCATGGTTGTCTGCTATGCTTTTACAACAATGCTAAATTGTTCACTGCAGTTGTATAGTACTTATTTGTAATCAGCATGCTGCGCCTGACGTCTTGTCTGATCACCAAATTGTGGTGCTGTGACCTACATTTGAGTACAGCATATAAAGATGGTTTCCAGCATAGGTTGTGAAAGTTAAGTCCTCAATAAAGAAACTTTGCCTGGGATTGGGGGGAGGAAGAAAATTTGAAGCATACATGATGTGCTGCTGTGCGCTTGATTCTGTGCATCAGTCGTATGTTGGGTGGATGTTGTTAGCTTGCTGTGTATGATGAGCCAACCTTGTAAAATCCGCTCTCTGATAGAGCTGCCGTATTCTGCATGTGAAAAAGAGTTGAACTGTCAGAACTCATGTAATTGTGACCCTGCATTCACGAGCACTGGGTGAAGCTCCTGAGGACTTTGCAGGAAATGTTTTGCTCTAGGAAAATCTGTCACTTGAAGTAAATACAAATGAGAAGAATCATAGCACATATCTGTTAGCAATACTTGTTTAACCACGATTTCAATAAGTTACAGAATCTTAGGGGAAGACATGAAATCAGAGTTAGAGGTGGAATGTGTCATTGTGTCCTCGAAGTTTTCTGACTATAAGTGAATGTCTGACTCTTTACAAGTAATGGACATGTGTGATCTGTACCTTTCCACTTCCAGCTGATCTAGAGATTTTGAAAGGTGAAGGGTGTGGGGTTTTTGCGGGTTGTGGGTTTGTTTGCGTTTGAGGGCTGTTTTTGGTTTGTTTTGGTTTGTTTTTTTTTCCTAGATGCCGAATAATAGTGCATTTAGAGAATGACTAGAAGTGTCCAACTGCAAAGACGTTGAATAAATCTTGAATACATAAATGAGAATATGTAGATATTCTAAATACTGCGTTAAGTTAGTGAGCTTTTATCTCCTGTGCAGATGATGACCGAGGTGAGATTCTGGCAACACAGAAACACCGTAGTGAGAGTAACTGAAATGAAAGGAGAAGCAAACCCTTCATTTTGAAGGTCAGGAGTCACTTGAAATTGTGCTTTGATGAATGGGCTTCATACTGGCATAATATAGAGGCATTGACTGAAGAAAACTAGCAAACATAACACAGTTGCTTGTAGCTCTAAAGTGGTAATAATAATAATAATAAAAATAAACTCAGTACTCACTCATGCAATTGAGCTATTAGTCTGTGTCAGATGTTCCCAAGGTACTCTTTTCTTAGGGTTTTGCTTTCCTTTAAGTAGCTCTAAAATGTAAATATAGATTGACAGGAGGAGAGCAGAAAATCCTCCCGATCGAGTCTGTATCAAAGCACTTGTTAATTAATGCCTTCTTTTACTGTTTCTCCACTGTTGTCTCTGAGACCTGTGTGAAGAAAGTGCTCATAGATCAGGAGACAAATGAGGATTCACAGGCACCTTGTGTGGTTGTCTCAGGAGTGCAAATAAAGGAATAGCTTTACTGAAATCAATAACACAATGAATGCAAATTTGTGAAATCTGAATTGGGCTATTAGAAATTAATTCGTTGCTGATCTCAGTAATGACAATGAAGACGGCATGGAATTTCATTTAAACTTTGTACTTTTCTTGTTTTAGTGCTGTTGTAGTAGTATCCTTCACATTGTGTATGGCTGCTTGTCACCTCTGTTTGCAGTTTCAGTAACTGCAGCATCAAGAGTGTCTCTGGTCACCTCCCCTGGCAGACTCCCGTATTTTCCCATTGTGAGTGCATAGTGCACACTAATAAAAAGGTGCGTGCATTTACCTAGGAGGAAATACACCTTTTCTAAGACCTGGCTTTGATATGACTTTTGTATGTATTTATTGGTTTGTATGTGACTGATGTCATTAATAGAAGTGCAACTTATGTATGCTCTTCTAAACCTAAAGGAGCTGTTTGTAAGATCAGGGCCCTTGAGGAGAAATCGTATGTTCTTAATGCTTATGAATAATTCATTTTGACTTAGAATTTTAAATCTCAGCATCTGGAGTTTCATGATGTGATTTTATGGTAGAGTATATTGGAGAGAGGGACTTTAAAATAGAAAAGGCGATGCTTTAATAATTAGTGTAATGATGAATTTCAGTGTATTGTACTCTAATAATTCTTTTTCTTTCTGTCATCAGTCTGATTTATAATCAAAAACCATACCTAAAGCTATAATATTTTCTACACTTCTAAGTGCTAATGTGTTAAACTGTTTTAATGATGTATTAGTACTTATTTCATCATATGCTGTTGTAAAATACTCCTGAGATTAGGTCGTGTTCAGACACCAGAGAGGTCAAGCACTATGTTAAAAGCTCAGGCCATTCTTTTTATATTACTGCAATAAAGAATATATTCATTTCATTTATATTACCACTTGGCTCTCATAAAAGGTCAGTTTCAGCTGAATGTACAATTACTTGCAAATGGCAAATCTTATAACAAGTGATCAACAATAAAAGCTTTTCTGGTTAATTTGTCTTGAAAATTACCACCTGCCATTTCTTTTGAATGACTTGAGCATCTTGCAGTATCACTTGGAGAGCTCTGTCTTATTCCCCACGATACATGTAAGAAAACTATGCATACTAATCTTCCTTTCTGCTTAGTAAAGTAAAAACACACAATTACATTAAAGTTTCTAGTTGAAATAACAAGCTTGGTGCTTAAAACTCCATTACAGTATCAAAGTATCAGCAATCCCATTACTAGCAAAATGAAATTACGTTTTCAATGAACTATGACTGTATGCTCCCCTTTGTACCTGGTTAATGGGTGCTATCTCCCTGGGAAGGGAACCTTCATTCTGTGGTTTCAACTGTTCGTACTACCAAGCATAATTATTTTAGCAGCTTAAATAAGTGTAAAAGAATTAACATTTCTCACAAATTCCTAAGAACAGCATATAAAGGTTGGTGTTTAAAAGCAGAATAGTTATTATGCTAAACAGAGAGAATACATTACAAGATGCAAAAGCAATTTAAAATGTGTTGCAGATGGTAGGAAAACATATGCCTGGTAAAATTCTTAGCACTTTATTCCTCTATACGTAAAACCAGCTTAAACACTGCTGAGACTAAGGTTTGCTTTCTTCACTACTTATTGCTCTGGAGCTCCTGCACACATCCAAAAAAATAAATTTCCCTAGTAAGAAAATTTTTAGCTCTTGTTATAGGAGGCTGTCACAAAGACCACCAGCTCTCTCCGATGAGCTGCTTTCACTGATGTGACCTTTTACTTCCAGCAAAGCGAAACCATAGTACTTTCTTCTGTTGAGCGATTACAAAATGCAGAAGATGCACAGCATTTGAAGGCAGGTGTCGCAGCTCTGAACAGGAGCTCCTGCTGCCGGCGAGGACAACAGCAATTCAGGCCCGACCACCACCCCCAGCAGAGCAAGTCTCCAGTGAGCACAGTCAGGAGTTATTAATAGTGTGTGGGGAGTTTGCGTCCTGCCTGTCTGCTGTAGAAACCCAGATGCCCAGGAGGAGGCTCTACAGCACAGCATCAGCCCTGGGATGGAGACCTGCCGGCTTCCCATCCTGGCTTCAAGTGGATTTGGGAGGGGAACCACTTTCGGTCTGTCAGAACGAAGAGTGGAGGGCTGATACTCCTAATACAAACAGTAAATTGCTCTCTGGCTCGCTTAGCCTGTGAGGTCTGTCACCTTGCACTTCTAATGGTCTTTTAACCACTTCTCCAGCTGAGCAGTCTTCTGCTCAGGTATAAAGGGTACCAGGCATCCAAAGCTGGTTTTTTTTTTTTTCCTTCCTGAAAGAAGCATTTTTACAGATGCTTGACTTAACAATGGATCCTTGGACCTGCTCGCTGACCTGTTGGATTTAAAATAGCAGGGCAAATCTCCTGAAATAAGTGGAAGTCTGGACTGCTCTCAACATGTGCCTCGTAGGGCTGTTACGTTAAATTAGGGACGCTTACAGAATGACACAATCATATCTAGTCGTGTGCATGTGAGTGCGTGCAGGGGCAAAATCCCACCTTTTACCTGGAGTGGCCTCAAAGTCACATTTAAGCACCGAAAGAGCTAGTGAAGCTGCACATTACCAGGGTGGGTATTTGCAAACCAGGTTGAAGCTTTGTTTTATGGCTCCATCTGAAAAACATACATGCAAACACACATGAATGAAAACATATACAGAATAAAAAACTACACAGGGCTCAGTTCATATATGTCAAAAAGATCAAAGGCTAAATCTGTCACACTAATGCTACTGTTTGGGGAGTCAAATTAGTTCAAGCCTAATGCATGTCTAAGCAGTAGGTAATATAACCTGCTCTCTTAAGTCAAAAGCTTGACCTCTCTGTTGCGAGAAACAGACTCTTTGTCATTGTCTATAGCTGTATGTCTTGCTGTGTCTGTGATAGTAGAAGTATGTTTCTGTGATATTTTTGACCATGTGCCTCTGACTTGTGCATTGAGTTTCTAACACACAAAAGACTACAGAGACACTTCTGGGTTTTGTCTGAGATTGTATTGGAGGGAAGTCAACTCATGGGATGAAACTATTGCACATCTGAGTATCAGACCGTAGTGTGGTATAGCGTGAGGCTGTACATGGATACTGCCATAGTTGTGAGAACCATGGACATACGTAGAACTTCTGGCAAAACGCAGTCTATGAATGCCTTACTACAGTTCTCATGTCATATGTCAGTGGTTGGTCTTTGAGTTATGGTATCCTTTGTGGCCTTGGAGTTTTCCTTTGAGAGACCATAAGTCGTAATATAGGTAAACAAAATGGTTTTCTTAAACAGATTTTTTTTCTTTAAAGAAGTGAAGTTTAACGTTAGGGAAAGGATTTTTATGCCCAGTTGTTGTACCAGAAGTCAAATGGTGCTGATGGATCATCATGGACAGGGATGTTCCTGTCAGGTTCTGTGTACATCTCCTGTCGGCTCTTTTCAGTTTTCAATCTTCAGAAAACATTTCTTTTTGAGCTCCTCTTGTCTAAATTCCTTTTTTTTTCTGGTGAAATCAAGTAGTAGAGGTAACATTTTGGGCAACAATTTATCATGCTGAGAATATGCCACGTTGATCTGTGTTTTGGTTTTGGATAGTGTTTTGTGGATATGGCAGTCTGCAGTCTTGGAGTCTAAAATACGCAATTCTAGATAGAGGTAGCGAGGCTAACAAAAACCTGACTGAGAGAACAAGGGAGAGAATATAGAGTAAGATGAATTGTTGGAGACAGGACTGTTACTGGAAGATTAATGAAACATAAATAGGAGTACTTCTCCCTCTCATTGCTTGAGTCACTTTGCATTCATTGTGTTAGGTATTAAGACCTTTCACACAGCTGAAGCCCTGTCTAGGAGAAGGGAAGAAGACTGTAAAAGCACTTTCAAGCTTTTGTGCAAGGATTCGGATGAATAGAGTGCAAAGAAGGAGGGAGGAAGCAAAGATTTTTGTTTTATTTTATTTTGTTCCCCACTTGGTCTTTGTTCATGCAGTACTCCTTTTTCTCACCATCTAAGTGGTTGAACATCTCATCTCAAGCAGACTGTGATGACCTGACTGATCGTGCTCCAAAACGGAAAAAGTTCTAATCAAAATGTATTGGCATTTCTATTGTTGAACAGTTTCTTCAGAACTTGTTGCTCTGCTAAGTGGACAGTTCTCAATAATTCAGCCTTGGTATCTAATAAGTAATTCTGTCATTGCAGAGAGAGCAACACAGCTTTTTTTGTGGTTCTGTTTCTCATCATAAGTTTATGTAACTGTTCTCCATAACCTGAGAGAGCAGGCTATGAGTTTCTAGCTTATACCTCCTGTAAACCTAACCCAAAAAGTTGTAAAATTATTTAGTCCAGACTATCAAAATATTTTTAAATTTTCACCTCACCCCATTGCATGTGAGTTGTCTGTCAGCAAAGCTGGTGTTCCCTGTTCCTGCCTCATGACTGCGCCCCTAGCATCAGATCTAGCTGACTGACACACTGACTTGGACCAGCAAATTGATCTGATAGGTAACCCACCAAAAAAGATTATGAAGTTACTCGAGAATATGTGGGAATGTGCAACTGAAGTCATGATGAGAAAGTGGAGCTTTACCATTTGGTGGTTGCTTTCAGGTAGATGTCTTAGAATTTCACATGGCAACAAAATTCAAAGCAGCAGCAGTATAGTACTCTTATGGTGTAATTGAGAAGAAACTACCAGCAGCTCAGCGTTCTTGGCTATTATCCCCACCTTTGCACTTGATTGTCTAACTGCATCACCAAAATTTGACAAGCTATTCTAGCAAAGTCATCTCTTCTCCAAAACTGAGGGAGCTAAACATCTCCTTGGAATGAGGAATCATACTGGGAGTGCTTCACTACCTTAGGGAAGCTCTCTACTTGTTACTGTGTCAATGTGTGATAGTTAACGTGGTCAGTTTAGCAGGTGTCTGCTGATTTTATGGTACATGGAAATTGGGGTTTATGAGGCAAATGGATTGGATTATTAGACCGCAGGTTTATATACTGCTATTTATTGTTGTTTTCATGCTTTAAATCTTTTCTACACTTGAGAGTACCCATTCCCAGCTATATGCAGCTTTGACATATAAAATAAAACTGCTCATAGTAGTGCTGGAATACAAATTGTTCAAAGCAAGGGCAGGCTGCTTTTCGGCATGTTGTAAGTATCCAGTTGTCAATCAGCAGACTTCAGACGCTTTTGCACAATTTTTTGTATGTGTTTCAGTTTCTGAGTACCCTCATTTTTAAATATGTGCTAGTCCTTAAAAAGCTTAAACAATGCGTTGACGAATCAAAGGCAATGGATGCTGAACACCCAGTGCCCAATGGCTAAACCTGAAGTGTTTTCCATCTTTTCTCTTAAATTGACATATCTCACAAGGAAAGGCGCTGTATGTACAAACAGTAACTGCATCTTATTTAGTTACATTAAATTGATTCACAGTATAAGCACATAACATACATGTTTATTTATTCGATACTACCTTTTGGCTTTACAGTTTTAGCTTATAGTATAATACTGCGTATGAGGAATTTAGATTCCTTGGATGAAAACAGCTATATATCCTTTTGTCTTTTTTTGTCTGTGAGCATTTTATGTGTTGTAGAGAAATATGGAAAATACCTCTTGAACAGTTTAAGACTCAGACCATATTTTCTTTAACCAGTTAGAGACACATTGCAGTTTACCACATTCTTACATGGGCTAAACTTTGCATTACATACATGTATTTAAAGTAGTTTCAAAAATGTAAAAGGAGATGCAGAAAAAAACTTCCATAATAAAATCTTCCTTTTTTTTTTGTGAAATAGTCTATCCTCTAATAGCAGTCCAACTGAAAAAAAAAAAAAATGGAAAAAAGCAGAGTAGAAAGGTCATAATAATCAAAATTACAAAATAGGTTTCTTGGCTTAACAGAGATTTAGGTGTTTCTGAGCAAAGAATCAAAATCTAATTTAAAAATTAAGGTATTTAAAAGAATGATGCAGGTGAGGTTTATTTAGTGAATTGGTGAAAAGCCAGAAGCAATATTCCTTGACTGCCGCTGTTCCAGTATGTTCCAACGTGCTGGCTATGGACTGGCAATGAGCACTGTTAATTGAATACCTGGAACATAACTAAAATGCATTGATTAAATACAAACACCTGTCTTTGCAATGTAGGTTGGTTGATGAAGCGAAAGGATTCCTAGAAACAGCTTCCTGAAATTGAATGCTGAAACAGTGATTATTTTCTTCTTAAAGCGGATCTTCAGAATTCCCATACCATTCTTTGAATGAGAACTCCAAAGCCTCTTTCTTCTTTAATTACTGAGACAGCATACTAAAAGCCATGTATAAATTGACTGTAATCAGAGTGGTTGTGGGGCATGTGCACACTTCTGTAACTAACATTTTGAGTTAAAGACTGCCAATCCTGATTTGTTACTGTATCCATTGAATGCAGCTGATGGCAGAATTTGATCCAAATTTAATTGCAGGATTTTTTTACAAAAGTGAGTAAAGGAGTAAAATTACAATTTAGTTGTGTGAAGCAGTGAAGAATTACTAAGAAGAGACAGTCCTGACTGCAAAGGGCTTCCATTTTGTATTTGTGCCAATATTTCTTCATGAGACTTACACAATCATTACGTGCATACTGTTTAAGCCTTTTTCTATTACTTAAACAAGAAATGTAGAACAGATAAATATATTGCTTAATTTTTTTATATGTCCTTATAAAGGACACAAGCTTCATAGCCCACTGAGATCACTACAATAATTAATGGATCCTTTGTGGAAGCATCTTTGTACCCTGTTAATTAGTAAATTAGAGTCTAAGTTTGCTTTTTAAAGCAGCTCCAGCTGGACACTATATTTCACTGTCTAGAACGCAGTCTATGATCAGTACAGAAACGGGCCAAACCACAAACTCTTTGCACCTTTTATATAAAAAATATCTGGTCACTGGTGAATACTTAAATGTGTAAATACAGATCATTGCTCAGGTGAAGCTTTTCCATATCTGATGAATGAGTATAAATAACTTTTCTCTCATGGTTTGCCCAAGAGGCTAATGCCTTCTCTACAACTGAGAAAAATGCACAGAATTAAGTCCACAGTGTCTGGACTTGTGTACATCCATTCATATGTTCCTCCATTCATATGAACATCCATGTACCCAAACAGCCCCTTATGTTCAAAAAGTCTGCTGAAATTGTATTATATACCACACAGCTTTTTCCCAATGTAGATAACTTTTAGATTAATATTTGCATAGTTTTCCTTTCATTGTTAGTATTTGCTTCTTGGAGTATTCTAGAGTAATTTCCATTTTTCTAGTGACAGAATGGTCATTGCTGATACCTTTATACCTAGTATCTCTCAAGTGAAATCCACTCTTGACAGAAGAGGAGACTGCAGAGTTTCCTTGTCTCTTTTAGCTGAAACACCAGCAAAAATCAAACTCAAGATGAAAAAAAATATGTAGTTAAGAGCAGATTCATCCAGATCTTTGTAATGCGGTACAAATCCTATGCAGGTCTGTAAACTCCAATTGGACTCGAGAATTATGTATGTAACTTTGCCATTGATTTATATACTTTTAGGGTTTTTTTGTATAGTCATCTCGACATCATTATTACAGTTATTGCACAGCACAGACAATAAACCTTTCTAGGAAGACTAATGGTGTTGGCAGATTATAATCATCATCATCTTAATGGCTGATGCATAAGTGCTAATCTTTTTGATCATTCTGTGGCTTGCCTGATGTTGGGAGCCGATCAGAGTGTTTGTTGTATGCTATGGCTGTTCAGATGAGTCATGCAGAAAGGACTGATGTAGCAGAATAGAGCCTCTCAAACGGCACTTAGAGTTTCTATACCTTTGTATTAATTCAATATAGAGATACAGAGGTACTATCTTAATTGGTTTAAATCAGCAAATAGAAGATGAGTTATTTACAGTTTTAAACAATAAGCATCCTAAGAAGATGATAGTAACTGCTAGCAGCCACATTTTCTGTTTAATAGATATTTGTATTTTTGACACTCTCATGTGAAAGGCAAATTTGTAAACATTACTAATATTTATTCTACAAACATTTGTTTCATTTTTTATTCACTGCTGTGATCTGCAAGTGCTAATCATTTGGACCTCTTTGGAGCAAAGATACTTACTAAGCTGTTTTAGGTATAGCAGGAACTCAATATTCAAACAAATTTTTGTTGAGTAAAAAGATCTTGGTTGGTCTGTTTTTACAAGAGAGACTCATGCATGCCTTTCGACAGTGATAAGTTAATTTGCAAAGGCAAGCGAAAGAATATATTCTGTATATTTTCTCAGTTGCTTATGGGGGACAACTCTTCTTCCTTATCTTTCTAAATCATTCTTTTTTATTCAGCTCAGAATGTTTCATGTGTATGCTACGCAGATGAATACACACCTCCACATTTCAAAAGAAGAAGAAAATAAGAGATAATGGATGTTTTAACATTACTTGCATTTGCTGGAACACTTACTGCTTCTACAAAGAATTAGCCCTTGATGTATTTACTGGTACAGCCCCTTATTTTTAGGCAGCTTCCTGCCTTGCAAGATAAAGTTTTCATACAGGTGGTTAAGTCTCCATAACACAATGCACGAGGAGAGAATCTAATCTAGGAGAGAAGTCCTTCAGGTGGTGCTGATGAGTGAGAGAGCTAAGTCCTCACTCCTCACCTTTTGGAAGAATACCTTCAAGGCCCTTTTTGGAGGGATATGTGAGATCTTTCCTTTCAAAGCAATTCCACTGTGCATAAGTAACAGCATATTCACTAAGCCAGAGAGGGTGTTTGGTTTTGTGCTTGTTAGCACATTGGAAGCCACTGTTTTGAAAGAGCTGAAACATTCTCACCAGCTCCAGTCCAACAAATACAGAAATATTTTTGTGTAAAGTAGCTTCTGGAAAACAGACTGAAGCCGACCCCTGGATTTGCAGTCTCTCTGTGAGGTGAAGGCAGGCTGCACTCAGCTAATTTCTTCATTCAATTTCTGCCCAATAAATAATTATTACATGCAAAGCAAAATTATTGTAATAGAAAAGATTGAGAGCAGGTTGTCAAGATTATTTTTCTTTGCCAAGAAGACTCCTGTCTACAGTAAATTTGTTTAAACATAAGGTAGTTCTGAAGTAGGCTGGTGTTGGTATTTAATCTTGAAGCTTTTCTTAGTAAAGAACTTAATTCAACTTGAAAGTTGGTCAGAACAGAAGGTTTTATCGTCCTTGGTTTTCCCCCTCTTGAGAAATATTTACACTGCCAATTTTTGTCTTATGGTGATAATGTTACTTAAATTTATAGCAATCAAATACTAAATTGCAAACAGTCAGCAATAATCTGAAAGATGTTTGACAGTCACTTCGGTTTATGGCATAATCGTCCAAGGGATTTGATGGGACACTGATTGCTTGGGCCATTATATCCTAGATTAGACAAAGTACGTTGAATTATGTGTTCCTTTCACATTGTTATAATTTATCCGTAGTGGCAACAGGCTTTTATTCTTTAAGTACTGTAAAGGAATAAACCACAAGTATCTACACCTTGAACTGTGAGTCCTGTAGGGGCCTGTTTGGATTAACGTGGTTCCCAAAGTAGGTGGCTGCTGGCCCTTTGTCCTGTGTATTGCTGGGTAATCCAGTCCCTTTTGATATATCAGTTTTGCTTCAAGCAAGCGCATGGCCTCAGAGGGTTCATATTGCTTGCTGCCATTGGGTAGGAGCCTCAAAAAGTAGTGCTGACTCAGTGTGAGCACCTACTCAGAAGTATATTTTCTGCTTTCTGCAAGATTGAGTCTTCTGTGAAAAAGCAGTTGGTGTAACTATTTAAATATATGAATAATTTTAAAGGTGAGTTTGGGTGGGTTGTTTCTAAAAATGTGTTGGTTCTTCCTCAAACACGTGCATGAAACAGAAAGCATTCTTGGAAGATGTTTTTGCTTTCCTGTTCGTGGGAGTGGGTAGTGGTGCAAAGTGGTTCCTCATAGACTACTGCTAAAGGGTTTAATATTTTGCATCGTATAAGTACGGGATTTTTTTAAGAATAATACTATAAAAAAAAAATTCCATGAAGAGTCAAGAGCAGAAATCTCAGAGTTTTATGCTGAAGATGAAGCTATACTCCTTCTAAGGTGTTCCACTAAGGTTAAGGTAGAAGAGAGGGATCTTGAACATTCTGTGGGTTCTGCCCATTTCCACTAGAAGCTTTATTTGGTTTCTGAGCCTAGACACAAAACTCAGCAGTGGGACTAAAAGCAGCTTTAAAATTTTCTCCTGGGGATATTGTTTGACTTCAGAAGCACCTTAGAAGTTTGCAAAGGTATTGCTGGCTAACAGGTACAAAATAATTTGATATAAAACTGAACTCTTGAGTTGCTGTTGGAAACCACCAGGATAATGAGTCAGTTTCAGAAAAAAATAGGCTCATTATTTTTTAATTGGGCTGCTTTTCAAGAAATCCAGGGGCTGCTCATCAAAATGCAAGAGATGTTCCAAATATCATAAAGTTTAAAGAAATCAAGTTCCGATGAATTCTGTGTACCTGACTTGATAAATCTATTGACTCTACACTGCTGACCTTCTCTAGTGAGTTTTCCCTCATCTTCAAATGTCTTCTCATGTGGAAAACAACAGTAACATCAATTTAAGCAGTATATAAATATGAACTGAAGTAAGTACTTAAAATGAAACTTTAACAGGACCAAAAACGACTTGACAAGTTTATTTCAGGTAACAGAAATACGAGAACAGCTTTCCTTTGTGATTAACACCATTACATTCTCAATCATTCAGGGCATTATGTTAATTCAGGACTTAAACAGCAATTTTCAGAGAAGCTTTGTAACAACAAAATGAGAAAAGCAATAGAACTAATAATACACTAGCTGTTCAGTGAAAGCAGGATGCCAAGTGGGCTGAGAGCACTCTGGTGCATTGAGATTGCTGCAGAACTGTCATGTAGGCAGATAGAGGAACTAAAGAAGCATTTCTTGTGCAGTTGCATAGATACAAACATAAGCGAGGAGGTGGATATTTGGTGAAATGCTGATGGATGGACTTAAGAGGCTTTCTTGAATTCTCTCCTTACTGCCATCAATCCCTCCCCAAAACCCCTCCCTTACTATGAATTTTTCAATACTATGATAGAAGCTTAGTTAATAGTAAACTGAAAAATGAGCATGACTCGTTTATAACATATCTTTGATTACGAGTTCCTGAGTGATGTAACAGCTGCACTAGTCCTCTGTGATGTCCTTCTGAAAGTCCCTCCTTTTAGTTGCTTCCCTTTCTCTTCCTTTTATCCTTCTCTAAACATCCCATAAGTTTTCAATGTCTCCATATCCTGCTTAGCACATCTCAAAAAATTTTATGCTGTCTCAAAATGCTCTTCCTTCTGCATCCTATAAGGAGTCCTTTACCTCAGTATAGTGCACAGTGTTCTGGGGAGAGAGTTTCTTCGACTTACTTTGGTTTCATATTCGATGCAACAATCTCATCAAGAAATCATTCTCCTTGGGCAGTCAGGAGTAACCGACTCAATGTCCTCTGTGTTATAACTAGGCTACTAGTGTTCCTCCACCTATACTGTTTCTTTGGTCCTTTCTAGGAGTTTGTATTTAATTTGTGTTGCCTTTATTATAAAGATAACCTGACAATAAATATCCAGCAGCTTCAGTCCATGTCACTTTTTTTCCAGTGGCTCAGTCTTTTACTAATGGTTTGTTGGGTTTTGGTCCATCCCCATCCCCCCTCCCCCCCCCCCCCCCCCCTTTCAAATTATTCCGCTCCTGCACCACCAAACTGTAGTTTTATCCGCCAGTTGCTCCAAAAGAGGTATCACTGAGTGTGGTCTTCTTCCATTCATGATTTAGCCCTCTTTCAGTGCATTTTCTGTCAGACTTTTTTTCGGAATACTTTCTTATAATGCCAGGCACAAGCCTGGATTTATCTGCATTTCAGAAATCATATGAGGATAAGATCCATCACTGCAGCTCTACCTGACTGGTGGATATACTACTGATTTTTATCAAAGAAAGACCATCAAAACTCTTTTGGACTTCAGTAAGGCCAGGACTTATTTCTCTGCCCAGGCTTTTCTTTCCTGAACTATGTATTTTGGAAGATTTTAATTATTTTCTCAACAGTTAAACCGGTATTATAAGAAACATATGGGGATATGGAAGGAAGAGGAGTCCCTTCAGTCTTTGCGAAGGAACAAAGCATTGAGGAGCAAAAGGACAACACACCCAAATTTGCTTCTGCAGAGGTATGTGAAAGTAGAAGAACACAGTCCACATCCAGCAATAGCTGTTGGAACAAAAGAAGCAAAACTAAAGTAATGTTTTGTAATTTTAACATGTGTGTTACTTGTAGTAGTTTTCCTTAAATTTTGACAGTACCAGAATCTTGTTTATAAACTCTGATTTTATGACCCATCTACAATTATTCCGTATATTTTATTCTTAGACCATAACACTGAAACCCATTGAGTTCCCATCAAAAGGGATGTGAAAACCACTAGCTATCTCTCCGTGTTCCTGTCATGGCAGAGGTCCTAGAAATTACGTGCTAAAATCCTCATATACCTACAAGAGCTGCAGAGGCAACCTTCGTGAACCAGCAGAAAGGGCAGCTCTGTGAGGGCTACCATAGGAGGTGACCACGGCTTCCCAGTGGTCCCCTCACTCTGCTATCAGATAAGTCCTGGCTTTAACAATTTTCCCTGACTCTCTGCGTCAAGGTGATTGTACTCTTGGCACCTGTGCTACGCAGCCCACTTGCAAATGGTGTGGCATGGTCCAGGTAGGGATGTCCCATGTGACCTGCAGGAGACCCAGACTGGCCAACTTGGCATATGTAGGTATGTTTCTGAACTTCACAGAATGTCAGGAATTTAACCTTAAAAATACCCATAAGCACTCCTGACAGAATGTATTTACTTATGCTGAGTAACAGCACCTCTTACTTTATGTAGTAGTTTGATACTGTGTGGAGAACAGTGCTATGTAGAGTAAAAAGAAGGTGTTGGGATTGGTTTGAATTTAGGTAGGATGCCCAATAAAGATGCTAGGAATGAGAAATTTATTACGTTATTTTCCTCATGTTTAAAAGAGGGAGAAGTACTAATAGCAAATAGCAGTACAGATGTATTTTTACTTCTCAATCATCAGCGCTTTGGGAAGAATACAGACAAAGGACAAAACAAGAAAAAAGCAGTAGCAAGACAGAAGTGGCAGGATGTGTTGAAAAGGCACTATCTTTGCCATTCTGCTGTAGTCAGAAAAGTCAAAATCCACTTCAGAATACAGGAATAAAAAATGACAGTTTGCTAGACTGAAGTTTGACAAAATTGCTAGGAAAATAACCTAGCAAAACACTGCTCATCTACTGTTTACCATGATGTTGACTTTTAAGATAAGAAGTATGATCGGTATTTTGGGAGTGGAAAATTAATTTTTTTCATTAGCACTGCAGTTTTTAATGCCATTATTTAATAATTACTCCACCAAGTCTGGAACAGAGACGTCTAGCATTGCCAGAGACTTTTTCATCCTGTTGAATAACACTGAAAAATAATCAGGATAATCAAATCCAAATGTAAAATTAAAATTAAATTTCTGAAGTTTTGCCTTTTTCTGTTTTAAACATGAGCTTCATAAGAAGTTTTATTTAAAAAAAAAGAAGAAATATAAATTCTCTCTTTTCATTATCAAAAGGAAAAAACAGAGGTTTTGACCGAAAGGAGGCAGTTTCAGAATAATGCATGAAATGGGCTTTTACTACCTGAAAGTGTAAAGCACCAAAGGCAGATTCAACCTCGGTCTAAATCAGGACTGTGCAGGACTGTGTGGCATCACAGCGTTAACTGATACGTTTACTATTACTTTAATTTTCCCTCCTGACCTGCACATGGCCAACAGGCATTCACATTTTGTTAACATATATTAACTGTGTTTTTAGTAACAGTGAATAAATCCAAATTTTTGGAAACACCAAAACATTTTTTCAATTGATAGCATATTGTGATTGTAACCTAAACCCATGAGATGTGAAGACTCAGCAGCAAAATTCTTCCTATGTTATGTTCTAGGGTTATATTAAATATTAAATAGTGGTGGTATTCTGCACCACCTTATTTACCCATGACTAATTTGCTTTTATAATCATAATATAAAACCCCCCATGGTCAAGGTACAGCTATTTTACTAACTCAGGAAGGCAGAACAGCCTGGAGTTTGGCTTTTTGGCATCATGCTATATAACTGTAGAGCAAGGAAATAGTTTATTTAGAAATGAAAAAAAAAGTTGCATAAAGTTGGTCATTATTACTGATTCAGGTTCTGGGCACAAACGATACAAATACACATAATTAACCAGGTACTGTGATCACTGTTGTTTAAAACTATTTCTTCCACTACAACTCATGAGCATATATTGGTACAAAAAGCTTTACTCTGAACAGAAACAGAGCTGGGAAAAAAATATGAGAGACAAGTCTGTGAACTGGGCTGAGATGATGGTTGAATTTGTATTTCTGTACAATGCAAGTAAAGGAGGTGGAATCAAAGAAAAATATACTTGGAAGCCCACTGGATATAGGATCAAAAGGGAAAGGAAATGGGAAATAAAGAGGATGGGGAAAGAGAAGAGACTCTCCATAACAATGCACAACTGCACGTGAAGGGAAAGGGAGGTGATGGAAGTGGCATGTGGTACTTTCCCTTTGAATGTTAGGCTTTAATTTGGTTTTGCATGTTTTGCACATAAATTCTGTAGAATTGTATTTGCTTTCAAATTTTCATCAGGCAGAAGTGCTTGTTGAAGTATTTCTGACAGTATTCCTAGTCTTTGAGCTTCACAGTTATGATTAGTTCCTTCAACAAGTCTTCCATGCAGTTGCTTTGATTCTTATAATTAATCACTCTCAATCAAGTACCTTTTTCAAAGACTGAAATTGTTAAATATAAATTGTTCACAGTCCCATGAAGTAAAGGCATTTTTACCTTTAATTCTCAAGATTTGATTCTCAAGAATATGTTCGTTTTATGATGAGAACATGATTACCTGGAAGATTACAGCGTGCCACGTTCCAAGACGGAACTCTCCATTTAAAGATAGGTTAAGGGATTTTTTTTAATACATTCTTAGTCTGTTAAGATGCCACTCAGTTTCCAAATACTTGCAAAATCCTAGAACTGATTTATTAAAGATGGAATTCTGTATCATATTTGTGAGGCACATATATGTGTGCGAAACTGTATAGGTGGTTAAAGCAAAGCGGTTCATTTGTGAAACATGTTTTTTTTTACTGTGTATGTGAAATCAGAGAGTCTCAACTTATGAAATGATGTGTAATACTAGGAGAAGGAAGACCAAGCAAAATGAGAGCTGGTGTTTCACCTGGAAATGAAGGGTGGAGTGGAGGCTGTGTTACAAATCGTTTGTTTCACGCAAGTCCTATAGCTCAGTGCAGGATCTATGCATATGCAGACCTAAATTGGAAATTAAAAAGGCTTTATGCAGAATTTAGGTACTGAAATCGTGGACAGCAATTGAGGCAGCTTCTTCTCAAGAACTCCACAACCTCAGAAAAAACATAAAAAAAAGCTTCTCCCCCAACTGCATTGTCTGTTTTGGGAAGAAGCTTCAACTTGCTAGCCATTAGAGTACCGAGACAGAGGAATGTTATTCTCCTGTGTATGTTTATCACCCTAAACCAAGTGTTTGGCACTTTGAATCCCAGCTCAATTTAGGCATCATGTTTTCTTGTTTTTTTTCTTTTTATACTACATGAAAAGAAAAAATAAAATATATGATTTTTTTGTTGCAGCTATTTGTAGTTAATGTAGAAGGGAGGACTTCTAATTAAGATGTTCTGCCTCATTCCCTAGAAGTACTCAGAGAACGTACCTGCATTAGCATTTTGGTATAAATTAGGAGTGTGCTTTTGAAGTGAAGGTCCCTATTGTCTCTACTTGCTGTGCTTGGATTTCACAGAGCAGTCTTGGAGAGTACAAGATGGACTTTTTTCAGATAACCAGATGTGCTTCAGCTGTTACCAGATATTCAAATACACAGGACCAGATCAGAATAGATCCAAAGCCTTTAATATGTATAGTGTGTATGTTGGGTTCTCATCATCAGTGTTTTACCCTAAAGATTTGCTCCTATTGCACTGCAGTGTTTTCTGATATAGATACAAGCACAGATTTCTTCAAAGCTTTCTGTCTTTTAGCTACAGGGTGAGTCTGGGTCCTCACAGGCAGTCTGAATCACTTTGCTGCAGCGAGGTGCCTAAATTTAAGACACTGAAACATTCACATTAGCTGTCTAAAAGTAGGTGATATAAATACAGTTCATAGTGTTCATATCATAAAATAGAGCAAGGCAGTGCAGGCAGCAGCTGTGTAGCACTCTTACTTCAGTCCCCTTCAGTGAGTTATTCTCCCTGGGGGAGAATGCAGTGGGAATTGTACTCAATCTGTGCTAATCCAGCTCTTGACTGTTTGTTGTTTGAGACATTATAATATTACAAAACATATGAACCAGTAGAAAATAGGCAAAGCAGCTCTTTTTTTTTCTTTTCTTACTCTTCTTCACGCTTTCATTCGGCTGTTTGTGCTCACTTGGCTAGCGTAAAGTAAATAATAGTTTGATCTTGTACTAGGGCTATTAAATAAACCATCTAAATTGTTACTAGCGTTAACTCCTGTCTCCTAGCTTGTCCTCACAAAAGCTATGTGGTATATCTTGCTTCGCTGTCAATTTAGATATTGTTCCTCCCTCCCAGAAAACACAGAGCTCTCAATTCATTCAAAGAATAGTTTACCAGTACACATTTCTCATGTCAAAGCCGGAAGAAATCAGGTACGGAATGATGCAGGCTGTTGTGATGTACTTTTCTACAACTTATTGATTCTCATAGCATTTTTAGCATATACTTCTACTTAAAACACTTAAAAATACTACATCAGCTCATATGTAGGATAAAAACAAAAAAGACAGTATACATGCATATTGTTAGAAATTTAGAACTGTAACATCGAGCATTAAAAATTTAGATAATAAAGATTATTGCAGGAGCGTCCATTTATCTCTCATGTGTGTATGAGTAATGGTAGTTCTAGCAGTATAATCATGCATAAATCACCATACACAGTCAATGATGCTTATACAATAAATTTTATGTCTTATATTTTACTCAAATTTTGATATGAACACAAGATTATAAATATTATCATAGCCTCTTCTCTTATAACTACCATATACTTTCTGAGATGTTATTTTCCTTTTACAGGTGAGAAAGAACCACTTTTAAAGTTTCGGATGCTGAGCTGTGTTATAAGGGCACTTAGGACTTTAGAGTGTCACTAACACTGGTTGCAGCTGTAGTCTCCAAGTAGATCTTCTGAAAATCAAGCTCCACTTTGTCTGGTTTTGCACATCAGAAACTGTAAATGTAAATCTAAATGTAAATGTAAGTGGAGAATCATTTGTGAAAGTTTGGCTGAGATGCAAAGAACTATAGCAAGCAGAATGGCAATAATGCAGTTCTCCATGGAAATGTACTTGCTGTCATTCTCATGAGATTATGCTTTCTCTAGCTGCAACTCTGATCTCCATTCACTAAACATTTTCCAAGTTCGGTGTAAAAAAGAAGACTTTTGTCATACAGACAATAATACAAAATTCCCGCTCATTCTAAAACCAATTTAGTCCTTCCAGCATAGTGATGCTTATGCATATGGGACAGAAGGCACAATCTTATTGTATAAATGTTTCATTTTCTGTCTTTCATAATAATCTTTAAACAGGACTCCTTAGATGTGTATAAAAGGTACAGTGAAGGTGCTGGAATTCAGACTTTCTTATTGACATGTAATGTTTCTGTATAAAATTCACTCCATACCTGTTTCCCTGTGATGTTTGTTCTGCCCAAACCACATCTTGGAACATTAAATGAAAAGTCCTTTATAGACTCGCTATATTGTGACAAATTTCCCTGATACCCATATAGTAGTACTTTAGCAAGAATTGTATTGAAATGGACAGGGAATATGATCACATCCATTGGAAAATATGAGATCAACTGCACAGTTAAGTATTCTGTGACCTTGACTGGTTACCTCCTTACTAAGATAAGGAGGAACTTTAGAAGGACATTGCGGGGGGGGGACGGAGAATAAACAGATGGTGTACAATTTGATTCTTTTAACCATCTGAGTGGGATTGACATCCATACATGCAGGAAGAGGATGGTTTGGGGTTTAACTCACAGGTCCTCTTATTTGTAAAGCCTATTCTGCTTCAAGACTGACTGTCACTGGGGGTCCAATAGTCCAATAGGCAACTAATGAGAAAGCACATTTTGCAAGTGGAGCAGATTTCTTAGCAGAAAGGCTGAGAAAGGCACAGTTGAAGAACAAATGTTTGGTTTATGCCTGAGGTCTTCCAGAGAGGGGAAAACCACAGTTTGTTCATCAGGTGGCAGCTGCTAAAGTACTTCTGTAAGTGTATTGAAGTGCCAGATTCATATGGGATGCAGACTTATTTTAAACACTCCACAAAAATGAAAACGATTCTTGAAAGTTGAAAGCGAAAGCATTCATTTATTTCAAATATTTCTCTTAAAATAATTTATTTCTGGTAGACTAGACTCTTAGTTTACTATTGAGTAGTTTATTATTGTTTCTATTTCCTTTTGAAAGTTACTTTGGATATTGTATTCCAAAGCTCTGTACCTCCTTGAAAAGTCTACGAGAGAGAGAAGCCTTGCTTATCTCCTCTTCTTTGGTTAGTGAGGTTACAGCTGTGACTGACTTGCATAAGAGGGAGCAAATGTCAAGGTTTAGGAGAGATACCCCTTATACAACGCATTTCACTTGGCACAAGCCTCACCTGTATTATCAGATTATCAGTTTTCCCTTTTCACTTATCTGCCTTGAGAAATCTTTTTTTCCTATTATTATAATGTTTAGCCTTGTGAAGATTTTGTTTTCGTACGTCTTAGAAACGTTTTTCATTATGTTGAAGTTTGCAGCACATAATGCAGCTGCTATCTGCAGCTCCATGACCTTATACCAACCAGTAGTATGGTGTCAGTAAGAGATGTCACTCGTTGGCAACAAATGTTCCTCTTTCTCCATAATTTTACCTGTCTCCACAGCAACTGACAGCTCAGATGGATTTCCCAGTAGAAGGCTGTTCGTGTTGAAGGCTTAATTTCAAGGCTTAATTTTAAATTCTAATTCTAAAATGTGTGTGCTGCCCACATCTAATTCCATTTGTGCTTTCCCCGCGTGCTGAAAAAAATTTCATCTTCTCTCTTCTCCGTCTCCTGTCTTCTAAAATAATTGTAGTAGCTGGTGCCCCAGCAGATTTCAAGGAGCATAGTACAGGCAACCCCCCAAACAAACAAAGAAAATAAAAAAAAACCCACCCTAATATGTTTTTCTCCTATTTAACCTACATCCTCTCACCCTATGATCACATATAACTAAATATAAGCAGTTTCCATCAGCGAGACTCTTCCCTCTCCTCCCCTGGTAGTCACGTCTAAGGCTCTTTGCAGAAAGTTAGTTTTTGGAAATCCAACTACTCTTTGTAAATCAGTTTTGAATTTCCATATTTAGAGTATGATCTTACTTTCCAAGCAAGACAAATCTTTCCAAGCTCGTAACTGTGAAAAATTGCACAGTAATTAATTTATGGACCTTAGTGGGATGGAAGGTAGAAAAGTAATCTTGCTTACCTGGAGGTTTCCTTTCTTCAGCAATAAAAGTCCTCAGATCAGAACATTCTAGAAATGCTGTGTAAAAATATGGAGATTTATGGTGAATTCTTATGCTCTGCAGTACTAGAAATTTTTTTTATCCTTTTTCCTTAGTTCATTTTTTTGAAACAGTCTGATACTTAGGAATGTAGCATTGAATTAACTTTGTTGTGAAAGTTTGCTGATACGTATTGAAACTTCAGTGAATGAGATGGGGGTATCACTTGTTTGATTTTGGCCTGTTGCAGGGACAAATCTGTGCTAGGCTCTACAAACTTGTGATCTTTGTAAGAAAGGGAGATTTCAACAGGTTTACTGTGACTTAAGGTCACAAGGATGGGGAATTGTGTTCTTTATTGAAAAAAAACTCGGATATATATGAGGCCCGTTAAATAGCCCTGGAATATTCTGATTTTTTTTCTTTTAAGTGGCTGAAATGTTGGCACTAGAAGACATATGAAACTTTCAAACATACCTAGATCTACTTTCTCTCTTCTTTTTCCTGTAACCCCAGGACTGCAATTCAGCTAAGGTATTTTATTACAATTTTTATCCAGTTTGATCCAATTATGGTGTGCTTGGGTTGTTGAAGTTTCTATAATATTGTTTGCATACATGGGATTCTTTTCCCTGGACTTTACCGCTTCTATCCTCACCCCATAATGCAATATGTTAACCTGTGGGTTATGTTAGCTAACATTAATGGTAGCCTGCCTTCAGCGTGGTTTTTGTGACCGCATTTGAAGTGGCAATAAAAAGTTACGAGTTCGACAAGATGAGGACATAAAAGATGCAAAATTCAATCCTCTACCTCATAGTCTTTTAATTGCAATATTATTTGAATCAAGGACATTATCATTATGTGCCATTAATGCCAGTATTTTTAAAGAGTGTTTCCCAAAATAATTCTGACAGATGGGACAGACAAAATCTTTTCACATAGTCATCACCTACCTATAGGCTTTTAATACCTATATATGTTGCAAGAAAATAGTAAAAAAACCTATTGGCAGTAGTTACTACAACAACTAACATGGTGAACTGAGCTTTAGATGAGCCTTCCTTAGGAGCATTTCAATGCAAACCAGTTGAGAAACTACTATGCGTGCCAGAATTTACTGAAAAGTGATAGCTGTGCCTTGCCTGTATCCTGGTACAACAATCAGGAGTGGGTTTTAGGCTAACCTATAAAGTCTAGTTAAGGCAGTTTAAAGTAGTCTTGGAGCAATATGCTAATTAATCACTGTGTAGAACTGGCACTTCATCTCATTATGTAGCCCTCTCTTTTTTTCCCCCAACATAAATGTTAAATCCCAAATATTTAGAGAGCACTGCTGGGTGATTTAGTGGCCCTCATGTCCTTTCCCAAAGTACCAGGACTGAAAAATATGCTCCTTGCTCAACATTGTGTAATGGTCCCCTCTCCTCCCTGTGACAATCAGATGTGCACTCCCCCCGCCTCCCGAGGAAATGCTGGGTTTGTTCTCTATGAGTATCAGTATTAAGTCTTCCCTTGCAGTCTCTTGGTTCTCAGGTTCCTTTTCTGCTTGCCAGTAAATATAACCTTGATCAGTATCCAACCAGCCAATTTCTAGCTTGGCTTGGCTTTGTCCTCAGCAACTTCTTTTATATTGGCTTCTGACTACAGCTCACTGTGCTTGTTTGTAGTCTAAAATTAATCTCCAGGCACTATGGAAGAGTTACACTCATTTCCTCCATATTATGAGGGTAAAAGAGGTCTCGGGGTGGGACCAGATATCCCTGATGGGTGGAAATTGTACACTCAGGCATCATTTGTAGGGTCTTGGGGCCACAATACAGCCCTTGTATAAGCGTTTGCCCTGAAGTAGAATATCCTAGCCCTAGTCCTAGCCAGGAGGACCATATAACTCTGTGGTTAAGATACTCCCAATGTCTGAGTTTTCATATTCATAGATATATAGATTGAGCTGAATATATATGTATGTAGCTATGTACACCTATATACCTAATTATGTACATATACTATAGATAAATATTTCGGCAAAGGATGACGTTTGCACCTGGGATGCTTCTGGCCACACCTGAAATGCATTAGGAAGGTTCCCCTCCAGACTAACAAAATAAATGGCTATGGGCACTTCTTTTTAAGGTAGGAAAAAATCTAAAAAATTCCTCAATATTTCATGGAACCTTTTCCCCCTAACTAAGCTTTCCAGAGCTAGTCCATCTCTTCTCTGATACAGGTCCCTTGCAACTCCTTCAGCTGTCACTCATGGTTCCTCGTTGATTCTCAAACCCTGCAAACCTTTTGCTGTCAGATCAGTGTTGGCTGTTTCCCGAACTACTTTGAGGGACTCATATTCACCATTATATTAACCATTACTGAAAGCAAGTTGACTGAGAAGACTGAGTTTTCTTCAGTAAGGAAATGACCAGTTTTCAAGTATGTAAATTCTTTGAGAAAAATGGTTTTAAGCTGCAGTGTTTTTGTGAGCAACATAATGCTTATGTGTGACAGGGACTGTGCAGGCCAGTGAATAGATCTGATATGCTGTGATGTCACTGGACAGCATAGATATTACAGCTCGTGACTACAGAAAAGCATGAGATGAGTGAAATATTTGAGGTCCAGTAATGAAGCTGAGGCCAGAAAAGTTAAGTCTAGTTAGAACAATTATTATGTTGCTTGCTAAAAGGATGAAGAGAATTTAATTCTTGAGTGGGGAAAAAAAACATAACAAAACTGTGCATGTCTCAGAATTTTATTAGTTTGTGTTGTTTTAAACCTTCTGTCATATACTAGCTTAGTTCTCAAGTATGCTCTTTACTGCTATGCAGTATGCTGGCTAGTTTTTCCTTGGTATTGCTAGGGAACCACTGGAAAATACTGCTTCTTTTCCTGATGTTTGTTGTACTGATGCTTATGATATCCCATTGCAAAGAAATATATTTGTTATTACCTGGATGCCCTAGAAATAGTCTGCTGTGGGGATTGACATTTTTAAGCGTTTCTGTACCTGTGTTTTGAGATTTGCCATGTATTTCCATCAGGAATGTCTTCTTGTCTGCTGGGTCCAGGCAATGCTCGCTGTTTAAGAACTAAATAGCATGACTTTAAATATAAATTTGCATTAATGAGACCTAAATAAAGAACAATACAACAGCAAAATTAAGTTGATGCTTACTTACAGCGATCTTCCTTGGTTGCTCCAGCCTCTCTGAAAGGTTTAATCTCTTCTGGTTTTCTGTCAAAGATGGACTCTCCCTCTCTGTTAATTGAAGCTTATTTTCAGACCTATTTTTGTTTGCTTACCCTGAAGAAAATGTCTTCAAGTAAGAGCTAGCACTTTCCTCTTCTGCCATCCCTGAGCTAGAGTGCTCCTGTTGTTTTACTCATTGTGTAAGAAAGGCTCTTTGCTGTGCACTCCTGGTGATGACTACCCCTGGCACTGAGGAAGAGGTGAAGGGATTACTTTACTTCCTCCCCAAGGTTCTCGGAATAATGCTTCAGTGACTGCTTACTTAAAAGAGGTGAACAGAGCAGTGCATGATGGAGATGTGTGTGCTTAATTTGTATGAGAGTTATTCCTTAGAAGACTTATAAGGATTTGTATGGGATCAACAGACTTTATAATATGCCTCTCATTTGCAGAAAAGTGAATTTTGTGCCTTTTCTTTTGTATTAGAAATATAATTAGTCAACAGAAGTTTCAAGTCTTGGGCATACTACGTGAATTTTTTTAGGAAACTCAGAAGACATAGCTTTAGCTTTTATTTTATCTTAGTCAAAAAAAAGTTAAAGCAAGTGCAAAATCTCAGACTAGAAAAAAAGAGTACTATAACATAAAAAAAAAATCTGCACAAAAGGTGTAAAGATTTGTGCAATGTACATAAATGCAGAAGCAGTTTTCAATTTTGATAAACTATCAGTGATGCAGGTGTTGTAATTGCAGTTTTCCACATCTTACTTCTGACTATCAGTACATCATTTTAGCAATTGGGAACTCTCAGCTTCAGCCACTGCTTTGTTCCTGTGTATTGCTTGGGAGAGATTCTGTAAATGAGATCGTAAAAATTAATCCTTTTTTTGTCTGGCAATTCTTCAGAAACAGCAAGTCCACAATTGCAAGAATGTGTGAGGTAGTCCCTGATTGATCATTGATCGTACCAATTAAATTCACATCATAATAAGCCATTTAGGAAACCCACCTTGCGTCCCCGACACATTTATTTAGGTTAGGAAGGTGCTGGTACAGTTCAGCTTATCACACTAGTTTCAGAAGAATTGCATGTCTGCTGTTTTGATTTCAGCCAGCGGGTCTCTGAATGGGAATGACGCCAGACAAACAATATTAAAACAAGACAAAACAAACTTCCTTTTTCACCAACAAAATCCATAGATTTCTCATAAAATGGGAGTGAGAGTTTTTATGACAATACAGGGGATAGAACATACTCTACAGGTACATTTAGATCCCTTTCAAAACCATTAGAGAATATATGTAATTTTCGTAGTCTTTTCTGTTGCTTGCTGTGAGTAGAATGCTTTCCCTCTTCTAAATGGGAACAAACTCTGTCCCTTCATGTACATGTGCAGTTCCCAAAGAAAGTGATGGCTCTGTATAAAGTGGTTTCCTGAAAAGGTTTTCAGCTACTGAGAGGCTTAGAAAGAAATGGTTGATGGACCATCTCTGATTACCTAAAAGCTGTACTTTCAGGATGGAGCTTTCAGAAGCTCTTACTGAGGACCTCCATAAAACCTGTGGGAACAAATAAAGACAATTCTGTGCTGTTTTGATAGTCTGCCCTAAAAATGTGAGCAATCCATGTTCTATATGAGAATGTATATTGGGCTGCTCTGTCTCCAAGAGAAGCCCCTGAGACCACTATGGATATGCCCTTACTCTGTCATGGGGCATTTTCGCATTCTGCAGGCACTGCAGAAATGGGAGTTGCCATAGCATCCAAGGACTGTCATAAAATTAAAAACTAGCAGTTGAATCCACGTGGAATCAACTCAATTTTTCCTTTATTTAGTTCAGTTGTCTGCTTCTGTCTAACAATAAAAGGTGTTATTCTTTCATGAAATGTATTTCCACTGTAATTCCTTTAAATAAATGGTACTAGATAGGTACTGATATAGGATAAAAACATGGCTAAATTAGACATTCAGGGGCATGCAGACATTCCAAAGAGCCTCGGGCAAAAGTTGAAAATATGGTCTTTTCTAAATTGGGATTTATTATTAGTGTCATCACATAAAGCTCTCTGTGCCTACTCAAAATATTGCAAGCTGTCTTTCCTGCTTCCTCAGCCTCATCTCCTGGGCTGCCCTGGGCTGTATTTATGAAATATATTTTTTTTTCTTTTTCTGTTTTAAACTTCTCAGTATCCTTTTTCAAATCTGATGTGTAGTCATTGCTGTAGAGACAGTGGAGTACATAGTGGAATGGTAACTTGTGGTTGGATTTAATAATAACTGGGAGGACAGTGTGAGGTCCATTTATAAATTACAACAGCATTGTATATAATAGCTTGGGAAATACAGCAGATGCATTGCCCAAGTTGAAGAGCAATTGATTAAAATACTATCAAGAGAGACACACTTAGGAGAGTGCAGTAACTCTGAGTCAGTGCTTAAATTCTGTTTTCCTGACTGCTGGGGCCAAATGTTTTCTTTCATTTTCTAGAACTGTCATAAAAGTTATATGAATGTGTTACTGTTTCTTGTAGCCTGAAGAAGCCATGTGCCCTGATTAGTGACAGTAGGTTTTATCAAGATACAGATAAATTTATTACACAGTGAAAGGAGCAATCAGTAGCTGTTGCATAGATTTCATAGATGTGGCATCACTTTTGGTGAGGATCAGCTCATTCATTCCAGTGCTAGACTGTGCTTCCTGTTTATCTTTTAATTCCTTCTCACTTGAAGGAGAGTGGTTTTAATTTCCCCTCTCTACTTGAAGTCTTTTAATCTCCTGCATTATATATTGGGCTTAAAATACTATATTAATAAGTATTTAAATATTTTATAAAAATAAAAGCTTTATAGTTAATATTGTTCCTGCTGTTTCTGCTAGTTGAAATGTATTGCTTGTTCTTTCTAGATCTGAGGACAGTCTAACTCTTAGTATTAGATACTTGGGCTCCACTGCTCAAAAGAGGTTCACAACGTGCAGAGGAGGTTCCCCGGAGCTTAGTAAACCTGTTACTTAATCACAGGGAAAGTGTGCTGACTGTGAACTGCCCATCAGCATCCATCTCACCTATTGTTCCTTTCTAAGTAAGGTCAAATCGAGTGTGCAGTGAATAAAGTACTGTATCTTACAAACCTCAGTCTCTAAAACCCTGTTTATAGATTTATCTTTCAGATGCCATTGTCCATGTCACTGCTTTTATATCCTTACCACCCGTGCAAGTGTATGTTTCATTCCAAGCCTTCTCTATTTTTCATGACTGCTAATTTTGTCTCTTTTAAGATGTTGTCATGTCATCTCTTGCTTTGGATATCCTTTTTAAGGTGGCTAGAAATAAAACTGGCTTTGCAGTCACAAGAAGAGTTTAAAGAAAACCCCACTAATAAAAATAAGATTTAGCTACTGAATGTTGAGCGTAGCCACTGACTAATCTTTAAATGCAAATGTTGATTGTTATGTTAGTTATCACAGTGCTTTATAGCATGCATGAGAATACTATAGGCTGCGAGGGTGAGAAGAGGGTGTGAGACAGCATAAGTGCTGCTTCACAGACACGGAGTTCAGGATTTCAAACCTGCCTCCGGATCGCGCTAGTTCCTTATGATAACTGACTGCAGAATAAACTTCATGAACAGTTATCACAGAAGAAACTGGAGCATACTTCTCTTTCACCTGGCTGCTCTGCCCTCTAAGCCACAGAATCATACTCTTTTGCTTTTTCTTTCTCTCTTCACTAAGGAGAAGGCTGGAGCGGGGGGCTCTTTTCCAGCCAGAATAATGCACAACCCCCTTGTAAAGACACTTTCCAGGGAAGCTGGATGTCAGGGATAAATCCTCAACTCTCCCACCTCAAATAAACCTCAAATCCATTAGACAAGTATATGTAGGGGAACTGGAAACATCAGATGGATTTTTACCAGTACTGCCTGATAGATAAGAGTGATCCCAAATACATTATTGAAAGAAGAAGTTTCTTCTTAGGAAAGGTTTTTGTCTTGTGTATCTCTGATGAGATGCAGAGAGGTATAGCACTTAGGGTGTATATGGGTCTGCTTTGCTAATTGCTGGCTACTCCCAGGCTAGCTACAGTACTGTTCTCTGAGGTTAATTGGATCCTCCATCAGCCTGGGTTGAGTATCCACTTCTGTGACAATACTGTACAATGTAAAGAGCTGTGCTGCCAGTACTTCATTTCTTAATCAAGTCACATGGCCGGATGCTTTGCATAACCTGCAAGGCAGTGGGAGACAGGGGCTTGAATTGCAGTAGACAGAGAACCATCATCTCTTGAAAACATCCTGAGTATATCCTTGACCCACTGAATCAAGATTTTGAAATCTTTTATGCTTATATACTATCCTGCCTGAAATGTTTAACTGTAGCAAACTTAAGTCTGTTGATGATAGGTGTACGCTTAGTTATTTTTTATGGATTACCCTGAGATAGTCTGTTGTTTAACACCTGCAGATGGCAAATTAAAAATAGGTTAAGCTACATTCAGCTTATTTCCTGGTATTGAAAATTAGGAAAAGCACTTCATGTTAGATTTTAAAAGTGTTGGTTAACACTGTACTTCAGAGGTGCCTGATCCTGATTTGGTGTGTCGTAAGAACATCTAATCATTCAGTTCTTTGTGGAAGCTAGGCAGGAGATTTTTATGTTTGGATTTAGCTAAATGCTGACTTCTCAGTATTCCCAAACATGAAGAAAATCTGTGTATGTGCTAAATGAAAATTTTAGGCACTTGGGAACTTTTAAAATAGTAAAAGTAGTTTCCTTGAGTAAAGTTTCATCTGAGTTCAGGTCTCCAGGATTACGTTCTGGACTACAGGCATCTCTGTTTTTACTGAGCCTACTTTAAGTGCCTGATTTCTTTCTTTACTTGTTTTAGCTTTTTCCATTTGGATAATGTGGATTAGCCTTACAGCGTGCCTACAAATGAGTGAGTTAATACCAAGGCTATGCTGCTCATGGCTACCTTAGCGTCTGACTATGTATGATCTAAGAGCAAGTTTAACTGGGCAGCAGCACCTCCTTGAATTAACAAGTCGTACTGGCAGCATGCACCTGATTCCCAGCCTGAGCAGAGGGATGCAAGGAAAAAGTTATCTGATAGAATGGACAATTTAAAAAAAAAAAAAAAAAAGAAAAAACCCCAAGAGACGTTGCTGCAAGAATCAGTGAAAGCAAAGCTCGTCTTCTTACTTTTCTTTTGAGAATTAACAGGTAGGGATCAAATGTCAGTTGTATTTCAGGAACTACTAGCTGAGAAATATTCAGATTTTGAAATTTTTTGGCTGAAACCTTGAAATTTGTATCTTCTGTCTTGAGAATTCTTGGAACAGAACAGTCTTATTTATAGTAAACACTGGCAGAATATTGGACATACAATGAAGAATTATGCTACTACTTTGAGTAACAATCAACTTTTCATACCACTTCCCTTAGTAAGTGCATGCATTTCAGCATGTTATTTTTTTTCAAGTATTTTTGAACCAGGCAAGGAGAAATAAGGACATAGATAACTATGGTAGACCATCTCAAACTAATCACTAAAGAGCTGTAAAAGTGGGTTTGGTGGGGGAATACTTGTTTTTTAACCATTATGTTGCTGCTTGGCTGTGGAATATAGGAAATGAAAATTACTTTCAGCTTTACCTCATATATCTTCATAAAAAAAAAAAAAAGGAACATTGAACATGTTTAGTTGGTCACACCTGAAAAGTGAAGCTCACAATTTCCTGTATGTGTGTTTGTGTATGTGTGTGTGCGTGTTTGTATAGGACTTGTGGACGTGGTAAAATTGGAAAGAGATTTAAATGTACCTTAGTAAATAACCTTAGAAGCTGTCCGTCCTTGTACTGTAGTAGCTGAAAACCTCTTTATTCCACCTATTTACTTTTTTTCTTTTGCTATAATCTGTATGATTTTTTTTTATTTAAACTATTACTCCTATATGTTTTATTTTTTTCCCTCATCAGTCTGGTATCTTGGCTGCCAAGGTAAAGGAGATACATAATATAAGAACCAGAACTGAAGAGGGACAGTGTCTTATAGATTTATGTCTCTTGGTTAATAATTGAGTTATAGACGTCTTCTTTTATCTCTGAATATGCATATATTCTGGTAATATTATGCAGACTGACACACTTGACAGCAGAAATGAGCTGATGAGATTCTTATCACCCTTCATTTTAATGCTTGGATTCTGGTCTCTCTCTTATCCAGAAACCACTGTTTTTAAAATTTATAAGAATGTAACTATCTTTGAGATTTCTATCTTCTCAGTCAAATGTGATGGAAATTGAGCTACTTAGTTCAAAAATTGCAAGGAGAGGACAGGCAGACTGTATTATATTATTATGCAGCCTTGTTTCCATAGGAAACCAGACTAAAAACAGCCTGATGAAAGTCAACTTTATGTTCTGCAAAAACAATCCCCTCCCAGTTTATATCCTATAGGCCTGTAACATAGTTGAGGATACTCTGAAGCATTTACTTTTAAGGAAGATCGTATGCCTAAGCACACATCTGCAAATGCTGGATACTCACCTTCTCTTAGAATAGAGCTTTTCATCTAAGCAAGTATAGGTAGGAGTCATTCAACTGTGGAAAGCCTTCTCTGCCCAAATCATCCCATGCTGTCTTGTCTGGAGATTGGCATCTTGTTCCCTGTGTCTATGAGGAGAATAAATAGATGAAGGAAAGGAGAATAGCACTACAGAAAGGTAAAATACTTTTTCCCTACCTGCTGTTGAAGATTCAGGTAAGTCTTTTCTTCTGCCTGCACTCTGCCTCTCTATTCAGAACTTGATTTCTCTGTTGATTTCTCTGTAGATGTACAAGGAACATTAGGAAACTGATTCGAAGTACATTATGAAAAAATTGGAGGTGCAACCTTCCAGTTGTATACTGCAGCAAAAAGAAGCCTTGCTTGTAGAACCTAACTGATATATGACAAAGTGAAAGAAAGAACATTTGGATAGATCGTAAAACAATGAACAAAACTCAGCATCCTGTAGCTATACACGACTCAGAAAGCAGGAACTTTTAAGAATAATCTGAAAAAAATATTATATACAAACCACTTTTCAGTCATAGAATTACAGAATGGTTTGGGTTGGAAAGGACATCAAAGATAAGCTAGTTGCAACTCCCACTGCCAAGTGCAGGGACGCCTTCCATTAGACCATGTTGCTCAAAGTCCCATCCATCCTGGACTTCCAGGGATGGGACAACCACAACTTCTCTGGGCAACATCTTCCAGTGCCTCATGACCCTCCTAGTACAGAATTTCTTCCTTATAGCTAATTTAAGTCTTATCACTACATGCCCTCTTAAAAAGTCCATTCTCAGCTTTCTTGTAGGCCCCCTTTAGCTACTGGGAGGCTGCTGTAAGGTCTCCCCAGAGCCATCTCTTCTCCAGGCTGAACAACCTCAGCTCTCTCAGCCTGTCTTTACATGAGAGGTGTTCCATCCTTCTAATCATCTTTGAGGCCCGCCTCTAGACCCACTCCAGCTGTTCCATGTCTTCCTTATGCTGAAGGCCCCAGAGCTGGTTGCAGTACTCCAGGTAGGTTTTCAACAGAGCAGAGCAGAGAGGCCACATCACCTCCCTTGACCTGCTTGGTCACACTTCTTTTGATGCAGCCCAGGATATGGTTGGCTTTCTGGGCTGTAAGCACACCTTGTCAACTCATGCCTAGCTTTTCATCCACCAGTACCTCCAAGACATTCTCAGCAGACCTACTCTCAATTCTGTCATCTCCCAGTGCGTATGGATAGTGGGGGTTGTCCCTGACCCCGGTGCAGGATCTTGCACTTAGCCTTGTTGAACTTCATGAGTTTCGAACATTGGCCCATCTCTAAGGATTGTCCAGGTCTCTCTGAATGACATGCTTTCCCTCCAGTGCGTTGACCACACCACACAGCTTGTTTAATAACAACACATCTCAGAAAACATTAAATTGTCAGGAAAAAAATACCACTATCTCAATGATACAAATGAGACTGGAGCAGTAGTCAGAGCCTATGAAACCAAGTACAACTAAATCAATAAATAAAAATAGCTTAACTGGAACAGTGCAAAATTTGAAGAATTTTGGCTTGGGACACTTGTCAGATACATGACAAAATGTTTGCTAATTTTTTCTATATGCTAAAATATGTAACACGTGACAAGGGAAAATATGCCAGCTCTGGACTATTAGTGAATTATAGAATCTTTGGAGTAAGTTCTGGTTGCTCAAGATTCTTGAAAATAACATACATCATATATCCCGTACATGTAACATGGAAGTTACACATATACTGGCTTATTAGCTTCACAAACAGGTGCAAACTAAAGGCTTAGTCAATAGAAAGCATCTATATGTTTTTAAAAATCCAAATAATGATTGCTTATACAGTAGTACATTTGGAAGTATAAAATTTTTGGAATGACCTAGTATGTGTACTGAAGACTCTTGTAAATTAAATGCAACCAACCTCAATCCACTTTGTTTATCCTAGATGCTCAGAATGCAGCAATTTGCTGCAGGATAAAGCATCAGGCCTTACGTTAGATGCTATAGCTCCCTCTGTAGTCAGTGGAGAAAAAAGGGCATCTCCAGGGTGTGGTTCATCGTATGCCAAGTGTGTGACAGGCATAAAAGTGACAAAAAAAGAAGAGATATTCTCATTCTGAAGATAAGGAGTGTTTAAAAAAATGTCATTGATCTTAAAGCATGTCTTCCACGATCAGAGCAGCACTTCAGAGACATGATGATTTTTGTTGCAATATTTGCAGCATATAACATACAAGCATGTTAAGATGTGTTTAGGCAGTGGCAGAGCAACTGTGCCAGATGAGGATTTTTTTTACAGCATATTGCAAATGGACCAAGGTTATGACAAGATATAGGTAGGATACTACTTTCTCTCCAGTTTATTCAGATATACGTTGATTGGCTTAGTGAGTTCTAAAAAACCTTTTTTAATCTATTGTTATTTAATCAGCCTTAGTACTAGCAAATATATTCAATGGCAGTTTTACCATCTGAGGAGTAGACTCTTAACTGCAGATTCCCACAGTAATGTATCCAAGATATGATGTTATGACAAGTGCTGTTTTCATTTCATTGATTGAGGACAGTAATGAGGTCAAAATCATACATCAAAAACTGGTTCGTTTAAGGCTCTAATGAGCTGTGTGATATGAAAGCTTTTTTCATGTCTTATAGTATAGATACACACTGTGCAGTAGGAAAAATATAGAAAAGCAAAACATCTGAAAGATGTACATAGTTTCTTAAGTCAACAGAAACAGCAAGTTCATAGCAACATGTTTTAAATTTGTTAAAAATTCTAATAACATCAAGGAAATTCAGGGTTGATTAAGGAGTTTCAGTGCAGTAACTTGAGGCTGCAATACCACGTTGGCTTGCAGCCAGAAATTATTTGCCATTGTCATGGGAGGAAGATACGTACACTGAAACACATGTTTATGGAGTTTGTTATTGCCCTCAGGTTGCACTGTGTACGGTCAGGGGTCCACGGTGTGGAGACCTGTGGAAATGCGCATCAGGAGAGCAATGTTGATTAGAGTTGTCATCTGATTTAAGATGCGGTTGAGGAGGTAGGAAATACTCCTAGAAGGATAACTGAGAGACGGAGGCTTCCAGTGCTGAGGGAACAAAGCCGTGGAAACTAGTTCTGTGCAACAGTCTTATATGTATGTTTTTGCTTATCAGTGTTCTTATGCCATTTGTAATTTTTTAAGGTTTACTATAAAATCATAGAAACGTATTTTTTTTTATCCAATAAAAGAGTGTTCACATACCAAGTACAGATTTATGTGACTTTTCAGGTGTATCACTCATATTTTACAGGATTGCATTCCTTAATGGTTTGCAGTTCATAGTGGGCTGGCACACCCAGTAAAACTACAGATGTGTGTTGCTGTCTTAAGAGCTTATCTTAAAACAATCCTTGTGGTACCTTGCTTCAAACTACTGCATCTGTGAATTTAATCACAGCTGAAAAAATTGCTTTTTTGCTTTATTCTATAGACTAAACCCAGAAAAAAATATTTTAAAGACAAAGATATAAATTGTTGTCTTTTTTTTTTCACTTTGCACTTATTCATACAATTTACTGGCTACCCAGGAAGTCTAGTCTACTAGTCCCAATATGCTGATGGTTTCATTCAGATCTTCCAAATCACATGAACAACCAGACCAGAAATTAATTTTACTTAGTTGACAGTAGTTTATCTTAAAACTAAGTACTGAAGTTAGTAATGAGGTGTTAAAGGTTATAATAATAAGAATGATTAAAACAAAAAAACAACTCATAACCCCGAGCCTTGAGATTTGTCCAAGTCATAACACCTTTAGTGTCACATCTGCTCATATTTGTCTGCAATTAAAATTATTTCATATGCTTTTAAACATGGTCTTTTATTCATTATCTTCTCTTCCTCTTACTGTTTCTCTTTGTCTTTTAGGGAGATAACAATCTCCTTCATCCAAATTTTTTTCCATCAGGTGGACCTGACTTTTTTCTTTCCCAGTAACTCATCTTTATAATTTTTTAAAAATGTATTTCACATAGATATATTTAGCATACATTGTTTTCCTCACAAATGCCAGCTGTAGTGTGAAGATCAAATTAAAAAATATTTTAATTAATTCATGTTGATAAATAAAGGACAACAACTGTTTCCCTCACCTATTTTCTTCAGATGATATACTGTGATACAGAATACATTATCTGTTTCAGCATTGTGATTGAAAACAATTGCATTATGTTGCTATCCTGAAACCTGTTATGTACACTTAAAAAAACTCCCCTTAAGAAAACACCACATGGACTGTTTCAAATTGTCAAAGATTTCTCCCGAAAGGCTGTCTTTCATGTTAAAGACAGGCTGTCACTGTTGTTTCTGTTATACTTGCCTCGCACTGATTTTTGTGGGATCACAAGTATAAGGCACTGGAAGATTTCTGTCCTTAGGGAGCATCCCAACCATTATTAGAGGATCATTCTATTTATTTCATTCTCCTCTAGTGGTTTCTTCTTTCAGTCAAAGTAACCAACCTGACCTGCCACAGAGGCCAAGTAGCAGTCATCTCCTCAGGAGATGCTGGATACTGGAAAAAGAAGCAGCTAGTGTCAATGCAACAGAAAGCTACGAGACCAGAAAAAGCCTTGCAATTTTGGTGGTGGCTCTCTTTTCCTATTGCCCTTTTCATTCTTCTTTTTGAAGATGTGCAAATATTTTAAGTTCATTCTCACCTCTATCCTTGGCTCTCCGTGCCTGGAAGAGGAGAGGAAAATTAAGACCATTTTGAGCCATCTTCCTCCTCAGTCTGAGAAGAGGCCCTATAAGGGTATGTATGAAAGTGGATATGTGGAAGGAACAGAGCTACTCAGGAAGTTCTCATGCATCAGCAACCAGCTTTCTTTCCCTTACCTACGTGATGAAAGGCTCCCTGTCCTTGCCTTTTATGTTTCACGTTCCTCCTCATCTTCCTCTTCATACTCTTTTTCCCACCTTTTTCTTAGGTGTATTTCCATTAATAAGCCATCCATGCTGGCTTTGCATGCCTTTCTTGCCCCTACGAGTCTCTTCAGTTTACCAGGTCCTTGTCAGCTGACCTATAGATAAGAGTTTTATTCCAAGCTGAAAGCTGGGCCCCAGGACCAATGCTTGGGTTTTTTTTTCTCATAGTGTTGGGCATCACTTATGTTTCTGAGAGGCTGAGCAACAAGAAGGGGGATGCCCTGCTTAAACCATGGTAGCCTTGAACCAGGGTGCATTCAGGCAAGTAGAGGACTTCTTGGAGCATCTAATTACCTAATTCAGTTCCAGAGTATGTAAGGAGAGAAGTCTTCCAGAAGAATTTGTATTTTGTTTAGAGTCACTACTTTTTTTCAAGGAACCACAAAAAGCAGCTCTGTTTGCATATTTCAGTAGTCTGCTCCAGAGTGTTAAGTGAGAGTTATCTGATGAAACTGTAGAAGGAATTTGTAAAGCTTTGACAAAGCATATCTTTTCCTGCCTTTCCCTGTCTAATTTTAGTCTGGAATGGAACATCTGAAGAATTTCTGCATACTTAAAAAAACCTAAGAAACCTCAACCAGATAACAAGTGAAAGATTTTTTTTGTTGAAAAATTATTGGCAAAATTGGAAATTCCTGAAAGTAGGGAATGGTGTAGAAAATTCTGAGCAATGTAAGTGCTGAAACTTCCTATGTCCCATAAACAGTTTCAAGGTTTTGCTTTTAGCGGTGCCTCTAGGAATAATAAATAATGCAGAAGATTAATGATAGTGCCATTATTACAATGCTGATTTTAATCAGATATGCATTATAATGGATTCATAATATGATTAGCCATTCAGATTAGGATTATTGTAGGTTTAGAGATTTTGAATTTTACAAGGGTAAACCATGGTGGTTGGTTGCTTGCTGTGACAGATTTTTTTTATAGATTTAGCAAGATTTAACAGGGAGAAGGGAAACAAAAAAGTTCTTTCTTTATGCAGACTGCTGTTACTTGATAATTCTGTTTATACACTTATAATAGTATCAGAGTAGTAGAGGAAGAAAGAAACCTTTTCTATCTTACATTTTAAAGACATTTTAAAAATTACTGCATGCCATATCCATCTAATAACACTATGTATAAGGCATAACAGGACTATTACAAGGCAGCTGTTAATGAACAGTCCACCTTTCAGCTCCTTTGAACTTGCTTTTAACATGTGGATATGCATATAAATTGGCATGAGAATAGTCTTTCCTGTTTTCTAAGAATTGCTGGAGAGAGAGAGAGAGGGAATGAGCGAGACAAACAGACAAGTGGACAGACAGGTGGCACAGTTTGTGTTTGATAGTCATATATACACTTCAGCACGCATCTGAGATATAATTTTTTGATGTATTCAGCATGAAAACGCTTTTTATGTCCTTTTCTCAGATGTTTTCTTGCAGAATTTCAATTTAGTTATTCATAATCCCCTGAGTATTTTCAGTTACTATTGAGCTCTACCAGTTTGTCTTCAGATTCTTGTGTTTTTCAAGGGAAGACAAAAACTCCAGCATGAAGTTTAACAGCCTAATCAACAAATTAGTACTGTATAATACAATTAATTTTTACATAGAGATGTTTCCATCAAAGTGATACTTATACGAAAATGTGTAATAAACTGGTAATTCTTTAGTGAGAAGACATGACGTTTCTCATGCAAAACCACTTTTAAACAAAAACTACAGTCCTTCACAGAGCTTTTGTTCTTATTTGTTTGTTATAATTTAGAGGAGCATAGGGAATGCATATGGGGAGCAAAAAGAATTTCAGTCATTTGCTAAAAACACTCTAATACTGGATTATCCTGAATAATCATGTCCTTTTCCTTTTCCTTTCTTCTCTCTTCTTCTCTCTTCTCTCTTTTCTTCTCTTTCTTCTTTTCTTTCATCATCTTGTTGGCACCTCCTAATCTTCTCGTCTGGTTTTCATAATGTTTAATCTGAGTCACCTAAACAGTGAGCATCCAGTCTAAAGTAGTTATCAAAGCTGAGAGAAAAAGACAGGTGTCTAGTGTTTGATATATCACCTAAGATATCAATTTTAGTTTGATATGAATCATGAGCTGAAAATGCTCTCCATTAACCACAGAGAAATCCTCAATAACTAGTTTAGGCTAGACATATTTTAGATGTCTGAACTGGGTAAGCTGAATGTGCTAGTTTATGCCCACTTGTATGCAAAGACTTTTCCTTGCTTCTCCTGGTAACAAAGAGAAATCCCTTGTGCAAAAAAAATGCAATAAATACGTTTGTGTAAAGGATGTTGTTGAGGAAGAAGCTATGCAGGAGCGAGATGATCATTGTCTTTATTCTTGTATCTCTTCCATTTTCACAAGAGCACATGATATTATATATGTTTGATTTGTCAGTCCACTAAAAATATGATTACTGTCAGATTCTGAGATAGCGCACTACTGCTCTAATAAAATGATTTTTTCTGTCTATATCGTTTCCCTCCAAAATTAATTTTGGGATAAAGTGGTGGATTTAACCTTAAATGACAGTCTGCAAATAGCTATTTGGGAGAACTGAATACTGGTATCTCAGAAAAACTGATACAGTACATTTCTTTATATGAGAGCTGGGAAGAAATACCAGAAAGAAGTTGTATTAGTGAAGTGGAAAGCAAAGTTAGAACGCTTCTTAGTATGCACATTCTGAATAATCAAATTTATTAAGAAGAATCAGCATCTGGAACTCTCCAGTGGTTTTCAGATACTTCAGATTTTTCACCAACTTTAGTCTTAGTGATATCTCATGTTGCAGAAACATTGATGAAGTAGAAGCTTCATTTTTCCTGATGCTTTGTGTAGAATTAAAAACCTCAAATATGTTCTTTTTTATCTTAAATAATTGTTAGAGTGTTCAAAGTATAATTTTAACATTGATAACTGTCAAATAAATTACTGTTGAACTTTTTTTTTTTGGGGAGAGCTCATTGTTTTCTTTATGAACCTGGCAGCCTTGTTAAACATCGCCAAATGATTAACTACTCCATTAAAACCAGCATTTGATAGTTAAATGCTGATACTACATTAATAACCAGTTATAATGTGCAATGACTTTTCAGTTTTTAAACATAAACCTTTCTTTATACCTGATACGGCATTATAAAGGAATGCTATTAAAGGCTGGAATATTTGAGAATTTGAGGGACAGTTTTTATCTTAGCTTGTGAAACAGTCATTAGATGTAGCAAGAATTTCCTGTTGAAGAATCTCAACCATAAAAATTCTTCCTAATACGAGTTCACACACTTTACTATACACACCAACAGGAATAACAGAAGGCAAGGTTGAAATCACTGCCTACTTTTGTGTTGTGGGATGTATTATTACAAATAAAAAGTGAAAGTACTGCAGGAGCTGAATATAGAGTATCGTTCTTCTGGTTGATATTTTATAAAGGTTATCTAAAAGTTGTACACATGCAAACATCTTAAACATCAGAAAATGTTAGAGAATCTCACTGTTGCTTAAGGTTGCTTTAAAAAAGAAATTAGTAGAAATCTAATTTTTAGCTGTTTTTCTTGTCAGTATATTTGTTATCAGTTTTACCAAGAGTCATCTTATTTCTCTTATAGCAACTGAAAAAATTCATATTTATCTTGGAGTAGCAAGAGATAATTATGTGCTGGCATTTCCTTTTAATCTGGGAAATGCTGTAATTCCCAAATTAAAACCTTCTTTTGCGTATACTATTCTAAATATCCACAGGTTTGCAAATACTTCAATACAAGCACATAGTTTATAGAAACCTTAACTATGATTCTTGAATCTTTTATGCTTAGCTGATGGCAGGATATCAAGATACCAGAGCTTCATCTAGGAGCCATGGGAACTGATGATAACTCTGTAACTGCAGCCACCCGTGCATCTGAAGTAAAATACACCAGGGGAATTCAACCTTTTTGACTGGATGGACAATGCTTATTATAGGGCCCTGTTGACTTATGTCAAGAAACACCCCTTAGATTAACAACATCGGTAGAAACTGGATCAGAAGAAGGCTGAAGTGCTGGAGATGTACTGATGGCCATAAGATCTACGAGCCAAGCTTTTACTTAAATCCTTTTGGAGCAGGTAGTGTCAATTTTAGCTTTTAAGTCTGATACCCAAGTAAATTAATTTCTTCTGTCTTCCCAGCAGTTTGCAGCTACCAGCTTGTACTGCCCGACTATTTTACATGATACTTTTTGCTGTTCACTCAAATGAACAGTGGAAAGAGTTCTCTGAACCTTGGTCTTATTAGCGTGATCTGAAGTCTTACTAAAATGTGATGACATGAGTTTCAGTGTGTGTTGCCTGCTGGGCTTTCCTGCCTGGGCTGATCTTGTGGTTACCATTTCTTCACTGCTGTGGCTACAGGGTCACCTGGATTAAAGCTAATGTGAGCACTCCTGTCCCAATTGTAGATAGAACTGTGTACACTGTGTACACATGCTCTGTTCCTGGCCATGGGTCATCAGCTTGTCTTTCATAGTATTGTGGTGAGGCAAATACATGGGTTGGATTTCATAAATGCTCTCCAGTTTCTGCATCAGAATTTTTTTTTTTGAACTTTTATACAAGTTTAGAATTTTTCTGTTGTAACTGACCTTTGCCATGTGCAATTAAAAAGCTATGATTTAAAAAGCTATACGAGGGCTTAGGGCATTTTTAAAATGATTTTTTTTCAAAGTCATAATTCCTTTTATTTATGGAAAGACGAACCAGTATGTTTTATCTACTAGTAATCTTTTTATTGCTATTATTTTCATTTTAGATGATGCCCTCAACATTTCTTACTCAATGTTGCTGTTTCATGGAAATATGAGAGCACTTGCACTTTGAATAAGCATCACTCATAGTAAAAACACTAAAATAACTTGATTCATTTTACTTTACTCATTTTACTTTTCTTTTTTTTTTTTTTTACTTAATTCAGTTGAGCCCTTGGGTGAAGCTAGAACTTCGATAAAGATATATTGCATGTTGTTTTTTTAGAAAGAATAATATTTAAGTTCTATGTGAACTTATTTTAAGAGTGAAAAATGTAAATATAACCATGCATTAATTTGTTTGCTTAAAAGGCTGAAGTGTTGGCTGGTTTGGATCATCTGAAGTGTCCTTCCAAGTGACAGAGAGTATTCCCAGGAGAGACCTATTTGTCAGTTTAAAAACTAACAAAGATGAAGATGAATACTGTACTGATACAGAGAAACACAGAAACAAACATATGAAGGAAAGTTGGGGACACTGACATTGAAGAAAATGCAGATAGTACTTGTTTGTGCTTTGCTACCAGTGGATGAGCAGGCAAATTAAGTGTGATGTGGAACTGAGGGACACAAGGAGAAAAATAAAACAGTGGGGATCATTCAGCATGGCTTTTGTGGAAGGAATTTATGCCACTGTTAAAATTGTTCTGAAAGAAGTAGAGACGAATGTGGACAAAGGCTTATCCAGTTAATGTAGTTTGCCTGGATTTTCAGAGATCTTTCAGGAAAACTCCTTATCAAATCTTTAATAAGAAGTTAAGCTTCCATGAAATAAGAGGGAAGGTCTTCCCATAGTTCTATATTTAAGGGTAGGAAGGAAAGAAAACAATGACATTAAGAATAAAAATGGTCAATATTTGCAATAGTAGGACAGGGGAATTCCACAGCTATTTATCCCAGTATAGGGAGGTGTAGAGACTGACTCTGCTTCTATTGTTGTCTTAAACATCGAATGATTCTACTTGTATTGTCTTAAAGGTCCTCTGACTCTACTTTCATTGTGTTCTTAAACACCTTCCTGAGCGCTGTGGCTCCTGCTGGGCTGACTGTGCCGCTGCAGAGGAGGGGGAGGAGGTGCGGGAGGGGGCAGGGACTTGTGCTATAAATAGAAGCCCACCAAGAAGGCAGGCGCACGTATTCTATGGGGTTTGCTTGAAGGTGGTGCAGGAGAACTGCACGACCAGGATTTCCCGAAGACCACGTTTTCCAGAGGCCCATGGAGTTGTGACTATTTTCTTTTTCCCCTCTCCTATTCCTCTTTCTCTTATTTCCTTCCCTTTTCCATGGTACTATGGTGCATGAGATCGGATCCGAGTTGTGCTGTTTCGTGCGGATGTCTTGAGGGTATCAGATTGTGATCTGAACAGACTGGAATCTGGTTTTGCAACTTTCAGAAGTTGAAACTTGACGTGCCATGCTCAAAACGTTGATTTACTGTTTTGGCCATGCCTAAAGCAAATACTGATCTGTTGTTTAGGCTGTGCTCGAACTAAACACAGTTTGAATTTACCCTGGGCACAGACACCAAAGGATCTTTCCCCCTGTGGCTGAGCAGGTCCTGAGGGGGGACCCAGGGGCGGGGAGGTGGATCGGGGGCAGGATTGGGCTCTTGACATTTTTTGGCAAATTTTTCAAGTGATACTGAACAATTCAGAGTAGTGAACTCGGAAATGAACTCAGATTTTAAGATACTGTATAAGTAGGTGATAAAAGAGCAGATGAAATTCAGTGATGAAAAATCCCAAGACAGACGTGCTGGGGAACCCCAGCTTTACCTATTCATATGTAGAGACTGTCTCTAAATCAGCTGTTAAAACTGTGAAAATGCATTTTCAAGCTTGATAGTTCGATAAAACACTAGAGAGGAATGACAGGCTTGATCATAGGTATGGAGGAGCAATGTCTGTACAAGGAAATGTAACTAGGATAAGTATTCAGTAAGAAAAAGGAAATAATTAAAGGCAGATAATGTTAAAAGCATATAAAATCACGATGTTGAGTAGAAAAGTGATTATTCACTGAAGTATCGTCCATTATTAAATTACGAGGTAGAAGGTATAAAATGAGAAGGGAATACTTTTCATGCAGTGCATAATGAATTCCTGGGTTTCATGTGCATAGGAAGTTCTGGGGTCCAAAAATACACAGAGGGTCAAAGAGTGACTGAATTCACAGAAGATTACCACAAGGAGTGTCCGACCCTAAGATTCAAATGTAGTTTGCAAAGTCCTGAAATCACACACGGATTGGAACTGCAAGCAGATGTTCTGAAAATCTTGCTGTGGGATTGTTATGCATTTAATAGATTTGCAGTGATGGTTATATTCATTATACTGTTTCAGACACAGGATACTTCGAAGGATTTTATTTTTTACGGCCCAATACTCCTGCTAGTAAAATAATACAGCCTCATCTAGCTGTTTTGTATTCCATGCTTTTAAAAAGATGCTAACTCTTGGGTAGTGGTTCAGACCTGTTGTCCAATTTGTTATATTAAACAAATCCTAACAGGGAATATTTAGAAAAGGATTTGGGGGTCTGCACCAGCACACAGTTAAGCTTCCGCTCCTAGATACTCTACTGCCTTCGGACTTTTATTTATTTATTTTTAAATTTTATTTTTATAGCTACTGGTTGGTTTTCTTAATATAAGTACATGTAATTGTTTTTGAACTTACTCTTCTGGCATCTATAACCTCCTGTTGCAGTAAATTTCAACTTTGCCCGGTTATTGTGAGAAGCATCTTTTCTTGTTTTGGGTGAATAACCTGATAGTGTCATTTGATATTCCTCTACTACTTTTATTATGGTGCATAGCCCTTCTGGCACCCTGTTTCCTATTCGAAATCTCTATGACAGTATTGATATTGCATTTTTATTTCCCAGTTAAGTGTCTTTATTTATCTAATCTGCTCTGAAACAGAAGCTGCTCAGTACTTTTGCCTCTTTGCTATCTCCCTTTTTGCTGTATATTGCCTAGTTCTTCTGTACCTGCAGAGGTATTTCAGACAGGTCTTGCGATGAGTTAATATTAGACAAGTTTTTGAAACACTAGTAATGGATAAAGAGAAGTCTCACAATATGCTCTGTATTACTTGCAGGTGTACCCATGGACTTTGCAAGGAGCTCTTGCAGAGCAAAGTAACCTTAAGTATAAATTCATGTGAAAATGCAGAGATTTCTTTCACTGCTCTGAACAGACAGAGAAATGTATGTACAGTACTGTTATTATGCCAAGGTTTCCATCAACAATAACAAGAGTAAAGCAGGAGTAGAAATAAATAGCCTAACAGTCTTAATGAAAACAAATATTTTTAAATTTCTTTTTCTTTCAATATTTGCTGTTCTTTCTAGTAATATAATTATCTTTACTTGAAATTTGAAACATGCATGCAGGTCAGTAAAGATAAGGGTCCGAGGAGTGTTCCCGTCTGTCTTCATACTACTGAGTACTGGCCAGCCGAGGTTTCAGATCTTAGTGAGCTGCAATTTAGCAGTTTTTTTGGTTCAATGGGCAGAAAGTCTTCCACAACAGCTGAAGGAAGGATTGATGAAGGAGACTGCAGAGCTCTTGTGCCCTTCCTGTACCTACATAGGGTTTGCATGGGGAAGTTTGCTGAGACCCCTTCTTCTCCAGTCCATAGCAGAGAGGTTCCTGCTTGTTGACGCAAATAATTCCAGACCTGAGACCAGTGTTTCTCAGTGCTGTGTTAATTCCTCTGTTAGGTCTTCTGTCCTATCTGAACTGGGATTAATCTTGGTCAACCTGAAGGATAATAATGTTCTTAGATTTCCATTTCTTGTCTGTATTGTTAGCTGTACTTATATTTATGAAAAAAGTATTGCTCTTTTCTCATGTTTTTGTGTCTTCAGAACAGTACCAGGAACAAAAAATATCTCTTCCTTTACACTCTGCACTTTAAATTAATCTTCTTCAATCCATTACAAGATTTGTAAAATCCTTCATTGTAACATTAATCCTTTAATAACTTCTTTTTTTATGATTTATTATTCTTTACATTTTTGTATTTTTTAGATTGTAGGTTTTGGGATCAAACAATATAGTCAAAAGTTATAAATCAGAATCAGCTAATTATGAAATTGTACTCGATAAAACTTCAGTATAGTGGGTCTTTTTTATACAAGGTTTGAACACTTATTTTCTTAAAATGAGTTACATTTAAATGAATATCTTAAGGAAAATGCTAAATAATGTAAGACTTCTGGCATCATTGTGTAAGCTTAAACCACTGATGATATTTCATGATCTATTTGAAGTATGTTTTACGTTTGCACTCTGCAAATTTGCCATATTTGTGTAACAATAAAAATAATGGATACAAGTAGAAGGTTGAAGTCTGCATACAGGACTCTTTTCTTAATCAGGATTATTTTAAGGTGGACATCCAGAGGAAGTCATATAATGTAAAAATATTTAATCACCCGAACAAGGAAAAAGGAAAAGACTGAACTGTCTCTATTGTACCATTGGCTCCAGAGCAGGTTTCCTGACTGGCGTAAAAAGTTGCTTGCGTGTTTTGGCCCTTAAATGCTGGAATGCTTTGTCCTCTCATTTTTATCCTTTGAGGAGTGGCATCTATGATATAAAAGGCATAGTAGAAAATAGTAGACATTCTGACTGTTAAAGGAACGGTTAAAAATGTATTGCCAGCCAAGGCCAGGATTTTCTTAAAGGCTCCTTTGTTTCCATATGTGTACTTTTACAGTAATAAATAAATTCTGTTTTGGTATTGAAAGCGAAGAAGCTGAGGCAAGATTTAAAGTTTTAAATTGATTATTTTGTATCATATGTTCATCAATTTAGTTTCAACAAATTACTGTGAGTATATAGGCCCAGCATACCTGCTAAAAATGTACTCTGTGCTAGGCTAAATTTGTTCTTTTTTTTAAATAAGTAATACTATTTCTATACATTTTATTACTGTAAAATTCAACCTTTTTCTTTTAAATTTGACTGACTAGGTACTTTAAACAAGAAATTAAACAACAGTTTTTAACGTGTGCAATTAAAACAAAAAGCTCAAACGATTCCTAAGCCTCTTTGACAAATGTGTACAAATATTATTTTTAAAGCATAAATTACAACTTTGAAAAATATTTTTTCAAAAGATTTCAAACCTGATTTTATATAGGTGTTATTGCTTTAAATAATGTTATCTCTGAAAGGTAAGCAAGTGAAATGCAAGAAATCTAGTGCTAAGACTGATGCCCTATACTTTTTGTGGCATTTTCTATTCAATTATATGAAAGTGAACTTTTCTAGGAAGTTATACTGATTTTCCAGGAATTTAGACTGCATTTTTTAAGAAGCAATTACTCTGAAAGCATCACCGCATTGCACTGGTCCGTCCCTTTCTGACCCTTCTGCTTCTATTTTAACTCAGAGTCAATTTGACCTGAACAACACAAAACAGATTTTATAACATGATTAAGAGGAAATGACATTGAGGGGAAAGGGAGGATTATATTACCTGGAGTGGTACCAAGAGAAATAAACAGACTTGTAATAGTTTTCCTTTTTTTTTTTTTTCCCCATTAGCTTTCACTGTTTCATGATTTGTCTTACAATTTAAAAAAAAAAAAAATCCCACAAAAAAACTCCTAACAGTAACACCAGAAAAGCCTCTTAAGTTCAGTTTCTTTTTGTGTGCTACAGTAACAGAAGTAGTCAGTGGTTGCAGTTAAAGCTGTTGGGCAGTGGACTGTGATCTACCAACATCTCTGTTGCTTTGATGTAGGACTGAGAACAAAACTGGTACTTCAAACAAGTGGAGGGAAATTAAAACCTTCCCTTTCATGATTTCAATAACTGTGAACTCTGCAGAAGGAATGTAGCACTTAAAATTGGTTGGTTGTGTAAAAATAAGTTAGACACTGATTTTCCTGAATTGCTTAGACTTATTGCAGGTTTTCCTTTTTCTCCAACTGCAGAAAACCTCATTTGTTAAAATAGACATTGGATTTTGTGTACTGGATTTCAAGCTGTTACACTTGGCAAAATGGTGCACCGAAATGCAGGGCCAAGATGACTTTAACAAATAGTAGATGGTGAAGCCCACTAGAGGGCTCAAATGTTTGAGGACGCCGTTTTCCTAAATTGCGTTTTGGTCCCTGCAGGACCTGACAGTAGACCTGGAAAGCACCTGCTAGCATCTGGGATATGTGTAGTGAGTAGAAGTAGAGACATGTCAGATTGTTTTACGGACTACTGCCATCTACAAATTCCCTGTATTTTAGTGCGTACATGAAGCCTCTGTAATACCTTTGTATAAATAGCACTCCCCAAGAACCATATTCCACTCATACTTGTGCATAGGAGCTTTTTCATTTGCCAGGAGCAGTCAATTCTGTACTCTGCCTCCCAGCAAATGATTGAAAATTTAATAAAGATTGGATTCCCTTTCAGCATAAACACGAGTACATACTCTTAAGTGTAAACTAGGGGTCTAAGCTCCCCATATAGTCAACGTAATTTTAAGTAAGCCAGTAAATGTGACTAGGAGCACTATTCAGCCTATGTTAAAGTTAATATACTGAACATGATTCAGTTGGCCGCAGTGGTCCCATTTGAGATGCCAAGCTGGTTTACAGATGCTACTTCAGAAAGTACAGGCAGCCTATCTGGTAGTCCCATTGGAATGGTTTCAATGTGGTGTAAAACCTCAGATGGCATAAACTTCCTGTGCAGGCAGCTTAATTAGTCACTTTTGATCAGCTGAGTAACTCTCAGCTTAGGATAGGTTACAAATTTCTAGTCCATTTTGAACAGCAGAATATCTACCTCAGTATGCACCAGTTTTTAAATAAAGCCAAAGTGCAATACCTGATAATTGCTTTCTGCCCTCCTGTTACTTTCCACAGAGAATAAATGACAACACGTGCCTTAATTTATAAGTAAGTTTGGTGTAATTTGTTCTTTGTGTATTAAAACAAAAATTACTGCTGGTAACGTGAGAGGACTGGAGCTCCTTAACCTGCCTATGCTGGGCCATCTTCCCCGTAGGACCTGGATGAAGATAAGCAGTTCCTTGGAGAAGACTTCTGTTAAATTCACAATGGCTATCCATAATATAAGTGTAGTGGGCTCATCAGGACTGACAATATCCTAGTACCCTTGCATTGTGTATCAGCACAGTTGCCTCTCTTGACAAACAAAGAGCTTCTTTTATGTTTGAGAAAGCCCCATATATCCTTTGAATAACGTTATTTTAAAATGAGTAGTACCAGAGTAAGTCAAGGTCATCAGTAGTCCTCTGCTTCTATCTGAAACATTAAATATGAGTGTTTGGAAAGGCTATAAATGTTGATGAGCATCTTAATTTTGATGGATATAGCACCCAATATGGAGAAGTACTACAATACAAATATTGAAGTGAGACACAATGAGCCATCATTAGTTTTTTCTGACTGATACTAATTATATTATTTTCATTTTTTAATTTTTGTTTACAAGTTACCAACTGTGTATTTAGGAGTAAACACAACCTGTCTTCTTAAATATTTTCTCAACAATTGAGGAAGAAAAGGATTTTTCCTAGCCCTGAAAAAGCACTTGGAAGCACTTAGCTCAAACTAGAATGAAGTGAAGGTAATCCTCTGTCCTTTATTATGCAGGCCAGATTAGAGGATCACAGAGATCTTTATAATCTATGATTAACATAATTTTTAACTGTGTGCTTTTGTCCAGTTCTTCGCAAGAGCGCATAGAAGCATGTCTCTTTTTTTTTTTTTTTTGAGCAGGTGGAACTGATGCAAGGGGTTAAAATTACATGAAAGTGCTTTGCAGACTGGAGCTTGAGTCCTGACAACCTGAATTCTTTTTGTCTTTCACAGTATTTTCGGGGAATTTTTTTTTTATATGGTGGACTTCAAACCTTTCACTTTTTTTAAAAAATCAATCCTGTATTTTAAGCTTTAGATTAAATCTATGAAAGGTTATAACACAATTAACGTATCTTATGCTTCTAAAATCTGTCATCCCTGCTGCCTTTGGTACTGTAGTTTACATCTCTCTGAATGTCTGTATAATATCACAAGTAGAGTTGCAAATGTAATTCATACATAATTGTATGATCAATGAATTTCTTTCCATTTGCAAAGTTTATGTCATTTTTTTTTAATGATTTGTTAATCATTCACCCAGTACTTTAAGTAACATTTTCACATGCTGTCGTCATCACCCTTCAAGAATCTTGGGTTTGTTCGGTTTACTGGTTCCCAGACAGTTTTCAGCTACTATTCTCAGAGCTGCCAGTTTTTCAGTCATCTGGATGCTATGAGTTTTGCTGGTGAGATAAGGGCATCTGTTCTGTTTCACTGGTGAAATGTAATTTCTGCGATCCTAGTATACCCACAGTTTTTTCTTCATCGGTCTTCCTTGTGTGAGTGTTTTTGTGCTGTGCCTTTTCTTTCTCCCATATATATTCCACTTCATATCTGTGCTTCCTCGTGCCACAGTCTCCTTTCTGAAGCCTCATTTTCCTCCTTGCTTGTTGCCTCATTTCTCTTTCGTGTACCATTTAGCTCTCTACGTAATTATGAAGGTTTAAAGTGCTTTGCCACAGACAGCTCCAAAAAACTGGTGACTAAACCAACAGATGACAAACAGTAGAATGACCAGAATTTACATGAAAGCGTGATTGATTCCGCCTTGTGAGAGTCTAAAGACACTATGGTAGTGAATAGGTTTCGAGGTCCTGTTTCTCTTTGTATGAACAAGTTCTGGGTTTTGAGTTGGCAAGCTGTGTAATTGTCAACTGACATGTTATTTAGGACTATGCTAGACAGCAATGGGAAAAAGAAAGCCTAGGAGAAGCAAGGGGGTTTGTCATGGTCTTTGCGTGCTTCTGCCTTCTGGCAAAGTTGGACTTCCGCAGTGTTTACAGTCAACGTTGGTTTGTGATTCTTAGCAAGTGTAGGTTAGCTGTCCAAAAGTCTACAGTAGAGTTAGGGTTGCAAAGGTTCTGCTCTTGAATTCAATGACTTCAAATTCTCATACAATATATTAGCGCATTTTAGAACACCAGAAAGTAATGAATTAAAGTAATGCTGACTTTAAATTACGAAAACCCCTTGCAGGTATGCCACAAAATATTCTAACACTGCCTGCCTGAACTAGGCAGTAATGCTAGTACAGTAGTACACCTAAGAAGCAACAGAATTACTTGTGTTATATGAGATGTATTGGGAGTTTGTTGGATACGCCCTGTTGGTGCTCCATGTGCCATTCACAGTGTTAAGGGCAAATGTACTGCATAGCAGGGGATTGATTGAAGGAGGTTGTCAGTGTTGTGAATGATGTATGAAGACGTGAGAGTTTATAGTCACCTAAATATAGATATCTGCAAGTGAACTTTGTAAGTAAGGAATTTTAAACGAGACCTAATCAGCTCCAAAGCCAGATTCGGCGTGACCGGCGGCAGGAACGGTAAGTACTGCAGTCGAGTGCTCAATCTGGGCGGGTGGAGAGTTCCTGGGAAAGGCAAAAGCTCAGGAGAAGACCCCGGCACGGCGACTCTCTCTGAACCCCAGAAGCGGCAACTGTCACGTGGGCCGACCGCGTGGTGGGGGGGCGGTCCCGGAACATCTCCCTGGGAGCGCCAGCGACCGGAGCGTGGCGAACAGGAGCGGGCAAACAGGGTCACAGTATACAGGGTCACAGTATAGACAGTTCGCGTGACAGTTCGCGTGGCAGTTCGCGCAAGCAGGCACTCTCTGACAGGTGGTTGACTTCCCACCCCCCTGCAGCAATGGTGATCAGGTGTGGTAAAGCCTCTGCCACCAGGAGTGTAGGCATCCAAACGGAAGCAGTATTACGGGACGCAGCTGCCCAGACTCGAGACTGCAGGGAGTGTCTCAGCCTACTTGTGGTTCCTGAGGACCATACCAAAAATGCTTGTCTGAGGTGCGAACAGATTCAAGATGTGCTCCTTATGGTTGCAGATCTTAAGCATCAGGTGGAAAGATTGAGAAGTATTCGTGAAAGTGAAAGGGAGATAGACTGGTGGAGTAGAACCCTCTCTCCTCCCGGTAATCCTCCCCAGGAGGCTGAGGAATGCCATATTCCTCATCAACAGGACAAGGGGAGTGACCTGGTTGGTGAGGAGGACTGGGAGCAGGTCTGCTCTGTGGGGGTTATAGACCTCCCTTTCAAATGCCACCTTTCCAGCTGCCCCTACAAAACAGGTTTGGGGAGTTGGAATTTGATGCTCAGGTGGAGGATAGTATGGCAGAGAACTCACCCGAGGAGGCTGTTAACCTCACATTGCCCATCAGACAGGTCAGGACTTCAACTAAGAAAAAGAAAAGGAGGGTCATTGTAGTGGGAGACTCCCTTCTGAAAGGGACGGAGGGCCCTATTTGTAGGATGGATCCAACTCATAGGGAAGTCTGCTGCCTTCCCCAAGCCCGGGTAGGCGACATCACCAAGAGACTCCCGGACCTAATTAAACCCTCTGATTATTACCCACTTCTGGTGGTACAGGCTGGTGGTGATGAGCTAGCGAAAGAGGGTCAATGGTAGTTAAGAAGGAATTCCAGGAGCTGGGACGGTCAATAGATAGGGCAGGAGCACAGGTGGTGTTCTGCTTGGTTCCTTCGGTGGCAGGGATGTATACAGATAGAGAATATATGCAGTTAATAAATGGCTTAGGGGCTGGTGCCGGCAGAGGAATTTTGGGTTCTTTGATCATGGGGAAACCTTTACGGCACCTGGCCTGCTTGACCCAGATGGGTCTCGTCTAACTCCAAAGGGTAAGAGGATTCTAGCCCAGGAGCTGGCAGGACTTGAGAGGGCTTTAAACTAGGCATGACGGGGGAGGGGGGGAGTTACTAGGCTCACTAAAGATGTTCCTGTGAAGGATGAGCCATCTCAAAAGGTGTCGTCAGTAACCCAACTGAAGTGCATGTACACAAACGCACGCAGTATGGGAAACAAACAGGAGGAGCTGGAAGTCCTGGTCCAGCGGGAGAGCTGTGATATAGTTGCTATCACAGAAACGTGGTGGAATGACTCTCATAACTGGAGTGCTGCCATGGAAGGCTACAGGCTCTTCAGGAGAGACAGACGTGAGAAGAGGGGTGGAGGGGTGGCCCTCTACACTAGGGAAACCCTGGATGCTGTTGAAGTCGAGATCGGTGATGACCAGGTTGAGTGTCTATGGGTAAGAGTCAGAGGGGCAGTCAGGTCTGACCTCCTGGTTGGAGTGTGTTACAGACCGCCCGACCAGGTGGAGGATTTGGATCTTCTATTGTTTAAACAGCTGGAGGCTGCCTCTAGATCGGCTGCCCTTTTTCTTTTAGGAGACTTTAACCTTCCGGATATCTGCTGGGAATTTAACACTGCTGAGAGGAGGCAGTCCAGGAGGTTCTTAGAGTGTATTGAGGACTGCTTTCTGTCACAGGTGGTGAGTGAGCCCACCAGGGGTGAGGCTCTTCTTGACCTGCTGTTTACAAACAAAGAAGGGCTGGTGGGTGATGTTGTTGTCAGAGGCTGTCTGAGGTGTAGTGATCATGAGATAATTGAGTTCTCTCTAAACAATGTAATAAGAAAAGCCAGGAACAGAACATCAATGCTGGACTTTCGGCGGGCAGATTTTGGATTATTTAAGGAACTGGTCAGGAAAGTACCCTGGGAAATAGCTCTTAGTGGCAAGGGGGTCCAGGAAGGCTGGATACACTTCAAGAATGAAATCTTGAAGGCGCAGGAGCGGGCTGTCCCCATGTGTTTTAAGAAGAGTCATAGAGGCGGCTGGCCGGCCTGGATAAGTAGGGAACTTCTGAAGGAACTAAGTAAGAAAAAGAGGATGTATCGTCGTTGGAAAGAAGGGGACCTAAGCCACGTCATGTTCAAAGATGTTGTTAAGTCGTGTAGGAGGAAAATCAGGGAAGCAAAAGCCCAGCTGGAGCTCAAATTGGCCGCTTCTCTTAAGGATAATAAGAAGAGTTTTTACAAATATATCAGTGGTAGAAGGAAGGGCGGCAGCGACCTCCACTCCTTGTTGGATGTGGAGGGAAATATAGTAACCAAAGATGCAGAGAAGGCTGAGGTACTTAATGCCTTCTTTACCTCAGTTTTTAACAGCAAGGATGTCAGCTCGCTTGACAGTTGGCCCTCTGAAGTGGTTGATGGGGGCAGGGTGAAATATGGCCCTCCTGCAATCCATGAGGAGGAGGTTAGAGACCTGCTGAGCCGCTTGGACCCTCATAAGTCTATGGGGCCGGATGGGATCCATCCTAGGGTGCTGAGAGAGCTGGCGGATGAGCTTGCTAAGCCGCTCTCCATCATCTTTCAGCAGTCCTGGCTCACTGGAGAGGTCCCGGAAGATTGGAAGTTGGCCAATGTGATGCCCATCCACAAGAAGGGCCGTAAGGATGATCCAGGTAATTACAGACCTGTCAGCCTGACCTCGGTCCCAGGTAAAATCATGGAGCAGATAATCCTGGGTGCAATCATGCGGCACTTGCAGAACAGTCAAGAGATCAGGCCCAGCCAACATGGGTTTAAGAGGGGTAGGTCCTGCCTGACCAACCTGATCTCCTTTTATGACCATGTGACTCTCCTGGTGGATGAGAAGAAGGCTGTGGATGTGGTATACCTGGACTTCAGCAAGGCCTTTGACACTGTCTCCCACAGTAGACTCCTAGGGAAGCTGGCAGCCCGTGGCCTAGATGGGAGCACTCTGTGCTGGGTTAGGAACTGGCTGGATGGCCGAGCCCAAAGAGTGGTGGTGAATGGTGTCTCATCCAGTTGGTGGCTGGTCACCAGTGGTGTCCCCCAGGGATCAGTATTGGGTCCCGTCCTGTTTAATATCTTTATTGATGATCTGGATGAGGGGATTGAGTCCATCATCAGCAAGTTTGCAGATGATACCAAGCTGGGAGGAAGGGTTGATCTGTTAGAGGGTAGGATGGCCCTACAGAGGGACCTGGACAGATTGGAGAGCTGGGCTGATTCTAATGGGATGATGTTTAGTAAGTCCAAATGTCGGGTACTTCATTTTGGACACAACAATCCCATGCAGAGCTACAGACTGGGGACAGAGTGGCTGGAGAGTAGTCAGGCAGAAAAGGACCTGGGAGTGCTGGTTGACAGGAAGCTCAACATGAGCCAGCAGTGTGCCCAGGTGGCCAAGAAGGCCAATGGCCTTCTGGCCTGCATCAGGAATAGTGTAGTGAGCAGGACCAGAGAAGTTATTGTCCCCCTGTACTCGGCACTGGTCAGGCCTCATCCTGAATATTGTGTCCAGTTCTGGGCCCCCCAGTTTGGGAAAGATGTTAGGATACTGGAATGTGTTCAGAGGAGGGCAACGAAGATGGTGAAGGGGCTGGAGCATAAGCCCTATGAGGAGCGACTGAGGGAGTTGGGGCTATTTAGTCTAGAGAAGAGGAGGCTCAGGGGAGACCTCATTGCTCTCTACAACTACCTAAAAGGAGGTTGTAGTCGGGCAGGGATTGGTCTCTTCTCTCAGGTGACCAGTAGCAGAACCAGAACTAGAGGGCATGGAGTTAAGCTTCGTCAGGGAAAGTTCGGGCTTGATGTTAGGAAGAAGTTCTTCACTGAAAGGGTGATTGGCCGTTGGAATGGGCTGCCCAGGGAGGTGGTGGAGTTGCCGACCCTGGAGGTGTTTAAGGGGAGACTGGATGAGGCACTGAGTGCCATGGTTTAGATGATGGTTTGTGTTAGTGTTGGTGTTGGGTTATAGGTTGGACTTGATGATCTCAGAGGTCCTTTCCAACCTTGTGATACTGTGATACTGTGAATTGGACTCAAGTTACCCCAGCTTAGGTCTCTAATGCTATTTGATTTGTCCTGATATGCCTAAAGCAGGCATATAGGGCTTGTGAATGTGACCCAGGCCCAGATGGACATGGGAGCATCAGAGCCAGATTCTGTCCCGTATCTTCACGAACATCAGAGGCAGAATTTGTTTCCTGAATACCTTTGAGCTTGTCTAATGCATCCCACTGATGAGTAACTAATAAATATTAGTGAAGCTTACAGGTCTTCTGTGGAGCCTGTTTTCTATCTGTGTTTATCATATCCATGCAAGTTTTACTGGTACCTCACAACTTTTAAAATGGCTTTAGATGCCTGTAGTGAAATAATCAATTCTATACATAACTCTGTTTATATCAGTGTCAACCTCTTCATGTTTAGACACCTAAATGTATCTTAATGAAGAATGGAGCATATTCCCCCTTTCAGTAATAAGATTCTGTATCACTGAAAGAAACAAAATAGTAATACGGATGATGTAGGTTCTTTCCGTAACAGTGTTTTTAGGAAAAAGTCTTGTACAAGGGAGAAGTGGTGAAATTTCTAGAAGTGGTAAGGGTAGGGTGTTTGATGAGTAGTAGATTACCAGATAGAGTGGAAACCATACTAAAGTGGTTTCATTTTAGCTTGTGCCTAATGCATGCATCCTGCTTTCACCTAATGCCTTTTTCCCATAATGCTTCTAGACTATTCTTTAACATCTCTAGTGGATGTGTTCTGACCCCATTGGTACAGGGAGCAGAGTTGCAATGAATGTTTTTAAATCTTCTTTCTTTGATTTTTGTTTTTGGACATTTGGGGATATTTTAGTTGCAATTGTGATACTATCTGAGGACACTGACTATGTGTGAGCTGGTGAGTTAACCTTGGCCAGCAATGAGATGTTCACCTTGGCCTCTTGCCACAGAGCCCCCCACATCTACCAAAACATTGCCACCTACATCTAATAGCCAGAAACAGTAATTTCCTTTCTGTACTAATGAAGGAAATATCAATTTTTCCCTTCTACTACCTGTAGTTGTTTGAAGATAGTTCTGTTTGACCTTTCCCTTTTAAGGTGAGGAGATGGTGTTAAGTAGGGTTTGATGAGTTAAGCAAAAGAGACAAGGACACAAGATCAGTGGTGACTATTTCAAAGAAAGGAAGGGAAAAGGAGATCATCCTGACATGCACATCTCCCATGTGTAAACTTAGTCCTGTGTTGTGTTGGCAGTACTCCTGATCTGTATGAGTATGTTCACTAGCAATTATGAAGACAAAATGAAATTTGGAGTTCTCTGCTCTAGTCATAGAACAACCAAGGATCCTCACATGAGACACTGAAGCAGATGCTGTGCTGAAATAAAAAAGGAACTAAGGAAAAGTAGTCTTTTTAAAGGAGTTTGTTAAAGGATGAAACAAAGTCTCTCATCTCTTAATGTTTGTAGTTCTTCTTTGCCAGAATTCCCAGGAAGCAAAGACCATTTCAGACCTTTATTCACTGATGAGTCTTATGAAAAATACAGTAATTTTGAACCTCTGCTTGTTATTTAAAGCTATAATACCCGTATCAGATTCTCAAGAACATAACAAGGACTATCCCTAATGCAAGTACTCTTTAGCCCTGCTTCACAGTGTTAGTGTGAGTCATAAGTCAGGTTCAGATTGAGAGAAAAGTATGCTGTTGCTCCATTAGCATTTTTAGCCATGTTTCAGTGGAAGATTACTATTAATGATCTTTTGGAAGAGCTTTAGACTTTTGAACCTAAAATTTTGAACATTAATCTTCTGAATTTTAAAAAAATAAAAATAAAATTGAAGCTGCTTTCTAAGATGTGAGCACCAAAATGAGTGTAACATTTCAGCAATGTGGTGAATATGTCTTAATCCATCCAAAGGTAGTAGTTGCTGTTTTAGCTGCAGCAGCACACTTGAAATATATGTTTAGTTGATCATTTACACTTAATTTTAAGTGTGTCTCAACTTCACTAAATTCCATTGAAATTCTTCTGTCATGCAAATCTGATCTGCGTTATCTGATTTGAGATAGAACCTTGAATTTAGGCCTAAAATATTCACATTGGTTAGGATAATCCACATTACCAAGAAATCCCAAGCTTTCTTCATAATTGACCTATTTCTTTATTGTTTAATGTCTCCAACAACTTCAGATCATCTACAAATGTTTTCTCTGCTGATTTTAAAGTAGCAAACGCTTGTTACTACTGGGATGATTTCTGATATTGCACTGGCATGATACTTAGAAAAACACCCAGATTTGGGAAAACTAGGATAAATTATAATAACATAGAAATAAATGATTTTCATCCAAACAGTTTTCTCTATTTATGGTTGTGCTAATTTAGGGGTATTTTCAAAAATATTCTTGTATTTATGTAGAAAATAACTTAGAAGAAATTTAAAAATCATAAGGCAAATCCAGAGTTTTAATCAGCAGTTTAAAATTCGAAATTTCAGGTACTTGAATATATATATACAAAAATAGAATAGTTTTAATTCTTAATCATCTTTACTGCATTAAGTTAAACTTGCTGAGAACAACAGTATGTTTTTGTACGTCTGAGAAAAGGGACTTCTAGAATCTAGATTTAAAAAAAACTTTGTGAGTACAGCTATTGCATTTTTACTGGTTGTGTCTTTATATGTTTCCAATTACATCTTCCACTAGAGTGTTTCAGTATCGGTAAGGTAGTCATTTATACCAGCTGAGGTTGTAGCCTGTTGTCTCAGGTGATAGCTAGCATTTTCTCCATACTCTCAGAGATAATACAGGGAACTTCAATCATTTAATTTTAACACAATCAGGATTTTCCCATCAGTAGCTTTACAAGGTTATCTGTTTATAATTCTTCCTCACTTCTTGAACATAATTTTGCTCTTAATGCTAGTGTTGAGTTGTCTTGTAAGGGTTGTATTCATGTTTTGTTGCAGGGGTTTTAAGTAGGGTAATAAAATCTAGTGATGGGGTCATTGTCATATGCTAAAAGCCTATAGTCACACAACTTCTGCCAGAAGTGAAATTGGAAACTTTATTAATGATGATGTTTTGTAAGATAAGATGGGTTTAATTATGTTTTATAAGCACCGATGAGAAAGAATTGTACTTACGAAGTACCATTTCATCCCATTTATTCACTACACTTCATTGAATGTGCAGTATATGTTTCACAGGAAGCTCACCAAAGACAATATTTTGAAATTAATTATTTTTATGACTTAGTCTTTTCAATTTTTAAAAACCGGCACTGCAGGGAGACCCTGGGCTTCCCAAGGGCACAGTACTGGGAGGTCTTTTGATGCCGGGGACAGGGGATTGCAGGACAATAAGAATGCAGCTTGCACTTTTCCATGCTCACAAACCCCATATGAAGAAGAAGATAAGTGAAACTATTACTTAAATATGCTTGCTGGTCCATCTGAACTGCTTGTCCATCTGAACTGAGTTCCATGAAGGTAATGTGTATGCCTGCTTGTCAACAAAGAACTGCTATGTTGGATTTGTTTTTCTTTTAATTGGTGATGCAGTTCTTTTTTATTTTTTTCTTTTTGCCTTTGAAAGTGCTAGGTCCATTAACTGTTACTTGCTGAATACCCTTATTACTGTTCGTGTTCTACATTGTAAAGCTTGTAAAAAAAAGAAATCTGAAGTCCTCAGGTAATATAAAAAATTTTTAGAAGACAAAAATCCACTAGGAACCAAGAGTAAGTCAAAACATTGATTTTTCTTCTCACACCTTGATAAGCAGGATAAATTTTAAATTCTTTCTTCACAGAGTATTTCAAATCTATTTGTTTAAACAGTGGTTTTCAGAAATGTACTGCCTTTGCCAGAAGTTCACCTTGTGTTTTCTAAGGAGTAATGGTGATACAGTAGCAGGCATGCAAAAAGAGCTCCTCTCACCTGACTTCAAGTGATTGGCATCACAGATGAACAGTGCAGTCACTGTAAATGTAATATAATGGAAGGAAATAACCATGTCTCAGACACTGTTAATCTGGTCAGCTTTAGGCTAAGATCCCTACTTCTCTAGACTAGAATAAAGTGCCTAGGATGAATTCCTTAGAGGTGTAGATGTCTATGGTATAAACATCAGGACAGATAAATTCCCATTCAGAACATCTGTCATTTTACACTGATGAAAACATAACACTTCATTAATGCTAACTGATATTTTGCATAAATAAAGACAAATATACATACATAACCTACATATTTTTAGCATAATTTAAGGAGATATTTTTCTTCTAACTAAAGATTCTGTTTAAAGATGAGTGCTTCTGAAAATCAGTTTTCAGCTTGTTTACGGGAGGATTGATTGGGTTGAGCAGATTCTACATTTAATGACAAAATAACATAAAGCTGTAATATTTTAATTCCAATATAAGCCTACCTGGTAAAATACTTCAAATATGATTGGAATGCAGAAGGGAGATATTATTAAGTGAAACGGAAATGTTTTAATGGCACAGAAACACAAGTTATAAGTGATTCAGTATATTTAGGGAACTAAACCACGATCTAAGCTGGTTTTCAGTATATGTAAAACATTACAAGCTCTTAATTTTCAAACATTTATATATTGAGTTAAATTTATATATGAGTGTAAATAAATCATCAGAATCTGACTTGCATCTTCTGAAAACTTAAGGCTATGTGTCAAGTATATGCCAAGAAAAATATTTTAACTTTGAATTTAAAAAGATATGTCAGCAGATCGTGATTTGATATGGAAAAAATTTAAATTAGAATGTTTGAGCTAAGCACAACAAACTAAATTCCATTACTATGTGATACTTATAGACTGTAGTAGTAATAGTCTTAAAAACAGGGACCATGAACTTGAAACATGTTTTAGGGAAACTGTTACTCTGATTTGTAATGGCATTCATGTGTAGATCATTGATACCAAAGAGGTAATGTTTTTAAAATAAGTTTAATTCAGTAGACATGCTCAACAATTTCCAATTGATTCAACAAATTCTTCTTTAAATTTTGTGTTCTGAGTTGACAATTTCCAAGAACATCAATTTTCAAAATGTCTTCTAGGTACGTATGAAGTTATGGTAAAGCCTCATATATATCAATGATCAAATGCTATTTATGGAATACTAATCTATCACGAATAATCAGAATCTGTACTGCAGGAAAAACATGCACAGTTTCTCTCAGGCCTTTCTGGCTGTCCATGATAAACAGAGTATGAACTAAAGGCCATGGATGTTGTCAGAAGGATTCCCATATACCTCAGCACCTTCCATTTGGCTTGCTGCCACTTGTCTCATCAGAATTAGCTACATATTTTGTTCAATGGCAAGACACCTTTCTGAGTGATGAATAGAGAAAGTAACAGTACTGCATCTGGGGCAGGTCCTGCTTTGCTATCCAAATCATGCTGAGCTAGTTATCTTTCAGGTACTACTTCCAAGCCAAACTAAATGGTTATAGTGCTGACAGAGACATTGGTTTTCCTTTTAGACTGTGACTTGTGTTTGTATTTTGAAAGAAAGAGATAATAGATGAATGTGGAGTCTTCCTTCTCTACTTCGTTTGAACCTTCCTTGGCCTTCTGGTTGGCGGCAGGTTCTAAGTTGGGAAGGAGTAAATGTTTCTATTTCGAACTAACATTGATAGCTCATGTTTGATTTATTTTATTTTTAGAATCGCAGCATTACACAACAGCCTAGGCTGGAAGGGACCTCAAAAAACAGTGTGGTCCGAAGTTTTTAATACAAGAGAATCGCAGATTGCTTCACTTGATCTCTGTAGATCTACAGTACTGTTCCATATCAAAATCACTGCTATGAACTGGTATTTTCCTACCGTGTGTTGAAAAGACTTGAAACTTTCTTGTAGGCAGCATGAAGGATCTTTTCACAGTCACAGAATCACAGAATAGTGACTTTTCACACCAGAATGTGGAAACGTGGCCCTCTGACACCTGTGGTACCTAGGCTTACCCAACACAAGTTGGTAGCATCATGTAAGATTGTGTAGTAACACATGGCCCTACTAGCTTGAATCTAAAGATTTCACTAGGTCAGTTTTGTGCCCCAGTTGATAAACAGTAGTTCTTCATTGTTGATCTCAGGAGGCAGATGGTGGCATAACACTGCAGGTCTTCAACAGGACTATATCAAATACCATGTTTACCCAGGAAACACGTATAACACGTCGCAGATAAGTTTTGTACTCACGTGACAGAAAAAATAACAAAGTTTTGAAAGCCATTGTAATACATATTCTAAAGTAGACATAAACGCAAATTGTAGATAAGTAGTATTTTCACATATGAACTTTGACATTTGCAATAATGTAATATTCACAATCAGAAAGCTGTATAAAACCGATTATTAAGTTTGTTTTTAAAATAAAAGTTTAGGATTATGATAAAAGCAAGAGAAAGTCTGCAGGGTAAATAATGTGATTTCATATGATAGTGTTATTTCATATGATTAATGTGATATTCTGTTGGCTAGAATAACTGTTTTGCTCTGTACATTGTTTTGGGGAATATTCAAATGGAATATGAAAAATGTAAAGCTATCATATGAAAGTGGCTTTCAGAGAATATTCAGGTCCTCTTTCTTACATATTTTATTTACTTTGTTGCTTTTACATATTGCATAAGAATAAATTTACTCAGAGTACGTTGTATTGCTACAAAACCCAGTTGTCTCTGTAAAATGGATTACACAGTAAGAACCAAAAGATTGAACAATTTTTTTTGAATAAGATAAAGAGCTAGAAGTGCAAGTCAGAAGAAGGGTGCATTTACTGCATCGGTTAGTTTGCTGATTGAAAAATTACTTTAGATTATGAAAAATATCAGGTTTTTTAAGTATTTACCTAGAAGAATTTTACCTGCTAAGCAGAAAGTTCCCTTAAATCTTTAGTACAAATAAAAGTATTCAACCCCAAAACTGCATTGGAAGTTAAAAGTCTGGTGCCCTATGAAGCAGGAGAAATTTATAGAATGTTAAATATATGTTTACTTTGAAATCTGTTTTCTTGGGCTAGATAATGAAAAACGTAACTGCATAGGAATCATTCTCATTGCCTCCCACCAACACCAATGAAAGACTATAAACATTTTTTTTTAAAGATGGTGTGTTTCTCAGTCAGATTTGCAAACGATTATTAGGAAGCATGTACCTAATGATTTTTTCACTGTGTTTGAAAAGGTTTCTAGAGTGGATCTTATTCATATATGGCCTAACAATAAGTTGGTTTAGGGAAGCTTAAGGGCATCTGATCTCATTGTTAAAAGCTTGTAAGTTTTATTAACAGTTGCTTCAGATGAACGCTGCCTTAATTCTCAGGCCATTTTACTGAAATGTATAAGCTTTCCTCCTGAAAGCAGATGACAAATATGTTAGAAGACTTAATTTTGCCTGATAAAATGAAAATGTATCATTTGTTTTATACTTATTATTCTAATTCTCTGAATGTTTTATGAAATAGCAATAAACCATACGTCTTTTATCAGATTTTACTTGTGCATATGTATGTTTTGCATGTATATTGGTACAAATAGCTTCTGGCAGTGGGCAGTACCATGGCTATTACGTGCTCTCCTTCCCACATGGGAATGAATTTCAGAGTTAAACTTCTGTTATTGCAGAGGAAATGTGCTAATGCACTGGCAGAAGAGCGTTTTCTGTACGAGTATCTACTCCCCAGGAGAGCTAGGGCAGTGGTAGTCCTGGCACCAGTGCCTGGCGGGGGCTGGCATGGCAACCAGCATGAACCCGTGGGAAGTGTGGAAACATTGTTGAGGGGAAAAGGGTAGTGCATGCACCACAGAAACAGTATATATTCCCTTCAAAGTAGTGTGCGTGTGTGAACTTAGCGTGTTTTTCTTTTAAATTATTTTCCTTCTGAGATTATATGTGAAGAGTTAAAACATACTCAGCCGTGAGAAGGAGAAAAGTCCATTTAGTTGACAGTAGTCAACAAAAGGGCTAGACAATGGACTTTGAAGGACTGGGAACAGAACCTGCCAGTGTCTGCATCAAGCCTGTGGTACTATACAGGTCTCCAGTTAAGTGGTACTTTTGAAAACCTGTTCACTTACCTTAGCTTATGTGATGTACATCTTGGCCTTCAAAAGCTTTATGCGCTTTCTGAAGCTACTCCACTCTAGTTTGTCAAAACCAGAGTGGCCCTAGTTCATGCCAGTAACTTCTTATTTCTAAAGCCTACTGACAATGCTTGTTGTCAGAAATGCTACTTTGATACATCCAGCCAGTCATAAGGCTGAATGGTTCACAGGACTACAAATGGGATAAAGAACAGTAACCTTTTCATTCCTGATTCAGAATATTGTGTTAATACCTATTAATTTGTATCCTAGAATTTGTTGTTGTGGCTAATTTGCTGTAGAAACTTTTTTTATAAGCAAATATTCGTATCGCAATTCAGAAATTCACCAGAGAGTTGAAATCATTAACTCATGGAAATATAAAGGTTGAATTTACTTGAAGAGATCATCTAATTCATCACTTACTCTGAAAACAGAATCACGTATGTCCATATGTGACAGGTACTAGTGTTATTCACTTCTTGAAGTGTGAAAGCTTTTTCCAAGATCAGATATAAACCTTTTTTTCTGAAAATTGAGATAATCTCTTCTTAACTGCCATGGCCAAATGGAAGAATGGATCACTTTTCTGTGCCAGCTTCTGCCTACTCTTAGTCAAATGTCTCTCACTGATGGTTCGCACTGCGCTTCCTCTCAGCCACACTTCATGGACCTCTTTCAGATTTCCTTCATTAAAATTGTATGTTCGGGTCCTGTAGCATCTGTTTTCATTTGGGTTCTTCAAGTTGTCTGGACTAACTTGTCCTAAAACACGAACAATTGTCTGGAAAAGGTGCTGTGTAGAAGAAAGAAGCGTTCCAGTGTCTCCTGTAAAGTGTTTGTTAGCAAATCCAAAGCAATACTGTTTTCTTTTCTTGCAGCAGTGTCATGTACAGTCAGTGATAACTCATGTACATTTAGGGATCCATTGTAAAAACAGACCATTTCTATCATGCTCCGAGTTTCAAGGCTGTTGTCGTATTGGTATTATCTTTGAACCCTCTTTTTAAGTAAGTCACTTAACTACAGATCTACTATACGTAAGTGCTACTTTACATCCGTAGATTTCTTTGCCTTGCTATATGAGCACTGTAATCACAGTCTCTTCTATACCACTGTGGAAACGTTGGATGAAGCTGGGTCCAGGACAGACTTCTGTAGAGTTACAGTTGCCCATTGTCCCACAGGTTGTTAAACAACAGGAGCTTTCTTGTTGTTTTTCAGTGTTTTGCACCATCTGGGGCTCAACTTGTATGTCCCATGTAAACAGTAGGTCTGCTTGAGACCTGTGTTTTCTAGTCTAGCAGGATGAGGAGCTCCAAGAGGTCTGTGTCATATCTATGAGCCTCATGTCAGAAAATCTACTGTCCCTGAATGCCTCTTTCTATTATTCCGGATCTTTTTTTCAGGTGATGTTGTTGCCTTATTTTTCCTTTTGTCTCCGACCCTATTTCAAAAAAAATTTTGATTTGTTGTAGTGTCAAAATATACGTAAATACATAAAATATTCCTGTAGTCATTTCTTACTGCAGTTCTTCAGACATAGTGGTCATCTTCCTTATTGCTTTTGAGAAGGTTTGGCAAATTTTCCTTAGAAGTTGAAAGAATCCTCTGCTCCACATTTGTTTTCCTATGTCTTTTATTTAAATCAATCAGTAAAGATTTTCTAAAGTCATTATTGCATTAAGTTGTTAGTCACGTTAATCTAAGATTTGGTCTAGCAAGTAAAAATATTTTTTTTAATTTGATCTCTTCATCTGTAAAGGTGAATTATTGTGTTTGAAACATGACAGTAACCTAACTGGATTAGACTGAAATGTCAGTATTTACAGAGTTGTCATACATAAAATAAAGATTGAATTCAGTGATATTATGTAGTTTTTTATTTTTCCAATTTTAATTTCTCTTTACGTCTACGAAGGATCAAATGCTTTCAGAAGAGAACCTTTCAAACTATGAAAACCCCGTGTAAAGACAGTCAGCAATGTTGATAAGGATAGTTTTAGAAATTAAGAAGCTGAGTGGCTCAGTTTTTGCTGTGAAAGAGATGTGTAACCTCAGTAAATGAGAACATTTATATTTGGCTTGTGGGAAGTACCGTTTGATCTGTTTGAGGCAGTTACTGCTGATCTTACAGTTTCATTTTTTAATATAAATTGAAACATTTCCAGTAATGACATATATGTTGATATTAAACCTTTCACTGAAGATAGTAATCATATTGATATAAATATATTGCACAAGGATAGTAACACTTAGAAGGGTATTTTATGTTAATCCAAAATGGATAGATAGAAATAAGTTGAAAACCCTTCTTGGGTATCATTTTTCAACATTATTTGAAATAATCGGGATTGCTGGAACCTTCTTTATCAGTATGGCTCCAGAATATATACATCCATTTTAATTCTTTTTGAAGATGATCGCCACAGGAAATTACTCTTTATTATTGCTTTGGCCTTATGCAGCATAAAAAAGCTTGGAAAAAAAAAGTTCAAAAAAGAAAGCAGTACTTTGTTTACTACATCTTCATTTTTTTTTCTCCATTTTTTTTCAGTGGAAATCATGGATTAACTTCTGGTTAAACTCATTTGGCAGTGTTTTAAATCATGTTTGAGATTAAATGAACTAGCTATAGATTGGGTAGATACTGATGAGACTTAAAAGTTGGGTATAGATTCTTTTAAACATTTAAATGAACTCTTGTTATTGAATCTGTGAAACCCTTGTCAAGCACCAGGGTTTGCCATACCCATAAAGAAATTTTTACCTTTGCAGCTAATTTTGTTTTACATTCAAGATTCAAACCTCTATGTAAACTGAGGAAAAAACAGAGGAGTATGTGAAGGAAAAAACACATTTACTCCTAGGTATGTTTTAATCAGTGGCTGAGGTTTTTTTGCAGTCTCTTTATTGTTTCTGCTGAAAAATAAATGTTTACTGACATTTTAGAGATCCTGTACAACAGACACAAACCAACACATCTGTATTGTTGTATATTAGCAAATTCTGTGGACTGCTCCACATTGTGCTGGATAACTCTTCCTCAAAAAAGAGGGACAGTAGATGTAGTTCGAAAGTCACCACCTAGCTGCCCTGGCAGGCTCCAGTCCTGATTTGGACTCTGTGAGTTGCAGTGGAAAAATGTGATTTATGACTGATGAAAATGGAGTAATGCTACTGTGTGCAGAGAGATCCAAGAAACATTTTTTTTCTGTGGAGATAACACGACTGCACAGTTAAGACAGTTGCTGTCAGCATCTGGGTAGAGAGCAGCTGAGATGCATATAGTCCTGAGGGAAAGTTAAACAACTTCATAGGCTGTCTTCACGTTGCTACGTTGACCTGCTCTCCCGTATCATTTACTTTGACTTGTATTATTTATTCATTTATTTCCGGTGGTTGGCAAAATCCTTATCAAAATATCTAAAGGTGTGTATGGGTGAGGTTTTGAAAAAGTAAGTTCGCATGATGCTTCATAAAAAACACCGCTGTATAGCCTTATAGGCATGAACCCTTTATTCTGTTTCTAGTGCCAAAGTAGATATTCACTTTTACAAAGAAAATAAAACATCTTTTTATAGCAATGGTAATTATACATTTTAGGTATGAGTGCCTCAGCTATACATCCTTATGTAAGATTATGCCATAGAGATTAAGTTTTAACAAAGATATATCTATAGTATAGTCTTCTTTCTGGTGTTTTGCCACTTTATTAGGTTCCAGATGAAAGTTAGAAGATGGTTTATCTTCGCCATGATGGGAACATATTTTTGATGAGTCTTTAACATGATAGCCTCTGGCAGGTAATGCAGTTGCCTGGAGGAAATTCTGAAAGCTTTTTCAAGTGCAATGTTATCAGTAGATAGTTTGCAGTTTCCCTTTTAAGACTGACTTAGAAATGTACAATGTTCAGTCATTATGCACAAGAAGATTATACTAGTTTACCTCTAAAGGAAATGAGGTTATATAGAACGAGTTAAGCAAAAAATATAAACAGACAACTAAGAACTTTATAGTAGTGTTTGAAACAGAGGGAAAACAAGAAGAATAAATAGTGGCCTCATAACAAACAAACTTGAGTATTCTGGAAGGCTTGTACAGTGAGTTGCAAATAATAGTAGCACAAAATACACTATGTTCACAATTTTAGTACTATAACATGTACATTGAAAATTAGAAGTTGATGAGTGTGACCTCCCTGTCCGTGGAGATGAGGGTGTTTTGTGAACAACTATTTGAATTACCCAAAGTGTAAGTTTTCAGTTAATGGCAAACTCCAGCTACCTGCTGGGAGAGGAGCACAGCAAGATGTGGAAGTGCTTGCAGCAAAACGAGTTAGACAACGTGGTGATGCAGGGCAGGGAAGAAATTGAGATATTCAGTGCCTGCCTTGTGCTGGGTCTGTTCTGAGTTTTATCTCAGGTCTGTCAGGTGTAGGAACAAAGTTTTCAGAGGAAGGTGCTGTCTAGTATAGGTAAGCATCAAGCTGAGACCTATTCAGGCAATCTGGACATGCATAAATCCATGGAGAGCAGCTAGCTGATGTTATTGTGAGGTTGCTGCTGTATTTTTGGAAAGTTAGAGGTACTGGAGAAGTTGCGCATGAGAGAAAGGCAAATCTTATATGAATTTATTAAATAAAAAAAACAAACAGGAAACAATATCTGGGGAGCTGTACACCAGTCAGTTTCATCTCAGTCCCTGGAGAAAATACAGAGAAAGCTATTGCAGAAACCATTTACAGACAAGAAGACAAGAAGATGATTTGGAGAAGTGAGTGTGGATCTCCGTATCAAAAACAACATTAGGTTAGGCTGATTGCCTTGTATGATGAAATGACTGTTTGTATAAGAAAAAAGCAACAACTGTCGTTTACCTTAACTTTAGAAAGGTTGTCCATGCAGTATCCCATTAGGCAAATCAGGGCACCATGAACTAGAGGAGCAGACTTCAGGGTGGGGGGAAAAATCACTTGAATAATTAGGCTATAAGGGCTGTGATTCGCAGTACCAAGCCCTCATGTCTGTGGTCTTGAGGAATGTTGATTGGGGCTGAGAGTAGGGTTGGTACTGTTTAAGAATGCCATTGGTAGCTGTAGGAAGTGGATAGACAGCTGGCGACAGGGAATGATCGATCCCTCTGATTCACACTGGTGAATCTACGTCTGGGAAACTGTGGCCAATTTTGGACTCTTCAGATATTTTGCAAGGATTTTACCGACCACTGTAAATAAATGAATAAATAACACAAGACAAAGTAAATGATAGGGAGTGAAGGTCAACCCAGCAACGTGAAAGCCTATGAAGCTGCTTAACTTTCCATCAGGACAACGTGTATCTCAGCTGCTCTCTACCCAGATGCTGACAGCAACTGTTTTAACTATGCTGTCCAGTATCTCCACAGAAAAAAATGTTTCTTGGACCTCTCTGCGTACAGCAGCGTTACTCCATCAGTCATAAATCTCCGGTTTCCACTGCAACTCATCCAATTGGTATACTAGCAAATTGTACAGTGTTCAGTGGAGGGCAGTCAAGGCTTTTGGTAGGCTAGAGAATGATGTACTAAGAGAAGCAAGAGACATGGTTTGCTCATCCAGGATAAAAAAGTGGTAAGGGGTATCTAACTGTGGTTTGCCACTACCTGCAGGGCATTACAGAGAAAATGGAGTTACACTTTTTCAGAAGTGCCTAATGGAAGGGCAATAAAAAACTGTCACGAACTGCAATACAAACTAATTCAACTGCATATAAGGAAAAAACATAACTTAGAGCACAATTGGTGTATCATAAGAAAAAGCTGCCCAGATAGGTGGTGGAATTAACTTCAGCCTTTACTTTGGAGATGTTGAAGTTGTCTGACTTGAAGGTCTGAGATATCTAATTTTTTAGATATCTTTGCAGTTAGCTTTCTCATAAGGAGAAGCTTGGACTAGTCACCTCCTATGAAGGTAGCTACCATGAAGCCCCTAGAAAAAGAGTTGTTGAAAATACAAAGGGGGTTTACTCTCACTTTCTTTAACCTGCTTAGTGAGGACATAAAATGATATATTGCATCAAGGAACAGAAAGTGCAGATCATAATAAAACCAGTAAATTATAGGAGAAGAAAACAGTAAGGTTGATGAGTCAGGTCTCATTGTAAATAAATCTAAAGGAAAAGCGCTTACAAGCACTGACAGTTCACCTAGAAATTCTGTTTAAGGGAGATGCAAAAACCATCTCAAAACTTGTGGAGCCTAGGAAACAACTCCCTTAAGTAAACCTTGACTTCAGTGGACTAAGACCCAGGAAAAGAAATCCTTCAGAAAGTGAAAACTATATCAATTTACTGAATGAGTGTAAATGAAGTAGCACTAATATGAAAGGTGACAAAACTGGAAAGGGCAAGACACAGAATTATGTATGGTGTAAAAAAAGACATAAAAGGTAACTAAATGTCATTTTATAAACAAATAATATAAGCAGGAAAAAAGTGGTTGATATTCTATCAAATAGGGAAGGAAAGAATTTGAAAATTGTATCAAAACTGCAAAAACGTTTAATGTATTTTTTTCAGCTTTCCTCAACTGGACCTATGGTGCTCATTTAACACAATTTCTAAGCTTATAAATAGGCTAAGATGTCAGATTGGAATGATAAAAGAGCTTTTAAAATAGCACATAATGAACTCAGATATTTTTAAGTCAGCAGGATTTAATGAAGTTTATGGTATATTATTTAAGCAACTAGATGACGTGTTCTCAAGATCCGTTAGCAGTTCTTGATTGTGGAAAATGGAGGAAGTTTTAGAAAACTCAAAAAGGGCTGACCTGGTACCTGCCTTTGTAAAAGACAGGAAGGAAGAGCTTGGGAATTGTAGGCCCGTCAGCATGATTTAAATTTCATAAAAAAATACTGCGACAAATAATCAGATCAAATTAATTGTAAGCACCTGCAGAACAGCAGGGAAACGAGTAATAGCAAACATGAATTTATCAAGGAGAAATGGTGTAACACCAGTCCAGTATCCTTTTGTGACACGGTAACAGTTCTTTAGTGGATGAACAGCAGATGTTATCTGTCTTGACAAATGAATCTTCTGACATTATCTCACATGACATTTTCATAAGAAAGCATTAAAAAAAAAAGTCACACTACTATTATTTGATTATGTAATTAGTAAGGAAGCTATGCAGAGTGTATTGTTCATGTGAAGCTGACGTGTATTTTGTAGGAATCCGTCCTTGGTCTTACACATTTCTAGTAATGACTCAGACAATAGAATAAAGACTAGTCAAATTAAATATCCACCAAAATGGGTGGGAGGAGAGGACTCAAAAACCAAACACCACAATTCTGTGACAACAAAGGGAAGTTATTTTGAGTGAAAAAAATTCCTTATACAGAGGCAAGAAGGAACATGTTTGGAATCGAACCCTAGATGGTCTGGGTTTGTGTTTATGGTCATTGATGGAGTTTCCATGACTGTAATAATAATTCTTAGTCGGATTTTTTTCAAGAAAAGTTTCATTAAATAAAGCAAATGAGATACTTTTACAGTAAATAGTTCATTGTGAAGGTAAATACATGCAAACTTCATTTAGATCTTCCAATATCGTTAATGTTGATCTCTTTGTAAAGTTGTTGCTTCTAGAAACAGTAGAGCTTACAATTTTGAATTTTAGGAAAACATATTTTGCCTCTTCACAAAACTTAGAATCCAGCAAATTTTCTGTCTTCATAAGTTCTTGATTTCTAGGTAATAGTGTTTCATGTGCCTGGTTTATGGCCCATTTTCATGAGTTTAAGCTACAGTGTCATAATAATGTTTTTGGTAACTAATACAAAAAATCATGTAGCTTCTGTAATGTTTTCAGCCAAGAATTTTCTAGATTATATTCCAGAGAGCTATTAAGGGCCCAGTGTTTTTATCAGATCCTCATAGATGCTCTAAAAATGCTCTGTGGTGGATGCAGACCTGAAGTTTATGGCATGGATTTTCACCATAAGTAAAAGACTATAATGATCTTCTGTATGAGTTACAAAGGCATTGGAAAGGAATGAGTATTAATGTTGTTAAAGTGATATTTCTGTAGGTATGGTTATTGTAGGATCTTTATTTTTACGTTTTTATTATGGTGATTTTTCTACACAGTTTTTTTGCATTTGTTTTTTTCCTAATCATCATCTCTCTTCACCCTATTGTAACAAAGTGTATTTGCAAGAGGTATTTCATATAAAATGCAGTAAGGAGAGTAAAATTATGTAAGTTCCAGACTGAAAAAGGTGCAGCAAATAAAATTATACAGTTTATTAGTACTCTTAAATTTTGGTGAAGCTAACCTTAATCTGAGTAAGCTAAGAAAAATTTCAAATAAAATCTTCTGCCATCTCTGTTCAAAATACAAAGGACCTAACGATAAATTTAGAAAACAGGCATTATCTCCAATTAATATTTGTTAGTTAAATGCCACTGTTTTCTTTACAAGGAGATCAAAGGCAATGAAGTTCGGAAAACGCATTTGTCTCTAAAGGCTCCAGGTTTAAAGCAAAGGGGGCAAAAAAAGCAAGCAGAGTGATGACGCTTAACTCTTAGTTTTCTGTTCCAGAACATTTGTACACACAGATAGTTTAACATTTCAAAGTCTTTAAACAGGATATGCAGAGAACCAGGAAAGGAAACAAGAAGCTCACTGCTAAAATCCAGAAGAATTCTGCCAGATCAGTGTCATTCAGGCTAGACTGCAGGGCCTAGATTGACCTCACTAATGCTAGATGCTTAAGTCAGGCTGGGTCACTATCACTGGATAATATTTAAAGTACTGAACCTCAGCTACTTCACCTAGACCAGATCTTGTTCGTAATACAGAAACTTTTCAGTCAGCAGTAGTCTTATTTTGTATTGCAGGTTTTTTATTTCACTGCGTTGTATTGCATACAGAGTAATGTGACTTTCAGGTCAATCTGAGATGACTTTTCAAAAATTCATTGTGGAAAGCAGACAAAACCCACAATATACCTAAAAACAATAGTAATGCCGTACAATAACGACTTAATCATTACCAGTTCCTTTGGAATTTGCTTTAATAACATTAATTATGAGGTAGTCATTTGGGATTAATGTGGATGAAGTACTTAAAGGATTTCAGTGTTAATTGACTATTATTTTGAAATGTTCTTACATGAGTTTTGAACTCAGGAGCATCACCCACTGAAGATGACTTAAATTGTAAGGTAGCTGCAGAGCTGTGGGAGTATGTTCTCTATGAGGATATGATTTAGGTCTAGGCATGGTTCTCCATGCTTATTGCACAAATTGAAAGCCACATGTGGCATCTTTTGTGATTGTTTTTGAACTTCGTTGAGGTTGTTGAATCAAGTAATGTAGACCTATTTATGTCAGTGAGTATGTATGCATAAAAAGATAGGAAGTTTAACCAGCAGGAATGAAGTATTTAACCAGCAGGAATGAAGTATTTACAACTAAATTGCCTACATTTTGGATAAATTGTCAACCACTGTCTTTTGAATGGTGCTTTGTTCTTAAGAACTTTATCTTTAAACTAAGCTGCATAATTCCAGTATATATTTTTAGTTGTTAAAATTATGCTTTTGATTCAGAACCAACTTTTTTTATACTGAGCACCTGTCAATGGGTAGTAGATTGAAATCATCTGAAATCAAAAGGAACAATGCTCATAGTAGCTGCAAGTGGTTACCATTGTGGTTGTAGATTGGTTTTATATGTACCTCCTTGGTTTATTTTTATCTCATTCTCACAACTGTCTTTTAGACTGCCCAAATACAGATCCTCCTTAAAATATGTTTTCAGGTTCTCTTTTGGAAAATCATCAGTGAAGTTTGACTTCTTCCTGTGAATTGACACCTTTGATTCCAAGGTTATCATTCATCTTCTTCTGTCTTTTACAATCTTTACTGAATAGGGAAATGCATGCTTTTGTCTGAATTTGTTTTATTTTTATAAGAACAACTAAAGGTAAATCTACACGATGCAGCAGAAAACAGAACAAAGTTTGCTAACCTTAGTTTGACTTGGATCTACTGTGTGTCGTAGTGCAGTACTCTACAGAGACACTAGATGTTGTCTCAAAATGCATGTTAACTGAAACAGTTAAAATAGCTACGCTTTCTAACAGATATTGAAGGAGAAGAGAGAATTGAGTTTTGCAGAACCAATGTTGAAAAGGGATAAAAAAAAAAGATAATAAAATTCAAACCCAAAATTCGTGCCTGGGAAGTGATTAAAGAGATTCCTGGAGGGTACTAGGATAGCAAACAGAAGAGGTTATCAACCATGTTGCCCAGAAGCCAGAAAGCTTATTTGTTCTCTCTGCTGTGTCTGAAAGGGGTCGACAGTTTGTGTGTGAGAGTGTTATGGTATTCTGTGTTTTGGGGCTGAAGTAATAGAATCTTACTTCTGTAAGTGAAAAAGTCGGAAAGCAGACTGAAACCATAAAACACCAGCATTGTTGTGTTTCACATTCTCCTGGTTTTAATCACATCCTTTGTGATTGACAACCGAGAAGAAAGCTGAGCAAAATTCAGCACTTCCAATGCTGTAATTAAACACAAAATCAGAAGCTGAAAATTACACTTGCTCAAGTATTTTTCAGTTGATAGAGTTCACAGGCAGTGCAGAATCAGCTGCCCATTTTTTCAATAGCTAAAACAATAAATGCAAATCTATTTGAGGCTGACTGACTCAAGTGTAAAAATTTTAGACAAATAATTCAGATCATATATGATATTTAAAAAGTAGCTAATGTTATTTCACTAAAGTGTGAAATATTTAGGAAAACAGAGAACATTATAGTTTTGTAGACTCCTTACACTACTCCTTTTGCTAAACTCTTGACTGTAACAAAGAGCAGTAATGGTTTCTGGGTAGACTTTATGAAGAAATGAAGCGGTAAATTGCATTATGTTTTGCATTATCTCTGACTGCCGCTAAACAATGCAGCATCAAATTGAGCTCGTATGTACAACAACTTTTACTGGAAAAAACATCAGTTCTGATAAACTTATTCTGTAAATAGCGGGTTTTCTCCCTCATGCAGTCCCAAGTTTTTCTTTCCACTCTATGAGTGTGTTGCGCAGGATAGTTGTCCTGAGTTTGTCAGTTTTCAAGGTCTGTGAAGATCTTTTGTGTAGCCCATCAAATCAGTCATGTCCAGTTCCTGGGAGGTACCTGCGATGGTCCAGCTGATTTTTGCTGGCTGTGGCACCCCACTGAATACTCTCTTACATATGGGCCTTTCAGCAACCCTCACATGGTGTGGGTGGCGCACGCTTAGTATGGATATCAGTGCTAACAGCTCTGATACAGCCCATATGCTGTAGCCTTGGTTTGGTCAGTAAAGTGGCTATAACCCATTTGCTGCTGGGAGGATATGTGACTTTGAAAATCAAACCAGCTGAACCAAGAGTAAGGATTTAAAATGCATTAGTTGGGGAATGCTAAGTCTCTACCTGGATATTTTGTTAAATTAAGTGGTTTCTTCACAAGAAACCTGCCTACATCTGTGTGGTTACATACATGCAGGTATTAATATGCATTGAAGATACACCCTGGGTCAATTGGCTTCACGTCCCATCTAGAAAAACACTATTTTTTGTGGAAAAGGAACAGTATAGAGTATCAGACAGCTCAATGATTTCTCTAAGCTCCTACAAAGGTCAGGGCAATCATAAAGCAGTTGTTTGTAGTAACTCTTTTATCTGCCTCTGAGCAGGTCAGTTTCTTTTGGAGCTAAACTATAGCAGTCATATTACTGGCAGTAACACTTGATGAAGATCTGGACATACTCTAGCAAATAAATAGGAGCTGGAATTAAACCCCTGACTGTGATGTGCTGTTTAATATACAGTAAGTTCATGGTGAGTCACAAGTTAAAGCAGACCAATTCCCGTCATCACGGAGTTTATTATTCTTCATTGCCACCTATATAAAGATCATTACAGTGTAAGTAAAAAGCATTTTTGGAAACAAAGAGACATAAATGAAGATTAAAATGTAAGCACCCAGAGGTTTTTTTGTTTCCCTGCTGAGTGGCACTTTTTAGTGGCCCTTGTGGCACTTTTTCTTCCATTAAACAAGTAACTTCTATAAATTGCTATATCTTTCGCCCCTAAAAATGAAGATGCAGTGGTCTGTATCTCTTACCTTGCGCAAAAGCACCTTGAGAGCTTTTTCTTGACAAAATCTCTTTCAACTTGTGGTAGACGAAGAGTATGAGATGCAAATAAATGTTCTGTGTCACTGGTCTTCTAAGAATTTGAAGGTAGCCTTCCTTTTTAGTTGTCTTTTTTGCTATGCTCTTCATTTCCACAACTTTTTTGTATGCGTTTTAGAACCTTCTCCTCTTTAACTGTAAGGACATTGAAGCTGATTTACTTACTTAGTTGTTTACAGATAAAAAATTCTCGATAAATTAAAAATAATATTAAATTAAATACAGGATTTTAGAAATAAAAACCTTGTAACAAAATTATGTTCCAGGAGCTGCAATACTTGTGTAAAAAAAAAAACTCTACTGATGTGAAACAGTTTAACTATAAAACAGCTGCATTCTCTGATGGCTGAAGAAATACCCATTTTCGTGAAATGGCTCATTTTGTTGAAAAACTCTACTGAAGATGATAAAAAAAAGAACACTAAGTGTTTTTTATTATAAAATATGATTAACTTTTCACATGATTGGGCCATATGAAAGAGATGGAAGAGGAAAAGGTAATTTTAAAAATAATTAAAATTGATATTTGCAAAAGGTTTATTACCTTGATTTTTATTAAGGTGTTCTGCTATCTGCTCTACTCCCTGCTGTGCCAGATTTTTCTGCTAGAAATCAATCATAGATTTTAACAGTAATTTGCCTGTCACCAGGAATTTTAATTGTCAGTGTGATCATTTATTAAAAAACAGAGGTTAATCTTTCCTCTGCTATGCAGCATGTATTTCCATAGATTCAAATTAAAGCAATTGTGCAAGCATGTGTTATGCAATAGAAATAACACCGCTGGAAGAAAAACTACTGTGTATAGGCAATTCTCTAGTGCTAATGATGCTGAAGGCGTAGATACCACCGAGGGATTTAGTGTTATGGGCCATGGTAAATGCTAACTTGGAGGAACTTCTTTTGTATCACTAGGGAAAAGTCTTTTCACCAAAGGAGTCTGTGCACTAAGAAAAAGGAACTTTTCAAAAAACCGCCCTTTATCCCAGTTCTGCTCCAGGCAGCAATGGAGAAGGAGGTGGGTGGGGACAGCTGCTACTCTCCTGGAGTAATAGATGCTTTGGTTTGGAAACTGAAACACCCATGGTCGTGTCTTAAGAGACTGCACGGTTAAATTTACACATATCTTCATTAACAGAGGCTGGAACTAATTTGTTTTGCAGTAAGTAGAAAAAAGAAGATCAAAAACAAATAGTAAAATGAGATCTCTCAGAAATTACAGCTTCTAGTCTTGTTTTTAAGCATGGGAAAACACTGATTCACCTTTTTATATAGGAATTAATATTTAAAATGCAATTTTGGTACAAAACCTACATGCATAAAGAATCATGTTCTCTTAATTGTTGGCAATGCAGGCCATTCTCATCCTTTACTTTAGGCATCTACTTGAGCCACTAGAGCTAGAAGGGTAGTTGGCTACGAGCCCTCTACCACTAGAGGAGAGTGTTAAGACTTGAACTGCTGTGAGGAAGAGTGTGCATATCCTTCCTCATTGGGTCTAGAAGGAACTTCAGGTCATTAAGCTTCAAATTTAGATATCTCAGATTTCATAAATGGTGGCCATTGTAGCCACATTTGGGGAACCAGGTTCTCTGGTGCTGTATTGAAACAGTCTTTTCTGACATTCTCCACCTTTTTTGCTGTATACAAACAGGTAAGATTCAAGGAACAAGGAAGAGAGAACACAAGAATATATAGGTGAAATTTTATTTACTGATTTTAACACTATACATATTTATACACAGTCATTACTTAGTGAAAACTATGCTACTAGTCCTGATTGCAGTGCGTTGTGTTGCTCCCATATGGACAGAGAATCCAGCACAGACATGGAGCTATATAAAGACTGCGATTAAATATGAAACTTTTTAGGCTGTGTCCCCTTTTACAATCTCCTTACAAGAGTTTTAACACTGGTCTGATTCCATTAAATCAAATGGAATTTGACTGAAGTGAAACTTCAGCAGCACAGGTATGATCCAACATAGTCCTTTGAAATCAAACAAAGGTACTGATTAAAACAGATTACTTTGTATTAAACATGCAGATAAATAGACGTCATTATTTAGTAACCAAAAATTGCTTTTAGCATGATTCTCTGCACTTGTGGATGTTTTAGCTTTCTCTGGAAAGAGCTTCCTTTCACTGTGGACTTGATGGAGTTCCTTCTATGAGCCAGAAATCTATGCTGTGGATAGGAGGAGGATGTTGGATGTAAAGGATCAAAGCGTGCTTGATAAATTCTCAGAAACGTGTATGTCAAGGACAAATAACCTACAGCAGAATTCATTGCATGCCTACTTTGTAGTATCCGGAAATAGGAATTTGTGGGGACATTGGAATGTTAAAGAAGAGATCTCTTTCAGATCGTTTGAAGTATGGGAGAGGGCAAAGCTGCAGCTATGCCATCAGCTAGGACAGCTAGCATTCGAGGATGCTCAACAGCTGATTATGAAGGAGTTATATCAGAAACTTCTTTCAGAGGTTTGCTTTCATCAGAGATCTCCCACCTCTGGCAGGAGGGATTATCTAGGCACTAAAATATAATGGTTGTATGAAGTAGAATAAAACTTGGTCCCCTGTCCAGCACATACCAGCCTTTAGCGAGGAGGATATTTAAACTGAGGAGTTTAAAACCTACCTCCAACAGAGATTTATGTTAGATAGGCAACATTGATACCCAAATAAAAAATACTGCCTTGCGGCGTGATGCCTGGAGTCCACAGAATGCAGAATGAGTTCAAAGAGATGAGGCTGTAATTTTCTCTTCTCTGGACGCCAACCAGGTTTACATTTCTCTCTCTGTTGATGAAAACTCTTTTCTGTTGTTCTTTTTTATCTTAATGCCTCATTAAGGTTTTCTTGAAATATTTACCGAGACCAGGATCCCACACACTTGGATGGCTGCCAAGAACTCAGAATTTCACTTAGCACCAAAAATTAATCTGATTCCAATCGGGGAAAAACTTCATTAGTGGAAGTGATAGTGGGGTTAATTCTAAAAGGCAAAGTTTATTAAGCCCTCTCTTTTTCAAAAGCTGGTTTTAAATTAGAAACAAAGGATTGCACTGCCCAGGGAGGTGGTGGAGTCGCCGACCCTGGAGGTGTTTAAGGGGAGACTGGATGAGGCACTGAGTGCCATGGTTTAGATGATGGTGTTAGTGTTGGTGTTGGTGTTGGGTTATTGGTTGGACTTGATGATATCAGAGGTCCTTTCCAACCTTGAGATACTGTGAAACTGTGATTATGTAATCTATTTTATTATTTGTATGGAACATCTCTTCAGTTAAAACTGAAATGGTATTAAAGTAAGCAGTAGCCTAAGTAATTTTTATATGACTCCTAGCTCAATATAACTCTTCGTGTAACTCAGTGTAAGGCCAGATAGCAATAAAATGTCTTCCTCATTACAATCAATAGCTATGAATAGCAAAGACCTGCAGCGTGCTATGGCCTTTCTCAACAGGCAGCCTCACTTGGTGGTAAGGAAAATTGCTATCTTCTTGTACAAAACCATTTTAGCATCACCCTGAGCTTAATAGAGCAGTCTTTCATTGCCTGTTAACAAGCTGAGCTATTGCCAGGAAGTGTTTAAACTGACAAATGTTGTCACCTCTCTTTCCTTACAAAGAAGATTATTGTTTTTGCTGTGTTTAGTGTTAACATTAGTTTGAATTCTGTCAAAACGCATGTTGATTATTTTATTTTAAAAAATGATCAGTTCATTAGTTGAGGGTACAGAAATTCTCTACATAACAATAGCCAGATATCAGCCAGTGGTAAGTTGGAGACGAGTATGCTTGCAGTTAATTTCATCATGACTTCAGGTGCAGTAAAATATGGAGCAGGCATGAACATTGAGAGCTGTATTGTGTAGCCTAACCTTTTTGCAAAGTAGTGAAGTTGTTCTACGTTCTGTTACAGTGACAAGTCACATATATTGGATGTGTTGGAATGACAAAAATCTCATAAAGGCCTGACATTGTACAGGCATTTATAGTCATACATGTGCTTGCAGCTCCATGTGATGCATACTGATAATACCATGCATAAAGTAGGACCAGTGAATGACCTGAGATTTATAGAGGTTTTGTGTGAGGTAAACAGTCACATAAAGAAATTCAAGAAAAGGATCATTCCTTTATTCTGGGAAAGAAGAACTGAAACATAGAACTGGCCAATTTTCTTAACAGGAAAAAAATAAAACATAAAGGCTTTTGGAGAACGTATTTTAATTTTATGATTTCATCAGTTGTGAGTGAAATAAAGATAGATTATTTGCACGGCAGCTACTTTCAAATTGCACAAATGGTCAAGCTGGCTTTGGCCATCTGCCCTCCATTTTTGTAACACTTTCACCAGCAGTTGGAGACAGGAAGAGACAAGAGGACATGCTAAGGAGGGAAGAAGATGGGCTGATGTGCACTGCTGTAGGCAGCTTTCTTTCTTCCTGCTTTATTTTATTGCAACCTAAATTCCATAAATTAACACAAGGTAACCCAGTTCATCCCTCATCGCACAAAGCTGTGCTGTGGTGTTGCCCTTAGCCAGCTGCCTACTTTGCTGAGTGAATTTCAGGTAGACCTGGTGGATGAAATGTATTATTTTTTGAGTGTAATAGAACTAGGAGTGGTTTTGCTGGCAAGACTTATGGTTAGGATTTTACTTTTCACTAAATTTTATAAAAGGAAGTAATAGTTTTTATTTTATATTGGAAATGTACTCATTTTGTTCCCAACACCTCCCCGGGAGCTTGTAGCTTCACCAGATTTTCTAGAGTGTGAAGTGGAATTGGATGTAAAGGAGAGGGAAGACACAATTGTTAGTCTGGACTCTCTAATTTCAGCTGGTTGCCAGGAAGTAATGGTAAAATGAATTATGTCTCTTGATTTGAACTGGAAAAAACAGTTGTTAGGTTCTTTAGATAGAATCTTCTATTTTCATGCAGTCCAGAAGTGACCAAAAAAACCTTTAAAATAAATTAAGGATCTTCCATTGAGAGTTACTTTTTCATTCCCTTTTTTGAAAATGAAGTATGTTGTAGCCTTTTTGCAACAATGTAGTTAATGTGTGGGGAAAAGTAATTCTTGAAAGATAATTATTTTTCTTTATGCTCTAAGGAATGGCTGGAATACTGTAGTGATTAAAAAGGAGGAAAAAGAGCTAATTAAATACCTCTCATGCCAGCTGCGTGATCAAATCCATATTTCTTGATACCTTGCTCAAGATATGCAGATCTAGAAAGAAGACATCAGAGTAAGGTAAAAGCAAAAACATGAAGAGATACATGATTTCACCGAGGGGAATTGTCTTCCTTTCATACTTGAAAAATCACACAGAGTCAAAAGGAGGACAAAGCAATGCTATATAGTCCCCTGAGAAAAAGTCCTCCTGTGTATCCTGGGGAAGGAAGATCATGCATCAAAATCAGGCTCATGCAACAGCAATCCTCAGTACAAGCACTATGTTAGTTGAGACATGGGAAAAATGAGAGGAGGAAAGCAATCAAAAGGGAAAGATGTAGGAAACTCCCACTTCATTTAAAACACTTCCAAATTACTATATTCCTGAAATAATGTTTGAGGCAACTCTGAAATTCCGTGCATTATAATCAAATAGACCAAAATAAGATGCAGGTCTTTTCAAGAATCTCCGTTTTCCCTTTCCATGTCTTTGAAATGCCAGTGATGGTTAAATTGAGTGCTATTACTGCGTAATAATTTCTGTTCTTCTTTATGAAATGGTGGTTGTATTATGGGCCAAGGGTTTTCTGTTTCTGAGGGCTATGGAATTTACCATATTTGTGTTAGTGTTGAGAATTTTATGCAAAACCCAGTAATTTCCAGTACCTCTGCTGCTAATAACATAGACATACCAGAAGTTTTAACTAGTTTCACTTTGTGTAGCTTGTGAGGAAAATTTGGGCACATGTAATGTAATTTCTAGTTTGTCTTCCTAAGGAGTTTTTGAAAAACAGTTCTTAAAATGCTAAACTGATCTGGGCTTTTTGGAAAGAAAATACATTTTTGTTAGTTTATTTATAACTGTATACCTGCGATACCTAATTTTGAATGTGTAAATGAAAAATGGCCCAAATTAAATGACCAAAAATAATGCCTATGCATACATCAAGTAGATAAAATGTGGAAGGTTAGAATACTGCATACCACTGGGGATGAGACCAGCATTCTGTCATCTGGTCCTCATGAATATTTAAAAAAAAATACAGAAAACGTTTAGATACAGTTTACTATAAAACAGTCTGAAGCAGAAATGCTTTTCTTCCTAATCACATAATTGTACTTCTGTTCCAAAATATATTTATCCATAATCAGAAGTTTTGGAATCTGTTTTTTTAAAAGTTCTGAATTGGACTTAGAAACATTTATACTTACTTTGGGCAGATTTTAATTTTTGCAGAAGATTCTCAGTGCTAAACAGAAGCGTTTTCATTGAAGATTGCTTCCGCTCTAAAGGAACAGCAAATGAGTGTTAATATCAGTGCAGATATTTGCATATGGGGGACTTTCTTGGTTTTTTTTTGTGGTTTTTTTTTTTTTATTTGTTTGTTTGGATTTTTTTTTTTTGGTGAAGTTTGCATAAAATCTCTGGAACATCTCTCAACTTCTCTTCCTGTTCTAACACATTAAAATTTTTCCAGAACAGCAGGTGTGCTTTCTTTGGGTGTGCATTGCATTCGTAAAATTATCATCAGATTCCTTTTCTTCATGTAGATCTCATATGATCTTTAAAGCTACAGAAATAAAATCAAACAGCTTGCTGACCACAGGCTAGAGAGTCCAAATCCAGATCAAATAGTCTCAAAAGCATGGGGAATAGGGACAAACGTAGGAGCTTTGTCTTCTGAGAACTGTAACGACTCTCTTAATTAAGGGTTGCTGTGCTGAAAGCTGATAGTTTAAGAAATCCCTGTTTGATTGCTTTTGACTGCACGTGGGTGAAACTTCATAAATGCCCAATGCAGTTTCAAATATGTTGTGGTTTCTGCTGTTTTATACATCAAAACTATAAGCTGTGTAGTTGGCTGATGAAAGGGATATGCAAACAATCCTATGGTTTGGAAGCAGATAACTGAAACCTGTAATATACATTTATTTTCCTGCTTTAGTCATTCAGTCTCTTACGGAGAAATAGCTTTACAAGGCAATTATAAGGAAATCTCTGCACGATTTCACATTAACCAAGGCAGTGCTGAGGTCTGCTAGGGAAGAAGAGGATTTGTTTCGAAGTCTCTATAAAAATGTGTCCTAATTAGTATCTCAGGACTGTGTCTGGAATTCAGTTTCCCATTTTGACTTTCAGTTTCACAGGATCTGCCTGTGTGAGAGCTCAGTCTCACAAAAATACTGACATTAATATTTAGACTTCAGATCCAGTTTGGAGGGAAGGTTTTACTGTGGGGAGCTGAATTTGGGCCTATAAACTGTGTAGTCTGTGATGACACAGCAAAAAGATGCATTAGTTTTTCTGATGATGTGCCTATGTTTTCAAATACTTGACACTTTTTGAAGCTTAATAAATGAAGCATCTTATTAATTGCTCTCTGAATTCTTGCTACAAAGATGAAAACCTTGCCTGGATGAACAAAAATTCCAATTCTCTCTCTTCAGCTGGAAAAAAAGAATGGAAACAGAAGCCCATGCCACTCATAGGTAAATGTCCAGGCTTTTGAACAGGTTGCAGGGAGAAACTTAAGGGCCAGCCTTGTGCTCACGGTTTAAATTTAGTGGTATTAAAGGACATGCTGTCTTATTGCATTGAATCCAGAAATGAGGTTGCATTAATAAGACACAAAATCTCTGGTGCTTTTCTGCTCATTTTCATGCAAGGATTGTGTTTCATTGCTATCTCAAAACCTGTAGGTTTTGGTTCTCAAGCCGATTTTTGCCCCTTATATAGTCTGCAGTTTGTCTGTGATAGTAGTAGCATAATTTGTTAATATGAATACAGTTTTGAGGAGTGATCATGTTGGTGGAACTTTTGGTGGCATTGTGTGACTGCTGAGCTTCTGACTTTGCTATCTAAAATGAGAAATTCACATCTAATATCTTCAAAGTCAGACATTTGAAGCAGTTACAGCATTTTGTGTTGAGGAAGTATTGCATCAGCAGTATATAAATGATGATTGTTATTGACAGTCATTGGTAAATTATTGGGTTGTTTTTGCTGCTACTGCTAGAAAGCTTCAGTTTCTTCAGACTTCTTACAGCACAGGTAAATAATTTCACATAAAAATTAACATATAGGGAACTGCTTACAAATACGTCAACTGAAGTTTAAATTGTGTCTCAGTTATAAAATACAGAATACTCTTGACACCTCTTCTAACTGTCGTCCGCTCTTCGTTTACTCGTGGTCTCGAAGAATTGTCTATTTTCTGGTATTTTCAAGGTAGGTCACATTTGTTCTGACAGATGTGCTACATCTATACTACAAGTTGGTGTGTTGAATCCTTTGCATGATTCACTATGTGTCTTAAACGCATATGGTGTCAGGAGAGTTAACCAGTCAGAACTACTTGATATGTTGAGTAAATCTGTGATCATAGAAATGCAGTGAGCAGATCTTTACCCATCTGTCAAGAAAGAGATCTAAACCCAGCTCTTTGGGAGTGCTTTGGATTTCCCAGAGCAAAACTATGTTTTATAGTCACTGAAGGACTTGTCTTCATCTCTTGACCCTATCATTGCAAGTTTGGAAGCTGTTTTCTGAGGAGGGAATGGTTTCTTTTGCTTTGAGTACTCTGAAAATTGTGCTGAGGAGGTAAGTCACTTGTTTTAGCATGCCACAGTCTGCAATTGTAAATCTGCTAAGCAGTCCCGGATGAAAAATCCTGGCACTCATCCGTAGATCAAATCTGTTGAAAATAAAAACGAGGGGGGAGATGGGTGGAGTGGGGTGGAGGGGGGAAGTTTGTTGCCATGCTGTCTATGTTACATGTTGCAAATGTTTCTAATACCTGATCAATAAGTGAAAGAAAAATGCTTTATTTTCTGACATCAAGACTAAAACTGAAAGGCATCTCTATGTCTGTATGCATTACATAGAGGATTATGTTTTCTGCGTGCCATTCAAGCTCATTTTGGGAAAGAACTGCTTCTTGGCAGGAGTGTTAACTTTATAACTAATCTCTCTTCTTGAATGTCAATAGAGTGTTGGATAGATCTACTTATTCTCCTTCAGTTCTTTTTGTCTCATTAACTTCTGCTTTTGTTAGGACTTAGTTTTACTGTTCCTCCAGCTGAAAGACATTTTCCTAAGGGAGCAAATAAAAATTGTGATGGGTCAAATATCCATTCCTGCATTTGACAGTCACCTCTGAGTGAACGAGATGGGGTGTTACACTGCCCTTCTATCTGGTGACTTGCTGATAAGTGCCCTCATCCAACGAATGTCCACTTATGTCTTGTATCAGTCTGTATACTAAGAATGCATTTTATGCAAACATATATAGAATAATATATGTAGTCAGTTACTGAGGCATGACTGATCCCGGACACACTGGTAAGTAGCCACTTTGAGAGTACAAAGAGTTTATATCCTTGAGAATCTCCACATATTTTTTCTAGATATACCATTTCAGAATCCCATAAGTTAGTAATGAATCTAAAATGTACGAGAAAGCTCGTAAGTTTCATAACACTGCAGTGTGGGCCAACACAATGTATTGCACTTCCCGTACTACTAATGTGAATAACCATAATTCATTCTAAAGGTGTGACAGATGTTTAGACATGAAATAAAGCCATAGTAAGAGCATGAAAAAGGGTCTCAACAAGACCGATGAGGCAGAGTGATGCTGAATGACAGACAGCAAGATTCAGCTGGAGAGTGGATGAGATTACAGCATCTTTTGTTTCTACCTGTCCCTTCTTTCCTTTTTGCCTTTTTTTTTCCTCTTCCAGCTGAGTAAAACATGAGTATCCATGTAGTGTACTGTGGAGCTCTGTATTTTCCACCTAGTGCTCCCCACCAGTCAGTTCTGTTGCTGAGTAAAGTCGGCCATCTGTAATAATTATTTCATGGTCTGTTGTATGGAAAATGCTGCATTCCAGCCAGTAAGGCATTAAATTTCTTACTAACGGCTTTACTATTTGTGTTGACAGAACTACCCTCAGTTTAGTATTGTTTTCTGTAGGATAAAAGTTTTGCCAAGGCAAAATGAGGTTTTGTATGCCTTCAGACTCTGAAAATGAAGACTACTTTTAAGTAAGGGTTTTTGAGAAGATGACCCTTAAATTTATTAGGGATGAAATTTTCTCTAATTTTCCATCTGGCCTCTATCCTTTAGCAAAAAATCTGTTGGTCAAGAGACTCTAATTAATGACCTCATATATGTTTCTGAATCTTTGTAACAAGCAGATGGTAACTGATGCTTCTGTCTGGTAGTAAGGCAAGAATGTTATATTATGATATTTAAATATATCAGAGAGAAAGTTTTGGAACCGAAGTCTATTTGGAACTGATTGTCATTGTTTCTCTATGTGGTGGATCTGTACCTTGTAATCTTGTGATAAAACTGCTTTTTAAAAGTTATATCTTTAACTATGTTGCTGGAATTAATTCCTCTGTAAATGGTATGAGTGTTAGATCCAGTATTATTTCCATAGTGGTTTTATGTGTGTGTGCAGTTTTGGGTTGCATTATTATTATTATTAATATTATTATTAATAGTAGTAGTAGTATTTCCTTCAGGCTTCTAATAAGCATGCTGAGGTATATCTAATTTTCTTTCATTATTGTTCCATGCATAAGCTACAACGTGAAACTGTGCTTTGATGTAAGGAAGGTAGATGGCTTAAAAGACGTTGAATAGCAGATTCAAAATGCTATATCATAAAAATATAAAAAAAGCATTAGTTTATTTTATAGAAACATTGAGAGTTGAGTTACAGTAATTAGTCTGGATTTTTGGTTCAAACTGATGATTCAGTTTAACATGGCTCAGTTGGTAAAGCAGGTGTGATAACACAGTTCTGTAAAAATACTCTCCAAACCAACTATGCAGCATCATTTTTCAGATGCCATAGTAACTTAACTGTATTTCTAAGAACTCAAGTGACCAAAAAATGCCTAATAATGAAGCTCCAATGACATTGAAAAAGAGATGATACATCAGCAAGGTGGCTGAAGAAAGATGAGGCTTCACCAGTCATCTGGAGAATGGAAATGTCTTTACAGCAGCACAGGAGCTAGATGTGTGTATAGATTTTTTGAAAGGACTTCTATCCTATTTGAAAACTTAGGTTACAAATGAAAAACTACCTTGTTTTTCAAGGAATGCTACAATGTACCCATTGCTAAGGAGCAGATGTGAATTCTATCTGGATTTGCTGAGGATGGTTTGGTTATTACCTGTGGGGACTGCAGTCAAAGATGAGTCTAACTAGCAGTTAGGAAGAGACACTTCGCCCTTCGCTGTGTGTTTATAACTTGGGAAGCTGGAAAATGACTGAGCTATTCCAGAACTACTTGGAAACGCGATTGCTTCAAATTTATACATGAAAAGAGCAAGGAAGGAATAACACTCCCGGTGATCTGAGGGGGAAATAATTTACAACATTCTTAAAGTTAGTTTGAATTCTCATGAATGCTATCAGGTGCCCAAATACTTACATTGCATATTTTAGGAAGCCAGTCAATCATATTCCAGCAGTGCTTTTAATCTGTACTTTTTCCTTTATGCTCTAAGTAGAGGAATGAAGTTGTACTTAAAGGAAGACTATAAACATTCTGATTGCCTGTAACAGGAGTGATAGATTTTATGTTGTACATCTTTTCAGAGAGTTCTCTCAGGGACCCTTCCCCTCCACAGTATTTTAGGATTTTATGGATTGATTACTAAAGCTAAAAAACATAAATAATCTGTTTCAGGACCATTTTTGCTGCATCTTGCTTTTCTGTCAAATTGATGCATGGACTCTTGTAAAAGAAACTTTTGAGATATGTGAAAAAGAACTGTTGAAACTCTACCTTTCCTGATGTAAAGTGCGAGCAATTATTTTAATACCTCTTTGGTTATTATGGAGAAGTGAATAAGTAGGTGAAACAGGATTTATACAGGGTAAAGAAAAGGATGTTGCACCAATGAAGACAGCCTTAGAATCTAAGGAATGCACATGCTGTGTTTTTGGGTATGAAAGGCTGTGTCTCTTAAAAGGTTTGCTGAGAAGAGTCTGCAGGATGAAGATACATCCTCAATATAAATAACTAGAGCTACCACTTGAGATGTCTTAGGTTTTGTATCGATGAGGCTGGTGGAATCATTCAGACATATAGAAGAGAGAGTGAAGAACTCTCAGGCTGAACAGTTGTAAAAGGAAGGGTTCTCTTTGAGCCATTATTATCCAAAGCTCATAGTTAAAAAAATCTTGAAACATATTGCAGTATTATGTTAAAGCAAATTTAGACAATTAGGAATAAAAGCAGAATGGAGTGATCTAAGAAGCTGAAAGATGAGTATTTCAAGAAAAATCTTGGGTTAGAAATGTATGAAAAACAGAAGGGTGAAAATTAAGCCTTGATTCTGCTTTCAGCTAAGAGAAAGCACAGGGAACCTTTTGGGGAAAGTTGTGTCAATGGAACACAAAGACAGAAGTCATGCTGAATCAGAGGACATCCAGACGCAACGTATAATTAGAGAAGAGAAAAACATTAATTTAGAGATAACTATAAGAGAATTATTTAAGATGCTGGCATCAGGGAATGTAAGTGGTTGATTATAACGTGTTTCTGTTGTGTTTTTTATAAGCCAGAAATTACTGAGTGTTTGGACAGATAGTTATACCTAAAGAAATTACCATACTTTTCTGCTTTCTCGTGTGTAATACTGTACATTTGAGAGCCACCACTACTAGATGGAGAGGGAAGAGCATGAGATCAAAGGAGTGTACTATGATGTCCATGACTACTTGCCCGGAGTCCGGCAATTTATGTCTTGTGTCTTTTTTCTTAACAGTTCTTCATTTAATTTTCTTCCATGACTTAGGCAACATGGCATTTCACGTTACAGTAAATTTGATGGTGGGTCATAGCCTCATATAGTCCTCTCATTCATTTCCATATGGAAAAGTTAACTATAGGTAGAAGCTGACATCTGCCTCAGTTGTGATCGTGCCTCTTTTTTACTTACTCTCATTTGCCCTGATGACAAAAAGATAGGATGGATGATGAGATTTCAAAGGGCGACTAAAGAGCGGGATTTTATGCCTTTGTTTTGTGAAAGTAAAAGATAGTTATTTTTGGAAATTTTTTTTTTTAATATATACTTAATAGCTTTGAAGTTTAATAGCTGTGTGTTTATACAGCTAAATAGCTCTCAGATTTCAAGGATTTGGTGTGAGAATCAGTATTTTACTGTCGGACTTTTAAGACCTATTCCTCAAATCTCAGGTCTTAGAATAAAACCCCTGAACAGTTTCTTGTCATAAGGCACATCATACTGCTCTTGTCTTGAAATGCCATGAATCTTTTTTTTTTAAAGGGATTTTGAGTATGTTATTGTAACTTCAGTTTTATTTATTTAGTTAGTTTTATTTTTGAAAAATGTGTTAAAACTTAAGCTGTGGCATTTCTTGTAAGTGACTTTGAGTATCTTTCTGAAAAGCAAAAGCATTATTTTTTCTTCAACTAACTGAATTTCCAAGAGTTGTTACTCTACTATATAATATTTTACTATATAATGCATTTAATATGTCTTCTCAGTGCATGGTGCTTGAATATCATTTAACAGCAAATTATTCCTTCTGTCTTATTTTGGTACAGTTGATGGGGTTTTTTTGACAGAAATTCAATGTAGTTTATTGAAGGTCTTATATGGCAAAGACTTGAAGGGGTAAAGAGTAATGCCTGCCTTTGGAAATCTGTGGCTTTGTCATCTTTGCTTCATCGTAAAAAATATGTGTCCATTGCCCCCAAAGTCAGCTGACAATTCAACGTAGTATCTTCAGGATTCCTTAGGATCTTCGCTATTTTGTCAGTGAAGGTTGTAGTAGACTAAATTAAAAAAAAAATTCAACAAAACCGCTCAATCCCTTTTGAGCAAGATGTGACAGGAACAGCTCTAATCCATGTCATTGAGAGCAGATATGCTTCTACTTGAGTGAAGTTCAGACATTCATTTTGGTATTGATAAACCTAGTCACATTGATTATGAAATGCTTTTGAATCTATACACTTGCAGTTTTGACTTTGTTCCCACTACTTTGAAGAAGCAGTATGGCTAAAGCAGTCAGAATAAGATTGCTTTGGTTTGGTTTAGTTCAGTTTGAACTCCCATAAATACTAATTTGGTCATGGAATAAGAGGGCTGACTTTAGCTGAGTTAAGTCCATAGCTGAGTTAAGTCCATCCATACAGTATTTGGCCCAAGTTAGCTGATGCAGAGAAACACATGTTGAAGAGTAAATCTGTTTGAAAAATAAACGTCTCAAGCCACTGAGATACAAATAGCTAGCTCTAATGTGGAACAGGGAATCTGAATGAGAGACATAAGTATTACTAAGGCAGAAAATCTTGAAGTGCTCTGGGGAACATTTACACTGTGTGACTGAGGACATTGTCCAAATGCTTCTTGAATGCTGGCAGACTCGGTACCGTGACTGCTTCCCTGGGGAGCTATTCCAGTGCTCCACCACCTGCTGAGTGTAGAAGCTCTTCCTAATATACAGTCTAAACCTCCCCTGGCACGTCTTCCTGCCGTTACCTCTAGACCTGTCATAGGTCACGAGAGAAGAGATCAGCACCTGTTTCACCACCCTCTGTTGTGAGAAGGCAGTAAACGGATATTGGATCCCTTCTGAGTCTTCTCCAGGCTGAACAGACCAAGTGACTTCAGCCATTCCTCATACAACTTCTCCTCTAAACCCTTCACTATTCTTGTGGTCCTTCTCTGGACACTCTCCAGTAGTTTGATGTCCTTTTTATACTGTGGTGTCCAAAACTGCACCTAGTGCTAGAGGTGAGGCCACACCAGTGCAGAGTAGAGCGGGACAATAACCTCCCTCGAGCGGCTGGCAATGCCATGTTGATACACCCCAGCATGTGGTTGACCCTTTTGGCTGCCAGGGCACACTTGTCTCATGTTCAGCTTGCCATCAAAAAGAACCCCCAGGTCCCTCTCTACAGGGCTGCTCTCCAACCTCTCAGATGCCAGTCTGTACCATGTATCCAGGGTTGCCCTGTCCCAGGTACAGAACTCAGCATTGCCCTTGTTAAATTTCATGCTATTGGTGATTGTCTACCTCTCCAGTCTGTCAAGATCCCTCTGTGGGGCCTCTTTGCCCCCAAGAATGTCAACAGCTCCCCCATTCTTCCTTAAAAAAACTCAACCCCCTGTTTCTATATCTTTAGTTTCAGAATCTTTATTTCTGGCACAAATAGTTCTTGACGGTAAAAGTAAGGAGAAAGCAAATTTACTGAGGCATGTGGTTACCTTAGGGACTAAAGATTATTATATGACTAACATGACCTTCTATAAGTGAGCATGAAAAATGTGACTCCGAAATTTTGTACTCACTAGAATGCAAAACAGGCTACATAGCTGGAGAAATAAATTACCAATAGCAGACGTAAAAATCAGTGCCGCAATCTAATGTAACAGTCATTGCAAAATAATTCTTGAAGCTGTCACAAACAAAGGAAGGATAATTTCTAACATGTACATAAGTTTCTTGAAGTGCCTCTAGTAAATGTTCGTACTTACAAGAAAAATGGAATTTGGGCCCATTTATTTCCATATATCTTAAGTTCATTCTTTGGTGATACAGAATGATTTCATAGTTTCACTGTATTCATACTGGTTTAGGACATTTTTGTGTTAGCTGCCAGACTACACGTTAGGATGGTTTATGCAAGTTGATAATATTTGGTTGTATTTTATTTACAGAGTATGTTTGATTTATAAATAACTTTGTTATGAACACCATAGCCTGTATGTGTGATAATTGCTTCCTAGTTATATAAAACGATTATTTTACTCGTACTATATACAGAATTTATAAAATTATTAACCTCCTATTTGTTGAAATCGTGAAATCATTAGAAAACTCTCTTGGCATCAGAGAACCTGCCAAAGCCAATGAAGAGTCTTAACCACACGTGGAAATCATTTCCTCAAGGCAGGCAGCTTTCCAGTTCAGTGAAAATAATCTGAAACTGTAATTGTGATTTCATGTGTTCTGCAGGGCTCAGTATTGGGGCCAATTGTGTTTAATGCCTTTTTCATTGATCTGGATTAGGGGATCGAGTGCACTCGATTGTGTGCAGATTACATCAAGTTGGGTGGGAGTGTTGATCTGCTTGGATGAAGGAAGACTCTACAGAGGGTTCTGAACAGACTGGGTTGATGGGCACAGTCCAGTTTATGAGGTTCAACAAGGCTAAAAGTGTCGAGTCCTGCACTTGGGCCACAGCAATTGCATGCAATGCTACAGGCTTAGGGAAGAGTGGCTGAAAAGCTACCAGGTAGAAAAGGACCTGGGGATGTGGGTCAATAGCCGACTGAATATGAGCCAGAGTGTTCCCAGGTGACCAAGAAGGTCAACAGTATCCTGGCTTGTATCAGAAACAGTGAGGCCAGCAGAGAAGTGGGGAAGTGATTGTCCCATTGTACTCGGCCTTGGTGAGGCCGCACCTCGAATACCGTGTTCACTTTTGGGCCCCTCACTTCAAGGAGGACATTGAGGTGCTGGAGTGCACGCAAAGAAGGGCAACAAAGCTTGTGAAGGATTTAGAGCTTAAGTCTTTTGAAGAGCAGCTACGGAAACTGATGCTGTTTGGTCTGGAGAAAAGGAGGCTGAGGAGAGACCTTACCACTGTCTACAACTACTTGAAAGGAGATTGTAGCAAGGTAGATGTTGGTCTCCTCTCCCAAGTAACAAGCAACTCAAGGCCATTTCCTCTTGAGTTTTGCCAGGGGAGGTTTGTATTAGATATTAGGAAAATATTCTTCTCCAAAATGGTTATCAAGCTTTAGAACAGGCTGTCCAGAGAAGTGTTTTAGTCACCATCCCTGGAGGTATTTAAAAGATGTGTAGATGTGATGCTTAGGGTCATGGTTTAGTGGTGGCTTGGCAGTATTAGGTTAATGGTTGGACTTGATGGTCTTAAAAGTCTTTTTCAATCTAAACCATTCTATGATTCCACGCTTGTCATGCCTCTTTTGCATTATTTTATAACCTGCAGAAGCCAAAATAGTGGACTATAGGAGGTTAATGTTTGCCAACATTTTGCAGGATGTCTAGAGAAGATCTTTCTTTTCCCCTTTGCTACCTAAACCTCTACAGCTTTACTAATTTGAAGTGGTGGTGTTTTCAGTTTAGAAAATGCATGGGGCATCAAACAGCAGTGGCATGGGAAGATTTCCCTTTCTGCTGTTCCTCTTGTAGCTTCCAGCAGAGTGAGGAGCGTAAACCCACCACAGACATTGCTTCAGTGGTTTCAACATGTCCCATTTGCAAGCATTCACCATGCAAGTTGAAATTCTGGTTTTTAACTCCCTAAGGAAACAACTGCTATGGTTTTGTAGTGATCTTGAATTCTGATGCTCTCTCTTACTCTAGTAAACATACGTTGAGGGTCATTCTGGGCTACAGGAGAGGAAGACTATGTCCAGAGCATCACAAACCAGCTCTGTGGTGTTCTCCTGGGAATGTGGTCAGAATAATGCCAGTTGACACTGGTGAGAGTCGTGATAGCAGCCATCCTAACCATTTCACAGTACAGACAGTCAAATGATCAATTATTTGATAATTTCAGCACCCGAGTATCTGCTAATAGGTATTCACAATAATTTCTGAACTTTACCTTTACTTCAGATATTACATAGTAGAGTAGAAGATGTGCACCTTGTCACCTCCTGCATACCTCAGAGTAATGTGTGGAGAACTGAGAGCTGACTTTAAAAATTGGCAGGCCTAGAAAGGTGAAGTTGTGTCTATCACTTCATTCAATCACCAGGAATTATTATTTTGCCTTCTTTTTTTTTTTTTATTTCTTTCAATAACAGCTCTTAGGGAAAATGCATTAGGTTGAGGATATATTTGGAGGAACTATTCAAAGTAAAAAAAACAATCAAAGAAACTACACCCAAAAGACATAACGATAAAGGCTTTTCTCAGTTATTTCAGTGTTCTGGCAAGTGACATGAAACAACATTCTGCATTCTGCTTTCTGCCCCATGGTCCCTGGCTTGAAACTTTAAAGAGGCATTTTATCTGTTTCAGGTGCTAAAAGTTGTCTTTGAGCTGCTCAGAGTGGGTGCAGTAGTGACTAGGTTGCTCTTTATTCCTAATGAAGTGAATTTTCTTCCTTCTTTCTCCTTCTTCTCTTGTCCCTTCTTTACCTATGAGACAGGGAACACTGTTGGTAACTGAGTAATTTTCTTCTAACTTACTGTTTCTCAAAAAAACATTTTAATGTTTTTTTATCAAAACACAGCTATATATGTGACATTTTATATCTTTATATATGTATATATATTTATACACAAAACCACTATGTGTATAAAATGATACATATATACACAAAAAAGTCCAGACTTCAGGCTTCTTTCCCCTGTTAATTCATCTTCGGAAATGAAATCAACATTTTGCATACATCATCATGAGGGATATTAGACATTGGAGCTAATTCCTTTCGCTCGGTGCCATGTTTTTAATTTACGCAGGAGCCAGGGTGGGTAGGAAAGAGCAGTTAGATGTGGAATAACAAGAAACCCTCATCCACCTGTATGTGCAGCTAGTTTAGGAGCTCTTTCTGGAGACTGCAGGAACTGGACCAATTGGAATGAATGAATGAAGACTGTGCTCATAATAAACTGAAGGATAAGACATAGGGCTAGGTGGAAGTTCCTCCTGTACCATATGTTCAGACTACTATAATGAGAATTTTTAAGATAGCAGTTCACCATTTTGTGGAACTGGAAAACTCACCTCAGATTCTCTCTCTCAAGCAAACGTACTTAGTATATAGAGTTCATGCCACCGTGATCATGGATATCATAAGCACTGCCCTGTTTCATTCAATTGATTAATGAATTTTAACCTCTGAAATACAAAAAAATACTTCAGGTAGTGGGTTTAGTTGTTTCTGCAGATATCCTGAAAAGTGTAAAATCATATTATCAGAGTTACAGAAATTTTGAAGTAGTAGAAATTACTTGTATTTCTATATCTCCATCTTAATACGGAAGATGTGCTTTGAGACAATTGACTTCCATCTTATTGTTTCTGTTTGAAATTATAAGATGTGGCGTAAATATGTGGCCATAACAAGGCTGAAGCATTTAAAACCCTGAAAATCTTTCAATAGGGACTTAGACTAGCTAAATGAATTGTCTTGCAGTTGTAAAAACTATCAAGTATTATTAAATCAAATGATCTGAAAAAATGCAGATGTATAGATCCAGGATAAAAGACAAAGCACTGAAATTGTCTTGTGAGTTAACTTACCTGAGTTCTAATTTCCATTTAAGAAAACTGAATGATTATTATATTTCTTCGTATTCAGGAGTTGGTAAATATGTTAACGTAGTTTTTCCTAGTGCCTGTTGCATGGTATTTTAGAGTTAATTTCTTTTTTCTGGATTGATATCTTAAAGTTAAATTAATCAGAAGTTAGAATGAAAAGTGAAGTAGTTCTGTATTGAATTGTATGGTTTAGTAACAGTATTTTAAAAAAACTTATAACATTCATGCTGAAATAAATGTTCATTTTTACAATATCTGCATATATTCAGATTTTCTGAAAATTGTAAGAAAATATATTACTCGGAATTCCTATAAAGTTTTGTTCAGTACAAGTAGATGATTTGAAATAGTGTATCAGCGTAAGAATTTTTGCAGCTGAGATAACGATAAACAAGCATCTAACATGGCTTTAAAACATTACAGTGCCTACAATTTGTTTTCATGTTTGTCGTGGTGTACTTTAGGGACATTGTTAGAGCTTAAGTTTTACTACTAGTAATGCTTTTTTCTTATGTGTACAACACAATGTTAAAAACGCTACAAAGATATGTGTCTACATGAGAATACATTTAATACTGTTGTCCATAAGCTGTGAGGCAGATGGTGTTTTCAGTAAGTTATTCATGAAAGTTATGACAGGTTTAGACTGGATATTAGGAAGAGGTTCATACACCCAGCAGGTGGTGGAGCACTGGAACAGCTTCCCGGGGAAGCAGTCACGGCATCGAGTCTGCCAGCATTCAAGATGCTTTTGGACAATGCCCTCAGTCACATGGTGTGAATGTTGAGAGTGTCCTGTGTAGGGGTAGGAGAAAAGATTAAGTATCTTGTTTGCTAGTCATATACTGTTATTTTTTTTTCATCCTTTTGTTCTTGGTATAGGCGTCCAATGGGATAAAATTAATCCCCTTAGCCATGTGTGTTATGCAGCACAGAGATCAGAATATGATTTTTTTTACTTCGTCCAAGTAATTTTTTTAATTTTTTTTCTCTATATAATTCATGATTTAATCATCATTTGGTAGTTAAGTCCTATAACTTTTGTTTTTGACTAGTTTTAAAATTAATGTTGTCCTTTTGATCATAAAAAATACACGATTCTTAGAGATACTTGAAAATGCCTTATTCCCTAGCAGTGTTTAAAAAAAAATGCTATAAAGTAATTTAATTTCTTTCAAACATCTTGTTGAAGGGAGTAATATGATAGTAAGCTTTATTGCTAGCCTGGATATGTGACTTTTAACAGAAAGAGCAACAATCTGACTGTAGTGGACAGCTAAAATAGTTTAGTCTGCGTAATAGGGCAATTCAAGAAAAGGACACTATCTGGGAGGTTTAGCTCAATATGAACTCATTTCTGTAATTGAAGGGAAATCTTAGAAGACTTAAGTTAGTGCCTTGGCCAAGTTGCTCTCTGGTTGTGCAGTCCATTAGGTTGCCTCCTACTGCATGGATGACCACAGGAACCAGAGTGGTTTGCTACGTACTGAACTCTACCAGAATTGGATCTCAACCTGCAGGACCTGTTACCTCTAGCAATAACCTAACATATTTTTTATCATTTCCCAGCAGAAATAGCGTACCCTTTCCAGCTGTTTTATTAGGAACGATGTGATTTCAAGCTCAGTGCCATCCTCCCTAATTAGGAGGCCTTGTAGTTCTTAGCCTTGGGGTTGTTAAAGCAAAAGAGATTCTCCAGCACAAACATATTTAATCTCCAATACAAGTATGCTTTTGTGGTCTAACTACAGTTAGTTATTATAGAGACATGCACATTTAGCTTTGGGCAAACACCATGAGCAGCATTTGTATTCAAGACAATAGGTACTCATCAGGGTAGATTCCTGTCTACTATGGAAGGTGCATCTTTTGATCTTTTAGAAAGAGCTGGAAAATTGGATGGTCTTTGCAAAAAGTCTTTCAGCTGAGAATGTCAGTAAAATAATCGTGTTGAGACCAGTACATGGAATTGACTTCTTGGAGGGGCCACAGGGATAGTTACAGGAGCAGGAATGAACTGTGTAGCTCTTGATTACATAGACCGAAGTACACAGATGAGAAATTGTGCACAGGGTCAGCATCTCCAGGCTGTACCACAGTCTCTCATTCTACATGGTGGATTGAAATGGAAATACTGAGATACAGTTTTTCACACTTCTTTTATGCAGTGTGTACAGAAATGCTTTGTATGATAAATACTTTGCCTTCAGCGCACTAATAAATACATAAAGGCAACAGTGGAGTGTGATTGCACTGTTATGATTGGTGCATGTTAACAAATGGGAGTAAATGCATAAGATATTGAAATGTTGTTTCACAGTCTGACTCCCTACAAAAACTCTTCCTCTGAGGATTTTTGCAAATGTACAGTGTTTAATGCGTGTCTCTGCAGGTCACTGCTCTGTATCCACGCTACTTCCATAAAGAAAAAGAAACAATTGCTGGTGGTTTAGAATTATTGTCATTCATCTAATGCATGTGATGCATGTTAATCCATTCACTTGGATACCTTAATGTTGTTTTATTTATTTATTTTTAAATGCATCTGGAAGGAGCAATGTAATCAGTATAAATCTTTTCTCCTCCTTCTTAGACATTGCTACTTTGAATGTAACATTCTTCAAAGTTTATTCTTCTGATAATCCTATAAAAATGTCAGGATGTTTGTGAAATACAAATGCAAGTGCCATACTCAGTGCAATATTGCAGGATTGCCAAGGTAAGCTGATGGTTCATTAAAGGGCTGGTTTTAATATATAAACAATCAAGAAGTGGAAATGAGAGAATAATCCAAAAGGAAATACAGGGGAAGGGAAGAAAAGACATAAGGGAACATGTAATATCAGTGCTTGTTTGATAAGAAAGTGAGCATATAATATGTAGGAGGGAAAAAGTGGTAGATAGTGAGTCCACTGGTAGAAATGCAAAATATAGTTTTTCCTGATACCAAATTAAGATCTTCAATTATATAGATTGATACGTGTCATCTTTGCTGTTTCTGAAGTAGCCAGCAGCATGTAGGAATTTAACGGTGCTTACTTGAGCTGTGGAGGAGCGCTTCAAGATGTCTTGTTTGCACGTTAATAGTTTCCTATAATTTTGAGTAAAGTATTTCTCAGGAAGGGTTCCTTAGTCACTGGCCACAGAGAAGAGAAGCTGATGAATTCTAGAAAATAAATATTTCATGTTTTTATTTGGGTTTCTGTAAGTATTAAACAAAGGTCATGCTCAAAGAATAGCAAAAAAAACCCCAAAAGATGGTTTTGCTATACAGTTCTTGGAAACTTCAAGCACAAGACAGTGGCATATGAATACATATCAGATGAGAACAAATGTTCAGCCAATTCGTGTCTTGACTAAACAGCTTAAAAATAGGATATTGACAGGCTAGTCTAAGCTGTAAGTAATATTGCACAGAAATTTTTGCAGGACTTCTGAGCCATAAAGGTAGGTTTTTAGTTAATGATTCCCAAATGGACTTTTTTCCCTTGGATTTGTCCAGTCAGTTTTAAGACTTTGTAAAAGACTTCCTTACCTTAATTTCATGTTATATGAGAGAAGTTATATCGTCCATCTGTCATTCCGTCCTTCCTTCATTCCTTTTTTTTTGTTGTCGTTGCTGTTTGTTTATATAGTAAGTTATTCCCTTACTCACTGTATCAGAAAAGAGAATGAACTGTCTATATGCATCTTCTTCAGATGACGGGTAATTAGTGCACCCTTGCTGTATCTGTCTCCTGTATTTATCTGTCATCCAGGCTGAAGCATCCTTGACTGTTTTGTATTTCTAGGTACAGAAAACCTGTAAAGACGCCTTATATGTTAGGTGCAGTTTCATAATACAAAAGGACAAAACTGTATTTTAAGCAGCTGAATGGAAGGAGGTCTCTGTGGACTACTAAAGTTCTCCCAAGCATTAGCTAATTTTACTCACTTGAAGTTCACTCAATAAGATAATTGTTGCTCATTTAGGAAGTGTATACATCCTTGAGCCTATCTTTTGTAATTCTTCCTAGAAATACAGGTTTGATAATAAGAAACAGCACATCTAAGTGATTTAAATGTGATCTTTGTGGTAATCAAAAATTTAAAAATATCAAAATCCCTTAACTGCGCTCTTTGACATGGATATATCCAAATAGGGCAAGATCACTGTACTTACATTAACTGACATGATATGGTATTAACAATGACACTTCCAAACTTGCTGTTGCTGACAGAGGCTTTATTACTTAATTCAGTTGCTCAGACTTGATTTTTAGAAACTTTTGAGTTTGTCTGAAAATCTAGATGGAAATCAACGACAAGGCTAGGTGGTGTGAAAAATAAAAATGAACTTTATTGGTTTCTAAGGTTTGTTTTTATTTTTTTACAGAATATGGAGATTACATTTGTTGGCAGATGTCAAGCAGGATTTGCCATTTCCCAACTCCTAGCTTTTGTATTGGGTCATGTTAAATAATACTTAGCTCTTGGTTTGAACTTTTGAGATGGATTTTAGGTACATTGTTGCCGACTCCTATATGTAATCTTACAGTTCTATGGATTCTGTGGAAATCCAAACTATGAGAAGCTGAGAAATAGAGCTACTCGTTTTGCAGTTCCAGTCTTGCTATCATTTGTTACCACGACATATTCTTCTTGGCTAGCCAGATACAAGTCTTCTCTGAATGATGCTTCTTGATGTTAAGTAATTGTTGCATGGATGATTATGGACAGAGTACTTGTTTGGGAAAACAAAAAAGAACAAAACCCACAAACCCCACCCTAAACACTTTGGACCTTTGGATATGGGAATATGTGTGTCAGGAATGAAACCACCCTAACAGCTGATCATTCTATGCATGGATATGGGAGTCTTCTTTACAAGGGTCTTTGCAATATTTTTGTTAAATTGGACAAAACTCCCCAGAGCACTCTTCTACTGAGTTGTGGTACTACTTAACCACTCCAGTGCATGGATGGTCCATTTTCAGGAGCTATCTTAAATGACACAGAAAACATCTTCTAACCATCTTTTATGTGTGAAATGTCCCACAGGAACATTTCTGCATGTACAGCAAGATTCTACAGGATGTTTTCAAGTGGCTTACATACATACAATTTGATCAGTTCCCCCATAGGGGCTGACTAGGACACTCTACTTAGGACATTAATCAAGACACGTAAGCTCATAAATTGAACGAGGCAAGGCAGGAGCTACCTGGGGGAATCTCTACAACTCTTGAAATTCCCACCTGGAGAGCTCCTGTAACTGTAGCTTCTCAAATAATTAATCATGACAGAAGGGGATTCAAAGTTCAGTCAGTCACTTAGCTTCAAGTCAGTCCCTTGTCTCCAGCAAGTCCATTAGCTCATCTGTGCGTGACTTACCTAGGAAGTCTGGGCCACTCAGGGCATTACAGTTGGACTTGATGATCTTAAAGGTCTTTTCCAACTAGAAGGATTCTATGATTCTGTGATTCGTTTTTGGGTGTACACACAGGCACAATAGCATCCGGCTGCACCACAGTTACGGGACAAACTTGAGCTTCTTCATCATGGGAAAGAGAGTGTACCCTGAGAAAGCTTGCTGATGATACAAATCTGGGAGAAGTGACTGATACACAGGAAGGCTGTGCTGCCATTCAGTGACACCTGTAAAGAATAGATAGCTGGGTGGAGAGGAACCTAAGGAAGTTTAAAACAGGCAAGTGTAGGTTTCTGCACCAACCCTACACTAACACGACTGGAAAGCAGCTCTGCACAGAATGATGTGGGAGTCCTGGCGGGCAACAAGTCCACCCCTTGGTTCAAGAAAGACAAGGAAGTACTGGAGAGAGTCCAGTGGAGGACCACAAGATGATGGGGTGACTGGAGCATGTCTCTTAAAAAGGAAAGGCTAAGAGGCCTGGGTCTGTTTAGCCTAGAAAAGAGAAGGCTGAGAGTATTTTATTAATGCTTGTAAATATCTAAAGCATGCTCGTCAGGAGCTTGGGGCCAGATTTTCAGTGGTGCCCAGTCACAGGACAAGGAACACCAGGCACAAATTAGAACATAAGGAATTCCATCTGAATGTGAGGAAAAACTTCTTTACTGTGAGGGTGATGGAGGACTGGTACAGGCTGTTCAGGGACGTTGTTGAGTCTTCTTCTCTGGAGATATTCAAAACCCGCCTGAATGCGATCCTGTATAACCTGCTTTAGCTGAAGGATTGAGCTGAATGATCTCCAGAGGTCCGATCCAGCCCTGACCATTCTATGATTCATGCTTGCAGTTTACCTTCTGTAGTCCTTCCCACAGAAAGATGGGAGAGGTACCTCATCCGGAAGAGACATGGGAGGAGAACAATCATGAACTTTTCCTCCTCCTCCAGCCTCTTGTTATCTCCTGCAGACTGTTAATATCTGCAAACAAATTGCATTTCCACCTTCAAAAGCTAAATATTTTGCCCTCTTCCAGTTCTTAATCATACAGAGTTTTTATTCTTAGTGGCTGTATATCCCATGAAGTTCTTGCTTTGGGATCCTGTGGCATAAAGAAAAATTCTGAATTTCTGGTAATGTTTACACTGGCATTATGGGAGGTCTATGTTCAGGCTTAGAGCATTAATTAGATAATGGCCTGTGCTTCTTTTTGCTAAATTATGTAAGCTTTGCGAGTTACCAATAGTAGGACTGGGCCTAGTGGGTTCAGAGATTCTTTTACTACCATTATGTCATTAAGAGCTTGCCTCCTGATTTATCTTTAAAACAAAATTTGAATTAAAATACGTACACAGCATGACTCAGGAAAACCTCTTTAGTATATCACACTTACATATAGCTGACAGTGACACAGTTCTTGGGTCAATCACCAGTCTGCCTGGTTTGCTTTCATAAATTTAAAATACCCCCTAAGATCCCTGCAATGGTTAGACCTCCTCTTTTGTGCCTTCTTGTGTTAGTGAGGCTACTTCAACCGTAAAATAAGGCTTCGTTTTGAATCATCTGCCTGGACTGACAGCATGACATCTAAAATGAGATATTATCCCATCAGAATAAATATTTTAAAAAACTGTCATTCAGTTTGCTAATGTCATGATTTTAAAATGAAAGTATGGGCTCAGCGCTGTTTCAGAGTGCTCTTTTTATTTTGTTTTGGCCTTACTTTTACTAGCCCAAATAGGTTGACAATTACATTGTCGTTATTATACTTTAACAATACTACTGGAGGTTTCTTTCCCACCTCTATCAATTCTGCAAATAAAAAATTGAAAAATTGAAAAAAAAATTAGTTTTATTGATGTGTTACATATTATTTTGTCATTACCTGCCAGTCTTTCAATAATGCCCAGGATGTCGATGTGGCTACTTTAAAATTCTTGCACAGGTGGTGCACTTTGGAATACGTTGTTCCAGACAAATATCTCCCTACTGAAATGTGAACACTGTTTTTATCTGGGATTTTATGAAAGCTTAAAAGTTCCCATTTCCTTGAGGAAGTTGCTTAAAATGACAGTTCTTTAACTGTTAGGTGACAAGATGCTATAGATGGAATATTTGGTGTTTCAAAAAATATTTTGTAAACCTTCTACCCCTCTGGGAACATTGCTTCCTGTTTACTACACTGAGCTTCAGAAAAAGCTGCTAACATGCCACAGCTGAATTATCCTTAGACATGAATGCTGGGTAAGTGCATGCCTTGCTGTCAACAATTTGAGTTGACACAGTAACTTTATATTTTTTAATCTGAGCAAGATTTAAGTTTAACATAACCTGGAAAGTTGACCCTTTCCTAATTGGCAGACATGCCTGGGAAATGCTGTAGCTTGTATGCCAGAGAAAGAACACAGATACTGCCAATGAATATGAACATAAATTGATGCAAACTAGCACACGTTTGCCTAGATTAAGAGTGTGTCTATGATATATTTAAGCAATTAACTGCGTCTCTCAGTTTCTGCTCCAAAGACCTTTATATATTTGTCTTTTTTCCTTGTTTTGCTTTGTGTGGTTTTTGTCTGACCAGTCTCTGGTTTTTTTAATCAGATGATTCCAGTCTTGCTACTGTGTCACTAATTGGTTTTGTTGCTGCAGTAGCATGATCTAAAAGTAAAACATTCTATACTTGAAAAAAGGACCTCTCACATATGCTTCAGTATTGCTGAGGGCATAATTCCTTACATTTTTTTTAGACCTGTGAAAACTTATACTTTAATTGCCAAAATATTTTGAAGTAGTGAAAATATATTTACTGTTGTGTGTGGCTTTTTCGATGATTGATTTTTGTGTATGTACTTCTAATGACTTGTTGTGTAGAGATATTAAATCGTAGTGGCCCAGTTATACCACATTTTATACAAAATGTTTCTAGAGTGTCCCTCATTTCACAGCTTCGCTCATAACTTTTCAGAAGCAGGTTCAAGGTCTTTGCCTGCAGCTGGAACTCCTTGTGTTTATTTGCTCCATTCCTCCTTCCCTACTCTATATCACTGGGGCACTCACGTGACATCCTTCTAATTCACCATTTTTTTTATCCTGCAAAAGTGTAGCAATTCCTCATTTCCAGCCTCTCCCTCCTGCACTGATGGCATTTATATCTTTGCCAAGGCAAGCATCTCCATGTATGCATCCATCCTCACAGTGCTATTTAACCCCCTTTGCTTTGCTTTTCTTTTCGTTTCCATGCACATCCTTTCAGGGGTCTTCTTTGCTCTTACATTGAGATGTCCACAAAACTTGAATGTGCCTCCTGATGGCAGCTTTCCCTGACACAGATTCCTGAGTCTCCCTCACTCAGGGCATCTGGATATCTCCTGTCCCCCACCTCTTTAGTGATGGCGGACATGAAGGGTAGGCTTTCAATGTTCATTCAAGAAAAGGAAAAAGGGAGTTCTTCAGACAACTCCTTCTTTCCTGTTACTCTCCCCCTCTTTTGTCCATTGGGAATGGGAGACCAAAGCCTGTGTTCATGCCTTACTTCTAGTTTTAACTAAGAAAGATGCAGATTTCCAAACTGGAACTTTTTCCTCTATGGGTAAGTCGTTGATACTCACCTTAACATACAACTGGTTAATCTCTGCAGTAACTTCTTAAAAGTCCTGGAAGTATGGAAATACCAGAAGCGTGAGCAAAAATGAGGGCTTTATTTTCTGGCTGTGTGTATTGTGGTTAAGCTGTTTCACTGACTTAACATCATGTGAGTAATAATATTTAAATTAAATTGTGGTTGTTTTTCATAAAGAAATAGATGAAGTCTGGTCTGGATTGAACAGCCAGAAGAAGAGACAGAGTAGATTAAAACTGTATGAAGCAGAAATCCATATAGGCTGAAAGGAATTGATCAGACACTTATTGCCAGTAACATAAACATGAAAATGCCTCCCACAAATGCATCTATACTTGCAAATACACCAAAGCAAATATGTCAGCATATAGTACAGAAAAAACTCCTTTTTTTAATTGGTGGAAGGCCAGTTGCTCAGAATACAGATTATCTCAGAGTGCAATAAAGACATTTTTCCAAGGCTAATCTGATCTCACATTGACAGCACTGTACAACTATACTACATAATGGTGGCCACTGCAGAAGCACAGAAGCTGGCAGCATCTCATGCTGTCTTTGAAGCCATAGAATGTAACTTAACAATTAAGTAATCTAAAAGCAATGCAACTGCGTTTGTATTATACCATATCCAAACTGTATTCCTGCTGAGAGCTGTTCTCTCTTAGATGTAATGTTACATTTTTGTTAAGATACGTGCTTCATGCTGATCTGCCTTGTGCAGACATAGGAGCTTGGTCATCATTTGGTTCAGACCCCAGTGATCTGCAGTGTAGTGAAAGCATACCCTATGGAGTCCCTTGTTTACACATAAGAGTACTTTCTCTGACTCTAAAAAAAGATATGTTTATCGAGTGTGCCACTGAGAAGTCTGTGCAAAAATGACTTCCCTTTACTTTCATGTTTATGGTGAATTGTAAGTTTATCAATATTCTCAACAGTTAATTGCTGTTAAAAATCTGTGGGTCATCTAAATCTGCAAAGTAGCTTATTTACTGTGCTCCAGCAGAACATTCATGTTCGGTCACCTGCATTTGGGGAAGACCTGTTGAAGATGAAAACTTCAGTGTTCTTCACTTAAGAGGCAGCGTCCCACCAGGAGACATCATCATTGTGAATATTGTATTGGGAAAAAAATTACACAGCGTAATTGTTACTCCTCGTGTTGATACTGAGCTTTGCATTAGTCTTCTCCCCTCTAATTCTCTCATTTAAATTTCTGTGCTTGTCATCAAGCATGCAATGTACAGGCTCTTGTAACGGAACAAACTGGTATGTGTATCAAGTTGCACAGACAGCCAGGCTGTTGTGCTGGGAGAGCTGTTCCTGAAGGACATACCAATTGGTGCATTGTTCTTATATGTAATTTTGCTGTGACTAGACAGATGGGTGACTATAAAGGAAGTATCTTCCTATTCCCTCCGAGATGTCTGCAGTAATGTCCTTCTTTAGATGTTCTGTCATGGCAGTGCACACAATTAGCTACAGAATATTAGTTACTCTGCAGGATGCAAATCAACATCTTTCTGTGAGTGTAGTAAAGGCACAAACCTATCAAGTGGCATCAAGATACTAGATTTTCACATATACCCAGTTTTTATTAGTGATTTGGTTGCTCACCAGCTGAGTCCGGGGTAGAGAATATAATAAATGGACAATCTTATGTTTATTTGTAATGAACCACAATTTAATGTTTTCATCTCCTTGCCCATTTAAATGCAAAAGAGCACATTTCACTTGGTAATAAACCACATACACTGATGTACAGCTTCACTGAAATATCAATTTCTTTCAGAGCTTCTCATTGAGATGTAATAGCTTCACAGTAGAGTGACATTGTGGATAAACACAAGTAAGAATCTAAGTTAGAAGTAGATTATTCCTTAATGTCTTTTATATAGAAAAGAAGATACATCCTGATGTTGAATTTAATATTTTTTCAACCTGGTGGATTTCCCTGAAATTCTTTCTGCCCTTAGATACACCAGTAAGTGTCTGTCTGTCTATGGTGAGCTTGCCGGATAAATTGCTTTAATTGAACAATAGATGGGTCTGATTAAACACTTCAATCTGATATGTGCATATAAAGAAAGTCCTGATCTCTGCCAAGGATTATCAATAGACTGATGATTTGTCATTTTGTTCATAGGCATAAAGTCTAACTAATATCTCTTGCAAAGTGCTGCTTTGATTCTGAGTGCCCAGTGGGTTCCTTGCAGAGTGTACAATCAGGCTCTAAACTGGGACCTGAAACCCTAGGACATGTCATAACTTTTGACATAGAAGGCCTTTGATAGCTTCTGTAAAATGCTTCCCTTTCTCAGTCACTGTGCAAATTTAGCAATTCTGTTCATGCATACTTTGTGAGCCGTGTTGTGGAAAGATCTAGATCACTCTTTTTGTATCAATTCTGTCTTAAGCAGTTAGTCATCTCACATTACTCAGAATAAAATTATTGAAACATTTTAGAAGCTGGTGTCTCTCTATTGATTATAAGGTAGCATAGGGATGAACATATAGACAAAGGCATCTTAAAGCTTGTGTAGATTACTGTACAATAATTTTGCCCTTAAATACAGACAAATCTTTCAATAATGCATAATCTTATTTTCTGATAGCATTTCACTCTGCAGAAAAATCCGTTTAATCTAGAGTTTGGGTGTGACTTTTGGAAGGATGGAATCATCTGAGTTTAAAACTTAGCTTTGTTCACATAGACTTTTTTACTGCATTCAGGCAGTACCGATACCCATAAACAGAGCTTCCTCTCGCCTTCTCCTAGGTAACAGTTTTGTATGTTCAGATCTGTTTTATTTTAATCTTTATCTTGATATGTGATGAAGCACCACAAATTTGCATCCAAATCTTACAATTTATCGCATGGTAAACCGTTAGAGAATGCAGACAATATTATATTGTTAATAATCCACTTCTTTCCTATTTCCAGAAGAACTTGTTGATAAGCCTGGATGATACTGTAAAAGTAGGAGATACATCCATAGCAATTAAAAAGGAAAGGCCTTTGAGAAAATGAGTCTTCGGCATGATATGCCAAGAATGATCTTGAGCATCTGCCCAATATTTCTGGAAAGCCAGAAAACTGATTTCCATATCAATGCAATGCAAGCCAATTTTTAAGACACTTCAGGGAGTCTGAGAGTAGATTAAGTAGTTTGTGTAGATATCCCTGCGATACTTTCCTGTCACAGTTGGAAATGTTTGATTGTGTTACTCATAGTACATTTCAGAGCACTGTGTTTCCAAGCATTTTTTCAGTAATTTACTAACAAGTTGTATTAGAGTTGTGGGGTGTTTATTGTTTATTTTTTTATTTGTTTCATACCTACTTTGCAGAAAACTTGAATTTGTTGTGGAAGGATTTTATATTCTGTGTTTGAGACACATAGTTAATGTCTTCTTGAGCACGTATTCCTTTCAACAATGAAGTATTTGTTCTCTGACTGAGGGCAGTGTTTATGGTTGTCCAGTGGAGTTACTACTGAAGGGTTAAAGCTTTAGCATCACCCTACTTGAACTCAAGCCTGTTATATTCCTGCAACACTGCAAAATTTCAAACCATCTGTTAAGTTGCTTCTGAAATTCCTGACTCGAGAGAGTTTTTGGAAGGGAATAAAGCTCACCCTGGTCTCAGGCTTCTTCCAACACAGATAACACTGAAAGCAGTTTAGTAGCATAAACATTAGAATTGCCTTGTGTTGGTTTTTCTCCTCTGAAAAAAAAAAAAAAAAAGAGGAAAAAACCCTCTCAATCAACATTTTTATAGTAATCATAGAATGGTCTGGATTGGAACAGACCTTAAAGATCATCTAGTTACAACCAGGGACACCTCCCACCAGACCAGGCTGCTCAAGGCTCCATCCAACCTGGTCTTGAACAGTTCCAAGGAGGGGGCATCCAAAACTTCCCTGGGCAACCTGTGCTGGTATCTCGCATCCCGCATCGTGAAGAATTTCTTCCTAATGTCTTATCTAAATCTACCCCCTTCCAGTTCAAAGCAGTTCCACCTTGTCCTATCACTATGTGCCTTTGTAAAAAGACCCTCCCCAGCTTTCCTGTAGCTCCTTCAGATACTGGAAGGCTGCTGTAAGGTCTCCCTGGAGCCTTCTCCAGGCTGAACACGCCCAACTCTCTCAGCCTGTTCTCATAGCAGAGGTGCTCCAGCCCCTGATCATCTTCGTGGTCCTCCTCTGGATCCATTCCAATGATTCCGTAGCCTACTTATTTTGGGGATTCCAGAACTGGACACAATACTCAGGTGGGGTCTCGCTAGAGTGGAGTAGAGGGGGAGAATCACCTTCCTCAACCTGCTGGCCACAGGTAATGAACCATTGCCTTTTAATGCTCTTTTCCACTCTTGTGCTGTCTTCTCTAGGACATTTGTTCAGTTCTAGAAAGGTCTCGAAAGCAGGAATCCTAAAACAGAAGCACACCTGCTAGACTTCTCTTCAGGAAACCATTTCCTCTGCTCCTAACAGAAGTGATTTCTCACTCAGTCTGTGCAGAAATCGATTTAAGTATGGCAAACCCAAACATGCACGAGTAAGATTAGAATCAGATAAAGCTCTTCATTTCTACAAGGATCTGCTGCATCTAGTCATTTTGTACCACCTCACTGTTCATTTTGTGAGCATAAAGTTAATGTGAATACTACTTTGAAACAAGTTTATTTCCATTCAGTTTGAAAATAAATAGCCTGTCACAATTTTTAAATGTTTCATCTAATAGAGCTACCATACTTCAGCTATGTCTAGGTGTAATAACCAGGCTAAAAGTAGCAAGTCATCCTATAGTAGCCTTTGTTTAATTCTTTAAATGCACGTAGGCTGGTAGCTGAATTTGTCAGTACTGCCTTTGCATTCATGTCTCTTGTCTGACAGTAGCTTCATTCTCCTGCTTGGGCTTTGGCCAGCTTAAATAAACTGCTTACGCTGATGGTGTATGACAAGGATTGTGCCAGATCTGCATAGTATTGACAAGATTTTGGAGTAAGCCTTGTGCCTCAGAGGTCTTCATGCATCTAGCCAATTTGGAGTAACTGTTGGGAACCCCAGCCCTGTTCTCTACAACCATTCATTCCGACTTTAATTCAATAAAGCTCTTCCTCTCGCAAAAGAAGTTGAAACAGCCTCATGTCTCTTCCTTTGAGTGTCACTATATTATGAATAGATATCTTACATGTATAAAATCTGTTGAAGTGTTATGGCAAGTCAATTTTGTATCCATATGACTGACTGAGACTGTATATGTGAAACATAATTTCTAAAGCTTTTGAGTGCAAGTTATAGATCACTGCCATTTTTACTAGCATTATTTCACAGAAAACTTTTTAAATTATCACAAGCAGGCTGCTGGTCACTACATCAGTTTCTTTGATGCTTTTGTACTGAAGCCTTTGATAACTGCTAATCCAACAAAGGTTTAACATTGTTTTTAAAATTAGCTTTTCTCAGAAACCTCCAGGTGCTGCCTTGATCCACTTTTAGTAGTCTTATTTAAAATTGCTGTGTCCATTTTGGAATTTGTTAAACCTGCTGAAATATACTCTTTCGTGGTTCATCAGATAAACCTGTTCACAATTTTATCTTCTTAAAAATAAATTTTGTGTCCCTACCAGTATTTCCCTTTCTTGATGTGAGATGTTAGCTAATAATTAGAATCTTGAGGATCCTTTGTATTAAAGGAGAATACAACGAGGTTAAATCCCTCTTTGTACTGCCTTTGTGAAATAAATAAAGTTTTGTCAAAGGACTGTTCCTAATGCACAGTGTGGCAAAGAGACGTGCTTTTTATTCACAGATTTAGTTCTTCCACCTGGCTGCTTTGTTGCCTGCTGCATCTGCTTCACTGTGCATTTTTTTAATCGTCCTGCCTCAGACATAGATGGGTCTTTGTAGAAGGCAGCAGGCTGGCAAATCACCCTATCTATGTCTGCCCGATGCTAGTCTTTGGGCAGGGAAGTGGCTTGGGTTTCTTCTGCCCTGAAACTCCTGTTTTGGCAACATCCTTCCCTGGAGCTGCTCAGAGGCTATCCCAGCCATATGAGGAACGATGTTGACAACAACCCCTCCGTTTCCAAGTCATTTAACCAAAGCATAACCTATCTGAGAAACTTTATATGAAACACAGCTGGGGTTGGATAAGGTGACCTGCAGAGGTCCCTTCCAGCCTCAGTCAATCTCTGATTGATGCTGTGACTGTGAAAAAAGCGTACGGAAATTCTCAGTTGGAAAGTATGATAGCCCTCAGGTATCCATATAAAAAGTGGATCTAGACGAATGTCTCCAGACTGACCCATGAAGATCTAATTACTGTCTGTAAAGCACTACCCTCTTCCTTTTTGAGAACAGTGGAAATGTCCTGACTACCTCTCTGCTACTTCTACAGCTTCACTTAAGTTGTGTGACTGTCCCTTGATCCCCAGGTATAGATGTAGGTACTGGAGCAAAACACATCTCATTAATTTGAAGGGATTTCTGATTTTTAAGCACATGGATGTTTGAAGGTTTCCAGTTGCACATTAGAAGGAAGGATCTAGAAACTGTCTGTATTAATTGATTTTCTTATTTTGATCTGATTACTAAATAAACATGTCCCCATCCCTTCCTTCATAACAAAACTTTTTTTCTGCCAGAGCACTGTTTTGTTGTATTGTAGAAGTGTTTTGATATTAAGAATTGTCTTAACCAGTTTGCGTATTGGAACAAAATAAAGGCGGTTCTAAAATCAAAACTGTACAATAACAATACATTCTATCTTTAATAGACAATTTAAAGTTATATATAGTATGATAAATATCGGTAACTTGAATTTCTCTTTCATAATTCCATATCTGAATAATTTAGGAATAGAACAGAGATTGGGAGTCATACAGATTTTTCTGTATCTGTAGGCAGTATCTGGAGAACTTCTGTTCTGCAAACCAGATGAGTAATTTGTCCAAAAATTCCAGTCGCCTTCATTTTCAGTATTTTCGTTTGAAATACCAACCTAATTTGTCATAAAAAAAATTGAGATCCATGCGTTTATCTTTTGCTGCTTTTAAATACACTTTAAGTATCAGTTTCACATGTTGCTACCTGAAAGACATATAAAAGCTTCTTCTTCAAATTCCTGTTTTGTAAATGGTCCTCAGACTTTGCCTATGTTTTTAGTCAGTTGTTCTGTTTCCGTGGAGCTGTATGAATTAGTAGACATCTGGGTAGGGAAAGAAGGAAAAAAAAGCACAAAACTAAAGTGTGTGTCTTACCTGACATTTTCAGAAGTTTTCTTTTACCATCAGGAATGTAAAAATGGGCACATTTTTGAGTGTTTGAAAGTTTCAGTTACTCTTCAGGCAGAAGTATCATTACTGGAGCACTTCAGCAGAGCACTTTTCTCCCCCTTGAATTGTAAGTGTTCAGAAGATTATGGCAGCTGAAAAAGGGTTTAGATTTCATCCCTTCTTTTGTTGAGAGCAAAATAATTCCCTTTCAGTTAAAATAGCATTAACAGTGCTCCTCTGTATTTGTAAGACTTTTATCGTGGGTTTGTGGTTGAGGATTCTGTAAAACAACATTTTCATTTTTGGTTAGGTATTCTGGTGGCATTATCACAGTGAAAAGATTCATGAATCAATCAAATCACTCAGTCTCTGTATGTCTATACAATGACTCATCAGTTAATCAGTGTGCTAATTTAGTTGCTGCTTGCCCCTTGCCAGGTTGGTAAAGGTGCCATTGTGGTCCAAATAAATCAAAAATAGTATTGTGCTGTTTTAATAGCAGTTGTAATTAATTATTCATAAATTCTTATTTATCTGATTATTCTTTTGACTGTGATGTAAATGATATTTAAACCCTAGGCTCTATTTTTGGAAAACTTAATGGCAAAGAAAGAACTGCCATTTAATCTGGGGTGAATTCAATCTCTGAAGAATAAAAGGAGAAAATAAAAGGAACTGTGATCCACATCCTATTCTTTTCTTCAGGTCCAGGGACCACTACATAGTGAAAAAGTTAACAATTTGCCTCTAGAATAACAAGCTTCAGATTGTTCTACTTTAAAAATTTTCTCGAGTGCTGGAAACTGCCTAGACAGCTTTTATATCCTTTCAGCCCTCAAGTAGCACTGAGACATACAAAAAAAGTGAAAAGGTGGGAGTTGTACCCATTAAAAATAATTCAGGACAGAAATAGCTAACTAGAGGTGACAAAGTAAGAACTTCTGTCAGTGGACTTCTGTATTTTGAAGTGATTTTCTGCTGATTCTAGGAGCCATATCTCTTGTAGCAAGACAGGGCTTTCCCTGCTACCCCTACACTTTCATTCCAAGAGAATGCAAAATGACTTTGAGGTATTTTGTTACTAACCCATTTATAAAGGAGGGACACATGATCTTTTTCTAATTCTGGGATTTGGGGTAATACCATCTGGCACCCTAGAAGGTGCCAAAATTTCTCAGGGTGAAAACTGATCAGGTTCCTTCCTTACTGTAAAGAACGTAGATTATTTCTTAAGCAGCATTAAAATTTCCTGCAGAAGAGATCACTAGACCCTGAATTCCAAACTGTAGCATAGCTCTGCCTTCCAAATCCCTTTTCCTTTTTCAATATATTCCTCAAGGAAAAATTTTTTACTTTAGAACATTTAAGTGTCTGCTACTCAAAGTGGTGCATTGTGTTTTCACACACTTACTCGGTCTCCCTAGTTTGTGAAGTGTTGTATGAGAGATCCAGGTTGGCAGGAAGCACAGGGTGCTTTGGGAGAAGAGCTTACATGATGAAAGTAATATAGCAAAATGGCCAATGGATACAGTAGCTCAAAAAGATTAAAACAAAGGAAGACGACACAAAGATTTCCAGCTGCTATTGAAATTTAGTTTTGCCAACTCTTTTAGAGTGATTATTACTGTGATCCAACCAAGACAGTCTAGGGGCTGCTGATGTAAAAACGTGGCTGTTCCCGTAAATTTTATGAGTTCAGTCCCCACCAGGCTAGAGAAAGGCAAAATGATGCCAAACGATTGGTCCAAAAAGCAATTTATTTGTACAGGCAATCTTATGAATAAAATTGTCATTGGCTTGCTAAATCTGTGGTCAGGGAAAAGAAAGCAAGAGAGAAAAAGGAGGAAAGGGAGAAGGAGAAGAAAGTGCAAAGACATCACCTGGACTTCAGGTGCTCTTCTTCTCCCAGGCTGGTGGGATGTCACTGAACCCTATCTTATGAGTGTCATTTATAGAGTCAGGTCCTAAGGGGAAGGGATTCCTGATGAACTTGCACAGTGCTCATTCTGGAAGGTTCTGGAACCAAGTTTGGTGGGGCTTAGGAGAGCTCTGGTGTCCAAAGTGAGTTGAAGGTGTGGTTTTCCCCCTGCTTTCCCTACCAGCAGGATTGCAGCGTGACCTGTCTGGCCAAAAAACACAGCCAGGCTACTTGTGAGAGTGAGATAAGGTGCTGAAGGACACTGCTTCTGCTGGAGTCTTAACATTCAAACCCAAATTATTTAAGGCAAAACATTGGAGTAGCGAAAGATCAGTCTCACTATACACAGCAGTCTCACTCACTATGTTAGTATCCATGAAGACTGCACAATCTGAACCCAAAGGAATATACCTTTTCTAAGAGCTGGCATGTGTTCTAACCAATATAGTATAACAAAAGCTCTTTGGGGGAATCACCAAACATCCCTTCCCATCAGCAACATAAGAACAGTGGGATTTAATTTTTTACTTGTAACTGTTAAAAAGGAAGTGAACACTTTCCCCCAGCTGCAATTTAAAGGGAAAAAAATGGGATATAATGTAATAGCCAGCATTGGAATCTCTCCAGGACACTGGACCTTATTTCCCTGATTTCCTGAAGTAAAGATGTCATGGGACCCTCTAATTATAAGCAATTGGTACCACAGTTCCATATCTGACATGACAAATTGCCTCCAGCAACATGGAGCATCAGTCTGGGCATTTGCTCACTACTGGCTTAAAAATGCCATCTAGTCATAGTCATATTTCTGCGATTCATTGGTTGGTTGTTTTTTAACTTTAACTGTGTACATACAGCTTGTCACAATATCTTAATAACCAACATCTGTACATTTTACAGTACTCTGTTCTACAGTCAGTAAATCAGTATCAGCCAGTATGTATAATTGAATCTATATTCCTTAACACTGTTTTGTAGGAGAAGTGTGTGGAAAATGTAGGGCAATGTTTTTATCTTGGTTCATGTGATTTCATGTGGTAGAAAGTAGGATGGAAATGATATTATAATTGCAGGGAGTTTTGAAAACATTAATGTATGATACAGTTACAAATCCAGCAGAAAAGAACTTTAAATTAGAAAGCAATGTCCCATCATACTATTCTGGCTATAAAATCTGTAAGAGACTCTGTTTTACAACTCACTGAGAAAGAGAGATCCATACTCCAGCTTAATGTGATGAAGCTGATTGACATCTATCAATGAAAAAATTACTTCACATGAAAATTCAGTTTCCTCATAATGTTGATAAAACAAAGCCTGTTACTCGTGCAAAACGAAACCACTGGCATTTTGAGACAGAAGAATGAAAAACAAAAAATGCAGTGAAAAAAAATAAATTGAATGGGCTTGTTCTCATTGAATTATTTTTACAACCTACATCAGGTAGTTGATTAAGATAGAATAAATGGATCATGGTTCATGTGCCAGTTTAATGAAATAGCTTTGTAAATTCCTTGAATTGAGGTGTGTAGGTGAAAGGAAGCATGAATGTGTGAAGATCTTCCCCTCCCGACTATGAACAGCTCTAGTTTTTACTTTCAGAAGGGAGAACTGGAATTAAAATCAATTGTAAAAGTATAGAAAATTATCTTTATTCACATACTGACTAATTAGAAGAAAACCCACAAAAGTTATTAGACTGAATGTATGTATCTAATTTTCATTTCCCATTTATGTGCAGAGGATGTGGTAAAGCCAATGATTTGCATGGATAAATGAAATGAACATCAGTGTGTTGAATTGAATATGAAAACAAAATCAATATTGTTTAGTGAAATTATTTTGGAAATTATGTTGGTTTTCCATTTTAGAAATAATACTAGTCTTACCTTTTCCAGAATTTTCCGGCAAGCTGTCAACTTTGTAAAACGAAAAAATCCCGGATAGTGGATGCCTGGAGAGAAGGAGGAACCTGCAATGATTTTAAACCTATATTTATTAGAATTCATCTTTTGCTGAGTTCAGCCTAGCCCTGGCTGGTGTTTGATTTACAGTAGGTCAACTCCTATGCATTGTAAGGCAGTAACAGCATAAGGTTGTATAATAACCATTTTATACAGCAGTTGATCCATTTTTGAACCAATGATTTAAGTCAGCTGAGGTAAGAATATTATTATGTCCAATGAGATCGGAGGCTGTGTGATTGCCTTGAATAACTCTTGGGTTTTGTCTGGTGCTCAGTGCAGCAAGATCATTTTTGAAGTGATGTTGAAGTGCAGTGGACACTGGTACACTTAAAAATGGGTCACACCATTTTTTATCTTAGAATTTAGGAGGATCAGGCCCCCTACCTTTGTTACACACAAGTTCCTTTAAAGAAGCTTGAATGTGTGAAAGTAGGACAGAATAAGACAGACTTTCATCTAAATTCAGTATTTTTGGCTGAAATTTACCCATAGCAATGTGGTTTTTCTAGGCAAATTCTCATCTGTTTGTATCAACTAAATTTGGATTATATTCCTCTTTGTGGGAGTGCCAAACTGAAAGCAGGTCAGGACAGATGTATTCACAGATGTAATTCTCAAGTTTTCAGGATATATGTAGATGGCCTCCTATGAGGAAGATCAAAATTTAACAAGCTAGTAATGGTTGAATAAGAAAAGTGATATTCAAAAGAAATATAATTATGTGTTGTACAGAAAAAATAATAATCTTGAAAAAGAAACCTGACAGCATAATGTTCTAGAGATAGTAACACCACGTGCCCTGTTATTTTTACTTGAAGTAAGGGTTGTTATTGTTATTCATACATTGCTAATTTTTAACAAACAAACTGTAACCTGGCTCTGGAGCCTTACCAGAGTGATGCTCCAGGGAATGATTTAAGTGAAGTAAAGATATATTAGTCTGTTAATTACTAGCAGTTCAGTTGTAGTTGTGAGATATTGCTTCAGTGGATGAGCAAAAGAAAAGGGAATGCAGAGAAAGACATGCTTTTTACTGGGAGGACCCACCTCCTCGTTTAGTCAGTCAAGGGTTGTTGTCCCTTTATTACTCTGTAATTTGAGGGCCAAGTTCAGTGAACAACTGTGGAGGCCATTAGGAGCTGTCATAGAGAATTTATTTGCCTTTGAACAGAAGGTGGAAGCAGCACGACAGAGGCTGTGCTGCTTCAAAGTGGATAATTCTCCTTTTGCAAGCTTTTTAATACTATGTTTATTGTTTCCTAGTATGTCTCCCTAGGCTGTTCTTTGTTGCCTTTGCTGCTCCTGTCAGGAATAAAATTTATAGAAGTGTGGCCCAGGAGAACCAATCTTATTTCGTGCGGTGACTACGCTGGCAGCCCACAGTGTGTGTAACTAGAAACTTGCAGAAAATGGTACAATCCATACTTCTTCAGAAGCTGGAGGTCTAATGACATTTTTTTCTTCACTGCTGTTAAATACAGGTAGTTGTGGTAAAACAAACTCTTTCTGCAGTGTTTTAACTGCAGAGCAAATCTCATCAAAGTTCATAAAAGCAAATTAAGCCTGTTAAGCTGTTGCATCCTAGTTTAACAGTGTAAGCATGTGACTTGCTACAAAAGCAGTTGTTGCTCTTGTGTTCACTGAAATGTTACAGATGTTGAAACACAAGAGAAAAACCCAGTCCTTGCTTTAAATAATTCATTATATGAACTTAAAGGCTTAAGAAGATGCTTTAATGTCGAGAAGAGACAGGGCCATAAGATCATCTAGTTGCAAATGTAGGGGATGTTTGTCCTGGAAGAATCGGTGCTTGTCAAGAAGTGGAACCAACAACTTTGGTCCAACTATGTTTTGAGGGTAACGATTGGAGAGGGAGGAGAACCCTTTTTTTTAACAGACGTCTATTACACGTGAATGATAAACTCATGTCACTAGCACTTTATGTAATCCATATACCTTGTAGACATGCTGTGTTACAAAAATGTATTTTGTTTATTCTAAAGGGAACTCAAACCTTGGATTTTGAGCCACTTTCTAGGTATGCAGTTTCTTTATGAGAGTTCCTTTGGAAATCTCTCCTAGAAAGAAAATTAAAAAACCATAAATGAATATGAAAATATCTGAAAAAAACTTCTTCAGATACAAACTCAGCCAGGGGGGTTCAGATGCCTTAAATTCATGGTCATCTAGGGCTAGATTTGAGTCCTGTGTATTTCTTTTCCGGTTTGCTTTGGTTATCACTCGCTATTCCAAAATCATGGTACCTCATTGCGACATTGAAACCTTTTTATTCAAGTAAATATAAATTGACAGTTATTGGGTATCTGTGTGGATCTATACTAACTAATTTACCCATTCTTCTTAATACTTCATCAAAAAAGGGATTTTTAAGTGGAGTTCTGTGCATTCACCGCCAGACTTACTCTCTGAATTTGAACACTGTTTTGTTTTCCTGAAAAGTGCCATGTTCTTGAAATACTACTGAATGAATGTAGTTAAACTAAATCTGTACTGTCATTTATCTGAAAAAATGTTTACAAATACAAAAAGTAATTTGTGTTCATAGATCTGTTTCCTACACAGTATAGCTCTGTAATTATACCATGAACTCTTAATAGTATTGATGTAACAAATCTTCTAGTCCATACCAAAGAACACAGTCCCAAGTACTTTATTAACTGATCAACTGCATCCAATCAGTTACAAAGATTCTGGCACTAATGATTTTTTCCTCTTAGATGCTTCATTAAGAAAAAATAACGAATATGAACTTTTTAGTTGGGTGTTTCCATGAAGCATGGACTGCTTCATTTTATAAATACGTAGACATTATTTAAAGCATTTCTTCCAACCACTGGCTTTTAAGGCATAAGTTTTCATTCTACTTTTCTTCTGCTTTTCCTTCTTTCATCTGCAGGGTTTTAAACAATTTCTAGAGGCACTAGCAGAGGTCTCTTGTGATGCTCTTGATAGTCAAAAGCACAGTTTATGGAATAACAATACTAGGTACAGCTTAATGTAGAAAAACAGTTGGAACAAAGTTGAGGATGGCAAATATTTTAAAACTGAAATTAAATGTTCTTTCAAAAGGCAATAGCCATTTGCTGACTATAAGTTACTGGTATACCGGTTGTTTTGTTGTTTGTTTGAGGTTTCTTTGTTTTGTTGTTTGGTTTTTTTTTGGTTTTGTTTTAATTCTGTCCTAAGCACTCTATAGCAAACAGCTGTGAAAAAGTAACTATGTAGCTGTTATCCTCTGTGTTCAGTTCTGGTGAACAGCAGTTCCTTGGTGAGCAATGCTCTTGCCTAGTGGTAAATGATTAACTCTGGAATGGGAGAACAAAAGAGAAACCTCTGAACACATCAGGCTCTCCCAAGTCATCTGAGTCTGAGCTTACCTTTCACATGGTCATTTATTCAACAGCTGTGATTTGCAGACTATATCTATAAGGCTAAATGCATGGGTTCCTGAAGTGTTCCATGACTTCTCTGAGGAGAGATGCCGAAGGGTCTGTCCGACGATGGTCACGGCTAGCCTTGGCTGAAAGGGAGTGATTGTCTTCTGTGGCATAGTATATGGCTGAGAGGGGTCCCAGAGCCCCACATAGTGCCCATGTGATCCTGATACATTACTTAGTCATGCGTACAAGCATGTGTATATGTGGGTGGTGGAGGGAGGCAAAAGTTCTTTTCAGTTTGAAGTATTTGAAATTGATGGTTATTTTGCATTCCAGTTTTTTGTTTGTTTTTTTTTTTTTTTAATAGCATGATATAGAAGGTATGCTGTGCTTAAAGCCTGGCAACCCTCTTGTTTCCCATGATGAAAATAGAGTTCAGTTGCTCATGTGTTACTGCCCGTTGTACAAGAGCTGAGAGTATGCTGTATCCCTCTTAGAGGCACAGTGTTGCCTTCATGCTCTTTGTTTTTAAATAAACAGTACTGGACCTTCACTACTGCTTTTCATGCTCATACTTCCCAGTAGGGCTGCTACCCTGAGGGGGCAGTACTTTACATCCACCCACTCCTGTCTGGCGTGGTTAAGACCAGCAGGAAACTTCACTTAGTAACAATGTGAGCAGTGTTAGAAGAGCTGCTAGGTGAAGCTCATTTCCATTATTACTAGCGACTACACTCTTTACTGCAGCGGCACCATTCCCTTGCCACTGTGCCTTTCCCTTAGCTGTGCAGCCCTCTACTCCTACCTTCACACTTTACAGGACTGCTGCCACACCAGATGTATACTTAAGACAAACAGTTCCTGCTGCTTTGGTGGAAAAGGATGCTCTGAATACGTTGGCAAAGTCAAATAACTCAGCTAGTTTTTTTTATTAAGCGGTAGATGTAGTAGTTAATTTACAGGCTCTCCAGTGAAGCAAATGGAAGTGTTTCCTCCCTCCAAGGTGAACCTAGCTACAGCTCAGGAGGTGCTTCATTTTGAGGACAAACCACTCCTCAGGCAGGACCATGCAAAGTCTGGTTTCTTGTGCCCTACAGTCCTCTACACTATCCCAAGAGGCCATGTACTTTCAAACATACCATATGTTCTGATGCCATATCCTTCGTTCCCTTAGCAGCATGCTGTGTACACACTACTCTGCTCTGACAGATTGTATGACAGCCTTGCTGTTATTTCAGGTATTCAACTGAAACAGCTTTTAAAAAAACAAACAGTTACGTCTAATGGCCACAAAGAAACTGCAAGAGGGAGTGAGACTGGACTGCAGGCCACTGTAGTGTCAGTTTGACCAAGACGGGAGTTATTCCCTGCATGGCCTGGGGAAAGGGATGATTAGCAGTATAGGTGAAGTTTTTTCCTTAACTGGCAGATGCAATTGATCTCTGTGCTGCAGGATATTTACTTGCACAGTGTAGCTACATTAGCAGAATGATGTGAAAATGCATATCATGTATCAGAGGTGGAATGATAACCCTAAAGTGGCTTCTTTTTTCGGCTGTCCATGTTCGAGTGTAGTTGGCCGGTATGGGAAGCGTCTTAGACTTCCTCATCTCCCTTGTATCGGTGTGAAGAAGTAGGACTTGAAGTCAAGACCTGAAAGAATAGCTGCTTTGAAGTCCTGCTCACACATTATGCCTT